>JAZHAC010000003.1:3035000-5535000 GCA_039707435.1 Actias luna
GAAATTATAAATCTTACGTCCCTTTGGTAACACTCCATCTACGTACGATGAATAACTGCCCTCGATGATTCACTGTGTTCTATGCGTCACTGAGTGGCCAATCTTTCAAATCCCTCACGCTACTTCTTAGCACGCTTCCACATTGCATACGTAGATTTTGGAGGTTGACCGTAGCGTCCCGTGACTTTGACTAGAGTTTTGCTCATAGCTCGAGATACATGTGCACCTTGCACTGTATAGGTTCGCTCATAGCGACAGAGGGTTTGCTCATAGCGATTTAAATGTACACTTTGCACTACAGAATTCGCTCATAGCGACGTCATGTGCATATTGACTAGAGTTTCGCTCATAGCGAGATACATGTGCATCTTGCACTGTAAAGGTTCGCTCATAGCGATTTAAATGGGCAGTTTTACACTTCAGAGGGTTCGCTCATAGCGATTCTTCGCACTTCAGAATTCGCTCATAGCCACGTCATGTGCATATTCCACGTGGATGGCACCACTCATAATAAATGTACATCTGGCGCACCTCAGAAGGTTCATTAATAGTGACGTTATGTGAACATTGCACTTCAATGGCTCCTCTCATAGAGGTCATGTATACATTGCACTTCGATGACCCCTCTCATAGTTAATGTGCACCTCACGCACTTCAGAAGGTTCACAAATAATGACGTTATGTGCACGTTGCACTCAATAGCTATTCTTATAATTAGCTCATGTGCACATTGCACGTCGCTGACGCCTCTCATAGTAAATGTGCATCTCGTGTATTTCAGGACCTCTTCGCACTTTAGAATTCGCTCATAACGACGTCATGTGCATGTTCCACGTGGATGGCACCACTCATAATAAATGTACATCTCGCGCACCTCAGAAGGTTCATTAATAGTGACGTTATGTGTATATTGCACTTCAATGGCTCCTCTCATAGGGGTCATGTATACATTGCACTTCGATGACCCCTCTCATAGTTAATGTGCACCTCACGCACTTCAGAAGGTTCACAAATAATGACGTTATGTGCACGTTGCACTCAATAGCTACTCTTATAAATAGCTCATGTGCACATTGCACGTCGCTGACGCCTCTCATAGTAAATGTGCATCTCGTGTATTTCAGGAGGTTCACTGAAAATGACGTTATGTGCCTTACAGCGAGAAGTTTTTGCACTAAGACATCAGTGGATCTTGCTCTTAGCATGAAGCACTTTAGAAGCTTCGCTCATAACTTGGTGTGTATGTTGCACTTAACAGTTTATGCTTATAATGCCCAGATGAATCCGTTACCTTTATTTTAATAAGATGCGTACATTGCCTCACTTAAGCCGTTCTTCATAATTTCACTCATCACTTTTATCAATGAAATATAGACCCATTCATCAGAACTTTTACTCACGTCCGAGAGTACAGCGGCGGTTACCAAAGTATCTTTTGAATCAACAGTTACTATTCTTACTTGTTCCAGAGGTTCCTTGTGTTATGAAGCTTGTACATATATGCCTCTTGTTACTCCATCTTGGAGGCTATAAATGTCCCATGTCAATCTCGAAATGTACAAAGTTTTCTATTTACACTAATCAGCAGCACTATGTCTTTATTATAAAATGTCAAAGTCTCCGATTCCTTTTCTATGCTTTTATCTTCTTCAGCATTCTAGAATTCTTTCTCAATTTTTTTTTTTAGAAAATATTGGGTATAAATATATGTGAACTAGTATCTCAGACTTTATTTTTATTTTGTAATTGGAACATTTGTTCCTGTTCTTTTTCCTGGTTAAATACTAATAATTCTAATCTTACTGAATTACTACAACAAACGCTATCATCTAACGGTCATTTATTTCATCATCTATGTTCTTGAAATTGCAATTTACATTTATGTTTTTCTCTTTTTTTTTTCACTTTTGTATACTATGCATTATTTCGTTTTTGAACACCGTTTTCTAAATTCAGCTTAATGTAATGCGCGGTTTTGCACTCATTTAACAATATAAAACTTCGCTTTATCACCAGTAAATACTTCTGAACTGGTTATTGAAGTCAAGTTAATCTCACGGAAACGGTCTGTTGTTTTACTTCTGTGTATATGTTCTCACGATAATACTTCCAAATATCTCCAAATAGAATGAGTTTCTTTTTAATTTTTTTTTTTATATGTACATCACCGATTCTTGATTATTTTTATCGATAACGATAATTTTCTGTTAGACTCTCAACATACATACATGTAGATAATATAACTATAACAGTCTCATCACTATCTTTGCTAATAAATAGTATTATTTAATAACCGTTGTACTTATAATAACTTTGTATCCATTAGTCTTTTATCAGCTGATAATTTCTACAGTCGGCATTATAATGTGATCGTTGGATATTTCACTAGTCACAGGACAGTATGCGGCCATAGTATTACAAAACAAATGATTACAGTCTTGTATAGTGTTGAACATTAGGCAGAACCTTCCACACCTCACACAGAGCGATTATTATCTGCAAACACCTTAGCTCAAGCAACACAAGCGACACTTTTAAAGTGGTTAAAAAATGATCATTGTTTAGGCGTTGACCATACTAGGCAAGTATTATGCAGATAACGCTATAAAGCCGAATCCTAGAAAAACACAATCCTATACTTTCCAATTGCGGAACCGACAGACGTTTATGCTTCAATACAAAGAAGAAGGTAGCATTGAGCTACAATCTATTCCGTCGCTTGACCTTGTCTGCCTGGGCCGCTATTCCACCTGTCATTAGCAAGCCAGGCTTTTGCTACTCGGCTCGACAAATACGCATATTCAGCGTGGCAACGCTCAGTACATCAAGCTCAAGACGTTCTTCCAATAGAGATACGAAAGATAAATGTGGCTAGAAAAGTTAGCACCGACATCAGGCTACGTGATTTCTGCCGTCAATGGTCTGAATTACATCTGCGTTTTCGGCTGTTGGGTTTCTGTTCAACGCGTTGGCATGAATCATGCCATTTTACAATACTCTTGAATCAAACTTCACAATAGTGCAACTCCAACACTTATGTTCTGAATCTCACTAAAGTGGCAATAACTATAGTTCAGAATGACTGAACTTTAGGTCGATTGATAGACGACTGGTCCCGTATCTTGTAGTACAATAATATTTCGTTTCCTAATTAGTTAAACCAATAAACCAACATCCTTGCCCAAGTATGGGATAATCGTTCATAGTAATCCTTATCCCTGGGTCCCCCACATTAGACTATTGTGATACAAATCAGTTGGTTGTAAGCAACAATCATCTTTTCTAAGTTTCTACGTTTCTACGACGTTTGTTTCCACAACGTGCTGCTCGACCGATAAACGACTATCACTAAACACGTCCACGAGCACACCGCGAAGAAATAATAAAATATTTTGTCTTTTCATCAAACAAAATCCGACATCTGGCGGAGCACAGGAAAGGTAAAGTTGTTACACGACGTTGTGCTCAGTTCACGCTTCACTCATGCTCGACTCGTCTAGTGTAGGTACACCTTATTAATCTTCTCTACATTATTATTTGCTTGCACAGTACAATCACGAGCCAAGACAGGCTCTCTTTAAACTGAATTGGTTTTTTTCTCATAGTTTAGAATAAAATAATTAAATATCCACTGCCATTCTTAACATTAAACGTACCAACTTTTATATAAAATGTGAGGTAGCTGTTTGTTCAGTAAATAGATCATAGTTAATTTAATAAACGATGTTGTATTTCAACGTAAGTTTTTGTGCTATCAATTATCAATGAAATCTTACACTTACCACATTCACATATGCATTATAATTGAGGTACCTCTGTAGTAATTTGTTCAGTAAATAGATCATAGTTAATACAAAGTAAAATTATCAGGTACGATGTTGTATTTCAACGTAAGTTTTGTGCCATCAATACCAATGAAATCTTTTTGTACCATCAATTATCAATGAAATCTTACACTTACCACATCTTACACTTACCACATTCACATATGCATTTTTAATAACTATCTGTTTATACCAATCATAGAATTTTTTAATAACTATCCGTTTTATAAAAGTATACCAATCATAAAAGATATCTAATCGGTTAAACGGTTTGACACCCCTCAGAATACCTAAGAATTTATTAGTAAAATTCAGGTAGTAGTTTGTCTGGATTTTCAGTTCAGAATCTAATTTCGGAACAGTATTGTCGTTAGTAATTTTTTCTCTACATTGAGAGTGCTGAGAATGCACAGATGAAATAAATCCTCTTTTGGTTTCTCGCCTCCGATTCAATTCCGTCTTTTAAGATGACTGATCTTCTTTCACTGGACCTGCGTCCACTCTTCGACCAGTCATTAGGTATTATTAATCCGTATAGTGATCAAAGACTTGAAATAATTATCACAACCGAGTTTCTACTTTCATAGTAGGTAATTCAAAATTCAACAAAACAGAAAATAAGACCTCCGTCCACTATTGGACCGGTCATTAGGTATCATTTATCCTTATAGTGATCAAAGACCTGAAATAATTATCACAACCGAGTATCTACTTTCATTAGTAGGTAATTCAAAATTCAACATAACAGAAAATAAGACCTCCCTCCACTATTGGACCGGTCATTAGGTATCATTTATACGTATAGTGATCAACAAAATTCAACAAAACAGAAAATAAGACCTCCGTCCACTATTGGACCGGTCATTAGGTATCATTTATCCGTATAGTGATCAAAGACCTGAAATAATTATCACAACCGAGTATCTACTTTCATTAGTAGGTAATTCAAAATTCAACATAACAGAAAATAAGACCTCCCTCCACTATTGGACCGGTCATTAGGTATCATTTATACGTATAGTGATCAAAGACCTTATTGTGGGCGTAAGATTACATCAAGGTGGAAGTAAATAATCCAATTTAAAAAAACTTGATGTTTTCCCTCTTCTGAAATTGTAAATAATCCTTATATCTTAACCGTCTTGTTTAATAGGCAGCACGTACTACTTGGTTCTTCATATCACTAATACTTCAGTCCACTGATTCGTTCTGGAGCTCCACTGTCTCTGCCTCAGTATTATAAGACATATTTATATTGCCACAACCGGAAACTAAAAGCGCTAAAAGCGAACTAGTGTGAATATGGTTATTAAAACAATTTTTATAAAATCTCGTCATAACAATTTGAATTTATAAAGTTATTTTTAACCAAACATGTAAATATCAATTTGAATCTATAAAGTTATTTTGAACTAACGTGTGAATATTGAAACCCTTGTAATATGAAATTTAAAGTAAAGAGACGATCAATGATAAATCAAAAATAAAGAGGCGACCAATGAAAAAGCCTAACATTTGAAATAGATTATTAAAATAATTTATATAAAACCTCTTCATTACAATTTGAATTTATAAAGTTAAATATAACCAAATGGAAATATTAATTTAAATCCAAGAAGTTATTTTGAACTAACGTGTGAATATTCAAACCCATGCAATATGACATTTAATGTATAGAGAAGATCAACGATAAGGCTAAAAACAAAGCGGCGACCAATGATAATGCTAACACTATGAAGTAGGTATTTTATGACTTTTGAACAAATCTCTGTAATACTTGAGCATTTACGTTCTGTGTTTTTATTTATTTTTATCGTATTAACTATAATTTAATTTGTTATTTCATTAAAAATGATACACAAGGTAAAGAAACTGCATAGACAATGCCAGGACATTATTGATAAACGGATTTTTTTGTTTGTTTTTTATATTATCTGTTGTTTATAACGTCCGTATGTAGATTGAAAAAGGTTTACATATGCAATTCACACGTAAATCAATGTACGCATTGAGCCATTCGCGTCAGAGGAGACAACGCTATAAGGTTTACTAATTTATTACCTCATTGTGAGGCTATCGGGAGCCATTCAATAGTACGCACTCGAGCACATTATAAATTCGTCCATTAAGACATTAGAGCAGAACTTCATATATTAAAAAAAACGGTACGGAATTTGATATTACGGTCGTGGAGGTTTATTATCTTTTATTAAAATCTTATTCTTTATGAACATCCTAATCGAGTATTGAACTTCCTAATGTAGTACATTATCCGGGCTCAAGCGAAGGCGAAAGGGGAGTGTACCAAGGGACCAAGATTCATCGAGTCATAAGCACCTTACACTACCCACACGGCGACACTTTAAACGACTGTGTTACCAGAAACAAGGGATTGCTTTCATCCTTCTTCTAGTCTGGTTTATTTGCCCAACAGCTGCATTAGTTATCCGTGTTAAAAAGGATTGTTCAGGTCTTGAAGAGCGGCATCTTTGAGAACCGTACTGTAAAATTATTGTACGTTTTGAAGCGATTGTATATCAGTTGGCGTATGTACAGACAGCGCGTCAAGGGACGTGAGTTCAAATCCACCTGCAATGCGCTTGAGTTTTCGGTGACGGAAAATATCATGTTGAAACTATAGCATGGTGGTAGGGCTTTTTGTAAGGCCTGCCTGCCTGCTAGCTACCAGCCTCAAGTTGAAAATCTGCCGACAAATACCTATAGGTGTGTACTAGCAGTTATACGTGAGCCAGTCTCTCCACTAGGTTTAGCGTGCCCGCCATCTTGGACCGCATCGACATTTACTATAAGGTGAGATTGTAGCCATAACGCTAAACCTGTGAAATATAAAAAATGTAGATTGGAATAATCTTTCCTTTTTTATCATTAATTATTAATAGAAATTAGTGCGTAAACCACGTGTAATAAATAATATTGTACACTGGATGTGTTTGCGGCTTTGTTCGTGTTGACTAAAAATAAAAGTTGTCTAATATTTATCTCTTTGTCTAATACTTCTCCATTTTAAAGATTAGTCGGAACAAACAAGAAATAAATTTCGTCACCATGTTTCTCTTCACTATAAACTGATGGCTTACTGCGAAATTACGCCCTGAACATCCGACGCTAAAGAATCATCCTTTTATAAATTCATGACAAATGTAAAAGGTTATAAAACATTTATATAAATATTCATGATAGTGGCGCAGCGGTGGATCATGGCTCGTAAATCGTCTCATGTCACCGGCTGCGTTCACACCGTTCGGTATTCAATCGGTCGGTAAATCAGCGCGGTTTGCGCGGGGCACGCGTGCCATTGTGCGCGCTCAGCGCCGTACGGTGTGCCGACAGCCGGGTGCCGTTACTCATTCAGCTTGTAAATTACTGTTTCGAATCACGTTGAATTCTGCCGCGACCTTCATTCTGTTAAAGAACGTATAATTATACAAGTGAGAAAAGACAGATATATTAAAAGGTCCACCACGGCCGACTAATTTTTATATTTTATTGTTAAGGTTTAGCGTTATGGCCACATTCTTAACTAATGTTAAGTGACGATACGGTCCAAGATGGTGGACACGCTAAGCCTCATGGAGAGACCAACCGTAACGCACCTATAGGCAATTAGAAAAAGTCCTACCGTCATCCGGCTTCCGTACACACTACTAACTGAGTTATCATCGCTTCAGATTGTCTTATTTTCTTCGATGATTTTTTATTTCATGAAGAGTTTTGATAACTCCGTCTGTATGTTAATTATATAGGTATCAGTCATCTCAGTAGCCGTTGTTATGTTCTTTTCAATAGTTAACAATTCGAACGATACACCATTTATTGAAGTGAAACTTCTTTAGGCGCATGAGGGTAAAATTTTTACAGATGAAACGTCACGCCGGTATGCAACGGAAGTGTCGGAAAAGAGAGAGAGAGTGATCGAGACCGATTGAGAGAGAGTAAGACAGGGCGAACGTAGCATGAGCAACTAGCCGTGGAGTGAGAGTAGGGAGCAAGCGAGTGAGAAAGATTGAGAGAAAAAGTGAGACAGAGCGAACGTCGTATATAAACAAGATTTATAAATTAGTTCGCCAAAGAAGTTTCACTTCTGACATGTGTACTTTGTACGCACGCATGTTTTTTTTTAACTTATTTTCCTATGAACAAATACTGTCATGGTGTTCGATTAAATCGATTAGGACTTATCGATATATCTTTCGATATATCTCTTAAATATACTTCACCTTTCGTTTTCAGATATATGTACCAACCCGCCCCAGCTACACACGGGTAATGTAATCCTATTAAGTGAGCAATTATTGTATGTTTTGTATTTATAAAAATTTTTGCTTCATAAATTCACCAGTGTAGGTACATTTCTCGTAAAAACACAGTATTGTTAAATATTCCCAAATATAATCATTACATTTGCCTTTATCAATTTTAAAATATGGATGTGTGATTAATAACAAAAAAAGTCTTTTAATTCTTTCAAATTACCTACTTTACATTGTTTTTTAGTTACTAATTTAAAATATGCTTAACTTGTGTGTTTACATTTCTGTTTTACTTATTAAGTAAATTCAATTCAATTACTTATTTGAAATAACATAATAATATCGCCTAACATAATTTACTTTGATATAGTAATATCTGTATGAAACCCATGTTGGGTGAAGACCTCCTCCAAAGATGCCCATTTATCTTTTTCCTGTGCCGTCTGTTTCCAGTTTGAGCCAGCTGTCCTTACAACCTCTTTACCCCAACGTGTCGGTGGTCTTAATCTGCTGCTTTTACTTGGAGGACCTTTCCAATATGTGGCCATAAATATATTTTTAGGAATAAACACATTTAAAAAAAAAATGGTCTAAGCTCTTTCAACCAGGTACATTATGTTAATTCGCAGAGGATGCACGTATAACGTTGGTACAGTTTTAGAGGATTACTTCCGTAGTACACACTTTGAATATAACTCTATCGGTTTACGGGGTACACGATAATAAAGCTCCCATTCGGCACGATTTATTCCGACTCCTAAAATTATTACCATATTTCAGCCATTTTACATAAAACCTTCATGAAATATATACCTAAGCCTTCCTTAGCAGCATTACATTGATTGATTTGTAATGAGTGTTCGTTAGGCTAGAAGTTGCTTAAGCTTAAATTCCTTTCATGAGTACATTTCATATTACTTGTTTTTCCCGGCAGTACTACAGTAGTGTTTGGTAATGTTCAATTTCTATTTGTGATTACTTATAATCAGTATACGGTCTCCTTTACTATTTATATATTGTCATTGTCAAGGGAAATGATAAAAAAATCGAGTTAATGAGTTTTCAGCTTAACAAGAAGTTCGAGATACGAAGGATTTCATTGCAGAAATTTCGTCTTAGTAAGGCGAGATTTCTACGTATATTTTTCGCGTTGTACCGAGAGTTGTATTATGATATCGATGCGTCATTTTATTTTATCTACTAGGAGTTACGCAGTCTGCTATTTGAAATTCGAGTTATGGGGTATAAATATGTACTATCAATACCTCGCAGGGAAATAACAATACATTCGAGTTATAAAGTCTAAATAATTCGAGTTACCACGTATTTATTGGTTCAACGGTAGGCAGTGACATTTATTTTTTGACTTACTGCTGATACAACTTAGCGAAATTCCAAAGAAGTAGAGATTCCACTGTAATTCCATAAAATCTTATGGATTGTTATAAATAAAGATAGTAAATAGATGTGAGTAATCTATGTTACTAGGTTGAAGGGTGCTGGGTTGATCTCTACAATTTACTCAAGGTTTGGTGTACCATCAGGCTGAGGCAATGCGGTCTATGCGCAAGTGATTTTGGGTTGATTCATGATTACGGTGCACTGTGGGATTTTAGTAGGTATTCCCGGTGACTAACAAGAGGCGAATCAGCTTCCCAGTGCAGCAGGCGTTCCTCGTGTAAAATACAGCTCAGGGGATGAAAGGCTTAAAAAATAATTTAAAAATAAAGACATAAAAAAAACTTATTAAAACGATTTTATTTATTATCACATGAAAAATGAATAATTGTTACACATTTAATATCTATAAAATAATTTAAACAAGCAAAATATAATGAAATATTTTATAATTTAAGCGATATTATAGAAGGTACTATTATCGATAACTAATTCATAACACGCCTATTGTTGGGTTTGTTGCACTGCAATATTTATTAGTATGTCGATATATTAAAAAAAAAACATAATCATAACAAAAAAAAAACTAAATATTTTTATTGTAACAAGCAAAATATAATTCATAATCTTATAATTTTAATGATAGTAATTTTGTGGAATTGTGAATAAGAAGACATTATCGACAACCAATTCACTAGACCACTGATTCCCAAAGTTGATTGGACCGCTACTCGCCTAAGAAAACCTTATAAATTCAGGTCACACCTTTTGGTCTTCTTGGAATAAAAAGGGGTATTCGTTTGCCGGGGCGCTCGTATTTCCCTTTTATTAGGATTCACACAATATTCACTTATAACCCACCAGTGGGCTGCGACCTATACTTTGGGTAATGCCGCACTAGAGACTTAATAATTGATTTATGATTTTGTTGAGTATTTGAACTTTGAGCACGTGAAAGCCGAGTGCAAATCGAGACGGTACAGGGTTTACAAGCGATTAGCTTGAAATATCAAAAGACGTAACTATGAATTTCAAAACAAATTTTTACTGCTTTCATGTGACTTTTAAGTCGCTAACTAATTTGACAATTTCGTATAGCGAGCAAACGAGAGAAAAGGGACTTTTGACCTTAAATTCTATTACAGCTTTTAACCTTAGAATTGTATGAGTCATATTGTGTTGTATTTGTAATGTTTTGTATGGAGGTTGAGTTTTTGTGTTGTGATGTCCTGTTTGTTTTACGTAATCTGGCTTAGAGACAAAATCTCACTTGTTAATCAAAATAGAAATACGGAAGCAACCTACCGGCCTACCTCTTTCTCTTTCTCGTTATATTTCCTAATCATATGGCACTGGCGGAATTGGACCATTCGCGAATGTCACCATAATAAAAAGAAGAAGCGAAATGGGGACGTAATTAGGTATGATTATTACATTTGTCATTGACCGGTTAATGTGCAATATATGGGATCGGTAAATTGATACTTTAGATGGGAATCATATCACACACCAATGATGTGATTCTAATTAACTAGCACTTTTTGCAACTTACTAGAAGTTTCCTTAATTGATATTAATTATAATTTTACAAAGAGTTTTTGCTTTTTATGAGACCACTAGGTTGGCATCTTCGTATGGGTAGCACATAAAAAAGAATACAATGTAACTATTATTAATTACCAATAATTTCTGCAACTTATGGGACACTTAATTGATTTGTTTGTGCGTCAGGAACATAAGAAAGAAAGGATTGTAACATATTATTATATTTACAGCTCTTTAACTTATGGACCACTAAACTTATGGCCAGAACTATATTTATCTACTACTTTTCGGGAATTTACAAACTTAGTGATTTAATATTTTCGAGGAGCAACTTGTATCCGACTCACTGGTCAGCTGTTTTGATAAATCTCTCTCGCCTTTCTTTAACCGTCTACGTAAAAAGGTCGTGATTTGAAAATATAAATATTTAAATGCAAACAAATCATTCATCTCAGAGAATATCCGTTAGTTGTGATATCTAGGTATACCGCAAGGGCGTGGTGCTTTTTGGTTCTCACTATTTTGTTTTTGTTGTCATCTGGCAGGAAGTTCCATATTATCAGATCTTCGCCTGTTGTCGCTGTCGCTAGAATCGAAAATTACCTTGGTGTAACTCTTCACAAATGGTAGCTATACTTTAAATGGGATTGTAGGACCAAATAACTGGATTAGATTAGATGGTAATAAGCGGTAACAACTCTCACAGGTACACTTATGGGTATCGTTTGCGAGATTAGCGTTTGTTAATCTAATAACTTTAATGTAGAAATCAAAAAGGGTAGGGAGGGATCTTTACCTAACTTAATCGCAACCATGATGATAAACAGTTACATGGGCATTTTTGATTCGGTACACTTCGAGATCAACTGATAAATATGCTTCAGTAGCTAAGCGACTTGTATATTACAATAAAAATAGATTATTTGCTAACCTCATAATGGTAGTAGTGTACTTTGCTTACTTTAGTGACATCACATTCCCGTGTTACGATAAAAACAAAAGCATTTAAAAAGTACGAACATAAATTATGGAATATCGGCAATATTCCAAATTATTATAATTTTATTATTAAAATATTCGATGTTCATTCATTTGTTTACGTTTACCAAAATGAACTGCAGACAATCCAAACAAGCCAGAAAGGTGCATTCATTATTTTGTCGTTTCTAATACGGGACATAAACTTTAGTCAAATTACTTGGTCACCCTTTGAATGGCGCTAGTACATACGCAATATTGAAGGGTTTATTGATGGAACCAGAACTCCGTAAGAAAGCGTTGAAGTGACTATAATAAATTTGGGTTCGAGGTATATACTCCTACCATGGATACACACTCTTCTGGTAAGGAGATTAGCCGACGTGATTGCGAAAGTGTACACATAGCACTCGACTCATCTCATCTTCTTTTTCTGACTCTCAGTAATTAAAATTTAATTAAAGTTAGGTTGAATCAAAAGACACAAAAAGCGTATTGAGTGGATCAACTACACCTTTACAGGCGTCAATGCGGCTTATGCTGTAACGTATCATTAGGTTTGCTTCCGAGAATGTGTTTGCACCTAAATAAAACCGAATTACAATAATTTTGGTTTGATATTTACCTAGTTTGGTTCCATCAGGGCTGAAGACCATGGTTCTCACACGGTCTAAGCCTGTTTGTCCTTCGCCCCATTGGTCGACAACAGTGTTAAAGTCGCTCATAATAACCAGTTGTGAACATTTCCTCCGGGAAACGCTATCTAAAATAATAACATAAAAAATACTTTGTATTATGAGACTAAGATCTATCTTGTTGTCGATAACCTCTTTTTTTTTGTCAAAGCATATAACTATTTTTTATACTTTATAAGTGGTGGGCATAATAACCCTTATGAAGAGAAAGACTCTTGAGTACAACTGTCGGAACGCACCTATAGGTATCTGACGACAGATATTTAGTTGCATGGTAATATTTACCCAGGCGGATATTAGAGAATGCCCTATTATCATGCTATGTTAGAAAATATGTTATCACAATGCTAACCTTCAATAGAGAAGTTTATGCTTTGTAAAAAAGTTTTGGCCTGAAAAGAGATATAAGAATAGACCTAAAAAAACAGATGCATATCGAGTTTCTTGTCGGTTCTTCTCGATGACTGCGTTATTTTCCGAAGCGGTTGTACTTTTGACATTCATAACGCCTTCTTAGGGTCTAAATTGAATGAAGTTTTTGATTTGATTTAATTTGTGTTCCTTACAGTAGGACCCGCGTCGATGGACGTAGTGTCTGTTAACTCTCTTTCTAATTGAAATATAAACGTATCATAAGGAGAAATTTTAAGCAAATCTTGTACATATACCAAGGTTCCATTACTTAAAAGAAATATGAACTTCTTAACAAATTTAAATTATTGTGTGGCAGAGATGGAATCTCCGAGCAGTTCCCGAGGCTCGTGACACGGATGTAGGTTTAAAAGCCCCTTTTCGACATGCGTCAACACTCACCCTTAGTACTATTAATAATTTATTAACGATTTGTATTAAATTAGTTTTTTTAATTACCTGTATCCCACAAACTCACGACCAGTTCTCCGGTTTTTTTACTGAACAACATCGCGTCAAGGCTGTAATGGTTGCGGCCTATGGTCATCTCTTGTACTGTGAACGTGGGTACGTTGGATACAACAATGTGTGCATTCTGTTCTAATGTACTGGTGCCGATAGTAAGGAGCGCGCTCTTCCACGGATGCCAGGTTATTGTCTATAATATTTTAATGTGATTTAATCCACCGTCAACAAAAACAATTTTAAAGGCCAAAGCAATTTAGGGTACATAGGACTAAAATAACTTGAAATTACACTGTATTTATGTACCCTCACTATAAGATATTTTAGCGTGTCTACCAACTTGGGCTGTATCGTCACTTAAGTTCAGGTAAGATTATGGCCATAACGCTAAAACATTAACTATAAAAAAAGTTGTATAATACATAACTTAAGCAATTATAGCTCAATTGGTTGCGGATATGAACGCCGCGTTAATGGACGTGAGTTCGAATCCCTGCTACAGTTTTCGGTAAAGAAACACATCACGATGAAACCTTATCATGCCTTTTCTAATGCCTGCCTGACTAGTTATCATCCTCAAGATGAAAATTTGCCGCCAAATAGCTATAGGTGTGGTCCGGTAGTGGCACTTAAGACCCAGTCCCTCCACTAAGAGATGGTGAAATTATAACCACAATACTAAACCTATAAAGTACAATAAAACTGGACCCCCAAAGGCAGTTACCGTATGACGAGGATTCTGAGTAGTGCTTTCAATTAAATTCCAATCGGTAAACGTCGAGTATTCCTCGATAAATTCCGAAGTTCAAACCTACAGCTATCCGATTGATATGGTTTAATCGATTGCCCATTACGATATAATAGATGTATGTAATTGTATCCGATTAAAAAGATGGCTGAAATAGCAATGAAATAAAGTTGACCTTATTTACGTTTCAAGGAATCAATGATTTATTATTACTAGTGTATGACTACTACTTGGCTTCGATTTGAGAAAATTCTTGTAAAGGTCAGAATAAAAACAGTTTCTAATATTTACTTTGGTTACACTGAAACTTGGCAATAACTACTGAACAAAACATAAAATGGCATCTGCTTGAGACCATACGACCGAAGTTGTGTTTTTTTTACTTAACGTTTACCGTTAAGGCCATAATCTCACCTAATCTTAAGTTACGATACGGCCCAAGTTCGTAGATATACTAAACCTGTAGAGGAACTGGCTCTTAAGTGCAGCTGCCGGTGCACACCTCTTGGTATTTGGCGGTAGGTTTACAACTTGAGGGTGGTTGCTAGCCATACAGGCATCAGAAAAACCCTACCACCATGCTATGGTTTCCTCACGATGTTTTTCTTCACCGAAAGCTCAAGCTCATTGTAGTTGCTTAGTAGCTGTAGTGCTGTAGTAGTCAACTTGTGGAGCAACTTGTGTTTATCAATTTATATACAGGTATTTTGTCCTATTTGAACGTACCACCAATACTGAGTCTATCGAAGTCAGCATTGAGCTACAGTGGTTTATATGTACCGTTAATCCCACAGAATGGCTTTTTCTGACGGGATGGATCTTCAACGTTTCTTTGAACAGTTAATAGCTTTCATGGAAGGCGTTCTTTTGATATAACAGTTTTAGACGTTATGTGTATTTAACATAAAAAAAAAACACCGAAATATGTTTTTAATTTCCCGTTAATTTTTTTTAAACAACATTTGCACTGAACTCCGATACCTGTGTCGCGAAAGACTTTACAAATAAATGGAAAACGGAAAAGTGATCATTTAATTTTTTTAAGTGAAGTAAAGTAATTAAAACACGAAAAATATTAAAATCCAGTGCGTCTTTAATAGAACGTACGAAGCGATGATAGCTCAGTGGTAGTGTGTACGGACTCCGCGTCAAGGGACGTGTGTTCGAATCCACCTACAATGACTCTATTTAAATTTTTGGCTAACGTGATAGGTCAGCCCTTGAGTGCTGTTTGCTTAAAATTTTTGGTATAATATATAAATTTACCTTAATAGTCCAATTGGAGTATAGACTGGTATAAAATATGAGGTCAGGCCAAGAAAGAATAATCGCTTCGAAACCGTTGACGACAGCAGCGGCCACGTAACGTGCATCCGGAGATACTCTAATCGTAAACACGGCGTTGTTCAATCGAGAGGTGTTCAATAATTCCGCATCGCGAGTGAAGGAACTAAGCTCTCCTCTCGAACAGCCTCTGATAAAGAAAAAACTTTAAGATAATTCAGTTGCATCACCTTGCTATGAGAGTAATGTGTGCGTAGCGTTTGAAATTTGAAGATAATTATTATTGTAAAAATATAAAAATTAAAATTCTATTGGTGACATGTAAAGTGTGTCGATAGCTATGAAAGGAAGCGGTCGACATATAAGAAGATAACACTGACCTCTTTTGTCTTTGCCTATCAATATATTAAAAAAATAGACCTCGTCAACAGATAATAAGCAAAAAACAAATAATTTGTTTTAAAAAAAAAATAGTTTTTACGATTTATTTGAATAAAGATAGCAAAATTAATATCTAATATATTAGTACAATAAGTTTGCGTGAAATTCAATTGTTAAAAGCACCCCAGATTATACACGTTGAGCTACAATTTTCCTGAATAAAATACCGAATATTCTTTAAGGTTCTAGCGTTATGTCAATGATCTCACCTGATCTTAAGTGACGATACGGCCCAAGTTGGTAGACACGCTAAACCTGTAGAAAGACGGGCTGTCAAGTGCGACTGCCGGAACACACCTATTGGTATTTGGCGGCAGATTTTCAACTTGAGGGTGGTAGCTAGCCAGGCAGGCATTAAAAAAAGGCCCTACCCCCATGCTATGGTTTCCTGACGATGTTTTCCTTCACCGAAAGCCTGAACTCATTGTAGATGAATTCGAACTTACATTCCTTGACGCGGAGTCTATTCACACTGAGCTATCATCGCTTCAAAGCATCGCATCTCATATAATATAAATGTATAATGTATTGAGATATAATGGATTCTTCGTACACACTTTCATCCCCTATTTCAACCCTTCTACTTTTGTTAAGAATATAAAGGTACATCTCTGTGACTAAGTAAATCGTAAATATTCGACTATAATTTAGTTAAAAACACATGTAACACATAATATGTACTTACATAATAAAAGAATTTCCAGTTGGACTCCAATCGACGGCCGATACAAAACACTTAGGACCATCACTGACGCAGCCGCAAGTGTTTTTTGCTACACACTTGTTCATTAAATCGTCGTGTATCTCGATTGTTTCATTTTCTGTACCGAGCTGTATAAATGATTGGAGAAGTATTTGAAATTATTTTCAAATAAATAAATAAAAAAGACTAATTATTATCCTTTAACATCTATACGTAATTAAAAGCTGTCCTCGGTCAATGGTGATACAGGGAATTGAAGTGTCTCTATATGCCTTTTTTAGTGAGTAGATTGACAGCTCTTGTCATCCGATGAGACTACATGAGCGATAATGAGGACAATTGAGAATAAACAATAATTTCCAGTTTTGCACTCAACGAAGACATTATTCAAAGTGAGAAAAATGTTACTTATCGATAGCTTTTTCTGTCCACTTCTTAATAGTAATGCGAGAAATACTTTTTTTGTTGATCTCGATCCATAATGCGTAGAACAAATACAGTCCAGTCATTCCGTCCTGAGACTTTTGTCAGTCCAATCCTATCCACTAGTAAGTTTAGGTTCGCGTACATAACTCACGCTGTAATTCAGTGTATTTTTAACTCTAGCAGTATATTAGGTGTTTAATATTAAATCCAACTAGAATTAGTCAGGCTCTCGATATCTACTCATGTCCCCGGCAACGGGTACCCAGAGGTTCGGTCATGTTAGGGCACCGTTGCGCTCTTTGCCCCTGAGACTGAGTTCCTTAGTACTTGCCCGCAAAACTCGGGCAAGCTCTAAAAGCTCCTAAAGTCAACAGCATAATTCAACCAACAAAAACTCCCGTGTACGTACTTACAGCTAACAGTTCCCCTGATGGGTCAAACTTGCAGCACCGTATCTGGTACTTAGTGAATCCTTTGCTGATCAGGTTCTGAGTCCGCCAGCTCCATTTGTGGTAGTTTTTACCAAGTGCCGCGACCAGTACATTAGCGTTACTCCAATCAAGTAGTTCTGGAACTGATTTCGACACAAAAAACTATATATTCAGTAATAATAACTACTAAATGATCTTAACAGGAATGGCTAAGTGGTCAATTTATACTAGATCGAAAGTGGGAGTGAGAACCCTGTACCAGGAAAATCTCTCAATAATCTTCTAAAAGATCGTAGCCTATCTAAGACTGCAGTAAATTTTATACAAAAAGATACCACAAAAGCTGCTCTAGCAAGCTTCTACCAATTTTGGAGAGGCAGCAAGAGAAACAGGAGTTACAAAGGTTACTGTTGACGCGCGTCGAAAAGAGGCCCATCTAACCTACATCTATATCACAATATTCGACAGGCCGGCGAGACAGTAGCGATTGGCGATGGATTGTCGTTCTCTCGATGATCGCTGCTGTTTTTGGACTGTGCTGTACTTAACATCAGGAACAGTGCAGTCACTTTGCCGAGCTACCATAAAAAAAAAACTTGAGATCTGCTAGGAATTTTCCCTCCTTGCCATTTGTCGGACCCGACACTCACACAGTGAATCTATGGTTTTCTAAGAAGTTCGTCTCGACTAGTTGTGCGCACAACTTATATTGCATGGTGGTAGAGTATTTTCTACTACCCGCCTGGGTACACAACCTTTAAATAGAAATTTTATTGCCAGATACCTATGTGTGTATTCCGACAGTTGCATTTGAGAACCAGTCCCTCCATTAGGTCTATTGTGTCCAGAATCTTGAGCTACATCGTCGTTTAACTTCAGGTGAGAGTGTGGTCAAAAGGTAAATCTATATAGTATTAACAATACATACTAGTTGACCCTCTTGAGGTTGTTCTGTATCTTTCGGTACTTCTGACCTTAGCGCCGTCTATCATATCATGGAATAGCTATGAAGCATTGTTTAGAAGAAATGTGTTACTTGAGTTTTACTTCTACGAGTCAATTCGTTTAGAAGTTACACGATTACTAAGAGATATAATTAACTTTTCATAGTCGGGGCGAGCAATTGAACGTGTAATCACTTCTCTATTCAACATTGTAATGAAACGAGTTTAACAAATCGAATTTCGCAGTAAAATGTTTCATACAAAGTTTATCCCCCTTTTAACCTCACTACCAATACGTCATTTACCAGAAACAGTCGCCTATGACCGTTTCCTAGGTCCCAACTATTTCTATACCAAAATGCATCGTAATAGATTAAGTGGTTTAGGTTGTGAAAGTGTAATAACTAACAAACAAACTCACTTTGACATTTATAATATTAGTGAAGATTAGTATGGATTATTCATAAATACAATACAAAATGCCATTATAAAAATAAGAGAAGCTTCAATTTTTTTGTTCCACTATTAATATAAAAAAGGCTTTTTATTTTATTTTTAGTTGGTTTAGCGTTATAGCCACAATTTCGCTTGATGTTAAGTGACGATGTGGCCCAAGACGTTGGACACGCTAAGCCTAGTGTAGGGACTGGTTCACAAGTGCCTTTGCCGAAACACACCTGTGGGTATTTGGCAGCAGATCTTTAACCTGAGGGCGAAAGATCGCATCGCATTAGTTATCACCATAGATAAGTTGTTATCAAAAAGGTTGACCGCCACAGATATAAATAAGATTTTTATATATAAATATTTATACATAAAGATTTTATATTCGACGCAATACGTAATACTTACAAGTTGCATAGCTGTATGTAGGCAAGTCCAGAATGCTGTCAGCTGATTTAAGAAAATTCCTCTCTCTGGGTATACACGGCCAAGGCCGTACAGTGTATCCTTTGCTGGCTAACTCTTTAGCATCGCATCCTGATTCGTTCATTAAATTTATACCGTAGGTTTGATCCAAATGCTTAGTATACTTTCGTTGTTGCTGGTACTTCGTATACTAAAACATAAAAAATGTCGAATAAAAAAACCAGTGAACCATTTCCTTAAATGTGGTAAAATTACTTGCCATTGATATCTGTAATACTGGTGAATAAACTTGCTGGACGGTTGAAAATTAAGTATTATATAGAACCTTATCCTAAATAATATTATAAATGCTAAAATAAGTTTGTTTGTTTGTTATATATTCACCCCTAAGCCTTTGACTCGAATATGATGAATTTTGATTAGGAGATTGATGGGAATCTGGAGACGCAGATAGGTTACTTTTGTATGTGGAAACCTTATTGCAAATGGGATAAAGAGAGGGATAAACTTTATATGAAACTTTATATCGTGTCATTCGATTTGTTTGACAAAACCAATATTAGCGCGAGCGAAGCCCCACGTAAAATGTAATTTTATATGAATCAAAACATCTGTTAAAATATAAAGAATTTAACTGTCGATGTTAAAGTAACCTACAGAGTCTAATTATAATTAAGAACCATTCAGATGACTCAATAAAATAGGTGTGACCATTTAAGAGAACAATAGTTGAACACACGCACAATGTATTTATATACATATATAATTTATTTTAAATAGTTATAGGTTTAGCGTTATGACAATGATCTCACCTTTTTTATGTTATACCAGGCAAATGAGCTAGCGTGTGACCTGATTGTAAGTGATCTCCACCGTCCATAGACACCCACAACACCAAGGGAATCGCAGGTGCGTTGCCGGCCTTTATTTTGGATGGATTCACTCTCAAGTGCAACTGCTGGAACACATCTAATGGTATTTGGCAGTAGATTTTCATCTTGAGTGTGGTAGCTAGCCTGGCGGGTATTAGAGAAAGCTCTACCACTATGCTATGGTTTCCTTGCGATGTTTTTCTTCCCCGAAAGCTCAAGCACATTGTGGGTGGTTGGATCCGAACTTAAGTCCCATGACGCGGTGTTTCTACACACTACCACTGAGCTATTAAGTATGTTACGATGTGGCCCAAGATCGTGGATATGCTAAGCCTAGTGGAGGAACTGGCTCACAAGTGCAACTGCCGTAACACATTTATAGGTTTTTGAAGGGTGATTTTAACTTGAGGGTGGTAGCTAGGCAGGAGTGCTTTAGAAAATGTCTACCCCGCTAGGGTTTCCTTACCATATTTTCCTTCATCGAAAGCTTCACTTCGTCCATTGACGCGGTATACAAACACAGTATCTCTGAGCTATCATTTCGTGAAATCATATCTATTATCTGATAATACTACTACTGACCTGAGAGTATTATTGATAGTGGCATGTTTGAACACCGAGTCGATCGACGTAGGTATAACTTTATCGCATCTTTGTAGCTACTGCACTGACAAAAAGCCGTGAAAAGTAGCCTTGGCCTCTGATAACAAGGAGGCAATGTCGTCATGTGATTAGTGGGTAGTTAGGGTAATTAGCACATGTCAATGTTCCATAAGTCTCTCTCAAAATCGCGGTATTACAAGAGCGAGTGAGCCAATGTTTATTTCTCACGTTAAGTAAAAGAGTACCGCCTACAAAAATCGTTAAGTTTTTTTTCTTATACTATGGCAAAGGGATTGAACAGTAACTTATGATAATCACCACTATAATCCAAAAACAATTACGACTACTAAGAGATAATCTATAGTTCCAAGATACAACATATCGCCTTCTTGGCGAGTACAAATCTCTATAAAAATATTAATTTAACGAAATTTCAAACAAAGCATACCCAAATGTCATGGCTCTCATCGCACTTTCGGGAGGTGAACAAACGCATCTTTATATCCGGGATGGATTCCCGCGGTGGGACGAACCTATCCACTCGAGGTCGCTGCTTGTTCGACTGGAACGGAAACGTTTTTTTTTTAATTAAGGATCTATTATACGAGGGTTGCATAATACTGCGAAAGGTAACTAGTTTTCGCTATAACATCAGTCTAAATACGTGTAATTGTTGAAAAAAAATGCGCTTGGGGCGCAGAACGTTCCGCGGACCATCGGGCGATTTCTGCGAAATTGCGCAGTCGGCTTTGCGATGTTCTCAGAAATTGACCACTGATGTATGATTAGCTAGCTTTTAATACGTGATCATAATTTATTTATCAATTTCTATTATTTGTTAAAATGAAGGTAAAAAGATTTATTTAGTCAAGTCCGAAACTGTGTCCAAGTTGAAGGTTCAGCAAAATAGATTAAAATGAAATATGTGATATATTTCTAAAAAGGTTTAAATTTTGTCGTGCGTTTATTAATACGTTGATTATAAACTATATTTATTGATATAATAACATCACGAAATATAAATAAATATTCATTAGAGTTTATATTTGTAAAGTGAAATATAAATAAAAATATGCCTATATTTTCAGTGTTTATTTCATGTTTGATATTACCGAAAATAAATTAAAGTTCTACTATTAGAATACTTCATCTCCGACTTTTAGCCAACAGAAGTGAAATCAAATGAAACCATACTATCATTCAATAATCTTCAATTATTATATTTTCGTGCATAAATAAATCTTCACTGGTAAAATTAACTCGTGTACAATAAATATACAAAGTAATATATTCAGTTTAAAATACAATTTACATCTTTTAATTTAAAACATTTGAAGATTCAAAAACGACAGACAATATATCTCTTTCACACTCTGATAATACCGCTTCGTACTATATTTAAACAATAAAAATAGATTACTATCTCAAATTATTTAAGATCAAAGCGAAGCACTTTCAAGTGATTTCAATAACGTATTTTTGTTCCATCTTTCGTTTTTTTTGGGTAATAAAAGCTTTGTCAATATCATATCTTTTAAATTAATGTTGAAAATATTAACTTTTTTAAAATTTCGGATGCGATTGTAAAGTGATTAAGATATGTCATAAGGAAATTCTGGCAACGTTTTAAAAACTTCATAAGATATTGACGAAACTTGAAATATACTTTATTATACAACCAAGTTGACAACAAAAGAACCAGGTACCCCTTTTGATTATTGATTGATTTGATTGATATTCTTCAGAGTGGAAATATTTTGTAAGTCAACCTAACAAAGTAAAGTGTATTCTCCAAAAAATTTTCTTTATTTTTTTTATAGTCAAGGTATCGTTATGGCAATCTCACCTGATCTTAAGTGACGATACGGCCCAAGTTGGTAGACACGCTAAACCTGTGGAGGAACTGGCTCTCAAATGCAGCTGCCGGAACACACCTCTTGGTATTTGACGGCAGATTTTCCACTTGAGGGTGGTTGCTAGCCAGGTGGGCGTTAGAAAAAGCCCTACCACCATGCTGTCCTCACGATGTTTTCCTTCACCGAAAGTCCAAACTCGTGGTAGGTGCTTGGATTCGAACTCACGTCCCTTGACGCGAAGTCGTATACACTACCACTGAGCTATCATCGACTCAAAATGATGCAGTAATTCTCTGCCTTGGCTTACACAAATGAAATTTAAACTATATTTTTATTACAGGAAAAGTATGTTCAAACTTAGGGATTGTAGACTATAAATCAAATGTATAAATTAGGAAAATAAACAACATGTGCTTGTTTATATTTTGTTAAAGAACTAATGACGTTCCATATAATGCAAATTGGTGGTAAGTTCTTTATACTATATTCGCAAACACGGTACGAGGAAGTTACATCTGACTGTGTTTTTTAATTCTCTTATTCTCTTCTTAGACTCATTTGAAGGACCCTATGTCATAGGAGGGTGGGAACGCGCTGTCCGGAAGACGGTTCCACAGCTCCACGGTACAACAAACATATGAATCAGCAAACTTTTTAGTTCGCGATTCAATAGGAGTCACCGTGAAGCTGAAGATTGAGTAAAGTGTAGCTATCGCAACATTACTATATTTGATTTGCGATAGCTTTTCAACTTGCAAGTTCTCTAAAAGCTTAAGTACATTGTAGTATTAAAGTCCACTGTCGGTGTAAGATTTGTCCGAACAAGTGATGGTTGGTATCAAAGTTGTAAATATGTTTATTAGTAATTAAAAATCTATTAAACCTGATGATTTCTAATTTATCTTTCAGTTTTCAGTAAATTTGAAGTGATGATAGGTCAGTGGTAGCTTGTATAGTCGACGCGTCAAATGATGAGTTCGAATCCTTGCAATAAGCTTGAGCTTTGATGGAAAACACCGTAATGAAACCACATTATGGTAGTAGGGTTTATTTTAACGCCCGCCTTGCAAACTATAACCTTCAAGTTGACCTACCGCCAAATAAGTATAGGTGTGTTCCGGCAGTAATATTTGAGAGCCAGCCCCTCCATAGGTTTAACGTGTCCATCTTAGGTCATATTTTCATTTAACAACAAGTTAGTTTATAGCCATATCGCTAAAACTATAAACTTTAAAAGAAAACTAAAATGTGTAATCATTGCGAGGAACTCCAAAGGTTTAAAGATGTTTAACCATCTGCTAACGCCAATTATTTTAAAACAACAAAGCAAAACAACATTCATACTTATTAAATAACTAATTTTTATGTACGTGAAACATGAGGGTCCATCTAATGACTTTCGTGGTTCAGTTACGCTCGATAACTTTAATGAAATATTTATGTGATGCATAAGCAGTAGAAAATTAGATGTCAGTCTACTGTTTATAGGACTGGAGGAGCGTTGGGTGCTGTGTTATCCTGACCTGACCTGTGAGTCCTTTTTGGTGTTCATCGTGAAACAAGACAGCCTTCGAATAAGGTAAGTGGTTATGATCTTTGAAACTAACCGACCGGTGTGAATACTTCGCAAATTATTATAACCAAACACCAAATACTTAGTACATTTTGATTGATTTCCATAACAGATTATATTTGCAAATATAATGTAAATAATCTAACAATTGTGATATTAGCTAAACAAATCTATATAGGTATATAAAAATGAACCGTCGAAATGAATGTACGCGCATTACTTCCGAATGGCTGTACCAAATTAAATAACTCTTTTTTTATTGTATTCGTTATAGTGAGGACAAGGTTTGTTTAAAAAAAAGCGAAAACATTTTTTTTTAAATCTCATAATTTGAAAAGTAATAAAGCGATGATCGAATCCACTTGTACTTTAATTTCATAAAATTAAAATACATCTAATTTATTGCTGTTATAAACAAGTTTTATTCAATAACCAAAAGAAATGAAAAACGGAAACGATATTATACACAGCCCGTTCTATTGATCTTCACGAATTGAAGTCGGAGGTTGATTAGGAATTATTATAGGCAAACAAAATATAAAATAAAAAAATACAAATCGGTTAAACCGTTTTTGAGTTTGAGCGAGAATAAAGAACATCAATTTTAGGTGATACGAAGTACACCGATTCAGCTAGTTGTTAATAGATGACACCTCCCGCATTTTGATAGGAAAACTAATATATATATGTGCTTTTTACTTAAAATAATGTTTATGTTTTAACGGTTTGCATACTTTTCATCAACAGCGGAGAATATAAGATTTAGAATGATGATAAACCATTAAGTATATCCTTTAACAAATCGTTACCATGAAAAAAAAAAAATAGCAATGTGATAAATTGTTTTTTTTTTTAAATGATTTTTTAAATAAATATTTATCATACGATTGATAATAAGTAAGCAAGTACGCTTATACCTAAAAAGAAGTGATACTCGAGAAGCTGACTGGCTAAAATCACCTACTCGCTAAAGCAGAACCGAAGTGTTGATGGTTCAAATCCACAATAGGATAACTATTTATGTGGTTCAAGAAATATTGTTCCGAGTTTTATTATTTTTGTGTCCGCTAGTGGTTAATGAATTAATGGTTATATATACTATTACGATATAGACAATAAACATTAAACAAGAATTAAATACAAATATGTTGATGTTAGCGGGTCGAGTTATGTTACAAACAAAATCGTATACGGAACAAAACAGTTCCGGGCAGTTAAAAAAACGGTGTGTGCTTAAATCTATACGACTAAATCGATTCATCACTATATCTCTATCAGTCTTTTAGTCGCCTCGAGCCGACATTTCCCTAACGAGCGTCACACAAGTAGGTTGCGGATAAGAATTTCAAAACCCTTCGATAGCAAATGTCAGTTCAATAATTAATATTTGAGTCACGTATATTAATTCCAAAATGATAGAATAAATTTTGGATACTACTTAAAATACTGTCAGTAGGAGCTCTGAACGTCAGAAGCGAAAGCATCTTAACTTTACAAAGTTGTAAATGTTATTATTGAACTGCTGTAAATATTGTTCAGAATGTTTTTTTTTATTGACCTACAAGCTTTCACGTCTAGACCGCTGAATGATTATAAAGAATTTTGATTTAGACATAGATAAGAACCTGGAGAGAGAGATAGGTTACTTTTTCTTACAACAAACTTATTAAAGAGAGGGATAATCTTTGAAACTTGTTATTACGTTGTCCGATTTGTTTGACAAAATCAATATTTACGCGACCGAAGCCACATGTAAAAGCTATTTTATAATATTAGTAAGGGTCAATATAGTCATAACATTTATTGTGCTGTTTTAAATTAAAAATAATGATTATTGTCTATAGAACAAAAATAAGTATTGTATATATATATGAGCGTGAGGGTCATGTGAGTTCAATACCTTTTCCCAGTCTCAAAAGTGCCTAACTTGCCCTATGCTTTTGTTTAAAAATACGCGATACGAAAAAAAATACTTCATATTAAGTGCGTCTCATATCCTGTGCACAGCATGCTAATGAAATTTTTTAAATATAATCGCAATTTGATTCGTATTTCGTTGAATTATATTGTTACATATTCGTTGAATTCCTCTAACTATATCATCGAATAATATTGTTACTAAATGGTCATAACTCACATATTTATCTCCCATTAATGTTGTATCCATTTCAACACTATAATATAAACAAAACTCAAATAAAATTAGTAATTCGTAACTCACTGAAAATAATAATTTATATTTATATCTACAGTTATAAAACTAACCACTTGATAGCGGAAACTAATCATTTCATATTTACCCTCAATTTTTTAATTTGGAATTTCATGTATCATAATAAACATAAAAATATACTATTTGGAAAACAAAAAAATACATGCGCGTATTGTTTTTTTTTTAATAATAATAAATTATAAATCTTTATAAGAAAGGTTTAAGCAGTAATTCAGACGTAACATTAGTTCAAGTAACATGAACTTTGAGTTAGTTCGCACTGAAATTTGTAGATGGCGTTAATCCACTTATCGAGAAAGTTATTCGTTTGAAGTAAATATGATAGGAAATGTATGTACAATAACCAATGGCAGATCTAATACTTTTGCAGCCCGTTCGACATTCAAAATTTTGCTGTTCCTACCTACCTCTATAATTACATTTCATATAGCACTACGTAAATTGTAATAAAATCGATATAAGACTTAGATTCTATGTGTGAAATATATTATCATTTAGGTACAGAGCAACATTTAGGTTTATCTATAAGTATATATAACTTCAGTTTTTAAAAAACAAAACAACAACTCCCCAAATTTGCCTCCTCTAAAATCTACCGCCGTAGGGCCTACTCAGTGTACTGGTAAATCGAAAACTGACAATAACTGTGTTTTCCTTCCTTCGATAATTCGATAATAACGATAATAACGACCTATAAGCTTCTCAGTGAATGAGTATTTTTATGTTTTATAGGTTTAGCCTTATGGCCATAATCTCACCTGATGTTAAGTGGAGATGTGGACCAAAATGGTGGACACGCTAAGCCTAGTGGAAGAACTGGCTCTCAAGTGCAACTGCCGGAACACACCTATAGACGTTTAGCTTCAGATTTACAACTTGAGAATGGTAGCTAGCCAGTTGGACATTAGGAAAAGCTCTACCAATTTGTGATTTAAATAAACAAGTTTACACAATCTACCATTTAAAAAAAAAATAGTGGCATAAAATTTATATTTCGATGAAGCGTAAACGCTCGGGAAATGTTCTTGTGAATTTTCTAAGGAAAATTGTAGGAGTTTGAGATGTAAGGATGTGAGTACCATCTGAGTTACCCAGATCAACCTCGTCTGCACGTGGTGCTACCTGCCGAGTAGCCGAAGAGGCTCTGGCGATTATTGGTTCTATATTAAGTTTTGGTCATGACAGTTAACTATACAACCCTTGATCCGTCACAGCTTGATGGTAGGGTAATTGTCCGACTGGTCAGCGACCACCTTCGGGTTTAGATTATTATAAGGTATGAGCCTTTGTGTTCCGGTATAGTGATCGAGAACCAGCTCCTTCCGTCAAGGTCAGCAACATGGCTGTAATACTTCTGGTGTTGCGGCCATCCACAGACGATGAAAACCGTTTACAATCAGATGGACCTTCTGCCTGTTAGCTGCCCGTTAGCATTAAAAAGGAAAATTATAAAAACTTGTTTTTTTTGTAATTATTTTTATTATCAGTAATACAAGCGTAATATATGTAATTATATTGATATAATTGTGTGTAAAATAAAGTATTTCACGCAAGTATTCACCAAGACTCTTTTGTAAGCTCAATAAAAAAGGAATATCTTCCAAATGGAAAAACTAGGTTTTTGTAAGCATTAGTGGTTATGATATTAACGCGCTGATTTAATACAATAACTGCGGACGTAAACTACGTTTTTTATATATAAATCAGTTAAACCTTTATACATAAAACATTGCCACGTTAGTATAAAATAACCTATTTCAATGCGTTTCTGTTAATAATCCTTTATTCTTTATTATTTGTTTTTACGATGTAAGAAACTGTTTAGATGTACGCAATACATTACTCGAACTACATTTATTTACTTTTATATTTAGTTAGCAACCATTTGCGACTTCTTATCTTTTACATGTTTAATAAGAATGTAATAAAGCCAAGTTTGTACATTTTTTTTAATAACTCAGGTGGACTTTTTATAGGTATAGAGAAGAAAAATATTGTATTATAAAGTTATTATCAAGCGATGATAGCTCAGTGGTAGTGTGTACGACTTCGCGTCAAGGGACGTGAGTTCGAATCCAAGCACCTACAATGAGCTTGATATTTTGGTGAAGGAAAACATCGTGAGGAAACCATAGGATTGTAGTAGGGCTTTTTCTAATGCCCGCCTGGGTAGCTACCATTCTCAAGTTGTAAACCTGCCGCCAAATACCAATAGGTGTGTTCCGGTAGCTGCAGTTGAGAGCTAGTTCCTCCAGAGGTTTAGCGTGTCTATCAACTTGTGCCACATCGCCACTTAAAATCAGGTGAGATTATGGCCATAACGCTAAAAAAACCTTAAGTATAAAAAAATGTCATTTTGTTTTTTAGTTAAGGCTTAGGGTTACGGCCATAATATCACCTGATCTTAAGTGATCATACGGCCCAAGTTGGTAGACACGCTAAGCCTTTACTGGTTACCTGAACTGGTTCTCAAACAGACGTGTCATCTTTTCTTTGAGGCACCATCAAAATCCCCCTTAAAATAAACTTAAATTGAATGCGCGATTGGTCTAACGGTTTCAGAAGTTGCTTGACGATGTCGCAGCGCTGAGAACTGTGTATTCGAACTCTGGAAATTATTTTTTTATTAGTAATTATAGCTCTGTGATAGTGTGTATGCACTCCGCGTCTTGGGACGTGAGTTCGAATCCGCCTATAATGAGTTGGAGCTTTCGTTGAAGAAAATATCCTGTGGAAACTATAGCATGGTGGTAAGGCTTTTTTTAATGCTCGCCTCGCTAGCTATCAACTTCAAGTTGAAAATCTGTCGCCAAACACGAATAGGTGTGTTCCGGCAGTGGCACTTGAGAGTCAGACCCACCACAGGTTTAACGTATCTACCAACTTGGGCCGTATGTCACTTAAAAATTAACTATATAAAAAAAGTGATCCATAATTGCTTGTTCTGAGTGTGGGTGTAACTGTACGTACGTTAATTATATCTTGGCAAAGTTTCCCCTGAACACAAAGCTAGATCAATGCGGAAGTGTTTTATTACATTTGCCGTGTACATTAACGTACTCTTTTGACGTATAAAGAATATTCAGTAGTTAAAATTTTTAGAAATAAAAACAATCCTACCATCCGTAGCACTGTAAATACACAAATATGTCTTGTATTTGATAGCAAAAACAAATTGTAAGCGATCCCTAGTTCGTGTTACTATTTTTTTTTCGTGATAAATAAGTTTACTGAATTCCCTCGTATGCATTCCGCGTTACCAGGGCGCAGGCCAAAGTGGAAGAGATACGGGGTGACTCTTCGGATGACAAGCAGCCTCTACTACTCACTAAAAACATTAAGACGGCGTTTCAATCTTCCGTATTGCCAGAGACCACGAATGCATGATATAGACTTTTTACTGTATTAAAAAATCTTCGTAGAGATAAAATGTATTTGTCAGATGTTATTACTAAGATATATTATCTACATGGTTTTACGTGCGGATTCGCTCGTGTTAACAAAAAATATTTTATAGAAAATTTTTCCATCTCTTTACTGCATGCCCAGTAAATTTTCCCGTGATAAAGTAACCTATCACCGTTTCCAGGTTCCCATCTATCTATATACCAAAATTCATCACAATCGATTTTAGCTGTTTAGGCGTGAAAGCGTAACAGACAAACAAACTCACTTTCGCATTTATAATAGTATGTAGTATAGTTTATATAGATAGACGATCGGCGGCCGAGCTGGTCAATTAATAAACCGAATGACAGATGGTCGCAGTGACGCGCAAGACGTTTTATCAGTTAGCACGCATCAGTACTGCGATCTGCGGGTCTGTTCGCCTCCTCTGATTTACTCTGCTTCGACACGCGACCGCGGCATTGATTGATGCCGATTTATTTTAACAGAACATCTACTGTTACTACATATATATAGCTGATACCCATGACGTTGTGCGCGTATTTCGTCCGTCTGTTTGTAAAGTTTATTCAAGGTTTTTTTTTGTTGCTAATTAGTAGCCAATAGGTATACAGCCCATCTGATGGTATATATTTATCATCACCTATGGACAGCTGCAAAACAATAGGTGTTACAGCTATGTTGCTGACTTTGGCGACAATAGCTGGTTCTCGTTAAATATTAGAATAAATGTCGAATACAAAAGTTCATACTGCACCTTTATTTTGCAGTCTAATCAGTGGGACCATAACCTTACCAAGCTGGGACGGATGAAGGATTACATGGTTAACCGTTATGACCAAAATTATTTATGGGAGCAACAAACGCCAGAGCCTCGTCAGTTTCTTGGTAGGGTGCGCCGCTTGCAGGTGAAGTTGACTTCGACAATTCAAATGGCTTTTTTTCGAACTAGCGAACCTCGCGGCTTGGGTTGATGCTGCAAAATGCAGAAGGATTCGCGAGCTTAACTAACCAACAGGTTCTAAGTTACTAATTTAGTGATACTAACTACGACGTTATAGGGCTAGCCGTGCAAGGGCCGCGGAGGTAGTCCCTTACAGAACCTTGTACTTAATGTGTGGGTATGCACGAATGGTATGCGGTGTGATGATGTACTCTCAGTGATGTAGAGTGTCACTCTATCGCCTAAGCAGAGTACTCAGATGCATGGATTCGAATTCACGTTCATCGACGCGGATTCTGTACACGTTACTACTGTGTCATCGTTACAATTCAAACAAATAACATTACAAATATATTTGTGTTATAGATGAAAGGATTTTTATAAATCACTGTTTTCGTTATAAATATCGTGAAATCTTTCTTTTATATATATGTTGCGTCCATTTGTGATGTATGTAGCATTCGAAATAGACTGCTTTTTGCTTAAAAAAAATTACTTAGATAGGTTTTCATTACGGTATTTTTTTATATGATTTTCCAGATAGAAATGGGTGCATAATGTACGAGATTGTTAATAGCACGCGCTCGCTTGCCTGTATGTTTCGTGGAACGCGGCTAGACCCACCCAGTTGCGGCTACTGTTCTGATTAGATACGCCTCTTTCATATATATACACGATCCGTTGTCCGTCTGTTTATGTGTTGAATCGATAAAAATAATATTTTATTTATTGATAAATTATGCATAGGACAGATATAACAACATTTACTACTAAAAAAATGATAAATAAAAAGAATTTAAGAAACTAATTAAGTATAATTTCAGAAGTTAACTAATATTTTTATTGATAATGAATCATATGAAAGCAAAAGTAGATTTTCCAATTTTTATTATAGTTTATAACTTCAGCGTTAAGGCCTCAATCTCACCTGATTTCAAGTGACGATATGGCCCAAGTTGGTTGACACGCTAAGCATAATGGACGGACTGGATCTAAAGTGCCACAGCCCGAACACACCTATATGTATTTGGCAGTATTTTTTTTAATTTGAGGGTGGTAGCTAGACAGGTGGGCATTAGAAAAAACCTCATCGTGCTATGGTTTCATCACAATGTTTTTCTATAATGAATACTTAAGCTCATTGCAGGTGGATTCGAACTCACGACCATTGACACGGCGTAATACACACTGCCAACTGACCTATTATTGCTACAGATTTTGATCATGTATGAGTTAAATATGCAATAAAATTGCATACATTAAAAATAAAACAATTTATTTCTATGGAACTAATATGTTCTATTCGTTGGCTTCATGGAATGTATATAATATTTTTAATCCAACGTTTTGTAATAGGGATAATTTTATTTTATTTATTTCACTGTTCGGAAAACATAGAGCTAAAAAACACTAAAAATATACGGTCAATTGCATGTTTTCTGAAATATAAATAAATGTACATAACATAAAAAGTAGTCAGAAACGACGAGATGCACGTGAATTAATTCTTAAAAAAAGTCTACATAAACTGTGTCTGAGAGAACACACTTGTATTAAAAAAAGTCAATACTATTATTTAAGGAATTGAATTGCTTGTACGGCCTCGATTATGTACACATTTTTCTGTAAGTTGTCTTCGCGAGTGCGATATATTAAAGTATAATACATGATGGTAGGGCTTTTTGTAATGCCCACCTGGCTAGCTACCACTATCAAGTTGAAAATCTGCCGCCAAATACCTATAGGTATGTTCCGGCAGTGGCACTTGAGAGCCAGTCTCTCCACTAGGCTTAGCAGGCCCACCATCTTGGGCCACATCGTTATTTAACATCAGGTGAGATAGTGGCCATAACGCTAAACCTTAACTGTAAAAGAAGGTTCACGGGGCGGACTGAGGTGTAGGTTGTCCAGAAAAGTTTATGTTACAACCTACACCTCAGTCCGCCCCGTGACCACGAAGGCTGAAAAGCTTTCGAAACGTCGGCATCAAAATTTAATAAATAACCGCGATAAAATCCGTTTAAATTAGTTTTATTTCAATGAATAATATTCGCGTAAACCTAAGAAATCATTATGTAAAAGAATGTTTTTATCTTTCATAATTTTATCTAGGTAGGTAAAAATTGCGAATTTCTAAGAATCCGTACCCGATTTTGGCAGGTCTACAACATGACCTATCATGAATTGATTCTCTCGGAGGCTGACGTTGTTAGTATTGTATTGTGTTTCCTAACAAGTCCAGGTCAGTCACTTTTCCGTGTTGCATTAAACCATTCAATAAAGCCATAAGAACGAATGAATAATTTCCGAACTCATAAATTAGAAAGCGACTGATAATATTTCTGATATAATTGTTTTACAGAATCGTGTATTTGTTTCGCAGTCATTGGTATTTATTGGTACTCAAGCAATTCGTTTAGGTAACAGCTACACGCACTCGTTTACGCAACAATGTATGTTCCATTAATTATTGCTAATGTTACGATGTACCTCAAATTAGTTGTGTAATTTTTCACTACGAGAAAGTTTCTGTTATGTTTTCATTTATAAAAACTTATAAATATTCGTTACAGATGAGCGCACTTTAATTATGTCAAGTTTGAAGGACTTTATAAACAAAATTAATCAATGCAAAGTTACAACTATACTTATAATAACTATTTGTGAATTACACAAATAATTGTTTCGTGCGGGATTCGAACCCATAGTACTTCGGCAGGACGGATGGAACGAGACAAATGCTTTAACCACTAGGCCATCGCTACAATACAAATGTATTATTATTATAAACGAATAGCTTGCGACTTCGTTCGGATAGAACTATAAATTAGTTAATCATTTATGCCCGTTTTTGTAACTTTTTTTAGTACTTTTTTGCTCTTATTGGTGGTAGCTTGGTGGGTGATAAATAACTAAAAGCCTTCCTCAGTAGTTGGTCTACCAAATACAAAAATAATATTTGAAATACGACTGGTAGTTCTCAAGATTAGCGCGTTCAAACAAAACAAACAAACTTTTCCACTTTATAATAAACATTCGTAAACGATAATGCAACTTGTTACTTTTAACATTGTATAAGCTAGTTGTAGGAAGAAATTTATACGAAATTATAATTACAAAAATCACGAGCGAATCCACGCGCAAGAGCCAGTGTTGCGGCTATCGGAGCTGAACGCGTTATGGATAGTGGCGCAAGAAACAGTGTAGCGAGTGGTGTTAGAGGTGGTGACAAACGCGGTTGGAGTAGGCCATCGATAAGTGGGGTGTATGCCGCCTCTTAACACACTTTCATAAATTTGTTCGCGCTCCGTATACCAGTTGTGCATGCGATGTTTCACTAACTTGAATACGAGTTTTAATTATTACGAAATTATTGATGTGAAGCCGAACCTAATAGATTTCGCTTTTCAGTAAATCTGACGGGCAGTAAATGGCAAGGCACTCTTTTATTATGATATAGGTACCTCTCTACGTCACCGCTTTCGAATCACATGTACACTATACATTTCGTTCCTTCTCTGTGTGATGTGATTTTATTTATAATTATGTATATTCTTTAATTATTATCGTAATTCTCTAATATTTCTATTATTCCCTAATAATTGAGGAAGATCAACTTTAACACCAATGATAAATTATGTTGTTTTGAAGCGATGATAGCTCAGTGGTAGTATGTACGACTTCGCGTCAAGGGACGTGAGTTCGAATCCAAGCACCTATAATGAGTTTGAGCTTTCGGTGAAGGAAAACATCGTGAGGAAACCATAGCAAGGTGGTAGGGCTTAAGTAAGCATATACCTTATAAGTATATATAAAAAATTGTTCGTGGTCGGTCCCCTAAATTATTTCATATACCCTTTTACAACGATGATAGCTCAGTGGTAGCGTATAGGAACGCTGAGTCGTGGGACTTGAGTTCGAATCCAACCATCTACGATGAGCTTGAGCTTTCGGTGGAGGAAAACATCGTAAGGCAACCATAGTATGGTAGTAGGGCTTTTTTACTGATACCTGGCTAGCTACCACCTTCAAGTGTAAAATCTGACGCCAAATACCATTACTGTATTCCGGTAGTTACACTTGAGAGCAAGTGTCTCCTATAAAGGCCGGCAAAACACCTGTGATTCCTCTGATGCTGTACCTACAATGGTGATGGCGATGATCACTCAGCATCAGGTGACACACTTGATCATTTGCCCCCTATTAAAAAAAACTACTTTTACAACATCCCAATAACCAGCACTTTTCCCTTATTTAACAATATCGAATTTTATGACACTGATTATGCCTATACTGAACATATAGACATAATTCATTTGAATTTAAATAAATTTTGTTTATATAATGAAAAATGCATGTTAAACTTTTAATAGTATATTATTGAATATTTCACTTTTTATTTAGAAACTGTGATGTTACTTTATATAATACCACCATCTATATCTATAAATATCTATACTAATATTATAAATGCAAAAGTGAGTTTTGTTTGTTACCATTTTACGCCTAACCGTTGAATCGATTATGATGAATTTTGGTACAGAGAAACGTGGGAACCTGAAGATGGCGACGGGCTAATTTTTCTTCCGATAAACTTATTCGAAATGGGGTATAGAGAGGGATAAAGTTTAGATGAAACTCTTTATTGCCTCATCTGATTTGTTTGACTAAATCAGTATTAACACGAGCGAAGCCGGAGTTAAAAGCTAGTTGGATAATAAACCAGCCATAAAAAATTGTACTATTCGTAAGATTAGATTCTGTTATTGTTTATAATCTATTATGTATGCCCTCATAAATGAATCAATTAAAATGGTAATCATAACACGTTGACTTTATTAACGACTGTGAATTATTTTTATACCATATTTTTTGGGTTTAATTATGTTTTTTATTAATTTAAATGCTTCTCATCTGCCGGATGTCTCGTGACGGCCAACTTTTTCGTACAATGCCTTTTTTTTATTTGACTGCAGTTTTTCAACTTGAGGACGGTAGCTAGCCGGTTGTGCATTAGAAAAACCCCTAATACCATGATATCGTTTCGTCATTATGTTTTTCTTCAGTGAAAAACTTAACTCGTTGCAGGAATTCGAACTCACGTCCCTTGACGCGGTGTCCGTACACGTTACCACTGAGCTATTAACGCTTCAAACAAGATAGAGCATTATAAAAGTCTATATGATATCTTTCGTCTTTTGCACAAAACGAAAATCCTTGAAGTTTTAGTTTTTCTCCAATTATTGAATCACCACCGTCTAATACCTATAACTTTAAAAGTACATAAAATTGAACAAATAAATCTTACATCCGTTTGAATATTATCTTTTTCTTAAGACCTTCGGGTTGCTCTTGTAATTGAAAGGCAAAAAATACGAGTCCAAGCAAGTACCCCGATTAACAAGTAAGCTGACACTAGTAAGACAGCTCATCGAAAGGAATATCCATCGTGTATTAATTCGTTTCTTTATAAGTTTCTGCTTCTAATAATACGCTACGAGTTTGTGAATTTTTATAGAATAGTTTTAATATTGATAGCTGTGTCCAGGGCTTGGTTCGCGTGGAACTAAAATTGTATTTACTAAATTTTTTTTTTATAGTTTAGGTTTAGCGTTATTGCCATAATCTCACCTGATCTTAAGTGACGATACGGCCCAAGATGGTAGACACGCTAAACCTGTGAAGGAACTGGCTCTCAAGTGCAATTGCCGGAACATACCTATTGGGTATTTGGCGCCAGAATTTCAACTTGAGGTTGGTAGCTAGCCAGGCGGGCATCAGTAAAAGCCCTACCACCATGCTATGGTTTCCTCACGATGTTTTCCTTCACCGAAAGCTCAAGCTCATTGTAGGTGGTTGGATTCGAACTCACGTCCCTTGACGCAAAGTCGTACACACTACCACTGAGCTATCATCGCTTCAACCCGTTTTGGAACTTTTTTAAATACAGCTTTGTTCCTAATAGTGGTAGCATAATGTTAAATAGCTTAAAACCTACTTCAATGATTATTCTATCAAGTATAAAAATAATTATTGAATTTCGACGGGTAGTTTCTAGGATTAAACAAAATTACAAAAAAAAACCTTTTGCGTTTTATATTATTATTATAGTTATGTATACACATAACTCGTTATTGTCATTTATCTGATCGTCTTCGCCACTGCAGCACGAAATGCGGAAAGAGCTTTATTTTCGATGCACTGATGGTTCAGTGATACGTATACGGACTCCACGCCAATGGACGTGAGGTCAAATCCTTGCAATGAACACGAGCTTTCTTTGAAGGGAAAAATCGTGACGAAAATGATAATCTGCTGTTGATAATCTGCTGCCAAACAAGTATAGGTGTGTCCAGGCAGTTACACTTGAGAGCCAGTCCCTACACTAGGTATAGCGTGTCCACCATCTTGGGCCATATCGTCACTTACCATCAGGTGAGATTGTGGCCATAACGTTAAATCTATGAAATATATTAACAAAAAGGCATACATTTTTTTTTTCATTTATATGGATGTAAAAGTAATTAAAATACATTTTAAAGGGTAGCAGGACCAGATAATCGACTGAAGTAGAATCCTCTAATTGATTCTCGGTTATACGTCTGACATTTCGGTATCAATCAGCATGTGTTCAGTAATGATGTATGTAAGCGATGATAGCTCAGTGGTAGTGTGCACGACTTCGCGTCAAGGGACGTGGGTTCGAACCCAGGCACCTACAATGAACTTGAGCTTTCGGTGAAGGAAAACATCGTGAGTTAACCATAGCATGGTGGTAGGGCTTTTTCTAATGCCCGCCTGGGTAGCTACCACCCTCTAGTTGTGAACCTGCCGCCAAATACCAATAGGTGTGTTCCGGCAGCAGCACTTGAGAGCCAGTTCCTCCACAGTTTTAGCATGTCTACTAACTTGGGCCGTATCGTCACTTAAGATCAGGTGAGATTATGGCCATAATGCTAAAGCCTTAAGTATAAAAAAAAAAAATGTAGCGGGGCTGTACATATGTACCTGATCAGTTGCCGCTTACCTTGACTATTATGATACCTACCAACCGACCCTACTAATGTACTTCTTACGCCCAAATTTGAGTAGACAGTTACCTATGTGGCTTATGAAGCGATAATGACTCAATTGGTACTATGTACAATGCAATGAAACCATGATCGAAATCTTGTATTGTTTTCTAGTTCTTTGACCTCTTTTAAATCATCCGTTTATATATTGCTTCTGATATAGTTTTGATGTTAACATTTGTTTTTAAGATTCATACTTGATTTATTCTTTATATCTATTTATATTCAATATGTAATATAATTTTAAAAAAATCCTCGCATCAATTTTATAAATTAATCTGTGTTATATTGAATTTATAAAGAAAATCTTCGTTATGTATTAATTTTACTATACTATTGATATATAAGTCAAATCACAAACTATGGGTGTTCTATTGTTACGCCAAATCTATGTGTGAATAAATAAACTGTTCGGCGAGTGTATTCAACTGCTGATAGGATCTTAGGCGTAACAGTTATGAACCTCTATCAGTAGTTGGCTGACATTTCAGTGGCCGTTGGTTTTGGTCCACACTAGAGTTTACCGTCAGGTACAGTGTTATCATATTGCAGTGAAGTGAAGAATAGTTAAAGCGGTATGCAGAAATTTGAAATGGGGTAAGCATAAATTACAGTACATATTTATTCTGCTCAGTACGTTTAGGTTTCCAAAATTACGAGCGATATCCTAGAGTTTTGTCGGATCTTTATCTTTTATGTGTCGGTTTCTATTTAAATTCATAAGTTTATGTTCTATTACCTTATATAATGTTTTATCGGATCGACTTTACGTGATACACTTCAGTTATTGTGTACAAGTGAAGTGAATTATAAGCAATAACTATAAACATACATTTCAAGTCAATATACAACCTCCTTGATCAGTTTAAACAAAGCAGCCGCAATCTTTTTAGAGCGTTGTTTGAATTTTTACTAGATTAGTAAAATAAGGACGTGACATTAATAGAATTTTGTATAAAAAATACCTTACCATTACATAACTTTGGTTTCTATTAATCATGTATTTATATTATTCATGAAAATTCTGGCATCAGTTAGGTTATAGAAAAGGTATGCACTATTCAAAGATTTAGGCACTCAGTACGAGAAAATATTCCAATATTCGCAACATATATTATTTTGATTAAAAATCTGTGATAAAATAAGTTATTAGCGTAATTATACTGTACGTTTAAAGGCCAATATGCCTATATATAGTGTCAATTAATATTTGGTGTATTGGTCGCTGCATATTCTACATAAATAAAAATAAAATAAAGTACCTACCAAGTTGAGAAATAGATCGAAAAATTGTATAACTCAATGCCACGCAAACAAATTAATCTATAAGATAAATGATACTGTACCTTTAAAGGCCAATATGCCTATACGTTGTTTGTATATAGTGTCAATTAATGTTTGGTATATTGGTCGGTGAATATTCTACATAAATAAAAAAATAAAGTACCTACAAAGTTGAGATATAGATCGAAAAAAACATATAACTCAATGCCACGCAAACAAATTAATCAATAAGACATATGTTTTTACTTTTTTAATCCATTAATAATTGATTTTAAAAACTCTTAACACGTCAGTGTATTTTAGAATTTATGGTCTAAAGTATCGTCACATTTATACCTCTATGCGTTTTATTGCTGGTTTCAAGTTCACGATTCTTTATTCAAAATTTACATAATTATAAGTACGAATACTTGTTACAGTAATCGAATCTCTTTTTACTAAAGCTACGAAAAAAGCTGGTTAGTTCTTGAAATAATGACGGGTTAGCGGTAATTTGTAAAGAAATAAAACATAGCGACATATAACTGAGAAAGAAAGATTTTATTAAAGAAAAAAAAACTACTTGTAAATTAACAAAATCAGCTAAAAATTCATCTCATGACATCTCCAGAAATTCTGTATAAAACTTAATAATTAAAGCGATGATAACTCAGTGGTATAACTCGAATTCATCTACGATAGTTTGAGCTTTCGGTGAAGGAAAACATCATGACGAAACCATAGCATGGTGGTAGGGCTTTTTCTAAACGTACCTGCTGCCCAGGTGATGACAGCGCGCTCCACCGCTTGGTGAGGTGTCGGATCCGACCCTTTCACCTTCATACTGAAAACATCTGTAGGTCCTGGTTGTTGTTTGTGATGTTGTCACGCACTTGCGTCTAACACGGGTTTTTACCGCATAAATAATTATCTAAAACAATAAGTTTTTACAAAAGCCTCGGAGCTCGTGCAGTTGCCGACCGACGTGGCTTATGTTACTGCTCGCACCAATCGAAACGATGTGCCGCGGAAGCGTGCGCGAAAGCAAATCACAACGTGGCATAGGTCGCCAACTACATTTCAACCGAATACATGTAGGCTATTGTTGTTTTCGTTTTTCGCCCTATTTTTTTATAATTATTGTTAGTCATTTAGTCATTATTATTGTGTGAGTTCCGTAATAAATGTATTTTCCTTCTTTCTTTCTATTTTCTTCCTCATATAACATCGGGTCCTTCAAGAGAAACAGAAAAAAAACATTCACGCAGGTCGGCATGACAGTAGCGATTGGTGATGGATTGTTGTTTTCTCGGTGGTCGCTACTGTTTTTGGACTGTACTGTACTTAACATCAGGTACGGTGCAGTCACTTTGCCAAGTTATCATAAAAAAAAAAAAAAAAAAAAAAAACAAAACAAGAAAGATCTTATTTCAATGTTGTCACAATGAAAGCTATTAATTGTTAGGGTTAAACGTAATATCGCTAAACATTACGTACAAAAAAAAATCTTTTATTAAATATATCATGCAATAAAGCTTAAGGGACAATTATTCATAATTAAAATGACTTTCATAACAGTAGTGAGTTACGCCAACCCTCTTAGGATATTGTGTTCAGGTTCGTTAAATAAAGGTCCGCCATTATGTCTTAATGCATGTATATGACTTACAGCGTGTTCTGAGTTATTAGTATAACAGGATCCAATAGAATTAAGTTAAATAGTGCACTTTATTAATATTATACATAATGTTTGTTTTTATGTATGTATAGTATTTTAAGGGATGATAGCTCAATTGGTAGTATGTACGGACGCTGAGTCAAGTGACGTGGGTTTGAATCCACCTACAATGGGCTTGAGCTTTCGGCGAACGGAATCATCATGATGAAACCATAGCATGGTGATAGGGCTTTTTCTAATGCTTGCCTGGCTAGCTTCCACCATCAAGTTGAAAATCTATCGCTAAATTCCGGCAGTTCACTTGACAGGAAGAGCCTTAGCGTGTCTAACATCCTGGGCCACATCGTAACTTAACACCGGATGAGAATGTGGTCATAATGCTAAACTTAAAAAAAAAATGTATATCTTTCAGGTTTATGTATATGCAAGGTGATAATGCTGAGGCCATAGTCCTCTATATAATTACTGTTATTTTGTTCTTACTATTAAATTTTTTACGCAGGAAGTACATTCCTAATACTAATATTATAAATGTACATGTAAGTTTGTTTGTTAAGCTTTCTTGCGAAAACCACTTAACCGATGGTCATGAAACTTTGTACACATATTCTTGAAGGTATAAGAAGTAACATAGGATACATTTATTGAAATTTTTTTTTGCTAAAAATTAAAAAAATTGTTTGTCAAAAACATCTCAAAATCTAGCTACTTTAACGCCATCTTGCATTCTAGAGTATAGGTGATACGGAGTTCACCGGGTCAGCTAGTTAAATATAATTTAATTATGAAGATTGTTTTTGTATTCGAGATAATTTCCTTCTATATTAATTATAGTATTCTGGTAATTAGACAGTTGATATAATTATAATAGATGTATACTTCGGCTGGACATAAGTTCCATTACGAATGAAAATGTGTTTTTTTTTTACTTAAATGTGTTTTATACCTTATGTTATGTTAGTAAAACTTACATGTCCCATATTTATCCTAAACTCGACAATGAATAAATTTTAAACACAATGACCACGTTTTTGGCTTTCATGCAGGTTGGTAACCTGTCTGGCCATGAAACTATGTATTTACGTACTTTTTTAAATGGAAAATATAGCCACTGCTTGTTCTAGAGATTTCTAAATGTTTAAGAGATAATAGTTCGTAGGCGAATATCAAAATTGCGACTCCACTGTTATGTACCAAGGTTACCTACCGCAGTGCTACAAGAGCTTTGAAAATTCAATTTTCTATTGTGTGTTGTATCATCATACTAATAATATAAATACAAAAGTGAGTTTGTTTGATTTTTACGCTTTCACGCCTGAACCGCTGAATCGATTGTGATGAACTATGAGGGAATGATGAATGGAGAGGGAGATAGGCTACTTTTTTTCGTGAAATATTTATAGGAAGGGGGGTAAAGAGTGGAATAAACTTTCTATGGACCTTTTTATTGCGACGTCCGATTTGCTTTGCAAAATCAATATATTTGCGATCGAAGCCGCAGGTAAAAGCTAGTTATTTTATACAACGAAATATTTATTTTATCATTTTACTCCTATTTCCACCTCTATATATACCTCTACCTCTGATACATTTATTTTACACCCGTTATAAGATTAAATTCTTGTAAAGTTAAGTTTGAAATTTCAGGCCGACAAAACCAAGTAACCAAGTAAAAAATAATAAATGCTGTGATCCCCCAATATATTGCAACTTATAAATGTCTCTAAGCTGTAATACTTGTTAAGTATTGCTGAGAAAAGTTACGGGTTAAAAATCAAGAAAATGAAAGTTTTAATATACTATAAAAGTTTTACTTTAACTGTATGAAATATTTCTAAACACTTTATTTTTATTTTTACTAACACTACTTTTACGGGAATGCTTCGTTTATCCTAAACAGCTAATAATGTTTATTGTAGTTTTGAAGAGATCTGCCATTTCGTAGTTCTTATTTTAATACGTACACATATATTATTTGGTTCTATATAATATAACTAGCTAACTTGGCAGACCTTATTCTGCCTTTTCGAGTAGTTAATCACGTCGACATTTTGTGTTTTGTGATGTTAAATAACCCAAAGTTTTCCTTAATTATTGTTCTATAAAAAAAAAGTGTTTTTGAATTCTGACTGGTAGTTCTTAATATTACTAAACAAACAAACTTTTTCGTTTTAAAATATGAATATAGATTTAGGCAGCATCTTGTTTTATACAGTTCGATTATTTTACACAAGTCAAGTGGATTGCATGAAGTTTTGTATGGTGGTAGGGCTTTTCCTAATGCCCGCCTGATTACCTACACCCCTCACCATCAAGTTGAAAATTTGACGCCAAATACCAGTATATGTGTTCCGGCAGTTACACTTGAGAGCCAGACCTACCACAGGTTCAGCGTGTCTACCAATTTGAGCCGTATCGTCACTTAAGATCAGGTGAGATTATGGCCATAACGCTAAAGCCTTAACTATAAAAAAATGCAAATAACTAAATGGCTCATGAAAGGTTTTCTCCCTTTACACTAGTAGAAAACTTGACTATGGCGCCTTTTATTGCGTTCAAGAAAAACATAAAAACTTTCCGACGGAAAACACATCTACTAATTTTTATGGGAATCGCTGAAGCGATGTTTTAATATATATATATTAGCTGTCTCCCATCCGCTACGATAGACGTCTTTTGTTTTAAATAATTCTAAATATAACGACGAATAATCAACAAATGGCAATTAATGTGTACAACAGTATGGCGAAAAAAAAATTAAAAGGGAAACGGAAGACCATCAACGAAAAACTCCGCAACGAATTCCCATAGTCCCAGTCCGATAACCTCACTAGTGTAGACGTGAGTGACTGTCAAAGAAATTATACTTTCCTTATATAAATGACTAGCTATTGATATAGATTTTGTCAAACAAATCGAAAGGTGCAATAAAAAGCTTCATACAAAGTTTATCCCTCTCTTTACTCTACTTCAAATATGTTTTTCGTGAGAAAATATAGCCTATTACCATCTCCAGGCTCACATCTATTTCCAGATGAAAATTAATCATCATCGATTCAGCGGATTACGCGTAATAGCGTTACAAACAAACAAACTCACTTTCACTTTTATAATATTGGTAAGTATTATAACTAGAAACATACATTTTAAGTAGCTGCCATCGTGATAGATCTAGAATTCAACGTTACATTTGACACAAAACATTATGTAGACATGCAGAAAATACAAATTATTATAAAACAAAGATTTTCCCAACAGATTCTAAATCTTATGATGTACATTTCATTAATTTGACATTCTTGACTCATTATGACAAACTACTTTTAAACTCGCTTCATTAGTAGTAAGAATTATTTTTACATTGTACTGTTTACTATGAAAGTTGGAAGAAAATGTTGACAAGTTTAACAAATTCAGGAATGCGGTGCGGTAACCTAGATGATCGAGTGTCAACACATTTCATCTTTAATAAAGCGGTCAATCATCGAATCGAAATAATGTTTATCTTTACATAATAATAGCGTAAAATAAAACATAAGATGTGCTTCACAAAATGAACAGCTGTGTTTTGCCGTTACATTTATAAATAATTATGAACAAGTATTTCAAGGTAAATGTATGTTGTTGCGGTTTCATACGAAAATATTTTTCTTGTTTTAATTATTAGTTCCTTAGCTCCATATATTTTAAATGTGTTTATTTAAATACATATGTATTAATATGAATTACATATTGATTAAATATCCACATTTTACATATTATGTACATAAAAAACCTGAATATTTCAATAAACATAACAAGTGTAATTAATAATTTGTGTAGAAATAATTATCTTAAAATCTGCGTTTAACATGAAGTACAGCTATACAGATGAATTAAAAATACATAAGAATTAGTCACGTAACAATATTAGTCCATAGATAAAATAACAATTCTTAGTTAACTTTTGTAAAAAAAAAAACTTGATTATTAACTACTTGATTTTCAAATGCAATTTAGACAAGAATAATTTAGGTACATATGTTATTATAAAACACACAAAGTTTTTACTGAAAATAAAATGTTGTTGTAACATTTTAAGTTAATACTTTTATTTAATTTATTTTAATTACCAATAATCTGAACTATCTATTACACTTTTTAAGTTTTATTATTAACTAGCTGTGCCCACGACTTTATTCGCATGGAACTAATTTTTTTTTTTGTTTATTTACCTTTTGTTTCAATACCACTTTGCTACTATTAATTTGCTAGTAATTTGAAGTGCAATAATTTGAAGCCTTTTTCAATGAATGCACTATTAATTGCATTAAAATAAATAAATGGTATATATCTATACAGACAACTACACCATATATTCTGTCCTGTATATCCTCAAATTGTAATTGACGTAGATCCATAATTTGTGGCCGATATTGTTATACAGGTAAGTGCATTAAAAGAACGACTTGATTAACTGTTTTCATGTATTAATCAAGACATTCAAATAGTAAATGTATAGTAGTATCTAATACGTTTCACTTCCTTCTCTGCAATTTAGGTAAATATACTATACTTATTCAGATTAATGACAAACAGTCATTTTGGTCACCCCGACTAAACTTATAGCATCAATGTAATATTTTGTGTCGAGCTTTTGATGAAAGTATCAAGTATCATAGTTTTAAATTAATCATATTTTTCAGCACCCGGTGAAGAAAATTGACATAAATAAACTTTACTGTGACCCTATTCGCGTCTATGTATTTATCCTGTCTTATATGTAATTTTGCCGATATGTATAATTAGAGAAGATTATACCAAAGAACGAAAAATAAGCAGTATAACCAGAGTGTTTTATTTTATGAAACTGCACCATTATATGTTAACGTAAAAAAGTTAAATAGTGTTGTCGTTTATGCCATTCTTATTCGAATATCGCTCACCATACAAAAGACATCAACGAGTTAAATATTGTAGAGTTACAAAATAATTATTAAATAATTGACTTAAAATACTAGATAATTTTACTATTCAATAAGTTCGATTGGTTATATATAGGTTTTAAGGTATGGATATTGTATCGGTTATCGGTAATATTGTATAATTGACGTACATTTGTAAAATGTATACAGCTCAGTGAGAAAATAGTCGTGTTGGTAACTGTGACAGCAATAAAATGCGTTTTTCATGAACGAATGGTGTGTTTTTATTACATCCTTTTAAGAAGCTTATGTAAATGGATATGTGTAGTCGAGCGCCAGCTTTAACGTTACTATGTGATATAATCGTTAATGTTAATACATTTTTGTTGAAATAACTTCATAAAGATAGCCTCTCTTCCGCCTTGAGGCACACTGTGGCACTTGTTACGAATAGCAGCACACTTGTGCACGCGCAGAAAAGGATTAGAGAAAATAGTGTTTGAAATAGTTCTTCAGCTCCTCATTCGCTGCGGAGACCGCGGGCAGAGCGCGCGCGTTTGAAATCATTATATATATTAAAAAAATAAGACTCAAAATACGATACCTGTTCATTCACGGTCCGCCAACTGAGAGCTTTTCGGGTGCAATGACCTCCGGTTATATCATGCGTCTGTTATTTTTTTTAAACGAAACGTCCTTGCGGCCAGCGATCAGCTGACTGAAAAATAATGTCCGTGCGATATTACAATACATTAAAAAGTTATGTGTAAATTGTTGAATGTGTTCGAAATATGAATCTCTTGTGAAGTGCGCGATAGTTATTTTTCCTGTGTACAGTGCTTTTGTGCCAGTGACGTTAGCAACTGTGACGTTGATATAAAAGTGGTAAGTTTATTATGATATAAATAAATAATTACCGAGAGTTAATTGCGATTGTTCTTTTAATTTTACGACCTGTCTGATTAAAACAGACATTATTTAAATTGAAGGAACGTTTAAGTGAAAGCGGAAAAATGATTAAATCAGTTACGAAATTAGAGAAAGTGTATTTTTTTAACAGACTCCACAAAATGCTTTATGTGCGAATACAATGTGACATAATGTTGAAGGAAATCAATAATATATTGGTCCTATATACACACACGTCATATTGTTCACTGATTTCAATGATGTGTAGGCGCATCTGACGCGAGTTTCTATCGCTGCATAAATTGTAAATCACTGTTTCATATTGTCATTTATTTCTTGGGTTACCTATTCCTTCCGATTTTGGATTTTTAAGAAGAGCATAAAAGAATCTCAATATCAATTAATTATCCATTGATTATTCATTCGAGAGTAATAAAAGGAAGATACTGAAAACATTTTCAGTTTCCTTTTTTATTTTCTAATTTTCAGATTTAGTTTCTATTTATACTCCACGCTTAATGATCGGTTATGGTTTGTTAAAGCACCCATAGTTTATTACGCATATCATCGTTTTTACGTATGACACTTTCCATATTATTTTTATTTCATTTTTACCCGTGATTATCTTACGTACTTCCGTGTATTTTATAGGTACTTTTAAAATTGTTTATACTTATAGTGAAATACTGTTAATGTGATTAATTATAGCCTGTGTAGCTATTACCTTGAAGTTGAAAATCTGCTATCAAATATTAATTAGCGTTTTCCGGCAACTTCACTTTGAGCTAGTCCCTCCACTAGGCTTAGCGTGTTCATCATCTTAGATCACATGGTCAATTAATATCACGTGACATTGTCGCAATAGCACTAGAACCTATTAAGTATAAAACATGATCGCCTAATATAACAATAAGAAAATAGTACAAAAGGAAATGAAATTATAACTGCAGCACTTGGTGGGCATGGTTGCCGAATTGTTACGGTAAATTAGTTTTCAATTTAATTTGGTTCTATCAAATAAATAAATTACAAGGTATACCGTGAAAATGAACAATATTAAAATGAAAAGACTCGGTTTTGACATTTTTAGTTAGTGTTGTAATTGTACATGATTTTCTCGGGCTTAGACTTAACTTGGGCTCTTTGACTCCGATATCATTATTGTTCCTCTATCCAACTGTTTTTTTTTTTTTTTTTTTTTTTTCGAACTGACATACGCTGTTAGCCCCAGGGGCTTTGACAGCTTCACCGAACTTTATCTCTATCCAACTGTGGTGTATCCAATTAGTTGAGACTATCTGTTAATGAGTTTATTTCTTTGATATACTAATCAGATATTTGATAATAACATTAATTCTTATATTTATTTTTAAATTTAGAGATTTTTCAGGCATATATCTTTATTTATTACTGTTAATACTACACAAAAAAATCTATTGAAACCACAATTGTGGTTTAATTGAGGAGAGGTATTATTGTTTTATATTAGACGAGTTCAAAGAGGTTTCCCATTTAGATGTATTCTTACTTACCCGTTTATTCTATTTTTCTACAATCCTAAAATGACGTAAATATAAACGTAAAAAATATTTAATTCGATATAAAGGATTCAGCAAATTTGATATTCGACTGAAAAAGACTGTTGCTTGATTTCAGGCTACAAATAAATTGGTGCTTAAAACTTATGACAACACGTTATATTAATTAATATTTTTTTGCTTTCTTTGTAACGTGATATGTACTCTTCAGTGTTTTATTATATGAAATCGTTTTGTTTTCTACAATAAGGAAACATTGATTGCTAGTTAGATGGTTTAGTTTTGGTCAATATTGGCAATTATTTTTATCAATTAGCGACCACCATATAATAAACATTACATTATATATAGTAGTAGTCTAGACTGGTCACGTTCCATTAATGACCACTGTTTATCGGGAAACCAATAGAGGTTGTAGTGAGTAATATGTACCCAACAGGATTATGAATACCATGTATATAGTGACAAACCTGTCCGTAGTTTTCTTTTGTTACGTTTTTCTATTAAGTGTTTGCTAAAGCAATGACCACTGACGGATTTCTGTTCTTTCGGGGGTCTACACCGTTATTAAATTTTATCTATTTATCATCAGGTAGCGTACCGTTATTTTGCAGCACTACTAAAAAACTTTAAAAGCTTCGGTGATCGTTATCCTGAATACTATACTAGATAGTATCGCAGATTCGAATTCTTAAACATGAAATATGTATAATTATTCATTCTATTTAAATAGGATAACTACTTTTAATAAAAAAAAATATTGTATAGTACATTCATTATTTGGGAAAATAATTTTAAAAACAGTGTACTTGTTTGAAATTACATTGGTAAAATTGCTTACGTTTTTTTCATAGTTTGTAAGTATGGCGTTATGACCATAATCTCACCTGATCGTAAGTGACGATATGACTCAAGTTGGTAGATACGCTAAACCTGTGGAGGGACTTACTCCCAAGTAGAACTGCCGGAACTCACGTAATGGTATTTGGCGGCTGATTTTCAACTTCCGGCTGGTAGCTAGTTAGGTGGTCATTAAACCCCTACCATCACACTATGGTTTCCTCATGATGTGCTCCTTCATCTGAAGCTCAAGCTCAAGCTCGTCGTAGGTGGATTCGAACTCACGTCCCTTCATGCGGTGTCCGTACATACTATCATTGAGCTATCATCGCTTAAAGGTATAATGGAAGCCATATCATAATTTTACATTTAATGAAACTTAGCTATGTACTATATTATAATGTATGTTTTGCAAAAGGTAAGATGATTTTCATATTTAAAAACCTAGAGTGGTGATATACAATAATTTTCTTAACCTTTTAGAAGTTAGTAGTTCAAAACTTTCTTAGTCCACTTTCTAGGTTAAGAAAGAAATACAGTTTTTTTAATTGCATATCTCAGACTATGGGCAATGAAATGTAGATCTTTCAGGTCATAAGGTTTACTTATGCTACTTGTCACGATATGATAAAAAAATGAGCATTTCAGTTTTTAATTGATTTAAATAAAATATGGGCACATATATGCGATTGTGATTAAGGCAGTGATAGCTCAGTGGCGTGGACACCGCGTCAATGAACTCGAATTCGAATCTTTATAAAGAGATTAAGATAGCAATAAAAGAAAACATCGTATGGAAACCATAGTATAATAGAAGCGCATTTCCTTATACGTGCACCTTAAATTTAAATATTCTCCGAATACCTAGAGGTGAGTTTTGGGTGTGTGCTAGGCGTACATTGCCCCCTTTTTTGGTCATATTGTCACATAAGATCAGTTGAGATTGACAATCTTATTACATGTCAATAATAAAAACTATATTTTTTTATTTATTTATCATTAATATATTTTCAATACTAAATATACATTTTAATACTTCTGCCAAACTGCATTACAGTTTATTGACAGATGTAACCTCCGTTGTTAAGAAACTTTGTCTATAATCTTTATAAACTCTTATTAAACATTGTTATAAAATAATAATAATTAATATAACAATAAAAATAAAAAATAAATCAATACATTTCAGCAGAATAAAAAATAATTAAAATTAACCTAAATGTTTACATTACCCAAAAGGAACTGTTTGGTTTTATTTTTAAAAATTTGTTTGCTATCAATGTATGCTACGGACTTCCTTTTATAAGGTAAACCTTCCAATAGATAAACGCATTTTCTGGGCTCAGTTCAAGGACGGAGGAGCATCTGTAGAGATTCATTGGGTGACAATGTTGTCACATACCCATTAAAATATACCACAGCGACACTCGAACACTCGCATAGCCATAAACCAGAGACAGCTTTTACACTTCTAACAGTTAATACCAGTATACCTATCAGAAAACTTACCATTATTTTTCAGAATAATTGATAAAAAAAAACCCATCTCGATATATTAAGCAATCCCACTTAGTGGGATGACAGGGATCTTATCGCCTCGAAACAAATAGTGATTTTTTTTTGTTTGTCACTTTCAGAATTATCATTTGTTAACTTTCGAGAGGCTTAGATGGATTATATTGGACAAGGAAAATTTACTAGGTAATTAATGAAACAGATAAAAATATTATTATTTCAGTATAACACTTTATTGGTTTGATTAAATATTTAGAATCTTTTTTTTATAGTTCATAGGTTAAGCATTATGCCCAAAATCTTACCTGACGTTAAATGGTCTTTGTGGCCCAAGATGGTGAACACTAAGTCTACTGGAGAGACTGCCTTTCAAGTGCAACTGCCAGAACATACCTATAGGTATTTAGAATAATTTATTTACTTATAACTGTCACGGTATTTTGTGGTATTTTACGGGGTGATCGAATATGATAACTCTGCCCAACTGGGTATCGCGACTACTTTACATATGATGATAGACTGATTTTGTATGTGGTGTTTATTGAACTGTGTACAGTCAGCGTATAGCCCTTGATCCCCTGCTTATCCCTCGAAGACTTATTATTTTTGCATTGTGCTGCATTTGTTATTACTAGCAGTGCAATTACCCTATCGTGTTGCGATATTTAAAAAAAACATGACTATGAGAGCCAGGCAAAGATACCACATAAAGCATATTTATGTATATTCAGCGTCATATTCATACAACTAAGCCATGGTTTGTATTATACAGTACAGCTACAAAAAGCAGCAAATTCGTTTAATAATAAAGATTAAGATCACAAATCAACTGAATATAGTAATGTTTGTTGCACTTAAAAATGCCAAACCATACCGAGTTCCATTTATGGCTGCCAAAACGAGCTTGAATTCAACCAGATCATTCGATAATTTAATTTTAAACTGGTAAAATTAAACTATACAATTAAAAACTCTGGCATTCACATAAAAGCCATAACTTGTTGTTAACGTGGGTGTTGTTGTCTATTAAAAAGTAAAACAGAACCAAGAGCTGTCTTATTAACTCATTTCTACTTACCATATTATAACGATAACGAGTTTAAGAATAATAGTAGAAAGGTGTGTTTTCATAAAAAAATATGAGCAGACCATACTGAAGTGACTTGAATTATATTTTACTGTTTTATTTATTTCCTTTAGTAACTACTGTGTAAATGATCTCAGATTCTTATTTATTTCATTAAATAAATATAAAACCTAGTTATATTTTTTTTTAAATTACAATTGAGTTCGTACACTTCTATAACGATATATTGAACACAAAAAAAAAACGTTTTGGAGTTTAGTTTGTCTGCCTCTTTTTGCACACATCATTCTTTGTTGTTTTCATACTCTATATTCAGATATATTTCGTTGAACTTTCATTAATATTATGGTATAATATAAGAGAAAATTATCATGCAAATAGAAACAGTTTTTTCGGACTAGATGATAAAAGTTAAACTTTTGTGGTTAATTAATCTCCCCGTGCACTATAGTGACATGATTGAGTTAAATATATATATAATAGGTCTGTATTCGTAATAATAATACTACGACTGGTAATACAAAACTCTTCCCTTAAGTTATACATGCTTTAATAGTACTCTTTTTTTCTACGAAAACATACCCTAGACTAACCTTTACCCTTGACATTTTAGAGGTGATCTGTACAGCGTGATGATATGTGTCTGGTTTGTTTGAAACATTTCTATTTTCTATATAAAAGAATTATTTCGGTCGTTATAGTAAACCGCCAGAGATGTCATTACCCTAATAAGTGACGTGTTGTGCAACAAAAAACGTCAATATATTTTTTTTAATTTTAATTAGTAGACAGTATTAATTATATTTTTATATCTGTTTTATATTCATTAGTTATTTAATATCCATGGTATAGAATTTATAATCAGCAGTTGTGAATTTAATATTTGTAGTTTTTGATCACTATTTTTCAACTGTCTTAATCATTTTCGATGTTATTTAATTAAATAAACATTTTTTAAATGAATTTTTAATTCAGAAAGTTATACTGTTAATTCTAATTATAAAGTAATATATTTTGAATAATATTACAATTTCTAATTTTCTTTTTATGCCAGTTTTTTTGAAATGTATCATTTTGTAGTGACGGCACTATTAATGTCATCCACACGTATACATAAAACGAATGTATCGTTGTAGAGTGTGTAACAATTCAATATATTGATCTATATCATTGGTTGTCAGGGTGATAAATGTTATAAAGATCTGTTCCAATATTTTCACAGTGAAGAGTGTAGTAGAAGACACATAAAGACAAAAAATAAGCAATGTAGAGGTTAGGATTCTGTCGATAATAAAGTAAATATAGACCAATTGTAGTTTAAAAAAAATGTATTGTACAGTTTTCGCCACACATAATGTTTATTTGCAAATCAATTCCACTAATCAAACTGGTCGTAAAACTAAAACATAAAAATAAAATTATACTGTAAATCTTAATGAAATGTTAAAATCGAAACCGTTACTGAACTGAATTTGATTATAAAGTTTTATGAATAACACGGATCATAAATTGGCTAAATTCGCTATATATAATAATGGGACGTAAAATTATATATAAAAAAGTTTACAATTTATTTTACCGAAGTTTCTTTTATTATGGATTTTGATAATAAATAAACTGGGAAATGTTGATGTATAATAAATTAAACTTTGTTTGGTAATAATTGCTTATAAATGATGTTACAATGAAAAACAGGAAATGACGGTATGATAGGGCCTAGCGGTTTGAGTGGTTGCCGTTAAGACAGCACTAAGTGCTGTAGGTTCGAAGCCTGCATAGAACAATTAGTTGCGTGATCATCTTGTATTGTTCCGAGTCTGAGTGTTAATTTCTATCCGATAATTGTATATTTGTAAAACTTCAACTTGATTTCTACTATAGACCTTGTCTAAAAAATTAAGTGAAACCTAAATTTTTGTTTTTGTTTTTTTTTATTATATTTTAATTAAGGTAAAATAGATTTTATAAATGTAAGAGATGCACAAGTTCAATATAAACTTTAATAAAAAGTTTAAATACTGTCATACGCTTTAAGGGTCATTTGTCAAGGTATTTTATAAAAGGGTAAGTTTTTTGATTAGTTCTGTCTAGAACACGGAATTCGAAACTTGGAAAAAAATCATTAACAGCGTATCGTTTACAATTAAACGTACCTTTCGTGTAGCTTATATTACTTATTAGCTGTTTTCCAGACTTCGTTGGCGTGGAACTACACATTTTTAACTAAAAAGGCAAGAGCCTGTTTTTGTAACATCTTTCAATACATGCTCTTATTAGTCGTGGCGTTATGTTAAATAGCATAAAGGCTTGTTCAGCGATTATTTAAAAACAATTGAAATCAGAACGATAGATTCAAAGATTAGTGCGTTCAAACATATACACATTTCCCGCGTTATAATATTAAATTAGATTTAAGTAAGGGGCTTTTGTATTTGATACTTGGGTACGGCCAATCTTAAGTATATTTTTCTTGATTATCTATCTAACCACTGATCATTGGACTGGAATGTATTATAGTTAAGTTAATTATAAATATATTGGTTTATTTTTCTTTCCTCTTTGTACATTAACGGATGTGTCATGTTTCTTTAATATCTACGTGTAAAGTCGAGAGACGGGGCATGACGAGATAACTAACGTCGAAATCAAACGCCTGGAAGATTGAGCACGCGTCGATCTGACCTCAACATGAAATGTAGGTGTTAATATAAAATAACTATGAATATCTATACCTCGCTGGTGCCGTGATGAAAAAAGTGTACAGTATAATACCTGTAATTTTTGAAATGATTCGCGGTAAAATTCAGCATATCTCGTGTAAATATAAAGATTAAATTTTTATAGTCGAATACATATCTAAAGTTTCCAGGCATTTCAAAGAATTCTTACTAAACTATTATACCTTATCGATGGCAGCAATGGTAGTGTTAAAATTCTTTAGTGTCGTATAGACACTATCATGAAGGTTTATGAAATTGAAAAATTATCAGTATTTTTGAAGTACACAAGTTATAAATAATTAAGTTATAAGCAACATTGTATTATAGGTTTTTAATTAAAGGTTACGTTTTATAATGTGATGTTAATCTATAGATGAAATTGTAGCGAAATAAATGTTATAAGCAATATATTTTAAACTCTCTTGTCACTAATAAACAACATATTCCAAAGTGGTGTCAACACCCATAGAACTGTCTGCGTCTGCCGGATTGTCAGTACACGTGTTCGCGTGTTCCAAGCAGCTGCAAAATGACACACCGTTCATTCCTTACATAGTGCCAATGTCTTTGACATCCATCGAGATTTGATACCGGAGGCGGACCGCTCGTGCGTGACACGGCGCCATCTTGGTTTTTTTTGCTACATTTTTATGACTTTTATTCGATACAAAGTGCAAGACTCTATGAATCGAAACTGTAGATATCTTGTTCTGATATCGACGGTATGTGGTGTAGTTTCAGTTTTTAAATTCTTGGCTTCTGTGAAAACACCTAGAAATTCAGATAGCCATTTGTTAATATATTGTCTTTAATAAGTATTAGACATAGATATAAACAATATTTAGTAATACCGACTGGAAGGTTACAACTTAAACTTTTACCAAAATATACATTCATTTATTTTTCTCTCATATACTCTCATTTTCAATAATAGTATCCTGGAAATTTAAACAGCATTTAATATTTTTAAGTATGATGACAAATTATTAATACCTTTCATCATACAAAAATAAAGTTGGCGATGTATTGTTAACAGCCGAATATTAATAAATTATCTATTTACAAAAAAATGTATTGATATTTTTTAATCTTATTTTTTTAAATCCACAATCTCACCTGATGTGAAGTGACAATGTGGCTAAAGATGGTGGACACGATAAGTGTAGTAGAGACTGGCTCTCAAAAGCAACTGCCGGAACATACCTATAGGTATTTGGCATGAGATTTTCAACTTGAGAGTGGTAGCTCATTGTAGGTGAATTCGAACTCTTATCTCTTGACAGGGTGTCCATACACACTATTCACTGAGCTGTCATCACTTCTTATCTTTTGTTATTTATATACTTAGATTGTAATTATACAATTTAACTAGTTAATTACTAGTTAACTTGTATATTTTAAATATATTTATGTAATGGCTGTTTGTTACCTAAATAAATAAACATGGGTTCGTAATGAATAGTTTTATAATTGTGATAGACATCATATTATCCTTTTAAATACATTCGTTACTATTATTTATTCTTAAGGAAACCTATGTATTATGAGTCATTACAGATCTGTACCACTGTGACTTTTTATAAGCCATTATGACCGCTCCGTACCAACTAAAGTTTACTGAATAGTCCAGTCTAACCTCTTTGCCTAATCACTAGTTCCTGAATGCTTTATAATTCTGCACAATACTTTATTAATTTAAGCATTGTAGCAGATACTACTGGGGTACGTTCTGCTAAACGTATCACTTTATATAGCAAAGGAACCCCTGAAGCGATACTTAGTTTTTTTTAAATTAATATCACTTATAATATTTGGGCAATAACGTAGTATACATACGATTTAGCGTATCTTAAAATATTTACAATTAACGTATAAAACACATCAACGATTGATAAAATACATATTTATGTCGTTGATGTCTTTTGTAGAACAAATTGTGCAAGTCTAAGTATGAAATTTTTACCTATAAATTACTTTAGATAACTGTCGATCAACTTGATTGCTATAAGCCACTCGAAGATGTAATAAACAATGTTAATCTATTGATTTATCTACTCACTGGTAATGGTGCCGATTTCTTTCGAGTTGTATTTAAAAAGTTACTAACTACATGGTCCACAGCCGGGCCGCTTATAAAAATGGCTACCGGGTAATATTCATTATCGCTTCATCGAAAAAGTACTTCGTTGAAGACATTATACGTTTACGTATAAAATTGTTCTCTCATTTTTTTATTCTCAATCATATTCGGTAAGTGTCTTTATAAAAAATATTGTAAACATTTTCTTAATGCAGTAGATCGTTAAATGTTCGTTGATAGCCTTTTCCATATACTGAATTTAACTCATTTAATTTTATCTTCATTTACTGTTTCATGGTGTATTTTCAAGTGCAGATTGTATCATATAATGAAGTGACGAGGAAATACGCTGCTTATTTAATGCTAAATAGTCAGTACAGTCTATAGTAATATTATTCTGTTCTAGCTGTTATAAAAACGTGGTCCTAACTTTAACGAGTTTTTAATACGTTTCTACTACTGAAGAGTCAGTTAAGACACCTCGTATATTAGTGGTTATTATCAAGTAGATATTTCAGAAATCATAAGTTTTTTTCAGTTAGGTGGTAGATCTTACGGAGTTTAATTTTATTCTTTTTTTATAGTTGAGGTTTAGCGTAAGGGCCATAATTTCACCTGATCTTAAGTGACGATACGGCCCAAGTTGGTAGACACGCTAAACCTGTGGAGAAACTGTCTCTCATTTCTCTCTTCGTCTCTATTTATACTTTACCTCAGTTTTCACAGCAAGGTTGTCAAACATACGTTCAGTACAATTCTAGTAATTTCCGCTATGAAATAATATTACATGAGTCGGGACACGTGTTGTATGTTAGAGGGAGTTTGAAAGTGCTACCAGTGATAAAGAAGTTGAAAAGGGAACCATGTATCTTGGTTTGGACATTTCACGAGGAGAGAGGGAACGCATGTGTTAAGAAAATTAGTCGATATAAATATCAAATGATACAAAGGAAGAAGAAGACTAAAGACAAGATGAATAGAGTGTGTGAGAAATGAGATGAAAGAAAAGGGAGTGAATAAACAGATGGTGGTTGATAGAGATTTATGCGTACACGATAGCCTAAGCTGAGGTTCGGACATTTTGTTGTAGTTTCATGTCGGTCAGATGTCTTGTATGCTTACCACAAAACTTGGTGAAGCTGTGAATACCTTTGAAGATAATGACGTCAGTTATGTTGAAAACTAAGGCATACGATTCATTTGCAGATATGCGGATTTCGTGTCTTATTTACCATTACAACATCAAAGTTAACACGAGCGCGTTATCGACATTGAATTTCCTTTCGTCAAGGAACCCTGAAAATCCTAATCATCATAAGAAAAAGAGGAATACGATCTTATGTACGATAGAGGCATTTTACTCTGTCTTTTAATAAGTTATGAATGAATATCTACGGTTATTCTTTACCGGTTACTTCTATATAAAATATATTTATATATCCATATAAGATTTCAAATTATAAGAATTTACAATACTTGTTTGTAAATTCTTATAATTTGTATGTTGTATATTGTACTAGCTGTGCCCGTGACTTCGTTCGCGTTTACTAAAAGATATTTAGTACCACTAAAAGATACAACTAATATTCACTTGAGAAAAATATTTTTTTCTAGATGGAAGCCTATTATTATACTAGTCACCGTGATCTAATATAAAGAAAAACGATTTTTTCCTATTTAATTGTTATTTTCGAAGATTAGCACATTTAAATAATCAGAAAATCTCATGAGCTTTATTATATTAGTATAAATAATATAGTAAAATATGTTTGATGTGTATATATGGCCGTTCTATTATATTGAGATACACTTTAATCCTGGCATGCTCATAAGTACTGTTACGCAACTATAACTCTGTTAAGCAATATTTCATTTCAAATTATTCGTACATACGAATTTATTTATGTAAGTTGCTTCTAATATATCATTAAGCGCAAAAATAGAACTTCTTACTTGTGCGCCAATTATTTTGCAGAAATTGAAAATAATTGGCGCGTGATAAAACGTTGAATTTATATTTTTGGCACGTCGTATATTAAAACTGCTTGCTGTTCGTTCCGGTTGTAATGAATACATTGGGATACAGAAGTTATTTATTTTCCCGTATTTATAATAACGGTTAAAAGTAATTTTTGAAAAGCTTTTATTGGATCCACTGTGCACGTTAAATTGTTCTTCAAAATAATTACCATTTACAATAGATCTATTTCTGTGAATAAATATATATTTTTTATTTATTAGACCTATAGAATTTGGTTATTATCTCAACTGATGTTAATTGACAATGTGGCTTCAAACGGTACTTTATATCTCAAGGCTTGCAGAGGACCTGATCTCAAGTGTATCTACCGGAACATACTTTTACGTGATTATCAAAAGTTTTTTTTTTAAATTGATAGTGGTAGCTTGCTACATAGGTATTGTAAGATATGTCTAATCACTATTCTATAGTTTCTACACGTTTTTTTCTTATAACTAGGTCTCATTAGTAGAGTATTAGTACTACGTTGATGGACGCGGTATCTGAACATGCTACCACTGCGCTATAATTGAAGAAAGCATATAGATATTACACAAATTAAGCAAATAAAGTTGATATATTTTTTATAATAAATGATAGATAAATGAATTTTAAAGCACAATCAAAGCGGTTGTATAACTTTTTATGGCTTTCAAGGATATTTATTAATATATTGTAATGATGGTTCACTTGTATCGTGCATGTGTTAATCGAAATGAGTACGAAATGAACTTTGAGCTTTCAGGGAAGAACAACATTTTGGTAAAAGATTAACAGGAAGATCCAGTATCCAGAACAGAAGATCAAGTTGAAAATCTGTTACTAACCAATTGTCATAGTGCTTTTATAACTGCAGTTGAGAGTCAATAACCCACTGTTTATCGTGGTAGCAACGTTGGTTGGAAAATTAATTGAGTTTGTGACTAAACATGGTACCTTCAAAAACCTGAAGGTTTTATCATGATAATTATTTACTAAAATACTACTCACTGAATGACTCGTCGGGATATTTAAAAACTACTACACATAAACTTGAAATCTGGCAAATTGACCTTTCACGACGTAAACACCTGCTAAGTTCTAATTTTAGAAGCAACCGTTTAGAACCAATTAAACGTAAAGAGCCAACCGTGTGGTTGACAGAAAAGAGCTGAACGACGATTTCCATCAACAAAGATCAACTGGAGATCTCTTGGTATATGCCACCCATTACTGGGGTGAGGCTATTGAGAAACACGGTGAAGCTCTAGCTGGTTCTCCCGATGTGTCTAAAGCGTTTGATAGGGTCTGGCACGACAGCCTTTTAAGCCAGCTCCAATATTACGGAATCTCCGAAAATCTTTGGATCTGGATCAACGACTTCCTGAGTGAGCGGGTCATTCCACCAACTCCATTCTATCTGAGGACGACCAGACGCCGCGAGGGTTTTCACCCGTATATAGTTGACATTCCCCCGATCCGCACGAAGCGTTTTGCAGCTTCTTTTATAATGCGTACTGGAAGGGAGTGGAATCCATTACCGGCGTCTGTCTTTCCTATATCGTACAATCTGGGAGTCTTCAAACAGAGCGTGAACAGGTACTTGCTGAGTAAGCGCGATCCATCATAGACCACATCGTCACTTACCATCAGGTGAGATTGTGGTCAAGCGCTTACTTATTAGTAAAAAAAAAAAAAACGAAATCGTGGTAACTAGCAAGTAACTTCTTCATAAACTTTATACCTAGGTAAGAAAGAATAAAAAAAATTCAACAAACATACAACACACCAAAAATATATTTCATATGCTAAAACAAAAAACTTGAGAAAGGGTTGCATGGGGTTGAAGAATTGCAACTCTGATATTCAGACAGGGCCTTGTCGTACGTACAAGCTTATGGCCGGATTATCACACAGTGATAAGTTTAGTAATAAAAATACATGCTATAAAACGTACTACAATACGTGTTATAATAAATACGCGCTATATAAATATAATATAATAGATATCTCTTATAAAGTACCGTGTTCTTTATGGTAGATAGCATGTCAGTTGAGTAAATTAAATAAAAAGCCCTTTAAGTTAACTCGAATGTAGTCTCACAATTTGCTTATACACATGTTTAATTTATTGTGATTCCTACGATAAAATAATCTATGTTTCAGTTTTGTTTCAAAGTTAAGGTCGAAACAACATAGTTTTCTTCGCCAACATTTCAGTATTCACACTTTTTATATACATATCATTCCTGGCGCACTTCATCCTTATTTTGTTCGGTTTTCCTACTCTCCTACATATATCCACATTCATACTTAATATTAAATACCCAGCGCCAACTACTAACTAATATCTTTAAGACAACATTGACGCTAATCATAGAATATATATTTACTGTTTTAATGTACTGGGTTAACTGGTCTAAAGTCTGTCTATAATATTAATAGTTTATAATATATTTTAGAAAATCTGTGAGAATTTCGAATCTATCAATAATTTTCGATCTCGACTGTACGTTAATTACAAATCTCTTCACGATGCGGTACGATGTTAAACTGGTTTCCAATTTTCGACTATGCGATAACATTACGCTCCAATTTCGCCCAATTTATTTAATGGATTTTGTATTTAATCGTTTTTATTTTACAAGATTTTATCATAAACAAATACGAGATTATGACTGTATTTTTTATCAGAATTTTTAATGCATTTGGTTATTAAGATATTATTTTAAATTATGATTACCCGCAACTACGTTGGCGTGGATTTAATTATTTTTTTTATAATTATTTGAACTCATTTTTAATTTTGGGGTAAGGTATTGTTTTATTAAGCATAATTGTTATTATCATAAACTTTTATGGAATACTATTGAAGCTTAGTGATATAATATCATTTCAAAACTAATCACTTTACTAAAACATTTTAAATTTTGTTAATTCTCTTCTTTAAAAGGGTTAAACGTATCCTTTACATTAGTTATTATCATATAAAGTGTTATAAAAATATGTGTATTAGTTCTATAGTGTAGCGCGTACAAGAGGACATAAAGTTGGTTCGAAAAACAAACCAAAATTAAAATGACAACATTTTTGACTTTTATACCGATAATAAATTACATTCCGAAAATTATTTTCAAAAAAGCACAAGATTTGGATCGTTTGCAGTTTTATTAGTTATCGATTTTATCGCACCTTATATATTTTATGTGTAAATATGTTTTATATTTTGTCATTTTTATTATCTTTATATTTTTATAGGTTTTATGTTTAATGCTAATGGATTTTAGTTTATTTTATATACTTATTATGTAAATTACTTATTTATGTATTTTTGTAACGTAAAACAGCAAAATGACGGCACAGTATTTCATAATAAAATACGGTACAATACAAATCAAGATCAGTAACCTGTCGATGGTCACCATTGCTGTGCGATCTTACGAGCTGCTCAGTAATTGGATATACATTGGATGATCTCCAAATATGTCCACATAGTGGTAACGACCCAGCACTACACAGATCTCTACCACTCCCCTAGCATACAGGATGTAAAAATATCGATGGATATCAGCCTGCGACATGCATAATGGTGTCACTAAAGCTGCTGGTACATTAAGTATATGTGAATTGCGATTTAACCAAACATAGTTATTATATCCTTCCATAATACATTTTTTAACGTAGGGAAATGCATTTATACATCCTCTCCATTCTCCATGGTTTTAAAACCTCAGGGTCATTTGTCGCCTTCCTGGGATGGCGCTGTTTCGATCTAGGCATCATCGCTTCTCTCAGGCAACGGGCTCGGCTTGTTGGTAAGCCAGGCCTCAATTTGGGATGCCTAGCGTCTTATTAATAACACTATTTTATGTATTATTAGAAGGGAGATAGTCACATTGAGTAGTGTAAATACGGTGCGAACACGGCCATCGTGTATGCATTCGAGACGAGGAACTCGTGGCGCAAGACATTTATCGGACGTTTCTCGTAGTTGAAACATTATCAAATGGCCGTAAGATTTATATTTTTGTCTTTTATTTGCATTTTCTACCAAATTCGTTATGAGTGCTCTGAGGAACTGTACGTATTAATACCTGCAGGTGAATTCCAACGCTATGCAACGCGCTATAAACTGAAATTCCATTCTCACCATCTAGATGAATGGCGAACTACAACGGTACGTTTCGCTCGGAGTTTCTATCCCCGAACGACCATCTTGTAGAACCAACTTGCGCCTGTGGTGTTTTCTGACCTATATGTCTTGGGAAACTTCAAGAAGAGAGCTTACACATAACTTAAAGGCTGATAAAGCACTTGCGATTCTTCTGGTATTGTGGGTGGCCATGGGCGGCGATGACTACTTACCATCGGCTGATCCGCTGCCTCGATTGCTTCCTATTCCATAAACTAAAAATGTTTTCTATATTCTAGAGTTTTTCTGTAACTTATTAGCAGAAATGGTTAGTAGTAAGTCTGGTAGTTGTAGCTTGGTTTTTTCATCAGAAATAACCACAACGTTAATTGGAAACGTGCATATTTAGATTTCGTCACGTTATATTTATTGATTTTATTATGTTTTAAAGACTCCGCTTCTGATTGTTAATAATATTATGTTTAGTCTGCACTCAACTGATCGCTTGATTAATCTTCATGTTATTACAAACAATACCAATGTACCAACACACTTTTTCATGTAGTTATAAGCTTTTGAATTATGTATCGGAACAATATCATTGAGATTGAAACAGGGTACGGTTGTATGGTCTGGTTGAGAATATACATTATAAAAGTAATATAATAAAAAAGGATTTTGTATTTTCAAAGTCATAGAAGTAACTGAACTTATTTTCCTATTATGTATGAAAACAATATCAACTAAATTACTTCATGTTATTCTGAATAGACGGCACAAGCACTATAATTCATAACAACAAATTTTAACAGAATATATAGAAACGCATTTTAGGAAAGAGACAGTTCTTTTGCATTAAATATACTGTTTATAATATATTTTTCTATATTATAGTATAATATTTATACTGGCGCTCAAGTGCTCGTAACATACCTACTATAGGTATTTGGCGCCAGATTTCCAACTCAAGTGTCGTAGTTAAGCAGATGGGCGTTAGAAAGTGTCCTTTTATCATGCTATGATTTCATCACGATATTTTTATTTTCACTGAAAACTTGGGCTCATTGCAAGGATTTGAACTCTTGTCCATTCACGCCAGGTCCGTACACGGTAGTACTGAACCATCAATGCTTTAGTGCTTTATTAATATAGAAGCCAAAAATATTTTATTTAGGCTTTTGCTTGTCTGACTTTCTCCTTTTTATTACTTCTATACTACTGTATAGTTTTTAATGAAATTTAACACAGTGATTACTATAAAGATTAATATGACGGTTGAGGAAAACAAGTTAAAATATTTTAGTAAGCTAATTTGCTTAGAAATTATCACAATATGCATGGGATACGTATATGAAATGTCTGTGATGGTCATAGTATACTTACCATAATTATAAATACCAAGTTTATATAGTCGAAAAATAGCTCCCAAAATTATATGACACATAATACAGGTTACGCGAACGACGTTACGAACACAATAAGCCAATAATAATTCTATAGACGGACAAAGTTCTTAGCAACCCATGGATTATCCGTGCGGGTACCGGTTACTTCGTCTAGCAGACACGGAAACTACGAGTAGATGCTGACATTTGTTACACGAGTGTAGGTTTAACGGGCCTTTTTTCGATACACTTTAACACTCACTTTCCCTTCTCATACTTCTTTCCCAGCCCAGCCAAATTTGGCAGTTGTCTAATACAATAGCTAATTTTCCTGTTCCAATTTCAAATGCATGTATTAATAAAAACGAGGGCAAGTATTATTTTTACCAATTTTGTCGGTTTGTACAAATTCCTTTTTTGTTTTTTTTTTTATTAATATATATACAATTGCGGACTCTAGGTCCGGACCTTTTTGTAGGTAAGCGTGATTTATTAGGCGTTAAAAATAGCTTTACAACAGTAGGCATTGCACTAAAAAATAAAAAAATAATAGGTTGGTAGGGTTTTTAATGCCCACCTGGCTAGCTACCACCCTCAAATTCAAAATCTGCTGTCAAATAGCTATAGATGTGTACTTCGGCAGTTGGACTTGAGAGCCAGTCGAAGCCACGTTGAGCGTGTTTACCATCTTGGTCCCCATCGACAATTAATATCAGATGAGGTTGTGGCTAAAGCGCTAAACCTATAAACGATAAACAAAAATGTTTCATTAGAAATTACTGAGCTGATGTAAACGTAATTTTCCGGCAGATATAGAACTGAACTTTAAGGTTAGTTAAGACAACATATTTGTTTTATCAACCGAACAGTTACTATAGAAAAAAATACAACTCACTCATCATACAGTCTAACTTCCACACTAGTATTTAAAATAAAATCATCACAGCCCAACTTGAGTGAGACACTGTCCAGACGACTTTTTTAATTATTATTATGTTGATAATGAATTTTTAAACCAAATATAATGAATGATAATGTGCTATTTCGATGTTGAATTAGGCAAATTATAATAATTAAAAACAAGCTAAATGGTTATTCTATTCGAGTCACTCAATCCACGTGTAAGCGAATGAGCGGAAATCGTATTCTTAATGATCGCGCGGGCTACTAATAGATCGTCGTTTTTAGTAAATATTATGTTTTTTTTATATTATTAAATCCATATTATCGAGTCTTCTGGTTATGCAAAGTTGTGATATATGCGTTTTGTTTATATCGTTTCACATTTACATAATAAAATAAGCGATTTTGTCGAGAGCGAACATGGAATAAAACAGAATGTTGATATCGAGTTTTCAGAGATATGCATTAAAAATAATCCGTAGGTTCATCTGTATAAATTTGAATTATGTTTCAAATAATGTTAAGAATTATTTTTTAACTTTTTAGACATTTTCTTATAGTATTAAGTGAGCAATCCTTGTATATCAACTTCACGTATTTCGAAAATGGCAATAACGGTTTGAATGCATTTTCGTATTTAAGTAGATTCTTGATTTTTGAATTCACCTATATAGATGTATTGTTTAATAATCGTAACGTATTTTTTTGACATAAACACAACTTTGAAAAGAAAGGTAATGCTTTGAAAGATACTGTTTATTATAATTGTAACAGTTATATGCCCCATTGAAGCACAGCCCTAATCTCGTAATTTTCGTTGTAACTTATTTGTTACAAACTTTTCTAGTAATAATAATTTATGGTCAATACAAAAAAAACATCCATTAAGCTTAAACTATGTGACAAGGAGACGGACTTAGCAAGTGTTATCTGGTGGTGCTTTTCAGTATGCCCAATTTTTTAAAGCGTTTAGGTGGTTTACCCTCAAGTTGAAAATCTCCTGTTAAATACTACAGGTATGATCCAGCAGTTGCACTTGGGAACCAGTCCCTATACTAGACTTAGCTTGCCCACAATCTTGGGTAGCATCGCCATATAAAATCAGGTGAGATTGTACCTATAATGTTAGGCCCATAAGGTATAAAAAGAGTGGTTTCTAAGATTATAATCAACGAACAGCGTAGCAGGAGCTACGTATTCATTTTTCTTATATCTGTTATCATACTTTAAGGTTCTTATCATTTTTATTGACTGTTCTTAAATTTTCTCAGTGGAGAAAACACCAAATACTATAAATGCAAAAATTTTATGTCATTAAGATCATAATTTTTCTTTCGCGATTTATATAATACTAGTAACAGATTAGGGTGCATGAAAATAACCTTCATGAGAGACGATATCTGAGTGTGTCCGGCGACGCGACGATGCGAAATTCTTACTAATATTGTAAATGTTAAAGTGAGTGTGTTTATTTGTTTGTTTGTTGCGCTTTCACGCCTAACCTGCTGAATGGATTATGATGAATTTTGGTATAGAGTTACTTGGGAACCTGGAGACGGTAATAGGCTACCTTTTATTACGAAAAACTTGTTGAAAGTGAGATAAAGAAAGGGATAAACTTTGTATGAAACTTTTCTTTGTGTCATCTGATATATTTGTCAAAATTAATATTTTATTAATAATTAACTACAGATTTATTAATATATTATAGTCACGATGCTAGCAAATCGCCGCTGAGACTTTATCTATATATAAAAATATACCATTACATGATTTTATTATTAATAAAACGTGTTTTATATTGTGTATTTATATATTTCGGTACTATTCGACGTTTAAAAGAAAATTCGATTTTAATTCTAACTTTAACATCTCATCAGATATTTTTTGTGGTGATCGAAGGAAGTTTTAAAATCATTTTTATATCATAATTGAAAGTTCCATACGTATTATTTATTCTTAGTCTCGTTTATATGCTTTTCTAAGTCAAATACTACATGCAAGTAGGGTTGTAGGAAAATAACAAGTTCTAAGACTGAGGTACTAAGGTTCGAGTCCCACAAAGGACAGTTATTTATGAGATTGTCGTGATTGGATTGTCATTGGCTTTAGTTCGTCGAGGAAGAGTCCGTGAAGTATATTTGGATGAATAGCGATCCACGACGGTGAGTTCCGCACATTTTCCCCGCACAAGTACCTTTAGGAACCAACTTTGTCTGTGGTGTTTCCGGACCGATACCACTTGGGAACCTCCAAGAAGAGAGCTTACACACACCTTAAAGACCGTGAACGCATCTGCGATTCCTCTGTAGTTGTGGGTGTCCACGGGCGGCGGTGATTACTTAACACCAGGTGACACACTTGCTTATTTGCCCCCAGGACCATAAAAAAAATTGCGACGTCATTAAAAAAAAATGGTCCAATTTATCTAACATATCACAGTTCATAGAATTTAGATCAGCGGTTTAGTGCAATACCGTTACAGAGATACTTTCGAATCTTAGTTTGGACTAATTAATAATATCTTGCCTGTAAATAATAATAATAAGAGTTTATTTAACAAGAATATTTTTTCTATTATTATTATTTTATTTTTCCCAGCACTAGGGGAACCCTGTGTCGCGGGCGACCACCACAAGAGAACGCTTGTACAAATGAACGTAGTGGGTAGGTAGCCAACATACCTTCAATACATTTACTGTATACACCATACACAATTATACATTACGTATTACATACATGAAGTTGAGATTATAAACCTATTATTTTTAATTATATATGAAAAATAAAAGTAAGAAAGTTTTATACACGGGATATGGATATAAATACTGTATACTATTTGGTAATTTACGTTACAGTTTGCAAAAGACTTTCAATTTCTCTGTATATCAAAGCCTTGAGTAAATTTTCAATGACTGGCGTTGTTATTCGTAGGTTGGTTTCTTTAAGATTGCAAACTTTACATATTTTATTAGACGAGAATAGGTGAAGGAACAAACTAAACCATTTCGCGAAGCTAACGTAAATCGTTGGGTTCGAAAGTTGAAAAGTCTTATTTTTAACATGGTGTGGTAGTCGGTGATATTTATTATTACCTATACGTAAATTGATTTTATATAAATTAGACAGGTTCTTACTATTCTGATTACCGTTATCTAAAACGTGTCCTTAGTACCAATTATGTAAATCATAATTTCTCGTCTAGATTATGCCGTATCACGTAAAATCTTGGAAATATCCGGATCGGTCATATCTCGTACTTCTCTTAAACATCTTGTGAGATTGCTGGGCTCTTTGTATCCGTTAGAGTTTTGTCATAATTAATCTCTTTGGTTTGTGGAGATTTTCAGGTCTGAATGAAAGTAGCATCAATGGAGTGTTCATTGCTATTTTCGTACTGGTTTGGATAAACTATTTTTACTGTTATTTAACTCTCTATAGAAATAGTACCGACCCAAGCCGAGGTTTGAGTATTTTTTTTACAGTTAGGGTTTACCGTTATACCTATAATCTCACCTGACCTTAAGTGACGATACAGCCCAAATTCAAATAACTAAAATAACGTTTAATATGTAGGTGGATGCATATAGGAGTAGAGGAAAATAGTAGAATGCATGGATGGATGTAAGTTGTGATTAGAAAAATCTCAGTTGATTAACTGGAAGAAGAAAATCTGTTGTGGCAACCCTATTTAAATAGTCTTATCCTAAATAGAAGAAGAGAGAATGTATTATAGTTAGTATACAAGGTTATTTTTCATGTAGGTGTATTTGTAACTTAATGTAAGTAGGGGTTTTCGTGCGAGTTGAGATTAAATTTAATGTTTGTATTTACTCAGTAAAAAGAAAATTACTGATCTTGCTTCTAATTTGATTATTTGCTTTAATTTTACAAAATGTTTCGTAAAACCGATTAGTATTATGAAAATAACTGTGGATTGTCGTTGTTGTATTTTGTGATTATGCATATTGTTTTTAACAATTGTAATAGGACCCGTACTAGCGAGTTATTATCAAGTACTAAGCGTTACATGACGTCTTGAAGGCGCCACAACGGGGTCTGTGTCTCCTTCGGTCTGGGCTCTTGCCACCTTTCTGCGGCCGACGTAATTAACACGTACTCAGCGAGTCATTAGCGGCTTTATCTCATGAATAATTAATGGGACAACCAATTAAAATGCACGCGAAAATGTCGGTCCCTGTAGCGGCCAGAGTTTTGGGGTTGTAGTGTAATTGATCATTAATTCCGCGATTATTATTCCTAGATCTAAATTAATCGTTTTATTAATAGTAAATAATATAATTTTATTTTATATATAAACGACTGTATATATTCCAATTTTTATAAAACCAAGTACGTCTGTCAGGCTGTTCGCTATAAACTCATAAACTATTTAATGAATTCTCATGTGGTTTTTACCAATGCATAGAGAGGTTCCTGGAGAATGTTTTGGTATACATTGTATACATTTCCAAAGTTTAGCTTAAGTTTATTTAATTCGACGCCTGATATAAGATTTCCGGCTTAATCATTTATGTTTCTATAAATAAATATTCAAGTGTAGTGAAAGAATATTAAAACCTTATCGCTGGTATGATATTCTAAAACTAAATCAATTAAGACAATTTCTATGAATAGTTTAGTATGATATAATAAAAGCTATCTCTTTGACTATCATGATATATTTTTTGTTAAAAATATTTTGTCATCTTCTTGGAGTCATTTTTGTATAATGAGAGATAAAAGTAAGTCTGAAATTGTTTATGTAACGAATATGGCATTTATACTATATCTTTCTTTGGAACGTTTATAAGAATTGATGTGATAAAAAATGTGTGGAGCGGAATTCTCTCAAAGTTAATGAAATAGGACCAGTTTATATAGGTTAGTATAGTAGTAATTGACTCGATTGCAGCGATCATAGACATCTGGCATGATGCTTAGGCGTGTCTCGTTTCGACACCAGTCTGAGTAAACTCTGTAATCAATCGAGGCGGCAGGGACTTGCATCCGTTACTAAAAGTATCGCGAAAGTGTTTATTAGGGAAATGTGAATTCGACGTAAGGTCGTTTTAGGTCGTATTTCGGATGATTCGGGTTTATAAAAATAAACAGTTCTTTAAAACTGTCTAAAGGGTTGCCATTTACAATAAACTGGCAACATTGTCGAAGGATAATTTTATCAAGACGTTTATTTAGACAAAACTAATGAATAATATTGGCGACCTCTTGCTGAGATCGTAATCTGTCATGTTGTGATTTTTGTTTACACAATATATATACACAATATTGATGACAATTTGTGTGATAAGGTTTGTCATAAATGTGGAGGTTTATAAATATTAACTCCTAGTATAATTTGCCAGTCACTACAAAAATTACAAAATATGCTGATTGAATCCTGAAAGTTTGTAAAATAATGACCATTTTACGTAACATCAGCATATCTTTTAATACTTTACAACTTTACTAGCTTTAACCGCGGCTTCGTTCGCATTGAAGCCATTACGTAAGCTTTTTTATCTTTCATAATTTTTTTCCCAATAAAAAGTATCCTATGTTACTTGTAATAGCTCCAAGAATATGTGTACAATGTTTCATGATGGTCGGTTCGGAAGTAGTTTTCACGTGAAAGTACAAACAAACTTACATTCACAGTTATAATATTAATAGGGATGGCTGTTGTTCGTCTATATTATATAATACTGTCTGACGTGGCAGACCTTCTACTGCTTTCGAGTAGTCAACCACATCGACTACAGCGCTATCTATCGCGTTATGATCATTTATCGAGATACGAAGTATCCTGTCTCTCAAGTTGGATCAAACTACACACAGTGTGCCAAATTTTACTAAAATCAATTCAGTACTTTAAGTGTTAATCGCGGACAACAACTTGACACGAAATTTATATAAACATATATAATAGTTTGATTTACAATTTAGTGACAAACATGTAGTCACTATAACAGATCTATCATGTGTATGTCTACCGCCCCACTAGATTACATTTTTATAGTTAAAAGGTTTAGCGTTATGGCCACAATCCGCCCGATGTGGATTTATAACGGATTTATTTATATGGATATATAACGTGGTATTTAAAATCCAAAATTTTTCGGACTTCCTCCTCGTAACACGCAAACGCATTACCTAGGTTTAGGCCAAAAGCGAGAGCGGCAAGTTGTAAGGCTTGTCGGATAATAAGCACCGGACATTGCCCATTAAAATTGTTCCGGCGGTTACAGCTGCCAGTCTCTCTACTAGGCTTAGCGTGTTCACCATGTTATCAGGTTCACCATTGATATCAGGTGAAATTGTGGACACAACGCTTAACCTAAAAAGAAAAGGTAATTTGCTGTTATTCGACAATTTGTTTAGGGTTGCTCATATGACCAGACGTCTAATATAATGGCCGGGTGATAGCTTGTGATAATATAAAGTAATGAATACAATTATTTAAAAGATCAACGAGTGATTTTGAGCGTAAAAGCGCCGGAGGTCACGTATTTGTAAACCTCGGTGCGGAATGCCGAAAGACTTCTTTAATTTAATTAATTACCGACGAAATTTTAAAAGAAAAAACAAGACAAAGAACAGAGCGGATATAATCCGATCCGTCGGCCTACACGTCCACCGCAAACCTGTCCGATAGGCTGAAGCGGGACGTCGTTTTCCGTTTTGCATTTTTAAACACTTAACTGATTCAAACATTCGAGAGGCGCATTTGCCGGTTCACCTTTGATATTCGGCTGTCTAATTAATTTGTATTATATTTTCAATTTATTGGTCTTTTATTAAATTTACCAAAAAATTAACTGCGCTCGTGACTTCGTTCGAGTGGAACTAAAAATTCTTACTAATATAATTAATTTTAAAGTGAGTTTGTTAGTTAGTTTTGAAGTGATGATAGCTCAGTGGTAGTGTATACGACTTCGCGTTAAGGGACCTGAGTTCGTATTCTACCACCTACAATGACCTTGAGTTTTCGTTGAAGGAAAACATCGTGAGGAAATCATAGTATGGCGGTAATACGGCTTTTCCTAATGCCCGCCTGGCTAGCTACCACCCTCAAGTTGAAATTCTGCCGCCGAATACCAATAAGTGTGTTCCGGCAGCAGTACTTGAGAGCCAGTTCCTCCTCAGATTTAGCGTGTTTACCAACTTGCCCCGTATTGTCACTTAAGATCAGGTGAGATTATGGCCATAACGCTAAACCTTAAGTTAAAAAAAAAAGTTATGCTTTCACGTCTAAACCGCTGAATTGATTGTGATAAACTTTGATATAGAGACAGATGGAACCTTGGAGACGGCCTACTCTTTTTCGCGAAAAACTTTTTTGAAGTGCTGTAAAGAGAGGAATAAACTTGCTATAAAATTTTATTACCTTATCCTATTTGTTTGACGAAATCAATATTAGCGCGAGCGAAGCTGCAGTTAAAGTCTAGTTATTTAATCAATTTTGCCCGTTTTTGTATCTATATTCAATACAGCTGTGCTTCTATTCTTTTAAATAGCATAAAGCGTTCTTCAATTATTCCTCTATCAAATATAAAAATTTTATTTGAAATCCGACTGGTAGTTCCTAATAAATTTTGTGTTGAAACAAACAAAATTTATCCGCTTTATAATATTAATACAGATATAGATATGAATAAGGTTGTATATTGTAGTGACTCGCTTAGGGGTGTCACATGATACTAGATGGACATCGCTTTGGCCTGAGCCCGGGTAATGAGTTTGGGCATTGCGAGAAAAAGTCCGTAGATTATTTTTTTTCCAAATGATTAAATAAGGGGTGTCACATTCTAGAATCGACCAATATATAGCCAACAGATACACGGGATAGGAATCTCTATCTGATAGGGTCGCAAAATACCATAACCATTGTGATCAAATTGTTCCGTTAGTCAAGTTTACAAATCAACCAATTAAGTTGTCGGCAAGATACTAGGTCGGCTTAAAAGCAGAAGCAGTCTCTCTTTTCCCAACTATCTTTTCCGTTATTGAATTATTAATATATAATAATAATAAATACACTCCGTATTCAGGAATTCTGAAGTGATGGTATTATACCTACACTTTATTAATGTATTGGACTTCATAACAAAAAATGAGAGTTTTACAAGATATCTTTTGGGATATGTAATTTTTTTTAAGTGAGGTTTTAGGGTTGAACACGATATCAAATTGATTGCAAATATTTATTTATTTTTAAATTCGTATTTATGTGTGTACTTTTAGATCTTGTGTTATTAATATCCTTATTCATGAACCCTAAGTAGGGTATAGCATTTATTTGAGAACAGTCATTATTTAGTTTACATATATCTATATACTATGTATACCTACATATCAGTCAATTTTATATATCATATTATTACTTTATTAACTTGATTTTCTTGGTGGTATGATGCTAATACCCACCTGGTCAGATACCACCTTCAAGTTGAAAGTCTTTCATCAAATACTAGTATAAGTATGTTTTCGCAGAAACACTTGAGAGCCAGTCCATTATTTTGGATATCATCGTCACTTAACACCAGATGAGAGTATATCAAACGCAAAGAATATAGACCGTACACATAAAATTATACGTATTAGTTGAGTTTCAAACGAACATACCCACACGAAGTTTGCTTGACGTGCGAATAAAATTTGCGATTAACCATTCAAAGGTTGATAAAGAAATTAATTAACTTGCTCTCTGTTAGAATTGAGTGTGAATATTTTTTTTTATCATACACCGCACATACCGACATTGGGCTTTCAATTTTGCTCTTTGATTTTTAAAATGTTTATACACAAATAATTTCGCTGCACGGCGCCGATGATTGCAAGTCATTGAGGTATTTATATCAATCAGAAGTCGATTTGCTTGTTTTTAGGGATCCGTTGGACGGTGTAGTAGTTATAAACAAAATTAACACTCAGTACATTGTCTTCCTTGACGCCTTCCAAATGACCGCTCCAGAACAAAGAAATGTAGTAAGATGAGGAAAAGCTCTTAAAAAAAATTTATATACTTGCTGTAAGGCAATGGATAAGGCGTTCCTTTTTTATAGTTAAGGTATAGCGATGTGGCCATAATCTCACCTGATCTTAAGTGATCATACGGCCCAAGTTGGTAGACACGCTAAACCTGTGGAGGAACTGGCTCTCAAGTGCAACTGCCGTAATACAGCTATTGGTATTTAGCGGCAGATTTTGCACTTGAGGGTGGTTGCAGACGAGCATTAGAAAAAGCCCTACCACCTTGCTATGGTTTCCTCACGATGTTTTCCTTCACCGAAAGCTTTAACTAATTGTAGGAGGATTTGAACTTACGTCCCTTGACGCGGAGTTCGTGTACACTACCACTGAGTTATCATGGCTTCATCGCTGACAGAGGGATTATTAAAGCCGCAAATGAATCTACTGATAGCTAAGAAGTTCGTCTCTCTTTTTCTTTATAGCTTTAGGACTTTACTACAAACTTACTTGAAACAATGGCGGCTTAGTGATAATAGGGATTCAGTGTCGATGAAAGTGAGTTCGAAACACTGCAATCGACCTGAGGGTTCGGTTATGGAAAATATCGTGATGAAACCACAGTACGGTGGTAGGGTATTTTCTAATGCCTGTTTGGCTAGCTACCATCCTCAATTAGAAAACCTATAACTAAACAGGTTTAACCTGCGTGAGTATATGCATTTACTCATATCATTCTAGCTTGGAGAGACTGGGAGGGTTATGTGGGTAGCAGTAGGAATACCTACTAAAACCCAACGACGTTGGTTCAAACTGGCATTCACCGCGACGCCGCGTAGTTTCTACAAAACTATGTTTATTTCTAAAAAACATATTTAGATATGAACCACATACTAATTTAACATCCGTACTTTATTGGTTTTCAATACGTATAAACTGATTGTGTAAATAAAAACACACTTATAAAACTAACAATTTACTCAGAACAGTTTGTTTAAAAACTGCATACCTATGAAAAATATAACTGTATAGGTGAATTCATAGAGCAAGAATCTGTCTAAATACAAAATTGTATTTAAATCGTTAAAGCTGTTACCGAGATACGCCAAACTTATATGTACACAATAATTGCTCATTCGAACGATACATTTAATAATAGGAAATAGATAAATATCTACAATTTGTATACAGTGTTTGGATATATATAAATATCAATTAATTTTATTTTATTAATTATTTTCTTTTTAACACATTACGTAAGATTGCCGGTGACGCGACCTTGAAGTTTTTACCCTTCTTAAATTCTTAGGTTTTAATTCGAATAATTAAAGAATTTAGTAACTTGAAAATATTCACCAAAATTCCAAAACGTTCGTCATTATGGGAAACTTTTTTTTTATCGAGAACCGTTAATTTGCAGCACAAATTTGTACTTAGATCGCGTTCAGTTGCGCTTAGTTTGATCGTTTCTGAGAAAGACGGCTTATTATAGAATCGATTCGAATCAAATGAACTGTACTTATTTCGGACAAACGGTTTTGGCAAACTTGTGCAGTGTATTATGTGAAAATGTTGGATTATTACCTTTGAAATATCTACCTTGGTTTACCGAGATATGCTTTTATGTCGTCGTGAACTGAAAGCGTTTGAAACTATTTTTTTTTTTTTATGGCACCGTTGAATCATTCACCGGTGTTAATGTTTTGTTTAAATAGGAATTACAATATAATTTATTCAATGATTTCGATTAACTAATCATGTCTATAATGGTACAATTGTAATGTTACAAAAAATACAAGACCGTGGCTATCTGGTAAAAATTATTCGAAGAGCATTTGTAGTAACTGATATCCCGAGTTCCGTATCATTATTCACAATTTGCTTCATCTAACCAAGCTACATCACGCAAAACGTCACCAGTATCGCACGACATAGGGACAAAAAGCGATAGCTCAGTGGTAGCGTATATTTTGAAGCGATGATAGCTCAGTCGTAGTGTGTACGACTTCGCGTCATGGGACGTGAGTTCGAATACAAGCACCTACAATGAGCTTGAGCTTTCGGTGAAGGAAAACACCGTGAGGAAACCATAGCATGGTGGTAGAGCTTTTTCAAATGCCCGCCTGGCTAGCTACCACCCTCAAGTTGTAAAACCTGCCGCCAAATACCAATAGGTGTGTTCCGGCAGCTGCACTTGAGAGCCAGTTCGTCCACAGGTTTAGCGTGTCTACCAACTTGGACCGTATCGTCACTTAAGATCAGGTGAGATTATGGCCATAACGCTAAACCTCAAGATGGTAGACACGTTAATTCTCTAGAAGAGACTAGCTCTCATGTGCAACTGCCAGACAACATCCACATGTATTTGGCGGCAGATTTTATCCTTAATTGAAACCTGCAGCTTATTGCAGGAATTCGAATATGCGTACATCAGTGCACGCACAGTCGTTATATGTACCACTGAGTCATCATTGTAATTTGATTTCCATACACAACTATTTGAAGTTGGTAACAACCGCCACGATGAAATATCCCATTCTATTTATATGAGGGGCTATATACCCCTGAAACTTAGATCTGAAGCCTCTACTGCGCTGACTTCCACGCGGTAAGTGGCTCAGTAATGGGTACAATAAATTAAAACGTTTTACTTATCCAATTCGCCACTTCCTTTAACTGTTCCGAGAATTCGAAACGATCTCTGAGTTACAAGCGCGGGCTATGAACGTACACCGAATTCGTTGAAATAATTCAATGAACGGTAGTTGAATCCGTAATTTGAAATAGTTCTATCGGGATTCTGATCTATTAAGTTCTTCATCATATTTATCGCTAAGTGAATATTCATGCACGATGTTAAATGAGATTTATGCGTATGTGGTGTGTGTAAAATATATTTTCAAGCGATAATAACTCAGTTGATATTGTGGACGGAAGTAATGGACGTAAGTTCGAAAATCCCTACAATATGCTTGAGCTTACGGTGAAGGAAAACATCGTGATGAAACCATAGCACTGTGGTTGGGCTTTTCTAATGCCCGCGTGGCTATCTATCACTTTTTTATTTATTAACGTGGTGTTTAAACTCCCAGTTTTTATTGATTTCCTTATCGTAACGTGTAAACGCATTGCCCGGGCTCAGATCAAGGTATATGGTAACTCATCGGGTACTAATCACCCAACACTGCCCAATAAAAAGCACCCGTATTGCCATAAATCAGAGACAGCTTTCGCAATTCTTCTAACAAAACTGGTCTTAATAGAGTTTGAAGGAATGAGAACTCAATAATATAGACTGCAATTCTTACAGCGATCTTGAGATTTAAACCGAGAAAGAATCCGAGTATGTTGATAAGGTGCCCGAGGCAAGCGCTTTACACTCCAGTGAAAATCAGTCACCAAACACATATAAGCGTGCTCCGGTAGTAGAACTTGAGATTCAAATACCTCACAATGTTGACACACACAACTTTATAAAAAAAAAAAAAAAAAACAAAACAAGGGGTTAGTAGTTACAAAAAGCTCGCTTTGAGTTTAATGCGCATCACATAAAAGAGCTGGAACGCATACCTCTTTGTTTTACTTTGTATGAAATTATAATAGAAAAAACACTTGTAAATAATGTATAAAAATCAATATAAAATGAAGATGAAACGCATGTCACGTTATCAGTTGACGTTAGTGTGGTTATAAGAGTTGCTCAGTCATACAGCCGTCCGACTGTCCCGTGTTGTGGCGACGTTCGACGTGCAAGAAAGCGACGCCGAGTTCTGAGTGGCGGCGGGCGTGAAAATTGTTGCTCAACAAGGCCATGGAACGGGCGTCCCGATTAATTGTATAATACGCCGCGATTCACATATTTCATATGAACGCCACATAAAAGTTCAATATACAGACGGTCCAGTCAATGATCTCAGTTTTGGCTTTTGGTATTGCTTTTTATTTCTATGTATAAATCTAGATAATGTCTAATGAAAAATATAGATAAAATGGTGATATGGAGTGACTGGAATGGATTAGATTAAGAATTAATATATTAGAGGTCACATGAAAATAGCATTAATGAGATTTAAGTTTTTCCAGGCTTTTATAGTTCGTACAGTTATGGCCACATCATATATCATCTGATATATATCGGATATATCATCTGATGTTAAGATCACAATCATTACGGGGGTTCTAACTCACGTCCTCTGGTCGTCCTTAAATGCTGCTACTGAGTGATCGTTGTTTGATGTAAAATAATAGCTTAGCGTGATGTAGGAATTTTATGAGGAGAGATGAAATATGAAGACTCTTAAGTACCAGTCTGGATGGATATAGAAGTAGATAAAGATTGTAATATGACGTATGCGTGAATAGACTTTTTCTGCCAAATGTTTAACATTGTTTTAGAGGGAAAAGGATATGACGATTGCAGCCTTCAGGAGTGGTAACTTTTCAGGCTTAGACAATTATGTCTACTAACCAAGAGAGGTGATAGGAAATTCTACCAGAGTAGATTACGACTCTCAGGAACATAGCAATAAACATCTATTTTTGATGCTCTGCTCTATGGACTTGAACAATATTGAGGTAGTGACAAATCTTGATCATCCTTCTTAGAAATAGGTTGTACATTGACTTCCCTTTTAGGTAGAGGTATACCACTAAACCACCGGCGAGGCTACAGGCGCGTTAATATTGAAGATATTCGGCTGCTCAGTAACTGTGTTTTATTTTTGTCAGGTCTGGGAAACAACCAGTGTATATTAGGCTGCCGCAAGGTTTGCGTGCTGGCATAAAGGAAGATCCATGATGGATTGCCATACTTTCATTGTTTATCGTTGTTTTTGCATTTCATTTCTCTTGCCATCAAGGACAAAGGGAAAAGATGCATAGTATTAATCTAATACGTTAGATATTGGTGGTGTAAGGTTATCCAAGCCAATCTCACCTGCGCCCGGTGCAGCTTGCCGAGTTACCCTTGGTTTTAGTCATGACGGTTATGGTGACGGGCAGATGTGCCGTCTGCATGTTTGCATAAATAAGCCTTCGAGTGAGAGACTGCGTTACGGGTAAACCATATGGAAATTAGACTGTACCTTCTGTATTGGACGAGTGTTGTGTCAGTCGCGCCTAGATCCCTATTCCCGTAAAGGAAAAGTCCAGATTGTTCGTCGCAACGCGCCGGACCGATGTTTATCAACATGCTGACGTCATAACTCAACCATCATGACGGCGATGCGTTCTTAAGGTTTTCCCACGGGAATACCTCTCTTTAGACGGTACCAAGGAAATTGTTGCATGAAATATTTTCATACTGCTATTAATTTCCTTACTTATTTTTTTTTCCTCTACTTATTGAAAAATACTTTCTACTGGCTTCGAGAAATTAACTAAAAGTTATATACGGGTTGGAAGGATCTATACCCGATTATTTAGTGATAAGCTGCTTATAACTATTCTTTTATTCTTATGATACCTGGTTTAACTAGTGTATGTTCAACTGGTGAGAAGCTTACAAAACAATATGACAATCACCATTCCCAATAGATTGTTAATCTCTCAGTGATATTTCTTATTCTTCTGTGCAAACTATTAGATATAACCTAACCTAACCAATAACCATAAAAAATACTGCATAGGAAGTTACACTTAAAACAAATTTACCTTCACAGGACGACTGACAGATATGAAACAATTAAATTAATAATAAAATTCTATTATTCTAATAACTAAAGCAAAATAATAAAAAAGAATACAATTTCGTTAATAAAATAAACATATTGTCTTATTATTCAATTACAATAATAATGGCAGAATAAGAAAGAAATATATATACGAGCGTTCGCAAATAAGAGTGTCGAGTCCTGTGGTGTAAGAAGTAAGAAGTGAAGAAAACGGGTCGGTTTTAGTGCTTATGCGCTGTTAGATGTTTCACATATAAAAAAAATTACGAAAATTATAATTTTGTGTAGGCGGCATTGCCACTTCAATGTGGTTATTAACATAAACATTACATTTATCGGCGATTGGCAATTTATGGGGCTTAGAAAAAAATAATACCTAGACAGAAATATCCAGACTATTCCTTGTTGGAATAAATTTTAAATTAATTCATATGAAACTAAATGGTTTCTACAAACAAAGACGAACCGTGAATAATTTCAAGCGGGATAACAAATGACACCGCCAATGTTTATGGATGTAAGTAATGAATGAAATGTCGTAACATTATAATCATTAATATTGGACTGTCCACGTAATTAATTAATACATACAATTAAATCGACCGTTTGCACGGCCTCGTTTGAAAGACGGTAATTAGTAAACTATGTTATCTATTTTCATACTGGACAGGTTAAATGTAATTATTGCCGCTGATGAACACGTCAAAGTACCTTTCTTTTGGTTTGCCGCATGAGAATAGCTTCTATCATTGGATGTTTTTGAACTGTACTACCGACAAACACAGTTCTATTATTATAACGAATTATTGATGCAGTACGATGTTATATGATGATCTTGTGTGGTCTTTATATAATGAATGATTCAACATAAAGCATCATCGTGACCTTTTTCCAAGTTATTTGAGGTCAGCAAATATGATTTCATTTTCCATAAATCTCTATCTGCTGCTATCTCCTAATTCACTCTCTTTTCTTTATTCCCATTCCACATGGACTCTATCCATCATTTCTTTGGGCTTCCTCTTCCTTTTTATCCTTCAATATCTATATCCATTACTTTTCTCACTGCATGCGTTTCCTGTCTTCTCATGAGATGTCCAAACCAAGGCAAAATATTACTAAAGAAGTTACAACATCTTTACCACTGCCGCCTCTTCAAACTTCCTCTAACATACTCATTCCTGACTTTGTTCGTTCTTGTAACAGCACACATCCATCTCAACATTCGCATTTCTGCTACGATGCAATCTACACGCATCCGTGTTCTTAGTAACCCAGCACTCCGATCTATACGATATGACAGTTCTTATAATAGACTTATATATTCTACCCTTTACTTTAGGGGCATTCTGTAGACGCAAATTGTACCCAAGATTTCTTACCACTTCATTTACCTTGAGTTGATTCTCTGCCTTATCTCTGGCTGGGTTCTACCAACATTCTACATAAACATAGATCTAGTTGCACCAAAAATCATACATTTTGTGGCGTTTTGCAATCGGTAATACGTTATAAATTATCGTGGTGATTAATCTCGTTACATCCTTCAAGCAGAGATTTCATCATTCAGCCTTTAAATAACCTCCTACAAACTTATAGATCCATTTACAAACTACATTATTTAACGTTCGACATCCATTGACATTCTCGCGAGTGAAATAGACTCGGCAGTCGACACGAAACACGCTATGATCTTATAAATATCGCATTCTTACGATACACGGGTCGTAAAGTGCAGTTCGAACCGGCATAAAGCACGGGCTTAAAGTCGTTTGCATTCTATAGTCGCCCTCTAAAAGGTTGAAGGGCTGTGTAAATTGAAAACTTTATCATCCACTGGACTTAGAACCTTTGCTTTTTAATAATAAAAAAAAATTAGCACAACCTCATCTGATATTAATTATGATGTGATAGATGTTATATATATGATAGATATATATGTGATAGATGTTCAACTAGAAATACCTACACCTATATGTTTTGATGCTATAATAGCTCAGTTGGTGGTTTGTACGGACGCCGTGTCAAGGAACGTGAGTTCGAATCCGCCTACAATTAGCTTGAGCTTTTGGTAAAGGATAATATTGTGATGAAGCCATAGCATGGTAGTAGACTTTTTTTCTAATGCCCGCCTGGCTAGCTTTTACGCTGAAGTTCAAACTCTGCCGCCAAATCAGATGAGTCATATCGTCACTTAAAATCAGGTGATAACATTAACTATGAAAAAACCTTATCACAGCGCTATAGTTCCAATATAACGTTCGAATACTCGATTGATAGCAAGAAATCAGATTTACTTTGTCAGTCATTCTTATTTCTTTTTTTTTTTAACTCGCCACAGGCTTAGTGTTTGGGCGTAAGCTCACTTAATGTAAAGTGATGGTACGGCCTGAGATGGTAGATATGCCAGACTCAAATGTCACTGACGGAATAGGTACGTAAATAGTTGGTGACAACTTTTCAATTCAATAGTAGAAACTAGCAGGACGGGCTATAGAATATGCCCGCCAACATAATGTGATTTTTCACCGAAAGCTTGGTTTAGTTACAGTGGTTCGAACTTACGTCTTCTGTCGTGGCACCCGTGCACGCTACGACTGAGCTATCATCACTTTTTAGCCTTATATTATTATCTGATTATGTATTATCTGATGACAAGTACAAAATACCTAAACAAAAAAAACTACTTGTACTTATTTAGACTACACAGTTGTAGTGAAAACTTTATTATTGTATGATAACGTATTAAATAAAACGTGTTGGCATGGTATAACCCATTTTTATATACATACTGAATTCGACTGATACGTCACGCTCTCTCACGTAACGCTCGCCGAGAGCAGGGACGCGTTAATTAAATCTCTGTCACTGTCTTAGCCCACTCTAGTTGACTTTACCTTAAACGACCGTTACAAAGCCGAACGTTATAACTTAGCTCCAATCAATACCCACAAAATAGAGTGAACAGAGTTATCCCTACAAAAACAATTACGACCACAATTAGATCCATCGCAAAAACATTAAGAAGCCTAAAATATTGTATTACATAATTAGCAATAAAGTAATTTTTTATACTTAGCACATGAACATAATATTTAAATAAATATAAAAATTACATATTGTTTATTCTAATATAAAATTACAATGTATTCATTCAGATTAAAGGCATGCATGACATTTACATCTCTCGCGCGATACACTCTACACTCGACACTCTACATCACTGAGAGAGTACATCATCACACCGCACACCATTCGTGCACACCCACGCATTAAGTACACGGTTCTGTAAGGGACTACTCCCGCGGCCCTTGCGTGGCTTGCCCGATGTTATTTTTAGGACCACTAAACTTATTAAGTTAGGACCTGTTGGTTAGTTAGGATCTTGAATCTTTGTTCGTTCTCCGGCAGTAGCCCAAGTCGAGGTTCGGCCATTCTGGCACCCTTGCGCTCGCTGTCTTGGGGCTGGGTGCCCTTAGCATTCGCTCCAAAAAGTTAGGTGAAGCTGTCTAAGCCCTTACGGCTAACAGCGTATGTCAGGTCGAAAAAAATATGATACAACTTGAATCATACGTGTTAAAATGCAATAGATTATAAAAAAAAAAACATAATAAAGAGGCGACAAGCAAAAGTAATTTATAAAGTTAATAAAAAAAATGTGCTATAATACAATAATAATGTTATTATATTTAATTAGTGATATAAAGTTGGTACATGTACAAAACTTATTACACGTGTTAATATACTACTGTTGGTTTTTTTTTATATTGAATCCGTTAACTTCTATATCGATATTACTGCGCCTGTCAATTACACGAGCTATTAAAAACGTCTGCTGTCGAGTATTTCGCATAAGAATTTTTAATTTTTTATTATTATATAATCACAATAATCGAATTCCAATAAGAAGCTAGATTCTGCGGTATGTGAATTCGTATAATTCTCTCCCGCGTCGAATAAAAAAGTCATCTTGCGTTATTGTATCGAGATTCCGACTAGTCTATGGGGCATTTAAAGTCTTGTCGCCTTCGCTGACCGTTACGAGGGACACACGGGCTGTTATTCGATCGAACATGCATCGAGCATTGGCCAATAATATTTGCTATGTATTTTTCTTTAATTTTGCAATCCTTACTGTAATTATAAATGCCAAAGTGAGATGCATCGATTACGATAAAGTTTGGTATAGAGATAGATGAAACCTTGGAGACGATGATAGGCTACTATTTCTCGCAAACAAATTATTGGAAGTGAGGTAAAGAGAGAAATAAACTTTGTACGGAATTTTTATTGCGTCATCCGAATAGGCAAAATCAATATGAACGTGAGCGAAGCCGCGAGTAAAAGTTGGTATTAATGTAAAAAGCTACAACAAAAAAACGTTATTTGCTATAACACTTGAAGTAGTCTATAGGATTACCGCGTTTTACTTATTTAGTTATATTTATATTATTGTAAACCACTATGTGAATATGACGTGATAATTGCAACATGTTTTAATCTAAATCAATTGTTTATAAAATTTTAACAAAATGGAGGATATTATAACAGTGTTCAACTTTTTTTGCTTGCTAATTTTAGAACCCGTTTATTCGAATACCTATATTATATATTATATTATATATAGTTCGGTACATAATATTCGGTCGTGATTTAATTGAATACGTTCAATTTTTTATTTTAGTTTACTTTATTCAATGTGCATTAGTATGTTGTGTTTTTATTTCAATTTATATTTAATTTATTAAAAATGCGATAGTGAGTTTGTGTTGTTTGTTACGCCTTCACGTATAGACTCTCTGAATCGGTTGTTATAAATTTTAGTATAGAAATAGATGGAAACCTGGAGACGGTACGAGGTTACTTTTTCTCGCGAAAATGTTATTAGAAGTGGAGTAATTAGAGGGATAAACTTTATATGAAACATTTATTACGTCATCCGATTTGTTTGACAAAATCAATAAAACGCGAGCGTAGCTGCACATAAGTGTTAGTTATAAAATAGTAATTAAATATTAAGTAAAACTGAATAAAAAAAAAAACAAAGTAACCAACATTATGTTTATAACAGTAATATGTTTAAAAATTATTAGAATATTATTTATAAAAGTAAGAAAGAATTATTATATTTTTAATATTTACAAAACAAATATTATGACGATGCATAGGGCAGATTTGTATGTCGTTGAGTTAAGAAACTGAATATCAATTAACGTGTCTAAAAAATATAACTTCAAGAAAACGTCATGATTAGTTTTAGCGACGAGCATAACTTATGTTCCAGGCCAAAGATTCACTGTGAATGATTTCTTATGACGTATTATATAAAGTAAAATAAATAAAAATAAGACAGGTAAATAATGCGGTATTGCGGTTAGATGCATTACAGTCCCGTGTGTATCGAATCAGCTTAAGATCTAGAACATTGTCGTTCGTAAGCGAAGTGCGTCGCCACATCAGAGTTATCCATTGAATTCATTACCCCTCTTCATATAAAGTAGATGGACTAATATAGTTTAAATATCATAACTGTATTAGCTGACCCAACAAACGTTGTTCGGTCATATAAATTATTTCTATTGAATACTTTGGCTGTATTAAATTGCTATTACAAACAAGAGGGTAAAAAGGTCGGAGGGTGAAAATATAGGATTATAATTTTTTATTTTATGTTATAGATATTTACACATTCAAACAAAAATTGTCGTAAGAACAGATTTGGTTTTGACTCTAATCACCTAGGGGCATGAAATAAACTCGTACTTTACGACCTATTTTCATACCTACCATATATACATGAAAAAAAAAACAATAAACTCGGTCGAGTTTTTTATATATAAATTTTATTAGGTCTGGCGATAATAGCATAAGTAATTAACTATAAAATCACTACGGCTATAAACAGAATTAAATATAGTTTCAAAAAACCATTGCTTAAATGTAAAATTCAGAAAATAAGGTGTCAGTTTATATATGTACTAGCAGCGGCCTAGTACCATCGCGTTCTTCCTGTCAATGACTCGTTAACGTAATATCCCTTTTTAGTGGTTGTCTACATCATAAAAGGAATATGTATGATCATTTTCAAGTTAATAGAAGAAGGTTTTTACCCCACCTATACAAATTTTGCTACCTCCGTTTATAATTGACATAATCCTTACTAATATTATGAATGCGATAGTGCGTTAGTTTGATTGTTTGTTACGCTTCCACACCTAAACAGCTGAATCGGTTACGATGAATTTTGATATAGATTAAACTTGGAGACGATGATAGGTTAGTTTTTCGTGTGAAAAACTTATTGAAAGTGGAGTAAAGATAGGGATAAACGTGTTATGATTTTTTATTGCATCATCCGATTTGTTTGACAAAATCAATATAAACGCGAGCGAAGCCGCAAGTAAAAGCGAGTAATTATTATAAATTTGCATTGCTTATATAAAGAGTATATACATAATTTTCAATGAGATACTATTTTCTTGGTTCCTTTTATATGACACGAAGTTTTCACCCATCATAAGTCGCCTAATGCGCTTAAAGTAATTTTTACCTAAAATAATTGATGTAACGTAATACAAGCTACGACTGTATAAAAATAACAAAATATTCTATTACTATTTTTATATCACTGTAATGTCACATACATTGCATTTTCTTTTGGAATTACTAAAAGAAGCTGGTTAATGTTTGCAAAATTCTGTTGGTTGTACATTCTTACCGTCTGTATGTCTCACATATCATACAGACCGTTGTAAGATCGAGCCCAACGTTGTTGAAGCGACGTGCGTCGCCCCACGAGTGCTAACTACTGAATTCGTTACAAGAAGTGTCACGATACACAAAAGATCGGTAAAGAAACTTCTTTGAGCATTATAGTATGCAGAACAAATTGCTTGCGATAACGTTTTTACAGCTTGATTATGGGTGTATACATAATGCATATGTCGTATAATACTTATACTACAAAATTGCTAATGAAATACAAAATAAAAATAAATCTTTATAAATAAAAATTACGTGTCACGATGTTTGTCCGCGATGAACTCCTAAACTACTGAACTGATTTTAATCAAACTTTCCATACTGATGAGCCAACTTGAGAAATAGGATACTTTTATCTGGAGAAGTGATCATAACGCGATAGATGACGCTGTAGTCGATGCGATTGACTACTTGAAAATGCAGAACAAGGTCGGCCAGGTCAGCTAGTAATTATGGTACACCAATACACCTTACCTATTGTAATCTCTCTAAGCTTATAATTCTTTTTCTTTTTTGGAAATTCTATTGTATATTTGTCTAACCTTTATATTTCCTGATGTTAAATGACGATGTGGTTTGAATATGTGCTAAGCCTTGTTGGAAAGGGTCTCTCAAGTGGAGCTACTGAAATATTTAGCATATTAGGCGACAAAGTTTTACCCCAAAGATGCAAATTAAGCAGGGTATTACACAATGTATTACTACTGTTGTATGACTTCACCATGATGTTTTATTTCACCTAACGCTTAGTCTCGTTGCGGTGTTTCATGTAAACTTTGATTAACGTCTGACGTCTACTTTACCGGCAAACCATTACTGATTCACAGCTATTTTTGATATTGAAATGATGAAATACTTTTACAATACAGTAAATACTCTATGAGTATAATGTATAATATATTGAGCAATGGGTGTATTAAAAATTGATTATACTATTCATCAAAATACTGTTGTACTGTTCTCCCTATATTGCGAGATACAGTCTACAAAACGCAAGCTCTACTGCTGCGATGTTAAGTACATCGGTTTTTTAGATGCTCAAGCGGTATCTATTTATCTTCTGATATGATTTTTAATGATTCCATTATTTTTATTAACCCTCATACTAAAGTTTTTATTTTACTCTGAGAGGACTTCCGCGGTCTTTCGTGTTTGGCTTACAAATAAAGCCTTTTAACATTTATTTTATTCTATGATATATTTAATGTTGTTTTTTCTTGCCGATTTCTTGTTTTCTAATAAAGTCAATTTATACAAGATAAAAAATATTAAAAGCCATATTAATAAACTAGCTTAACTGCGTCTTTGTTTGCGTGGAACTTAAAATTATTTAATACTTATCGCTCTTATTTGTAACTTTTTAAAATAAAGCATTATCGATGGCAGCGTGATAAATGTGGTAAAGTCTTTCTCAATGATTGTTCTACTAAATACAATTCGTTTTTTTTAATCCGACTAGTAGTTATTAAGATTAAAGCGATTACGCGATAACGATTAATTATAAAATGTCAAAGTCATTTTGACATGTGTCATCCGATACATTTTTGTTATTTATTTACGTTATAATTTTTTTTTAAACAATTTAGCTATAGGCAAAGTTGAGTCCTATATATTATATCACTGTCTGCTTAGTTTTCTCGCAAGTGATAATGTGTATGTAAATGTATTTTTGTCTGGAGTTATCACAAATAAAGATGGCGTTATTAATAAGTAGAAAATATTATACGAAACAACGGGACAATGTTTGCGTAAACGACGCTATCAAAGATATAATAAAGCCTAGTAAAAATAATGACTCCGTTAGTAGTGTAAGTATATAGATGCCGCATCAATGGACGTGAATTCAAATCCTTGCAATGAGCCTCAGCTTTCGATGAAGGAAAACATCCCCATGCAACCGTAGCATGGTGATAGGGCTTCAGCAACCACCTATTATAATTGCATGCCGGAAGTGAGAGCCAGTTCTCTAACTAGGCTTAGCGTGTCCATCATCTTGGGTCACTTAAAGTCAGGTAAGATTGTGGCTATAACCCTAAACCTATAAAGCAATAAAAACAGTACTTTGTTTTTAGATATCAACTATGGATCGATTATTCAAGTTAAACCAACATAGTGTCAACGATCATAAACCAGTCACTTGGAAATGAATAATATTGCCTGTCACACACCGGTTGACATCCAACTTTTATATGAAAAGGGTCCATAACTCATATTTCTAACGAGCAATTGACTATTTAAACTTGTGGGTAGGGCCTGGTGCGATGCCGGCCTCTTATTGGCCGCCCAGTCGATTACTTATAAATGTGAAATTATAGCATCGAATTGCGTGCCGGTTTAGGAAATGTTCGTAGTTAGGAGTTTTTTCAGTAATATTACTTTGATGTTGGGTAAGTTTTTTGCAACATATATGTTTTTAAAGTTTTCGTCACAATCTCACCTTGTGACGTTGTGGCACAAGACACTGGCCGCGTTAGGCGTAGTGAAAGAATCGTGAGGAAACCATAGCATGGTGGTAGAGCTTTTTCTAATGCCTGCCTGGCTAGCTACCACCCTTAAGTTGTAAACCTGCCGCCAAATTACCAATATGTGTGTTCCTGCAGCTGCACTTGAAAGCCAGTTCCTCCACAGGTTTAGCGTGTCTACCAACTTGGGCCGTATCGTCACTTAACATCAGGTGAGATTATCGCCATAACGCTAAACCTTAAATAAATAAAAAAAAATACTCACAATACTAATACACCATCATAACTATAACATATATACTGTGTTAAGTGCAGATGCGGGAATACACCTATAGGTGTTTGGCAATAGATTTTCAACTTTAAAATGGGTTGAAGGTATTGCGAAAGGTGTCCCTGGTTTCTGGTAATACGGGATTTTGAAATGCCACCGTGGTGCGTTTTAGTAGGTAGTGTATGGTGATTAGAACCCGCTGAGTCACCAAGTATCCCTCACGCCTTTAGCCTGAGTTCGGGTAATGCGTTGGCGCATTGCGATGAAGTCTGTAAAGACTGGGATTTTAAACACCACTTTAGTAAAAAAAAAAAAAGTTAGCTTGATGGTCATTGGCATTGGTATAGATAATTAACGTATTTTTAAATAATTCTATTTATATGTTAATATGCCTATTTTGGATATGCAGGTAACTCGTCAATGTCAAGTATGAAGGACATTATAACTACAATTCACGGATATGAAGTAACAAATATTTTCTCTTTTTACTATTTTTCTCTTTTTTAATAGTCTGGTTTAGTCCAATGTTATAATTATATATACCTATTGACGCCACACGGCGAGTATATATGTATTCTTGACATCGTCATTTATAACGTTAAAGAACAGTTTACAAACTCTCACCATAAAAACAAAATACGAGCTAATTTTCACGGAGATCGGTCAAATATTATTGAAGTTTACCGATGTTATAAATACAAAGATCCATTTTGAACGGTTTGAAACAGTAGAATAAAATCTATGTATACGCGCAAATAATCTATACTAATGTCCCACAAACATAAAGCTTTTAAAAGCGATGAGAATGTATAGGAATGCCGCCTCATGCGACGTGAGTTCGAACTCAACCAAATACAATGAACTTGAGCTTTAGGCGAAGGAAAATATCGTGAGGAAACGATAGCACGGTGGTAGGTAGGTTAAGTTAGTTTTATTTCGATGGTGTTAGGGGTTTTTCTGATACCCGCTTGGCTAATTACCACCATCAAGTTGGAAATCTACCGCCAAATACCAATAGGTGTGTTCCAGCAGTTGCACCTGAGAGCCAGTTCCTTCCATAGGTTTAGCGTGTCTACCAACTTGGGCCGTATCGTCACCTAACATCAGGTGAGATTATGGCTATAACGCTAAACCTTAAGTATAAAAAAACGACTAATAAGGATTTTGGCCGTTATACCACTCGCTGTAATGTAAATCTTGTCAATCTAAAAATTTTCTTACATCACATGAGAACAATACTGTTTTCTAGCTAAAATGTAACCGATGCCCTTTTCTGTACTTCTAATAACGTGTATGGAAAATTCCAAGATGATTAATCAAGTCGTTAAGACATACAATAGCAACAAAGAAATAAACATACATTCGTTTTTATATTAGTTAAGATGCCTATCTTCCTTTATAATTATAATCTAGGCAGATTATATAGAAATGCCTGTGTTTTATTGGTATTCGTTTCGAAATAAATGAGGAACAAAGTCTGTATTACAGATTTAAAACGTCTGCTGATTGTGTTCTCGTTTATTGATTGCATTGAACACGTTTCTGGCGTAGGATTATACGAAGGTATCTTTTCAACTTTCCCTTTTTTTACCTACCTACCTACCTACCTACCTAAATTTTACCTTTTTAACTTACCTTACCTTTAGTTACCTACTTCTGTCTACACGTCTTCTATAACTTATACCATTAGGTACTGACATGCAAGTTCAAGAAGCGAATCTACACATTCAGGCCTACTAACTATTTTAATGATAGTAATACAGGTTTCAACGAGTCAAGTTTATGAAAAAATCAAAATACATAAAAATTTGTTTGCAACAGTAGTGAGAGATAATGCCTTTTATAATCGAGTGGTATAGTATCGCTGCTACCGAAGTTTGTCAATATTTTTTATTATTATTTTAAGTTAAGGCTTAGCCTTATGGCCATAATCTCACCTGATCTTAAGTGACTATACGGCCCAAGTTGGTAGACACGCTAAACCTTTGGAGAAACTGGCTCTCAAGTGCTACTGCGGGAACACACCTATTGGTATTTGGCGGCAGATTTTCAACTTGAGGGTGGTAGCTAGCCAGTCGGGCATTAGAAAAAGGTCTACCACCATGCTATGGTTTCCTTACGATGTTTTCCTTTACCGAAAGCTCCAGCTCATAGTAGGTGGTTGGATTCGAACTAACATCCTTTGACGCAAAGTCGTACACACTACCACTGAGCTATCATCGCTTCAAAATTGTTTATTATCGTCACGAATTTTTTTATATTCCGAATTTCTTAACTTGACAATTTACGTATTTATAAAATTATTTATTTATGTCCTCTACGGCTATGACAGACGATTAAAGCAGTGTTTCTGGAAGCACTTCCTCCCGTGGCTGTATAGGTCAATATAAGATAGGCACTGTTGATCGCATAAATAACATAAAAAGCAGAGTTTCGCTGAATACTACCATTCTGATTGTGTTGCATTGTTTTTTTTATATTCTAGGCTGTGAAACCAACCCTTGTCGTGCAATCCTATACCACCGTGTACTGATTTCCACCATTCATCCCTAACCTCAGCGAGCTTCTCTTGTCCTGCATGATCGATGTTAAACGCAATCAAGGCATACTTAATGCAATCTTTAAATCGTATTTGCTATTGCACCTAACACGACTTGACGCGGCAAACGGGAAGACTTCATTCGATGCACATGCAAACGGCGCTGTTTCGTAAACGCTGTGAAACTTGCCAGCTGTGCAATTTCCAGGATCCTCTTCCTTGTAACTTTAAGTAAAAAAAACGTATGTTCATAAATTACATGACAGTTTAAGACGTTAACAATTACAAAATATATTTATCTATTAAATTTCTATGTAAATAAATGTTTACGTCACTCGTGAAAGATGTTGCCGTCTATAATCGAATGGTCTGAACTCGCTATACCAGAGTCTGTCAGTCGATTTATTAATGCCACAAAATTAAAAACAATTGAACTAAGTAACCCCTCTATGTTTAAAATTACAAAATAGAAATTAGAAGAGACGCAAGTCCATAAATTACATGACAGTTCAAAACATTAGTAATTACGAAATGTATCACATATCTTAGTAACTAAATGTTTACATCACTCGTGATTGATATTGCCGTTTATAATCGAATGGTCTGAACTCGCTATACCAGAGTCTGTCAATCGATTTATTAATGTCACAAAATAAAATAAAAACAATTGAAGTAAGTAACCCCTCTACGTTTAAAATTACAAAATAGAAATTAGAAGAGACGCAAGTCCATAAATTACATGACAGTTCAAAACATTATTAATTACGAAATATATCACATATCTTAGTAATTAAATGTTTACGTCACTCATGTAAGGTATTGCCGTTTATAATGGAGTCCACGAACGCATGTGGTCCGAACTCGCTGCTACCGGAGTCTGTCAATCGATTTATCATCGTCATCTGATTTATAAAATCATTTAGTAGCAGCGCACGCTCTTCGAGCGCAGGTCGACCGATGCTTCCATCTTGTTATAACTATATTCAATCTAATTGACGTCCATAAATCAAAGTTAGAAACCGCTGTTACATGCCCATTAAGATATTCACTATGGTATCATCGGCTTCTGTGTTTATTGGAACGTTAACTTTCGTGTTTCTTAATTTTTTGTTTACGATAATTTCATCTTATAAAACCATTTCCTGCCACGATATGAAATTTAATCACATAGTTGATTCCAGTTTTCCTAAATACTGCTACCAAGGTAGCAAATAAATTTCGTCCAGGAACTCGATATAAAGTTATTTGGGTATAATGTTGTGTAGGGTGAAGTTATTTTGCAAGTCAATTTACGCCAAATAGAAAGAAATCTTCAAATACTTTTCAATGTTCCCTAATTATTTTTTTCCTTTGAGTGTATATCGTCAGTTTTAGTAAGAACTTACTAGTTAGGCTGCTAAATTATGGTATTGTCCTTGATGATGAGCAATTGTACAATGAAAAAACAAGAGCGACCACCATGGATTAGTTAGTCCACGGGAGCCTGTCCCTCCCATTCCCGCTGTGAGCGTCTTAGCATTGTGATTACTCTAGAAGCATGGCAAACCGAAAGGGAAGAGAAACATCCTGTAATAGGCGCATCACTCTATAAAAAAGATGAGTGAATTTGTAAGTGATGATGAATATACATGTTTGTGTTACGTAATAGATTCTTTTTTATATGAATAAACTTTTTTTGTATTATATATGTATATATTACTGTGGATTTAAATAGTTTCATTAAGTTTCTTTAAGTACCGCCTAAGTGATCGTTTTTTCTAAAAATATGTAACAAATATGTCTTACCAAATGTATAAAAATGATTTTTTATATCCTTTATGACTCTCAACTTGCATGATGCTAGCTTTAATCCCTTATTTCACCTCTTCAAATTTTATTTTTATAGCACTAGTTAGTCCAGGATTTCTAGATCCAATGATTAGATACACGCGAAAATTCATTGCAATTAGTTCGGTAGTTTATAAACCTATAACACTATGATATTAGTTTGTATTAAAAAAACGCCATTATCAATAAAAATAGTGTTGAATTTCGATGTCAGTTACCACACCATCGGGGTCAAAGCATTGACCGAAGTGGATTCACGGTTGATGATTTCGAAATACGAGGCATCGGAGCGTATCATTGTTGCAGGTTTATTTACCATACATATTGTGGTTGCGAGCCAATCGGGAATAAGTGCCTCACCCCCTCGCCAATTGCTTATTATATTAGTTGCTAATTGACCCGGCCTTTTTATATGTACCTATTCGTTGCACTCGAAAGTTGTTTTTTGTTAGTTACTGATTAATAATTCGTATGGCAAGTGCAGTCCAATTATTCCGCCCTGACACGAAGTCAGTACAATCCTATAGTTTATTAGGTTCAGATTTACGTACATAACCCGCGCTGTAAATGACTAGATTACCTGTTTAGCATTTGATCCAACTATAATTAGTCAGATCGCAGAATCTATTGGCGTTCCCGGCAATAGCCCAAGCCGAGGTTCGACCACTTCATGTGACTCTTGCGCTCATTGCTTCCTGGGCTAAGTATATTTCACATTCGCCTCTAAAGCTCTTAAGGCTAACAGCATATGTACGATCAAAAAAAAGAATATTTTCGGCCAAGTTACATAACTATCTTTACAATAATAATAAGCCATATTAGTTTATGATTCCAAGTAACGACGACTTACTGACAATCTAATCCGACGTTATGTCGATAGATATAGGTTCATTTTTTTTTATAGTTAAGAGATAGCGTTATGGCCATAATCTCACCTGATCTTAAGTGATGATACGGCCCAAGTTGGTAGACACGCTAAACCTTAGGAGGAACTGGCTCTCAAGGGCAACTGCCGGAACACACCTATAGGTATTTGGCGGCATATTTTCAATTTGAGGGTGGTAGCTAGCCAGGCGGGCATCTGAAAAAGCCCTACCACCATGCTATGGTTTCCTCACGATGTTTTCCTTCACCGACTCATTGTAGGTGGTTGGATTCGAACTCACGTCCCTTGACGCAAAGTCGTACACACTACCACTGAGCTATCATCGCTTCATACATGATCTAGAAATTTTAGGAAAATGTCGTAATAGACCCATAGATAGCACAATGGAAAGTATTTTTCTAATAATCACTAGGCTAGTAACTAGCCTCAAGTCGAAAATAAGTCGTCATGTTAGGCATGTTTCGATAGTTGCACTATCAGTCCTCGAAAAAATCATTATTCAGCATTAGGTGAGATTATATCCAAAGCACTAAATATACCTTTAAATCATATTTTACACATTAGCCTTATTTAGAATCTTCTGGACGATAAAGTTTTTAATTTATACAACTTTGTATGCATTTAGCTTCCAACTATAAACTGTAAGCGACTCTAAGCATGTACTTTATGCCGTTTCGAATTGCATTTTATGATACAGCTATCATAAGACTGCTATATTAAGAGATAGTGCTTGTAAAAGTAGCGTGTTATCACCTTCGACTATATGGTCATCTCATATCGTAAACTGCTAACGCTATACATGAATAAACTTTTACAATATATGCTTTATAGATGGGATATCTTCATTAGTATGTGCGAAAAAAAAAAACAAAGTAATTCCTTAATACTGTTACCGGAATATTCGGGTTGTGTATCGTTTCTAAAGCAATACTGTGGAGTTTGACTGAATTACAGGCTTTTGATGAATATGTTCATTTAGTAGAATGGTTCTGAATAGAAAATGTCCTCTTCTATCACTTATCTAAACAAGGTATCTTATAGTAAATAATATTGGGGCGTCCCGATTTTTTTTTTTGTGTGGGTAATATCTTTTTATGGTCTTTCCTACCGCATTTTAAAATGGTTACTTGGAGATTTACTAGGTAAAAAAACCATTAAAAATTCTCAGGGAGGCCATACATTCTGCCCTTACTTGCTAGAAACTGGGAACCGTTTTCTAATTGCTGTCTATTTCCACCCTGAACCATCTAAAGGAGTACTGTTGAAAATTTTGTCATTTTGACTGACCTTATATTGGAGAGCTATGAAAGATGCCACGCGATTGTTATATCTTATTGCTTAGCGTTTATTATAGTGTTCTCATTTACTAAAAGCTCAGATCGATTGCAAGAGTGTTTGTATTATGAGTATTATTATTTTCGAGGTTCGGCCGTCCTGGAACCGTTGTGCCTGCTGCCTCGGGGCTGAGTGCCCTCAGCACTCGCCCCAAAAAGTTTGGCGAAGCTGTCAAAGCCCTTGGAGCTAACAGCGTACGTAGGTTAGAAAAAAAAGAAAATAATTAGTGGGTCAACACCAAAGCACGTTCGCGGCTGATTATTGAAAGAAAGAAAGAAAGTTTTATTTATCCAACACACAGAAAATTATATTAAAATACATAAAAGAAAACTAACTAAAAATAAAAAAATATACAGAACAGTACAGCAAAATCACAAAAAAAATAAAAAATAAACAAAAAAGAACGTAATGTGTGGATAAATTGGTACCAGTCTCAGCATAACAGCTACACTGATATAGTGCAGCGCTGATATTCTGACTGGACCCTCTGAAGGCGACGTCACGGACATCAGTAGACATTCTTAAAAATATATATAATAGGCACAGCATATAGTACGTACCAGCATTTGTGACGCATGGAGATAATGCTATAATTATGCAACACAAAAATGCATTACATTACATACATACATTTTTACATTTTACATACATACATTATTGTGATCATTTTAAGTAATAAAAACCATATGACACCAATACCATAAAGTCTCTCTTACTTTCCTCTATAGACAGCTTTCGGACTTCTTCTAGTAAAGTGTTCGTAACTGGAGCCCGGAGTCATTACTGCTTCAATTTACTTTCTATCAATATCTACGACAGAAGTTCCCAAAGTCTGCGCCTCGATGCCCTGGTGCACCGTAGAGAGAGAATAACGGCGCCGTGAAGTGATTCTCTTTACTATTCTCCGAAAACTCAACTTAAGTGTTCGCAACAATTTAATTTGTATACTTAGCTACGTGCTCGAAAACTACTTAGCAGTTAAATACTTAACAGTTTGGATTCATACTGGGGATGTTTTAAATTTTGTGCCTATCTTCATAACTATTATCATTGCACCTATCTATTTAGACCAGCTGAATAGGTTAGGGCGCCGTGACAAAATAGTAAACATGTAATTACGCCGCGAACGAAAACGATTGGGAACCCTTGATCTGTAAATACGTGGGGAGCCATTGCGTGAACATTATCAGACACTTTGTTTTATTACGGTTATACAAGTTATGTCTAAAGTCAAGAGACGCAGCGTGTAACGGTAACATATGCCTGATATATAAACCATACGAACATCGACAAGAATCGCGTGGGACTGCACTAAACACCTACACCATAAAGACAATTTACATATGCAACTAACGTTGATAATTACTTACTACTTACTTATGGCCTTGCGGACTCTCAAACGTTACTTACGTAACATCTGTTTATTGGATATGGAAAATAGGCACTTGGCTAAATAAGCCGTTGCGAGAGCGACAGGTACGCTACGCGAATTTGGCAGCGCATTTCTATGAGAGAGCTTCTTTGTGAGAGCTTTTTTAACGTGGGGGAAATGCATTTACGCATCCTTTTTGCAATACGTGAGGACTGAGAAGCGTATGGAGTACTCACCCAGCACTTACCGCCGGAAATACCCACTAAAACTTCACAGTGTCATTAGTCGTATTTCTAGTGCGTGAAGATAAGCCAGACCCAGTCCAGCAGCTCGATACTGGCTGCTACTCCATCCACAAATTAGTGCAATGGAGGCCTGGTTCCCTGACCCGTCCAGAAATGAGAGAGCTGACCTAACCATGCACTATCATCGATTACAACATCATCAGTAGTGCAATATTAGCAGCATGGTAGTGTGCGAAACCGCCATGTCAGTGGACGTGAGTTTAAACTCTTGCAATGAGTTTGAACTGGTCGTGAAGGAAAAACATCGTGATGAAATCATGCCATTTTAGAAGAGCCTTTTTTGGTGCATGCTAGCTGCCAGTCCCATACTGAAAATATGCCACCAAATACCAATATGTATGTTCCGGCAATTGCACTAGAAAGCCGGCCCCTGCACTAAACTTTGCGTGTCTACCATCGTATTCTACATTGGTACTGAACATCAGATAAGATTGTAACTATAAATATAACCCTATAATTTATAAAAAAAGTTTTTCTGCAGTTATTGCGATTTTCATCTTACTTTTTCCACCAATTCGTATCGATATTCGGAGCGTCTCACTCTATCTTTAAAACGTCATTATGAACATCAGTATGGACGGCTGTACATACTAATATAACTTGAGAGAAGTCTTTGCAACGAGAATACTCTATTCTTTGTATGTAACCCAACCAGCAAATTCAGCCTTATTTAATTACATTAATGATAGGCAACAGAGCGATACCGAGCACCTTTACATTACCTCTTTTATCAAAAAGATCAACTTTGATAATTAGACATAATCATTATCGCGTGTCGCATTTTTATATACCGGTTATAAATTTTCTATATCATTTGTATCTATCGTAGACTATAAATATTGGTGTAATGAGAATTCCGTACGATACAATTGCAAGCTATATTATAATTCCATGAGGCGTTTTAGTTTGTGAATTACCCACAGGTGGGTACGGTAAAGGGAGCGCGCTGGTGTCGAAACATCTTGTACAGTTGTTTACTTAATGATAAACTTTGAAATAATATTACATTTAGGGTGTGCATACATTTGAAATACTGAGAATAATTCCCTTTTTTATTCTGGCATCTGCCTCTCTCTCTTTGCCTGGCTGTATATCCATAGCCAGGAGTGGTTATATATCCACTATATATGGTGGTGGGATGAGCCTTTACAATTTTCCTTTTCAGCTTCGCTCTCTTCTTGATATCTTACCTATACATAGAACCATATTATGTATAGTTAAGGCTTAGAAAGAAAGAAAGAAAGAAAGAAATCGTTTAATACTAATAAAAGTGTCCGACACACTCAGCGCTGACTTTCAGCTGGAACCCAAATCCAGTTGCGGTGCGTTAAAAACATGTTCCACCAATCGCAGTAAAAATTCTGAATAACAATATTCACAACAATGATAAATTATGGTAAAATAAATTAGGCATTTCCTACAAATATACGACAAACATTGTGTGCAGGGGTATAAATAAATAAATAGATAATAATAAGGGGGAATTAACCAAATATTTTACTTCACAATAACAGAGCAGCTAATTAAACTAAAAAATACACATCTAGATACATTGCATTGTGAACAGTTTCGTTTTTAAGTTAAACCTTAACGTCGACAGGTTTTTAAGGTCGCGTATAGGGGGAGGAAGGTCGTTCCAACATCGAGAAGTTGCGATTCTAAAACTGCCACGAAACGAGATGGTAGCGAGCCGGTGAGTGCACAACAAGTACTTACAGCTTCTAGTACCGTATTCATTCATATCCCTCGCCCAAATCAGTTTCTGGTGGAGATATTCAGGAATTCCTGTATTGATTACACCAAATGTTAGCGTTATGGCCTTGCAATCTCACCTTTTTTTTATATACTTAAGGTTTAGCGTTATGGCCATAATCTCATCTGATCTTAAGTGCCGATACGGCCCAAGTTGGTAGACACGCTAAACCTGTGGAGGAACTGGCTCTCAAGTGCTGCTACCGGAACACACCTATTGGTGTTTGGCGGCATGTTTACAACTTGAGGGTGGTAGCTACCCAGGCGGGCATTAGAAAAAGCCCTACCACCATGCTATGGTTTCCTCACGATGTTTTCCTTCACCGAAAGCTCAAGCTCATTGTGGGTGCTTGGATTCGAACCCACGTCCCTTGACGCGAAGTCGTGCACACTACCACTGAGCTATCATCGCTTCAAAACATCACCTGATGTTAAGTGACGATATGGTCCAAGTTGGTGATCACAGTAAGCCTAGTGGAGGGACCGGCTCTAAAGTACAACTACTGGAATACACCTATATATATTTGCCGGCATGTTTTCAACTTGAGAGTGGTTGCCAGTAAGGTAGGAATTAGATAAAGCTCAACCACCATGCTGCGGTTTCATCACGGCGTTTTCCGTCATCGAAAGCTCAAACTCATAGCCGGGATTGCAACTCACGTCCTTTGTCTCACCGTCCGTATACACTACCACAAAGCTATCATCGCTTCAAAATGTGATGATTTTCACATATCCCAATAATACTGGCAAAGATGTTAGGACAAGTGTCATGGTATTATTGTGTCATCATTGATTCTTGATACGTGTGGAAATTTTCAAGTCAATCAGTCGATTCTAACTAGGAAAACCTATGTCGAAAGTTTTCGATACATTGATATATAGATATACAAACTAATGAGAGTTAGTAGCTAGTAATAAGTATTCTTACTAATCATACTAATATTATAAATACGAATGTGAGTTTGTTTGTTTGTTACGCTTTGACGCCTAAACCGCTGAATCGATTACGATGCATTTTGGTGTAGAGATAGATGACAACGTGGAAATAGTGAAAGGCTTTTTCTCGCGTAAAACTTAGTAATCGATTTGTTTGACAAAATCTAGCTTAATTAAAGCTAGTAGGTAAAAAAAACGTTTGAAAAAAGAGATACCACTATAATTGACATCTACTTTTTTACATGTTATATTTAATTTATTGAGTGTCTTTATACCAGTAATATATCAACCCAACTTCACAATTTCTTTTTTATTGCACGAGGATATTTTCTCGTTTCTAATAAAGTTCTAAAACATACCACTCTCTCGTTAGCAGGATATCCTATGACAGCTATCTAGATTACGGAAAATAATTGTCGAGCGTAATAGTTAAAATGCTAATAGGTTTCAAATATCCTGTCGTCGTGTGGCTAAATATATACCGGAGCTTTTTTTTATTGTTGTTAAACATAGAGTAAGATGTGTAAACTATGTTTAACCCGTTTCTTAACACGTTCTTTGGTTTTGTCTCGACGGTTTGAGAACCTATAATCACTTTAAGAAATTCTCTTTTACGTTAATTAAACACTGTCCTTTCGCTTCTATCTAAAACCTAACCCCATTTTTTTATTATGACAATGTTCTGATTTTGACTACTGGGTGAACACTAGTTGGGGCAAAAGCGTTTGGCATAGTTACATATATTTTCTTATAAGTATTTGTGTTATTTTATATAAAGTCCTTTAAGTAATATATTTTAAAGCGTGATATAGCTCAGTTTGTAGTGTATACGGTCTCTATGCCAATGAGTTCGAATCCACCTGCTATGAGCTAGAGTTTTCAGTGAAGGAAAATATTGTGATGAAATCATAGCATGGTGGTAGCTCTTTTTCTAATGCCCGTCTCGCTAGCAGTTACACTCAAGTTGAAAATATGCCGCCAAATGCCTATAAATGTGTTCCGGCTAGCACTTGAGAGCTAATACCTTTACTAGATTTAACGTGTCTTCGGACACATCGTTACTTAACATCATGTGAGATTGTGGCCATAACGCTAAGCTTTTAAACGATAACATTAAAAAAACAATGTTTTTATCCGTGACTTTGCACTCTAAGCCATTAAAAAGTATAAAGAAAATACTAAAATCATGTGGCGTTACAATAATTATGTGTACAAAGTTAAAAAACAAAGAGAGGTGCTTGTGTCTCTCTTGGCTTTAAAGTATGATATACTTAATGATTAGAACATAATATACACATATATAACATTGAATTCTTATACAAAACGTATTATATTATTCTGTGATTATAGAAAACATATACTACTTCAAAACATATCGAACCTTTTCGGGAATAATAGCAGCGTAGGTACCAAAATTCTTAAAATTGTTTATTATTGTAATCTCCTAACAAAATATTTTATTAATTAGAAGCAGTGTGTAATACCCACTATTTAAATACATCATGGGTTAATTATAAACAACAAGTCATATTCAGTTTTAAAGATAATATCAATATTTTTACTAGTAAAAAGTACAATTATCGCTTAAAAAGCTCGATATAGTTATTTATATAATTATTAACTATGATAGATTCTAATACGCAATACATTTGCTATTGAAATTAAAGGAAACAAATGATTTCTCAAACTATATACATAAAAAATAATGTCATATTTATGGTTACCGTGGCCCGAGAACAAGTGCACCGACTTGTTTATATCTAGTTTTAATATTGTTTATTGTTTTGCGCAGTATCGAATAACACCTATTTACCTCGTAATTGTGGATGCCAGTGCTGTTATAATTGTGGTTAGTTAGGGTTTCTTACCATCATTCGCCTTTTATACGATGTACCCGTGTATAAAAACCATGCCGTAAACTTTTTTTATCAGGTTTATGCGCTTGTTATGGTTAGAATTAAAATAGGTTACAAATATATATATATAGCCTTACGGATACCTGTTTAATTTTGGAGGCGGTTAAAGTTTAACAAAAACGCTATAGAACAAAACGATTTTTGTTATTTCGGTTCACACATTTGACCAATGAAGTCGTTACTTTGCGGAAATGTATCATTAATTTGCACTTCCGCCTGGAATGCCTTGCACTTTCAGGTAGAAGTGCAAAGTAACGTCTAATATTTAATTCCAGTTCGGTTTTAGTAGTTTCATATTAATGTACAGTTCTTAATGAAGTGAAACGATGATGGCTGAGTAGGTAGTATGAACGGACACCGCGTTAATCGACGTGAGTTCGAATCCGTGTAAAAGATTGAGTTTTTGGTGAAAGAAAACTTCGTGATGAAACCATAGTATCGTGGCAGGATTTTTTCTAACACCTGCCTAGCTAACTTACACCCTCAAGTCGCAAAACTGCTACCAAATATCTATAGGTATGTTCCGGCGGTTGCACTTAAGAGCCAATACCTTTCATACCTTCACTAGGCTTAGCGCGTTCACCGTCTTGGGTCACACTGTTAGTTAACATCAAGTTATAACGTTTAATCTTAACTATAAAAAAGTACTATTGAATTAAAATTTTGCCTTCTATAAATATGTAAGGAAGATAATTAATGATAATCAATAAACAATAGTCAATAATTACTATTGGAAAAATTCAATACGTTACAATACGTATATTTTATTGCATTCATAGTGAAATGTAAAGCTTGAATCAGAAATGTTTGAGTTTGACTACGCCGCTCGTGTCTGTAAAGGCCAATGGTGCGACAAATATATGCTTACCTATAATTTCAGATTTAATTTCAATATGTAATGTAATTTAATTGTATTTTAAATTGTAAGCATTTAATCTCAAATATTTTAGCATTTTCTCTATCATATTTTAAATTTTTATTAATATTATGAAACGGAAAAATTTGTTTGTTTGAACACGCCAACCTTAGTAGCTACAATTCTACAATACGTCGGATTAAAAAAATGTATTAAAAAAAAAACTATGTTTCATAGCGCAATCCTCGAGAATGGCTTAGGCTATTTGACATCACGCTACCACCAATATTTACTATGCCAGTACTATAGTACTATATATACTATATATAGTATAGTATTACTATATTGTAGTAGTACTATATTAGTATATAGAGTTTTCTTTCATTTGTTCTTTGTTTTACACCTATCGTCTTTTATTTCTGCACCTCTTTAAGGTTACTGTTAGAGAATGCCTATGGCATTAAGTCTATCGTTGTACCAAACATAAAGTGCAAATAAATAAGTATTAAATTAAGTTTAGTTTCATGTGAACGAAGTCTCGGACATAGCTAACATTTATATAAACTACATAATTTCTATCGCTTATGATATATTCCAATCTTGATAAATTGATTTAGTTGAGTGGCCATAAAAATATACTTTTTGAAGCTAATTTTGTATCTAGCTAAGTCAAAATAATTCTTCGACTGTTCTATTGTTTTTATACTTAATTACAAAAGTAATTAATTGAAAACGGTCGAATTAAATGTAATTAACTGAGGCATTACAACATAGAGTACCCTATACAACTTTTCAAAACATCCGACAAACTCTATCTTTGAACCATTCGTAACATAAAAGCAGTACACCGCTCTAGGCCCATCGACGGCGTATAACATACAGACCGATGCAAAAAAACGTAACCTTTGTAAATTCTGTAATACAATGAACGCGGTGAAATTAAATTACGTCTTACGCATGTTAACAAAGCAATTTTGTCTAATAAATATGTTTTAACAGAATCCAAATATACAGATGAAAAATTTTAAACGATTCACATCAGTTATCGAACTTGTTCAAAAGGTAAGCCGATCGAAACGACGTACAGTTTACATTCCTTCAAATAATCACCCTACCTATCTTAAAACGCTTGACGTAAGGTGTGTTTTCCGATGCGTAATATGTCGTACTGCACAGGTGTTTTATTCTGTTTATATATATCATGTTTGCCGGCTATAAAACCCATGTCCCATTCAATACACGTACCAAATTATTTGTTAAGGTACAATTCTCATTAATATCCGTGGTTGTAAAAGGTTTTCCCATACAATACGCAAACAAATAATACGACACGCTGTTATTTGCGTGTTATATTTATTATAAAGCTGTTACAATGTCCTCAAGGCCTTTCAATATTGTAATTATTAAATTATTTACCAGTAGGATATTCAATACGCTGTGCAGCGTGTTGATGTAAATATATAGGTATTGTTGATTCATTTATATCACAGACTATAGTTGTATATTGGAATTTAATATAATGATGACTTATAAATGTAAAAAATAATGTATTTGTGTATAAAAATAATTTCTTCATACATATTTTCATACATACATTTCATACACATATAGTAGGTATACATTTTAGAAACATTATTTAACAAGTTTTTAACTGTAAGTTTTAGTTGTTTAAACGAATGCAGACGGACACTGAGGATTTCACGAATCGGCAGCGTAAGGAGTCATATTCATATTAAAGTAAGAAAATATGGAGATAATAGCTGAGAGAGAGGAGCGAAAGATGAAAACATATTATTTCGACTAACTAACTAAATACTAGTATTTTTATTGTCTTGTAACCGTTTTGCAAATTTATAATTTGTTTTAAGTTGGTATTCTAAGTATATCATCGATTTAAAGTGTCATTAAATATTATAAATATCATTAAATATATACTACAATTTATTCTAAATTTAACAAATAACTACAATTTATATGCTATTTAGAGATACATACATATTCTGCAGGCTAAATTGATAATAGGATCTTGTTTGCCAATTATTTTGCAAGGTAAGTATCTCTTTGACACTTACGTTTTAAAAATTGATACATTATCATCAACTTATTAACCTTAGAGTCGACATGAACTATATACTGTTTTAGACAATTGCAGGAAAATGTACAGCTGTAAATTCTACATGTCACGTTCCTGTCAATTATAACTTTAACACAATATTTTGGTATCGATAAAAAGTTTAACGAGTTTGCCATTCAGTTAACCGGCCGACACTCATTGTGTGATTATCAGGAGGACGTTGCAATTAATTTGACGTTTTAAACAAGCGGTCAATTTATAATGTCATATATCAAACGCGTTTTAATAAATCAATAAAAAAGAAGAAATTAACTAGATGCATCAATTTTTAAATTATTAGTAACCGTTGAACATTTTCATATCAGATATCTGCAGTTCTAATTTTTAGTATCGTGTCGATTGATTTAGGTAGGAATGAATATTAAATTATAAAAATTCATACAGGTATGGGATATGAATGCTTTTAATAAGCTATAAGCTTTTGGTGAAGGTAAGCATCATCATGAAACCAAATCATGGTAGTAGGGCATTTTCTAATTGCTATTTTTAAGTTGAAAAACTATTACCAAGAACCAGTGGATATGTTTCGGTAGATAATTAAAATTTAAAAAGTAACGTTATGTTTTTAGTGGTGAGTGCTTCGAGAACTTTGTAAGCAATATTAAGTTTAACAAAGAAACGGCTTTAGCTATTTCTAAGTGACAATGTGTTATTCAAAAGCAATCGACAGATGCATATCATACATTTTTAGAAAGTTAACCTTTTGTTTTGTTAAACAAAAGAGGTATGGAAAAATGTAACGTTCAAAAATGTCAAATATTACAGTCAATTGTATTTTGGCAGAATTTTTTCTATACATTACTCGATATGTTTGATGGTTCATTGAAAGGTTAACAAGTGTTTTTATTTGGTCGAACCAGAGTACCTTTTCCGTCATATCTACACCTTTTGCAGTTCATAAGTTTTACCGAAATAAAAAAAATACTACATTTGAAAACATGTCGCGGTATCATCCGTGTAATTCTAATTGGTTAGAATCCCTCGTGAAATAAATTATTCATATGATATTTATTGCACTGTGTTCTTTTTTTTTCATTTAACGAGTGACAATTATTAAAAAAAAAACTTGTAGACCAAAGGATAAAAAGCCGTCGTATGAATAATTTTCATAATAAACTATTTTAATATTCTGTAAAGGGTAATTATTGTTTAATTGAAACATTATTATGGCCAAGACATTAGTTATGTTTTAATAGCAATATAAGTTGTTTTTTTTTTCGAAATATTCCATAAAAGTTAACTGACCGCTTATATATGTTTAGACTTTGCAGAAAGTCACATCTTCATTGTCCTAGAACATTTACTTTGGCAAATAAATATTAGCTTTGTTGATCAAAAACATGCACTGTGTGTTTCAGAATTCATAAAAGTTATTACTCTTCAAACAATATTAAACAAAGTATGGTTGACAATATGGATCGATCGATAGTTGATGTTGACGCTCTGTTCTATATGCAGAACGTCATGATATTAGGAAACATACCACTATGAAGCTAGTCACTACAATAGATTCTTCATTACACGTATGTATAATGTATATAGTCTAAATATAATCTAATAATAAATAAAATCTTTTCGTGGAGAGAAATATTTTTTCTCACAAACAAAAAATATATAAATAGCTCAATGGCCCTTTTCTTTTTTTATAAAATCATATATAATATTTCTTTTACCATTCCACAAAACTTTATTATTAGATAATGAAAAGTGATATATAGCCAAGGATTCATAATATAAAAATTAATTCCTACACAGTCAAAAGTCTCTCAACTGTAAAAAATGTATAAAAGATATCATTTTAGATACTGCATATAAATAAACATACAGTACATGAGTTTGGTACAGTGAATTTAAAAATATTCGATTTTCCTAGACACTACGCCACTATAGGACTGCGTCGCGTATCGTTTGAGAAACATTGAGAGACTTGCCCTTAACTTTGAAACTCGTCTCGACAGACACTTAATAAATACCCGCTTGACGTCATTATATCGAAATTGTTACGCTGACCTTTAAGAAATGTGGGGTGGTAGGATATGACAATCAAGCTGAATCGCGGCTCCCGTGAAACTAGTTTTAATACATAAGGTGAGGGTTCTATTAGGCGTATCGTGTATATGGCATTGCGGTAGTCAGGTGTAAGGGTGTCTTACTTTAACAAATCCTTGGCATTCGTTTTCATTTGACCTGTCGCGTTTCGAAAATAGTCAGTTATCCTATTTGGCTGTGACTTACGATATGCTATGGTTGTATCTATTTAACGAATTATGTTTAAGATTTTTTGGTTAAATGTAGTATATTTTAATGGAATTCAAACATTTTTATCTATATCTTGGTTCTGGGGAAAACGCTAACAATGTAAAGTATTAAAGCAAACATGAAATACTCAATTTCTATGCTATTGATATATTCTTATGAACATTTATTTTTGGAATTACATTAACCACGGAAGAATTTTGTGTTAGGAAGTATATAAAGTAAAAAGGTATGTTCTCACGTATAGACTAATAAATGTAATAATTGTGTTTTCTGTAAGTTTGTGGTCTTGTATTTTAAATATTTAATTCAATTTTGTATTTGTTTCAGGTATCAGCAAAAAAGGGGACGCTTTGAAACCTAATTCCAAATATATTACAGTAAGTTAAAAAAATGTTGTTTATCCTTTATTAAATATGAAGGTGTTTTATCAATTAGGTAGTTTTATCATTAGATGTGGATCAAGAGGGGGGGAGGGTTATGGTTGTTCTTACTCCCACTTCATTAAAAAACCGATATTGGTTTTTATTTATATCAAGCAAATATTCTTTTATATCGGTTATAACGTGTTCAATGCGAAAATTCAACCTACGCACCTCGCTAAAAAGAGGCTTTAGATTCACGTACAATATTTTTAACTATAACGTGTTTGATTTTTAAAACAATTTATTTCGTCGTAATTAACCTTCTAAAAAGGTTTTATATTTAATTGCATTTAACAACTATTGAGCAATGCGTTACTTTCGTCACACCGTTTTTGTTATATACCTATTTTGTTGCGATTTGTCATAATATTGCAAACTAGCTTTTCCCGCGGCCTCGCTCACGTTAATATTGATTTTGTCAAATCGAATGACACAGTAAAAAGTTTCATACTAAGTATACCCCACTCCCAATAAGTTTCTCGCGAGAAAAAATTGCATATCACGGTCTTTATGGTCCCATTTAATTCTATACTGAAATTCATCACAAATTATTCAGCGGTTTAGGCGTGAAAACGTAACAAACAAATAAACAAACTCTCTTTCGCATTTATAATATTACTCCATTTCACGTGCGACTTTAAATTGACTTTATTGATTTTGTCAAACAAATCTGATGACGTAATAAGAAGTTTCATACAAGTTTATCCCTTTCTTTAGGATCCCACTTATCTCTGTACCAAAATTCATCAAAATCGATTCAGCGGTTTAGGCGTGAATACGTAACAAACAAACAAACTCACTTTCCCATTTATAATATTAGTAAGGGTTGTTTTTCAGCGACTAATTGTCCCGCGAAATATACGACGTAATTAGCTTTCTACCAGTTATTTAGAATATTTATGACTTATTAAAAGTATTATTATTTAGAGTAACTAGATGAGAATAATTAGTTCAAGTACGTTCACAGCGTTTTATAGACTCGCGAACGACCATGAAATGGACGATTTTATTATCGTTATAATCTATGTTATATTCCTCTCATTTAAATCGTAACTTGTGGCTATAATACCTCTTCGTATATTATTTATGTTTTTCATTTTTATATTTATTTCGAATGTGTTTGATTTTTTTTGTTCTTGTTTTGAATAATTGAATTATGTTTTCCTTTATTTTAGAACATATATTTTTTTTACTTCGTCATACAAAGTAAACGATTGCAAAAAGTACTTGTAAATGTATAAAGATACGTATTGTCCTTATAATTTTAATGTTTATTCCCGTTTTGTTTTATCTGGAAAAAGATTTATATGTTGATCAGTAATAATATGTATTGCCGTTTCAAATTTGTTCGATAGTTTTAAAGTTATGTGCGTCAGACAGACAAACGAAAATTCAAAATTATATAAGTTTTAGCGTTATGGCCACAATCTCAGGTAATGTTAAGTGACGATATGACCAATTATAAGTATTTAGCGGCAAATTTTCCTCTTGGTAGCTAGTCAGTTCGACAGTAAAGAAGCCGTATCACCATGCTGTGGTTGCATTACGACAATTTCCTTCACCAGAAACTCGAGCTCATTGTAGCTGGATTCAAACTTATGCCCCTTGATACGGCGTCGGTACTCACTACTAACTGAGCTATTATTATTTTAATCTCCATTCATGACCTCTTCATCGGTAATACAGTACATACCAATTTGCGTTAATAGACACACAAAAATATTAATATACTTATCTATTAAAAAACCTATGGGTGAACATTCTTTTAATTAATGTATACATGCAAATAATACTGCAAAATGGCCGAATTTGCACATAAAGTATTTTTTTTAAATCATAATTGGGCTGTATCTTGTTATTGATATAGCTATTAAAAATATTTTAGTTTTAAATTTTTACTTGCCTTTTGTATGTATGTATGTCTCTTGCTAGTTAATCAATGCCACCGAATATAAGACTGGAGAAATGTATAATGATAAAAAATGAAAATAATATGGATTAATATAAAGTACAACTTTTGTTACATAAAGGTTCCTTCAGGATAAGAGATAAAAAATAAAATTTAGTATGAAACAAAGTTAATCTAGTATACTATGAGTGCTTAAGTTTCAATAGTTAGTTTTAGTAGTTAGTTAGTTTCTTAGTGGGCCGGCAAGACAGTTGCGACTGACGAAGGACATTTGCCTCTACGGCAGTCGCTACTGTTACTGGACTGTACTAAAACTTACCATCAGGTGAAGTACAGTCACTTTGCCGAGCTAGGATAAAAAAAGGTATATGATAGTACTAATACAATTTCTGCATATTTGAAAAATAAATCTTAAATGTATTATACGAAATATAAGCGTTCGCAGTCGCATGAAACGGCTAGTTAATTATAAAATGAATAAAAAGAGTATATATGAAGCGGTTGTATTGAGTTACAATTATGGAATCATCGTAAATATTACGAATCAAAATACAGTGAAACACTGTATGGAACTGGAAAAATTATAAGAACAAATACGGCGTCAAACGCAGCGTGATTAATAACACACAACCTTATTTAGAAGGAATTTTAAAGACGCCGAACGTGTAAGAATGCCGACGCATTTCACAAATCGGAAATCATAGGGGCCGGTGCGTGCAATAAAAAGTTAATACCGGCCAAAGTATAAAGGTGAAATCAAAGCCACGTTAATCTATAATTAACAGATTACCGGCGACCGTCAGCGCCACCATATCTGTGTGTGTTTTTGTTAATAATAGAAATATGGCAAGCTTTCGTGTAAAACAAGTCGGCATCAATTTGCTAAAGCCGTATTTGGTGCATTCAATTATGATCACTTTTCTATTTAGTGAACATACAAAATGCTCTCGGTTATTATGGCTATGTTGTTGTTTTTCCCCTCAATAATTCAACTTGCCGCTTCTGTGCGGTCTCTTACTTATTACGAGCTTTTTAAGGTCGCGTTGCAAGGCGCTTATGAGAGACTGGTTCGCGGCGCGACAACCGCGGTACGATCAAAATGCCGTTAAAACAGTTCGTTAAATAATTTTACGTTAATTGTAGGGTGTTAAGTTATGCGGTAATACTTTGAAATTTTTTAAACTAAATAAAAACGGACCAGCTAGACGGAGGTTCTCTTAGTTTTAAGAAGTACAGTTAAGATGACTTTTTTATAGAATAGGGGGCAAACGAGCAAGTGTGTCGCCTGATGGTAAGTGATCATCGCCGCCCATGTACACCCACAACACCAGAGAATTTGCAGGTGCGTTTCTGGCCTTTAAGGTCACATACCTTAAAGGCCTTTTCTTGAAGATTCCCAAATCGCTAAAATTAATATTTTTTGTATAAAAAAAGTATATGATGGAGATTTGATGAGCGAATAAAAAAATGTTATATTTTGTATAAACTATCGGTTCCAACAATGATTAAGAAACATTGACATTAACCCAATAGAGAAAACATCAAAATCGGCCTAGTTGTATAGGAAGAGAAAAATTACGAACATAACGGAATTATGTGATATGTAGATAGTAATTATGTGATACAATTCACATAACAATATGTACTTCCATGTAAAGCTTGTATTAATTTATATTATAAATACAATAATATGTTTTCCTCTACCGAAAGCTCTGGCTCATTCCCGAGATTCGAATTGACGTCCCTAGACGCGGCGTACGTCCACACTTCTAACTGAGATTTTCATTTTCATGTCGCGGTTAGTAAATGCAAGTCCGCACTTAAAAATGCGTGAGTGTCGTGGAACACTCCGTTGGAACCAATTTCCTTACGTTCATAAATTCATAAATGTTTTATATTATTGACTAACAAATATAAATAAATAAATTACTGAAAGTAACTCAAAAATAACTACTTAATTGAAGGAATGGTAGTAAATTTCGTAATTAATATATAATACAATACGAAACGGCTGACGCTTATGACGTCTACAAATTATATCTACGCAGCCATTGAGAACTTACTGGCTGTCTTGAACTATTAAGTGCGCCACTTTGACTGGGCTCAGCCAATATCATACACGCTATGGATAACCGTCTGCACTATAGATATATAGTGCAATATAGAACACATTGAAGAAAGTGTTGTGAAGAAAAAATCGTAAATTTTCATTTGCCTCGCTTCCATCCGTAGCGTTCGATAAGGAACACAACATTCCGTACAAGCCCTCAGGCAAAACAGATGCAATTTGTAAGCGAGAATAACATTGATTTATATGAATGTCGATGTGGAAAAATGGCGGTACACTCGTCCCCGGCATCAACCGGCAACCGGCAACGAACAAAACGATACGACTGTCTAAACCTATCTATTAACTGAACTATAAATATCTGCATTCCCTCACATAATTCTCGGCAAACAATATATATGACTTTATCTCGTGTTCTACTGGGAAATGTCTATTCAGTGTACACTGCATAGCTTTTCTTTTAAACCAGTACTCGTGAAGTTTCACAGTCCGACCGTTATCATTATTAAGAACTTGAGAAAATAATTTATTATTCTTAATATTTATTCTTTTATTGTTGACTAGCCGTGTCCGTGACTCCGTTCGCATGGAACTAACATTATATTTAAATAATTTTCATAAAACAATATTATATAACTTACGTTACTCAGGGATAATGCAACATTCTAATATTTTTTTGTTTTTAATCGGTCCAAGTTTATTTATTACAAAACTACAAATCTTTCCTCTTTACAATATAACACTAGCCAGTCAAAACCTATAAAATAAAATAATAAGAAAATCGAAGTGCTGTGGGTTTGAGTCCCTGGTAGGTTAATGATATTTATGTCATTCACAAATAATTGTTCTAAATTTTGAAGCGATGATAGCTCAGTGGTAATATGTACGACTGCGCGTTAAAGAACGTGAGTTCGAATCCACCTACAGTGGACTTGAGTTTTCGGTGAAGGAAACATCGTGAAGAAACAATAGCATTGTGGTAGGGTTTTTTTAATGCCCTCCTGGCTAGCAACCATCCACAAGTTGAAAATCTGCCGTCAAATACTAATAGATGTGTTCCGGCAATTGCACTTGAGAGCCAGTCTCTCAACAGGTTTATCGTGACTACCAACTTGAGCCGTATCGTCACTTAAGATCTGGGGAGATTATAGCCATAAAGGTAAACCTTAACTCATAAAAAAAGGTTAGTTATTTCTTTATTTTACTGGACTATATTGGCGCTGACTTCATCACCTGAGAATTCCGTCCACCACGCAGGCATGTGAGGTTATGCTTTTCCTTGGTATCGATGAGAGGAAATCCAGTGGTGTAAGCTCAACCCTGCCAACTCTTTGCTGCTTATCCTGCTACGCCTTTTGGGTCGACTAAGCGATGAGAATTTTTAATATGTTTTTTTATTTATTTATAATTTTTAATTATATTAAAATTTAAATAATAATTATTTATAATATATATTATAATATTTATAATTTAAATAAATAAATAAATAATAAATTTAACTATATATGTAGTTAGATGTAATCGGAGTATATTGTTTTAGGTGTAATTGTTAAACGCGTCTGCAAATTTTTTTTTACTCCCGGTTGAGTTCTCAAGGTGTGAAATTAATCCAAATACACCTTTTCATAGTTTGGATTTATAGCAAGTCAAGGAATTAATTGAGATGTAGTTAGCAGTGTACGTAAACTGCTGTCGCATTTTTTTTTTTCATTACAACGTGGAGTTACTAACAAGACGGGACGTAAATCAAAGTTACCGGGAGATCTCCATATCGCCGAGGGACTTCATTATACATATAAGTCATAACATAGAAGAACTTTTAGTATTTTCCAGTCTTTAGGGTTGAGGAAACTTAGAAAGAAAACTAGGATTTTGCTAGAGTATTACTTATTTCTATTTATTTGCAAAATATTTCCTTTTTTTGATTGTTGTGATTTAGCATTATAGCCGTAATCTCACCTGATCTTAAGTAACGATACGACCCAAGTTGGTATACACGCTAAACCTGTGGAGGAATTGGCTCTCTAGTGCAACTGCCGGAACACACCTTTTAGTGTATGGCGACAGGTTTTCAACTTGAGGGTGGTAGCTAGCCAAGCGGGCATCAGAATAAGCCCTACCACCATGCTATGGTTTCCTCACGATGTTTTCATTCACCGAAAGCTCAAGCTCATTGTAGGTGGTTGGATTCAAACTAACGTCCCTTGACGCAAAGTCGTACACAATACCATTAAACTATCATCGCTTCAAGAAATCTTACACAAAACTATGGCAATTTCACGTAAAATAAGTTAAGTAATATGACCGCAGTCTTATCTGATGTAAAGAGACCATGTGGTTCCAGATGGTGGATGCACTAAGCTTAAAGGAGGGACAGGCTCTTAAGTGCAGCGGCTGGTACACCAATAGGTATTTGGTAGCAGATTTTCACCTTGACGGTGGTACTTAGCCAGGCAGTAATTAGAAAAAGCCGTACCAACGATTTTCTTTCTCCAAAAGCTCAAGCTCATTGTTGGGATCCGAATTCACGTCCAATAACGCGACATCCGGTCATTAATAATACGAAAATTGTTACAAATAGTTACACCCAAGTCAAAAGATTTAAAATCTGAATCGGAGTTTTCCTCTGTGCCAAACACTAGAGCCGGCATTCGCGCAATGTAGCGATAATAGCTGTGGTAGCGTGTAGGAACGCCGCGTCATGGAACGTGAGTTCGAATCTAACCACCTACAAAGAGCTTGAGCTTTTGTTGAAGGAAAACATCGTGAGGAAACCATAGCATGGTAAAGCTTTTTCTATTGCCCATCTGGCTAGCTAACACACTCAAGTTGAAAATCTCTTCGCCAAATACCATTAGGTATGTTCCAGCAGTGGCACTTGAGAAACCAACCCTCCTGTAAAAGCCGGCAACGCACCTGCGATTCTTCTGGTGTTGCGGGTGTCCATGGGTGGCAGTGATCGCTTACAATCAGATGACACGCTTTCTCGTTTGCCCCCTATTCCATAAAAAAACATCTCTCAATCTTCCACTTGTACAATATAACATCCGGTTGTGATCTATTAAGGTTTTAGAATATTATGGCTAGATGAAGTACGAATGCTTTCCCTGATCTCTGGCAACACTAGAGTTTGCAGTGTCACTGTGGTACATGTTGGGTGACCAGCATCCGATAAGTCACCACATGCTCCTTACGCCTCTGATGCGATGAGGAAGTCCGTAAAGAATAGGATTTTAGACACCACGTTAATATTATGTAATACCTGACCGCTGGGAGTTGGCTTTAGAGGAGATTTCGTGTCATTCGCAATAGAGCCCCTCAGCAAGTTGCCTTTTTCAATATTCGCTTCTGTACAGAGCAATTATAAATGTATAGGATGACATTTCTCTTGCAAGTATCAACACCATATCTCAAATTTACTCAAAAATCGCGTGATTAGGTGTTAAAAACTTTATAATTGATATACGTTTGAAACATAAGAATTGATATTTGTTTCACAGTAAATTCACATGTTTTAACATGCTTTGATTGCAGATTTAATGTTGAGAGATATCTTCGAATTAATATTTAGACTGTCCTCTTATATATTAATTATACGCAAGGAAATATAGAATAATATATCTTGACTAGGGGTTGAAATTAGTGCCACATATGAGGTATGGGTCCTGCCTGGCATATTGTGAGAGGCGATACGTACATATCTTTTTCTGAAGGTTAAGAAGAAAAAACAGGCTATGCTCTTAAAACCATACGACAGAAGTGACATATATATCTCTCTCGCTCCCTCACTCACCTCGAGCTGACTTTACTCAAAAAGCGTTACACAGAAAGCATGTGGATCAGAATTTACAAAGCGCTTACATAAAAAGTATTACATCAAAAAACCTTTGGGAATTATTTTTTAAGACACGTGACTTGTATTGAAGCGATGATAACTTAGTGGTAGCGTGTAGGGACGCTGCATCAAGGGACGTCAGTTCGAATCTACTTACTTGAGCTTTCGGTGAAGGGAAACAACGTGAGGAAACCATAGCATGATGGTAGGGTTTTTTTCTAATACCCGCCTGGCTAGCTTTCACCGTCAAGTTGAAAATCCATGGCAAAATACCAATTGATTTGTATCGTTACTTAACATAAGGCGAGATTGTAGCCATAATGCTAAACCTATAAACTATTAAACAAAACTAAAAACTTCGTAAGTAATTTTACCTAGAAAGTGTCTTATCATTTTGAAGCGCTAACCTCTTCATTACGAAATAACGTTCTGCTCGACTGTATGATGTCGGTATCTTTGTCTTTTTCTTTCATAGAAAGAGAATGGTAATGACAAGAATTTATTAAATATAAAATTTAATAATTTCAAAAATGGGGCCTTGGAAAAAATCATTTAATTACTAAACTTCGGGTACCAGGTTATTGATATGAAATAAGTAACTGGTCGATGTTATTCTAAAGATAATAATCGAAACATGGCCTTGATATATAGTTTTTTTAGGAAGTTATCTAGACCACCTCATATAAAAAATCCTAACGTCCACATAAAATATATTTAAATACTTTTTTTTTCAAGGTATCAGAATAAAATGGGTATTTACGAAATACGAGATAAATTATTTGAAGTGTTTTCTTAAAATAGATCTACTTATATTATCGTATAATGCAAATAGGTTGTAGTAAAGGCAGCTTAAGAGCAAAAAAAATGCATGATCTTGATGTGTCGAGAATAGAGCACTTCCTCGCACGCTTCGCCGTATGAGGTGTACCACAGGCTGATAGAAATCAGATAATTAATGGCATAAAGAAGAAATGTATTAAATTTAAAAACTGACATTTATTAAGTTTAGTTATGCAATATTACTTAGAACCAGTCATCTGTGAATATTATAGTAATTTTACATTATCCTGAATTGCAGCCGAGCGACGAGACGCATTATGCAGTCAACAGATGTGAGTTGATGATAAAATAATTACCCCTTTTAAATGTCACGAACGCTTTTTTATACATCGGAAATTGGCCAATTTTTTAATGTCATAAAACTTATAGGGTTTGCTATGAGGACGTTTAAAAAGATATGAAAGAAAATAAGTCAAATTTATTTTATGACATTACATGTTTATCCGTCATTCTTTAACAGGATTTTTTTGGTATTAAAATAATATTAATTTCTTTTGCCGCACGATCATCGTATGGAACCAACTTACGTCTGCGGTGTTTCCGGACCAATACCATGTGGGAACCTTCAAGAAGAGAGCTTACAGCCTTACCTTAAAGGCCGTCAACGTACCTGCGATTCCTCTGGTGTTGTGGGTGTCTATGGGCGGCGGTGATCACTTAACATCAGGTGATCTACTTGCTCGTTTGCCTCCTATTCCATAAAAAAATATAGATCAGCGACACATGACTTGCGTTCTCTCTTAGTGCATATATGTACTTACAATAAAAAAAAAATTGTATCGCGTTCTCTTTTCAGCAACGCCCGATGGCTTTGATTTTTTAATTTTTTTAATATACATATGCTGTTAGTCATAGGGTTTTTCACAGCTTCACCGAGCTTTGGGGGTGAGTTCTTAGGCACTCAGCATGGGGCAACAAGCAAAGGAGTCATGGAGTGACCGAACCTCAGTTTTTTTTTAATAGTTAACTTTTAGCGTTAGGGCCACAATCTCACCTGATATTAAGTGACGATGTGGCCCAAGTCGCTGAACATGGTAAATCTGTGGAAGGACTCGCTCTCAAGTGCAACTACCAGAACACACCTATAGGCATTTGGCGACAGATTTTCAACTTGAGGGTGGTAGCTAGCCAGGCGGGCATTGGAAAGTGCCCTACTACCATACTGTTATATTACAATGTTTCCTTCACCTAAAGCTCAAGCTCATAGTAGGTGGAGTGGATTCGACCTAACGTCCCTTGACGCGGTGTATGTACACACTACCAACTGATCTTTCATCGCTTCAACAGCTTGTACTGTTGCTGCGGACACACTCTTGCATTTCTATTTGTAGTCACATATATGTATACAAGCATGACTCCTCGGGCTCGAGCGCCCTCCGCGATCGCCATCTTAGTCCGGTGGAGCTGTGTAAGCCTTACAGGCTAACAGTGTTGATCCCTTAAAAAAATACACGCTTGATTCGTATGTGGGTACTATAGGATCTAGAGTTACAAATATTAAGCGTTGAATAGCGTAGTGTTGTTTCAAGAATTGTTCTAAAGAGATGGAAGGAAAATGAAAAAGAAAGTGGAAGGGGTAGTAAAATTTAAATGCTTAGACACCAGTTTAATATTATGTATTATAAATGCCTGGATAATTACTATGTCATTACAGTTTAATGGTTTTTTATCTTTTTTTGAGGAAACCGACAGTCGAATTAATGTAAATTAGACCGTTAAATTAACAAGAAACGACTTCCGCGGTGTTTTCATTCTGCACTTTGTTTGTGAGTTTCCGTCGAATATCATCATACCGCTTGTCAACGAAGTATCGTTTGATTAAAGCGATCGGTTATATAAACAATGTGATAAGTAAACAATAATATTAAGTGGAAACATGTGAAGACATGGCAGATTTCATATATCTTATTATAGTTATTAGTTATTGTCAGTTAGCATACTGCTACCTCAGTATCTCGGTGCTGTTCAAGGAAGTATGTTGTGCCCTAAAAGAACTGAAAATGCCCACGTGTATAATGCGGTACTGTACAAAGTATACAAATCATGGGATCACATTTAATGCGTACAAATTATTATTCCATTGAAATTAATATTTTACAATTTTACACATAAATCCAGCCTTAAAATGTTCGCTTGCTAAAAGAAATGTTAATATTTTAGACGATGCATAGCAATGTATATACGTACATTTTTGTCTCGTTAAAAAATCATCAGAGATTTAGATAAATAATGTGGAACTAAAATTTTGCCATTATTTTTAAGAACTTAAATATTTTTTTATGTACGTATCAATTAACTTGTAACTTTACGGCAAATGACGTTGTTATGCATCATGTAAGATTCAAGTCAACTATCAGTTTTCAGTCAGCATGCATGGAGGTAGGGCTTTTTCTAATGCCAACCTGGCTAGCTGCCACCCTCAAGTTGAAAATCTGCCGCCAAATACCATTAGGTGTATTCAGGCAGTTGCACTTGGGAGTCAGTGTCTCCACACTTGTCTACCAACTTGGTATTGTCACTTAAGATCAAATTAGATTATGGCCATAACGCTATACCAATAAACTATAAAAATACATAAACTAGGTGATCAGTTAGAATCACAGTAACGGGCTTATGAATTATTTATATAAATTCGAAAATATATTCACGCCGACAGGGAGGTAACTATAAAACTGTGACTCTGAAGCCCAAAGTGGAAAGGGAAGGACGTAATGTATGTCTATATAAATATTATAAAGCGGAAAAAGTTTGTTTGTTTGAATGCGCTAATCCTAGGAACTACTAGAAATCATTAAGGAAAAGTTAAAGCTGTTTTACATACCGCTACTGCGAATAAGAACAAATCTGTATTGAAAAAAGTTACAAAAACGGCCTAAAATTATTTAGTATTTTATAGTTACACGCGAACGTCACAATGTGCACAGTTAGTGTATTATACTTTTATATATGTACTTATTAACTCAATTTAGAAGGAGTAATAATTTGAAATTTATTATATATTTCCTCGAGCTCACACGTAGAAACATCTAACCATAACAGTTATAGTTCAATTAAATAAATTAAAATAAAAACTCTAATTAGAACAAATAGCGAATATAATTTAATAGTGTTCAATGCTCGAATAATACAATTAGAGCAAAATTCTAAGTAATTTTACAGTACGCAATAAACAGTTCTATTATTACTTGCCGATGCGCGTGCAGGAGAAATATGTTCAACGCCGTGTTTACTAGATTATAAATTTGTTAGAGATGTATCGAGGTGGCATCCGAGAATTTCGATACGTTCGGATGATTTTTTATGTCTCACAATTAATTATCAGTTTGTTTTTTCTAAAAAAATTATTGTCTATTGTTCGATAAAAATCATTCGTGAGCTCGCTCGCGTGGATTGAAACGATTCTAGAATGTGTAAAAAATAAATGGGCGTCTTTAAAAACGAGTCCGTTTTTCGATTGAAACGTTGCATTTCAAAACGGGATTGTTAGAATACAGAGTAGGAAATAAATCTTAAGAAAATATTACCGTTTCCTTTCTGCAGCCGCCGCGCTACGCCTTGACAAAGTGCTGTCGGTTCGAGTCCTACACAGAAAAATTGTTTGTATGATCCATATATGTCATAGGTAATAATTCCGCATTTGGTTGTTACGTTGTATCCGTTAATTGTGGTTATGAACATGAACATTGGTGATATTACCTTCATAAAAATAAAGAAAGATAGTGAGAAAGAAAGAAAGAAAAATATCATACAATATATATATATACGTTCAATACTTTTAAGTATGCAACAACAGCTGCATACTTAGCTACTTACTACAGTATAACCTTACAGTGTATACTGCAGCGTTGATTTTCAGCATAACGGCACAACGTGTATGGGCGATGCCATTAAAAATATATGTATTTAGATTCTCTTAAATAGTACCACAGTAAATACAGTACACTAAGTACCTGGTGGTGACTATAGTATAATACAATGGTCACAACTAAGAGATTAAATGGCGATTGCAAGTTGTGCATCCATTTTTTTCGTGACATACGATGTTAACCGTAAGGGCATTGATACAGCTTCACCGAACTTTTAGGGGCGAATGCTGAGAGCACTCAGCCACGAGGCAGCGGGCGCAAGGGTGCCAGAATGACCGAACCTCGGTTTGGGCTACTACCGGAAATGTTGTGCGTCATTATATATTATGTATACTAGCTAATCTCGTACGCTGTAATATCAAACGAGAACGCTTACGATGGGTTTATCACCATATTCATGCTGGTAGCTAACGTGATATACGTTTAGATTACATTGTCTCATTACTGGATATTCTATTTTGTATATCAGTGTTCCTATTCAGCTATTATACTGTCAATTTACTATGCTAATATAAACAAATTACCAGAACTATATATATGAAAGTCGGATGAGGCGAACTCAAGGTGAAAATCTGCCGCCAAATACATATAGGTGTATTCCAGCAGTTGCGCTTGAGAGCCAGTCCATCTACTATGCCCACCACCTTGGTCCACATCGTCACTAAACATCAGGTGTGATTATGGGTATAGCGTTAAACCCTACAAAAATAACTATGAACTTTTAAAAAAGGATAAATTATGTACATGTTTTTTACATTTTGACTTTAAACAAGTACGGTGTGCAATATTCTGTTTTTACTTCTTTTTTATTTGTATATACAGGGGCAATTCGTACACGTCCAATGTGAAACGACCGCGCTTTCAACAAACAACGAAATCAAAAAAACAACCTGATTTTCCGCTTTGCAAATCCGTGAGCGTTTATTTCCTTTTCAAACGTCTATTCCTCTTCTTTTTTATACTTTTGCAAGACGGGGAGAGAAAATTTCGAGAATCCACACGCCATATACATATATACCTTTATAATAAGGCAATATTGAAAAACGATCGAGTTATCGTCCCGTTTCTTGGTAAAACTGACCACACGCGTCCAACTCTTAGAATCCAAAGCAATTGTCTATGCTCAAAGCGCAGTGTAAACGTTTTTCTTTGAAAGTAATACACTCGTGCACGTTACAATACTTTTTTAATTGTCAACTAACGCTTTACAGAAATAACAAAATTTAAAAGTATTTTATTCATTTTAAATATAAGAACCGTGCCACTAATGTAAAGGTTTTATTCATAACCATCACTATACATTATCCCTTCTTACAATTAGTTATTTGTAATTAACTAACTCTACTGGCAATTTCATCAGCTAAATCTTATTTTTATATGAAAGCTTATTGAAAAGAATATTGACAAACACTACAACAAATATTTAAAGATTAAAACAACCTCTCGCCTGTGACTTGAACCGTACGGCACAGTGTGTCATACATACTAATATTATAAATGTGAAAGTGAGTTTGTTTGTTACGCTTTCACACCTAAACCGCTGAATCGATTATTATGGATTTGGGTACAGAGATAGATGAGAACCTAGAAACGGTGAAAAGGCTACTTTTATTGCGAAAAACTTATTGGAAGAGAGGGATAACTTTGTATTTTTTTTTTTATTATGTCATTTAATTTATTTGAGAAAATTAATATTAATGTTAGCAAAGCCGCAGGTAAAAGCTAGTGGAGTGATAAAACTAAGCTTAAATTTTAAAGTATCAGCAACTTAACAAAGGAAATTACATTAAAATTCATAAACAAGTTCAGTATCGTGGTACTAAAATATGAGCATTTGTTGATACTGAACTTGTTCGCAAACAGACCTTTTTGTTTTGTCGAAAATTAACTATACTATACGTTAATCCATATGTTGTATAATCGCTAAATTTCATTAAAAACTGTTCAGTAGTTTTCTAGAGATGCACGTACAAGTGGAGAGATAGACAGACTGGCAAGAATTCTGAAATTTACGAAGTTACTTAAATTAAGTAACCAAACACGTTTCTCGAATATGCCGGGTAAACGAAACGAGACTAGTCTGTGGGACTCAAAGGGAACTCATGAAACTATGGCGTCCCTGCATTCCTTAATCATTGCAAGGCACCAAGAACATCTATCACTTCCTTTTTTTCGACCTGACATAAGGCTTTGATAGTTTCACCAAAATTTCAGGCACCGAGGCAGCGAGAGCAAGGGTGCCAGAATGACCGAACCTTTGTTTGGGCTGCTGCCGGAAAACGAGCAAAGATTCGGGAGCCTAACTAACTAACAGGTCCTAAGTTACTAACACAGTGATCCTAACTGTGACCTAATCGGGCAAGCTGCGCAAAGGCCACGGGAGTGATCCCTTACAGGAAATTCTATCGCATTGTTTCTAGTTTCTAGCCGATGCCACATCTATACGTTACTTACACTTTACATATACGCTTTGTCACCATTTTTAAAGTTGTAAGTCCTTTGGTAGGTAGGTCGCAACAAGTTTTAAGAATTAATTAATGAGTTGAATTTTTAATTCCAAGAACTGTAATTCTTAACAGCTTTTCACAGTAGACAGTTAACTTTTACAGATATTTTCAGCTTTATATCTGGAGCCGTTTTCAAAACAGAGAATCTTAAAATACAAACGGATCGACAGACAAACAAACGCATAATCGAGTGTCCCTATAGAAAGTTAAAATGAAAACTAAGAAAGTTCATTTTTTATTGTATATAATTCACAAGGGAGTAAAGACATCATCAAATCCAGTCTATTTAGTGCTTCATATAATTCATATACTAGTAATAATGAAGTAAAACTGCCCGTCCGTGTAATTCCACGTAATAATCTTAACTCTATTGCGCTGTTCTTGGGTTATTAGTTACGTTCTTCGCATCAGGTGAACAACCAACGCTGTTTATAGTTTAATTATAAAAATGTTTATTACGAGCGATAATTCTTCAGTGGCGGTTTATTTCGATGCTATATTAAATACTAGCTGATGCCTGTGTCTTCGTTCGCGTTTATTACATCAATTGCGATTTTTATCAAAAATCTGTTTTTGATATCAAAAGTCTGTGTCAAATTTAAAGTCGCCCGAGAATATAACTTTATAGAAAATATAAGATACCTTTAGTTACTTGACAACAGATTTACAACTTGAGATTGGTAGCTTACCAGGCGGGCATTAGAAAAAGCCCTATGATTTAAAGATTTGTTACTCGAGGATCCTGTTTAATTATTTCGTATCGTAATTACAATTCCATACTAATGACTGAATATTTAAAACATTTTGTGTCAAGTAGTGCCAATTTATATTAGTTTAAGATGTCACTCTTGGTCTAAAAAGTTTTTTACTTTACTGAAAATTAGCCAAATGGGTGCCTTCTACAATCGATCTTTTTCTTATTAAGGCTTTAAATCTTATGGTGTATTTAAATTTATTATCGGTTTTTAGGCGTGTCTTACTTTAGTTGAATTTAAGTACTTATACAAAATTTATCATTTATACTAAATTTTGTTAAAAATGTTAAAAGAAAAGAGAATGAAAAGCATTACAAAATCCTAGAGAATGATGAGGCTTCGACTTCCAGACCGGATATATTTATTTATTCTATAACAACTAAACACATAGTACTAATTGAGCTTACTGTACCGTGGGAAACAAACATACATAAGGACCATGCTATAAAAACAAATAAATACTACGAGCTACTAATTGATCTAAATAGGAATAGCTACGTGGTCAATTTATACGCGTTCGAACTGGGAGTGAAAAGTATACCAGCTAAATATGTCAATAAATTTCTAAAAGATCTTGGCCTGTCTAGGACTGAAGTAAGTTCTATACAGGGACGTGCTTCTAAAGCTGCGCTAGCAGGCTCTTACCAGATTTGGTTGGGTAGGGAGGGAAACCCGAGTGGTGAAGATGAAGATGCCCCTTAATTCCCTTTTTCTATAGACAGGTTCAATAATATCCGCGATCTTGGTGTATTCTTTGATTCTAGTCTGACATTTAGAGTTCACTATGATTACATCACCAGTAAGGCTAATCGGATCCTCACTTTTACACTACGTACTAGTACACCATTTAAAAAAGCAAAATCTTGCATTATTCTGTACACAATCAGTGCGCAGTATATTGGAGTACTGTTCGTCCATATGAACACCTATATATATTGACAGAATTGAATCCATACAGCGAAGGTTTCTAAGATCGTTGTGCAGCAAACTTGGAGTCCGATGTAAGCTACCAGATTATGAAGCAAGACTTAAGGAATTAAACCTTAAAAGCCTCGAACACAGAAGAATTGTCGCTAACCTATGTATATTTCATAAAATATCCAATGGAATACTCGGTGGCGAGTTACTGAGTAAGGTCAATAAAAAGATGCATACACGCTCCGTAAGACATCAACATTTGTTTAGTGTGCCAGCTTGTAATAATAACGTGTCAAAGAATAATCCGATTTATAGAATGTGTAGGCGCTACAATGAAAGTCATGTTCGACACGACATATTCTTTAATAGCTTAACAAAATTCAAAAGTTTAATTACATAACTGGTTGATGCTACATCTCCAATTTTTACTAGGGTTTTTGTTTTGTGTACAGTTACGTTCAAAGTGCTTTAAAATATTATAATTTCTGTAAAAAAATATTACAATTTATAGAATCTGTATTCTGTTCATCTTCACTCATAATAAAAGTTCATTACTGTGTAAGTTGTGCACTAATGTAATAGGGTATGGGATTTAAAATGATATCTAGTATTAAGTTGCTTTTGTATTTATTCTCATATCTGTATCAGTGCCTTGTAAAATAAAATAAATAAATAAACCTACATCAAGTGACAAGTATCGGACGTTGCTCGAAGTTTTCCTCCCTACCACATGATGGACCTGGCACCCGCAAGGTGAATCTATGGTTAGCTAAGAAGTTCCTCTCTCTCTTTCTTCTGAATTCGCACTCCTTTCGCTCCGGGGCCCCGTTGAGTCGAGAGACAGTGACCATTTTAACAACTCTGCCTGCACATTTATACATAAATGCGATGATAAACTAGTTATAGGATCAACCAAGCTATATTCGGTTGCCTATGGATTGATAATCTGTTTATAGTTTATATTGTTTCTGTATTGTACTATACTTTCCATTAGCTACATAGCATTTGTTTCGCAATTGAGTATAGAAAAGAACATAAAATAAATTCCTTTATAGAACCTATTTGGAACTACTTAATATAAGCAGATGTTAAATGCAATGTGATAGATATTGATAGACTATAACATACTCAAAGTAATATGAAAGGTGTAAGCTCATAAGCTTCCTGCATAAGGATCTAAAGAACGATCTTAATACGCAAGGTGGAGGGTATAAAAATATGGCTTATTATTATCCGCCCTATACACTTCGCATGATTGATCGATCTATACGTGCCCGTTGACCGATTGTTTGTTCTAGAGACTTCGATGTAGATATTAATAATATATGACAGTGTTAAATGAGCTGTCGATTCTATGATACGATATGCATTTCGTGAATACATTTAAAAAAATAGCGTTTGGCATTCCTACAATGAATTCGCTAATTATGACCGTTGCTCGCTAATCGCAAAGGATGTGATGCAATTACGTACAACCTTTCCGCTTCAAAAGTAATTTCGTATTTAAGAGGCGTTTAAAAATAATTATTACATACATTTAGATACTAAAACTCAACATCCTGCAATATTAGTTATTATTTCATTTAACGTCCAACGTCATTTTTGGTAATTTCTGACGGGTGAGAATTTCCAAAAACATATTTGTATAAATAAATACATTTGATTTTATGTTTGACAGCAAATTACTAGATATTCATTTAAATGATTTTTTTTTAATTTCATTAACTAAAAAAATCTTAATCATATTGTCCCAAGTTTTTTAGAACGAAGTTATTTATCGCACGGTACAGATGGAAGTTGGACAAATGAACATGAAAGATTTATCGGCCACGACCTTTCTTTAGTCTGTTCTATATTGCACTATATTTCTATGGTGTAGACGATCATCTACAGCGTGTATATTATTCGCTGTGCCGAGTCACAAGTGCGCGCTTATTGGTTCAAGACAGCCAGGAAGTTCTCAACGGCTACGCAGATATAGTTTGTATACATCATACGCTTCAGCTATTTCCTAGTGTATTAAATGTATTAGATGAATAGAACGATGTACAAAAATGTTTGTTTTCACAACAAAAAATCTATTTTTTTCTTACGACTTTAATTTATACTTTACAGATACACTTTAATTACAGAAAATTTCTTAAATTCATCAGTTATCTCCCCATTTCATTTAATTGCTCTCAGATGCTAGTAATTCATTTTTTTGGATTTGTTAATCAATAATATAATATGTTTATATATAATAATATACTAGGTAAGGAAATTCGTTCCAGCCGACTGTACCACGATACTCACGCATGTTTTTTTGTTATTTCTATGTCTATCTTGTTTCCTATTATGACAATAGACAACATCGATTAAGAAGACTGTCTTTCGTTATTTCATTATTATTATTAATAACTAGCTCTGCCTGCGACTTCGGTCGCGTGGTTGTCGAAAACTAAAACGCGACGCTTAGATAAGAGTACAGTATTATCCGTGTTACATGATGACGTTACATGCACAACGCCATCTATTGAATATTGAGTTCAACTGTCAAAGTAACTGAATTGCGTACGTGAGAACACTTTAAATTGATATTATCTAATATCTCTTGATAGAGTAAACCGATTGCGATGAAACAATAAGTTTCATCAACAATTATAAGAAAGACTTCAAGTTGCTTACAATTTTTACGTATCTATATTGGTTTCGTACATTTTCATGATGCGTACTCAGACAAACAGATAAACAGTCAAAAATTCCAAAAATACTGTATATGGGTATTGCACCCTGGCTATTATTATTATTTTTACATTTTCTATGTAAAAAACGACTTTTCTACAGATTTGTTATATGTATAGATTTGGGTGAAACAAATAATATTCATGTTATAGCTAAAATCAATTTAAAAATGCAAAAATCGCTAACGAATTACACAAAAATTACCTCTCATTTCAATTTATTCTTGTACACGAAATATAAAATAATGAATTAAAATTTCGTCGTAAAAGAAAAAAATACTGTAAAATTTTGGGAAGATAAACATATTTAACAATTTATTGTAATTTATGTATTTTGTTATAGATATAATCATTTTTATATTGATATTTTTAACAATATAAGAATCTTGTTATTTAGTATTGTTATTTTATATATGTTATTTTTAACATTTAATAATTCCTCTCTTTATTTTTTCTTTTTTTATGGAAGAGGAAACAAATAAACAAGCGTGTCACCTGATGGTAAGTGATCACCGCCGCCCATGGACACCCATAGTACGCAGGAACGTTGCCGGTATTTTTGGAAGCACTGGCTCTCAAGCGCTACTACCGGAACACACCTAAGGGTATTTGGCGGAAGATTTTCAACTTGAGGGTGGTAGTTAACCAGGCAGGCATTAGAAAAAGCCCTACCCCCGTGCTGTGGTTTCCAGTTTATGTTTTCCTTCACCGAAAGCTCAACACACATTGTAGGGGATTGCATCCGAACTCACGTCCCATGACGCGGCGTTCCTACAGGCGACCACTGAGCTATCATCATTTCAAAAAAGTTCTAAGTTTTATTTTATTTTATATCTTAGTATTGTAATTAAAAGCTGTACTTCTTTGCCAGACTTTTCAGCATTTTTATATCTTGCATTATTATAATTTTTTGATAGCTTTATTATAAGTTGCATACTTTTTGATTCGATTATATCATTAACAAATCATGTAACTTTAGTCTCCTAATAAATTTTACCTGTGTATTTGCTTTTTAATTACCATCCTAACTGTATTCATTGGTCAGTGGTTATCAATTTCGATGAGTAAATAAATCCAGCGAAATAATATAGATCTGGCCACGAATGTTTGGAACGTTATTGTAATATTGTTTAGTTATAGCGTTATAGCTATAATCTCTCCTGTTGCTATGTGACGATGTGGGCCAAGGTGGACTCGCCAAACAAGTGTAGAGGCTGGCTCTCACCATTGTACCAAGTATTACCTATCTGTTTGATTGCCGTCATATATTACATTTGCGAATAGAACGTGAATAATCTAACAGCTGTTATGTTACTTAAATTAATTTTTAATAGAATTTGGCTGCAATATGTTGATGAGATTCCTAATTAAATATCACTTTTTATTTTAAAAATATTACAATTATATTTTTGAATTATTTGACACTTTTTTTGTTAGTAAAAGAAAATATACGATATATAATATGTTTTAATTCTTAATTTCATTAAACTAATTCCCCTATAGTACCATATATTTACAATTTACAACTTAACAATGAACATCGTAACAATACAATCTAGATATATAATTAACAAAACAAATATTAAATGGAAATCTTTGTTTGTTGGTTTGAATGCGCTACTGTTAGGAACTAACATTCGGATATCAAAAACCTTTTTGTATTTTGTAGATCAATCATTAGGAAAGGCTATATATAAACTATTTAACATCACGCTACCACCAATAGGGGGAAATGATTTTCAGTTCCACGTGAATGAAGTCGCGAATACATATAGTAATATATAATACGGCAATGTAAAGATGAATAACATAGAAACTACGCGACTTGTATACACAGTACACCACTGTAAATTTAATATTCCATGAACCCATGTCCACTGGAGATAATCGAAGCGGACACGGTGGATTCCTATGGAATTTTACTAATTAAAGTTTTCTACGTCTCGTCGGTCCACTGAACATGGCTGGTTGGAGTCGACGCGACATAGCATTTCACACTGACTAAACAACACGATTCCTAGACTGTGAGCGTACTTACATCAATTTTAAATATTCAAAAATCTTTTACTCTTACTGTTTTAATTAATTTATGCGTATAAAAATGCCCGAGTATCATGAAATCCTGCAATCACTCGGTTGGAAGGAATTTCCTTACGTATCATATTATTATTGATAAACGAATTATATTATTTATTAACTGATACTAAATTAATTACTGGTATCTCAGAGCAGTTAAATGACATCTACACATAATTATCTAATGAATCGAGGAATGGTAGAAAATTTCGTAATTAATATATTTTTCTAGTTGCTATAATAAACATTTGTTAGCGAGGATTTTAGGAGAATAGTTATTCACACAAAGCGGTATAAGTACGATCCGAGAGCGGGAAAAGTCAGAACACGCAATAGGTGTAACAACAGGATCGATTCGCATTTACGAATCTCAGCGAAATCCACTGAAGAGGGTAAAGTGCTCTGACCAGTCTTTTCGCCTTCTCCTAACGGAAGATTGCCAACCCAGCTATTAGTTCATTCAAAGCGAGGCACTCGAGACGACAACATCATCGAAGGGATGTAAGATTTATATTTTTCTATTATTTACACCGTTTTCTATATTTTTGGTATTTAAGATCGAAATAACTATTGGAAATGGTTTATAGTGATTTTGTGGTTGTATCTGGCGTCCTAACATACTACCAATTTAATTAACATCGCTTATGTTTGTTTGTTTATTTCTTTAATAAAAACTCTATGGTATTTAAGAGTTAAAAATTGGCTTCGGCAAAATTAACATCGTTAATTCTGTAATAGAATATTAATGAAAGAAAATACACCATTTGTTTTTGTTTTACTTAATCAACCTCACTGAATAGTTAGCCCAAGTTACTTATATATTTTCAACGAATTTATACCCCAATATACCCTTGCTAACTTTAAATATGTATTAGTTTGTTTTTGTTTCAAATATCTATTTTGTAATTAAGATTAATATCGGAACACCCCAATAGGTTGGCGGTAGATTTTAAGGGTCGTAGCTAGGCAGACGGGTTTTATTACATTTTTTTCCTTTACCGAAATCTCAAACTCATTGTAGATGGATTCGAACTCACGCCCCTTGACTCAGCGCCCGCCCACGCTACCGACTGAGCTATCACCGCTTCTACTAATTTTAATATGATTCCAAGCAAAATTTGAGTAACCAGTGAGATCTAAAAGGATATGTAATCGAAAAGGGTGTGGTGCAGCTTACAACATCCGATCGCGATAAGCGTTATTGAACGTTAATTGAGGATGTTATCCATATGAATGATGCCGGGAAGACTCCTATAGAGATCTTACCATCATGTGTTTTTTCATAGAAAATTGTCTCATCATAGAACATGTCGTGATAGAATATTTCACGACCATTTCTTTATAGGATTCCCGATGGTACAATTGACGAATGACGGTACCTAGGACACCTGCCGGAAAATAAAATGTATAGCGATGTTGTATCAAAGTTTTCCCGGTTTTTACAACGCTTCCGTTGTGATGGGCGTGTGATTAGATACATTCTATTACCAGGTGCTACAGTTTAAACTGCGAGATAAAAACGCATACGTTCTTCAAAGTTTAGGAAATATAAAGTAACTGTATTTGATTTGATGCTAGTGCTTAAAATTGGGACATGCGAATTAAAGTTTTTTTTTATTATATAAATTATTATTATACTGCTATACTATACACTGGGATAATTATAGCGGTCAAGTTTTCAATTACTTTTAAATTATTTTTGCGTTATCGATGAGCCACAATCTAATTTACTGGTAATTTGCTTTCATGAGTTGAGGAATCGGTTTATGAAGCGATAATAAATCAGTTGGTACCGTGTACGGACGCCGCATCAGTGGACGTGAGTTCGAATCTACCTGCAGTGAGCTTGAGCTTTCGATGGAAGAAAACATCGTGATGAAACCATAGCATGGTGGTAAGGCTTTTTCTAACGCCCGCCTGGCTAGTTACCAGTTGCAGGTTGAAAATCTACCGCCAAATACCTATAGGTGTGTTTCGGCAGTTGCATTTGAAAGCCAGTCCCTACACTAGGCTTAGAGTGTTTATCATCTTGAACCCCATCGGCACCTCATATCAGGTGAAATTTTGGCCATAACGCTAAACCTATATTAGCTTCTTACTTTCTAAGTGAAACTTCCGGAGCAGGTAAGAGAAAATGTTGTGTGAGACCTAAATGTGTTTTCGTAGTAACATTGGAATTGGGAATGTTGATGAATTATAGGTTGTCGTCGTTTAAAACAAGTAAGCTTGCCATTACAACTTACCATGCGCCTTTTGTACAGAACAGGCCTTTGCGAGCCGTAAGTACTTACTATATTAAGCTAACCGTTCTCGCGACTTCGTTCGCATTGACTTGAATTATGTTTTCAATTTGTAGACATGTTATTATAATAAAACTGTAAGTAGCACACGTTTTTATGTACCTATTGGAGCTCAGTTACATAATTTTAATGTGCGAAGTTTATGTAATGGACAATTTTATTTTTGTTTTGATCTATCCTGAAAGAATTCTTTGGTTTTATGTCACAAAAAGAATCCTATATGTTAACTCTTTAATTTTATTTAGCACTGTATCAAATTTTACTATAATTTATAGGGTAGTGTTAGAGTAACGCGCATATATATCAAACAAACGGAGATCAAATTTAAATACAATGTTTTGAAAAAGTACATTCGACATTAATTTAAAAAAAGTATTTGAGTTGCGGATAAACCTCATTTGTTTTATTATAAGAGTATTATATGATATTTTATTAATTTATTGTATATTTCTTCACAGCACATTTAACAATTTTAAAATAGTTACATTTACAGTTCAGAGGTGCCAATTAGGAATAAAACATTATTATAAAGAAATAATTGTGTGTTTATTCTATTTGTGCGCAATCATAGGCATGTTTTTGAGTGGTTGTGTGTGAGTGTGTGTGTCTCTTTGACTAGTTTTGTGCCAATGATAATGTTTAATGTATTGAAATATTGTGTATAAGCAAAAAAAAAGTATGAAAAATGTGTATTTTGCTCCTGTTTCCTGTGACAATATGTTTTTACAATTCAATTGTTTCACGAATAATACTCTATTTGACCGAAATAAATCTATATAACTAAACATTGTATTATACACGCTTAAATATCACTGCAAAACAGAATCTTTGGCAAAATAGTGTTTAACCAGCTGTGGGGCAAGTAAACGTGGGTTTCGAGTCGATCTATTATAAGTTTATAAGGGAATCTTATCCAATAGCTCCCTCTTTCCTATGATATTGGGTCCTTCAAAAGAAGCGTGAAGAGGTACCTAAGCAGGCCAGCATGACAGCCGCGACTGGCAGTGTACTCTGTTCGGTGTCAGTCGCCGCTGATATGGATTGTACTGTACTTACCATCAGGTCCAGTGTTGTCACTTTACTGTGCAACATAAAAAAAGTACATTCAACCTTATAAATCAATGAACAAACAAATGAAGTTCGTCGCTCAGATAAATTATAAAAAAAGTAAGTCGTTTACATATGATGTATGCTCAGTTTGGGATTTAAAATTTAGGTATCTCAGAAACATTTTTTGAATCTTCTCTATATCCAGTCTTATGAGTGACGTAATCTGGTGATCAAACTGATGAATCATAATCGAGAAGACTTCTTATATAAGCAAAATACAACATGTTTAATGATTTTATGTTTATGAAAGGCTTTAAGAAATATCGACAAAAAACAACAAAAATCAATGCATTGAAATGTTGAAGGCCTACAAAGAATGGCTTTCATTTAAATAATTGAAGTAATCAAAATTATAAATAATATAATTTTAAAATAAAATAAATAACAAAAAAACTCAAATCGAATAATTGAAAAATTATTTGAACGTTTAATGAGATAAATAGACTTATGACAAGTAATTTAATATTGCAATACTACATGGAAAATCAGGAATAACAGTGGGCTTTTTATCTATACTAATGTTAGAAAGAGGAAAGATTTGTATTTTTGTTTGTAACTAATAAATTTAAAAACTACTTGACCGCTTGCAAATAAACCGATATCAATAAATAACTCTAATAATCAGTATATGCTGAACACTTATTTTATGTCTAACCTTATATTTCACTGTAGTTCATCCGGCTTCATAAATACCTCTACGGGTACACATTTTATTTGTTATCAGTTCGAATCTGTGTAACGTGAAAGAACACGGCTTACAGCAAAATAAGAGGTCTTTATAATACATTACCGTACTCGATATTTGTATAGAAATGTTTGGTAAAAGTAAATATGTCGTAGGCAGTTTCTAAACATCGTCTTATTGTAAATAGTCCGTGATCGTTAATTCGATCTACTACTCTGCAGAATTTTATTACAAAAGTAGACGGTTCTTTTGTCAGCAATTATTTAGAACTACTTGTGTCCGCAACTTTATTGGCATGGAACTAAAACAGATTTAAATATTGTTGCCTGTTTTTGTAAATGTACAATACAGGTTGGCTCCTATTTATGTTGACGTGATGTTTACATTCAAAACTTTTATCAATATTGTTTTACTAAATAGAAAAATCCGACTGGTTATTCCTAAGATTAGCGCGTTCAAACAAACAAACAAATAAACTTTTCCGCTTTATAATTTTAATATACAGTAGTACCCCGTTATGTCGAACCTCGATAAGTTGAAAACCTCCAAATATCGAAAAAAATATTTATTTCCTTCGATCCAAACACCAAAACTTCCATTTTCGATAAGTTAAAATTATATAACTCGATTTTTATGAATTCCCTCTCGAATTGAACTCGAATTTTCGAAGGCACTGCGCTTCACGATAAGCAGAGTACAATTTAAAAACAATATACGATTCATAAAGGGCACTATTTCATAAAACATAATCGAAATCATGCTGGCTTTTCAGGCTATCCCTATTTTAATGAGCATATAGCAGGATAAGCAGATTGATTCCAACATTTGTCTTGTTTAAGTATATCACTATAGCAATGCTACATCTCGTCTATGCTATTTTTGGTTGAGCAGGACACAAGGTGTAATTGAATTTGTATGAAAAATGAACGTTAAAACCGTAAGTCTCTAAGTGCCTAATACATTTTTCTATACGATAATAGTCAGAACTTATAACAGTGGTGGTAAAGTATAATTTTATAAATGTTTTATTATATATTTTTAGCAGAGTTTTTGAAAGGAATTAATCTTTTAGCCTTTATGCAAAATGTCGAATTCCGCTGATCCCTACAACGTTAGAAATATCGTTGCAGGGGAGACGTGAGATAACCATCCCCATTGTGTACGCTCTGTTGTAACTCATCTCGTGATATTTATAGCGGTATTATCGCGTCCGAGGCGCGTGTTTGCTAGAAAATGAGTGGCCAATGCGGCTATTCAGAAACTGTCGGCCCGTGAAACTCAGGAATTGTTTGAATCACTACTTACAGCAATCACTATTATAACGGACCGGCGTCTGATTATCCATGTGAGGTTCTTCTGCTTCCGCTTATATAGTGGCAAGCTTTTTATACATAATTATAGATATACGCGCTTTCACCTGCGGATTCGCTCGCGTTAAGTTTAATTTTATCAAATAAAACGGATGACGGAATAAAAAATTGCGTATAAAGATGATCCCTAATTTTACCCCCTCCCAATAAGATTTTAGCGAGTAAAAGGAACCTATCACCGTCTCCAGGTTTTCATCTGTCTCTGTATCAAAGTTCATCATAATCGATTCAGCGGCTTAGGTGTGAAAGCGTAACAAAAAATTCACTTTCGCATTAAAATATTAGTAAGGAGACGTAGGATACTAGAAAAGTTTGCAAGACTCAATATCATAATCGAGTGTGTTGAACAATTAGAGAGCTGATAAAATATGTTTTGTAAGATTATCAAAAGACTTGATATCTTATTTCTTGATATTTAATTACCAAAGTTTAAAGGGGGGATCTGAAGTATGTGACTGAACCTCGACTGTTTGACCATTTTAATAGAATCTGATGCAGTAATGAAATATATGTTCAAAAGTTTGCATATATATTATTTTCTATTTCAACTATAAAATAGGCGTCTCGATTGCAAAGAAATAATACAACTAAATGTTTTTCGGTATTTCCCAAAAAAAATCCCAAAATCTGCAAGGTTTATTAAAGACAATAATGATCACAGATTGTTTTATAAGTAATTTTATAAAAGCAATTTAAAAATACATGTTTAGCTAAAAACGAATTGAGTTAGTAGTTTAAGATTTTTTTGGTAAAAAATGGATCTTTTTTTTATATATAAAAGGCATTATACCTTAAGGTACCTATCATCGTGCGTGTTCGAGCAAATAGAAGACAATACTGGCCGGTATACAATAAAGAGAAAATAACATGTCAATTAAATAGAAAATATGTAGAATAATTCGAAGTCGAAATTATTTAATTACAAGGGTAAAAAGTACGTCTGAAATAGAAAAGGATAGAAACTGAGGTTTAGAAAAGAATTTCGTATATAGCCTTTTATATATTTCGTATGTACCTTTTATATAAATACATATATTTAAAAAAAAGAACATGCATGCGATGAAGTTTGTAAAATGTATTTTTAACCCATTATGGTATTTTCACAAGTTGAATATATTTTGGTCTATCTATTAATACATCTGATAGTTAGTCGGCTGTTGTATAAACAATAAATGCAAAATTACCTATTTAAAATCTAAGAGCAACTGATAGTTATCTGTATTGTAAAATAATTTGAGATGTTTATAAGAACATTATTACGGCTGACACGGCGCGGTGTGGCGCGGCGCTATAAAACGATTGGCAAGTTGGGCGGTAGTTGGGCAACAGTTGCGCAACCGTCGGGCGAATGAATCTGGACGTCGTGAATCAGCAGTTATATTACATTGTTGCTTAAACCCCGTATTGAGGTTCGGTGATGAAGAATTCATTTTGATATTGGCTGTTGCTAAATTATAAGATATGCGAGAATTGTAGAGTGTATTTCATCTATCCACTGTTCACGTTAAAGCGATTAACTAAAGGTTAATGGAGTAGTACTTGTAAAAATATATTATAGCGTACAAATTTAACAAGTTTATCTACTCCGTTGGAAATATCATCAGGTTTCAAATAAAATAACCTAAACAAAAAATTAATAGAAACAAACAGGTAGACAGTCGATCTGGTGGCAAATGGTTACCGTCACCTATGAACAGCTGCACCACCAGGGTCATTACATCCATGTTGCCGACCTTAGAGACCGTATTTCAATCCCTTTTGGATCATGATCATATCATAGACTTGGAAAAAAACTGTATCAAGTAATGCTTATGTATAAACCAACCTAGTTAAAATAGTTAAATATATAAATATGTTACTGGCAAAGTTGAAATCCGGTTTTCTGTAGAATTCCTAGACTAGTATACAGGCATTGAGGTGGATAAAAAAAGCCTTCGTGAGTGACGATACCTGATCACGTTCGGCGCACTCTTGGCAGTTAGTCTCGATTCCAACTTAACTGACTGACCAATGTTTACACCGCGGCGCTGGCGTATTTTTTTAAAATACTTTTTGTGCCGACATGTAGGAAATAAATAAGAAATATACACGGCCTAAAACTAGTCGGCAATTGATGAAACTATGTAAGGTTATGAAATTTTCTATGCATTCTATACAATACCTACTGAGGAACTCGCAAAGTATAAATTACATCATAATAAGTTACGTGACTTTTAACGCGCAGCTGAGGGTTAACATTTGTCAATTGCACTTTGCGGTCCAGCGCTTCAGAACCGCTACTATGATTAACTTACACTATATTAACACTTTTTATTGTAGGGCTATCCTTTTACTGATCCTCGAAAAGTCAACGAACCTGAGACCTACAGAATATATATATAGGAATTCATAAAAATCGCTCAAGCTGTTTCGGAGGAGTATGGCAACTAACATTGTGACACGAGAATATTATATACATATATGACTTACGAAAGCTATTTGTTGCCGGTCCCTGAACAGGTTTAGCATGTATCCCAACTTGGGCCGCATCACCACTTAAGATCAGGTAAAATTATGGCCGTAATGCTAAACCTTAACTATAAAAAATATCTAATATTTCATATATTACAAAGAGAAAGAAAGAAATTGTTTATCATATACAGAGCACATATTATAATAGTATACACACATACATTTCAACAGTAACATAATAATCCCATGCGCTTTGCTATTTTAGTAAAAGACGCTATATTCATTAAATACATTGTATAAAATTCGACTTATCATACATTACCTGCGACGTATACAAAAATGAAACATGATGACGGACTTATCATTATCCAACCCGAAGAACTGTCGACGGAAATAGGGAAGACAAAGACTGTAGAGTCTTGAATTTGTAAAGGTGAAATCAAAGTTTGTAAGGCACATGATATTATTAATTTCAGATTTGTAAACAAATATGTAAATCTTATAGTCCACATTAGCAAACCCGTGAACGGAGTTTTTTGCAATATACATAAATATTATCAATCTTACATATCAATAAAACAATTCTTAAGCTTTATTACTGTTATCTTAAGCAGGACAGTTTTATTTGTTTGAACGCGCTAATTAAAGGGTTACCATTCCGATTTGACAATTTGTTTTCGCATTTGATAGTCAATTGTTAAGGTAAAACTGTTAAGTGCTGAAAAGATATAAAAATGCTAAGCGATGCTAATGCGATGCGACGCGGTGTGTCAATGGAGTATATAAAAGGACAATGAATTTTTACCTATCATTCAGTAACAAAAACTTTCCATGACGGATCAATAAATATCGAAGTTACAGACACAGCCAGTATATACATACAGTTTAATATATATAGTACACAAGCGTATTTCAGTAAACATGCCTGTCGTAAATACTGTCGACGTGATAATACAGCCGTAAATATAGGCCAAGATGAGTTACGATTCCTTACAATGGAGCTGGTTAAGTTGCTTTCGTATAGTTTAGGTGGTGCACTGTTCGGTATTAAGGATAACCTAGAAATGTGTTAGAGAGATCAAAATATATACAGTGACTGCTCTCTATTGTGTAAAATAACAAAAGAAATCTTGTAACAATAACAATCATTAGTACTTACGGTTTTGTTTTCATAGTGACATTTAATATCCGATCCGATTACAGGATGTGCAGGAAGATTGTGTTCGACTAATCGCGATCACCACACACCAGTGCCCCTAGGCAAGATTTCTTTCAACAATCTCTAACACGGAAAAATACATTCGCAGCGATGATAGCTCAGTGGTAGTGTGTACGACTTCGCATCAAGGGTCGTGAGTTCGAATCCACTCCACTTACAATGAGCATAAGCTTTCTAATGCCTGCCTTGCTAGCTACCGCCCTCAAGTTAAAAATCTGCCGCCAAATACCAATAGGTGTGTTCCGGCAGTTACACTTGAAAGCTAGTTCCTTCAAAGGTTTAACGTGTCTACCAACTTAAACCGTATCGTCTCTTAAGATCAGTTGAGATAATGGTCATAACGCTAAACCTCAATTATAAAATAAAAAAAACATAAAATGTATAGAATGACATATAAAAAAGGTATACAATAAAGGTGTCATACGTCAGAATTGTATTTCAACAATAGCTAGGGTAAAAAATAAACGAAAAATGTATACTAGAGTGTATATTATAAAATATAAATTGACAAATAACTTAAGCCACTACACAGAGAGTATAAGAAACGCAACTCCTAAAGGGCTGTGTTTTACAGGACTGTTTAAAAATTGTTTACTAGCGGAGGTCTAGCTCCTTCATCCATTCATAAAATTACTCTTTTAATGAGTTGGGAACTTTGGGAAGAATGAACTTCTTAGAAAATCATGGATTCGCAGAGTTCGCTGTCGCCGTCCATCGTGGGGCAAAGAGGAAAACTTCGAGCAGTTTCCGAGAACTGTGACACGGATTAAGGGTTAAGGATCCCTTCCGAAGCGCGTTAACACTCACCTTAACTACTTGTGTTTCTATCCCTGCCCAGATAACTTTGGTAGGAGCCTCCTAGTACAGCTTTAGAGGTGCTTTAGAGGTACTATAGAACTTACTGCATTTAATAAATACTGATAAATCAATTGATCTACGCAACTAGTCAGTTGATTATACATATATTGAGATAAATTGCGCCCGTGGTTTTGTACTTGTTTAATTAATGTTTTTTTTTTTACAATATATACTACAATGGATAATAGTTTGGACCAACAGCTTCGCTTGCATGAATGTAGGATTATTTTTTGATTCTGGAAGCGATTTCGATGTTTCAAATAATATATAGTTTAATCGAGAGGTTATAAATGAAGTTTAAACTGTTTCAATAATGTTTATCTCACCGCGGAAATTTATTGGGCATCATTTCTTGAATAGTACGTCGGTGCGGTAGCTCCGGGGCTCTCCAAACGTTCTCGCGTCTGACGCGAAAATTACACGGGAAAAATGTTGTAGAACTCGTAGTTTACGTCACTAACGTTTTAACGTGGTTTGATTCGCTTTTACTAATTTACCACATCTATACTTCTAATACAACTGTAACTGAACTAAATCCATACAATATTTTTTTTTTCGATTATAATCACTTGTATTATTACATTTATTACGTATTTCGCAAGAACAAATCGATAGCAGAAGTCTCAAATGAATGGCGATACATTGACTAATTATGTACGGTAAAGTTGATACATAACACGAATTCGCCATTCGAAGCAAATGTTTAGCAAATTTTGTTATGCCTTAGCTTTTAAGAAATATGTAATAAGGGACACAGTGTATTTTGTTATGCATATAGAGTTCAAAAATATTCTATAAGCTTCCCTTCATCTATTGAACATGATTTATGATATTTCATACAGTAATATCTACTATTGTGGATTAAGGTATACGATATTTGCTATTCATTTATAATATAGTAGAACCTCGTTAAGTCGAACCTCGATAAGTTGGAAACCTCCAAAACCCGAAAAAAATTTTTGTTCCCTTTCCTACAAACACCAAAACCGCCATTCTCTATAAGTTGAAAACTCTATATCTCGATTTTTTTGGCGTCTCCCTTGATGTTCAATTTATAGAGGTTCTACTGTAAAGTATATAATATATAAATACCCTATTTGCACTTCAAAAGTGGCTCGCTGATTTTGTCTTAATTGTATCCATCAAATCTCATATTCGTATCTTTCAAGCACGTTGTGTATGGATTGACAAATCAAGTGTTTATATTAGAATTGTCAAATAATATGACAGTAATACGCAGCTAATAAAATAATGCAAGAAATTTATAGTATACACGTACACATACTCAAGGTAGTCGAAAGAGGTAGCGTAGAGGAGACATGACAGCATAATCGAGTATCATACTGTTTGCCGTCTCGGTAATCGGGTAGGTTTTACTGTCAAAACGTAGCAATAACGTTTCTTATCACTAATACTAATTGTACTGTGCGTAACGTTACTTTATACAAGTAAATATAATGGTTACAGTCATATCATAATATATAAGATTATTTATATTTATCACAAGTTATGAACACTTTCAAACCCTATGTCGAAAGGCAATAAATATATAGCCTATGTTACTCAGTGCGAATGTAGCATTCTAACGGTAAAAAAATTTGAAATCGGCCCAGTAGTTCTTAAGTATATTCGTTACAAACAAAAATACAAATCCTCATCCTTTATAATATTAGTATAAATGAAGACTTAGAGAAATTGAATATTTATTACTGACTATACTATTTTTCTTTTCTATTAAGATATTTATACAAAAGAATCCCCAAAGTATTCTATTACAAACAACAATTCAAAAGAAGTCATTTTAGGGTTTATTTTTATGTATTTTTAGCTAGCTGATACCCTCAAATACGTTCGCTGACTCAATACAACGCGTTATCGGAAAATACGTTCTTAACGAGTGCTTCCGTTGTGAAAAGATTGTCCATGGCACAAGCCAAGTCCATCTGGGGTACAGAGAGATTTCGTTATAAATAATAGCAGTCTGCTATATATTAGCGATGATAGCTCAGTGATAGTGTGTAGGAACGCCGTGTCATGGGACGTGAGTTCTAATATAACAACCTAAATGAGCTTCAGCTTTCGGTGAAGAAAAATATCGTGAGGTGACCATAGCATGGTGGTACGGATTCTTTCTGATTCCCGCCAGGCTAGCTACCACCCCTAAGTTAAGAATGTGCAGCCAAATACCAATAGGTGTGTTTCGGCACCTGTGATACCATTGGTGTTGTGGGCGTCTGTGGGCGGCGGTGATCACTTACCATTAGGGGGCACGCTTGCTCGTTTGCCTGTTATTACATATTTTTAAAATAAAAGTATAGATACGTTACATTCGATATATTTCTCCAAAAAATTGACACATAAGTTTGAATATACCGTGTGCAAAAAAGAGTCATGTATCATTTAAATTATAAACGTTTCTATGTGTAGCGAAAAATTTTCCGTATGGATATATTTTTTTATATAAAAAATATGAAATTATCAATGAATATAGTAATAATTACGAATTAAATGTGATCTCATGACATTTAAAAGTTTTACATGAAGTTTTATTGCGTAATTTGTATAATACTGCTGTGTTCCGTATTCACTGCTGTTTTACGGCACTTGATGTACCAATCGGTACACAAAATATTTCCTTCCCAAACGTTGACGCGATACTGAGGTTTCAATGATACGATTGACACAAATTCAACTTGCCACTTCCGGAATGCGTATGTCCTACCTATTGTTAGAATAAAACGTGATATCGTTAAAATTGTATTATAGAATAAGCTCTGAACGTTATACCTGATATTAAAAATAGCTTAAAATTATCCGTAATCCTTAATACAAGTCAAACTCGCCCTTCGTCTGTTATTACTAATGCCTGATATCACGACATGTAGTAAGCTGCAGTTTATTTCCAGTTAATAAAGCTGGGAACCTGCTCGTGGCTCAGATTTCGCCGCCGGCAACCTGCCAGCCGACGTTTTATCCGACGAGAAGACAAACCTAACACTTCCGTACGTGAACACTGAAACATCTTATATTATCTTCTCTCATGTATACCGCTTTATATTCGTTTATTTTTACTAAGTATTCGTAACGTTTTAGCTTATATTGCTAATCTATCAATGATTCTATCCATTAGGTCATGCTGATTTACACGAGAACCCCTAGTGACTTTATCTCTCTCTATAATACATTTCGTATAGAGTAATCAAAAATGTATGGGTTGGCATACTAATTTTTTCACAATTTATAGGTCGATGACGATCGATCGAAAATGACGATGTAGTCGAAGATAATGGTCACACTATCCTAGTAGAGAGATGGACTCTCAACTGCAACTGTCGGAACACACTTATAGGTATTTGCCGGCAGATTTACGACTTGAGGGTGGTTACCAAACTAGTCGGGTGGATATTAGAAAAAGCCTTACCAGCATGCTACAGTTTCATCACGAAGTATTTTTCTTTCAGCAAAAGCTCAAGTTTAATACAGGGAAAGCTCAATGCAGACATTCGAAGTCACGTTTCGAACTGAGCCATCATCGCTTCAAATATAAACCTGACATTGAATGCCATCCCATTTTTTGCTTGTGTCAGCAATTGTCGAAAAGACAACTTGGTTAGAGGCACTGGAACTGCTATATAATACTTACTTACAATATTTCTAAAACGCTGCGTCTCCCAAGTTAGAGATGATCGATTTATAGACTCATTCACGACTATAACAACAATACGTATTAAAATATTCTATAATTAATAGCCTATAAACATCAACAGGCTCAAAATAACAATAAACATAAAGCCTCGTCACTGATATCGGTAATCCGTTTAAGTCGTACGCATTACGTTAATGACTTCACCGGCATTGTAAGTGTCGTTTGTTACAACACAGATGAGTTATTACGTTGTAAAGCTCCACACGTCATTGTCTGGCGCAGTGACGGGGCATTCATTTCGATGATTTGTTGTCGATGTTTACAACTTTCGTACGATGATAATCAACCACGTTAATGATCACTTTCGAATACAATTTGACAATTTGAATTATATGTTTTACCGACACATTGCTCAGTCAATCACTAGTGTCTATAAGAATTAGTTCGATACTTATAGGTATCAACATTTGCGGACTCCACGCTCTGTTATTGATTTAAGTGTAAATTTAAGCAAGTTGAAAATCTGCCACCACATACCTGTAAGTACCGTCAAATATCTTTGGTACCACTATTTTGACAAGTAAGAGGAAAAATGTAATAATCCTCCGGATCCCTAAATTTCCTACGGATCTTCCATTTTAATTCAAAAGGCTGCAGTTCCCCCTCAAGCTCAGTTTTACCATAACTATAAACTAGGCACAAGTCACTACAGGTAGCCAGGGTAGGGTACACTTGGAAAAGCCGTGCTTCTCACATGAACAACTATACGTGGCATGTGTACAATACTCCAAATTTATATGTCTTAGCGGTTAATGGAAAATCATACAACATTGTTTACACGAGCGTCGTTAAATAGTGCTCTTTTCTGTATACATGGTTGGTGACTTATTCGTCCTGGCAATCTTTTTTTTCAAATTACCACGCGAGCGAAGCCGCCTTTAAAATCCTATAATATTATAAATACGAAAGTATTGATGCTTCTTTCTTTCTTCAACTATCACACCTAAACGGTTGAACAAATTTGGATGAAAATTGGCACATAAATAGACCATTTCCTGGATTAACACATTGCACTCACTTTTTCATTTTAATCACTTTTCATCCCGGTAGTGTATTCCATTGGGATAATAATTGAAATTTAATGTTATTTTAACTATTTATGCGGGCGAAACCGCGGGCAGAAACTTCTATAATATAATTTCTACTTATCTATGAATAGTGTTTAGGCATAGCATAAAAAGCTTCCCATGAAATGAACTACGTACACATGCCAATATTCATGGAGATAGGTTAAACAATATTGGAGTTAGTGCTATCATATGCACAAATAATGTTTTTATATATAGACCGACTGTAATGTAATTTATATGTTTAGTATTATCGCGTCCACTATTGAAAAAATTTACATTAAATGAAAATTTGTCTCGAAGTTCATCTACTATAAATTTTTGTCTTGGGTGATAAAACACCTCTATATTGAATCCATTATATTAGTCTGCAGCGGGTCAAATATCATCAAAACCTATTTCATAGTTTTAGAGTATTTCGCGTACAGACCGACAACACAACAAAGAAAAAACACTTTGACTTATATATCAACGATAAAATACACTCCAATTATTATTTTTTTATTTATATGTACAGATTTGGCTCTGGCTTTATGGTTGTATTATAGACATATGTATAAAAGTACCACTCAAACATGAGGACGTTGATACAGTGCTTTTAAATTTATCGATAATCTCGCAACACTACTAAATCTAACATTAACGTATTGTTTCGCATATTATCACTTCATTCCTATTATTTATTAGGACACATACAGATTTAGGGTTGTCCAACAATAGAATTATTATGTGCGATAAATGTTGTTTTCCGTGTGAGCCGTGTCACAAACATAGATTTCTTAAAGGAAATAGAAAGATCGTAGGTATTTTAAAATGTATAGATTTACTTATCATAATTGCATAGCATTAAATAGATCGATTAGAGATTGCTAATTAATATCTGACGAGCTAAATGAATATTAATGTGGACGCAGTGATCACAAGTTATGTGAGCTTGATGGATTTCATAAGTTTTTTTATGAGGAAACATTACCATTTGTAATTAAATCGCAATACAGGCAGTCGTGCCATCACAAGCTAACGGGGAAGTATAATTCATTGCTTAGTACATCAATGCCAAATATATTTTCTTTGATTTATTACGCAACGTAAGGTATTGTCTATCTGCAGTATCTCAGAGTATTGGTATAATATAATAAAATAGCATAGCAGCACAGTACATAGAATAGCGGTAATCCTATTAACTATCTCAAACGTGCATTCTTATTACATAATAAACTGAAGATGGTGTATTTCCGATTTCATCGTCTGTATTTCTGCGAACTTGACGGGTAACTTCGGGAAAACTCATAAAGCTTTGAAAAACTTCTTTGTAACCTTTCCTTATAAAGCCTCGAAGTAGAAGTGATGCAAAGTCAGAAGAAATATTTATTGTTTTAAGATATTTTTATATACATTAAGTTTTTTCTTACATTAAGTTCTTTCCGGTTCGATGACTGCGTTATTTTCCGATCCGTTGGTAGTTTCTGCGTTCATAAGCGGCTTCTTAAGACCTAAATTGATTAAAGTATTTTGATTAGATTTGAATTCGTGTCACTCGTATGGATATGTATAGATCGATATACGTATGGATCTATTATCAATTTATTTTTTATGAATATAGGCGGAATACTGTTTTTTATTATTTAATTTGGTTTGTATAGCTGTTATCCCGATACGATAGATCTTCTACTTTATTTATATTAGATTAGGAGAATGATTGAACAATACCTAACGCTAATTACGTTATAGTCTATAATTATCGGCCTCTGTCGGTGAAGTGGGCTTTATTGGTTGTCGTCGGTGCTATGTCTATATATTCAAATACCACTTCCCTATTATTTGAAAGACCAGTTATTATAGATAGATTAGTCGACATCTGCATAGTACAGTAAAGAATTTGCGAAATGCTTTATGCGTGCTGTGATTTACAATACGGTGATGATATTGTTTCTTAGATCAACCTACATTATTCTTTGTTGGAAGATACATGGTGAAACAAGTTTAAATGACTATTGAAAACATTTGTTAGAGATCGCGGAGGTTAAGTAGAATCATACTCAGAGTCAAGTTCTACAATTGTTATATTTTACAGCAGAGCTTCCGCTTTCTACAATACTTCCGTACTGTCGAACGTTCTTAACTCAACTGAATTGACCGAACTTGTCTCGAGTGTTGCTTTGACTGAACTGAACCTCTAGCTTTTTTTTTTCGACAGGACATACGCTGTTAGCCGGAGGGGCTTTCACGCTTTCACAGCTTGGCAGGACTTTAACTGAACCTCTAGCCGCGCTCGCTTCGTATTTATATAGTAATCTGTGTTATAACTACCCTCCATCTCATTAATTTATATTATGTAGTATTATTTAAGTTTTCATATTAATAAGCAGTAGACGTGGTATGTAACACATTATCAATCACAGAGATGATTAAAAATGGTTGGCAATGCCAGTGCACTGTCCCAGCTGAATTAGTTTTAATTTTTTATTAATGTTTGTGTCATAAAGTAAAGTAAAAGGTATTGTTAGATATGCAAAGTTTAATGCTGGTCTTAAAGATAAACCCACTAGCAAGTATTTCAAATAAGTATAGTGCAGTAATTTTGCATACAAAGTGCATAATAGGCTGAAGTAGTAAACAGGTTATTCTATTTCGTTTATAACAAACGCTCTCATAATGCGAAGTGTATCGCATCGGAAATTACATCTCGAGCGTAAATGGCGTCGCTTACTTACACTCATGTTCTCATTACTGCCGTATGGTTTAAGTTGTGAGAATATAATTAATTTACTCGTATAGATATTTTGTACTTACTATACAGAACATACCTTTGTTTCTTTTGTTGTGATCGACAGAAATACAAAGAAAGCCACGTGCTTACCTCGCTTGCTTGGCTGACTTGCTTGCTTGGCTCGCTTGTAATCGCAACGAGGCGTTTAATTTAAGCAAAACCAGTTCGTACTAACATTTAATATTGTAAGAAAATTATATATTTTGTTATTATTATCTGAATGTAAATGTAAGATAGTTTTATCTATAATATATACGAGGCGATGAAAGCTCAGTGGTAGTGTGTTCGACTTCGCGTCAAGGGACCTGAGTTTGAATCCACCTACAATAAGACTGAGCTTTCGGTGAAGGAAAACATCGTGAGGAAACCATAGCATGGTGATAGGGCTTTTTCTAGTACCCGCCTGGCTAGCAACCACCCTCAAGTAGAAAATCTGTTGCCAAATACCAATAGGCGTGTTCCGGCAGTTGCACTTGAGAGCTAGCTCCTCCACAGGCTTAGCCTGTCTACTAACTTGGGCCGTATCGTCACTAAAGATTAAGTGAGATTGTGGCATAACGCTAAACCTCAACTACAAAAAAAAAAAAATCTATGAAGTACTAGCTAATACATGCGACTTCGTACGTATTTTCCCCGTCAACCCCGCGTGATCACAAAACCCGTTCCTTGTGCGTAGTTACTTTATGAAATGAATATGCATGACAAAAAGTCCAGGTCAAGCGATTCTATAGTTTTTTGAGATCTGGTGATGCATGAGTTGTAGTTTTTTTATTTATGTACTAACTCATATAGCTATTGGTATAGGTCTTATAACTTTATATAATTCGTAATAAGTGAATGGGTGAGTGGTATTTCGCTTATACATGTATATATACATTATAATGTAGTTTGTAATTGGATATTCTCATTTCGATCTTTACTTCGTCAAATATCCGCTTAGTTTGATCGATATTCATCGGTCGATACTCCGTTTTATTTTAATCAAAAAAAAGTACACGAGACTACATAACCAAATCTACAAATGTAATGCTAGGTACAGACGAATCGAAAGATCGCTAACGAACAAATAAATGTAAACGGCTTGTCACCTTTAAAAGCCGTGTGAAGACGCCGCCAAATATTCTTTTGATTACAATGACGCTGGAAAGCAAGAGTTTGGTTACACAATTGATATAAATGTTATTAATACCTTTAACATAGAAATTTATTACATTTTTTTATATTGATTAGTCCCATTGTTATGTATTTCAAATCAAAGCGATATAACAAAATTGGTAAATATTTGCTTCGTAATTGCAAATTCGTATTATGTATAATTACTGAATACATACAGCTTGATGTTGGAATCAATGTAAACGGGACACTATAGGGAGGGGTAACGAACTTTTATAAATATACGTACCTGTTTTTATCCACAAATATTTAATAAGGCCGTAGATGTGCTGTCAAATAATTTTGATTTCGTGATTACTGGGAAAATGATAATACTTAATTATTGTTAACTATTTTCTCAAGAATATATATATAATAGAAGTTACAAAACTAATTAAAAGTATTTTTCTCAGTTCATAATAAACTTTATGATCGGTGTGGCGTACCCAAAATATTGTGTCACGAACCAGTCACATCTCAGTCAAACATAATCGATGTATTCTACCACCAACATCCTCGACTGTTTCATCCTGTTGACATACGCTTTCTTGTATCATTACCGTTGCCAGTTCAAAAAGTTTCCCTAAATTCAGGGTAATTTTCAGACACGAAGATTAAAATTTCACTAGTATCTGAAACTTAATTAGTCTGCATTGGGTTAATAAAGTGGTGATTATCTACTACTGTGTTGAATATTTTGTAGTTATTTATATTGTTGTTTTATTTTGTTTAATGTTTTAATTTTTTAAAATACTTTTTAAATGTCAAGGACCTTTTAATATGTTAATAGAAGTTTTGTTTGTTATATAAATTAAAGATTTTTTGTAGTTAAAGTTTTAGCGTTATGGCCATAATCTCACCTGATGTTAAATAACGAGGTGGCCCAAGATAGTGAACCCGCTAAGCCTACTAGAGGGGCTGGTTCTCAAGCGCAACTCTTGGAATGCATCTATAGGTAAAATTTGGTGGCATATTTGTAACCTGAGGGTGCTAGCTAATGTGACGGCCATTAGAAAAAGCCCTACCATCATGCAATGGTTTAATCACGATGGAAGGAAAAACTGATTTACCGAAAGCACAAGCTCATTGTAGGTTAACTTGAACTCACGTCCAAATTGCTTCAAATTGCTTTACGGAAGTGCTCCTAACTTAAAGAAATAATTTACGTTCATAGTGTCCGCTTTCAACTTACGGCATCTGCAAGCATCAATGCACACACGTTCCCCACCATTATGTCGGTTAGCGACACCTCCCACTTATTAACTGGATGGTAGACCCACACTCTCCCACCACCGGTTCCGTTCAACTTGGGCGTCACTCATTATCGTAATCGTTTGGTACTGCCTCGTGTTCGCTCGGTATGTTCGATCATAGATTCGATGTGAGCAGTCTTGACCCACTAAATGGTAATAGATTGTTCGCGTGTTGTATGTTCAACTGTCGATTGATTGATTTTTTTCTTCCTTATTCAATGAGTTTGTACAATGTCTTAGACAATGGATAGTTGGAATATGATTTTAGTTACAGGTGAGAGAGATATGATATAATTTTTCGTTACATTGATTTTTATTATTAGTTGATTAATAATTTAATTTTTTTTATTATAGTTCAAGTGAAAATAGAAAATAATTAGGTAAGGTTGTAATGGCGACCACTGAAAGACAGCCGCAGTTGTGAATTTTGCTAATCCCGTATCTCACCATAGGAAAAAAGTACGTTTTCTTTTCATAATCGGGGTTTAGCGTTATAGCCACGATCTCACCTGATTTTATGTGACGATGTCAGGCGAGCATAAGAAAAAGCACTGCCACCGTGCTATAGTTTCATCATAATCTTTCCTTCGCCGAAAGCTCAAACTCATTGTTAGGTATTCGAAGTCACGTCCCTTAACGCGGCGTCCGTACAAACTACCAACTGAGCTATGATCACCTCTAAATATTAACCACAAATTCCTACTAACCTATAAGCATTCCCCGAACACATCATTAGATATTGCAAATATAATTTGGAACGTCAGATCCAATTCCATTCGATTATTCTCATGTGCCATATTATTTACGAAAACTATTACTAAAGTAAGAAGACCCCGTAACCTGCGTACGTACGGCGCATTAAATAATCTTCTCACCGGTCGGTAATTTCATTTAATTAAATGCAATACCCGCCTCGAGGAACTCTAATTTTGCTTTACAACCGTATTATGGCGATTCTATCGGGATCGGAACTCCGTATTTAAACTCATCTATTTTTATAGCTGATACGTAGGGAACGCTTCGATACGTAAATGCGAAATAATTAAAAAAATCACTTAACAACCTCATATAAGACAGTACGTTCAATTAATTTAAATCAGTTCGCATTTAATACGATTGGCGCCGTGGAATTAAAATTGATTTCTTTTATACCTATATCCTACATTTCGTTCTCTCGTAAAAAGTAGAAATTTAAAATACAGTTAAACAGCGAAATTTTCTGTACCTTAGACACGTATCGACCGTAAGGCTTTACTGCACTTATATAGTAGCCAGTTTTAGTTTGACTAGACCAGCCATGTATTAGTATCCATGAAGCTTTCATATACGGGCAGAGTTCGCAGTACGTTTACTGAATAATAAAAAAATATGAGTTTTAACTGAATTTACGGTGGTCGCAATTTTGTCAGGTGTATTTGGAATATATGAATAAAACGTATTGAAGTAATATGATAATTGTGGGAACGGAATGTAAATTAAAACGAACTTAGAAGCTTCGAGTATAGCTTAAATTTGATAAAAACGCATCAAAAGTTGCATCAATAGTTATTCTTAACAGCATACCTACGGTGGAGATATGATACCGTTTTGTAAATTTCTCTTTTTATACTTTTTCTTTTTCCGCCCTGCAGCAGTCAGTACAATCCTTTAGCTTAGGAATTATTAGGTCGCATATTGTAGGGTAGATTTCTGCTTAGTTAGGATCCTTGTTAGGATTAGTTAGGACCGCGGAGGACTTTATGGCTCCCTAGTGCAAGTTGCGTCGGGCTGAGTGCCTTAGTACTTGCTTCCAAAGACTTATCGAAAAAAAAAACGATTTCTCTTATGAGACAACTCCCGCACTACAGATCAAGCTCTGTCTCCCAGGAAATTTTGTAAACATACTATTTACAAATAGAGACAAGACACCTAGACACTAAGTAATAATTTGAGGATCAAACAAATAATTGTTTTGTGTGGGATTCGAACTAACAGTTCCACGGACGGCGGTAATGTCGAGGCGACCGCTTAAACCGCTATGCCAACCATGTGAGAGCTATCTCCCTGCCTCTATAAAATCGATTTTACTTGCATGGTCGTAGTGAATATTCCATTGCACATCTAACTAGTACTATCGAGCTGTAAATCTGTTAGTACCTAAACGTGTACAATGTGCTAAATACATTTATTATCTATATTAATTAATCTGCGGTTCTATCTGTCTTATAAATATAAATCTTATAATTGAAATTAATAAAAAAAAACTACGATAATAATATATGAGAAATGTTTGGAAAATCCATGAATGCAAACCTAATACCATTTGTTTTTTTACGTTGAGAAGTCCGTTTATGTATACCCACTCGCCCTTGGGGGTCGAGTGGCTTATGTGGGACTTACCCGGAGCGAACCGTGAATACCCACTAACACTCTACGATATACCTCAGCCGCATAAATTGGGGCAACCCAGGGTCGAGCTGACAATCACCGCGTCGCCCCAGCAGCTGGCCCAACCGGGCCCCGGCGCTAAAATGGGACAACTTGGTACACCGCAACTGTCCCCCAGACGGCTGAACCAGTCCAATAGGAAGATGGGCAAACCTAATACCGTACATATCATTTTTAAGAAGAAAAACAAGCCTTATCATTGACTTATTTTATTAATTATTTATTACTTTTAATTATTTTATTAATTATTTTATAATTTTAACCGGGCATGATTTATTACTTGTCACAAAGACTGCGTTGATAGTTTTACCTAGAGAATCTCTATCATGTTGAAGAGCTAACCTCTGTATTATAAAATAAAGTTCCACTCTGATACGAGGGTACAAGGTTTTGCCTTTTCCTAAAAATAAAAAATATTGACAATACCTAGAACTTGTAAATGTGATAAATTCAAAAATTCAGCTTGCAAAATTCCATTTTATTATTAAAGTACGCGTACTAGGGCTATTTATATGAAATATTTAACTGATTGAGTTATTTTAAAGATAATAATCGAAACCCGATCACAATACGTCATTTTTTTTAGTTATCGAGACCAAGTCCTATAAAAAAAATCTGAAAGTCCATGAAAAAAACTTGAAATCGTTTTTATAAGGATACAAAATATGAGATAAATTATTCGAAGTATTTTCTTAAAATACATCTACTCATATCATAGAATAAATGTAAAAATTTAAATTGTAGTGATGGCAGTTTAAGGGCAAACAGTTGCTTGATCTTGACGTGTCGAGAGTAGAACACTACCTCCTCACTCTCTTCGCAATACACGAAGATGTGATATAATAAAAGTCATACAAGGAACAAAGTATTCTAAAACAAACGGTAGTTCTAAGCAACAACTTTGAATATGACTAAATTTAGGTAACAATAAAACATGTTTATTTTTAGTGTAAGAAGATCTCCGCATAGCACGCCTATCCGAGTTTAATTATAAAACTTAATGTAACGCGTATCGGCCATCTCGACCGTACAAAAACGGATGAACGGTCCTCAGAACATAAGATGACATGGAGTAGCGTTCTACATTATATATATATATATATATATATATATATAACTTTCTAAGAGCTGTGTAAGTAGTTTGTTAAAGAGATAATAATTGGTTCCATAATAATGTCACGATGAGATAAGAACTTTTTAGCAAACCAAGGATTCACGTTCATCGTGAAACCTAAACATTGTGGCAGAGAGAGGATAACATGAGACAGTGCCCGAAACTTGCGACTCAGATTTAGGTTTAAGGAGGCCTCATTTCAATAATTGTCAACACTCACCTACACCGCTTATATTTTTCTGTGCCCAGTATAAAGCATTGGCAATAATGATTTACAGCATACATACCAAAACAGTGTTAATAACAGATAAATATAAAAATTACGTCTCTTCTATCTTAGACTGAAACCAGTGCCGTGCTTGCATATCGGCATTATAAACTACCCTCTTGTAACTTTATTCTTCCATAAAACACCCACCCTATAACTACACCACTATATACATTTATAAAAATTAAATTTTTCAAAAGTATTGTGTTACAAGCCCTTTCATAATTGAAACGCTCTTTCCACAAAGAGAGAGTATACATTATAGGGTAATTTGTAACCGCGATATATTGCAATTGTTCTATGGATATTACTAAATTAACTTTTCAAGATTGGGCTGCTCCAAAAATTTAATTAATAGAGAAGTAAGTAGTTATACACAATTTTTATTTAACTGAGCCATAATACCGTTAATGGCACGAGTATGAGCTTTTCGGTGAAAGAAATATATATAATAAATCCATGGCATCGTAGTATGGCTGTGTAGATCAGTTGAAAATCTGTTGACAAGCACTTACTTTGCGAGGTATCATATTGACTTACATCACAACTTACCATCCAGTATGATTATTACTAAACATTAGAACCTATAAATCTGTACTAATATTAATAAAAGGAAATATTTGTATTTTTGTTTGTAGCGAATAAACTCAAGAAGTATCAGACCGATTTCAAAAATTCCTTCACCATTAGAATGTTACATTAGCTCTGAGTAACATAGGCTATATAACATTTATTTTTTATGAAAAAGAATAATTAAAATTGTTATTCCACGCGAACGGAGTCGCGGATACAGCTAGTAATTAATAAAAGCACTTTAGCAATATAACACTTTATGATATGCTCTATTGCTTCAGATCCATAGAATGTATGAGTATTGATATAATGACAAAAATAAATGTAATGCAAATAACTGGGGCAATTATGAAAGACCTATAAGGATCGTGGGAGAAGTAAAATGTCCTTATAAGCAACGCGGATACGTGGATGAATCAATGAATATGTATAAAAGAAAGGCCTGGAAAGAATAAAAAACGTGGTACTCATTATGATTTACCAACTTTGGTAGAGATAAGCTTTAGTGTTAGTTAGATATTGATGCTGGATCATCATTTTTTTTTATAATTTAGCATTAGTTATATCAGCACGAATGCCCATAAGTATATTTTAATTTAGTAACTTTTTTTTCATATAGTGTTATGTTCATACCTTTTTACGTATTTGATTAAAGTTATTATTATTATTAGTTATTCGTATTTTCAAAATAAAGATAACAATAGTTTTCAAATATTAAATAAAATTAAATAGTTGGATACATAGAGTATAAACGTCGCCTATTATATCGGTTAGTATAAAGTAATGATAAATAATAATCAATAATCGAAGTATTTTGAAACATAAAGATCAATTGTTTTCTTATGATAATAGAGATAAATAAATTTTTCGATCCAAAAACTGTTGAGATAAAATTTCACTGAATATATTATCACGAAAACTGTAAATATTATTTATCTGTGTACAATTTCTTTTTAGTTAAAAAAAACTAATTAAATAAAAAGTGAATGCAAGAACTACTCCAAGTATCCCGTTGTTGGAGGACGACAAAAAGTGCGATTTTATAATGTTTTTCGTGTTCAAACACAAAAAGCCTATCGACGGTGGCGCGATCGACTGATTGAAATTTCGTTTCACGGAATCGAGGGTTCGACGACACGCGAACTAGATTCTTGAACCCGGCTCCTGCATTCAGATTTACGTACGAAAATGAAGTATACCCATTGGTGGATTCGATCCGATCTATTTGGAACTCCTGTACGAATAAAAAGAAGATTTATATTCCAGATTAACTTTGCAACAATGTTGCATTTATGAAATTTTAATATAGCTTCAGATTGTATCGCTATCTGTTAATACGGTCTAGTCGTGACTAATTGTCATGCACTTTTTTTTATAGTTAAGATTTTAGCGTTATGGCCATAATCTCACCTGATGTTAAATGACGATGTGGCCGAAGATGGTGGACACACTATACCCATGGAGAGACTGGCTCTCAAGTGCAGCTGCCGGAACACACCTATGGGTATATAGCGGCACATTTTCAACTTGAGGATGGTACCTATCCAGGCAGGCACTAGAAAAAGCTCTACTACCATGCTATGGTTTTATCCCGACATTTTCCTTTACCGAAAGCTCAAGCTCATTGCAGAGCTTTAAACTCGCGTCCTTTGACGCGCGGTCCGTAAACATTACCACTAAGCTATCATCGCTTCAATAAACTGTCCGTATTGTGTACGGACGCCGCGTCAAGGGACGTGAGTTCGAATCCACCTACAATGAGCTTGAGCTTTCGGAAAGAAAGCATCGGGATTAAACCATAGCATAGTGGTAGCGCTTTTACTAATGCCCGCCTAGATATCTTCAACCCTTGAGTTGAAAATCTGCCGTCAAATACCTAATAGGTGTTTTCCATCAGTTGTACTTGACAGCCAATTTCCCCGACAGGCTTAGCGTGTTCACCATCTTGGGCCTCATCATCACTTAATATTAGGTAAGGGTGTGGCCATAATGCTAAATTTGAAATATAAAAAAAAGATATAATCGTATTGGAACAAGCACTAACACGGAATATTATAAAATTGATTCGTAGATATGGAAGACATTTTAATTTGCCACGTCATGCAAATAACATGCAACGTCACAACATACGGCGTGGCATCTTTAGTAATTATGCTAATTCCTACGTCTATCTTTTGATATAACTTTACAATTCGCTACGCTTTTATCAATACACTATATTTATGGGCGGTTGCTTATTGCTTCATTGTTGTTTTCTATTCATCTTTTTTGTTTCTATGTGACAAAAAAACAAGATTAAGGGTCTTCTTACTATTTATTCTATACATATAATAAATCTATAGAAACGTCGTATTTAAACATTGCAAATATTTAAAAAAAATTGCCAGGGTAAAAGATAACCAACAGAACCCATATTTGGATTTTTTTGACTATGCACGCATGACGAAAAATGTACAAAACTAATGCAGATAACTTCTATACGTAAAAATTTTACCCAATTTGAAGTGTTATTTAGTTTTTGTTTCATTGTAATCGGTTCAGTCTATCATGAGATATTAGACAATATGAATTTATGAAAGTGTTCACACGCACGTAATTCAGTTACCTGCAACGCCAAAATGTTGACAGTTGAACTCCATATTCGAAAGATGGCGTTGTCCATATAACGTTATCATGTAACACGGCTGTTGATGGTACTCTTATTTAAGCGACGCGGAAAAAGTTAGTTTGTTTGTTTGAACGCGCTAATCTTAGGAACTACCAGACAGATTTCTAAAATTCTTTGAGAATTTTATAGAGTAATCATTGAGAAGGGCTTTCGGCTTTATAACATCACTCTAGCAGCAATAACAGCAAAGCTGCATTGAAAAATGTTACAAAAACGGGCATAAAACATCAATTAATTTTTATTTCCACGCTAAAGAAGTCGCAGGCACAGCTAGAAATAAATAATATTGGAAATTAGTTCAACGTTCCATTAAATATTAAAATAGAAATGGAATGCTGTAAATAAAACCTATTTTTAACTAAATATGTATGAATTAGCAAAGGTTCGCACTTGATTTATTAAATTGGAATAAACATTTCATATACTATTTTATATCCTGTTGTAAACAGAAACCAAAAATTAATTTCACTAAATATAGCCTTTAGCAAAGGTTTAAACTTATTTCTCACAGTGGGATAAATATTAAATATTTTATTTTAACGCAAAATAAAAAGTTCCGGCTGTTCACTAATTTATGTTATTCCACACAAAAGTACGTTTGATTATTATGAACAAGTCAAGTGAATTGTAAATATCACGAAACTACCGTCTTTTACAGATTACACTGCATTCATACTTGACACTGGCAAAATTGCAAACACGGCCATAAGATAGAATGAAAAAAAAAAACGAAATCGCAACCCTCCGACGAGCATGAGTTAAAATAGCAAAACCCAACACAAAAATAAAGTAATTTCTTCACAATAATAACGTTCCCCGCAACGATCAATCTCTCACAAACGATTGTTATCTCATGACAAGACCTGAGTTCGTACACGCGATACGTAATTATCTTTTAATAATGAACCGGCAGTTGTATTTGATTACTGATTATGCCGTCTACTCGATTTGTAAGAGTCATACAACTACTGCCTTAACAAATGACACGACTTTCTAAATAGTTGCACCTGAATTATATACTTTTTTTAATTCAAAATGAAAACAGTATATTAATAGGAATAACACTTGCTTGCGTTGTAGGTCAGATACCTTATTTATTTCTTTTTTCGTTGGTATAATTCTTCAAATCCAGTCAACGCTATATATACGCTCCATAATGTTAGTAATTATCATAGCGAATCGCTTCGGCGAGTTGAGTAAAAAATCATTTTTAAAATAGCAAGTACCGCAGGAAGTGAGTTTATTCCGGAGATAATAAGCGGTTTTAATACACTCCGGTCATGATAATGGAAACAATATAATAAGATCCCTTAGAGCGTCCATTAATATTTACGTATAAGAATGTACCAGGGCGTCATAAACGTTAGAAGGTCGTTTGCAATAGGGGCGTGGAAATCCACCGAGCGCTCGGTAGTCTACGCCTTTTGATTTATTATTTACGTTCCGATAGTGTAGAAATTTAACGTTCAGATCAATTTGTAAGTTACAATTTTTTAACTGATTTCTTCTATATGCATAACAAAATGTAGTTGGGCCAGAACTTGTAACGTAAAAGAGTTTTGAAAAATAAAATTGGACTTGGAAATATTTTATTTTAAATGCACTCTTGTACGCTTATGACTCTAAAACTAGTAGATAGTTTGAACAAAAAAATCCAGTGCGAAGTTATACTATGGAATCACATATAAGACACTTTGTACCAAAAATTTAAAACCTTCTGCCGCGTTACGGCACAAAAGTTAAACTTTAGTATTCAGTTAAATTCTTGACAGTTTTAAAGTAAATAATAACCATACAGTGGCGGAACGGTAGTTAAGTGTTAAAAATAGGAATGCATAAAAATCTTGGATAAAATAACCATCTAAGTGCACTTTAAATTCTGATTGTTTGATGCATCTATTGAAGTTAATACTTCTTTTGGCGTGTTAAAAAAAAATATGATAGTGCATTGTTACGATGCTCGTGTCTATATCGACATCTGAATTGACACTATGAAGTTGATTAGTAAATGTCAGGTCACATTAGTTTCTTTTAATAGAAAAGAACGACTTAAGTGATATATATTAAATTGGCTGTCAAATAATTGTCAAACACTTGTCCACAGGTAAAAAGCTCAGCGGAATCAAACAACCACAGGTAATTTCTAAAATTATTCACAGATTATTTTACTATTTAATATTTTTTCACAAATGCAGAGCATTAGCATGAAATTAGAATTGATGAAATTTTTAAGTTTGTTTTTTTTTATTACACCGTGGAAACATGTGAACACATAATAAACACACGTGGCTTTTCTAATGGTAAATAAATAATAAACTGGATTGTTATAATATCCGTGAAAATTTTACTATTTATTAGAAGGTAGCCTAATGATTTTGACAATTTGATTAAACTTCAATAAGTAATATAACAAGTCAGTGATAACTATACTTAGCGTAAAACACCATGTAGACAAAGGTTTGAAATAAATCCTAACACAAATTCAAGTACACGTGAACGAAATCGTGGGCACAGCTAGTCATGTACAAAAAGTATTGACTCATTTATAAGTAGGTAGTACTTCTATAAGTCGAACATCAAGCGAGACGCCAAAAAATTCGAGTTATAGTGTTTTCGACTTATAGAAAATTTCTACTTAAATGAATTTTGATTCGACATAAAGAGGTAGAGATTCATTCTTATAAATTTAGAGTAGAGAGGTAAAATGTAATTTTTCGAGTTATGGAGGGAAATTATGTAGCAAAATGGTCTGGAGGGACTCACTGAATACTTCGACTAATAGAGGGTTGAGATTTCGAGTAATAAAAGTTTTAAGGGAAAGAACAAAAAATTTTTTTCATAGTTGGAGATTTTCAAGTTATTGAGATTCGATTTAACGAGGTTCTACTGTATTTATTTTTCTTAAAAAGCAATGGAAAAGTCTTCTTTATATATTATCTATATTTTATATCATATATGTTGCATTTATTACGGTGCCGAGCTGTGAAGCGACATAATACGAGAATACCAGGGCAGCATGAACGCGCGAAGCTCGATCGGGCGATGGGCGTGTTAGATCACGTACCACTGGCCGGTAGTCTGTAGCGAGGATCCGTGATAAAGAACAAAGTTCATCGACCGAAATGGAGCATATTATTATCAAATCCATTATCTGTTAATGTGTATTTTATATAACCACAAAATTTTGAGCCTAGTTTTATTAATAACTAGATTTTACGTGTGGCTTCACTTGCGTTAATATTGACTTTCTTAAACAAATACGATGACGTTATAAAGTTTCATAAAAAGTTTATTCCTCTCCTTACCTCACTTCTAATAAGGTTTTTGCAAGTAAAAGTATCCTCTCACCCTCTCCATGTTCCCATATATCTTTATACCAAAATTCATTATAATGGATTTAGCGGTTAAGGTATGAAAGCGTAACAAACAAACAAACAAAACCACATTCGCATGCGTAATATTTATAAGGTTTTGTATTTAAAATGTTATGAAATGTTTCTTCATATGTTACTGTTACAATCAGATTTCTCGATCTACTTATTAGAAAAAAGAAAATACATTTATTCGTTACACACGGACACATTTATTTTACAAACAAAAAATATAAATATAAAACGCACATAAAAGTTTATATAAAAAAACAGAAACACAGTTTGTTAAATGAAGTAGCCGGAAGTTTGAAATGTGTGTCTAACAAATGGACCGTCTAAACGAGTCAGATTATGTGTTGAAAATCATCGGGCACTGGTTGATACTTTAATCAAAGAGTTTCCATGGTACATTAGAGGAATTAATACATAAAAACAAAATAAACATTCATACACGAAACATGAAACATATTTCTTCATTAAATTCTATTCAAATAAAAATATACCTTCTATAAATACAGGTATTTATAATTACTAACACGTTATTTCTTACAATTATCACGATATACTTATACTTTACTACAAATTAATAGAGACATGTCATAACGTCAAATTAAAAAATATATGTTATAAATAAACACCTTTTGCATTTTACCTGTCATCATTTTTCTCGTATTAAAAAATAGAACATCTTTATTTGACAATAAATAATTTTTATTACTAACAACACGCCAGTGACGACTATATTCCGCCAGGGGGCGCCACCATTAAAGGTCGAGTCGATTTATTCAACAGACATCTCCACTACCTCTGCGCTCCCGGTACCATAGTATTAAATCGTTACAATTTACAATATTAATCGATTATTTTGTAAGTAAACTGTAAGCAATAAATATACGTTTCGCGCGATAGCTCCTTTGTGGTGGATTAATGGGGTCGTTTCTGAAACATGCGTCTGGAACTAATTCGAAATTGTACCGGTGATGCGTTATATCTATATATACAGGAATTTTGATTCCTGTCTCTACCACAACCAATCGGTTTTTATACGATAATATGAGATGTATTTCAAGAAAACACTTCAAATAATTTAGTTAAAACAGAAATTAATGGTGTGAGGGTTTCACTTTTGGATTTTCCAAACTTATTTATTAATATTATAAAACAGAAAACTTTTTTGTTTAAACGGAATAATCCTTTTAAAATTTGATAGAGTAATAATCATCGAGGAAGGCATTAGGATATTTAACGCCACCCTACCAACAAAAGTAGCAAAGTCGTATTGAAAGTTACAAAAAAGCTAACACTATTTAATCATTTTAGGTCCACGCGATCGAAATTGCGGCCACATTTTGTAAGGCATAATAAAAAGAAAATTTACGAAGTCGCCAAAAAACCATGACGGTAGCATCTATCCTCTTCAGAAATAATAACAAAATTATTTAATTTATCATTTCACACCAATGTGACCGCACTATTCCAGATGGTAACTACTGTGTAATATATAAATGATGCTCACAACTAATACATTAAAATTCAACACCAGTCATAGCCACAATAACAGCCTGTATAAAGATATTTTCACGATATGCTCGAAGTACTCAATATCCTAAGGAGAGAATACACTGACCGGAAGTTCGTACCACAGCTTCACCGTATAGCTAAGCCAGGGTCTCCCAATCTTTTTCAGTTCGCGACGCACATACATGTTTACTATTTTATCATGGCGCCTTAACCTTTCTAGCTGGTCGAAAAGAATATGTACATTGATACAAAAATGGTAAAGAGAATCCTTTCACGGCACCCTTCTTCACGCTCTACGGCGCACCAAGGCGCCGCCACGCAAACTTTGGGAACCCCTAAGCCAAGCAATTGAGAACTGAACTTTGTTAATTACATAGAAAAACAATATAACTATTGTTATGCAATGTATCAAAATTCACATCGTAAGTCATCCCTATTAGGCGTTCATTTCTCAAGAGACGATAAAAAACATTTCACACAACGCAATAAAATCTACTACTAATAAAGAAAATACATAGGCTACTAATTTGTAAACAATAAACAATGTTTTATTACATGTACTCCTCCCATTTGTACTATATTTTCATTGTTTTAAAGTACCTACTGCAATATTAAAAAGTAATCCCCGCGATAAGCCACGCGAACGGTCTAAGAACCTCCATGATTTTGATTGGCTGAGATAAGTTGCTAGTTGTCAGCCATTGTGATCAACTATTTTGTCTAAGCGAAGGCATATTTGACAAATAAAAGCAGTATGTAGTATTGAGATAGTAATAGTATAAATCGAACAAATGTAGAAGTTATTATTGTTAACTGCCTTGTACGTACTGTCATGACTTTTTGAATACTACGTATTTTTTAATATAGTTTGTAGCATGAATCACTGCACAGTATTATGGCACTAACATTGATAATTGCCACTAATTGAATTAAAGTAATAAATTTAATTAATTAATTTGTGTTTATTATCAAAGTTATATTGTCTATTAAGTTTTAGCTCTACTCCACTTACGTTACTATGTCAGGGAAGTAAAAGTGTATTAGTTTTCAAATCTTTTTAATACGACAATGTTTTACCTCTATCAGATGTATAGCTTGGGAACCCATAGTGAATGTTCGTGCAAAGATATCTTCATTTTTAATTGTATAAACTATACAATTCATGCGATCTATTCCCCATTTTTGTTTGCATTTTTCTGTATAAATAAACTAGTGCCTGCGTCTTTGCTCGTGTGTAACTATAAATTATTTAATTTTTTTTGCCCTTATTTGTAACTTTTTCTACACAGCTTTGCTCCTATTAGTGGTAGCGTGATGATAAATAGTCCGAAAAATCCTCGTCAATTATTCTAATATCGAGTGCAAAAATATGATTTATAGTTCTTAAGATTAGTGCGTTTAATTAAACAAAGAAGCTTTTCTGCTTTATGATATCATTATACTAGATTTTACGTGCGGCTTCGCTCGCATTAACATTGATTCTGTCAAATAAATCGGATGACGCTAAAAAAAGTATCATACAAAGTTTATCCCTCTATTTAGCCTTCTTCCAATAAAGATATCGAGAAAAAGTAGCCTATCTCCGGCTCCTTGGTCCCATCTATCTCTGTACCAAAACTTACTGCAATCGATTCAGCGGTTTACGCGTGAAACAGTGACAAACAAAAACTCACCTTCACATTTATAATATTTGTATGGATTGTAGATTATCCAAAACTCAAATTGCTTTAGCAAAGTGGTACTGGCTTTGAAATTTTTAAAACTGTATATAACTTTGTTTTTAAAAAGAACCATCTATAGCGATGATCTAATTTTTTGTCACGAGCATTTGACAAATGTTACATATATATGTTAAATACCACGTCTACAGCTTATTGGCGTGTAGACATAATGATACTAGAAATATAATAGTACTACATACTTTTAACTACTGAAATGATTCAACTACGAACAATGACTATACTTTGCATTTATAAAAGGCTCTGTACTAATTTTACAGTTTTTTTTTATAGTTATGGCCTAGCTTTATGGCCATAATCTCTTCTGATCTGAAGTGACGATACGGCCCAAGTTGGTTGACACGCTTAATCTTTGAAGGAACTGGCTCTAAAGTGCAACTTGCCGGAACACACCTACCGGTATTTGGCGGCAGATTTTCAACTTGAGGATGGTGGCTAGTGAGTCGGGCATCAAAAAAAGCCCTACCACCATGCTATGGTTCCACACGATGATTTCCTTCACCGAAAGCTCAAGCTCATTGCAGGTGGTTGGAATTGAACTCACGTCCTTGACGCAAAGTCGTACACACTACCACTGAGCTATCATCGCTTCAGATGATCGTCAAAAAAGTTGGTTATTTGATTATGTGTTAGCCTGGGTGAGGCAGTTAAGTTAAGAACGTTCGACATTACGGACGAAATCTCGAGTTGTATGGGAATGGTCTGCTGTAAAATATAGCGATTGTGGAATGAAACTTTCGGTATGATTCGACTTAACCTCCACGGTCTCTAACATATATTCACAAATCACATATATTTGATTGTGATGTCTAGAAATTACACCCCTTTCTGTACAGCCGTTAACACCTACTGTAACACATTAGACTATTATATAACAATAATGTAAAAATAAGATCTAAAAAAAGATGCGGTGCGAGTTTCTTGCTGGTTCTTCTCGATGACTTCGTTAGTTTCTGAACCGGTGGTAGCTTGGCGTTCATAGGCACCTTCCTAGATTAAATAAAGATTTTTGATTTAATTAAACTGCAATTAAGGAAAACAATGTATGGTCAGATTCAGAATAATAATTGTTGAATAACACAATTAATAGTTCTGTTTGAGATTGGAATCTTTTATTACCTTTTAATAATTCGAAGGCGAAATTTCCTATTTTCAACAATGGTAACACCAAAGTGGCTTCTCCTAGGCCATAGTTGTAAAAGCGTATCTTATTATGGCATGCATTAGTACTATTTGCATTAGTTGGATCCGATTAGCGGGGTCTACGGGGCAAGTGAAATTGTTCAAGCCTTATCCGTAATCTACATTCGGTCGGATCACGCTATAACTTGAAATAAGGAACACGGGAATGCATCTATTTGTTTTGCATTTAAAGTGTTTTAATTATTATTTTAATTCAAACTTTTAAATTAAAATTTTGGAAATCCTTAAAAATATTATAAATGCGAAAGTGAATATGTTTAATTGTTTGTTTCGTACGCTTTCGCGCCTAAACCGCTGAATAGAATATGATGACTTTTGATACAGACATAGTTAAGTATCAGGAGAAGGTGATAGGCCTTTTTTGGCCTTAGAAACCTTTTTGATAGTGGGGTAATGAAACTTTTTATAGCATCATCCGATTTGTTTGACAAAATCAATATTAACGTGAGCAAAGCCGCAGATAAAATCTAGTACTAAATAAATAAACTAACATAACATAGTGGCAGGATGTTTTCTAATTCACGACTGGCTACCTATTATTCTCAAGTTGGAAATCTATCACCAAATAGCTATAGATAAAGTCCCAGTTTACTTGAAATCTCGTGTGTGTACTTGAATATATTAAATTTATATACATTAAAAAATATGCTGACCACGTATTTAGAAGCAATGATAGTCCAGTTGTTAGTGTGTACAGACGCTGCGTCAAATGATGTGAGCTCGAATCCACCTGCAATGAACTTGAGTTTTTGGTAAAGGAAAACATCGTGGTGAAACTATAGCACATTGGTAGGGTTCTTTTTTGTCTACCTGCTTGGCTACTACCCTCGAGTTGAAAATCTGCTGCCAAGTGCCAGTAGGTGTGTTCAGGCAGTGACACTTGAGAGCCAGTTCCGCCACAAGGCTTAGCGTTTCCTCCATCTTAGGCCCCATCGTTGAGCATAAGGTGAGATTGTGATCATAACGCAAACCTATAAAGTATTCATGATTTCTTTACAGTTTCCTGTAGACTTGTTTGATTTATCCGAATTCCCGTTATTTCGCAGATAAATCCTCTGTACACCATATCGCACTGAATATCCCGACACACTCGTAATGTACTGCTAAATTGAAACGAATGTAGATCTGCCACCGAGATGTCCTGTCTATTGGCCACAATCTCACTACCGCCATCTAACTACAGCCTATAAACGCATGCAATCATAAATTGACCGAGATCTTCGTGACAAACAACCATTTTCCTCTAACGAGCTCTTGTAACATACTGCCATCTGGTAGGTAAAATCTACCCTAATAGCATGTTACAATGTTAGGAGTAGATAAGTCTGAATATTATTAGTTTTTTATATGTCAAATCAAAACAAATTGTTTATTTCTCAAAAATAGGATATGGATGTCACTTTTTGGAAGTCAAGACATTATTACAGTTCCGGAAACAACAAGGCGTTCTGAAAGAGAATAAACCGCGGAAGAAACTTTTCAGCAATCGCATTTTTTTAATATGTGATCACAATTGCCCTATTCAATTTGAATAATGTTTTAATCTCATACATTTTTATCCGGTAAATAATCTGCAATGTAAATACAATTTTTTAACAAATTTCCGTTTTACAATTATTTTGAACTGTTTAAATTGTAATCTACGTATTTTTGAAGGATTCTATAGTGGAAGCGAACACATTGTCCTTTAAAATATTTGTCTATTTTTGTTAGTCATGTATGAAACACAGCAAGACTATATCTATTGCTAGTAATACAATTATAAAAATTACTCCTTTTTTAAACTATCAATATGATAATGGACAATTATTATATCATTAAACATGAAAATGGCTCTGTTAATATGTTGGTCTCTTTCAATTTATCCCTTAATGTCCTAAATATGTTACATACGTTTTACAAGAAAAAACATTATAGCATTATAAGAAAAAGAAAATGCACGCAACTAAAATAAATAACTTTATTTCATATTTTGAATAGAAAAATTACAAAAATTAGTTAACAAAAACAAATTGGAAAAACGATATTGTTACAGCTTGTGTGAGGTCTTGTGTCTGTGAAAGGTACGATGGCTTGAACTAAAGATCTCCAGATCCACGTTCACTAAATTGTAACTATTCTACTTATTTTAATGCACAAATATTTTGAATCAAAACAAATCTTATAAAACTATAAGTGGTAATAAACGATAATGAGTTTCAGTCTTTGTTTAGATAAATCATAAATTTGAAGAATAGGGTTAATTTATAGAATAACTGGCTTTTACCCACGGCTTCGTTCGAAGTGAAGACATTGTATAAGTTTTTTTATCTTTCGTAATTTTTCTTTTAATAAAAGTATCCTATGTTACTTTTAATACTTCCATGAATATGTGTAAAAAGTTTCATGATGATCGGTTAAGTAGTTTTCGCATGAAAGCGTAACAAACAAACTTACATTCATAATTATAATATTAGTAGGGATTTATGTCCATAAATGCAGGTGGTGAATAAATATTAACATAATGTATATCTATGTGCATGTGTGTTAGAAATTGTGACTCGAATACGTATATATCTGAAGTTACTCTAGGGCTGGTTTTTATTCGTAGCCCAGAGAGCAAGTACTAGAGAATATGATTTTATATACCTTGATTTTACTTAGGTATTATTACCATGTAATAATGTAGACAAAACTCTTAACACGTAGGTTCGTAGCGAAATAGTGATACATTTTCAATTAGAGAAAACTATTTGGTCAGGCAAATATTAAAAAATATATAATGGTTATAAATATTACTACGTCATCATATTTTTTTATTGTTCTAAATTCGAACCTAGATTTAAGTACGCTACCACATACCTATTATTGCTTAAACCGTCTTCAAATAAACTCTTGTATATAAGTAAGATTTATTCAATATATTTAGCTACGTTTTTGTAAAGCTCTGAAATAAGGTCAGCCTAGAAAAATACTGCTTCTAGCAGGCAGCTACCAAATTGAAGCGATGATAGCTCAGTGGTAGTGTGTACCACTTCGCGTCAAGGGACGTGTGTTCGAATCCAAGCACCTACAATGAGCTTGAGCTTTTGGTAAAGGAAAACATCGTGAGGAAACCATAGCACGGTGGTAGGGCTTTTTCTAATGCCCGCCTGGCTACCACCACCCTAAAGTTGTAAACCTGCTGCCAAATACCAATAGGTGTGATCCGGCAGCTGCCCTTGAAATACAGTTCCTCCACAGGAGTAGCGTGTCTACCAACTTGGGCGGTATCGTCACTTGAGATCAGGTGAGAATATGGCCATAAGGCTAAACCTTAAGTATAAAAAAATTACCTAGTCACAAAGAAAAACACGGTATGTGAACGTTAACGCACGTCGGAAATTGGTCTCTTAAATCTATACCCGTGTTACAAATCCTAGAAGCTGCTTGATGTTTTCCTCTCCGCCAGACGAAGGACTCGGTACCCGTACGATGAACCCATGGAATTCTAAGAAGTTACCATACACAACGTGGTGGTAGAAAAACTATTGTGTCAGGATTATTTTCCACCACAATAGCTTGTTCAGGTGTGTTATGTTCTAGAATCAGTCATCAGTTGGTGTCTGCCTATTAATTATATAGTCACGGCTATGAAAGACATACTGATAAACTCATTTTAACTGCCGACATGGCTGTAAGCGACCTTATATAAGACCTCCAATGTCTATAAATGGTACGGTATCTACTAACCTACCCGGCAATACCTGAAAGCAAGTTTCGAGTACTTCATGACACCTTTACGCTCGTTGCCTCTCGGGCTGAGTACTTTGTGCACTGGCCCTTAAAGCTCAGTGAAACCGTGAAAACCCCTAAGGTTAACAGCATATCTCTTCTTCTTCTTTTTGTCCTGTTTCCAATTTATTTGGGGTCGACGCAATCTCTTCATATACTCCCTTTTCTTTCATCTCATTCCTCACACACTCTATCCATCTCGTCTTTGGCCTACCTCTTCCTTTCCATCCTTCAACAATTCATATCCATTACCTTTCTCCACACATGCATTTCCTCTTTTCTCATGACATATCCAAACCCAGATTAACGATTCCCTTCCAACTTTCCCCTTTCTTTTAACTTCCCTTCCACCTCTGCCGCCACTTTCAAATTTCCTCTAACGTACTAATTCCTGACTTTGTCTATTCTTGTAACAACACACATCCATCTCAACATTCGCATTTCTGCTGCATGCAATCGACATTTACCCGTGGCTTTAGTGTCTCAACACTCAGATTTATACAATATGACAGGTCTTATAATGGACTTACTATTACTGAGGCTAACAGCATATATCCAATAAAAAAATTATGCTATGCTTACGCTATCATATAATACCTTCACTCTGCCGTGTTCTTTATAATAATAAATAAAACATAAATAGGTTAAACGACAGCGTTCAGTAAAGCCATCTGCTTGGTGACTATAGACTATGCCATTATACAAATAATTTCTCAATGAGAGCTTTGTTTAATTCTAGACGATTCGGCGCGCACGATCCACGCCAAAGACAGACGATAAGCTCGATTCGTTAAAGGAAACTGTTCACTATAACATTTCTGCACCTCACAACTGTTAGAGCTTTAGTTAGAAATAGATCGTTCTTACCTACGCTCTTATGATTCTAAAGTGTGAATTGTACAAAGTAATAACTCATTATGAGTCATTGTATTTGTGAGTCAAAAGATTGATACTTTTATTCAGATATCTTTAAAACTACCAGACCTATTGGTCTGACATTTGCAATGGACTTTCCTTTTACGAAATACACATTCATTAAGAACAAATGATGGCTTAGGTGGTAGTGTGTCCGGCCGCCGATTCAAGGGACGTGAGTTTGAATCCACCTACAACGAGCTTGAGCTTTCGGTGAAGGAAAGGATTGCAATGAACCTTTAGCATGGTGGTAGGGCTTTTTCTAATGCCCGCCTGGCTATCTACTACCCTCAAGCTAAAAATCTACCACGAAATACCTATAGGTGTGTTCCGGCAGTTGCACTCGAGAGCCAGTCCGTTCTCTAGGCTTAGCGTGTCCACCAACTTGGGCTACATCGTCACTTCAGGTGAGATTGTGGCCATAACTCTAAAACCTTAACTACAGAAAAAAAAAAAACAAAAAAAACTTGAACACTTGCTAGTGGATACTAAATAAGTTACAAATACAATATTTTGACCTACGCCATTATGTCTCAGAAATGTAATTTTATCAAGTAATAATTCATTATGAATACTATATAACTCATACGCAAATCGAGTGTTAAATAATGAATCTATTTTGGTAGCCTTCTTACGATTAAGAATATGTAATAAATAAATTAGAAATATATTACATTATTCTGACCTACGCCCTTATGTTTCTAACGTGTAAATTTTACTAAGTAATAACTCATTATGTGACATTGCGTTTGAAACGCGGATTGAACAACGAGTATCGATTTTATTTAGGTGGCATTTTTATTGACTAGAAAGCCTTCATATATTCGGACAGGCTGCACTCTTGGCCTAGCAGTATAAATGGCTAATACGGTCGCATTGAGTGTCGTAGGTTCAAATAATTTATATGATCGACAACCGGTTGTTCCGAGTCTGCGGTTTGACTTAAACTCTAGCGCGGAAAGTGTTTTTTTTTTTTTTTAATAATAAATATACAATGAGGCCTCGTTTAGTTCCTTTTACTTCTGACATATATAGACAAATTTTCAATCTATTGTTTCGCTTTGAATGCAGGTCTTAAGTAGCTGTTACTACTACCGACTTTTTTTTAATAAATATAAGTTATTAATAGTTTGAATAAGAAAAAAAATGTTTTATTGTAAAAAAAGCGGGGGTGCTTTTCAAGATATTATCGAAATGATAATCCTTCTCGTATCTGTCAATTAAATATTCATAACTATTGACACCATTGCACCCTACGCTTTTTTTACAATAAAACATGTTTTTTCTTATTCAAACTATTAATAACTTATATTTATTAAAAAAAATTACATTATTCTTAATTAATATTTATTAAAATTTATTTTCTGTTTTCTAGTTTAGTTTTCTATATAAAGCGTGTGTTCTAGTTTTTTAAACTATTATTTATTTTTTATTTTTTAGTTACTGGAACTGAAGCTAATATAAAGCGTGTAAAAACCTCATTAGATCTCGTTGATGTCTTTTACTTGGAAAAAGGGGTCGGTTACATACATACATACATACATACAGGTGAAGCTAATATAAAGCGTGTAAAAATATGCATCAACTCTTAGTATACTTGGAACTTTAGTACAATAATTTAGTTCACAATTTAATGGTTTTTTTTTTATAATACTTTGAGAACAAGTCAATTCCGTATCTATCGCCTGCCTACGGTATTTAAACTTGAAGCATAGTACAATTCAGTAGTAGTGGAGCGCTAAATTTTTCCGCTAACTTGCCTAAAATATCACTATAAGTTATTACTTGGAATTTATTCCTTAAGAATAGATTTTTCATATAAAGTCCTTGGAATGGATTTTTTTATCGAGTGATATTAATATAAGCGGTCACTTAAAAGCGTCACGTTTTTTTTTGTACAACGTACCTTGCGCATCTTTCATTTTGAATATCGTGAAATCGTCCGCCCCATGACAATAGTCCTTAATACGTAAACTCCAGTCGTTCTGATACACACATACTTTTTTTTTGTTTACATATCCAAAAGTTTACCACTTCCACAACTCAGTAGCTTCGGGTCGGATAATATCGGAGCGCGCTTTCAATATTATTATTGTAGTGAGTAAAAGGTCGAGCCATATCTAGGCATTGTCCGGCACGCGGTGCGGTGCGGCGTGCCGTGGCATTTCGGTTTTGTGTAATATACACTGACTCGGCCATTGTTGGCATTCACTATTTAGAAATTAACGTATTACTAATTCCATTAGTAATGTTTATTATTCATATTAATGCATAATAAATTTAACCATTCATTTTGCTATCGGACCCTAATCTATAGTGTCCGCTTGACTAGCTACCACTCTCAAGTTGAATATCTGCCGCCAAATACCTATAGGTGTGTTCCAGCAGTTGCACTTGAGAACCCGTACCTACACTAGGCTTAGCGTTTCACCAGGTTGTTGTTAGGAACACTAAATTAGTAAGTTACGACCTGTTGGTTAGTAAAGCTCGTGAATCTATGTTCATTTTCCGGTAGCAGCCCAAGCCGAAATTCGGCCATTCTAGCAGCCATGAGCCCAATGTCTCAGGGCTGAGTGCCCCCAGCACTCACCCCAAAAAGTTTGGTGAAGCTGTTCAAGCCCTTAAGGCGTATGTTAGTACGAAAAAAAGCATGTATTCACCTTGGACAACATCCCGACTCAATATCAAGTGGATTGTGGCCATAATGCAAATTCATTACGTTAGTGTATTTAAAAATAAAAATTATTATTGGGGTGGACTTTCTTATTGATATTTATGAAATTATTATCCGACTGTCCGTATGCCTGTCGGGCTGGATAATTGTACAGCACATAATTCTGAAATTAATGGATAGATATTGATGAAATTTAACACAGTGCTAATTTTATGAATTAACACTAACAACTAGAAACATGGGCTATATTCTATCTTTCTATAGTTTTGGAGTGCTGAAGAATAGCGTATCCAATCTAATTAGTTTATATAGTACATAAAATACAATATATGTGACCATGTTGTTATTTTGATACGATGAAAAACGAAGCGAAGACATCCAACAGGACGTCACATGGATTAGATAGATAGATTATTTACTACAATTATATTTCATATCCACATGTATGTATATAAAATCACCTTTGCAAGCAGAAAACTTCGCAATGCTTTACTCTACCCATATATTGAAGCTCCGGGATCATATTCTTATTATAACATTGGATATTTCAAGCGTATTGTAAAGAGGCATGCCGGCATGATAACAGAAATTTGTACTAAACTGTCACTGTGTTCTTTTGTTATAAAGTTTTCTTAGCTCCGTGTTTAATGCTTAGAATTGTTATATGAATTTACCAACGGTATATTACTATCTCTACTTTCGTAGTTCAACGTTGTTAAGCCAAAACATTCAGGGTCGTATAAATAAGAGCCGTTATCATACAACAAGACAAAATACCTGTACCTAGATTTAATTGCGAATTAAAACCTAGATAAAGTCTCTGTCTACTGCAGTTAGCTATCTCGCTTCAACCTGTATATGTCGATGTTGCCATGAAATTGGAATTTCATTGATTTACTGTTTTTTTTATGCATTATACTTCATAATGCACATAATCAATAATATTCTGTGATATAGAAGAATAACTCACCTTATTCAAAGCTAAGTGAATAATATTGCGTTCGATCGCAAAGGTGTATGACGCGAAATAAAATTGATCGATTATATTTTTCGTGACTAAATGTCTTTAGAATAGATTAAGATTCCACCAACAAAGAAGCATAAAACTATTCTTTTTCTTCACTTTATATGCAAAAAAAAGAATACATTTTTACCACGATGTTCATAAAAAGCGATTTAAACCAAATTGAAAAACTTGAATTGTTTCCGTAACAGTTTTCACTTAACTTTAATATTTTAGGATTTTATTGTTTTTTATAACCGGCAACACACTTATTTGGATTGCGTCGAAAGCGATAAGAAACCGTAAATAACTCAAAAATCAGATAAGACACATTAAGACAGTGCGAGCGATCCCGAATCACTTAATTAGTGGGCATTAAATCAGTCATTTACGCCTTCTACGAAGCATTATAAAGCTTTCACCTGAAACTAGACCTTTGAGGCTTATCTAGGATCCATTATAACGTTAATAGATGCTGGTTTATACTGTGCAGTCGTGGAGATAGAACGATAAGCGGCGATCATTTGTAAATATGTTATGTAACATTTTTATTGAACGTTTAGCGGTAAATAAATACTTTTTAATTGTTTTTTTTTTTGTATTAGTCCTTACATTATTAAAACGAAGTTTCTTACCAAATAAAATCTAAGACTTTACCCTCACGACCCTACCTAGACTGTTCTATATTGCACTATATTTTTATAATGTAGACGGTTATCCATAGCACGTATGCTATTGGTTGTGCCCAGTCAAAGATGCGCACTTATTGGTTCAAGACAGCCAGTAAGTTCCCAACGACTCCACAGTTTTAGTTTGTACATGTCACACGCTTCAGCTGTTTCGTATCGGATTATATTTATTGTAAGGAATTGAATGATGTACAGTAAAGTGTTTACTTTCGTAACTAGAAATAATATATCAATTACGAAATTTCCTACCATACCTTCAATTCATTACTTTTTAGATCTAAAATGTTATATAAATTATTCAATAGTTATTGTGTTTCATTAAATGCGGAGTGCAAACGGACCTGAGCTCGGATTCAGATCAGATACACAATCTTTTTTTCTGTAGGTCAGTTTCCATTTTATGAAAATGTTCAAATTCAAAAATAATTGAGGCCTATCTTTTTCGTTGTCACTAGTATTAGTACGATCCTGTACATTTTTGACATTTACTTTAACCTGACTTTAACATTACACTAATACTATTTACTATATACTATCATTATAACAGCAAAGTAGAATATTCCTCCGTTATTGCCTATAAAAACAGCATATAAAGATACGCGGAATCGTCTGCCTGCGTTTTGCATACATTATTACATCGTACGGGAGTGGCCGATAACTAAATTTGGAAATCTAGATAGGTAATGGAACTGTAACATCGTTAAGATTGTCCTTATGTTTTAATCCGTTTAATGTCAAGATACACGGTTAAGGGCACGGTAGCGGTACCTAAATATAAATAAATGTATAAGTAGCGCTCGCAAGCCATCTGTGCTGCAGACATCCTATGCCCAATTACCGCGGACCACCGGCTGCCTCATCATTCAACTGCATCGACATTCCTCCAGTGGTTGCTGCAGCTCTGTAAAAGACAAATGATATTGGATCAAATTTCGACAAATGTTTGTTCAAATGTAGACAGAGTTGGACCAAGTTTGACCACATTTCGAATCGATGCGTTATTATTTATACATGTTCTTTTGCAGAGATACTTCATTGCCTGAAGCAGGCGTGACAAACTAACATGGTCTAAGTCAAACAGAAATTATACGCTATCACTTCTTCAACTTCAGAATGAAAGAAAGACTAGGATAATATCTTTGTTAAATACATTACATGCTAGCTCAATGGAAGAATTGTATGTAATGTTATATACATGCAATATATATTTATGTAAATCTCGAATTATTTATATACGTTAAGGTATAGAATTTGCTAGTTGGTAGGACATGACAATGATACCTGGATTGCATTGCGACCTTCGCATAGCAGGGTTGATACCGTATTTTCTATCGGTTTTCACTAATAGCCGGAGTTATTCATGAAGAAAATTAACTTTTATTATTCATTAAAGTTCTGTCTAAATTTAATAATTGTATTAAAGAAATTGGAAAAAATCATGCCGAATGGGAGCTTTATTAGCGAGTTCCGCGTAGAACGACATGAAAACAATGTATTTACGAAATCTTAAAATCTTAAAATGATTTATGAAACTATACATATCTGTCTATCTTTAATTATTAGCATAATTACCAGTACGAAGTCGTGCGGGTTGTTAATAGCGTTTACTTTGTAAATGATGATTGAAGAATCGATGATAGCTCAGTGGTAGTGTTTATGACTTCGCGTCAAGGGGCGAGTTCGAATTCAACCACCTACAATGAGCTTGAGCTTTCGTTGAAGGAAAATATCGTGAGGAAACCATAGCATGGTGGTAGGGCTTTTCCTAAAGCTTACCTGGCTAGCAATCACCCTCAAGTTGAAAATGTGCCGCCAAATACCAATAGGTGTATTCCGGCAGATGCACTTGAGAGCCAGTTCCTCCACAGGTTAAGCGTGTCTACCAACTTGGACCGTATCGGCACTTAAGATCAGGTGAGATTATGGCTATAACGCTAAACCTTAACTATAAAAAAATATGAAAGATCGATATGAAACATTTGATCAAATATTGGACAAAAGTGCAGACAAAGCTTCGACTCGTACGTGAATAACGTTCGAACGCATCTTGGAATGTGAACGGGGAACGCGAACGGTTTGCTTATTAGACAAATTTATTACTCGCCGTTTGAGACGTGTGTCAGCACGCCGCGCTGCCGCACCGTGGCTTAGCTGCCTCAGTAAATTGTGCTCCGATACTCCTACAAACTGAATCTCGGATTAATGTAGCGGTTTGTACACGATATAATATGCTAATTCACCAGTTATCGAATCTAAAACCTACAACTCTGTACATATGTTTGACTGGACGTTAAAAATTAAATATTCTGCGATACCCCCTAAAACGCTTCCTTTTGATGAGAAAGCACTAGATTTTTTTTGTATACAAAACAACACGTCTTGAGAATGTATAAAAAATCAAAAACCCTAAAGTACATCGAGAAAATTAAGACATGAGCTCAATTAGAAAAAGATTCTAAAGTATTAACAAAGCTATTAGTCCAAATTTATCAATGAGAATCGTAGTAATAACAAAATTGCATTGTCAATAATTTTCAATTATTAAAAAATATATCTGATTACATATTACATAGGATATTTCTGAATCAAACATGATTTTACCAAAAATAAATTAACTTCGCCTTAAGAAACATGTTTTGATTAAAGAAAATCCTTGCGTTTGCTCATCAAAACGAAACTTTTTAGGGGGCGTTATGAAAATTTTAATTAATAGGAAATATAGTTTTGACAGTCACTTACATCAAAACTACTAAACTTGTCGGGATGTGAGTAGGTGCCTATGACATTTCGATTCGGAGTTTTTCGTAGTTGGTTCTAGGGTAGGTATTCAATTTTTGTATTCTATAACCACTTTATAATTTTTATTTCGATTTACTGTTGTTATACATTGAACGTCATTCTATTATAGCTATTTCATTTCAAGGTGTACTTACTTTTTTATCATTATACTAAATAAAAATATTTTTATTTGTATAACATAGTTAATATATGTTTTTTATATGGCATAGGAGGCAAACTATCAAACATGTCACGTGAAGGCCTGCCTTTGTAGGAGTTACTGGCTCTCAATTTTCGACTTGTGCGCGCATTACTTCCGCACTTACTAAACAAATTTCGCTGAAAAATACAATGATATCTAATATTTTCACTTTAATATAAATAATAATATTATAATATATTAATGATATTAGCACTTTTGTAACTTATACTGAAACCCAAAAACAATAGCGAAGAAACATTTAGTATGAGACATGGGTATCGCGATCTATTCGGACATTATTACCGTATCGTACATTTTTTTAATACTTTGTAGATTTAGCGTTATGAAAATAATCTCACCTAATCTTAAGTGACGATGTAGCCCAACATGGTGGACACGCTAAGGATGGGGAGGGACTGGCTCTCAAGCGCAACTGTGGGAACACACCTATTAGTATTATCGATTATATAGTGTGGTTGCTAGCTAGACGCGCATTAGAAAAAGCTATACCACAATACTACGTTGCACGTTCACTGCACGTTTTCCTTCTTCGAAAGCTCAAGCGCATTGCAAGAATCAAAGTCACGTCCATTGACGCGGCACCCGTTCCACTACCAACTGAGCTATTATCGTTGCACCTTCACGCTATATAAAGTTTATTTTTGAAACCGTATTATTAACAGATGATAATATATTTCTAATGCGTTTTTAATTACCGCCATGTTAAATAAAGTTGTAGTTGCATTTATCTAGTCGCCAATTTTTTTTTTTTTTTTTACTATCTCGTAGTCATTAATTTTAATACACTCGGTTGTAATACGTATTGTCCGTAAATACCAAGCCAATATCGATCTTATGCAGTTAAACTTATAGTGTAATTACGTTTGTGAATTAATTTAAAAATGAGACGAGTTTATGCAGTATAATAATTATGTTATAAAGAATGTACCGCGTCAATACGGAAAGGGATCGGTCATAATTTTACCTGTTTTTCCCCATCGCCGTACTGTTTAACGTCCGTTACTCATGCAATTGGCCACATTAAATATTAATTAGTAATTTATCTTCAGTCCTGTCGATATTGTATTACGATTAAATGTCGGTAGGGACAAGTCTGTTTGATGTTGATGTTTGTTTATCTTTCAAAGTTTCGTGCGGTTAAATTTCTAATTTTGCTTAATATTAATTAATTTTTGCGTGAAACTCTTTATGGGGCTTTGATATTCCGATCCGCAACCTATTTGTGTGACGCTCGTTCGGGTAAAGTCGGCTCCAGGCGACTACAGGGCGGGATAAATATAGTGGTGTTATACTTTTGTCGTGTGGTTTTAAGCGTGCACTATGTTCTTTATTTCAAAATTCGTTACAGTTCTATCTTCACATTTGATTAATCTGACTTTTATAAATCACTTTCATCACACATTCGCTCGCGCATTTCCTGTCAGTCAAGCGTGATCGTAACATCCCTTCTTTGGAGGCGTCGGTCTGTCTACCTCAAGAGAGGAATATCTATGGCAATTTTCAAGTCAATAGATTTGGTAGTTTTGGAGATATCATAGTAAAAATATCTATGTACATTTTCATCCATTATTTTACACACGTAAAAGCGCTGGTTTACGTGTTTATTTTATTTTATTAAGGAGTCTTTAATTTCAATTTTAAGTCAACAGATGAAGACTTTCTTTCTCCACAATACAAATTTTACCATTTCTGCTTATCGCCTTACAGGTTCAATTTTTGTAACTCGCTTCTTAGTGAGTATCTGCGTTACAAAAGGGACATACAGATCAAATTTGTAGTTTGTAGGTGAAATTAAGCTCACTACAATTAATTGCATAGCAAGAAAAGGTTCATCCGGGCGAGAGATAAAATATTCAAAAATATACCTGCTAAATATTGATTTTGTTACACAAATCGGATGACGCAATAAAATTTTCATACAAGGTTTATCCCTCTCTTTACCCTACTTCCAATAAGTTTTTCGTAAGTAAAAGTAACCTAACATCGTCTCCAGGTTCCCATATATCTCTATTGAGGTTGGTAATTTTAGTATACTAAAATTCAACATAATCAGTGGTTTAGGCGTGAAAGTAATACAACCAAACAAATTCACATTCCCATTTATAATTTTAGTAATAATAAGGATAAAGAATAATAATGTAATGGAGCTGCAATAGGTTGATATAAAATATATGGTGTATATGGTGAATCACAGTTATACTTAGCATAACAATATGGTATCCGTAAGTTGATAAAGGAGTGCTAAAACTGTAGGAAACATAATTTAAACTCACGCGTACGTAGTCGACCGTATAGTTTGTTAACAATATCTCAATAATTTAATTTATTCTCAATTATTTATATAAATAGGCATTTATTTTCCTTTATGTAAAGATAATGAACAATTTTCTTTTACTCTTTGCCATTTTTTTGCGGGACGAGAATGAATTATGACTATGCTCATTGTAGATGTTATATGTACCCAATTTATATATTTTATTTTATATTTACCCAATTTATATATTTATATTTATATCATAAAGCGAAAAGTTTGTTTGTCTGTTTGAACGTGTTAACCTTAGGAACTATCAGTCGGATCACAAAAAATAATTTTGTATTTGTTGAAACAATCATTAAGGTAGGCTTTAAGCTACTAATAATTTTTGCTCTACGCGAACAAAGTCGCAGGTACAGCTTGTATCTCTAAAAAGTTGATAGGTTTAACGTTTTGGCTACAATCTTACCTGATGATACATGTGACGTTGTCGCCTGATTTAAATTACTTTCTACTTGTGCTCGTGACCTCGTTCGCGTATTACAGTTTAATCATCGAAAAAGCTATTGCAAAATGGATACTAACCACTGTATAATGGGGTATAATTTGAACCGCCCTTGGGAATAAGAATTACAGAGATTTTCGTGTTGCCCAAAAATATTTTCTCGGATGCCTTAGTTTTCTTTTATTCTTATCTTATCTTATCTTTATCTTAGTTTGATTTTGATTTTCACAGAACAGAGAAAAATTTCAATTGTAGTCCGTCAAGGAGTTCATGTTGAACTATTGAGCTTTATGTGATAAAAAATGTTCTATACGTTTATTCGTGTCTGTCTTTCTCTAATGTCGTTGAAACTATTAACTAGTACTAATGTATGACTACTTATATATATCATAAAGTATAAACCTTAGTTATCACTATATCTAATTTCATTAGAAATGTCGATGAGAGTGATGCGTATGCAAGAGGAAAGAAAGACAAGATAAAATACAATAATATTAACCTCTTTATATAAAACAATATAGCTCAATGGTAGTGTGTATGACTACCAAGAGACGTGAGTTCGAATACAACCACCTATAATGAGCTTGGGTTTTTGGTGCAGGAAAACATCGTAAGGACGGCGCTTTCTGGCTTTTTCTGATGCTCGTCTGGCTAGCTACTACCTCAAATTGAAAATCTGCCACCAAATACCAAAAGGTGTGTTCCGGCAGTTGCACTTGAGAACCAGTTCCTCCAAAAGTTTAGCGGTCTAACAACTAGAACCGTATCGTTACTTAAGATCAGGTAATTACGCTAAGCCTTAGCTATAAAAACACGCTACACCCCGATTGTCATTATTATAAATATCTTCATTTACAGTTTTATTATATGTTTAGATAGGCTAGCATTAGGCGTCTTTGAAACGCGTCGATTAGTTCCATCTGTTCTTGCCCCTACATTCCGGTTAAACTCTCAAAGCCCTTATACTAACAGCATTAGTTTGTTCAAAAAAAACTTCATTAAACTAAGGATTACTTAAAATTAATAGCTTCAGAAGTGCTATTACTGCTTACATCGTGTTAGTCATCAAACAAGATAATTATAAATCAAGTTAGAAACGTAAATAGCCACAGAGTAACAGAATATTTAGTGCAATTAGTCACCGCGTAACCAGTGTACGACCGTATTCCGAATGTTCCTTGCTGTCATTACTAACGGCGGTGTTGTGATCAATTACTTATTCGAATATGTATGTGATTTGATGTTTTCCAGTTAAATAAAACTGTGTGAGTGTCGTGGAACACATTTCATTTCGTAGTATATTATTATTGATGAACGTATTATATTATTTATTAACAAATAAATAAATTACTAACGTCTGAGAGCAATTAAATGAAACGCAGAGATAACCAATTAATTTAAGGAATGGTAAGAAATTTCGCGATAATATATTTTTTCGTGTTGTGCCAAATAAACATTTTATTGTACATAGTTCAAATCTTCTAATTAAAAAATTCAAGCGATGATAGCTCAGTAGTGATGTGTACGACTCTGCGCCATGCAGGTGAGTTCGAATCCAGTTCGACGAAGGAAAAAATCGCGAGGAGACCCTAGCATGATGGTAGGGCTTTTTCTGATGCCGTCTCGCTAGCTACCACCCTGAAGTTGAAAATATGCCCGCCAAAATACCAATAGGTGTGTTCCGGCAGTTGCATTTGAGAGCCAGCCCCTCCAAAGGTTTAGTGAGTCTACCAACTTGGGCCGTATTGTCACTTAAGATCATGTGAGATTATGGCAATAAAACTATGACATAACTATAAAATATACATATACTATGCTACGAAACAGCTGAAGCGTATGAAGTGCACAAACTATACACAACCGGTGAGAAATTACTGGCTGTTTGAACCAATAAGCACGCATCTATAACTGGGCACAGCCAATAGTGTACGCGCTATTACGCGCTACTATAGAACTATAGTGTAATATAGAACAGACTAAAGAATGGGTCGTGACGGAGAAATATTATATTTTGATTCATCCGTACCATGAGATAAGAAACTTCGTTCGAAAATCACCCACAACTACAATGTGAGTGTGAGTGAGTATATAAAACTGTAACCAGGTAGTTTGACTTAAACTAGCGGCTTTATTTTTGTATAAGACTAACCCATTACAAAGTTCTCCACTGAAAACATCCGGATTTAATTACAAAAACTAATTAACACACGCTACTACCTATCACGGGGAGTCACGAGGTTCATAGCGCAAGCTGTTACGCACCATTTACATAAGAACCGCATTATGGGACTATGGCGCTTTATAAAGTTGGCAGCCAACGCCCTCGTGGCCTTTGCCTCCCGCTGAGATACTTTGTTAGTAGGTTTACCAACATTACAACTTAAATTTCTAAATATAAAGTTTTTAGTACGACCCGAGACTTATTTTTTTTTTTACTCGGCAAAACGATTGCACCATAGAGTATGTTATGTAATGATTTTTATTTGAGTGAAAACCTTGTAAAACACTTTTAGTGATTTATGCATCATTGGCATGCTAACTCACCGTGTTTGAACATAAAGAAGACGTTGGTGAGATTTAAATTCATTGAAATTTATGTAAATGTAAACATATGTATGTAAACATGATATAAATGAATACTAATGAGAATACGTTAATTATGTTTTATTTGTAATTGGGTACCAGGATTGCATAGCTCATCCCGTGTTCCGACGGATAAACATTATAATAAATATATATATATATGTCTGCTCAGGTCAACGTCAGATGTTAAAATAATAAAAATGTTAATAATTTTATATAAATAATATAAATTTAATTTTTAATAATACAAGTTAAGTTATCAATTCTGTTGACAGTCTACGTTGACCAAGTATTTTTCATGTTTATAAATTTGTTCATTTGAGTCTTAATTTTTTTATATAAATATGTAGTATTTAGTATAGTATAACCAGGTTCTAGATTCACAGATGAAGCCAAAACACCTTGGAAAGTTCCATCGTTTTGTTAGAATACTAAAATCATCACAATACATTCTATTCACAGGATAATTCCAGTAATGATATTAAACAATGCGAATACGTGTCTAAATTCAAAACAAGGAGAAAAAAGAAAACTACACTGTTTCTGACTTTTTTTATAGGTAAGATTTAGTGTTATGACCACAATCTCGCCTGATCTTAAATGACAATACGGCTCAAGTAGGTAGACACGCTATGCCTACTTTTTCTGATAGGCTACTTTTTCTAGCGAACACTTATTGGAAATTGAGTATAGAAATGCATAAACTTTTTATTGCGTCATCTAATCTGTTTGCCAAAATCAATATTAACGCGAGAGACGCCGCACGTAAAATCTAGTACCATATACATATCATTTAAATTGTAGAATTTTTTACTTCCCTATCAAAATAATATAGTTTGGACGTTATTCCGAATCCCGCAAATCATGGACACAATGGTCGCGTGCCGCGCGTCTGAAGCGCCGGACTTTGAATAAAATTAATCCCACTTTAATATACATAACAAACGGAGATAAATTCACAGATGTTACTGTAATTTCAATTTATCTTCGACTCTCCCTTGTTAGTGGCTAACTGTTGTTATAATGTTTTGTATAATTTTCCTTTACTTAGTATTATAGAGTGCATGTCTTCAATTTATCAGCCAGTGAAGACGTATTTTTTTCTTTATCTGTCAATGCAGCAGCGTAGGTTCTCCGTATTGCAATTTATTAGTTAGTGCAAACCAGTGCCACGAGCCTCACAAACGTAAACATTTAACACTAAATGCTTGGGATGGCACATGTTAAAATTACTTTGACATGTATCACACTTTGAAGTGTGTCATACTTTAACATGTATCATACTTTAACATGTATCATACTTTAGTGTGTTTGGTATGTGTCATTTATTTTTTCTTAATTCTTTACGTTAGCGATCGTTGAAAGACAACTTGGCTGGAGGCATAGAACTGTTATAAAACTTTATAACTGATCGAAACAACTGGACACCTGAAATAAATGAAAAATCTGAAACCGTCAAAATGTTTGATATAATTTCGAATAAAAACTGATATACTCCCTCACATTATATTTCGAGATTGATCTCGTTTCGATCGAAAAGATTTCGATTTCGATTACATTACTCGTTACGTATATTCAAACTCATGTCAATTGACACAGCGTACATACACTCTATCACTTTAACGGCTATGAACAGAGCTGCACCACTCTCGATATTTTCGCGAACTCTTCTCAAGCCTTGCTTGGACTATAACATGCCCTTAGCAGACGCTTCAAGATAATCAAATAACATAAAACTGCTTCATTCGACGCTTTCTTTTCTCAAGCTGTGAGATAGCTATTGGTAATTTGGTTATCCACAGTCACAAACAGTTAGGACCACTATTTTATTATGTATCGAATATATCCCACGATTAGTAATCTCCACGACACTTCGTTCGTCTGTAACGGGTTCAACAAAATAGTTATTGAACAATAAAAACAATTTAGCAAACAATTAAAGCTAAGAAAGACATAGTCGTGCCGCTAACCAACATGTTAATCGGTTTGAGCACTGCATTGGAATTGTAAGCATTTTTTTCTTGCCATGTACTTCTAAAGAATTAGCGACGTTGCTTTTTTCGATTAACTATTTTTTTATGTTTCGATACCACAGTGAGTTGAATCATATCTAAAACGTTGACTAGCGAATAGTGAATATTGCATCAAATTCAGTCTATAATATTATTCACTAGAAATATTACCTTTTCGTTTTTATCTTCTCTCAATTCTCTAGTCTTATTAAAATTATTAGGTTATTATTAAAATATTATTAAAATGTACCTCATATAGTGTATATTAAATTATAATATTAATGATAGTCGTGACTTTCGGAAGACCTGTATAGTAATTTTAGAGTAAAGCACACATAAGGGGTTAGACAGACACATAATAATTAAACAATAAAACATATATTTTTAGGTTCTTTACACACTTTTTATACATATTTCGCGATAACAAAGAGATAGAAACCGTCGAACATAATCGGCAAAAGTGGTAAGATATATATATTTTTTTGTAACAAATAAACTCTTGAACTACCGGACTGATTTCAAAAATGTTTTCATTATTAGAATGCTACATTAGCCCTGAATAACATAGGCTATATAATTTTTTTTTATGAAAATTATTAAATTAATTTTTATTTCCACGCGAACGGAGTCACGAAAACAGCTAGTACTTAAAAAATTGCTAAATTCATAGATTTGTCCAGTCATAGGATTACTATATGTAAAGACAAATGAAAGAAAATTATGTGGGACGTATATAATAAATATTGAATGCAATAGCAATTTAACAAAACGTTTTAATTGAAAATAATATGTAAAACATACATCATTAGTTGACAAGTTCTAATTAGTCTGCCAATGAAGAAAATACAGCTTTCATTAAGCGAGCACTGCCCAGCAGGTATCCGGAGTACCGGCTCTCCAGCGCGAGAACATTTATTCAACTTTCAGTACATAGTTACTGTTTGATTTTAATTACAGTCTTCGTAGCTTAATTATCAGATCAGCCGACAAGGATGTAGCCAGGATGCGTCAGTTTGACAAGGGAAAACTACTAAGACAGTGGTAGGATACGACGACTTTTTCAAATGGCAAATGCAATAATCTGGGTACAGTTTGTTATTAATATAAAAGCCTCTAATATTGTAATTTGGATATTTACACTACAGAACCACGCGGGTGCGACTTCGGTGTCGCAGCTTCACGGTGAATCTTATTGAATCGCGAACCAAAAAGTTAGCTGATTCATATTTTTGTTGTACCGTGAAGCTGTGGAACTGACTTCCGGTCAGCGTGTTCCCTCCTATGACATAGAGTCCTTTAAAAAAGAGGCATGAAAAGGCATCTAAGCAGGCCAGCATGACAGCGGTGACTGATTGTGTATTTTGGATCATTGTCAGTCACCGCTGTTCTGGATTGTACTGTACTTAACACCAGGTGCAGTACAGTCACTACGCTGCGCAACATAAAAAAAATCTAGCTGTATCTCTCTGTCTTTGGATACATATAACCTTGATAATACCAGATTAAACCTAGACGATTCTTGATCTAATGCTCTCTGATCGGTATCTGACAAGTTAACTAGAAATATAAACTGATTCAACAATTTATGAAATTGGAATGATAAGAAATTACGTACCATTGACAAGACGTATACATAGTTCAAGTATATGCAGGAGATGGATTAAATTAACATTTGTTTGATCAATTACTAAGAGGTATACTAATTGTATATAAAAGTATAATAAATAAATGGTAAAATTACCCGACGCGGCCTCCTTCCGCAGACGCCTGAGCCTAGGTTCGATCCTCCGGACAGGAGCCCTCGAGTGACTCTGCTCGCGCGATACAGCGACACTCTACATCACTGAGATTACATCATCACACCGCATACCATTCGTGCACACTCACACGTTAAGCACACGGTTCTGTAAGGGACTACCCTCGCGGCCCTTGAGCTGCTTACCTGATAAGGTCGTAGTTAGTATCACTAATTTAGTAATAAAGAACCTGTTGGTTAGTCAGAATCATGAATCTTTTTCATTTACCGGCAGCAGCCCTAGCCGAGGTTCGGCTGTCCTGGCACCCTTGTGCCTGCTGCCTCGGAGCTGAGTGCCCTCAGCACTCGCCCCCAAAAGTCCGGTGAAGCTGTCAAAGCCCTTGGGGCTAACAGTGTAAGTCAGGTCGAAAAAAATAATAATAATAAATGGTAAAACCAATAAGATATACAAAATACTTTAATAATGTTAAATGTAGCAAGAGAAGATAAACTCTCAATTTATATCAAAAATATCAGATCATAATCTCACAGTGTTTTTTTATGTTGCGCAACATAGTGACTGCACTGCACCTGGTGTTAAGTACAATACAATCCAAATCAGCGATGAATGACATTAAACCACAATTCATTATCAATCACCGCTGTCATACTGGCCAGTTGAGATATCTTCGCAAGCCTCTTTTGAAGGACTCCATGTCATAGGACGGTGGGACCACGCTGACCGGAAGACGGTTCCACAGCTACTCAGTGTGATAAAAGTATGAATCAGCAAACTTTTTAGTTCGCGATTCAATCGGTGGCACCGTGAAACTGTGACACCGAAGTCGAGCCCACGTGTTTCTGTAGTTCTGAGAGGAGGGGATATATCGAATAGCTCTTCACAATACTCACCGTGGTACACATGGTAGAAGACGCTTAAAGAGGCATCTTCCCTTCTTAGCTTCAGCGGTTCTGCGATTCTGCAATCTGTCTAAGCCATTGAAGAGATATTGGGCGGATCCATTTCTAAAGTACGAATAGTATTCTATGCACAGCCGAACTCGGGCCTTATAAAGAAGTTACAACTGATCGGGCACGAAAAACCGACGCACTCTGTTCAGGATTCCGAGTTTCCGAGATGTTGTAGAGATGAAATTCTCGATGCGGTCCATGAGTGTATCGCATGTTACGCTCTGAGGCATTCAATTACTTGATAACTATACGGTGCAATCACATAGATAAACATTTTACAATTATATCTTATAATTATTCTAACTAGATTAATTACATCCAATACAGCCATTAGGTTTATCTGCAATCTAATGATCTGTTCTAATTCATCGCAGCTATTTTCTAGACACGAGATGATATCCGTAACTTTTACTACCTAAAAATGCAGTAGATTTTCCACTACAATTATATCTTTTGTACAGTGACCATGTCATACCGCTTATCGAGCATTATGTTTCCTCCGTTTGCATCATTTGGTCCTTCAAATGAGGCACCATTGACATCTGCGATATCTTTATTGAGAAAATGTATTTTATCTTGCATTGGAACTATGCGTCTTATGTTTCTTCTACTGTAAAAAGGTTTAATCACCAGTCTACCATTATATTATCGCTGTCTCTACTATCTGCTCTTCCAAAGGAGAATCCTAAGTAAGTCAGCATGACAATGTTGATTGGTTGTGAATTTTGATTCATTGTCGGACGCCAGTGATTTGTACCTAACATCAGATGCAGTGCAGTCGCTATGCTGTGCTGAAATTTGCCGTTATTTTTAAACTGTACCATATTTTTATATAAATTTTATGATAAAAGCGTCTATGCGTGTTGCAAAACCTACAGACGCTTGTAATTACCAGAGGAATTATTAACTATTACCAAGTATGAACACACCTTTGCTAAGAAACTCTCGAAATCCTGCACACTGCAAAAGGTACAAGGTTATTTCGGTGCGATCTTCCGTAGAGTTATTTTACCAGTCGTTCTGAACTTAATAGAAAAACCCCCAAGGAGGTATCACCTATCGTTATTTCTCATCAATTGTTGTGAAGTTGTTAAAAATAATCCGGATTTAAAATACGTTATTTCTTATTGTTTTTTCTTTCTTATCCTGTAATCATTATGATTACTATTAGGTATTTATTTAATAGCAGGCAAACGAGCAAGCATGTCACCTGATGGTAAGTGATCACCGCCGTCCATGAACACCCACAACACCAGAGGCATCGCAGGTGCGTTGTCGGCCTTTCTAGGGCGGACTGGCTCTCAAGTGAAACTGCCGGAACACACTTATTGATATTTGGTGGCAGATTTTCAACATGAGGGTGGTAGCTAGCCAGACGGGCAAAACAAAAAGCCTAACCACCATGCATGGTAAATAAAATGCTACTATACTGAAATTAGTTAGAAATTAAATATTTGGATTTTCTATACAAAGCATAACGTAACTTCGCATCATTTGTATGTCGTACGATAACCATTTTTCGTCGTACCAATATTTCACTCATCATAAATTATGGATTTGACGGTAATAATGTTGAATTATCATATAATTATATTATTATTTATCAAACGGCTAAAGCAAAACCATGTAAAAGCAAGGAGAAAACGTTGCGACAGTGATTGAGAATTATGGACTTTAGAAATACTTGTCAGGCAGCAGTCCAGATGATATCGACGGGTCTCGTAACGATTATTAATAGCAATTTGTGTTGCTTTTATCTTGAATAAACATCTTTTCGGCGAACTTCAATCATATATACTAGTTTTATGATATTTTGTCAAAGACAACATAATCTTTCATTAGTTTATAGGTGCGGTAATGTGGTAATAGTAATTATTTACAACATGTAACTTATATTAATGATAATAACATCGCTACGAGGCAAAGACTCTTTTAGTATCACGAGGCGATGATAGCTCGGTAGAGTGTACGGACGTCGCGTCAAGAGACGTAGGTTCCAATTAACCTACAATGAGCTTGAGCTTTCGTTGAAAGAAAACATAATGATAAAACCATAGAATAGTGGTAGGGCTGGCTATAGGTAGCTATGCTAGGTATATGCGTGTAGGTATGTTCCAGTTCCATTTGAGAGCCAGTTTCTCCACTCGGGTTAGCGTGTCCACCATCTTGGGCCACATCGATAATTCACATCAAGAGAGATTGTGGCCATAACGCTAAATCTTAACTAAAAAAAGAGGGATGACCGCTCAATGATACCAGAAGGCTTTTAATAATTAATAATGATAATAAACTTTTTCTGATATATTTCTAAACTTAGTATATTACCATCCTCAATTACATCGATTGCTAATTTATATCTTTATGACTATTATAAGTCGAAAAAGTTTGCTTGTTTGTTTGAACGCGCTAATCTCAGGCACTACGAGTCGGATTTCAAAGTTTATTTTTGTATTTGATAAAACAATAATTAAGAAAGGCCTTAGGGTCTTTAACATCCCGCTACGCTAAGGGGACACTTGTATTGAAAAGAGCTACAAAACGGGCAAATCTATCAAATAATTTTTAGTCCCACACGAACGAAGTCGTGGACACAGCAAGTCGTTATATAAAACTATGGTCATTCTTTAACTAAATTTATAAGAGGGAATCGAAAGTAAGTAATGAGCAGTATGACAGTTGACATAGGTGTGTTAACCTTAGGGACAACTTGGTTGCAAATAGTTTAAATACTACCGCTGTATTATCGTCCGGATCACTGGACTTCTTTAGATATTATGAGACCAAAGGTAGATATAATAAGTGATTGATTATTGCAACCATCGAGATGGGAATTAGCAGCGAAGAGATTAACTGGTAATGTCGCTTTCTCTTGCTGCTGTTAGATCAGTAATCGATCTGAATACCTGAATGGAGATAATAGTGGACTATATAATTTGTCTTGAACAAATATGGTCAGTCTCAAGTATACTGCATTATTAGCCGGATGACTTACGAATTCGAGGCACACTCGTGCCATGTAAGCAACTCTGCGAGGTTTGGTAGCAGAATTGTAAGCTGATTGTTAATCAGGGAATGTGATGAGTACCCAGGTACTAAATTGAATAATGGTCTAGCAGTTTCTGAGTAATCTTCGGACATACAATCAACCAAAAATAATTAGCCCTATGTTCGTGACCAATCTTCTTTATAATGAGCTACCTTTTGCCCAGAGCTGTGTTCACGTTACTGCTATCTAATCAATCTAATTGTTATTTACTACTAGCTTATCCCACGACTTCGTTCGCGTGGAAGTAGCTGACTTTTTTTATACATACTTCGGTTTAGCGTAATGGCCATAATCCCACCCAAGTGAAGATACTGCCCAATATGGTAGGCACGCTAAGCCTGAGGAGAGACTGGCTCTCAAGTGCAACTGCTAGAACACACCTATTAGTCTTCAATTCAAGAGTGGTTGCTAGCCAGGCGGGCATAATAAAAAGTCCTACTACTATGATTTCTTATGTTTACGTGAATATTATTCATCGAAATAAAACTAATTCAAACGGATTTTATCGCGGTTATTTATTAATTTTGATCCCAACGTTTCAAAAGCTTTTCAGCCTTCGTTGTCACGGGGTAGACTGAGGTGTAGGTTGTCCAGAAAAGTTCATGTTACTGTGTCTACCTTTAATTTAATTTTTGTTATTGATAGTGTTCCGATCTACGTAAAAAGAGCTCACAGTGTCTTGAGGTCTAGCAATTGGTCTTTTGGGTTCCGATTTAATTAAATGTATAATCGGTCCGGTCCTCAATTGGTAATTAAGTCCTACCACAATGCTATGGTTTCCTCACGATGTTTTCCTTCACCGAAAGCTCAAGCTCATTGTAGGTGCTTGCATTCGAATCCACGTCCCTTGACGCGAATTCGTACACACTACCTCTGAGCTATCATCGCTTCATCGCTGCATTTATAAGGAAGCAGTACTATTTTCTAGATAAAAGATACCCTTCCCTTGTATATTCCATTGATAACGCGTATGGAGAAATTCATAACTCTCGATTATAGAGCCTTTACGTGATTTTTTTTTAAAAGCAAACAAACTTACATTTTCATTCTTGCTAATATTATAACTTCGAAAGTAAGTTTCTTTGTTTGATACGCTTTCACGCCTAAACCGCTGAATCGATTATGATGAACTTTGGTACTGAGATAGATGGGACCTTGAAGACGATCATAGGCTACTTCCATTCACAAAGACCCTACTGTAAGTGAGTTAAAGGAAGAGATAAACTTTCTATGATTTCTTTTTGCCAAAGTTAATGTTAACGCGAGCAAAATCGCGGGTAAAAGCCAGTCTTTTATTGTTATTTGGCATATTTATCACGAAATTTGGTACGAGCACAAATACAAATCTCACTAATAAATCATATCGGAATAACACACATCAAACAATTATAAAGTCATTAGTAAATTATATACATTTTACAAGATATAATGAAACAGTACCACGAGGCAGTCCATGCCTTAATGTTTATTATTAACTGATATTGAATAATTACTAGGTATCTATGTGTTTTTAATATATCAACAGTGATGAGTGGTCCCTGATATTTAAATTAAAGCTTTGAATATAAATCAACATTAGAATTAATTATTATTAATGGCATAGGCTGGATTTCGGGTTTTTTATTTCTTACAAACTTCATTTTCTTTCTGCACTACATAATCTGAACCATTTTAATGTAATTTGTATTTTTATGATTATTGTGACCATGATAAAAGTAATTTACATTCTAATACTGATGTGAGACATGTACAGACGATGGTAAACGTGATTATTGGCGTGGCGATACAGGCCGTGGCGACACATCGCCACGCTATATGATGTAATATATGTACTATACGTAGCCTATACGTAATAGTGTATGAGACGTGAGGACAAAATAAATTTAGAATCTTTGTATTTTGTATTTAGTAAAAATAAATATTTATGTAATAAGCAGTCTTTATTTTATGTAAATAATTTGTAAACCTTTATCTTTAAATTATACTATATCTGATTCATGTCGTAATCTGTTCTTTTATGCATATAACTTATATAAACCTATTTCGATGTTTCACATCTGCCAGGCGTCCCGTGACGGCTCACATTTTTTATTTATTATATATTATGTGTATTTATTTATACTTTCACAGTTCATACAGTGTTAGAAGCATAGTTAACAACGCCGTATAGAATAAATACGGTGCGAGCGTGTCTAGAAAAAAACAGTCGAAATATGCATTTTTGGATAGCATCATCTTATTAGTATCAACCTGATTATTCCTTTAAGGTACATCGGCTTATGTTCTTCTAATAATAAACTATCTAAAAAAATATACATTTATTAATATACAAATGGACGATGGGCCGTTGACAACGGGAACAAGGTCCAAGGTGTCGATGGTCAAGCCGACATTCATGTTGTAGCTGATAATTTATTTTCGTTACAAACTTGAAACTAGTTACATAAAAGACATAATAATTATGGCATCTAAAATATATGTACGTATTACATTCTTTAGTTATTCAGTGTTCTTAAATTAAAACGACATTATTTGTCTCTCTCTGTCTCTTCATTTTCGTATCAAAATTATTACAAAACATAGATCAATCTTGATGGAACGGTCGCAACTAAAAGTATTGGAAAGGGCTCAAGCAACGAGGTGGAACGTCGGGAAAAAAATGCATGAACATAAAACAATGTTAGCAAATATTAATATTAGATAACATAATATATGACTAATTCGCTTAAAAATATCGTAAAAAAATTGCGCGTTCAGTATTAGTAACGAAGCGTCGCAAATTATATAGAACTAGCTATATCCGTGACTTGTTTCGGAGGAACCAAACAGTATTTAATAATTTTTGCGAGTTTTTATATTTTGTTTCATTCCTATTTTGCTCTATCAAATATCAAAATATTTCTTTTAATCACAAAAGCAGTTCCTAAGATAAACTCGTTTAAACAAACTTTTTCACTTTATAATATTAATATATGCAAGAAACTAACTTGAAACGACTATAGCTCAGTGGTGATGTGTAGGAACGCCGCGTCATGAGACGCGAGTTTGAATCCAACCACCTACAATGAGCTTGAGCTTTCGGTGAAAGAAAACATCGTGAAGAAACCACAGCATGGTTGTAGGGCTTCTTCTAATACCCGCCGGGCTACTACCCTCAAATTCAAAATCTGCCCACAAATACCAATAGGTGTGCTCCGACAGTGGCACTTGAGAGCCAGTTTCTCCTATAAAGGCCGGCAACGCACGTGCGATTCCCCTGGTGTTGTAGATGTTCATAGGCAGCAGTGATCACTTAACATCAGGAGACAGGCTCACTCGTATGTCCTCTGTTAAAAAAAGACACAATTAGAGAATTTCTTTCAAATGTCTCTCTCAGTTTTCATTCAATTTTCAGATCGAAGCTATAAATTTTCATTTAATAATATATGATCAACTAACTATTAATAAACTTTGTAAACCGTGCAGTTATAATCGAGGAAAGGTCTAAAGATGCAGTGTATTTAAACCGCTCGATGATACTAACCCTTTAGGGCAATCAGTAGGTTATTATAGTGAGCCGTAGCTTGAGGCAGTCACTTCGACTGGTCGTTTATTGCCATAATTAATTAACGTAGTCTAAGGTACCAGAAGTATGTTTTGAAAATGACTGCGGACGCTTTAAACGGGTTTATTCTAATTTATATTAACGGTGCGCACTGAAAATACCCTTAATATAAACAATACAAATACAAATAGGTATTATATCGGCAATTTCGCCAATCTATACTAATATTATAAAGAGGAAAGATCTGTATTTTTAATTGTAACGAATAGATACAAAAACTACTGAACCGATTTTAAAAATTCTTTCACCATTTGTAATGCTACGTTTGCCCAAAGTAACAATTAAAAACCTATGAAAATAATTAAATAAAATGTTAGTTCCACGCGAACGGAATCGAGGACACAGCTAGTGTTTTATAACCACGATTAAGGGAAACAAAGTAACAACCAAATACCTGCTTAACCCACTTGACTCCTTGCAAAGACGAGCTGTTCGAATCGTCGATGATCCTGATCTCATGGATAGCCTGGAACCGTTAGGACTGCGCAGAGTCTTTGGTTCTCTCTGCGTGTTCTATCGGCGTTCCATGGGGAGTGCTCTGAGGAACTGTTTAGGATGGTGCCAACGTCACCATTCTACCATCGCACCACCCGACACCGGAGTAGAGTTCATCCATACCACCTGGAAACAATACGGTCTAGTACCGTACGTTTCCAGCGTTCATTTATTCCACGCACGTGTAAGCTCTGGAATGAACTCCCTGCCTCAGTGTTTCCCGAGCGCTATGACATGTCCTTCTTCAAACGAGGCTTAAAAGAGTATCCCTTCAGAGGTAGGTGGCGGCTTGGCTGTGTCCCTGGCATTGCCGAAGTCCATGAGCGGCGGTGACCGCTTACCATCAGGCGGGCCGCTTGGTCGTCTGCCTACCAGGGCAATAAAAAAAAAACCAAACTCGGAACAATTATTTGTCCTATACGGCACTCGAACACGCACTTCAGCGCAGCGGTTGCAGCAGTCAATATCCTCGTATCTGTAATTCTGTGTTAATATATTCTAACTTCTGACTCTTCTAACTGAAACTACATCATCACATCGCATACCATCCATGCACACCCACATTGTCGATAAGGTCGTGCTAGTATCACTAAATTAGTAAGTTAGGACCTGTTGGTTAGTTGGGATCGCGAATCCTTGTCCACTATCCGGCAGCAGCTCAAGCCGAGGTTCGGCCATCCTGGCACCCTTGCGCTCGCTGCCTCGAAGCTGAGTGCCCTCAGCACTCGCCCCAAAAAGCTCGGTGAAGCTGTCAAAGCCCCTAAGGCTAACAGCGTACGACAAGTAGAAAAAAAAATGGGTGAACGATACAGATCAATAGAGTAGATTAGTGGTATAGGATTAAATTAATTTTTGAAATGAAAAAAAAAAACTATACCGTTCCTTATCGCTAACATGAGATCTCATGCTATTAAATTGAAATTACAATAAATTACAAACTGTAACAAGGAATTATCGTGCAATTAGAATATAAGAAGCGCCGCCGACAGAACCAGTGTCATAGTTTCATAGTTGAGCAAGTTTTATTCGTTATCCGAGATTTATAGTTAAACGTATCTAAAGTTATTTATTACGCGCCACCGGCTTCGTGTGCAGTGATTAAACGAGGCTACTCCTTCCCCGGTCTGTGACGTATGAATGGCCCGATTGACTTGATGTTTAGATACTACATCAGTCCCACTAATGACAGCCCTCATGCGTCAAGTTGCAATAGGCGGTAACCCTTACTTCAACAAAAAAAAAACTTTGAACTATAAAAATTTCGAATCTGCAATTTGATAGACATTTTCTATTTCGCATCATTCGATTCAACGGACAGATTGTATTTTCTTCACTAAGAATGCAAATTCAGTATATTTACATAATATTACTACAGTGCCATAATTCTGTTTGAACAACTTCATACTGTACAGTGAAGAAGAAAATCTAAAATCATACAAACAACAATGTTTTCTCTATATAAAGTCCTAGAAATAGTACCCATAAGTCTGTTTATTTGAAATTTATCCTTACATTTTATGTGTATAACGCAATCTCTCTCTGTATGTCTGTCTATTAATATGATCAGAACTCGATATTATAGATTATATTTTCCTTTTTTTTTAACAGTATTTAAACAGTATACTCAAATTTTAAGTATCAATGAACAAGCAATAAAATACAACGGGTTATGGAGATAATTGTAATTCAATAGATAGTTTCTATAGAAGAACTGGATGGCCCACTAGACATTATTCTATCCTTTTCAGTTGGTGATAACTTGCCCACAATACCATCTATTATATCATGAAATAGCTATGAACCATTGTATTGATAAAATAAATATATTACATATATTCTACTTCTACCACTAAATTCGTTTAGAAGTTAGACGATCACTAATAGACGTACACTTTTTTATAGATAAAGATAGGCAACGGTTAAGCAATTCAGTGCCTATTTATCTTCTGTTTGTAAATCAATTTTCTTTTTTCGTCGCTATCAATCAATAAATCAATAAAGAAAATCTTGTGTTCTTAAAACCAAATGACAGATGTAAAATTGCTCCCTTAGTCGCCCCGAGCCGATTTTACCTGAACGAGTGTCACACAAAGAGATTCTGGATCAGAATTTCAAAGCTGTCCCCTAAGATGGTTCACGTTACAAAAATATTTTTTTCCGCCTTTACAATAATTTCCACAGATTTTGAAGACTATTCTTGAATTTCGAACATCGTGGAACACTACTTAGTATCAACAAAACGGAAAAAACTTTTTACATATCTGCAAACCGTACCGCGAGATAAAGCTAGCTGCAAAAATTCAAATATAACACTCATGCATATGTAAATATTCAAATGGTGTTACAACAAAGTAAAACACATTTGCTAAGTTTTTTTTTTATTGCAATATCGTACCGTATATTCTGAATTTGTCACACACCGCCTACACTCGGAGATTGTGGTCTGACTACGTTGCAGGATGTTTACACCGTTTGTCACCTGCACATCTCACAGTTTGGCATATGCCTATTGTAAGGCAATTAAATATTTTGGTAAAATATTTTTTACCGTAACTCCAACCGTGGTCTAACAGTTAGGCAGTCGCCTCGCTGGTGACTCTTGCTGTAGAATGAAAACCGACACAAAATAATTTATTTCTATAACATTTGTATGGTTGTTAGTTTTTTAATTATTTCTTCATTTAATTTTTATTTGTGTTTTTTTTTTTGTTATAAATGGCTTACTTATTTGTTGTCTTTTATATATATTTTTGTTATTAATATTATATTGTAATTATTATTTTAAAAGTGTTTGTGATGTTATTGAACCGCACGGTCATCTACGACAAAAATCTTATTTAACAAGAAGTTTGTTAATTGGTGTTTCTGACTTATATGGGTATTATACCCATGATAAGAGTGAAACTGCCTACATAAGCACATGCCGTAATAAAAATATATAAATACGTATAATGTCATTTGAATGTAGTTTAATATGTGATCTAAGTCGCCAGAATAGCTAGTTGAAAAATAAAACAAATACAAACATTTCTTAAGGTACGCTCAGTCAAACTTACTTGATTTATATAGGCCATTTATTGGTACATCCAAACGATGGTAGAGTCAGCATAATCATCTGGTCTTTGTAATTTCACCAGATAGATAATGTTAATTATAAATAATCTAAAGTATATAGTACGTATATAGTATGAAAAATAAAAATACGGTACAAATAAACCATTCGTGTATGTTATAAAATATCAACAAAGCTTAGCAATATCAAGTAATGTGTCACAAATGTATAATTTTCAACCAACTTCATAGGCATTTCACGTGTCATTTCACTCTGAACGATTTCTCTTAGCGCACTAAAATAAATATTAATTCAAAAATATTTGATAGTAATGATATAAACAAGAAAGTGAGTTTGTTTGTCTGTCACGCTTTTACGCCTAAACGCTGAATCGATTATAATGCATTTTGGTACAGCGATAGATGGGACCTTGGAAACAATGACAGGTTATTTTTTCTCTGAAAAAGTCTTATTGGAAGTGGAGTAAAGAGAGGGATAAACTTTGTATAAAACTTTTTATTACGTCATCCATTTTGTGTGACAAAATCAATATTAACGCAAATAAAGCAAAACGTATTTTTTTGATAACTTTGGTATTTTTTATAGATACTGTAATAAAATTATCATACAAAATAGCTCTACTCAAAAGAAAAAGTGTAATATAAATAAAGATATAAATTAACATACTTCTCGGTCCGTAAAAATAATTTTACAACTCCAAGGAAGTAGTATATAGTCGGGACGCGTTGATTATGCCATTCGTATGTTGATTTCATCTCGCCAGCTCATTTTAAGACATAAACAGTACATTTAAACATCGAGATAAGGTGGTATTAAATTGTGTACATCATAAAGTTCGAACATCCGACTGTATGTTTTAATCAAGCCAATATTATTACCAACATCTCTGTCATTTAGTTAAAATCGTTTTAACATTTCTACTTTATGTATGAGATTGTTTTTTTTTACATTCTATTTTACTTCTCTCTTATTTATTCTGACTGATTGAAAAGTTGAAAGGCTACAGCGGTCATTTTTTTCTATTATTATCATAAAACTTCAAACGATTGAGATACCCTATATAAAGGTATTTCTAGAAAACAGTGCTCCGCTTAATATTAGAGCTAAATAATAATAACAACCTTCATCGCTAAACTTATAATTTATTTTAAATAAATGTACGTATTTTCTTCACCATCATCCATAACTATTTCAACTTATCGGGTTAACATTTGTAGTAATGAGTTTGGTCTTTCTTTATTTTTTACCAATAAATTATTTTAATGTACTAATTTTATTACCGACGTAACAACTTATATACATCATTGTACCGATATATCACGTTCCTGAGCATAGAAATAATCATATAAATTGTTCTGCCGACCATACAAATACCGAACAACGACAATGCATTCCATTTCACTTGTAATACATTTCAATTTAACTGGAAATCGGCGCATTACCCCGAGTTATAACAGCTCGGACGTTTATTTAGTGTCGGACCACCTCGACCTCTAAGTTTATTATGGACCCGATGCTAAATATGGTCGGCCATTATACTATCGTTACTTTAGTACCTTAGGGTTACCATAAGAATTAACGAAAAATATCTTCTTCCATCGGATACCGTAATTTAAACCGTAAGCGATGATAGGTCAGTGATAGTGTGTACATCTTCGCGCCAAGCGATTTAAGTTCGAATCCACTCTTACTACAATGAGCTGGAACTATCAGTTAAGGAAAACATCGTGAGGAAGCCATAGCATAGTGGTAGGGCTTTTTCTGATGCCCCTTTGACTAGCTACTACCCTCAAGTTGAAAATCTGCGGCAGTTGCACTTGAGAGCCAGTTAGTCCGCAGATTTAGTGTGCCTAACAACTTGGGCCGTATCGTCACTTAAGATCAGGTGAGATTATGGATAAATGGTTAAACATCAACAATAATAAAAAAATCACGTGAACATTTATTATATCTTTATTAATACTATAAAGCGGACTAGTTTTGTTTTTTTTTTCTTTTGCGCAGCGTAGTGACTGTACTGCACCTGGAGTTAAGTATAGTACAATCCAGAACAGCGGTGACTGACAATGATCCAAAATTCATAATCAGTCACCGCTGTCATGGTGGCCTGCTTAGATGCCTTTTCTCGCCTCTTTTGAAGGATCCTATGTCATAGGAGGGCGGGAACTCGCTGACCGGAAGACGGTTCCACACTTTGACGGTACGACAAAAATGTAAATCACCAAACTTTTTTTTTTTTGTTTGTACGAACGCGCTAACCTCAAGTACTATATAAGTCGAATTTCAAAAACCTCTTTTTACATTTGATAGCACAATCATTGACGAAGGCTTTATAGGCTATTTAATATCACGCTACCGCCGTTAGGAGTAAAGCTATATTGAAAAAACGATAATAACGATCGTTTTCAACGATAATATTAAAACAAGCGAAGCCACACGTAAACTCTAGTGATGAAATATTTTTAAGTTTCACGCAAAGGAAGTCGCAAGCGCAGCTATACACAATATACAGGAAGTAATTGACACCGAAAGTCAAAAAGAATTCCGCTTAATTGACCACGTCAACTTCGGCGAGTTCTTGAAGTATAGACCTACTAGTATATATTTTTTAACAAATATATTCTTTAAAACATATTATATATATTATAATGGTAATCTTGTTAAATTCTAAATTTGATAATTTAAATGTATATGTATATTATATTTTAAATATCAAATAAATCATATCTCTATCAAGTTAAATAATAGAAAATAAGTTATTAAAAACTTGCGTACAATAAACCAAAGGTGAACATGACTTTGCAAATACTCATCAAAAGCTTCTTCGTATAAAGTGTACTAAAATGTTTTATAACAACCTTTAAAAATCATGATCGTTTTAGCCGACATATATAACTATAAATCTGCCTTAATATTAGCAGAAATAGAGATTATTAAAACTTAAATCAAACATTACGACAACAAGCACGTAGCAACCCTTAGACTATAAAATTCATTATCGATATTAAAGCTAAACTCCAGTGTAACCAGAGTAGATCGTGGAAGCGAAATAAGTGCGACGGAAACTCGATAGGACCTTTTAGAATATTGTCTTACCTTAAAAAACAACCTTTAAAAGTAAATTCTGCCAACAGCGGACATTATTCTATAGAAAAATGGACTGTGCTAATGTAGCATAGTTTAAAAAATTAAACTTACGTTGGATTTACGAGTATATCCAACTATCCATGAATATCGGTGAAAAAAATAAAAATTGTTATTTATACTTACAATAAAACTCTGACTAACCAATATCCGTTCTTTAAAAACATTTTGAACATTATAATTTGGCGGTACTTTTTTATTGATATAGCAACCAAAATAAAACGTCTACACACAACTTTTGATAAAGAAAATAATCTATGGAGCAAAAAAAAAAAAAAAAAGTTGCCATGTCCAAACGATGCTGAAAAATCTCTTCTAAAATTTATATGAACAATCTAATAAAAATATATTAAGAGGGCTGTATTACACACACAAGAAGTTACACTGCTTTGGCATAAATATAAAAAAACTCTATATAATAATTATATTATGTATAAAAATTATATAAATGCAATATAAATATCACTCAATGCTTCAAAAAATTTTAACTTTCACCCTGTGTTATAGTGTGTTACTTCGACACACGAATTTCCATTTCACGTTAAAAACTTATCGAAAAGTTATAACATTCAAAAGTAATAAATTTTCAAGGAAAACGTAAGTAACGTTGTGTTTAAAAAGTATACGACCTTAGTTATAACATAAAATATAATTCCCAAGATATGATGATAAGGTTTGATTCGACGATCACAGATGTTGTGAAGACAAAAAGGATTAGCTAAAGTGCGAATAGCTTAATGAGTGAGGCTAACCAGTTGCGACGACATATCAACTGTACCTTTAAGGCAGCAACATACCATATTTCATATGAATAAGCAAAAAAATTAACGAACGCAACCTAACAAACAGATCATAGTTAACATAAACTAAGCCGATCGAGGCCCGTACTTGTGTAAAATAACGATATAATGTTAAGCAGTTCGAGTCGACACATTAGGGTTACCGGCAATTGGGGAATATTCTACAGATTTTGTTTTAATAAATCGCATTTTATACCATAATTTATCACGGTATTTTTAATAATATGTACCTACTTCACAGATACATTTTATATTTGTTTATGCCATAGCTGTGGCTGGAATTTCGTTCGCATGGTAAACAAGTACATTATTTATTTATCATAACGTATTCAAAAAGGAACAAATATTTATAATAAAGAAATAACTTTCTCTATATATTTTATAGATTTAGCGTTATTGTCACAACCTCATCTCGTGTTAAGTGACGATTTGGTTTTCTTTGAACTGACATACGCTGTTAGCCCTAAGGGCTTTGACAGCTTCACCCGAACTTTTTGGGGCGAGTGCTGAGGGCACTCAGCTCCGAGGCAGTGAGCGCAAGGGTGCCAGAATGGCCAAACCTCGGCTTAGGCTGCTGCCGGAAAAACAAACAAGGATTTGCAAGGCTAACTAATCAACAGGTCCTAACTTACTAATTTCGTGATCCTAACACGACCTTATCGGGCAACCGCGTAAGGGCCGCGGGAGTAGACCCTTACAGGACCGTGTGCTTAACGTGTAGGTGTGCATGGATGGTATGCGGTATGATGATGTACTTTCAGTGATGTAGAGTGTCACTATATCGCGTGAGCAGAGTCACTCGGGGGCTCCTATCCGGAGGATCGAACCTAAGTTCAAGCGTCTGCAGAGGGAGGCCGCGGCGGATGTGCGGGAGCGAAATTAACCCCTCGGCCTCGGCCTCGCGGTAAATGCGTTCAATCTCGTTATTTTATCGACGGGATCAGTGAAGCAATTACGTGGCCGGCACGCGAAACCTTTGAGTCGATGTAGCCCAAGTCTAAAATTGTAGACGTTAAACCTAGTAGAGGAACTGGCTCTCAAGTGCAACTGCAGGAACACACCTACAGGAACTTGGCGGCAGATTTTCAACTTCAGAGTGGTAGCTATGGTAAGCTCGCGATGTTCTCCTTCAATGAAACGAAATTTTAAGTTCTATGGTCTATCCCCAAGAAATCCTATATTTTATGGGACACATAGTATCCTATGTATTAATACATATTATTAGTTAATAATACAAAAAATCCCATCGAAGTCTGTCAAATAATGATTGAGTCATGAGCGTGCAAGGGTCCAGACAGAGCATGTCCACCATCTTGAACAGTATCGTCATTTAACGTCAAGTGAGATTGTGGCCATAACGTTATACCTATGAATTATAATTTATTTGAATATGTGAAATATGGAAAGTGAAATTGTTCAAAACTGTGAAACTCTATCGTCGGTTGGCTTTTATAGTATCATCGAAATACTTATCTACGTCATAACTTTGCCTTCAGAGAAGTGATTTGAACAACCCTGATTCTAGATAAGAAGTCGCGAAATTCCCGCATTAATTACGTGAATAATTACATAAGTCCATGTTCGTAGCGACACGTTTTTATCGGGCACATATAGTTGGTGTGGAATCCGATAATTGCTATGGCAACGTGTCCCAGTTGTGTATACCATTATTAAATAGCCCGTGATAGATGATTTCCTTCACTCATATGTGTCGGTTATCACATCATTAGAATCACACGATAAACTGTATCGCGCTCACAATTTTACTACATTCCAAAGTAAGTAACGGGGAATTCACATCGAATATTTTATTTAACCCATAATAACGAGTATATGTACGCACAAGTTATTCTTTTACGATGTAAATTTGACAAGGTAATTGAATCGCTTGGAAGTGATTCAAAAGTTTGAATAGTGGAATTAAATACTATTAATAAATAACTTACAAAAGTTGAAACTTCTAATGCGCGGACTTGGAAATTGTGATCTGCAACCATTTTGTGTGACACTTGTTCGGGTGAAGTCGGCTCGAGGCGACTAAAGCAGCGAGAGAGATAGACAGAGAATACTAGAATACTAAAAGTTTACTTTTTGGAGTATCACATGTTAAATGATAATATTTTCTATATATTGAATTGTAGGAACTAATACTTTAAGCGATACGCTCTATTTTAATACATTTATATATGCACAATTTTCCTTACTGTAAAGTACCTTAGTCAAACGTGTAATATAAATATTGGTTAACAACAATATGCACACGCCGAGATTACACACTATGGACCCTAACTAAATTGTCTTTCAACGATAGCTGACGTAAAGAAACAACAAAAAACTAGGAACCCGCTCCGGCTTCGCACGGGTAATTTAATTAATTATAGAAGATTGGCACATAGCGTTACTAAACGCAATAGATCTTTTTAAAAGGAATAATTCTGTCATACATTGTTTTCATGTAACTTTGTTGATTTGCGCGACGCACGCCAGTGAAGCATCCATTTGGTATACATTTTTCCTAGTACTTTACCAGTCATCGTCATATTTCATATATTATGTAAAAAAATATATATATATATAAACCTAAACCATCCTCATGAATAACACTGTTTATTAATGAAAACCTTATGAAAACCTGTTTTTGAATTAACCCCTAACAGACAGGCACACGTGACGGAAGACTTTTTTTATAATTTGTAGTAATATATTGAATGGCAACTGGTAACACTGTCCAAGTGATTGTTAGCTTTATCATTGGTCGCCGCTTTGTTTTTAGCCTTATCGTTGATCTTCTTTATACATTAATGATCTTCTCTATACATTAAATGTCATAATGCAGGGGTTTCAATATTCACACGTTAGTTCAAAATAACTTCATGGATTTAAATTAATATTACCATTTGGTTATATTTAACTTTATAAATTCAAATTGTAACTAAGAAGTTTTATATAAATCGTTTTAATAATCTATTTCAAGTGTTAGGCTTTTTCATTGGTCGCCTCTTTATTTTTGCTTTATCATTGATCGTCTCTTTACTTTAAATTTCATATTACAAGGGCTTCAATATTCACACTTTAGTTCAAAATAACTTTATAGATTCAAATTGATATTTACATGTTTGGTTAAAAATAACTTTATAAATTCAAATTGTAATGACGAGATTTTATAAAAATTGTTTTAATAATCATATTCACACTAGTTCGCTTTTAGCGCTTTTAGTTTCCGGTTGTGGCAATATAAATATGTCTTATAATACTGAGGCATATATAGTGGAGCTCCAGAACGAATCAGTGGACTGAAGTATTAGTGATATGAAGAACCGAATAGTACGTGCAGCCTATTAAACAAGACGGTGAAGATATAAGGATTTTTACATGGTATTGACAGGTATAGATATGAAGAACCGAATAGTACGTGCAGCCTATTAAACAAGACGGTGAAGATATAAGGATTTTTACATGGTATTGACAGGTATAATCAAATTATTTCTTCACCCTACGGATCATTGGAAGACAACTTGGTTAGGGGTATATGAAATAATACCAACTTCACGGTGTGGTACATAGCTAAGAGCTGTTATAACAGAGATAGAGTTAAAGTGAAAAAATTTGCTTTCAACAATTTGTCATAACGTGCCAATGGAAGTATGACTACAATTATAATAGTAGTACTTTAAAAAGATGTTACATATCATGTATAATCAATATTCTAATAAATGTCGACATACAACTAATAAATAACTTGAAATTACTTTATTGCTTCCTTCTAGAACTGGCTTATAATTATAGGCTCGTCCTGATTGACTTATGCTAAATTACTCGGGATAGAAATACACAATTTATAGAGAACTAGCTGTTACTTGTGGTTTCGTTTGTGTTAATATTGAATTTGTCAAACAAATCGGATGAAGCAATAAAAAGTCATACAAAATTTGTTCCCCTCTTTATCCCACTTCTAATAAGACTTCCGTGATAAAAAGTAATCTATCACCATCTCCAGGTTACCATCTATCTCTATATAAAAAATAATTATAATCGATTCAGCGGTCTAAATGTGAAAGCGTAAAAAACAAACAAACTCACTTTCGCATTTATAATATTAGTAAGGATGTTGACTGCATATTGTAGGTAATTTTTACAAAGAGATCTCAAAACAACTACTCCTAAAAATGTAGGAGTGACTGACAAAGTTTGTATACAGAATTATCTGTACCAGGTTATACACTTGAAGGGGTGTGGAGGAGTGAAATAAATTTTTGACCTAATTATAGCAAGTTTTAAAATTTGTCCCCAACTACTTTTACTTAATAGGTCCAAACGTTAAACCTACAACATACACGTAGAAAATCGTGAGCGAAGAGCCAGTATCAAGTAAATAATTTATTAACCATTCACATTTGTATATATAAATCGATAAACAATTTAATTCAATAATCATTCGAATAAACGCCTTAACTAGGTATAGTACGCTTTCGAAAATCGTAACTTTAGTTGTTTATTGTTAGTAGTTCAGTATATATCGATTTCTCGTTAGTTGAAGCTTGTTCCTTAATTACACGAATGAACGAAATAGTTTTCCAAACTAATTGGAAATCAATATAGAGCCTTGACGACAAGATAGCGCTGCTAGTCAATTAGTTCTTCTGAATTAATTTGTTTTTATTGCTAATGGTAGGCTATCACTCAAGTCGGCCCGACAAACCGGCTGAACAGGTATAAAAAATTAAGTTGGAATAATTCAATCTACGCATACATTGTAAGAAATCTGCATTTTCATACATTTTCTTAAAGCTAAGTTAATCAGCCTGCTATGAGATACAAGCGTCTATATTATAATAAACAGAATTTACATATAGATAAATAATACTTCGGCTTATGTTAACTATTTATAAACTGAAATCATTCTGGGTGACACTCTTTATTTATTGATTCATCTACAAAACATAACAACCCCCCTACTTCTTTAAAAAATAACCCATAAAAACAAAATACACATATAATATGAAAACCTTAACATAAGTAATAGTACAGTATATCATAACACTACACCATTTTTTTTTTATGTGTAAGAGTGACTTCATTAAGTTATTTTTATTTCTTTTAGATTCCATAATTTTGCAAGCAACTTGTACAAGTGACCATCTTACATATTAATTACTAGCTGTGCCTGCGAATTCGTTCGCGTGGAACTTTTTTTTTATTGAATAGGAGGCAAATGAACTAGCATTTCATTTGATGATAAGTGATCACCATCGTCCGTGGACATTCACAACTCCAAGCGAATCGTAGGTACATTGCTGACCTTTATTGGAGGGACTGGCCCTCAAGTTCAACTGCCGGAACACACCTATTGGTATTTGGCGGCAGATTTTCAACTTGTGGGTGGTAGATATCCAGGCGGGCATTAGAAAAAGCCCTACCAATATACAATGGTTTCCTCACAACGTTTTCTTTCACTTAAAGCTCCAGCTCGTTATATTTTATAGGAACTAATGATTATTTGATCATTATTGCCCGTTTTTGTAACTTTTTCCAATAAAACTTTGCTGCTATTTGGTGGTAATGTGATTTTAAATAGACTACAGCCTTCTTCAATGATTACTCTATCAAATACAAAAATATTTATAGAAATCCGACGCGAAGTGTTTAAGATTAGCGCGATCAAACAAACTATTCGGTTTTATAATATTAATATATAAATAAAAATATTATAGATTTCGCAAAGGTGTTTTTCTGGCAAAGCCATAACAATATTATTAAGCATTATTAAAGAAAAATAGATGAATAGATTTATGTTAATATTTTTGTTAAGTAATAGACTATACCCACATTTGATCTAATCATTCACCAACAACGGGTCAACCGTCAACGGCCAATCAATCCCAAGCGGAAGTGCAAAGTGCACACTTCAACATTTAATAACGGATTTCCGCAAAGTAACGCCTTCATGAATAAAAGGTCTGTCTATGAAGGTTTGAGATCATTGCGGCTATTATACGTAGTATATTGTAGTCACAGGTCAAATAGCTGCAGATCTTGCCCCCTATCTATTTCTCTATTTCGCTTGTCATATGGTAGTCAGGTCCAGTTGAAGACATAATATAGCGTACTCCACAATCAAAAGACAGACAACTTACTCAAACAAGAATTGCAAAGTTGATATGATAAAAGGATCAAATGCAGTGCGATCATAAAAGCCTTGTCTATAATCATAAACAGTTTCTAACATCAAGCAAGGAAACGGGGAATAATTTAATTCGAGAAAATAGCCTTGCGTATGTAGCCGACCGTCTTTATAAATACTATTTTAGTTAAAAGTCTATGCATTTAAGTGGAAAGGAAACTAGGTAAACTTATACCAGTAAGTTAACATATTTTTTTTTAATTAACGAAGCGTCTAGTAAGATAGGAAATATTTTACCTTAACTAAGATGGCATAGTTGAGTATATTCATGTTATGGACTTTCCGCCTTCCTACGATACCGGGTCCATTAAAAGAGGCGTGAAAAGCAGGAAAGCTTGACAGCGGTGACTAGTAGTGACTTTTGCTTTATTGTCAGTCGCCGCTGATCTGCATTGTACTGTACTTAACACATTGTTGACAATAATATGCTAACATCAAGTCCAGTCACTTTGCTAATTAGTTTGTACTCATAATGGTTACGTACCCTTCTCACTTGCTACAAACCGGAAACTGCTTTTGCATTCTTTCAAATCTTAGGTATTTCACTTGGTGTATAGAACTCGCGTACTAATCAGACATTTTTAATAATAATTTGCATGGTTGTAGGGTTTTTTCTAATGCCCGTTTGACTAGCTAACACCCTCAAGCTGAAAATCTGCTGCCGAATACCTATAGGTGTGTTCCGACAGTTGCCCTCGAGAGTCAGTCCCTCCACTAGCATGTCCACCATTTTGGGCCACATTGCTACTTAATTGTGGCCGTAACGCTAAACCTTAACTATAAAAAGTCATATTCATTATGTCCTATCAGCAGCTATACTTTTCTTACAATGACTTGCTGGTCTTTAATCTAAAATACTTTTATTTTAAACGTCTGCAACATACCCATTATCCAAGTGTCGCTTAGGGCTTGCGACGTTACATGTACATTATATTTGAATAATTCCGCCATATCCAGATAAATATAACCTGTAAACGCATTATGAAAGCAAGACGATCTGTTTTACGAGTAGATGCCTTACTTCAAAAATAACTATATGTTGTTGATGTAACGAGATCTTGTGTAATTAGCCCTCAATTCAGTCCGGCCTCGGATTGTGTAGATAAATGTTCTTCTCGTAAAGCATCCGATACAAGATACTTGTGAATATTGCTTAAAGCTGCAATTCCCAAGTAAGGTAAGATAAGAATAATCTTCCCTAAATATAATCACTTAAGACAAGCAGAAGAATAAGTAATGAAATATGTTGACGAATGAGTTAAAAAATTAAATAAAATTATTTTTAAAATGACCAAACTTATTAAAACTTTTGATCACAGCTAACAATAAAAACCTAATTGGGCCGTGCTCCACGAAAGGTAATAAGAAATGCTGGTATTTTTCGACCTAACTATGCTGTTAACCTGAGAGGCGTGTAGGGTGAGTGTGAAGGGCTGTCAGTCGAAAGGCAACTAGCGAAAGGATGGCAAAGTGGCCAAAGTTTAGTTATGTTGGTAGCGGTACAGCAGAAAAAAATACATCAAAATCTATTAAAAAGATCATTTAAAAATCAGTTTTACTTTTATGCTTCATTCCGGAAGAACAGTTTCGTTTTATAGGGTAAAAAGTATCCCACAATTTGTTCTATAATATTAGTTATCAACATGTCAAACATTTTATTGAAATCTATGTAGTGGAAAGATGCGCGTACAGGTTGACAGTTTTGTTTTTAATATTGCTTTACCTGTATCGATAACAAAATACACCACAATTACAATCTTTAGAACATATTTAAGGTACAGTTTTGAATAAATTATAGCTTGATCATATTATAAAATAGCAATGAAAATATTTATACATATATGAAAACGTAAGCATCGGTTAGGCGGCCAAAAAGTCCTAAACAACCATTAACACCTACTCGCTAGAGCCAATACGTATCTCGGTATATGGCAATGGCTTGTGCCCGGTTATTTATTAGGTATTAAAATTTTACTCAGCTGCCTGAACACTAGTCCACAAATTTTAACCGTTATCCGACCTCAACTATATTTATCCATGCACAATCTGGCACAGTAAACTTTAGTATGCCCTTTCTAGTACTAAATATGTCAACCACAATGCCACTTATCCCAATTATTTTTAGCGATTTCATATGAATGTTCCAATCCCAGCAATGAGCCTGAGCTTTCGGAGAGGGAAAAACATTATAATAAAACCACAGCATAGTGGTAAGGTTTTTTCTAATACACACCTGGTTAGCTACCATCCTAAAGTTGAAAATCTGCCACCAAATTCCTATAGGCGTGTTCCGGTAATTGCATTTGGGAGCCAGACGCTCCACTAGGATTAGCGTGTCCAAGGCAAAAAATCGAGACGTACTATCAAAGACTCGTAGAATGGCCTTCCTCTAAAAGAAAACATTCATTTCATTACCCATTCCTCACAGTTACTATAATGAAGTGTAGAGTGATATAAAAAAAAAACAATCTACTAACTATAATCAAGTGTATAATTAAGCTAAGATATTCAAAAGCTCACGATTAGATTAAGCTGCACGAAATGTATTATTTATTTCCAAGCATTTTTCTATAATAAAAATGATAAAAAAAGGTGCGCACCAAGAGCCTGCGGGCGTAAAATGCTAAACCTATAAAGTGTCACCAAAAAAGGTACACTGATGAATTTATCATTGTTACCGCCACTCAGACGAGTACAGAACCCTTGTTTGTTCTTGAATATATTATAAATGATTAGTTTTTGTATATGATGTAAATGAAAGTAATTTTACTTTTACACCAATAGATGGCGCTGCCACGATTTCGTACAAGCTATCGAATAGTATTTTTTGTTTATAGTGACTATTTTTCTTTATCAATATGTTATCTCGGCCTAACCTGGTGGTTAACTATGGCAATCGCCATAAATACCTAGGTGAACATTAGGATCGTTTTTGGAATAAATATTCTGTTTTGTACAACCCTATACATATACCGGCTGATTCCGAAACACGCAACGCCCCTAAGCGTACCATAGTGTTTTACATACTACTATCTAATTTTGATATATAAAAATTTCGTATCACGTTATTTGTCCACGACGAACTCCTTAACTACCGCACTGATTTTAATGAAAATTTGCATACTGTGTACAGTTTGATGCAACTTGAGAGGTAGGATAAATTTACCTCCATAAGTGATCATAACACGATAGATGATGCTGTAGTCGATGTGATTGACTACACGAAAGAGCAAAATAAGGTCTACTCGGTCAACTAGTATACTAATATATTTACAATGTTGTTACAGATTAATTCAACAGCCGATGAACCTAACAGCAATATGTGAGGAGACCGAACATAATCATCGATACCAAAGTACCCAGTATGGTAAGTTGAGCCATTTATGACCCATATGATTAAAAAAACAATTCAATAACCCTAACCCAAAATAATAAATGACAACAGCCATTGATTTTAGTTTTTTTTATTCTTTATATGTTCAGCATTATCGCCGTAATCGTATTTAATGCTAAGTGACGGTTTGGCCCAAGACAGTGGGCATGTCTTATCCTAGCAGAGAGACTGTCTCTCAAATGCAACTCTCAAGTTGAAAATCTGTCGCTAAATATCTGCACTAGGCTTAACGTGTTTACCATTTCAGACCACATCGCCACTTAGCACATCAGGTAAGATTGTAGTTATAACGCTAAACTTATATAGTATATAAAAGTAACAGTTGCAATTAACATAATAATATCACCTTCGTAAAGTTTAAAAATACATCCAAAAATTGTAGGAAACTTTATTATACCAAAGCGAACGAACTCGGCGGTACAGCTAGTCTATCATAAAATTATATATAAGCTCACGTCATTTTTAAATAAGAAGAAAAAAGATAACTCAGTAGATGTCTTAAAAAATGGTTTTCGAACCACACTGATGAAGCAGAAGCATTTTACTTATCATTAATTTCACTATAATTAAACTGATAATTGTTCGATTTTTACAATAATAATCGTGCTAATGCTCAAAACTTTCGAATATAGTTAGCTATGATGACCTTATGGCGAAGAATTGTCTTAGGAAATTGAAAAACTTTTGGCTGGAGGATGCTCTGTAAAGGAAATAGTTGCTATTAAGGTGGAGTTATGCGCAAAAAATGATAATCATGTGAGGTAAATGAATGTCCTTTGGGAACAAAGGAATCAACTATCGATGGTTGTGCTATTGAAATCTCTAGTAATTTGTACAGCTTGTATATGTCTCACGGGTGAGCAAAACCTCTGTGCGAAGGCAAGCGCTGGCTTGATAATCGCACCAACTACCGAACCTCACTCTGTTAGAACCAAATGAGTTATAAAAATAATTGATTCCTGAGAAATTTGTTATTACATCACGCCAGTCGAGCCACCGAACTTTCAATGTTCTGCAATTTTAAATAACAACAACCACTCCCATCCGACACGTGCTCTTTGAACGCGAATATTGTAATAAGTGGGTTTTGGAAAATTTGGAAAAGTTTGGAAAATTGATAGAATAAAAAGATTTGCAACAACTTCTAAACTATATTCAGAATCGAATGACGTCACAGTTTACCCAATTTTTAAATATCTCAGAGCTATATAGGAAACTTAATTGTAATAGTGCGTCAAAACCCTTACTTTTTTATCCTACAGTTTTTATATACCCATTGAAGTTCAATTACGTGGAATAATTAGATTTTTTATTCTCGTAGTAGGTACTTAATAACGTGCAAAGTTGCAATGTTGTGTGATAATTTGTAATTTTTCGTTTTTTCACTTCAATCAGTCCTGGTATTTTCATTGCCAATTAAGTCAATAAATGAGTAATTAATTTAATTGAATAATCTTTGTAATATTTTATAGTATAAAAGATTAATATGTCCACATGATGTCAATTAGGCTAATACTACCCTAACTTATAACTGCCGTATAAGAAATATGACCATTAATGAGTGAAAAATCGTATTGAAAAACCACTGTCGACAGTGCCATTATTTTACCTTTACAATAAATGCATTACGTAAAATTATAACAATACCCCAAGCTCCTATTAATTAACTATGTGTATTCACTTACAGTAGTGCATCTAAACTCCATCTTGTAGACATTAAAAAACTACAAATAAGACTGCATAAAACAATACTGTTCTGATAAATAAAATTTAAATATAAAAACCACCAAGAAGGACTATTCAAATACTATTAAGTCGTTAATGATTTCGAGAGGGCCAAAATAGCCATTGTAAATAATAATATACCCAAAATTAACAATGCTAAAAAAGAGAGCGGCCAAATTTCATGCGACAGTTAGCGCATATTCTCACGTATGTACTGCCCAGTTATAACAACTTCTATGGCATACTCACGTGATAGTATGTGTTATTGGTATCAAATACGTTAGCTACCAAGTGCGTTAATGAACATTAAAGTGTGATATTATCAGAGTTGGGCGAGTTCTAAGGGAATATTTTTCAAATAAAAACCTCTTTAAACTCGTTCAACTCTGTTAAATGTTCTGATAAAGTTATATTTTAAACTATTAATTGAACGTAGCGTGTCTAACAGATCGAATAGCGCAATAAAACTTTCATACAAAGTTTATTCCTCTTGTTACTCCAATTCCAATAAGATTTTCGCTAGAAAAAGTAGTCTATCATTGTCTCCAGGTTCCCATCTATCTCTATATCAAAATTCATCATAATCAATTCAGCGAATTAGGTGTGAAAGCGTAACAAGTAAACAAACAAACTCACTTCCGAATTTATAGTATTAGTAAGGATAGTAAGGATCCCCTCGTTTTTTGTTTTGCGGTTTCACAAGAATAGGTTTTTTATACGAATAAAAAATGTACTAGTAACAAGTAAATAAATAATGATATTATTTAGAATTGTACTAGAGAGAAATCAGGCACAAAGCACTCCTAATCATAGGCGTAGAATCTGATACGCCGTTTTTGGTTTCCATGACAACGGTAGTGTGAGCGCCACGCCACGCGGCACCTTTGATTTACCACGCACCGGTTCCGAGCTGTAAATAATGGCGGCCTAACGTACATTGGCAGAAATTGGCGGGCCTTGTATAGGTGTGGTTTGATTAGGCTGACCGTATACTTGCGATTTGGTGATCGAACATTATGAAACGGTACGTACGCTGCAATTGCAAAGTATAATTGTATTCATCTTTCCAGATTTACTTAAGGGCCTATATTGTTCATCTAATTAATATATACCAATCTGCAAATATCACAGCGAAACCTCTGGAATGTTACCAAAATGTAAATTTAGGCAGATTCTTGTTAGGCCTACAATCGAACCCGTTGTTACAGGTCATTAAACAACTTGTTATCTCATTTTTCTCAATTCTTATACAGCAAATGATATAATGTATCATGTTGATTTTAATATTACAGTGATAGGCTCTCCAATAACCACTTCATACGAGCCGCTAATTACAATATCAATGTATATATGTTTTTTTCAAATGATAATTCTATAAATTTTCAATCGTACTAGAATGTTACCAATATTTTTATATTAATAAGTAAAAGTAACAGCGCTGTAGATAATAGTTAAACGGTTACTACAGTACCATCCGAAAACAATTACGCATTCCGAGACCAAAAAAATATCAGGGATCGTCGCTGTAAATCTTAAGTGTCTCGGTATTTGAATGTACGTAAGCTGATCTTGAAACATGACAAATTAAATATGAGCTCTCTTTCCGGGTTATAAACATATTCATGGTAGTTACATCTTAATACAGTACAGATCTTTACCACTCTCCTGCGCTTTTCGATATATATAAATTAATTCTGGAATGAAAGACGCCTCAGCATGTCACTACAACATCATAATAGGTATGGTGGTAGTGTTCCAATTTTTATGTTAGTGGTCTTATAACTGAGCCTATATACAGTTAAAAATAAGCAGAATGATTTGTTTGATGAATGCGTTACTTTGTGTGAATCCAATATTAAATGTGCACTTCAATAAGTGCAGAATTAGTCAAGGAGTAGAGCAGAATACATTAATTAATTCAAAATTTCTTCCGTTGCTTTTATAGACTCAACTAAAAGACGATTTTTTAATCCGTTACCATCCGGCCAACCTGCATGCAGTTACACTTATATAATAATATATAAAGATAAGTTAGCAAAAGCGACTGACTGACTACTAAATATAGTCCGCTTAGAACAAATAAGCGGCTATAATAATAGTTTCTACGAATAACGCCTCCGTGAATTGTTCACGCCTACACTCGATGTAACAGTGACGCCTGCAATTAATGTGCTCGCGCAAATAGTTTAAGCCAATGAAAGAATTCTGTATTTTTTTTACGTATTTCCGATGACAAATACTTTAATGAGGATGCGTCTTATATTGACAACCTTTATAAAACTACATTGTAACTTTGTTTATGCTATTTTAATTTTACAATATTAGGCCAATTTCTGAGATTTTGCATTAGTCAATACACCGGAAAATTTAGAAACAACGGCGAGCACCACGAAATAAGCAGTAGATTACAAGCCTTACATTAATAGGTATGTAACAGGAGGTAAACGAGCAGGTGTGTCACCTGATGGTAAGTTATTACAGCCAACCATGGACACCAACAACTCCGAGGAAATTGCAGGTGCATTCCCGGTCTTTATTGCAGGAACTAGCTCTCATATAGTAGCTCATTTTAAAATACAACAAATCAAAACATAGGCTTACCGTCACGTGAATTGTAATCGTGGTCTAAGGTACAGGTCCTCACAAACTGGCTTTACTAATCCATATACACTACCTGGTCTTAGACACGCTTTCAGTACAGCTATACGTTGTTACCTATGTAATGCTACAATGATTAGAAGAAGTGACAAAGCTGCTCCTGGTCTCTGGTAGCTTGCGAAATTGAAAATTTGTTAATATTTTGATTTTTTTTTAATATACGCGCTATCTTCATATCGTACCAAACGATTCAGGAAATTTTCAACAAGATGGCGTTGGCAAGGCTTCTGTAAGCAGTTTTGGTGTCAATGAAATCCCAACAGTGGGTACTTGATGGTGCTTCCTATTTAATAAGTCCCTTACGGCCTTCTCGCATCTACAAAAGCAAGAACGTTAATATGACAACAAAACAAGGGGATGCTACATTAATATATAATTACAATTAACTGGGCCAAAAATCAACATACTTATTTTGTAATCATTCTAATATTATAAATGGGAAAGTGAGTTTGTTTATTTGTTACGCTTTCACGCTTTAACCGCTGTGTCGATTTTGATGAATTCTATTGTAGAGAGAAATAGAAACCTATAGACGGTATATACGCTATTTTTTCGCTCAAAAACCTTATTGAAAGTGGTATAAAGAGACGGATAAACTTTGTAAGAAACTTTTTTTTTTGCGTCATCCGAATTGGCGTACAATATATTAACACGAGCGAAGCCGCACGTAAAAACTAGTGTAATATATAATCGTTTAATGTAATGCGAACTGAAATTAATAGCAATAATAAAACAGGTCGAGTAGATAAATCTATTTTAATACGAATTAACGTTGGGTTAAATAATTCCAAGGCGATCTAAAATCTTATCTCGCGAGTCGAGTGTCGTAGCCGCCGCTGTAAATGATATATCAACGTGCAAATAATAATTTACTAAAGCGAAATCGTTGATCTGTAGCCGGCCTTACAATCCGCTATGGAAGACAAATGCACGAGATAGTAAAATGATATCGGGCCAAGTGCGATTTAAAGCACAATGGGTCTGCTGAAATTTACTTACATACCTTTGAATATGGACATAGAACATAGTCAACACGGCCGGGGAATTTTGTTAAGAAAATGTTACATTCAATATTGCATTAAAACGATAATCGCTCAGGTGATTTGCTACAATAAAACGCACGCTAAGTTATCTTGACATAATTTTTGATCATTTACTTAGGTACAAAATTGAAACCACAACTTATTCGATATACGTTTTAATAAAACGAAGAGGCATTTGATAAGACTAGAATAACAGGAACAACTGTCGATTAATTATTGATTCGTATATTTCTACATTACATTGTTCTTATTATCGAAACCCAATCATGATACGATACAAAAGTCCAATAATAATAACTGTAAAGATAATTGAATATTAATATCTAATTGTCGGATCCAAATAAACAATAGCTACGAACGTTGTTACAGATAATATGATATACTGTTCGAACAGTTATATTTATAGCTTGTAGATCTTGGCGGTGTATATCTTTAATAGATGAAAGCGATAAATCGCGGCTTCGAATCTTCCCCGGAGTATACCTATGTTGGTAATTAAAATGAAAGTGTTTTTGTCTAAACGTTAAAAAATTTAATCAATTTGTTCTCACAGTAAATAGTATGAGCACAATAAATGTGAAAACATTTGTCAGTCCTTCGCACATATAAGGGATGTAGGGCCAACGTGGAGGCTTTAACAAGTATTATTCTTAGTTAATAGATGAATCCCTAAAATGCCTCTCTAGTCAGCTGGAGGGTATCCGTTAAGCAGTTTACTCATATTCAAAAAGTACACAGTATGTTTATAATGAAAACCTATGATTATGCAAGACAGTAATTCAAATAAAACTCATATTTTCTATGTACTTAAATATTTACTTAGGCTATTAACAGAACTGTAATGTTTCCTTTTATTTAATCATAATAATAAAATTTTCTTCATTTGTAATGTAATGGTGCTATGTAAATTTCATCTCCCAATGATATTACTTATATCTCCAATATATAAACTTAATTCCTAATTCACTTTTAAGAAAAAACTGTGATATCAAAGCAATGGAATCTTTCATTTAGATTCCAACGGGCACGTAATAATCCGTTAAACATATAACTTTCATCTCCATACCAGGTAAATTCTTCCTGGAAACATTTCATCAGATTGTTAAAAAAGGCTTAAATGTTTCCTATTTAGTCACGAAATGAAAGTATACAACGTATCCTTAGTTATTAAAAATATAATTATTTTATAAAGAAAACTTACCCTTGAAAACCCTATCACATAAAGAGCAGTAGAGCTGGCCGAGCCGAAAAAAAAAGAACTATATTAAGAAAAAGTATAAAGCGATGTTAGTGCAGTGGTAGCGTGTAGGAACGCCGCATCATGGGACGTGTGGTCTGAGCTTGAGCTTTCGATGAAAGAAAACATCGTGAGGTAACCAAAGCATGTTGCACTCAAGTTGAAAATCTACCGTCAAATACCATTAGATGTGTTCCGGCAGTTGCACTTGCAAGCCAGTCCCTGCTATGAAGACCAACAACGCACCTGCGATTCCTCTAGTGTTGTGAGTAAAAAATTCTCTATAGTTTGCAATCCAAAAGTCGTGCTCTTGAAGTATATAACTTACATCTTCAGTACCTAGTAAAACTGTTATTTACAATTATAAAAAACTTTATAATATTTTCAATCCAAGCACAAAGAGAAAGTATACTCTATCCGCTGTCATATATAATTCACAAAGTAACTTAAAACGCTCTTAAATTTAAATAGGTAGTTACATACAACTCGGTCACAAATCAGTCGAATGCCTAATCATTAAGCATCGATAACTTAGAATAAATAGCAGTAAGGTGGACATTGTGGCGGTTCAGTTCCTGCTGGAGTTAAGATCGGGGGATGTCACATTAATCACGATTTGAGCTCAATGTGCCTGTAGGCAGTGCACATCAGTGCCTTTGATCGTGGGGCCATAAAACGTGCGTGCAAATCTGCTATCAGACAGTATATGTACAATTTATATGTATGAAGGTAACGTCCAGACTGATTTACTACCGTCTACCTCAAAGTGGTATAAATATATTTTTTTAATGTAATGAGAATATTGTGTCATTGTCATAATCTGTTTTAATTAATGTTTATCATTATAGTTTAATTGTCATTAAACTGTTATTTAGCGAAAATAATGGTTTATATGATAAATAAATTTAGAATCATTACAAAATAGGTAGCCTAGTGATTATAATGATATACAGTAAAATCACAATCATCAATCAATGATTCAGTAAAAGGATCTCCGTTGCTCTGAATGTGAAATTAAAATCTATTGCTCGCTCGCCACCAGTTAGTAAGGGTTGCACAGTATAGTCTTTCCGTTCCAGTACAATCCCTGTATAGGATTAGGATTTAGGATCTATTAAGATCAATCGTTACGTTTTTTCATATATTTTTTTTATAGTTAAGGTTTTTAGCGTTATGGCCATAATCTTACCTGATCTTAAGTGACAATACGGCACAAGTTGGTAAACACGCTAAACCTGTGGAGGAACTGGCTCTCAAGTGCAGCTGCCGGAACACACCTATTGGTATTTGGCGGCAGGTTTACAACTTGAGGGTGGTAGCTACCCAGGCGGGCATTAGAAAAAGCCCTACTACCATGCTATGGTTTCCTCATGACGTTTTCCTTCACCGAAAGCTCAAGCACATTGGTGGTTGGATTTCAATTCACGTCCCTTGACGTGAAGTCGTACACACTACCACTGAGCTATCATCGCTTCATTGGTAGTTTATTCTGATAATAGACCAAGTCGATGGTTGGCCACTTAATAGCACCCTCGTGCTCGTTGCTCCCCGTACAGATTATCTTCCGCACTCGTCCTACAGATTCGGAGAAGCTGTGAATACCCCTAAAACAAACAGCGAATTTCCTTTCCCAAAAAAAATCACTAATCTTTGATAAGGAGAAAAGCATTTTATGTAATTTTTACATTGGATCAAAAAGGAGATTCACTTTACAGTTTTTATGCATTATATAACACTAACTGGTGCCTGTGACTTCATACCTGCTTTTATAGAGTGCGAGAGTGAGTAAATCTACACGTATTCCCTTTCTTGTCTCCTGTAATAAGGTTGAAATGAGGGTCCGGCTGGTATTAGCCTATTTCAGTATGTTAGATTATGTTCGGTGTACCCTACGAAGAGGTTGCTGAGATTGTGCTCGTAGAGTTTTGAAGTAATCTAATCCTCCTGAACAATAAAATTTCAAAGGAGAGAGATTCGTCGCCAATCATTATTTTATTTTTGTTTACACAGCACAATAAAAATCTTCTCGGAGCTTACTCCTTAAGAATCGATCTTCCATACTATGCCACCGCTATAGAAATTTTATGTGGACTTAAAATCATACATATGTTAACTCAAAAGCATTACGTTTTTCTGTGCAGCATACCGTGGGCACCGTATAATTTAGCAATTGTTATTTGAAAGACAATCGAACTTCGTAGACACTTTTTGTAACGCGTAACGCTGAGGTAATGGCCATACATCCGAGTTCGAACTCGTGTGTCAAATGTGCGGGGGAATCAATCATCGGTTTGATATGTATCGGTCGCACTCGAAGCCGGCTCTCTGTGTAGTGTGTTAGAATGGGAAGTTAACTGTCCGCTTTTGTGCCGCGGACATGACTCTGATGTGACAGGTGGTACGGTCTATCGCTTGCCGGTTGTAAAATACATCAAATATGTAGAATATTCGTATATTTAGCTACGTAAACTTATTTTTTACTCAGACATTAAATAACGATTCAATATATATCTATTAATAGTATCAAGCTTTAATTGAGAGGAAACCGGACATTCAATATCTTTGAAGAATATTAAACGGAAGACAAATATATTTTTATTATAATATTTTAGTTATTTTGTCGGTCTGTCTCTTTGTATGTCGTGTATCGCACTGAAACTACTGTATACATTGTGATAGACTTTACCTCCTGATAACTAAGGTTATATGTTTATGAATATGCAAGACTCTTTAAAAAATTGATAGAAAAAAAGATAATAAATATGTTGTGGCCATAATCTCACCTGATCTTAAGTGACGATACGGCCCAAGATCGTAGACACGCTAAATCTTTTAATTAACTGGCTCTCAAGTGCATCTGTCAGAACACACCTATAGGTATTTGGCGGCAGATTTTCAACTTGAGGGTGGTAGCTAGCCAGACGGGCATTATAAAAAGCCCTACCACCATGCTATGGCTTCCTCACGATATTTTCCTTCACCGAAAGTTCAAGCTCATTGTAGGTGGATTCGAACTCAATTCCCTTGACGCGAAGTTGTACACGCTACCACTGAGCTATCATCGCTTCAATTCGATAAGTATATAAAAGTTTTTGATAATAATATTTATACATAGCATAATAATATCATGCCCTCAAAGTCAATCTAATAAAATAATATCTACTAAAAAAATATGAAACGTTATTTCGAGTCGTAAATAAGCAAATAATATCTTTCACATCTGTCAAATTTAATTAAAATGGAAGTTGTAATATCCAAAAAAAGAGGGAATTTTAAGAAATCAAGATAAGACCTTTTACGCCAGTATATTACCAAAGTATACTGCGATTATAAGAAAAAAAAAACATACAAATTGAGTAATGTTACAGCTTTATTACATACATTTATACATAGACAAAAAGGCACAAACTTTTCATTGAAAATTGGTCATGTTATACTTTAATTTTAATACATAGGCTTACGTTATTTGACTCCAAGTTATGTATTAAAGTAATATTCGTAGCATTTTAAGTACAATAATTTGGTTATTATACATGAGTGAAGAAATTTGTAAATAATAACTTGAGCATGGTTTATTAGTTGTCGTAAAAACTTTCTGCACAGTCATAGTAAAAGAATCAACATCTACAGACAAGCGGACAAACACTGTGAATTAATTAACCTTGAATTAAGGGAAACCAAAATAAATTCTACTTATTTGTTGTTATCTTTTACCTAAGAGGAAACAGAAAATATTGTTTATATACCCTCATAATAGACACACAAGTAATGAATTTAAACAATTAACAGCAATTCACGATAAATGCAAATACGATCACTGTGTGTGTATGTGTTCATTGCTTCTATGTTTGTAGCTCATAAAATTGTATAAAATTAATGGTTCATTTTCTTGAATTAATTAATTTATGCATTTATTATTATCTAATATTTATTTTATTGTTTCTAATTGGCTCATTCACGGCACTAACAAGATATAAATTTAGTAACTTAGTTTTGCTCGATTACCCGCGACGCAGGATTTATTTTCTAGTGCGGGGATCAACAGATTATTTGTATGCATAATATTATTAAGTCTGCTAAATAAAGATTATTTTTTTTATCTAATAAAGTGAACTATGAACAATAAAAATATTTAGGGGTTACAAAACAGTATGTTTTCCTTTTCTATTCCCGTGAATTAGCAGCCATTTCGGTTTTTTAATTTTACTAGCTTTAGCCATGGTTACGCTCCAGTTAATATCGGATGACTCAATAAAAAGTTTCATATAAAGTTTATTCTTCTATTTACGCCTCTTCCTGTAATTTTTTCGCTATGAAAAGTAGACTATCACCGTCTCCAGAGCCCTATATATCTCTATACTAAAATTCATCTTAATTGGTTCGGCGGGCTAAGCGTAAAAGGTAAACAAACTCATTTTTGCATTTTTGATATTAGTAATTGGATTTTACGTACGGCTTCGCTCGCATTAATATTGATTTTTGATAAACAAATCGTATGACTCAATAAAGAGTTTTATAGAAAGTTTATCCCACTCTTCAGCCCTCTACCAAAAAGAATTTCGCGAGAAAAAATAACCTATCACCGTTATCAGGTTCGCATCTATCTCTATACGAAAATTCATCGTAATCGGTTAAGCGGTTTAGGCGTAAAAGCGTAACAAACAATCAAACTCACACACTCACACTAATATTAGTATCGTTGATAGGTTTGAGCGTCTTGTCAACAACCTCAGCTGTTGTTAAGTATCGCTGTGGTCCAAGCTGGCGAACACGCTAAACCTGTGAAAGGGCTGGCTCTAAAGTACAACTGCGGGAACACACCTAATGGTATTTGGTGTCAGATGTTCAACTGGAGGACAGTAGCTAACTAGGCGGGTATTAGAAAAAGCCCTACCACCATGCAAATTCACACTTTTTCAACACGTATCATTAATAGGCTATTCATATCTCGTTCGGCCTTAAGTATAAAGTTTTTAATAAGAATTCAACATTCATCTGCCTTCATACTTGATATTCATCTTAGTGCATGTCTTTCATATCTTGTCATAACATGCCCATACCATCATTACTTCTCAACTTCTCTGTCACTGGCGCAATTTTTACACTTCCTCGGATCTTATCCATTGTAGTTATAAATGGAATGTAAATAATTATTAAAAATAATAATCCATAGATGTGAAAGTGTGTCAGAATCGTATTGCAACAATTATTAAACTAACATCGGTCCAGTCAGAATATCAAAGCGATTGTATCTCCGTCAGGAGGCGAGCCACCGTATCGGGCCACAATCGAAGATATTTGCATATTAGATGCATCTCGGTGTTTAGATACCAACTTTTACGTTCACCCAAGGGTTGTCACAGTAACAAAATAAAAATAATTTAATTTAATTACATTTAATAGACAGCAAATAGGCAAACGATCCATCTGTGTGTGGTTACCGTCGCCTATGGACAGTCCAAAAAGCCTCAAAGCCTCATATCGAACGTTTATTTTCCGGCAGGCCTAACCTCATGGGTGATCGCTAACCATTCGGGCAATAACCCTACCACCAAGCAGAATAATATTTAGTTTTAATATAATAACAGCTCAACTTATAAAATAATCGAAAAAGAAGCGATGATGATACAGTTAGGAGTTGTACGTACGTCGCGTCAAGGGGCCTGAGCTCGAATCCACATGCTATGAGCTAGAGCTTTTCGTGAATGAACACATCGAAATGAAACCATAGCATGGGTATATCTTTCTTCTAATGCCGGCTTGATTAGCTACCACCTTCAAGTTGAAAATCTACCGCCTAAAATCTATAGGTGTGTCCTGGCAGTTGCACTTGAGAGCCAGTCCTTCCACTAGGTTCAGCGTGTCCACCACCTTGAGCCACATCGGCACTTAACATTGATGGTGAGATTATGGTCATAACATTATCTTATCTTTACTGATGTTATAAATGGAAAAGTGAGTTTGTTTGTTTGTTACACTTTCACGCCTAAACCGTTGAATCGATTATTATGAATTTTGGTTTAGAGATAAATTAAACCTAGGGACGATAATAAAACATATTGAAAGGGGATAAAGAAAGGGATAAAAATTATATGCATTTTTTTATTGCATCATCCGATTGGTTTGACAAAACCAATAGTACCAATAATCAGAGGTAAAAAAGAAATAATCAAACCTATTCAAAATATGTCGGGAACATGGTTGGACTTCTTCGCACCAGTCATAGCTTTTCCTCCGTCACTACAAATAGAACAAATACTTTTCTTTTCTGAAAGAGGGATCGTGAAGTATTTCTTTATACTAAAGAGACACTGCACTAAGTTATACATAGCCTAAAAGGATATCGCCTCTCCGCACAAATAGTCACAACGCAAAAAACATGATTACCGAGAAAAAGGTGTTTAAAGTTTATATAACAAAACGATTTTCAGCAACATAACAGCTTGCATGACGCTGCAAAATGACATTTTAATATCTTATAGTGCAATGAAAATTATTTTATTATTTTTTGAGCTGTGATGGTATTAGTGCGAAGGTGCGATATATCTTTTTGTTATCTAATTATATAACAAAGTAGCCTATAGTAATAATTTTAAACTAATATATAATGAACAGATTTTGTTTCAGTACTAGTTTTATAACTGGCGCAGTATTTGAAAAAGGAATTGAATGTAGCATGCTGTACGGATGAGGGTGGCGTGTTGTATCTGAACAAACCTTCCATAAACATAAAGAAAAAAAAACAGTTTTATTATATGCATAGATTACAACAAAACGCAACCCTATATATTGGTATGCAATCGCATGACCAAGTGGTCGAGATAAAAATATAATCGACTGAACAACGCTTAGATTAATCACGTTTGCGACTGATATTAATTTGTTTAAAAATTGTTGAATAGATTTTAATTTCGATTAATTTGGCGTTGAGGTTTTATGAATAGTTTTATCGAGGAAATGCATTAGCTTTCGACAGGGCCTAGATCCTGTAGACACTTGTACTATCAAAGATATCGAACCTTGAACCAGCCCCACTCGAGTAGTTTTAGAAATCTCAGGCCATGCAGAAATACTTGCTAATTTGGTTGTGATCTTTTTTTATATAATTATGGTTTACCGTTATGGCCACAATTTCACCTGATGATAAGAAACGATGTGACCCAAGATCATGGACACGCTAAGCCTAGTGGAGGGACTGACTCTCAAATGCAACTGACGCAATACACCGCTAGGTATTACTTGCTTGCTTGTGGTTGCTGGTGGTAGCTAACAAATGGGAAGAAGCTCTACCATCATGCTATAGTTGTATCACGATGTTTACCTTCACCGAAAGCTCAAGCTCCTTGTCGGTTGATTCGAATTCTCGTACCTTAACACGGCGTCCGTGCCCACTACCAACTGAGTTATCATCGCTTTAATATCTTCCGTCTTCTATCAGAATAAAGAAAAATCTCCAAACATATAAACGTCCTACCACTTTTATAATAAGGTGTAAGCTTATAAGCCATTTGTATAAAGAAATAAATTGCATTCGCAATTATGTACAAGGAACAGACTTTCTTGACATAAGTGACAAGAATTAGATTAAAAAAATACAGACTCGTATGTTCATATATTTAGTGCACTTTAGAAATATTACTCCATACAGTTACTACAAAGACACTAATAAAAAAGGTAACTACATATTTTGAATGCATCAAATTGTACAGTGTTCATATATTTATTGTGTAATTAAGTTCTTTTTTGTAAATACACCAGTAGACTCAATAGACATTGTCCTGTCAGAAATATGGCCTGCCTGCTATAAGTGGGTATAACAAATGTTACTGCGACAAACTGATATTTGTTAAACCTGAGATTGACATTTCACTTACTTTATTTCGTAGATAAGGGGCTAGATGTTATCGAAGCAAAATTAAAAAATAAGTGCAGTAAATTCTATTTTTTTGGTAATAAGTGAAAAATCCTCTAAAAACTAAAATGAGATGATTATGAAGCGATGATAATTCAGTTGGTAGTGTGTACAAACGCCGCGTCAAGTGACGTGAGTTCGAATCCACGTACAATATGCTTGAGCTTTCGGTGAAGAAAAACATCGTGACGAAACCATTGCATAGTGGTAGGGCTTTTTCTAATACTCCACTGGCTAGCTGCCACCCTCAAGTTGAAAATCTACTGTCAAATACCTATAGATGTGTTCCGACATTTGCACTTAAGAGCAAGTCCCTTCACTAGGCTTAGCGTGCCCACCATCTTGGACCACACCGTCACATAACATCAGTTAAGATTGTGGCCACTTACTTACTTTGACGTAAGTTCCCGCAGCTGCACCAGACCAAGAGCCAGTCCAAAAGTTTTAGTGTATCCACCATCACCTAAAAAGTAGAAACTATAAAAAAAGTTAAAATTTATTAGGAAAGAAATATGATTCAAAGCGATTGAATTTCAGATGCATATAAAAGATCTGTGGTAAAAATAGTTATATTCTTTATAACAATTCTATACCCATTAGGGTGAAAGTAGGTTCTAAAATTATACAATATACCATGGATTTAATGAAACTTCTTTAAAATATAGTCAAAATACAGTACTACAGTACAGTTAAATATTTCTGATAAATAAAAATGAAATGGTAAAAAAATCATGTGTAAAGTTCCGAGTCGACGGTCTGTACATTGTTTACTCTTTGTACCAATACGCTCAGCAAGTACATTTATAGGTCTGAAATTTTTTATGTGCCAGATAAGGTGCTATAAAATTAAATGGACAGTCGATGAGCATACCACATACTACCCCTTTAAGGAGGCCTTATTCCGAACGCCAGAGTCTTTCCACGGTTTTTCTCCAACGTGCAATTCCGTGAAAGTGATATCTATATCTTTGTTGATTGTTGGGTTTTTGTTGGTAACAATAAAGATGGAGATGACACGTTTTTGTTCGTGCGAAATACCTTCTTCATACGGCAAGTTGTTAGTGATATTATACTAATGCTAATAAAATTTAATCTGTCAGAAGATTACAGTCATATACATGGGAAATAGTTAAACTCTATTCAAGTTTCTTCACGATAGCTACAACACGTTTAAGCTTCACCTTCAAATCGCTAACCGAATCCCTTATTTTTAGTTAAAGACATATGACAATAATTTGTTATTGTTCTCCTCCTAAACTACTCCACCAATATTGAGGATATTTTTGACAATTTATTCAATAATCTGGGTTGCTTTTAGGTAGGCTTACCATACGTCCCGGTTTGACCGGGATAGTCCCGGTTTGAGATCCCTGTCCAAATTTTTTGTGTTGTTTGTATTAATTGTACTTTGTCTCTTTTTCTTACTAATAAAAAATATATTCACATTTATTAATATGTTTTCAATTCATAATAATTTTGATTGCATTTCAAATATGAAAAACACAAATTAAGCGAAAAGCAAAATGAAAATGAGCCTCTTTCTCTTCTGCGTCCCGGTTTGGCTCTTCGTAATTATGGTAAGCCTACTTTTAGGTATATTTGGACCAAGTTGCGTTGGTATATATATATTCTTTATTTATTTATTTTTTCATTTTTCTTCGAAATTATATCTAATATATTTGTGTATTTTTCACACAAAATCGTTCTGTAGCAGATAAACATCTGCCTACCGGGTTGGCTATTACGCTGTACGCTAGTCTCAGAAGCCGCTGTACCAATTTCAAAGTAAATTCGTAAGTAGGGGAAAATTGGCATGAAAGAGCCATATTTTGGAAGGACCACTATCATTACACTAATGTGATCTTTCAAAACATAGTTCTTTTATGTCCCTCTTTCTCTACTTATTTATATATCGCTTGGTTACATTTGCTACATAGGGTAGTTTTTATTTTAATAAGTGATGCTATACTTGATAATGAGTCAATAAATAAACGAATTCAAGTCAGTCAAAATTCTTGTATATTTACTTGTTTTAGTATTCGCTTGATGGTTGAATTGAGACTATAACAATTATTGAAAAATAAAGGGAAAAATGACTTCAGAAAATACTTCCTTTTTCAACGATTAACCAATAGACAAGAAAAAGTACTCGTATCGGCCTATCTATGTATAGATAATTCACGATGCTCTATTCAGAGTCTATGCATAAGGATAATTATAATACAAACAGAGAATGAACAATGACTGGGACCGCAACGTTCCCAGTTCACGCCATTCCGAACATAATCCATTTAACACCTAATTCGTATTGAATACGAACAAGTCCGCAATTGAGCGGTACGCCCGCTATGTAAGTTATTGCAGTAAATTAAACGTCTGTTTGGTCCGGGCAAGTCTAAACTTGGTCTACGTTTCAATGGTGCCCCTTGGTCGATAAGTCAGTATTATCGTCCGGTCGGTGAAGTACCTACCTACTGATTTGCATATATACCAAGTTAAGACCGGATTAGAAATTTAGTCTTCAATACTCCGTATTGAGCGCTGAATTTAAAATTGCTAATATGTATTTAGTGTGACGTTCATTCGGAGTGTTCTTTCACTCTTCCTTTACATATGAAGGAAAGGTAAACAGAGTATCATATTTTTTTTTAATATAAGTTTTTATCTTAACGTCACTTGCAGGAAAACCTGCATGATAAGGCTTTAACAGTACAGGCTTCTTTTCATCTCGATAAAAAATACTGTTCCAGATTTGAATCGATGATGGCTCAGTTGCTATTGTGTACTGAATTCCTGAAATGAGCTTCAGTTTTGAATCTATAGCATGATGATAGAGCTTTTTCCAAAGTCCAATCTGGGTAGCTACCACCCTCGAGTTGAAAATCGGCGCCAAATGCCTATAGGTGTGTTCCGGGAGTTGCATTTGAGAGTCATTCCCAACCACTAAAGACACGACTATGTTGGGAAACATTGTCACTTAACATCACGTGATATTGTAGCTATAACACTAAACCTATGAAGTATTTTTATAAACGTTATAGGTTACTTATTACTCTCAGGTGTGGAGCAAAAAGAAAAATACTACCACGAGAAAACTCAAAGAAAGACAATGAATAGCTTCAATCGAGAAAAATATACTTCCTCTAAGGGAATGAAAAATCATTAAGTACCACGCGAACAAAGTTGAGAGCACAATTAATGCTGCCCATATACATATAATTAGAAGTATAGGAAGATTAAGGAAATTTTGGATGAGCTGCGCAAGGAATGATATTTATTAAACCAAAAAAAACTGTGTGCATGATACATCACTATATCTCTGTCGCCTCGAGCCAAATTTTCCCGGACGAGCGTCACACAAAAAATTTGCAGATCAGAGTTTCAAAGACAAGAAATTTCACTTCAAAGAATTTTATTTAGCTTAGGCTTTGAAAAGGCACTTAGTAACGTTAAAACTACCGCCGGTTTGGAAAATTACCCAGTTAGAGAAGCTAGCCAGTTGGGCATTAGAGTCCCAAAGGTTTCAATAATTGGACAAGCATACGCACAAATAATTTTTCAAATGCAGAGCAGTAATTCTTAAAATGAACGATTTCAAACAAACATTTAATATATCTAACATTTAACACTAGCTTTTACGTACAACTTCGCTCACGTTAATATTGATTTTGTGAAACAAATCGGATGACTTAAAAGAAGTTTCATACAAAGTTTATCCCTCTTTTTACCTCACAACCAATAAGGTTTTCGCAAGAAAAAGTAACCTATAACCGTCTCCAGGTTCCCATCTATTTCTACACCGAAATTTATCGTAATCGAATCACCGGTTTAGGCGTGAAAGCGTTACAAACAAACATACAAACAAACTCACTTTCACATTTATAATATTAGTATGGTAGATAGGAATATATATAACAGATTAATTAAAATAGATACGGATTCAATTTAAATTTGAAACGGCAATAAATAAGATCGAATGGTATTTCATATCGAAAGCAAATCTTAAGTAGTTAAGTAGATTCGAATGCCATAGTTTAAAAAGTCCCTTGGCCGCATCTCATGGAGATAAATCCGGCGGGATAAGCCTGAATGCTTCTACAGAAACACGAACTATGAGTTTTTATCCGTCCAGCCGAGCCTCTTTATGGTTAATAGGCTTTAATCATTATGTAATTACTAAAAAAAGTTACATCGAACATTTAGAACCAACGCATACTTTATACTAGCGGTTTGTACATCTACAAACGTTCTAGTAGTTTATTAGAAATAATTTAAACCGCATCATAACGTCGGTAACTACGCATCATTAAAATGCAACGAAACTTTATCATTTTATTCTTGATTGTACTGTTTTCAAAAATATTACAAGGGTGCTATAAAACTATTCAAAAGTAGTATTAATAGACAATATAATTCATAGCCTTGATCAGCCTGCAACAAAGTAAATCGAAAAAAAATTTACTAAGAGATAATGTAATCCAGAAACTTTGTAGCCTAGAACTTTTCCGCTTAGAATGATCGTAGACCCGGCAAATGTTACATGATAATTTCGTGAAAATGCTGTTGAATTCGTAAGTACATAATCAACATAATACTAATAATACTCAGTGAAATGGTTCACGTTTATGCAATAATGTTGGTTGGAAACGGTTTTGTGTCAGGTAAAGAAATTTTTCCGAGAAAAAGCACGAACTTAAACACCCCTCACACAATGCAGTCGCGATTTCAAATGCTATGAAATTCACAGTATTTTCAATTACGAATTAATTTCATTGTCATTGCGATTTCATTGTCAATTGCGAATTCTCAAAAATTCCTTCCTAGGGTTTGGATTTTACTCTAAGGATATACTATCGATATTCCGCCATACCAAAACTATTAAAGTGCCATAAAATATTTCTAGAATTTCATCACAACTTGGGGCAGTGATACCGCTGAAATTCCTCCACTCTACAGAAGACGGTTGCCAAATAACGTTGTATTATGGCCCTAAAAAAGTCAGAAATACTTAAATTCTGCTTACATAATACCTGAAAACTACAAACCCTACATTACAAAAAGAAAAACGAAATACTGAACACAATAGCGCTTTAAACACAATTCCCTACACAACGCAATCCGAATATCCATTAAAATACTTCATATCACTGTAATAATTTAGTGTTACCATGTCAGCTGGATATGAAGAACAAAAAGTGGCCAGTAAACGCCCCGCAATCATTGCTTCATTAGTACGATTTCGTCACAACAGTTTAATCTATATAAGGTCGATCAATCGAAAGCCCGGATCAATCGGCGCTCACGCCGGGTGGTAAATTAGTGTTGCCAGCAAAAACCGATACATACCCCATACAGCGTAACACTCTAAGGGCGTATTCAACACGTCGTCGTGCGCTGATTTACTATCTTCGCAAAAATGCAAAGAAAGTTATCTTGGAACTAACTGTAATACTTTTTTTTTGTTTATACTTTATAGGCTTAGCGTTATGGCCACAATCTTATCTGATGTTAAGTAGGATGTGACCCAAGACGGTAGATATGTAAAGCCTAGCGGAGGAACTGGTTCTCAAGTGCAACTGCCGAAACTCATATATATATATATATATATATATATATATATATATATATATGTAGGCAGATTATTAACTTGAGGGTTATCTACCCAGGGGGGTATTACAACAAGCTCTCTATTCTATTCTATGATATCCCACCATTCCATGGTTTCATCTCGATGTTTTCCTTTTAACCCCAGTTATTCTAAACTGTGTATTGATATGCGATGTATATACAACTCTCTTGTTATCCCTTTCTTCTCTCTTATGTAATAAAATATAAGTTATTGTTAAAGTCAGTTTTTATGTAATTATTGAACCGCCGCCTAAAAAGTTCACTGGTAAAAATATCGCAAATTTGTTCCCTCGTCGATAAATTTTCTAAGTGCATCCAAAATAATGATATGTAAATTAAAAAAATACTTTTAACGAAAAAGAATAAAAGTAAGTCACTAGAATATACTAAAAAAATACAAGAAGGTTGAATTCCATTGAACAATATATTTGCTGAAATATTTATATCGGACACTTCTGAGATAAGACACGTATAAGGAAAAATTTGATTCCTTGACAATTAAATGTTATATTTAAAGCTTAAATGCTATTAAATCGAATCGTTTAAAGTAATATGAAAATAGATATAAAATTCTAACAAATAATACCTTCTTAATAAACTGTTCTATCTAATAATACAGTATTTATCAACGTGTTGTTAGGTATATTTTATGTTTCGAATAGATAATGCAATGCGGTATATACAACTTAATTTACACTTTGTGTATTTAAATATTGTATTTAATACGAACCGAACAGTTTCGTAAGAGCTCCTACAATGTAACGATATTTTGTATCGAATCAATAGGGTTTCAAATCGCCTTCTTGTTGTTGTAATAAATATTTATCGAAATCGTCTGATGTCGCGACTTGTTGTACATTCCTCGGTCGGGTACGCGATACGCATGCTGAACTATATAAAAAACTGTATTGTATGTCGCTTACCTTTGAGTGTCGTTTGAAAGAGGATTATCTATGTATATTGATACTAATAAATTTGTGAGTTCTATAGATTTTGCTATTGCCTTATCGTTTATCCATAATCATACACTTGACATCAGGATGTCAAGTCTTTTTTATAGTTCATAGGTTTAGCGCTATAGTCACAATCTCAGCTGGCCTTAAGTGAGGATACGGCCCAAGTTAGTAGACAGACTAAGCCTGTGCGGAAACTGGCTTTCAAGTGCAACCGCCACAACACACCTATATGTATTTGGCGGCTTATTTTCAACTTGAGGATGGTAACTAGCCAGGCGGGCACTAGAAAAACCCTAGCAACATGCTATGGCTTCCTCGTGATGTTTTCTTTCACCGAAATCTCAAGTTCATTTTAGGTGGATTCAAACTTACGCCACTTGATGCGGCATTCGTTTACGCTACCACTGAGCTATCATAGCTTGAAATGCTTAACATTAATATTTATTTCCCAGCTGATAGGAGGATGTCATATCCTGATCTCGTGATTTAGTGTTGAGACACTTTTAGTTTTTTATTTACGGTTAACCATAGTAGAAGAACACAACTAGGTTAGGAGCTCGGGTGTGTATTATAAAAATATCCCATCATCGTGCTGTGGTTTCATCACAATGTTTTAATACATCAGAAACTTAGGCTTTTTTGTAAAATTCGAATCTACGAAGAACTACGCAGGTAGAGTTTCGATATAACATCTTTACTGTGAGTCCTATTGAAACGCGAACTAAAACCTTTGCTTCGTCGTATTTTTGTCATACCATGGAGCTGTGAAACCGTCTTCCTGCTAGAGTGTTCCCTCCTTTCTATGAAACTATCTAGGCATCTAAGCACGCGAGCATAACAACGGTCACTGGCTATGAATTATGGGCAATAGTTTGAAGCCATGATATCTCAGTGATAGTGTGTACGACTTCGCGTCAATGGACGTGAGTTCGAATCCAAGCACCTACAATATGCTTGAACTTTCGGTAAAGGAAAACATCGCGAGGAAACCATAGCATGGTGGTAGGGCTTTTTCTAATGCCCGTCTGGCTAGCTACCACCCTCAAGTTGAAAATCTGCCGCCAAATACCAATAGGTGTGTTTCGGTATTTGCTCTTGAGAACCAGTTCCTCCATAGATTTAGCATGTAACTTGGGCCGTATCGTCACTTAAGATCAGGTGAGATTATGGCCATAATGCTAAACCTTAACTAGAAAAAAAAGTCGCCATTGATTAGGACTGTACTATACTTGTATCACGTGTAGAGCACTCACTATGCTACGCAACATAAAAAAAATTGACATTTACGAAAGATATTGGCAGAATATTCTTCAAGAAAACAAGAGAAACAATTACTGGAGAGAACTTTACATTATATGTACCACGCTGCAACATTGCCTTATTAAGAAATATATAAACACTAAATTTTACGTGCGGCTTCGCTTGAGTTAATATCGATTTATCAAACAAATCGGTTGACGCAATAAAACATTTCAATCAAAGTTTATCTCTCTATTAACTCCACTCTCAATAAAGATTTCGCGAGAAAAAGTAGCCTATCTCTGTCTCCAGGGTCACATCTATTTCTAAATTCATCACTATCGATTCAGCGGTTTAGGCTGAAAGCGTAACAAACAAACAAACTCACTTTTGCATGTATAATATAAGTATGAAGTATGATAATGATGGTTGCTAATAATGTCTACAAACTGTTCGTTACATTGGCAATACTTTACTAATCAGAGCTCTTCACATAATATTAGAGTATTTTGTACGATGGGGTTGCATGGGGGCAGCTGCTCTCTTACCACCACCTAGCTATAAACCCTTGGCATATATGATGTGTGCAATGTAGCATAATTACTTAAGGCAAATGCATATATTACTATACTTGAAACTGGAATCTTCTACCCTCATTACCCAGAAACTTTTAGGCATATATTACCTATAAATTATTCGTGAAATTGCGATCGACGTGAACAGATGTTTTATACCGTCGCTAATTAAAACTGTATTATAAATTCAACACAATTATTGAAATATTGTACATACATTATATACATTGTAATCAATATGGACTTTGAAAATATTATTAATAGCTTTCATTTGAAAGTGACATTTTATTTAAACCTCGTATAACAACGTATGCTAGTTTCAGTAGTTTCAAATCGAAAGAGTTCCAATAACAAAAGCAAGTAATAGGCCTCACAAGCGATTTTTAAACTTAAAATGTCTCTATTTATCATATATTGCACTTCTAAAATAATACATACACACACATATCAAGAAAAAAACACTATTTTTAACACACATGATATTTTAGATGCAGTTTTTGTTATTTAAACTAGTTAAAAAACTGTTTCTGTCTTGGACATCCTTGTGTTTGTATGTCCTGTATGTTATCACGATAACAACCGAAATACTTTACTAATCCAGTCTTTTTTTACGCTTCAGTATTATTATGAATAGAACCCTATTACTTTTCACGATCTGATTCCATGTGGTTTAATTGTTATTAAATAAACAAAAAAAGACTTTATGAGGCTTGCACTTTTGGATTTTTCTAACTTTATTTATGACGTTCTATTGTGACAGGCATTTTAAAGTGACTTTTTTGACGCGTCACCAACATGCCTAGTGTCACGCGATATAAACAAATTAAATAATGTTGAAAATTAAGGACTCCTACAAGTTCATTGAATTTCATGTAAATACTAACTCTATGCACGAATAATTATATATGAATGTATATTCATTATTTACTCAATTAGGTTTTGTTTATACTAGAATGACTTCTATCAGCAGTCCTCGATTACGGCCTACTCTTAATTATAGAAACAGAGCTCGGTAGTGTTACTAAAAGGGAATTCAACAAAATATTTTTTTAAAATACGTTTAACCAATTTTTTTGTTATGGTACAATAAAGCAACAGCCAATTCCAACATATTGTATGATTTTTTTTCAATTCTTGTACAGAATATAATACTATATATAATTCAAACTGATTTTAATATTGCACCTTTAAAACCTTTAGACACACTATTTAATTCGAGATGCCGAGTTACAATATTTATTGCTTATGCATATTTTCTCCATGTAATATATGTTTAAATAACATATGTTTTTAAACTATAGAATATTAAAATAAAGAAACTGTAATTTTCATTTTATGAAAAAAAATATACTTAAGGCCTAACGTTCGCTATTAGCCTTAAGGGTTTTGACAGCTTCATCGAACTTTTTGGGGCGATTGCTGAGGGCACTCAGCTCCGAGGCAGCGAGCGCAAGGGTGCCAGAATGGCCGAACCTTGGCTTGGGCTGCTGCGGAAATAAAAAAAATTACCACAACGTTTACTAAAAAGTTTAGAATACGTGTTGTGCACATTCAGACACCGCTTGAATCATAACCTATGACCCGGTGTTGCCAGGAATAAATAAATACCTCGCATTTAGGCTGCGCGCGTCGTAGGCGTCACGCTGCGCTACTGACACTGACAAACGTAGCCAATACCATAAACGGACTATACCACATATGCAACTTTCTATTTAACTCGCTTACAATTTTTTACAACACATTTTGACATGCTCCTACTTGACAGATCGTAATATAGAATACAAGTCACTGTAAATCAGAAATTACATTTATGGATAGCTGTAAACGGTAAGAATGCTTACAAATGACTTATAATTTTTTTAATGACACAAGTCATGTTCGTTTTTATTGATTTATTAAATACGCTGCTAAATGATAATTATAGAAATAAGTATTATTTTTGACATAAAATGTCTATGGCACCTTGGTGGTAAAGTCTATCCACTTGGTCTGACGCTCAACGGCAAATAGCTCGCTTATGACTTCATACCGCTTCTCTCTACTCCGTTGTTGGTGCGTACAGGCTTAGGTAATACACTTAATTGCGTCTTTGTGTGATCTGCATACTACAACCGTTATACTACAAATTCTCTTTATCATTTTAAATTATTTATACATTCTAATGTTATTGAAATGTTTCATATCTACCGTACATCCCGTGATGTCCAACTTTTTGGAACAAAGTTCCTTATCGCACTGTATGATTTGAGGCAAGATAAGTTAAAATGTTAGAATTTTCAGTCGCCAGGCTTTCTTTAGTGTGTTCTATATTGCACTGTAGTATGGATGGTTATCCATAGTGCGTAGGCTATTGTCTGTGCCCAGTCATAGGTGTGCGCTTATTGATTCAAAATAGCCAGTAAGTTTTCAGTGGCTGCGTGGGTATAGATTGTACACTTCATACGCGTCAGCTGTTTCGTAACGTATTGTATGCATTAAAATGAATTAGATAAATTGAATGATGTACAATTAAATGTTTATGGAATAATGATATACTAAGTAAGGAAATTCGTTCCAACCGAGTGTTCCACGACACTCACACATTTTTTTTCGTACATATACTGTAGTATTATACTTGATGTTTATATTTTTAACTTTGTGTATGATCCTATTATAATTAAGTTTACATTATTAGCGTAACCAAGTCAAGTAAAACTAAAACCCTTGAGAAGGTAAGTAAGGCTTTCATAGCCCATCATTACCATAATTAGCTCTTACACGATATAACGTCATGTTTCACTTGTATTATCATCATAAATCGGGTGCTAATTTAGGAGGTTAACCAGCCGAAGGGGAGTTTAAGGATGTGGATATGTTATAGCGTTCATAAGCGCCTTTTTAGGACCTAAATAGAACAAAAGATTTTGATTTGATTTGATAAAGAGAAACAAAAGTCATATTACTAGAAAAATGTTATCATAATGATAGTTAGAGATGGAAGTAGAGGAAGAGTTAAAAATATATGAATGGAGTGTGTGGGAAATGATATAGTAGAAAAAGTGTGAAACTAACTTGTCTTTACTTTTCTGGGATAAAGGGCTTTTGGTTAGTTTAAATATGTAAATTAACATTTATTTTATGTGATATCAAATGTATGCACTATAGTAAATAATTATGTATAATAGTATGAAATACTTTCTACATTTGAGTGACAGTTGTTCGTAACCATAAAGTATATTGAAAGTAACATTAAATCATTCAAAAAAGTGTGCCTGTACTTACATAAACACTTGAATAGCTATAGGAATTTTAATTTGAAATTAAAAAAGAATGTTTTACACATTTTAACTAAATTAAATAAAGTCAGAAATCGGAATGATGAAACTCTATATACTATACACAAAAGTAAAAAAAAAAGTTCACGGCTTAAAAAATATGTTAACGGATTTACACTGTATATTTCATATTAATAAATGGAATATCAAATAACATGCCCAAATTAATGTAAATTCAACTAACTTCTGGTGTGTTTCGTCAAATCAGCAACTTCCATTTTAAGCTGAAAATACGCTCTCAACGATTTCTCATAACGCGCTAAAACGTATAAATTTAAAATAAAATACTGTTTGCTATAACCACAAAAACATGATCCTATTAAAAGCGCCGCACAGGTTCAAAGTAGATAGCAACATTCAATTTTTGTATCGTAAATATTTATGATCGCATCCACCCACAGAGTTATGCTTTATCATCAATTTTATTGTAACGCAATTGACTTGAATGGCGTACGACGCTCGGCGCCATATTGCTTTTTATCTGTGCGAAGTGTTGACGTCTGTGCACCTGTACGGATGTTGCCAGGTTATCCATCATGAAATGATGTATTATGTACTCGCTTACACCTAACCGCTGTCAAAAGGTTTTTCAAAGGAAAAAGCAAGAGAGAATAAAATAGAATTGTCGAGAGCAGAAATACTGACATTATAGGTATAGTCGGTCGGAATGGTTAAATGTTTTTTTTATCATTTTTAAGTGGAACAGAGTGTTTCTGTAAATCATACAATCATAATAAAAGTAAAGAACTTTAGATTGGTCTCGCATTCACTTTTGATTTAGTGATGATTATTGTAGATTATAATGTTGTATTGATAAAAAAATTACATACATATTATACTTCAAGTTTTCACCACTTTATACATTTGTATACTAAAATATGTGGGTAATAGTAAGTATTTGTGTAAATCAAGGAAAAATTTGTGTCGTTTGACTTCCTTATCCATATAATATTCGCAGTCTAACTTTGGTAATAGAAAAGGACAACTGCGTCCGTCTCAATACTGACTTTCATACACGAAATGTATGGCATATATGTATATTTTAATCTATCCCTTGCCTCATAACTATAATTAACATAACAAGTTAAAAACGAGTTCTGTTAAGATTATAATAACACTTGTAGCGATTTATCGAACTAGCGTATCACCTGAGTGTGAAATTGCCTTGTACGTTTAATTACATTTCTAAATTATCATACATATCATATCTGAGTTTTACTTATGATCTATACGCGTATATAATAAAACTGAACTAAATCAAATCTCTACATAAAGTATTTGTAAAAATTATAATCGTAGTGTACTTTATTTTCGACTAGCTGAACTGGTAAATTTCGTACAGCTTCTTCAATATTCATTGTCATATCGTGTTAACTTTTACCAAAATTCTATTTTTCAACGAAAAAATTTGATAGCATTAAAATCGATTTCAGTCGTACTTGACTTATACAGAAATGGTGTAAATAACTCGACTTCGTTGTATGTATACAGATAGACATTAACGTTCTTCTTTTTTTTCTGTTATTTTTACAGTTACTGTGCTATTCCAGACAGAAACGAATCCAACTAATCAGAGGTCATTAAAATCGCACCAGACAATTTCTTGAAGTATAAATGGTCGTAATATGGTGTGATAGCTCAGTTGGTAGTGTGTACAGACCCCCCACCAATGGGAGTGATATATCGTTATACATTTTATCGATGTATGTATAGTGGTAGGGCTTTTTCTAATGTCCACCTGGCTAGCTATTAGCCACAAATTGGAAATCTGCCGCTAAATACCTGTAGGTGTACTCACATAATTGTACTTGAGAGTTAGTCCCTTATTAGGCTTAGCGTTTCCACCATGGTCACTTACCATCAGATGAGACTGAGGCCATAATGCTGGCAATAAAAAAAAAGATGTCGTGATGTGTCAGTCAACGCTAAATATTTTCTATGCATAGGTGTATATAGTTTAATATATGAAAGTTAACTTCGATAGTCTTAATTAAACTTTAGTCACAATAAACATTTAACCTCACGTTAGTTAGTTGTCATGTACGGACAGTTTGCGGTATACGTCAGTCACGACTGGCAACCCCGGTTATTAATATCGAACCTCGTTAGGGAATTCTTATCTGCTCGTTAATAGCAACACTGGTGATTTACATAGTCGTCGACAGTTCGCGTCGGATGATGGAAATATGATTTCTGTAACTAGTTAGGCAAAAACTATTAACCCTGATCTGAAAGTCACGTATAAAGCGCTCTATATGCAAAGAACATGTGAGTTCAAATTATACCGGTCGCTGTTTACTCGATTGAAACATATATTATTACTTTGTTTTACATCTATCCAATCGTATATTACCACGTCCTGAATAAGTTTTCATTTCCTAACCCAACTACTTCTGATAAAAATTTGAAATTAGTATAAGATATGGTCATTACATTTTAGGCATTGAATAAGAATTCCGATATAACCTCGAGGTACTGTGAAAGCAGTATACCTGTACTAATACTATAAAGCGGTAAACTTTGTTTATTTGTACGCACTAATGTTAGGAACTACTAGTCGTATGTCAACAACTACTTGATAGAGCAATCACTGAGAAAGATTTTATGTTATTTGACATCATGCTAATGCTAATAAGAGTAAAGCTGTATTGAAATAAGTTACAAAAACGATCAAAAATGTTTATAAATGTTATATAAAAACACGGACACAGTTGATTTCTGATAGTTAGGGGAAATATGGGATGGCATGATACCATTTCAGTGGGTATTTGACAGATCCTCTAACTCGATAAGTCCGTAGCTCGTACGCATGTATGTATACAGTGTATTTTTTGCAAGTTCACAAATCAAAAAAATAAATGAGATGCGAAAACGTTTCTTGTTGTATGACAGGTAAGGGGGGAAAGTTGGATAGCCTTAGGGCGTGTAATGGATATTTCTGGTTTCCACCAGATAAATCCCACATATGGCTCTCGAATCCTCTGCCCAGGCAAAAAATCAAAGCTAATAAATCGTTACTAATATTATATACGTGAAATATGAATTTGTTTGTTTGTTTGTTACGCTTTCACGCCTAAACCCCTGAATTGATTATTATGAATTATGGAGATAGGTGGTGTCTTGGAGATGATGATAGGCAACTTTTTCTCCCGAAAAACTTATTGGAAACTTTATATGATTTTTTTATAACGTCACCGATTTGTTTGATAAATTCAATAACAACATAATCGAAGACGCAGGTAAAAGTTAGTTTTATTTAAAATTGTATGAAGAAGATGATGTATGCATATATTTTTTAACATTACATTATTCTCAAGTCACGTTTATATAAAAATAAATACATTTTCGACAATAGCTCAGATGGTAGTATGTACGGAAACCTCGTCAATGAACGTGAGTTCGAATCCACCTACAAGCTTATGCTTTCGTTGAAAGAAAACATTGTAATATAGAATGGTGGTAAGGCTCTTTACTAATGCCCGCTGGGCTAGTTAACACCTTGTAGTTAAAAAACGGACGCCTAATACCTATAGGTGTATTCCGGAAATTGCATTTTTGAGCCAGCTCCTCCACGAGGCTAAGCGTGACCACCATCTTGAGGTGAGATTACGCTAAGTAAACCTTAAATATACAAAAAACTAACAGATTTGTTTGAAACAAATAAATTTGTTATAAAATAATTTATGTAGTTTGTATAATGTAGAAAATATGTTATATAGAATTATTATTATCAAATACAATATAACATCAAAGACTAAAAATTATTATACCAGCTTTACATGTCTGACTATTCCTTATTTGTTAGGGGACCTATGTAAGAAATACTTTTGTCCTTAAACATAACGCTTCATATCTTAGAACGTTATCGTGAGGATCTAACGATACTATCTACTGAATGCATCAGCGAAGGCGGCATGCTGTGAGTGTAACCGAGTAATGTGTGAACTTGGAACAAAATAGTTAAATAATTCATTTAACATTTTATAGTATACCTTTCTCTCTCTATCTCACAATTTCTGTCTTTAATTTTTTTGTGTTCACAAAATAAAGCAAATTTATACTGTACCTATAAATTTTATGCTATTGTTCGACATTCTCTAAACACTAGGGTTTGGCAGTAAACTGTTAAGATTTTTTATGTTAGTAATTATTACAGCACCACTTGCCGATGTACTAACGATCTCTCATTGATTCCCCTTGGATTTCGCAATTATAATATGTTTATATTAATAATATCTTAAATGAATAATATCTCACCACCAACAATAAGCAAAGAATCTCTTACATGATTACTATTTTGATTATTTTAGTTAATCTGTAATAATGATTGAAGATTTCACAATGTAATCATATTATTTAATCATTAATCTGATTGCAGTTTGGTCCTTCCTTCTCGTTTATTTACTCCATTCATTTCCTACTACGTACGTACGTACGACAATATCTTATGAGATGCCGAAATATAGTTGTAGGTTATAATTATGATATATTTTCAATTGCATGATAGATTTAAAACAAAGGCTCCGGTTTATTATATAATTCAAATCCTCGTTCTTCAAACATACTACTTCTAAGCTAACATTGCATCATAGAATATTTTTGTCCAAAGTCGGTAGTTTAAGAAGGCTCCAATATAAACCATGTTAAACGATACTCGAACAGAATATATTGTGTTTAATATATTCAGATGTTTGTTAACGCGCACTATCTTGAATAATTGGATTCCTATTCTCTGTGCGAGCCTACGCACTTGTTTTAGAAATTCCACACTCAATTAGTGACTCGGTTAGATAGTGTTTTATCTTAGATATTTTCGTAAGTCCTTTTCCTGTATTCTTCTTTATTCACCACGGCCAATTTTTTTTTAAGTAATTTATTTATCATGAATATTTCTGCAAATTGTAATTAATCTCTACTCCATAAAATTGGCTCAGTACGTGCATGTGTTATTAAAGTAATATCTGCTGAAATTAGAAGATATTTACATTTAAAAAGGGAATTACAATGTTCGAATCTTAAAGTTGTGTCTATTGAATACGGTTTCCTAGTAAGATTATTTAAAATCACGCAAATAAAAACGTGATAAAAAGGTCTAGTACCTTCTTTATACAGTATGGTAATATATTCAACAATATGCATAAAGTATGAAACGCAGTAATTGGATACGTTTCAGTAAATACCATATCCATTTTCTTATGGCGTAGTGAAAAAAAGCCTTCACGGACTTCCTCTCTCCAATGCGTAAATGCACTACTCGGGCTTAGGTAAAGGTGAGAGGGTTGTGTGGCATGACTGACAGCCTGATGTAGCCTGAGGTAGTAACATGCTATGCTTGACTGTACTGCGACTTGACTGTGAGAATGGCTCTCAAATCGAATTTGCACTTTGCCGATAGAATATACTCCATACCTTTTTCAGTAGCCCTGACAATATGTATAAGAATTTCTTGATGATTGGTTGACTAGTTAAGGCGTGAAATGATAACTAACAACTCATATTTGCATTTATAATATTAGAAATATTTTATTAAAAATTTGAGAATAAACTTTGGTAGATTTATATATATTGTTTAATCGTAGCACCTGAGTATAGCTATACAAGCAACGAACACAAACACTGAGAGTTAGCACAATTATTTGCAACCAAATAATCGTCCCGTGTGGTAATGGCGTTGCCACAATACGCATCAGCGAGGCAACTGTTCACACCGCTACACCAATCTTCTATTAACGTTTATTGTTACTGTTTTTCTCTGTAACAATTACATGAATAAACATTCAATAAAGAAAATATATTCAATAAATTTAAAAAAAATATAAGGCTAAATAGCTTTTATTGGAGGCTTCGCTCGCGTTAATATTAATTTTGTTAAATAAATCGGAAGACGTGATAAAAAGTTTCATACAAAGTTTATGCCTATACCCCACTTTCAATAAGTATTTTAAAAGATAAAGTAGCTTGTCACCGTTTTCAGATTCCCGTCTATCTCTAATTTATCATAATCGTTTCAGTGGTTTAGTCGTAAAACCGTAACAAACAAACTCACTTTCATATTTATAATATTAGTAAGGATAAAGGTAGAGATAGGATAAATAGAGACGCTAAAGGGACTGAATCTGGGGCGGTGGTAATCTATGGTGGCTACTACGTAGACGCCTGTGGCCAAATTACGACATTAGTTCCGCGCTAAAACCTGCACAACTGGACACTTCACATGAACTTCACACTATGCATATCATACAACTAATATATAACAAAATAAACATAGGCCTCTATTAACTCCTCAGCCTAGTGGATAGACTGGCTCTCAAGTGCAACTGCCGGAATACACCTATAGGTATTTAACGGCAGATTTTCCACTTGAGGGCGGTAGCAAACCAGGCGAGCTTTAGAAAAAGTCCTACCACAACTTTATGGTTTCATCACGATGTTTTTCTTTACCGAAAACTCAAGTTTATTGTAGATGAATTCGAACTCACTTGACGTGGCCTCCGTAGACACTACCGACTGAGCTATCATTGCTTCAAAACTTACTAACTTAGAAAATATAGATGTCTGTCTACCGGGTCTCTTAAAAACTCGACAATCATCGTTTCAATGGAAAATCATTTTATACCAAAAACTATCTGCCCCGGAAAACTTTATCCTGCTTTTCTCAGTAGTAAACAATTCGACTATAGTCCCAACTATAAGGGACACATTAGGGATGACCTATCACCGTAAGATGAGTAATTTTAGAAGTTATCGTAGGCCAACATCGTAACACGGGGTTTGTATGTATATAAAAATATTAATAGTATAGATAAAGGTACGGATGGTATCTTAGTAAATAAAGATCCAGTAGCGAACAGTGAGTGCAAATCGTGTTATCAGCGTTTGTATTCAATTATGCAAATAATATTGTTGTGTTTATATTCCAATGAGGTGGGCGCATTGGCACGTGCCTTGCTGTCTTCTCGCTATATAATCTATGATATTGCACAACCGTATCTGTTATACCATTGGGAAACATATCCTTACTAATATTGTAAATGTGAAAGTGACTTTATTTGTTTCTTACGCTATACTACTGCATCGGTTAAGATGAATTTCGCTATAGAGACATAGATAGATTTATCGTGAAAACTTTATTGGAAGTGGCGTTAAAAGAGGGATAAACTTTGTATGAAACTTATTATTGCGTCATCTAATTTGTTGGCAAAATAAATATTAGCGCGATCGAAGCGGCACGTTAAAGCAGGTAGATATATATTTTAGTATCACCATCCTCATCGTCACCTCGTGTTCCACGTGTTCCTTCTGTACCACATTCGTGTAATGGAACATCGTCCTTTTTTCTCTATGACTCTCTCTACGATACTACGTCGCTTTTAAACTTGCCAATGCACCCTAGTTACCTTTTTCGATATTTTTTTCTATAATAAAAGTAGGTCTAAGTTACTCCTTATAACATCAGCTATTATCCAGCGAGAGTCCCGTCAAAATCGGTCCAGCTGTTTCCGAGATTAGCCGGAACAGACAGACATACAAAGACATATAAAAATGTTTTTTTTTATATATATTTTTAAGTGCCGTATATTTTTTCATATACATTTAGTAAAAAGCTGTTAATTTGACATTACAAATAGACACTTCAATTTTATCTATTTGTATATATATTAAAATGAAACTTCATATGGGAGCACTTTGAAATTCTGATGCGCAATCATTTTGTGTGCCGTTCCTTCGGGTAAAGGCCACTCAAGGTAACTAAGTAAGCAGGAGACAAATAGTGATATTTCACTTTTCTCGTGTGGTCTTAAGCACAAACTGTATTTTTTAGTTAAACTAGTTTTCGCCTAGTGGTCTCATTGATGCTGTAATCCTAATTAAAATTTTGAGTAAATCGAAAATCGATTACCTAACTGAGTAGAGATACTGAACTTTGTCTTTTCAAATATAGAGTATTTAGGTAGATACAAATCCAATAAAATAAAATAGATAACAGTCGTAATAGCCCCCACTAATTTCCAATATATATTGGTAGAACTATACCGGTATTATTATTTTTTTTTTTCAGAGAATCATTTGCTTACTACAAGTTAACAACAGGAACGAGACACGCGACGGTTACCGTCGTTTATAAAACATTCGATATAGAATTATGTTAATTAATCGTCTAATATCACGCAAATGGACTTACTTTTTTTCTTCACAACTACAATACGAGTGCAATAAAAATGTAATCTAATACGTGCAATAAAACAAATGCTTATTGTAAGAAAGCACGTTAACGATTCCGGTACGGTTAAAATATACTTATTGCCTGACTAATTTGAAAATCTGTTTCAAGTGTGTGTAAGTGTAAAAAATGCTTGGAGTGTAAGGGATATCGAATACTATCAGAGCTACCCAAGCTAACCTCACCTGTACGCAGTGCACCCTGCCGAATAACGGACGAGGCTCTGGCGATCTTCGGTCACACATTTGGTTTAACGTTTAAACATGTAATCTTTAACCCATCACAGCTTGGTAGTAAGTTTTTTTTTTGTTTTGACTTGAAATACGCTGATAGCCGTAAGGGCTTTGACAGCTTCACCGAACTTTTTGGGGCGAATGCTAAAGGCACTCAGCCCCGAGGCAGCGGGCGCAAGGGTGCCAGAATGGCCGAACCTCGAATTGAACTGCTGCAGGAACACGAACAAATGCTCGCGATCCTAACTAACCAACAGGTCCTAACTTACTAAATTTCGTGGTCCTAATAATAACATAGGGCAAGCCACGCAAGGGCCGCGGGGGTAGTCCCTTACAGAACCGTGTACTTAACGTGTGGGTGTGCACGGATGATATGCGGTGTGATGATGTACTCTCATTGATGTAGAGTGTCACTGTATCGCGCGTGCAGATTCACTTGAAGGCTCCTATCCGGAGGGCTTGGTGGCAGGTTTATTACCCGATTGGTTTTGCGACCATCCTCGGGTTTGGACTGCCGCAAAATAAAAGTTCACTACGAGCCTTTGTGTCCTGGCATAGAGAATGAGAACCAACCATTTCCGTCAGGTAAACAACATGGCTGTAACACCCATAGTGTTGCAGCTGTCCGTAGGTGACAGTGACCATTTACCATCAGATGGGCCGTCTGCCTGTTTGCTGCTGATTACCCAAAAAAATTGAAATCAAGCCATCGTATATGAAAACGTTTATCTATTTTACTAATATAGATAGCTTAAGTTAGCAAATTGTAATTAATTTTAATATCTTAATTTCACTGATAACATTTGTACGTGTAAGTTTTATTAAGTGTTTTTTTTTATATAGTTTATAGGTTGATCGTTTGACAACATACTCATCGGATTTTAAGTGACGTCGTGTCACAGGATAGTGGACACCCTGCTGGAGGAGCTGGCTCTCAAGGGCAGCCATATAGATATTTGGCGATATATTTTTTCAATTGAGAGTTGTGGCTAGCTAGGCGGGCTTTTTAAATTACCCTACTACAATGATTTGGTTTCATCGCGATGTCTTCCTCACCGAGAGTCCAAGCTCACTGCACGAATTCGAACTCACGTCCCGGTGGATCGTCGCATCGATATGCGAGAACGTTATACCGTTAATTAGGTTATTAGTTTAATTTTTACTGTGTTGTCTAATTACTTATCTAAGTTGTACTACTGATTTTCGAGTAAGATATGCGGTAATAAAAACTCATATCAAGTTATTGCTTTTAAATAATTTCTTTGAACAATTGAGTGATTAAAGTTATTTAGTTAAAATTATGTTTACCATAATACATTGGCATTTATTACATTTAAGATTTTTAGTTCAAATGATGGCATTTTGCATGATAGAGTTAGAATTTATAAATAATAACGAAAAAGTTTCTACACTTGGACAGTATTAACTAGTTAGTTTTCATATTGTTAGGCCAATATTTAATGATATTACACTATCATAATAATAATATATTCCTTATAATAATTCGTTACCAAGATAACTCCTGGACAGTTTTAACAAGGAAGGTTGAAGCGCTAACACCTGTTATGAAATAACTTGGCCGCATATTTTCAGTGCCTTTGCCGTTTCATTAGAAATAAAATCTGTAATGAAGCGGTACCTATTAGAAGTTACTTTAGTTTCGTATATAGATACAAAAGGAGGGACAACAGATAAGTTATTACCTAAGTTAGTTCATTTAAGAACATGTTCAAAATGTCGAGGGATAAATATGGAACTGATAATCAACAAAAATATAATAATCGCATATGCTAGACTTGTTCAGAATAACTTCTTATAACATTTATTCGCCTTAGAAACATGAAGACGTAAGTCTGGATAAATGAGTTCCAGCCTGCACCTTTATACTTCTGTAGTGAATATTTATGTTTATTCTAAAGCCGAGAAAAAGGGTTATGATTTATATCTTGCGTCACATCTCGAACGCTAGGCTATCAATTCATTATAACAGACTATACAGAACTATGTTTTGCAGTTTAATTGTTTTTTGTACTGCTTGTTCAACTAGACGACGTGTGCCTACTCTTCTTACAATAACAGTAATGAATATTTTATATTATATCAATCTTGATTTCAATAAATTATAATTAAATTACAATACCAGTTTGAGTAAGTTATTATTAACTTTTCTATTTATTTTGTGAGGTATTTTCTCCGAAACGTGACTTCATCAGCATAGTGCGAAATCCGATATATCAACAGTACGTAGTGGAACATTATTTTTACCTCTATCTGTAAGATTTTCAACTGCTGATTCTGGGTCGCTACAAACCAAATGAAGGTCGCTGTGAAGAATCTGTTATCGTGTTTATAGTGGTTCCGACCCATTCGTGTACATTTCTAATAATTTCCAGTGTCGAGTGTATTTGAGTGTAGTGTCCAAGTGGATTCGTGTAAAATAGTAAGCCTGTACTTTAGGTAAAGTAAAACATCCTGCTATAACTACAATAAAGCGGTAGGGCATCTTCCAGTATTGGCTTACTTATATACCAATTGAAACGAATATTCAACCAATACCTATAGATGTGTTACAGTAGCTACACTTGAGACGCAATCCCATTAGTAAGTTTAGCATTTTAGCAATATTTTGATCACCCGTATCACTTAACATCAAATGCATTCATTGTGGCTATTAAAAATGAAAGATAATTTCAAAATTTACTTGGCTACCTATTTTCTTATGACTGGATGTTCACTGATGATGTGGCTCAGGGTGATGGACATGCTAAGCTTAATGGAAGGGCTTGCCTTTAAGCGCAACAGAATACACTTACAGGTATTTGACGGTAGATTTTAGACTTGAGGGTAGTAGCTAGCCAGGCAAGCATTAAAAAAACCCTACTGCTATGCAATGGTTTCAACACGATGTTTTCCTTCACCAAAAGCTCAATCTCATTGCAGAAGTTCGAATTCACGTCCACTGACGTAATGTCCGTACTCACTTAAAACTGAGCCTTGTCTCTCTTCAACTACTAGTATTATTTCATGTAGCAATTTAATAAAATATAAAAGCTTTTCTCTGAGAAATATACGAGTGTAAATCAAAACTCAATTTGTATAACTTAAGCCCGCTTGCGTCTTATATGAAGAAATTAGATTCTCGATTCTGCATTCAGTAGAGTGCTGTAATAAATAACTATCACATATACAGGATTGCGTGCAAAGAAGCATTTAATTTTGGTGATCTCACATGCACCATGAACATAGGTGTGCTATCCAATTCCTATGCTAAATGGGGTTGTGATCATTAGTACGCCCTCGCTGGACTATTCTGATGACAAAATAATATAAACACATACTAACCATCCACTCAAGACATGAAGTACAAATTGTAATATTACTTCGATATCAGTTATCATCGTATATTTGTACGAGATTGGAATCTTTAATAGGATTTTGATGTTGGGTAGTGGTTATGCTACACGTTAAGTACACGGTTCTGTAAGGGTCTACCCCCACAATCCTCGTTTGTTTTTCCGGCAGCAGCCCAAGCCGAGGTTCGGCCATTCTGGCACCCTTGCGCTCGCTGCCTCTGAGCTGAGTGCCCTCAGCACTCGCCCCAAAAAGTTCGGTGAAGCTGTCAAAGCCCTTACGGCTAACAGCATATGTCAATTCAAAAAAAAAAAAAAGTAGTGGTTGTGATTCATATGCACGAATTAATCATATTCGGCGCTACATTATGTAAATTTAATGGCATTTTTGCGTAATTTTTATTTAGTTAAAGTAAAGTGGTTTTAAATCGTAACTATGATTATGCTACTTTACATTAATGATATGGTGTTACAATTTATACTCTAGATTAAAACTAATTGGACATTTCCGTTACCTTGCAATGAAATTACATAAAGTTAAATTGGAAATTAAAAATAAAATAAAAAAGGAAGTGATCAGTCTGAAGTTAGGCTAATTATAACTCAAACACTACAAATGTCGAAAATTAAAGTCTTAAGACTTATAAATAACTTTAAAGAGGTATTCTTATAGTTCAACAAAAGAATATTGTGCGTATTTTGACCATACGTTTATAAATATTTCAAAAAATAGAAAAATAAACGACAAAATAATTAAAAAGTTTTTAAACTTTAAAACTTTTTTATTAGCCTGTAGATTTTAAATTACAGGCTAGTAAAGGGGAGGTTTTAAAAAAGGTGCTCGCATCTTGACTTGATTTCACCCCTCATATTCATCTAAAAAAAAGATTTTTAACTATTAGGTATGTCGCAATATCCCAGACTAGGGAATACACACAAAAAAAAATACACGAAATGTCGACTGTTTGAAAAAAAGGGCTTGATTTTTCGTTAGATATTAATAACCAAAACGTTTAAATAATCCTAGTTCGGATCGTTAAAAGTTATACAAAAAAATCCTACACCAAATTTTCAGTTAATCGGTCCATTTCAACTTTCCTAACGTCCATCATTTCAAACGTATTGGGAAAAATAGTTCCAAGAAAAATACGTTTAAGATCTTCACTAGACACAAAACCTTTTCAGCGGTGCTTGACTGTCCTATTCATTGCATTTAAAACCGCACACTTATATAAAAATAGAAACAAAACCATAATCAGTTCCACTACGGCAGTAACTTTATTAGGCACGCGTGCCATCAAAGTCGTGTTGTAGCGTGATTTATCGATGGTGGGCAGTCCTTAATTGATCCCATTTATCGATAAATAGATCGATTCATTAGCCGAGTCAATCGGGTCGTAAATTTGCACAATGGGTAACTTTGTCCATATCGGTGACGTTTTAAAATAAATCATCGAGGTAATTAACAATAAATTAATGGTAACTAATTGCTAAAATTTATGAAACGAGATTGTCTACTGAGATTGATGCGTTTTGTCAAACGAATGTCTGTGATTGATCGGAGGACTTGTTATCGGTAATCGGTATTTATATTGAATCTAATCAAACTTTTCTTCTTCTCCCCTTTAGTTGAATAATCTGAGTCCAAGTTAATCTGTTATCGGCCTACTAGGCTTTATTATTGGAAAAACGATCTCAAATCCAATTATAAAAGGAAATCTTTCGCACCCAAATAATGAATATAATTTAAAATGCAAATTAAAAGTCACAGTGGTCAAACTTATGAACGATTGTATGGTCTCTGATTCGAACATGTTTGCACCTCGGGGTGTATGACTTTTTTGATAAACTCCATTGGTATAGAATTTTTAGAGAATTCGAATCCCAGAGGAGCACATTTGTAGAGAATTCGCTGAATATTGATCTTTGTGTTTTGAGCATAATGGACAGTTTTATGTGTGTATGTTAAATTTGTACAACAATTGCTCACTTTGGAATTGAATTATGTCCAATATAGGTAATACGATATTTGGCATACTTCTTTAAAGTTTGTTACATTTACGCAAGTCAGATTTAGCTGGTACATCGCATGGAAGTATGTACGTTTAAATATATCAACAATATCTTGTGGTAAAATCAGAAATCTACATTTATTAATGTTTGAATATTTGTAAACGGTTTTAGGTCTGAGACGAGTACGTAAAAAGTAGTAGTATATATATGCTTACCATAATTACGAAGAGCCAAACCGGGACGCATAAGAGAAAGAGGCTCATTTTCATTTTGCTTTTCGCTTAAATTGGTTTTTTTCATATTTGAAATGCAATCAAAATTATTATGAATTGAAAACATATTAATAAATGTGAATATATTTTTTATCAAAAAGAAAAAGAGACAAAGTACAATTAATACAAACAACACAAAAAATTTGGACAGGGATCTCAAACCGGGACTATCCCGGTCAAACCGGGACGTATGGTAAGCCTAAGTATATAGTATGTATTGAAAATGTTTTTCAGCGGGTATATTTATACAAGTTCCTATTATTTAAAGGTGGAAATAATGAGTAAGCTATACAGACGAATTCTGATATGATCTGAGATTCGCCGTGATATGAGAGCCCAGTCTCAAATATCCATAATACTGTTATTTTATAATATTACTATTCAAATAAAATTGTGAGGTCTTGCATTGATTGAAAACATATTTTTATTACTATAACCTTTTCAATATAAAATTCTTTTAAGCCAGATGGCTGAATATCTTAAATCGGCCACTGGCCATGTTAAATGCAAAACAATTTTATAACGTAGAACAAGACTCTGATTACAAAAATTCAATCGTTTTATTGTTATTTTATATTAGAATTAATGAATTACCCACAATTTCGACTGTACAGTAGAAAGATACGTCCAAGTACCTACTACAACTGTCAAAACATACCTATAGATGTTATAGGCCTACATAAGTACATTTTTAATTAAAAGTGGTACCTAGCTTACCAGGCGGATATTATAAAATATCCTTCCACCATGCTATGATTTTCTCACGATGTTTTCCTTCACCGAAAACTCAAGCTCATTTTAGGTATTTGGATTCGCACTCACGTCCCATGACGCGGCGTTTCTACACACTACCACTAAGCTACAATCGTTACAGAGCTGCAATCGGGTTATTTAGAGCTTGGACGGATATCGTGTCGATAGCCGTGACTTCGAATCCCTGTAATGAGCCTGGGCTTTCGTTGAAAGATACGATCGAAATGAAAGCACAGTAGAGTATTTTCAAATGCACCCCGAACTAATCACCAGTATTAAAATAAACATCTGCCGTGAACCACCAATTAGTGTATTCAGGCAACTATTCTTGAGAAGTAGTTTATCCAGTAAGCCTAACGTGTTAACGTCTTGAGTCTAATCGTGATATTCCTAATGTATTTATAATTAGATAAATCGTCTATCTTTTAATTACTTTTTTACCGCAAAAAATCAATAAAGCGAAATCACATCGCATATCTTCATTATCACAAACTAGAAAGGAGAGAAAATGAATAAAAAAATCACACGAACACCCGTATGCTATTCTTATTTTAATTTTACAATAAACATAAATACTAATGGATTTTAATATCAATTTTAACTGAGATCGCATGTGTGCTTAATCAAGCTTTCTCCTGTTTCTTTCGATCATACGTTACCAAGGCTATATGATAATCAATTAACTAACGCCACATATCACTTTTTTGCAGACGCTACTCCGTACAACTCGGTAATTAATTCCGCTCGTACACGCAAACTGTGATTTCTACTCGCCGATTGCATAGAAAAAGCTGACTGAGCTATTTACGCGCTTCACAACTCTGTAGGCGATACTCCATAATGTTACCACTACGAACTCAAGGCTCCTCCTTTGTAGTTAAACTGACCAATCACAGCGTACATATGAGAAATTATAATTAAAAAGCGCGAGATTCATCGCCATATTTGTTTGATGCGTTCCATTTTAAGAGATTTAGATACGTTCTTTTTTCTTGATGATACAAACTAATCAGTGTTCTGATTATTCATGATAGCCTTTTAAGGTATCGCACGGTGTAGTGGACCACACAATGCATGTAGAATACATTATGCTCCCGGATTAGTAGAGCGAAAAGTTCCATAGGCTTAGCGTTATGGTAACAATCTCACCTGATGTTAAGTAACGATGTAGCCTAAAATGATGGACACGCTAAGATTAGTGCAGGGCCTAGTTTTTACTTGCAACCGCCGGAACACATCTACAGATATTTGGCGGCCATATTCAACTTGATTACTTGGATGGTAACTAACCAGTTGGGAATTAGAGAAAGCCGTCCCACTATGCTATAGTTATATCACGATGTTTTCCTTCACGGAAAACTCAGACTCATTCCAGGGATCGAACTCGGGGAAAACTTTACGCGGGGTACACACTACCAACAGAGCTATCATCGCTTCAAATTGATATACGCAACATTCACTCACGGTACGGGGTATGTCGTGCGCAGATGATGATCAATTAGGCTATCCGTCAAGTCTATCTTCCGTCTGGTCAGCGATTTTGTCATTCAAAATCGCCGGAACCAGTCGCCGGCCCGTTATGGAATTAATTAATGGTCCGGCGGTTGCGGGGCGGCCATAAGCCTATGTAAACGAACCGTTGCCCGGGCCCGCATAAGAAAAACATTGGAAGCGCGTGTCCGGATCGTGACTACATCAGTCATATATACGCTTGATATTCAGAGTATAGCCTTCGTTACGACGCGTGCGACTGCCACGGTCAACTTTGATTATACGCTGAATTTATTATAATAATCCGTCCGGTAACTGTTACAAATAGCTTCACGTTGGTTTTTCATAATACACCGCATACTTGGCTAACGATCGACTAATACTTCATTTATTAGTATCAGATTAATATCGGATGACGTTTGAGAAAAAAATATTACGCTCACAGAAAGGGTTTATTATGTTTTATTTATTATGTGTATCTAGTTAGTATTGGGAAAAAACCTTCACAGTCTAGATAGCTAATGAGCGTTGAAATGTATTGAAAAATTTATTTTCCTTATTCTGTCTTAATTAGACCTTTTCGAACGACATGTCACAGTCATTTTTTAATTAATAATAACTACCGTCTATTAAAGGACCTACCAGTGTTTCAATTATAAAAAATAATTCAATGTTGCAATTTGAAAACAGTACCAGTAACGTGTAAGTATGAGAAGCAATAAATAAAAGTCATGTAACTTAAAGAATTGGAGGAAGACCGAAAATAGCAGTAGGATGTGTGAGTAAAAGCGACGAGAGCTAATAAGAGAAAATGAAATATGAATACATGTTATGACGACTCTATTTGTCTGAGATAAACGGCAAAAAAAAATGTTTTTTCTTAATAATATTTTTAAAGTAATATATAAAAACGGATACGCAGTTCACTGGATTTCCGGTTCAGCTAATGTTAAGTTTTTGTAATTTAAAATTAATATTAAGTTAAATAAAACGATAAAATGATTCTGATAGTGAGTGTTTAATCGCATCCAATTTTGAAGCAATGAAGGCTCAGTGCTAACGTATATGAACACAGCGTCAATGGACGTGAGTTCAAATCGCTGTAAAAAGTTTGAGCTCATAAATGAGTGGTAAGCGTTTGTGTAATGTCAATCAGGCTAGCTAAAACTATTAAGTTAAAAAACTACTGCCAAAAACCTATAGGTGTGTTCGGTTCCGATAATTGCACTCCAGAACCAGTCGCTTTACTGGGCTTAGCGTATCCACCATCTAAACCACGTTGTCACTTAACATCGAGGGACATTGTGACGCTACTTACGCTAATCTTATAAAGTATATATAAAAACTTTCTAAATGTTCTCAAAGTAAATCATTACGGTTTAATTAACAAAAAAAAAAAACTTAAACTAACATATACTTCTATCGATATGCTCTAAATCTGTAATTAAGCTAGTAGAGAAGCCACTCGAGACAATCAAGCCTTTTGTCCTGCATTAACATGACAAGATTTTACAAAACAAACATCTTTTTGCTGCCAATTCATATTATAACCCACCTAATTTAAATGCGGCTAAGAATGTTTTTCGGATTTACACAACAGCAAATAAGTTTGTCAGTGCAAAACGTAAAAGGTATCACGCTACGAACGTTGAGTTAGGCTGTACATAGCTTACAATGGTAATAAGACAAGCCTTCGTGAAATGGAACATAACGGTGACAGGTTACAAGGCGTTTATAATATGAAATGTTGGTACAGTTTCAAATATATGCACATAGATATTGTATATTTAGGCATATTGACGTGTATTATGATACACTATTGAATTATTTACGTTACATTGTTCAATCGAAATGCATTGATTTAATTTCAAGTTAATAGAAGATCAAAGACCGAAAATAGCCAACGTTTTCTTAAAAGGAAAATCATCGTAATAAAACCTTATCATTGTGCAGCATAATGCTTGTCTGGCTGACTATAACTTTCAAGTTGGAAAATTTATCACCATGAACTGACTGGCTTCTGGAAGTTAACTGCTTTGAAAACCTACCGTCTTAGATCATGTAGTTATTTGATACCAAGTACGATTGTAAACAAACACCTAAATTTACAAGGAATACATATTTGTATATATTTATAATTATTATAATACTTTCTTGTAAACTACATTTTTCAAATTTTAATTCTCCGCTTACGTCACTTACTCTTATATAAATACAGTTTTTAGATAATAACTAGTAACCTTTCTAGATTCCCGAAGTAATTTTAACGCTACGCTGAAAGTCTTTATTAATAAATAAATCATTTTCTTAATGTAGGGATTACTCATAAGTGATATCTTGTTCCCGTGATCTTGAAATATTAAAAAAATGTACGGAGTAATAAGCTTTAAAAAGAATTATGGTTTGTGGTACTACGAATGAAAGTAATGCATTTTATTTTATTGTTTAAAAAATAAAGTAAATTTTCTAGCAAATAACACACTAGATTTGATTTAGTTTTATATCCTACTTGCATAATATCTGATGAAGAAAGTTAGCGAATAACTATTAATAAACATATTCAGGTCAAGCGACACTAACATATGTCCGCCACCGCACATAATCTGTAGATGCAAGAAAATGGAACACCGTGTTCACACCTCCAACTCCTTACACTTCACACTTCTAAAGTAAGTAAGGAAAATTACATCTCGTTTCCGCTTCCTACTACAAAGTAACATATATATAAATATTATTTTTTCATAGCTAAATAGTTATTATTATTTATAACTTGTTTTAAACAAACATGTCACGCACCATCTATTTTTTGCACAAATTATATAAATTTTATGAGGTACAACATATTAAAAAAAACTAAAGTAGTAATACTATGGATTATTTCAAATTAAAATATAAATGAATGTTATTAAAGAATATTCTCTCATTAATAGTGCAATTACAATGTATTAAATACAAATTGTTAATAGATGTTAGTTGTTAATTAATACAATCAATTAAACACATTTTTGCAAAAATACATAAACAATCATTATGCAAAAATTAAGAACTTCTTATTATTAAAATAAATTAAGTTTTTTTGCTCTCTAAAAAACTCCAATTTAACAAATGTAATCAAAACATTACTATAGATAGAATAATAATTAATAAATACTTTGGATTTAACTGATGAGACTGCTAAGAATTCGTAATTATGTTAAAATTATAAAGTTCATCACTTAATGTTCTTAATAAATATGTATATATATAGAGGTAAATATAACCATAAATATTGTAACAAATACAATAAACATAATTGAAAATAACAATTAAAAAAATATGCATTTCGCCAAATACACTGTTGTTTTTTTTAACTATAATGTTAATTACTTCCTATTCTTCTAATTCGCTAACTATCCCAAAACTAATATACAAATACTAGCGAACCGGTCCGACCATCCAATCCATGAGTAGCATAAATTGTGTAACAGCCAGTTTCCAAAAACCAATAAAAATATCTGTTGATCTGATCACTGCCAAATTTCACAGGCCCACTCGTTACGTAAGTTAAATTTCATCAAAAAAGTTCATCCTTTTGGATTGCATATGGAACATATATATGTATAAAAGAGGTGTACCTGCGATTTCATTCGCATGGAACTAAAATTATCTAATTTCGTGTCGCCATTCAAATTACAATAACTTTTGACAGAGTTAACCGATTTTAATGAAACAAACACTACACGTTACTCGAAGATAAGCTTTATAATTTCCTTGATGATGTTTTATCACAAACATTGCACTTTAGCAGTGGCGTGCACAATCAAACAGACAGACAGACAATACAAAAAGAGATGTTCATGTTTTTTTCCATTAATCTAAAAATTACGGACACATTAAATTTACCTACTTACTATATGTATAAATAGATTACTAAAATACTGTGATAAAATACAAAACAGCAAAAAGAATTTACATCACCAATGTATCAGCAAATGTTTCCTTAAATGTAGCCTTACTAATTCATAATCTCTTATAACAGTATCTGTTTTATGTTACCACAATTCAATAAACTAATAATATGATCAACTACAGTCAAACAAAACGGAATATAATAGTAAATTAGTAAACATTGTTGATTGTGAGAACGGTCTATTGAGTTGAAGTCTTTATCAAAGGCGCCGCGATCTGGCTCGCTGTATGACAGACTGTCAGATCGGACTGGACACACGAACGACGGGTGGATGGAGTTTTTACTGCCAAGTTGACAGTGAAAAATGCTTTAAAACTGAGACCACGGAACGTGTTTTTGCTTTTGATACTGGATAAAAAGTTATGTTTGAAATAAAACCTATTAACTTGACTCCCGTGTCTTTATATTATATTTTATATGTCGAATAACACAATACTTTTGTATATCTAGTAACACATTTGCGATAAAGTTATTAAAGATTATTTAGATTTATACCATCGAATCCAATTACAATGAGCTTGAGCTTTCGGTGAAGGAAACCATTGTGATGAAACCGAAGCATGGTGGTAAGGTTTTTGTAATGCCCACCTGCCCAGCTACCACCCTTAAGTTGAAAATCTGCCACCAACTGTTCCGGCAGTTGCACTTGATAGCCAGTCTCTCGACGAGGCTTAGTGTGTCCACCATCTTGGGCCACATCGTCACTTAACATAAGGGAAGATAGTAGCCATAACGCTAAACCTACCTATATAAAAAAAATGTTCGATAAACAATAATTGTTCCTACCAAGCGCCCATTCGCTTTCACAATCGTTATATTTCAAAACGAATCTTACTTAGGAGCAAACCCCTGTCGTGCGATGAAGCTGACACACACACTCTTTTCAATCACATTACCAAAAAAAAATAGCATAACAGCGATTAATGGCAACGGATTATAAAATTTTCATTGCTCGCTATTGTTAATTAATTACACTGTGATTGCCTTTAAGTACAGTCACTTGGCTGTACAAAAATTAAAAAAAATACGGTGTCCTTAAAACCACACGCCACGAATGAAAAATTACTATATCTATCTCGCTCACACAGTCGCCACAAATCGTATTTACTCGAACAAGCGTCAGCGTATAGAATTTCAGAGCCCTCCCATGTAAAGTTATGAAAGCCCATGAAATGAGGTAACAGTCTTATGAAAGACAAGTAAAGTAAAGATAGCGTTGAACGAGACGATAAAGTAATCCAACCTACAACGGTTATCGTCGCTGATCCGTTTTGTAAATGATGCTATAGTATCAGATCATGAAATAATTCACACATAGTTCTGCAAGTACTAAAGCTGTTCTTAAATCGTGTACATTCATATTTACAGTCAACCCACACGTGTCGTGGCCGAAAAACGGCAATTTGATCAACATGCAACTTTTGATCTTAGTTCCTACTCGTAGAGTCGCAAATCGAATAATTTGAGAATGTCATTAAAGTTGTCGAGGGCAAAACGTACAACAATGATGGAGGTGTATGTCAGAGGCGGTGACTTACACGGACTGTTCTAAAGTCCCCCACAAAGTGTGTTGCCAGGTAAAGTGAATTGAACAGAATTGAAGATATATTCGAGAATATATGAACTAGTTTTGTCTCAAAACCTAAAATAAAAAGCAGTTACATTGGCCGAATCAAAATAAATTACTGTTTTCAATTTACGTCATGAGAAGGCGCTTATGTACATCAAAACTACATGAACTACATTCGGAAAATACTCCAGTCATCGTGAAGAACCGGCAAGAAACTCGATCTGGTTATATTATATTTTTTAGATATATCTAACCAATGAAAATATGTAATGCACTTACGTTCTTTTTGAGCAGATGCACAGTGAAGGGGTACCCTTTCCAGTCATCACTATTTCAGTCGTACATTGAAATCGTTGTTATCAAACTCACTTACAAGCGTCTTGGCAACTAAATATACTCTGATCCAAAAATCAGTCGAGCCTAAAATAATCACTAACATATGCATGATAGCTCCCTATAACCGTATAGTTTTTCATACAGTTTTAATAAACTGTTATAAATCAATATATCACGCAGCAATCTGGCAACATTATACCTTTACTCATAAATAAACGCAACACATTAAGTAATGTATGGTTTGGAGCTTGATTTCTTACTCGGGAAGTAAGTTAGTATAGCTCATAAACATTTTATTAGATACTGGCTATGTCTGCGACTTCGTTCTTGTGTTACTTGTTGTTCATTACAAAACAATTGTTGATAAACAAAAACGAACATATGCTGCTAAGCAATAAAGTCAGTGGAATAGGATTTGGCTACTCAATTAGTTTACCTACCGAACGGATAAGATTACATTAAATTTTATGGAGAAGCTTATTTATAACAAATTTACATTTTAACTGTCATTCAATATTTCTGAGGAAATACTTTCGTTTTATGGAATAAAAAGTACTCTTTTTACTATATTTAACGTTTAATGTAATGGCCACAATCTCACCTGATGTTAAGTGACGATGTCGTTCAAAATGTTGGACACGCTAAGCCTAGTGCAGGGACTGTATCTCAAATGCAACCGCTGGAATATACCTATAGGTAGTTGACGGCAGATTTTAGACTTGAGGGTGGTAGCTAACCAGGCGGGCATTAGAAAAAGTCCTACCACCATGCTGTAGTTTCATCACAATGTGTTCCTACGCCGACAGGTCTAGCTCATTGTAGATGGATTCGAACTTATGTCCCTTGACGCAGTTCTCCTACAAACTACAAACTGAGCACTCATAGCTTCAAATTCTAATCTATAATATTAGCTATAACTGGCGTGCATGTAAAGAGCCTCTGCAAATGCCGATCGATATCCGAAAACGTCCTGTACACTGTAGGCAGTTATTCTCGTTTCCAACTTCTGTCACTGACTAACCTTTTTACCACAATACTCAAATATATTAATTTTTAAATATGACATATGCTGATATGCAGTAGACAAAATTATGACTTTACCGAGTTAAAATCTGTCCAGTTGATTCAAAAGCGTTTACAATGAAAAAGACTGACAAACGAAAATTAATATTTTATTTATATTACATTGATTTATACATTATACAACAATACAACATTTTATATCGATAACAAAGTGCATTCTAATAATAATTTAAAGTTACTAAAACCGCGGCTTTACTAATATAGATTATGATATTTAGAATACTTGTCTATTTTAAAACCACCCACATACACACTTCTTTCGTAATTTTAGAGGACGAATTACTTATTTTGTCGTTATATAAGGTATAAGTAACAAATAATATAATTCTTAGAAAGTTTCTAAGTAAGATCCTTTTAATGTTGATCTAGCTAGCTAGCTACTGTCTTTAAGTTGAAATTCTGTAACCAACATCTTTTAAGTATATTTCAGTACTTCAAAGAAAATATCTCTAACAATTTTAAAATATTGGACCATATCTTTATCAAGGTCAAGTTTGGTTATGGCCACTAGGCCAATATTATCCAACTTCTTATTTCAAACATTATTATCTTTATTATTATTTCTTGATACTGGTACTAAATTTTAAGGTAAAGATATTTAACTAATCTTTGAAAATAACTATTATTCCCGAAAAACATAATATCTCACATAATTTTTTTTAAATTTCGTTTACGCTTAAAAAGATTTCAACGCGCACTGAATTTTATTTCGGTTTTATTAAATAATAAAATATACAAAATAATACTATATTTACATAAGTCAATTACTCAAAGTTTAATTTCAATACAAATAGAAAAAAGGTAATGGAGTGTTAAGATATTCCGAAATAATGCTGTAATAATGCAGACAAACCTTAGCGCCGGCTTCGAACTAAACATTACATTTTGAATTAAGCCTTAATTGGCTCATCTATAACAACTGTAATGACGCTAACAATAGAAAGCAATCAGCTAAAATATCCATGAAGCTACCTCGAACACCTTAACACTACAATTCCATCCGTATTTGGAACGCTTTCTGTACTTAATGGCCTGCGTTGTTCGCTCTCTCAATAACCCCCTAAGGCACAAAGTGATTACTGTCATAGAACTTGCAATTGTTTTCAGTATTAGTTAAACGTGTATGCCTTGAATTTATACAATAATACGAAGAGTAACTAACATACTTGTGAATAATAGGCTCAAAAATAAGCATGGACGTTTTATTGATGCTCAGGAAGAAAAGCCTCCTTGGGAATATTGGCTCGTGCAAATTACTGCGAAATAGCATATATCGTTAAGGATATTATCGTAATGGAAATTTATATTACCTGGTTTTCATTCAATGAGTTAATGATTTTACTGTAAGTTATATTCCCACTTTTAACTTATTTCTTCCCACAACATCATATTTCGATAGGATAGAACTACCATATCCTTGTAGATAAAACTCCCCAACGAGAAATTCCATAAATTAAAATCTACATATTATAATGGAACAGTTTGTAGCTTTTTTTTTTCTTATATTTTTATTTTATTTTATTTTATTGACATCCAGTAAGTAATCCGTAAGATGCATATAGGATCAGATCAAGATTTAAAATTCCAGCTTTTTTAAATAATTAATCCGGCCGCTACCGGTAGCAAAAATAAATAAAGCTTCAGTAGTAAAATAACAATTTAAAAGCTTTGATCAAGCCTCGGTAACTAGTAACAGAGCTTACAGCGACATATATTTTTTTCAAAACTATTTCACGCAGTTGGCTCTAAAGACTAATCTTTTAACTGCTCTATTATAACTTTATATCTCTTTAGTATAACTACCCATATACTAAAATATATAATAACGTACTACATTCTATTAGAGATAGAGGGTGAAATTCGTGTATTAGTACTTGTTAAGTAAAACCTGAAACTATATGTGAAATTATTTAGTTACCTTTAAACGATGCTCAAAATGTCTTAGACTTTATAATGGCATTACGGTAGTATAAGTATATGTCGTGAATATTTTTTTTATGGAGTAGGGTGCAAACGAGCTATCGTGTCATCTGATGGTAAGTGATCTTCGCCGTCCATGAACACCCACAACACCAGAGGAATCGTGGGTGCGTTGCCGGCCTTTATTGTAGGATGTGGCTCTCAAGTGCAACTACCGGAATATACCTAATGGTATTTGGTATCAGATTCTCAACTTGAAGGTGGTAGGTAACCAGGCGGGCATTAGAAGAAGCCCTACCACCATGCTACGGTTGCCTCATGATGTTTTATTTAACCGAAAGCTCAACCTCATTGTAGGTGGTTGGATTCGAACTCACGTCCCATAACGCGGCGTCCCTACTCGCTACCACTAATCTATCATCGCTACAAATATTATGATATTTCGTTATCATAACAAACATAACCTATCGGATATCTAAAATAGCCAGTCCCTCTACTAGGCTAACTGCATCTATCATCTTGGAGCACATCGTCACTTAACATCATGTGAGTTAGTGTCCATAATGATAAACCTATAAACTGCAAAAGAAAAACATACATATGTATACCCTTTTAAAATATAGTTAAACAGTAATCGCTGATGTAAGAAAATCCTACCAAAGTTGAATATGTATGTAGAAATACATATGTATATTTTAAAATTATCATGTAAAATTCTTGATGCGTCGCTCCAACGCTATTAAATGAGTGAAAACACAAATACGTACTTGTACCGTATTAACTAAGTACATCGCTTAAACATCGTTTACTTAAATTTAAATAGCCTATTTATTTGATTGCCAGTCATTACTTTAAATGCATATAGCGTGAAGATATTCGCTAATAACACGACGCCGGTACACGAGCTACGATTCAATAAGTAATTATAAACTCTATCTCTGTTCGAGCGCATGCGCTGTAAATACACATAGATCGTATACAACTTCGTGAACCGGTTTAACGTTCGTGACTTGTCCCACTGTCGGTATCGAAGTCACATTGTTAAAAATACTTCCTGTTATTTCGGGTCATTCATAAAAAAAATCGGATAAGTGCGAATCGGAGGACAGAAATTAAAATTCATTTGTACCACGCCTATATTTTTAATACAGTTATAACTGAGCCAAATCTGAATGATTTTTTTTTTTAATTTTATATTCAAGGCGTACTTTGCTATCAGTATTGAAACTTTTAATTTTTTTATTTTATATTTTAAAAGTTTGTCTCCTTGTACATATATACACTGTGAAACCAATGGGCAGGTGTTGATAAAAATGAGACGGTAATTGAGGTTATTATGTATAAATATATAAGATAGTTTATAGTTAAAGTTTTGTGTAAAATCGGTGGCAAATTTAAAACATCTTCTTGACCAACATTTGGTACAATTTACCGTGTTCCGCAGCTGACGACTTAATTAGGATTCTAAAATTCATTTCGCTACTGTAGTATAGTTGTAAAGATGGCGCTTTAAATAAAAATTATTTAAGCAAACCACAAAATTGTGAATATATACGATAATCAATGGTAACGCACTAAAATAGTCGATAGACTCTAAAATCATTTAGCTGATCACCAAAGATGATTTAAATTCTTTATGATAAAGTAACTTAGTAGCTGATCGTAATAGACTGTACTGCGGTCGCATTACTACCTACTGGAAAAGGAAGAACGACAGCCCTTTACAATGTGGAACCTCGCGAATCAATAAGGGCTAAGTGTTCGGAATTCAGTGTCTTTACTCTGCCCTCCCAATACATTGTTAATAATTTAATGTATGACCGCTAAAACTTGGAAAAACTAGATTCCGTGAAAAACAGGCATGATTTAAATACTACAAATCATTTCAGACTGGTCACACCATACTTTAGACTCAGTAAAACCAGTAACAGGTTTTAGCTAATAGTAATAACAACAAAATCGCAAAGTATATTACCGATTTGCCGGACAGTAGGTTCAAGCACCATTTCAAACGGGTTTTGATGTCAAAAAACTATTATATAATGGATTAATATGTCATGTAATGGTGATACCTGGAATAAACACCTATTTCTGTGTATCCGCTAATAACTATTGTAAATGCATACTTTAAAACATTATTAAAAAAAAATGTACATAAAAAGATAGAAACTGATGAGTTTCTTGCTGGTCTTTCCGATAACTGGGTTATTTTCCGAACCGCCTCCATGACATTATTCGTCAATCGGATTCCGTCATTCAAATCGAAGTTTGTACTATAACAACACCTGTTTTGAAGCTTATACTATTGATTTCTCCTCAAATCGTAAGTTAAATGAAATGCAATAATTATCGTACAATCGTTTCTTTAATGACGAAACTTGTCAGACTTTAGATACATTTGTGATTTGTTAAGATATCCACCGTAACAAGACACATCTGTATGTTGTGAGAAAATTTATATCCACCAAATTAACTAAAAAAAAAGTAGTTCATACTAAGGTTAATTTTTTATTATGTTTCATAAAAAAAAAAAAGATACTAACGAGTTATTTTATTTCGACCAAATGGATCAGTATGTCGAATCATTGCTCCATAACATGCCTCTTTGGACTATAGATAATTTTTATCCTGCACAAAATCAACCAAAACCTTAACAAAGTAATTTTGAAGTGATGATAGCTCAGTTGGTAGTGTATACGGACGCCACGTCAATAGATGTGAGTTTGAATCCAACTACAATGAGCTTGAGCTTTCGGTAAAGGAAAACATCAGTATTGAAGCCATAGCATGGTGGTAAGGTTTTTTATAATGCCCACCTGGTTAGCTACCACCCTTAAGTTGAAAATTTTCCGCCAAATGGCTATAGCTGTGTACCGGCAGTTGCACTTGAAAGCCAGTCCATTAACTGGGCTTCACTTGAAGGCCAGTCCATTAACTGAGCTTAGCGTGTCCATCATCTTGGGCCTTATTGTTACTTAACATCAGGTTAGATCATGGCCATAACGCTACTAAACCTATCAACAAAGTAATTAATATAACAAATGCTAGTTCAAAATACCGTATTTCGTATCTCTGGATGCTAAAATGTGCCTACTATTGGAACAATTTGGTGACAATACGCCTTTTCCGGCTGCAATGGTAGCTATTGTCTGCTTATTATAAGTAAGTGCAATTATAAAAGCTCTAGCGATTTGAAATTTATTAAATACTTAAGTTGCATAATGAAGTTAAACTTGAATTGAAAAATATACCGCACGGTTGGTTCAGCTGTACAAGCGATCGCCTCTTCACTACCAGGCAGGTTGAGTACTATAGATTCGAATCCAACACATTTTTTTGATATGATCTTTAATTGAATTTTGTCATTGGCATATCGTCATACTATCAAACATCACAGCTATATATAGCATGTGTATATAGTGTAATATTCAACTACAAACAATAAATATAAAAGGCTTAAATTAAAATAAAGAGGACTTCCTTAAAAAATTGTGGTTTAATTTTCATAAAACTTACCACGAATTACTAATAAGTACGTGTTATCTTATAATAAGAACCCTAAAAACCTTTTTTAATCTAACTTTATGATAATTAAAATTACCTACTATCATCAAAATATCAATTCAAGAAAATATTTATTATTTAGTGTATAAATTATTATAAATAATCTAGACACTTTCCAAAGCAATTAATTATGTTGCTTCGTTTACTTGTTAGGAGAATCGAATCTTTAGAATATGTATTCCATATCACTTCGTAGAATCTCTTATAACTTGCTGCAAACAACTAATGACTGTCTATTACCTTACTCCATTTAAGTAAAGATGCAGACTATTGTGCGAACGCGGAGAATGCCAAACGCGCACCACGCACCAACGGACGAACCAATTTATGCGCTCCACGCCTGTAGTCAATTCATTGGAAATTCCAACTGCGAATAAAATAAATCGTCTCATTTTAATTTAAACATAATAAAAAATATGTTTAATCTATTTTTTATAGTTAAGGTTTAGCGTTATGACCATAATCTCACCTGATCTTAAGTGACACTCGTTTGGTAGACACGCTAAACCTGTGGAGGAACTGGCTCTCAAGTGCAACTACCGGAACACACCTATTGGTATTTAGCGGCAGATTTTCAACTTGAGGATGGTTGCTAGCCTTTAGGAGGGGCATTAGAAAAAGCTCTACCACCATGCTATGGTTTCCTCACGATGTTTTGCTTCACCGAAAGCTGAAGCACATAGTAGGTGGATCCGAACTCACATCCCTTGACGCAGAGTCGTACACACTACCACTGAGCTATCATCACTTCTAAATATATAACAAAAATATATATACATAACAAAAATATATACGAAGCTTATATATCTAAGCTTCCCAAAACGAACTTTAAAATATTACTACCGGTTCAAAATATACAACTGTCATAGAAATATATCAATTCTGATTTGATTACTTTTGAAAGTACTACTTATATTTTTTTATAAGAAACCAAGACATTTCTGTATGTGTTCGCGACTCCGTTCGAGTGGAACAAAAATTTTATTTAATCATTTTGAAAAAAAAACTGTTATATAGCCTATGTATGTTACCCAGGGCTAATGTAGCTTTCTAACGGTGAAAATTTTTTTGAACTCCGACCAGTAGGCCTTGAGTTTGCTCGTCACCAACATATATACTCTTATATAAATCTCTTTATAATATTAGTATAACTAACACACAAAAGGTTTAAATTAAATTTTACTCAAGTACAGACTTTCTTAATCTAAAAACAACTTTTCTATTCGTCGAAAACATTTTTTTCTGACTGAAAGGTACTGTATACTTTTTCGTATCCCCTGACGACGTTGATACAACTTCCCATAATAATTCTATGAATAGTTAAGGCATAACAATCAAATAACAAATCATATTAGACACATAAATCTTTGAGTAATATATATATTGTTTCAAATTAAGTTAATTATATTAATATTTCTTTAAGCGCTGATGTCTCAGTGGTAGTGTGTACGATCCACTTACAATGAGCTCGATCTTTCGGTGAAGGAAAGCATCGTGTGAAAACCATAGTATGGTGGTAGGGTTGAAAATATGGGTAGGGTCAAGTTGAAAAACTGCTGGCAAATACGAATAAAATTTGGAAAATCCAAAAGTGCAAGCTTCATTATCTCTTTTTTTTTGTTTATTTAATAACAATTAAACCACATCGAATCAGACCGTGGAAATTCAAATATTCAAATACTTTATTCAAAATTGTTTTACATGTTTTACAATTTGGTTTACGCAATAAACAGAAAACACAAATATCACGTGATTTATGACCACCAGGCTGCCAAACTAAGATTCCCTGTATCTTGGCAGCTGGCTTGTCTCCGACTAGGTATAGATGCGTGCTGTATCTGTCGATCCCACAGTAGTGAAATGAAATGAAGAAAATATTACAAATTAAGAAACATGACAACTTGTGTATGTATGTGGGTGAGTGAGTGTGTGTGAATGTAAAGTGTATGTAGTGTGAAGCAAAAGTGTACAGTACATGAAATTATGTTTATTCTACAGTTTTGAGTAGCTCCTCTGTTTCTTCGTACGACTTATTCATAAGCCATCTTATTATTATTTTTTTACTTTCATACTTTGTTTTTCTATAGATAAAGACTTCGCGATTAATCTTATTATATAAATAATCTCCAAGAAAACAGAAAAACCTATGTGAAAATGCTGTGAAAAACAGGTTCGTTTTACAAATTATGTCCTTACGACGTCGAATTGTGGTTATATTGGGTTTATATAGCAATGATGAGTGTTTCTTTAATATTACTTGCTGTATAAATAATTGACGGATCGACAAAACTTCGGCTTTATTATATAACAGAAAAGTAGAATACTGATAGGGAAGGAAGTACATTACTTTTAGTACAGCTCTTTGGGCTCTTTCAAGCCTTATTAATTTAGTTTTCTTTGCCCCTCCCCAGGTTGTTAGGCAATATGTGATTATGGATTGGCAAAGTGCGTAATAAATAGTCTTTAAAAGTATATAGTCTGCCACATGTCTAAGATTTTTGAAAATAAAAATAAGTTTGCGAACACGAGTAATTACTGCGTCAATATGAGAATTAAATGAGAGTTTTTGATCTATTATTACTCCGAGATATTTAACTGAAACAGTTTGATGAAGGATAGGGCAATTATCGCAGAAGTTGAAGTTATCGCAAATATGAGCAGATATAGAATAGTTGTGAATATTATTTTGATTGTGGTTGCTGAGACTAAATGTTATGTAACTTGTTTTATTTGCATTAAGGGTTAAAGAATTTGCTCTAAGCCAATGTGTAACTTTGTTAAAACCTTTTTGTGCACTATCAAAAGCTTCTTTCCACGTATTACCAGATAAAATAAGTACAGTGTCATCCGCATAAGAAATAATATGTCCATTTTCAAGTTCTAATTCACATAGGTCATTAATATAGATTAGGAATAGTGTCGGCCCTAAAATACTGCCCTGAGGTACTCCATATTCTACAGTATTGTCTTCGCTAATAAATTCGTCGATTTTTACACATTGTTTTCTGCAGGAAAGATAATCTCGCAGTAGTTGCAACTGTAATCCCCGAATACCCAGCCTTTCGAGTTTCTCAACTAAGTTAGGAATGGAGACCGTATCAAATGCTTTAGCTAAATCTAAAAATATCGCTAAACATTTCCTTTTACTGTCAAGATTATTTACAATATAGTCTGTATTAATAAGGTTCTATACCTAATTATGTTGAAGCGTAAAAAAAAGACTCAATTAGTATAGTATTTCGGTCGTTATCGTAATAGCATACAGGATCCGCATATACAGATACAAGGACGTTCTAGACATAACTTTTTTAAATAGTTTTTAACTACTTTAAATAACAAAAATAGCATCAAAAATATCACGAGTGTTAAAAATAGTGTTTTTTCTTGATATATTTGTGTATATATTATTATTATTATTAGTGCAATATATGATAAATAGAGACATTGTAAGTCTGAAAAATCAGTTGTTTTGCGCGAAGTTACGGTAGTACCCACCTCAACGCTTCGCTTGTGAGGCATGCAATAGGTGTGTTCCAGCAGTTACACTTGCGAACCAGTCCCTCCACAGGTTTAGCATGTCCACCAACTTGGGCCGTATCGTCACTTAAGATCATGTGAGATTATGGCCCTCTAACTAAACTTTGACTATAAAAAAAAAGTTAGAATTGTGATTTAGTTAAGAGATTTCACAGACGATAATCATGTTTAGCATATTGATTATTTTACCTAAAGTAGTAACACTTTAAACGTAGTAAGGGGATTTGCTTCCAAGTGCAGCTACTGGAAGACTACTATAGATCCTATAGATGATTGGCGACAGGTATTTAACTTGAAAGTAATAGCCAACCAAATGGATATTAGAGAATGCATATTTAGCGTGAGAGAAATACATTGCCAAACAGATTGTATTAGGGGTTTAACTAAGTAAAACACTCAAAATAAAGATCCTCACTACCCTATATTCCCTTTCGTACTGTGGAACCGATTTCGCATTTCTTCTAGTCAGAAGACGTCCAACTCCTTTGAAATGTTTCATCACGAGACACTCTCTTTCACTAAAGGCTTTGGTTGAATGCAAGCATTTAAATTTCCATCACACCAGTGAACCCACACACCGTGCCATGTTTACTTCAAATGAAGAAATAATAAAACCAACACGCTTATCTTTATTACCGAGACGTGCAATTGACTTTGCAACCGAACGCGGAAACCGAACCAACACTATCAGCTACACCGTTCTTATTCAACAGTCATGCATCTCCTCGCTAACAACCGATACGTAGTTAGATGTGTTCGTGAGTTAACTAAACACAACACGTGCTTGTTTCGGATCAAGATATTTTTAAGACGCTCGTCCAATATAACGGAGGGAAGCGGACGTATTATTTTAACCGCATCTACAACTGGACTCATTATCTTTATTTATTTCTGTTGCGTTTGCAACGTTCATTTTTTCTAATTAAAATATAATGCATCGGTGTCCAATTACGTTTAGTTATCGTTTCGTAAACATTTATCATAAATTATAAGAAATAAAAAACTATGACTTGGAGATAGAACGCGGTAACTTCGTCAAACTGAATCATAACCACAATTTTTTAATCACCAGATTTATTGATTAATGAATCAAGGGAAAATCCTTTTAATTAATTGTTTACAGGTTTAGCGATCAGCAGTAGAGCCACTACCTCACCTGATGTTAAGTGGCAATGTGGCCCGGTATGGTCACCACGCTAAGGTAACACATCTATAGGTATTTAGTAGTATATTTTAAAATTAAGAGTAGTAGCTAGCCAGTCCCTAAAAAGTCCTTGCTCCCTGCTATGGTTTCATCACGACGGTTTCCTACACTGAAAGCTCAATCTAATTGCTGGTGAAATCGAACTCATGTTCATTCACGCAGCGTACGTACACACTACCAACTGAGCTATCATCGATATTTCTAGAGACCAGGAACGTCTTTCAAACTTCTAGTATCCAGCGATTACTTAGTCAAAGAGAAGCCGGCCTAAGAACAGTAGTACTCTCAATTTGAAAACCACAGTATCCAGCGACGTCAGATTTTTTATCATAAATCTATCGCGCGTCCCAATCCAGTCGAGTGCCTCAACATCACACTTAAACCAGTAAAATAAAACTCTGAAATAAAAACGTAAATACATCAATTACGCTTAATTGATTGCTTCCAAGTTTACGATGTTAAACATTCTCAGAATCCTGACAATTTTACCTTACACATTTAACTTTGTGTGTGTCTATTTTTTTCTATCTGCGCCTTCCAGTGGCATCGTTTACAGGTTTTTTTTTTCGCGTCCCGCCAACAGCTTCATCTTAGATGTTGTAGATAGTAAATTGCCTTATTCGTCTGTTTAGTTGACTCTATAAAAACTCGACACGATCCACTCATTGCGCTGGGATACGGAACGGTCATTATAAAATTTCATATTCACGACTCTCGACTCTATTTTTGAATAGCTAAAGTCGGCGTTTGTATAATATTTACAATAAATGTAGTTCACAGTTTATTAGCTGGCTCTGTGTTTAAAGATGTTGCCAGTGTAAATATGGAGTCAGGTACGCGGTCTTCCTTAGTTTGTTACTGAAATGTAAACAGAAGGGTTTTTATTCGACATTCTTTGTTTTTTTTTCTACAGCTTTGTATTATTTTGAATAATTTCACCACCATAGATTGACATAGTGATAACAAAAAATAACTAAGTTATTTTTAGTAGGCCTTGTGTTTTGGCCACAATCTTTTCTGATATTCAGCAATAATTTGACTGAATGTGGTAACATAGTAACATAGTGCAATTGTCCAAACCCACCTTTTTATTAACTTGGTGTTTAAAATCCTATTTCTTAATGACTTAGAGAGGCTTGTGGCAAGACTTATAAGGTAATAAGCACTCAAGACTATCCACTATAATACGCCACGGCAACACTTCGACCACCCATGTTGCCAGAGACCAGGATCAGCGCCCACACTTCTTCTAATCTCTGGCAGGAGTGACCATTCGGACTTGCAGTCCTATCAGCGTCTCCTACCAAACCGGTCTAATATAGTCCCCATAAATCTCCGGACGAAAGGTCGCATACGAACTCCAAAGAACTTTCATTATTACAATGACGAGAAGCTGCCCTTACAAGAGTTCCCTACACTGCGACGACCCCGGATGAGTTTATCCCCGCTCCATAGTCCTATTTATTTAGTTTATTACTAGTTAATTAAAAACTATCTGTTTTGAGTCTAACCCTCAACACCTTAATAACCTAATACAAACGTATTCGAAACCTTCCGCTACAGCCTCAGAAGCATATGAATGCACAAATACTAAAAAAAGACTCATACATATAACAAATATAAATACTGAAAAAATTAAGATAATAAAACTATAGCATAATGCCATATGTCAAATTTGACATTAACAAAATTCCTTGAATAGAAACAAAGCTGTAACTAAATGATGTCCTTAATATTCACAACGTACTCCAATATATCCTCAATAACTTGAACTAATATATATATATTACTTGTTTCGTATTTTTGAAGGGTGCGATCTACGCATCTGTCCCAATTAATTAGTTAATTATAATGACGTCTTTAACATTTTAATAACCGCCTACCACAAATATTTGTGTTTTTTGGCAAGATTTTAAAGTTTCATGCGATAGCATTTATTTTTAAGACTTATATTATTTGACATGGTATTATATAATATTTGTGGCATTTATATGGGTTTACTAGCTTTTACCTGCGGCTTCGCTCACGTTAAAATTGATTTTGTTAAATAAATCAGTTAACGCAATATAAAATTTAATTCATATTTTATTCCTCTCTTTACCTCATTTGCAATAAGCTTTTCGCGATAAAGATCCCGTCTATCTCTATACCAAAATTCATCATAATCGATTCAGCGGTTTAGACGTGAAAGTGTAATAAACACACAATCAAACTCACTTTCTGTTTATAATATTAGTAAATATTATTGAGCATATGTGAACAAGATTATAAGTAATAATTAGAGGCTTATTCGCCACAAAAACTAACTGGATATTACTAACAAGGGAGTCACCGCTTATAATAATTCATATTTGAAGACTAGGTAACAAGTACTTCATTAGGCTTAAAGGACATGTATCCGGTGACTTCATTAGAAAAGAAAATGGCAATTAGTAGACGTATTATTCCAATTTCCTTTTTATTATTAAAAAGTTTGACGCCTGACATTATAACGACAAGATAATTATACTTTAGCATTGCAACTTTGTTAGCAAAACAAATAGAGGCTACGGAAATGATATATTCTAACAAGCTTGTACCTAGCATTACAGACGGTTCGCCAGAAGGCACTTTCATTGTGCATTGGCTGTACCTAGATAATAATATTGTTTATCAAAACCTTTGCATAGAAATAATTTAAATCTTCATAATTGATATTAAAGCCTTGTAACTAAATTATAATTCTACTAGCGATGTCCGCGACTTCGTTCGCGTGGAACTAAAATTTTATTTCATCATTTTCATTAAATAAATGATATATAGTATCTAGTACAGTGGTTCTCGACTTTTTTTACTCGGCGCCCCTTATCTACATTATTTGTATCCATGCTATTCGATAGTTGATGTGAATGTATAGGCAATTTTAACATCATTTATAATTTAAATCCATCCATCCATCCATTCAACCGAGAGACGTCTATGGCTAGACATAGGTCATCCCCAAAGATCTCCACGACAACCGGCCGATCTGGCGCCACCCGCATCCAGCGAATATTTCAAATGTATTCATATAATTTCAAACAAACGCAATTATTTGAAAGATGAGACCCCCGGCCCGCCTAAGATAAAAACATCGTATTTCTAAATCTCACGACACAATTGACAGGACACGATATTTGAGAACTATGGACCTAGAACGTTGTTATCTGAGTTAGCCGTCAAAGGTCATAGATAATACTAAGGTTATTTTAGAATTACGCATACCTGAAAATTCAATGTATTTTCCCGAAAGTTAAGTTTAAATAAAATGTTTTTTTATACTTAAGGTTTAGCGTTGTGGCCATAATCTCACCTGATCTTAAGTGACGATACGGCCCAAGTTGGTAGACACGCTAAGCCTGTGGAGGAACTGCCTCTCAAGTGCAGCTGCCGGAACACACCTATTGGTATTTGGCGACAGGTTTACGACTTGAAGGTGGTAGCTAGCCAGGCGGGCAGTAGAAAAAGCCCTACCACCATGCTATGGTTTCATCACGATGTGTTCCTTCACCGAAAGCTCAAGCTCATTGTAGGTGCCATTGAAGGTACATACTACCACTGAGCTATCATCGCTTCAAAAATTGAACAAATGATAAACAAGTTAAGAAATACAAAGGATTATAGTTATAGTTAGATATAGATTCATCGCAATCATAATATATCTGACGTAAAACACAGTTCTTAGGCATGTCGTATGTTCAAAGTTTATATTCATCAATCCCAATCTATACAATAACGAACGCAATATAAATGGCTATATACAATATATAAATCGTTTTTTTATTGCTTCACAAGTTACATATCGTAAATAATTATTTATACCATTAGTAAATGTATATATATTAAATGAATCTGTAGGAAAGTCGTTTTTGTACATGGAAAATATTTCCAGTAAAATAATAGCCAGGGTGTTAAAGGATTATCAAAAGAACACATTTTCAGCATTTTTTAAATTTGTGTCTGTGTGTTTGTTATGACATGTATTTATATAATTGTACATTATTGTATAGACACTATAGACATATAATTAAACTCACTTGGGATTAAATAAAAGGTAATTGCCTGAACGACTCATTCTTGTGTAGGAAGAGATTTCTCTAAATTAAATTAATTAGAGAAAATGGTACGGGTTATATGGAAACTAATATATTTTGATTTAACTTTATCTTCACATATAATAAAACCGAAACAACCATAAACCATGTCTGGTAAACAGATAAACGAATAGACAACATACGTATTCAATTCCAATAAAATATATGTATAAATATTATAAAGCACACGAGCGAGGTCGTAGGCAGAAAACTTATAATTTAAAATTATCACAGAAGCTAATATTCTGCCTAACAACTTTATCTACTAACCATTAATATGAACGTATCGATAATATCATGTCACCAGTGCTCATACATTTCCAAATCTATATTGAAAGTCACTATCCTCTAGTGACGTGTAGATACGGTTGTTTGACACGCGCGCAACGGCTATCGACATAGCATCGAAACGCGAACTGTCGATAAGGTCGTGGTGTAGATCTAATACGCGATAGGGCACGGTGTACCGCCGGAGCTACACGATCGCGCGATCCACAGAAGTTAATTAACCGCACGTTATTAGTCTGTGCTGGAATTAAATATTCGCAGGCTGCATTGCGTTCCACTGCATCGTAAAGTCCTATTAAAGCTCCCCTTTTATCACATACTAGCTTTTACCTACGGCTTCGTTCGCGTTAATATTGATATTGTCGACCAGTTCTGGTTACCGATCGATACAGAAATCATTTATCTACCGATTGCTATTAAATATACACAAAATTCAGACTTTCTATTTTAATTTTATTTAAGCAATAATTTATTAAACTTTGAAGCAAATCGGAAGACGTAATAAAAGTTTCATGCAAAGCTTAACCCTCCATTTATCCCTCTTCCTATTAGTTTTTAGAGAAAAAAAGAAGCCTATCACCGTCTCCCGAGTTGAAACTATCTGTATACCAAAATACATCATAATCAATTTAGCGGATTAGGCGTGAAAGCGTAACAAACACACAAACTCAATTTCGAATTTATAATATTAGTAAGAATACTGCAATATTATTCTGTATATCATCACTGTTTAAAATAAAAACTGCTGTTTTTTTATATGGGGATTTTGGGATATAGCGAAATGCGATAACTCCACGACATGGTGGTTGAGCTTTTTCTAATGCCCACCTGGCCAGCTACCAGCCGTAATTTGAAAATCTGCCGCCACATACCTATAGGTGTACTCCGGCATTTGCACTTGAGAACCAGTGCTTCCACTAAGTTTAGCGTGTCTATCTTGAGCTATGTCATCACTTAATATCAGATGAGATTGTGGTCATAGTACCATAATCAGTAAAGTATTAAAAAAAACATACAAACTCACTATTCCCCATATGCATGGTATATACGACCCAATCAGTTACAGTTCCCTAACTGCCCGCTTGTCTTTGCATTATACAAGACTGTTCCCCGAACGCAGTACGCTTAAGAATGCCACTACAGCTGATGGTTGTCAAGCCTAATCAAAAACAGTAAACTTTTTTTTATTATGCATATTATTAATAAGCGTTTTGTAAATAAATAAAATTATGACATCTCACGCTGTCTCGAACTAAATCAGAAAATTTGATAAGAAACAGACACTGTAATAGTTTCATTTTTTATTCAATCATATGGCTAAATAGAAGATCTTAAATTTTATTATAATTTATGAATATTCAATTATTTAAACCAAGCTATGAGTAAATTCAGACACAATCATTGATTGATTATTATTTATTAGAAAATTATTTGAAATAATGCTGGGACCAAAAATCTGCTACTCATTAATATAAGGTTGAACTGTCTACGAACGCAATTAAAAAAGTACAACACCAATATGACATAAATAATTCAAATTGATTTTTTAAAGCGTATCGTCATATTCCATCGCTTTTAATTGAAAACCAGCGCTTCCATAACTTTTGTTGCGGGAGTATATTTAGTCGAGTCCGGGGTCTTTTCCGTGTAGCACAGCGCATATAATTATAATTACGTTTGAAATATTATTATATGTCGGTATACTAATATAATATGTGCTATGTATATGGTGGATATAAACAATTTCTTTGTTTCTTTCTTTCAATTTACCGTCGCTTAATAACAGGAAAGATTGTGGTAAAGCACTTTCTCACAACAGGATAATAATACACAATCATCGATAATTTTATATGACTCTCACCACACTACTCTATACAGCCGGGTCGATGGTTGTATGAATCGACATGGCGTCGAAACTGCGACCGGCGATAAGGTCACGATGTAAATTCTGATATACGATAACGGAATATTTCAACATAATAAAAGCTTACATTACGGTCAATATTAATTAGTCTATATATAAATAAGCGTGTTAAAGTCGAAGAGTAATTTCGAGATAACATTTATAAATATACTCTGTCATATACATTCTTTTCTGTGACCTCATAGCCGCCCCAACCCCCAAACATTACATGGCAAATTAATGGCAATAATTAAAAAAAAAATTGTTTGTATCAATAATACTTTGATAAATTACTACAGTTTGCATGAGGTCCAAAGAATGCGTTAAAACATATAATTTTAAAAAGTGAGGAACGTTCTTCCACTTTTTATAAAATATAATACTAAATACATCCCTGGTTATTAAAGTGTCAGATTAGTGTCATGATAAGGAGTCGATACTCAGCACTGCGCCCGCACACCAATGTACAGGACTGGAATCCACTCGTTAAGAATTAATTAATTTGCTATATTATTATCTCACGATGAGACTATAAAGAATTTATCATCTATACATGTAATAAAACTGTAAATGGGCAATATATATAAAGAAATTATATTTCTTTAATTTATATTATGTCGCATTGCGCGTCTTATCTGGCCAATGTAAAAGAAATATATAATAACAATCAAAGCAAATGTCAGAACGAATAAAATAAAGAATAGAAAATTCTTTTATAACCTAATTTCTACAAAATTAGAAAATAAACATTAATTGTCGATTCTTGCATTCACAGAGCAACGCATGAAAGTTTATATTCACGAAAATTTATACATATCCCGCATATATTTAAAACCTTTTTTTTTTTTTTTAATTGACATACGCTGTTAGCCGTAAGGGCTTTGACAGCTTCACCGAACTTTTTGGGGCGAGTGCTGAGGGCACTCAGTTCCGAGGCAGCGAGCGCAAGGGTGCCAAAATGGCCAAACCTCGGCTTGGGATGCTGCGGAAAACAAACAAGGATCGTGGGGGTAGTCCCTTACAGAACCGTGTACTTAACGTGTAGGTGTGCATGGGTAGTTTGCGGTGTGATGATGTACTTTCAGTGATGTAGAGTGTCATTGTATCGCGCGAGCAGAGTCACTTGAGGGCTCCTATCCGGAGGATCGATCCTAGGCTCAAGCGTCTGCAGAGGGAGGCCGCGGCGGGTGTGCGGGCGTGTGCGCGGACACGTACGATTGGTGGAGACGGTAGGAAGAAGTGCGTTCAATCTTGTTATTTTATCGACGGGATCAGTGAAGCAATTTAAAAGCTGTGACCGTGGCTTCCTTCGCGTGGTCCTGAAAAATTATTTAATAATTTTTGTGACACTTTTTTGTGACTTTTTCTATACAGCTTGGTCCTATTGGTGGTATATAGCTTGCCATATAGTTGCTCTGTCCAATTTTTTTTTATACGAATTAGATTATCACGTTCAAACAAACAGACTTTTCCGCTTTGTAATATTAATGACGTTTTGGATATTTTAAATTTTAGTGTACCTACTGTAATTTTTGTTTCTCTAGCTTTATGTATGTAAGTTGTAAATAAAGCTAGAAGTCAGTATTCGAAAATAAATTGATGAAATATGATACGATAATACCTGGATTTACATGTATGATACTTTTTACGCAGTTAAAGTATTTAATAGATGAACTATATTGTTACAATATGGTTAAGTTTCAATAGGTATATTAACTGTTATGCTCGACGTACCACAATCACAATTTGAATAATATGTTCTAAAACTTTAAGAACCTTAATTGCAATACACGTCAACGAAGCCACGCACACAACTAGTATGTAATGGAGATAAAAAAAAATTTGGAGCGATGATGGCACAGTTGGTCGTGTATACAGACTCAGCATAGATAGGCCTGAATTCGAATCCCTGTAATGAGCCTGAGATTTCGGCGAAGGAAAACATCGTGATTAAAGCATTGCATGGTGACAGTTCTCTTTTAATGCTCACCTGAATAGCTACCACCGTCAAGTTAAAAATCTGCTGCCAAATACCATTAGGTATATTCCAGCAGTTGCATTTGAGAGTTAATCATTCCATTTGACTTAACGTGTCTACCAACTTAAACCACATCGTTACTTAACATCGAGTGAAATTGTAGTCATAACGCCAAAGCCTACAAAATATTTAAAAAAATTACATTATAAATATGAAAATATGTATTTTTGGATATTTCTAACTCAGTAACGCGTAAACGTTTTTTTTTTTTAATTCTAAGGGGCAACAAACAGGCAGAGGGTCTATCTGATTTAAAGGGCTACCGTCGTCTATCGACAGCTGCTACTACAGGTATTAATTACAACCATGTTGCTGACCTTGGACTGATTCGGATGAAACATTTTATTGGCTCGATACATACATTTTATTCCATAAATATCTTAAAACTAAAACTCTTTTTACATTGCCTCAAATGTTTTCCATCAAACGCGTGTCGCATTACAGCCGGTCACAGGTTAGAGGTAAAGAGGGCAGCGCTCGCCAAAGCAGCCAAGGCCAATATGGCACCGGCCATGGCTCGCATCAGCTGACCATTTACTATTGATTTCCCATTTTCCAAGTACTAAGTTAAGTTTAAAATACAATTTTAATACCCTAAATCGAATAATTTTCCGAAAATTTTCATTTAAACGCCTACGATCCGAAAAAAGTTTCACTTGTTTCATGGTTTCATAAAACCACAAAATTCAATATTTATGTTTCTTTATTCTATGTCAATGTGGAAGAAGTCACGAGTAACAGACAGTAAGTTAATTAAGTTCTAAGCTTAACTGGAACAATAATTAATTGTTCACCAATAATCTACCATCATTAAAACTTATAAACTGTTAATTGCAAACGTAAATTGCATTCTCAAGGTAGTATTATATTAAGAGAGGATAGTGAAAATCTTATTAGATACATGTTGTATTTTATTGATATCACACGATTGTAAATTATTATTAAACGCTTTTGCGTTTTAAACGTTGTAATGAAGAAAAGAGGAAAATACATAGAAAAACACACAAAGAATTAAACATAATATGTTACTTTGCCTATCTAGTTACATCAGAATTTGATTTAATAATGGCTTTATTGATTTTTTATTAAATTTAGTACTAGGAAAAATTAAGACATGCCTCAATTATTTCAGCTCAAAAAATTGTAGATAAAAAAAAAAAAATAAAGGAAATTATTTTTTTGACTAGCTGTACCCGTGTCTTCATTCGTGTAGAATTGAATAATGTATCGTATAACTTCAAGGTATATTTTTATATATTTGGTTTATATTATACTAATCAGTAACTACCACATAGTTATCATATAGTTTTTGGAATTTAGTCACAATGTTCAATGTACACAGAAGATCATATACTATAAAAATCTATCTTTGATCTCTCTCTTTTAATCGAATACAGGTCTCTTACATGAATAATATTGGTAAATTCGGTGCAAATTTCATCTTCTCTATCTTTATATATATAAATTCCGTGCCACTTGTTTCTCCGCGATAAACTCTGAAACTACTGAACTGATCTTAACATAATTTGCACAGTGTATGTAATTTCATCTAACTGTAAATATATGATAGTTTTATTTCGATAAGTGATGTTAACGTGATAGATGACGCTGTAGTCGATGTGATTGATTACTCGGAAAGATAAAGCAAGGTTTGCCAAGTCAGCTGGTTAATATTATAAAGCTAAAAAGTTTGTCTATTCGAACGCGCTAATCTTAGGAACTACCAATGAGCCTTTGTTTTTTTTTTGTATGTTTTGGAGCAATTATTGAGGAAGCCTTCAGGTTATTAAACATAACGCTACCTCTAATAGAAGCAAACTTGTACTGAAAAAAGTAACAAAAACGGGCAGAAGTCCATACTAATTATTATAAATTCGAAAGTGAGTTTGTTTGTTTGTTACACTTTCACGCCTGAACAGCTGAATAGATTATGATAAATTTAGATATAGAGATAGTTGGGAACCTGCAGACAGTAATAAGTTATTTTTCTCACAAAAATTTTATAGGAAATTGAGTAAGCAGAGGGATAAACTTAGTATGAAACTTTTGATGACTTCATCGGATTTGTCTGACTAAATCAATATTAAACGCGAGCGAACCCGCGCGTAAAAACTAGTTGTTAAAAAAAAGTTAGATCCACATAAACGAAGTTGCGGACACAGCTCCTCATATAATATTAGAAATAGAACTCTTTTCAGTATTCAAACGAATAACAAAATCCCATAAGATCGCTTTAATACCACCGCCAACAACGAGATATATCGTTCAAGAAATTACAGCAAAGAAACATTTTATCTACATGCGGATACGAATGCTTATCTAAGTAACATAAAGTATGAATGCTTTACAATTTATTCAAGCTTGTATCGCATGAATCGATTCGTCTGAAGTATCGATACCTCTAGGGTTACGGTTAGATTCGATTGTCGATAGAACGCCGATCCCGATGCGATAACGTCGCTCCGTACATACGGTGATAGCTGACGTTATAAAATGCCTTATACACGGGTCACGTATTCTAGGCGAACTCGGTTGATTTATAAGATCAGTGGAAATATCAGTAGAAATTGTGCCTGTAATTGAGTGTCGAATAACACATTCATATAATGTTAGTGCAGCTAATTTAGATATATACTTTGACTATGGTACAGCTTTTAAAAGACAATTTGATGTAGCTACTTACCATACTTTGCATGGTGGTAGGGTTTTTTCTAATGCCCACCTGGCTAGCTAGCACCATGAAGTTGAATATATGCCACCAAATACTAATAGGCAGTCACACACGAGGCCAGTCCCTCCACTAGGCCTAGCGCATCTACCCTCTTTATTTAATATCAGATTATATTGTGACCATAACGTTAGAGATTATTTATTTTAAGTCTCGGTTATACTCTGTTCACTAATTAGACTTTACAGGACTTTATAGTATCGGAGTTCTCTTTTAAAAATTATATTACAACTAGCTTTTACCTGCGGCTTCGCTCACGATAATATTGATTTTGTCAAATCGAATGACGCAATAAAAAATTTCTTACAAAGTTTATTCTACGCTTTACCCCAATTCCAATATTTTTTTAGCGAGTAAAAGTAGCCTTTCTCCGGTTCCAAGGTCCCATCTATCTCTATACCCAAATTATAAACTAACTCACTTTCGCATTATACTTCATCATCATCGTATTAATATTATAAATGCGATAGTGAGTTTGTTTATTTGTTACGCTTTCACGCCTAAACTGCTGAATCGATTGTGTTGAATCTTACGAAGCCGCACGTAACACCTAATTTAGAATATAAGAAAGATAAGGATATTAGCTTTTACCTGCGGCTTCCAACAAATAAGATGACGCAATAAAACGTTTCATCTAAAATTTTTGCCTCTCTTTTATCCCGCTTCCAATGTGTTTCCCATCTATCCTCCATACCGAAATTTATCATAATCGATTCAGCGGTTCGGGAGTGAAAGAGTAAAAATCGAAGAAACTTATTTTCGTATTCATAATATTAGTAAGGATAAACATTACCATTTCGATTTGTTTATTATTCAGCGTATCAGATTGTTGAAGTGTTTATAATTTATTGTCTATAAATTCTATGAGATGTTTACTTTGACCGTGTAGATATTTATTTTTAATAATCCCGGAGCACGTTGCGCGAGGCGGGCTGATTGACCGCCGCCCGAGGCCTCATCACTGTTACACGGAACATCTCATACACTTATGACAATTTCTTTTCTAAAATCTCTATGAATTCTTCTTTACTATCAGGAAAAATGTTATAATATCTATGCTATAAAATATAACACAAAATAAGTGCATCTTTAGTAATATTATAAATGTGATAGTGAATTTGTTGATTTGTAACGCTTTCACGCCTAAACCGCTGAATCGGATATAATGAACTTTGATATAGAGATAGATTAAAACCTGGATACAGTAATAGGCTAATTTTTCTCGCGAAAAACTTATTGGATAGTAAAAGGAGGGATGGACGGTGTATGAAACTTTTTATTAAGGCATCAGAATTGGCTAACAAGATAGATATTAAAACAAGCGAATCCACAGGTAAAAACTAGTATAATATAAGGCTAATGATGTAAAATCGGTATATTCAATATTTTTTCGTCAAGGGACGTGAATTCAGATCCACCTACAATGCGCTTGCGTTTTCGGTGAAGGAAAACATCGCGTGCAAACCATATCATGGTGGTAGGAGTTTCTATGCCCGCCTGGCTAGCTACCACCCTGATGTTGAAAATATGCTGCCAAATACCAATGCCGGTATGTTCCGGCATTGCACTTGAGAGCCAGTGCCGCCACATGCTTAACATGTCTACCAACTTGGGAGGTATCATCACTCAAGATCAGCTGATATTATGGCCATAACGCTAAAACCTTTTTTTTTTATTCTGTCTTCACACATCACTTTTAAACTATAAGATTGATTTTGATAAGATATGTCACACTAATAACACATATTATGCAGACCAATATAGAATACTTTATATTCCATAAAAGTAAAATATGCCTCCGTGATTGTAGATAAACGTTGAAAGGTTTTACTAAATTAAGTTTTTAACGGGTTTTCACATAAATTTCTCTGTATAATTGTAAGCAACATAATAAAAAATATAACTTATATTTGAGGATAAACCTGTATCTATAAAAAATAGGTGTTTGTATTTTTATGTAATCGATAAATTCCAACACAGTTCGGACAGTTACCATAAAAACTAAATTGTATGATTTTTTATGGAGACGTGTTTATGCTATTTCGAAATCCGATAGATAGCTCGACTAATTGACTACTGGAAGGCAGGACATAATCTGCTGGGGTAGTTAGTAATACGTAGTATCATTTTCTTTTGTTACAGGACAAAATTCGATCAAAACCACATCAAAACCATGTACGGTGATGCGTTTGGAAGTGACAAACCGATCAAGAAGTTTTGGAACATACGTATAAGTTCCCGACAACAGCTTTCAACTACAGGATATCAGTGGGTTTGATACAAAGGTTACTCTACCATCGTCTAAATTCTACAATTATTTTGTTGGTTTTTCTTTTTATTTTGATATGCACAACTGTTGACTATAATCGTGCCTGATGTTAAGTCACATAGCTCGAAACAGTAATACGGTAAAAGGGAACATAGCTCTTAAGTTAAAGATATGCATTACATATTGACGAAACCTGTCGGTAAGAAAATCACGAGATATAATTTTGCAGGACGTCACAGCCTTAATGTGTAGCAATTAGTGTGACTTTCATGCTATGTTACTAAAATCTGATAGTCTAATACATATTATATATACAACTTGATTACTCGCTTTAAAAAAAATTAAATCTACAAAAAGATCTGGACTTGCGTAACCCTGAGTGTTAAATGCAAACAGCGCTTGATAAGAAACAAAAATAAATAGTTGTGGATATCCAAAAGTGCATGCTTTATATATATGATGTTCCTGACCGCTTTAGGCCACAAACACTGGTTCAACTCCGGCGTTCGTGGACTTTGATGTGGCTAATGTAACCAATCTTCTTCCGAAAAGTGCGTCCGCATTGCAGACATGAGAGGACACCGTTCCCGTAGGTATAATAGATTGCCGCTGGTGGTCGGACTTTCAATTCATGACCATTGCTATCAAGTGCATCGTATATGTATCAAACAGGGGCAAAAGAGCAATAGCGTCACCTGATGGTAAGTGATCACGGCCACCCACGGACCCCCACAACACCATGAAGTAATTGAATAGCATAGATTAATGCATTTATATTAAATAGTAGGTAATCCGGTGTCCAATCCGATGGAGATCTTTCGATAATCGATTGTTTTAAGATTGTACTATATTTACCATCAGACTCTGTGCTGGCACTTTGTCGTACATCTAGAAATGTTTATAAAAAATTACAGAAATGAAAAAATTGATTTATTTTTTATTAATTACGGAATTATATGATTATTAATATAATCAATTACCTCCTACTATCGATAACCCAATATTAATTGGGTTAAGGAGTATATTGTATTAGTATTATCGCTTATAACTTACGTTGTATTGCAACCCACAGTAGTTACAGCAAGATACATTGGAAGCGGCAGGGCAATCAAGCAAAAACACGCTCGCGGCTGTATGTATTGCGGCAACCGCCCGCGCCTACAATTATGGTTAAAACGTATACCGGATCAACATTTACATTGGCATTAACTATAATAACTGAAAAATATAACAATGATACAAGAAATGCCGCCAAATACCAATAGGTGTGTTCCGGCAGTTGCACTTGAGAGCCAATCCCTCAAATAAAGGTCGGGAACGCAACTGTGATTCCCCCTATGTTGTGGGTGTCCATGGGCGGCGGTAATCAGATGATACGCTTGCTCGTATGCCACTTTTTCCATAAAAAAAACTTATTACATTAATAGTTTGAACCAACAAATTCAAATGGTAGTTATTTTGATTATGAAAAACATTATAAAATCTTTATATATTACACACTAGCTGTGTCCACGACTTCGTTCGAGTGGAACTAAGATTATTTACTCATTTTCGCCTGTTTTTGTAACTTTTTCAATACAGCTTTGGTCATATTGGTGGTAGCGGCGTCTGAAATAGACTAAAGCCTTCCTAAATGATGCCCTATCAAACATGAAAAAAAATGTAATCTGACTGGTAGTTCCTAAGATTAGCACGTTGAAACAAGCAAATATATTTTTCCGCTTTAGAATATTATACTATAGAGTAAATAATACTGTTACACTGATATTATTTTACTCACATCGTTTTAATTTCACACTAAGTAAAATTATGTCATAATAAATACAATAACAGTTAAGAAAAAAATAACAATAATTACGTTTCTTACGTAAAAGTTGGTTCCAGGTGAGGTAGATCTGTTTATCACTAGGGCTTTACCACTGCGCCACGGGATGTAGTTAAATAATAATGTTACATACATCCTATCAGGTTAACTTTATTTTTAATATTCAAACTACTTTATTGAAGTCTCACTGGATACAGGGACTAGAAGTAATGCGATAATGATTCACAATTTCAGACAAATAAGAAGGGAATTTAGAGTTACGATGAGATTTTTTAGTTGATATTTCTCGTTCGTATCAGATGACCTGTCTCTATAATCTGTCCAAGGAAATGCGGAAGTAAGATCTTTAAATGAATTTTAACCACGAGAAAAAAAAAAGCCTGAAAGGGTACTTGCAAACCCCATTACCGACAAGAGCCCGACAAGAAACTCGATTAGGTTGGATGTGTACGAAATGTTATTAGATAATATTATTATTTAGCGCGTGTACAAGAGATGAAGTTGTTCCCAACTATCACATTCCTTCGCATAATGATCACTATATAATAACCTTTTGACATTACAACTTTCTCAACATGATCCATGAACTTATTGTCCGGTAAATCGGTAATACCCTGAGGAATCTTATTACAGAACCCAACACCTGTAAAACTTGTATTAATCTTGGTAGATCTTAAACATGACATGGTTAATCTGCGTTTATTTGTAACTAACTTTTACCTGCGGCTTTGCTCACGTTAAAAATTGATATTGTTAAACAAATCGCATGACGCTAAGAGTTTCATACAAAGTTTATCCCTCTCTTTATCCCACTTCCAATAGGTATTTTACGAGAAAAGTGGTCTATCACCATCTCCAGGTTTACACCTACGTCTACACTAAAATTCAACATAATCAAGTAGTCAAACGTTACGTTATTTTATATTTATGTTATATTACGTTATTTATGTTGTTTAAGGAGTTTATTGGTAGAAAGAGTTAGACTATAAATATGGCTTTTAGGTAATAATGGACCCTTGGGTGTTACGTAACGTTTGAGGAAGATGGGAGTGGTACAGAAAATGTACGCCTTACGTGCCTTACGTGGCGCCCTACGTGGGGGGAGGGGGGATCAAAAATATTTAAAAATTACGTTATTTAATACTTGAACGGCCCCTTAGGCGTGAAAGCGTAACAAACAAAGAAATCCACATTTATAATATTAGTAAAGATGTCGTCTCCTAATTACATATAATACTAGAGGAAAACGATAACAAAAATATTTAAATATTTACTTGGAAATGGTAAATTCGTATTATGGATCAGCTTTAGTGTAACAAAAAGAAACTTATTTTGTTATTTTACTGTACCGATTACTTGCGATTTTTGCTAACGCTTAACACTTGCTTTGCTTTTACTAATTACCTGATCAGAGTTGTTTACGAAGTAGAATGATTTTTTTTGCAAACATGCACACAATTAGTTGTTAAGTATGAATTAGGAGAGTGAACTATGTGGCATCTACGTCGGTTGCTATCCTCTGCTACCTACGTCCTTTAAATAAAACATCAACTTATGGAAATTAACGAATAAGACTGACCTTGTATTGGTAACAGCTTTAGCTGAAAAATTAAAGCTTAGTATTTTCTTACTATGTGAAGTCGGGGCAGATGTTACTTACGTCTGCAGGAAGTGTGCTTCTAATTTCCCTGCAAGTGCATGCCGGGTGGTTAATTATATAGTTTTAGGCCGTTGCATTGTTCGACATAATTAATTGAACCTCACAGTTGTATATAGATAAATAAACAAGAGAAATAATAACTGTTCTCAAATAAGTTACTATACCGGATTCAGGGTTCATGTTAAGGATATTATAACATAAGACCTATATGTACATACGTTAATGCGAATCTATAAATAAATCGATAGTCATACGAATGAATAAAGTATACATGATCAATGATGATGATGATCAAAAAATGGCATGACCACACAACGGTTTTTTTTATACTTAAGGTTTAGCGTTATGGCCTGATCTGATCTTAAGTGTTGGTAGTTGTGTACCAAGTGCCCAAGTTGGTAGACACGCTAAACCTGTAGAGAAACTGGCTCTCAAGTGCAGCTGCCGGAACATACCTATTGGTATTTGGCGGCACATTTTCAACTTAAGGACGGCATTAGAAACAGGCAGGCCAGGCATTAAAAATTATGACGCAGTGTATGGATAAAATTATGACGCGAAAACATTCTGAGAAAAGAAAATTGTATTGTAGATATTATGTTATGTATTTTCTTGAAAACTTATTCAGACCTCAAGCCCCAGTGGTCATATCGCACTGCGTCGGTTTAACGAAACGAGGCACATAATCTAATCCGTTTAAGTGGAAGCTAATACCGTTCGTGACAAGGCAGTATTTATTTATTTCCCTTCGGCCCCGAGTTATCTCCCACTTTAATGGGCAACCGGCTAAAAGCTTGATTATCCATGAGTCGGGCTGACTATAATTTATGTGAAAATTGGGATAATCATTATGACTCGAAAATATTTATTCTCCTATAGTTGTTGTATTTATTAATATTCAAAAGTTCATTACATTACTAAAGAATATCTGTAATATAATTGTCACTTTAATCTGCTTTTAAAGTTTTATTTTATACGAGCTCAATAAAACAAAATTGTACATTTTATCTTAAAGAATCTTTTTTTTTTATTAATTTAATAAATATTGATTACAGAATATAATGCCTAAGACCGCGTCTTGAAACTTCGGTATTTGCTTAGAGCGCCCTGAGGCTAACAAACTAGAAAAAAGAGGCCATATAGTTACGGTACATATGCGTCAGGTTCTGAACCCACAGTAGACTTCATACTTATTGATAGAACCAAGTAATTCCTAAAATGAAACTAGCATTATGATTGCCGACATATTTGAGTACAATATTTCCAACTAGAGGCAAATAGAAAAAAGAAATTAAATTTAAAATGTAGAAAATTAAAACATGTCACAAAGTAACGTACAGAAGCGTGCCACCAAAGAGCACATCACTTTTGTCTGAACTGCTAACTGAGAATCATGTATTCTCTTTAATAAATTCCTACAATAATAATTATAGCAGTAACTGGATAGACTATTTTTGTTTTGATGTCAACGTACAAGGGATAAATGCGTCTGGCCTGCGATTCCAAAAACATTTAATGATTTACATAATAGCGCTCATTTTATATTTGCTGGCAACATTGATGAAGCTTTTCGGAACCCTCCTTTACCGTTAAAGGTAGTCACTATCTATACTAATTTTTTATCTTGAATCTTTATATATAAAATTTTCACGTCACTTTGTTTGTCCGCGATTAACTCCTACACTACTGAACCGATTTTCATTAAATTTAGCACACTGTCTGCAGTTTGATCCGACTTGAGAGATAGGATACTGTTTATCTCGATAAGTGAACATAACGCGATAGATGTCGCTGTAGTCAATGTGATTGACTACTCGGAAAGGCAGAACAAAGTTTGCTAGGTCATCCAGTATTATAATAAATCAGGCACAACTTTATATTTATATATATTATATTATAGTGTGTAAAGATTTCTTAAAATCTAAATCACAGTCACCGTATCAAGCTATACCGCTAGCAAATTTAAAGTAGCAGCTAGATATCTCTATCTAGAGCCTTCAGTTAATTTTAACTATCGATTAAACTGAACACGCGTCCTAATACGGACCATTAACCGGCGTTTACAATCGATTTCCTACTAAACTATTACCATAAGCGTCTCAGGACACATAAATTTTCATCATTTATTATGGTTAATTAATTGTAGAAGTCTCATCAATTCCAATCCGCATTTTCAATAAATGTTATTTTATCGTTAGTAGGGTTGTTATGGAATTCCTACCGCTTCGTCACTTAACATTAGATGAGATTGTGGTCATAACTCTAAACCGGTATAAAAAAATCGGTTGGTACTCAGTTAGCCACATCTTCACTTCCTGTCGTGTGAGATTGTGATCGAGCGCTTACTTATCGATATAAAAAAACTCCGTAACCTTAAACCGAATTCATCGGATATAATCGATTTAAAATATCCAAATTTTTATACTGTATAGGCTTAGCGTTATGCCCATAATCTTACTAATATTAAGCAACGATGCGGTTCAAGATGGTAGACACGCTAAGCCTAGCGGAAGGACTGGCTCTCAAGTGCGACTGCCGGAACATTCATATAGGTATTTGGCGGCAGAGTTTTTACTCGAGGATGCTAGCTAGCTAAGTGAGTATTACAAAAAGTCCTTTTTCTCCTAACTCTTTTTTTAATTATTATTATATACACAATCTGCGGACTCTGGGTCCGCACCATTTTTTAGGTAAGCGTGATTTATTAGGCGTTAAAAATAACTTTACAACAGTAAGCATTACACTAATTACTAAAAAGTGTGTTTTTTTTTCTGTTACGGAATTTTTCTCCTAACTCGGCGTAATAACTGTACCTGATGGTAAGCTCGATGCAGTCCTGACACAGTAGCGACTGCCGAAAGGGAAAATATACTCCGTCAGTCGCAACTGCCACGCCTGCCAAGCCCTACCACCATGCTGTGGTTTCATAACGATGTTTTTCTTACGGAATTCGAACTCACGTCTCTCTAACATCCTACTAAGTTATCGTCGCTTCAATTGTCCGTTTCTATTACCGTGTCTAATATGTGCGTTTCGAACGATTTCGGAAAAAAAAAGTAGAATTCGAAAATCATACTGGCAATAGAATCGAATGAGTTAAAATTGAATTAATATTTAAACTAAACTCCATTTAACATCATTCGATTTTACCCTAAACTCCCTACAACATCGAAATTACTTGACTTCGTTAGTTCTACCTCGTTAACATTTAAGATTTTAACATTTTAGTTAGGCTCGGGAATCCTTGTTAATTTTCCGGCAGCAGCCCATGCTGAGTCACGGCCATTCTGGCACCCTTGCGGCCGCAAACTCGGAGCTGAGTACCCTCAGCACTCACCCCAAAAAGTTCAGTAAAACTGTCAAACTGGCAAACTGCATATGTCAGTTCGAAAAAAAAAATCTAAATAGGTGATTAATAAAAATATCTTACGTATATTTTATCACAATGTTTACCTTCTGAGAACGCTCAGTTTCATTGCAGTGATTTTACTGACAGCGATCGACCCATTGCTTCATATCGTACGATTGACATAAATACTGAAATTAATGAAAAATGAAATTAATGAAAAATGATCAACAATATGCATTGTTTTGTTATTTAGTACAAACAGAACAACTGGACGTCGCGTCGCGAAATACAACCACCAACACAATTGCACAGGATCGTGTCGTTAATTGAGGCGATGGTTAATTAGAGAGGTGTCGCCGGCCCGCGCGCCGCCTCCGCGCGCTTCCCTATTGTCCACATCGTAGTACCATCAACAAAACAGCTGTAAGGTTTTATTAAGTTGTACTTACAATATAAAACAAGTTAATAAAACCTATTCAGTCTGATTCTAGATATACTATATGTATTTTTCAGTATAAGCACTCATACTATTTTTGTTACCGGATAGCATTCGATTACATACATACATATTCACATGAGCATAATGATAGCAATTATCGCTATATATCGGCTAAAGATAGCAAATTCATATTATGTACTAGAAATACTGTACCAAATGTAATTAGAATTTGCCATTTCAAATTGTCTACTAAACGATATCTGATAACACTTTGACCTTTGACTTTGACAAGTCTTTGTTGAAGCGACGATGGCTCAGTTGGTAATGTATACGAACGCCGCGTCGATGGGCATATGTTCGAATGAACTAGGGCATTTGGTAAAAGAAAACAGCGTCATGAATCCATAACACCCTCAAGTTGAAAATCTTGTGTACACACATAGATACATCTCTACACATAGATGTGTATCGGCAATTGTGCTTGAGAGCTAGTCCCTCCACTAGGCTTAGCATGTCCATCATCTTGGACCACATCGTCACTTAACATCAAATGAGATTGTAGCCATAACGCCAAAACATACATTACGAGCGAGCGATCGTAACATCTGCACGGAACATGCTGAAAGTTTGCGCTCAATCTCATTCAATACCTAAGAAATAAAGTGCTACGCGCGCCCAAAAAATTATAACTTCAAAATTGGTGAAAGGATTTGTGAACTGTATCTAATTTAAAACAGTTTTACAGTAGCAACCTAGCATACGCATACCTTATGCTGGAAGGCCATCAATATAATCAGGTTAATTAGGGTCCAGAAGAAAATTGCTGCTATAGAAATTTTACCGCAGCAAATTAAAATACTACATTTTATTTAGGCCCTGAATAAACCCTGAATGCTTATAAATGTTCAAACTACCACTAGTTCGGAAAATAATACAACTATCTAGAAGAACTGGCACGAAACTCGATCTCGTTTTATTTTTTCTTTAGTTACAGATTTTAAATAAAAAATAATGCAATGTAAAAGTAGTTTTTAGAGTTTGCTACATATTTATCCAGCCTTTAAGAGCCACCCTTTGAGATCTAAAGCCACTTGACATGGTGTATTAGTGCTTAAACTTATTATCCGGAAAATCAATAAAATCTAATACTGTATGACACATTATTCTGTATAACATTTAAAATAACTAATGGCATACATTTATGTATTTATCTATGTATGTACATTTAACTTTAATCATCCTAAAACATATTAAAATAATTTACACAAATTAAATGTATTTTTTTTTTGTTCACGGTACATTCTGGTCGGGTGATGTTTAGCTTAATTCCAGTACGTTGTCGACAGGCGGGCACATTGTTCTGTACTGACACTTATGATATACAAACTTTTGCAATTAACTTAGTTGTTTATGCTTTGTATAATAAAATATAGATTTATATTGAGTTGGTTATACCTAAACAATTTTCTGTAGTTTACATATAAATAAATTATATTCTTCATTTTAACTGAACTGTAATAATTGTAGTGATTATTTGGAGTCGATTACTTTTACTTTCTTTATTATTATTTATTTAGTTATTCAATATTTTGTTGCCGGTTTCGTCATCCGTCACAGTGTCTCTCTTTTGGCTGTAAGGTTCCAAGATCAGCCAATATATATAAAGCTGCTAGAAGGCTGATAGACCTCCGTTACAACCGTACAACGTAGACCGTTTTTACATTCACTAGCTGTGCTCGCGACTTCGTTCAATTAGAACTAAACATAATATTTTTTTATAGTTCCGGTTATAATCTCACCTGATCTTACGTGGTTGGTAGATACGCTTAACCTGTGAAGGATCTGGCTCTCAAATGCAACTTCCGGAAGACACCCATAGATATTTGGCGGCAGATTTTCAACTTGAGGGTGGTAACTAGCCATGCGGATAGCCCTACCACCATGCTATGGTTTCCTCACTGTGTTTTCTTTCACCGAAAGCCCAAGCTCATTGTAGGTAGTGGGATTGGAACTCACGTTCCTTGGCGCGGCCTTCTTATATACTACCACTGAGCTATCATCGACTCAACTTACTTTTTTGTCCGTTTTTATAACTTTTTCAATACAGCTCTATCAATTACAAAAAGAAATTTTGGACACCCGACTGATATAGATCCTGAAAATAGCGCGTTCAAACAAACAAACATTTTCGCTTTATAATATGAATATAGAATATCTATCAATATAAAATGCTCAAAACTTTATTAAACTATTATAAAACATTACTGTCTATTTGATATCATGCAGTTGGCTTACAACCAATTCGAAATTAAAATAAAATAAAATCCAAATTGAAACTGTGGAGTAAACTGACATCACACAGAGATCACATGTGTCTTGTTTATATAAATACTAGCTCTTAATTGCGGCTTTGCTAGCGTTAATATTGGTTTTGTAAAGTTGCAAACAAAGTTTATCCTTGTTTGTACCCCACTTCCAATAAGTTTTTTCTCGAGAAAAAGTAACTTATCACCGTCTCCACGTTTCCATCTGTCTGTATGCCAAAATTCATCATAATCGGTTCAGCGGTTTAAGCTTGAAAGTGTAACAAACCAACAAACGCACTTGCGCATTTATAATATTAGTAAGGATGATTATAGTATAATTGTGCGATATAAAATTACAGTCAAGTGAAAAATTCAATCAAGTCCTCTCGATAGTTTGATAGTGATTTCAAGGATGCATACAACTATTTATACCTGTAGCTTTGGTTCGAGAACCACTCGGAAATTGTATTTTTTTTTTCTAAATGAAATACGCTGTTACCCGGAAGGACTTTCACAGCTTGGCAGGGCTTTGTCGGTAATTGGGATTTCGCGAAAGTTATTTACTACTTTCTCAATGTATTGTGGATCACTATCCCGCAGCAAGGAAATCACATTGTTCTATTCATACAGAAAGTGCCTGAACATTATCTAAACCATTCGCTATCGTATCAAGATTGTTAATAATACGCGTATAAGTTGTTAATATACCACGAGTTAACTAAGCCAAATAAACTAAACGTACATATACTTTAGGGAGATTACCGTAATATCCAAGACATATGCTGGGCCTCTAGCCAAATTGCCTTTCGATGATCGCTAACGTAAAGAAATAAAACAAAAAATGTACGGAATGCCACATGTCAAACACGTAAAAACATTTATTTTTTTGGGCTGCCAACACTTACACTTGTATCTTACATTTAAATAGAATTATACTTGCTAGCCGTCACTGACAAGTCTATATAACTGGATTCCCAACAGTTTCACTTTAGTAATTGGCATATAAGTCAAGTACTTCTAGTGGCATATGTAGGTCAAAGGTAATTTAGTATTATTGATTGTGATGCATGACACGTATGTAGTGTGTTAGAAATTTATTTGACGACTAAAAATTTATAACAGCCGTAAATCAAAGATAGTTGAATCTAAGCATCATATGTAATTCGAAGTTATAAGCCATAGTATATATATATGCGAGTTATCACGTAGCATTCTGTCTCTTGCATTTCCCTACGAAGCGAACAAAATCTGTCTCGCTCTCACCAAAGGGGTCACCAATTTAATCTGGCCAATAGCGAATACGAATTTGCAAGATAATAGCAACTCTGACAGGTCAGATAAATTTGACCATCATAACTCGCTTGCCACCGGCTTATGAAAGTGTTAGATCCAGAGAGGGTAATAAAAATTATATTTATAATACTGTTTTAACAGTTACATACAGCTTTGGTTTATAACGTTTGAGATTGTATTTTGAAGAGTGCTTAAGAAATAGCCATAGAAACACCAGTTACGGTGATGAAGAGCTGATATTCTGTTCTAACTTTTTTTTGTTCTGGCTAAAGAGTAAACAAATAATATATGAGAAGATATTCTAGACACTAAATCGACATCTCAACTCAAAATCCTATGATCGGAGTTCATATAGTTGAGATATGTCAGTGATTTAACACTTAGTATGTCATCCGAAAAATTTTATATTTTCTCTCCATGCTACATGGGTTATTTAGTTCGGCAACATGTATGTAACGCTAGTGGTGTTGTAGCTGTTTATAGACCGCGGAACCATTTACCAACAGATGTGCCGTCTGCCTGTTTGCTGCCATTAGCATAAAAAATGCAGGAACAGCTTTGGCATTCAAGTTTTGACATCTAGTCAAGACTTAACCTACCGCCCATCAAAGTTTATGTAAGTATAGATTGTATTTAAGCTCAAGATGTGAATAAACGTTTGATAGCAAGCGTGTATTACCTCAAGGCGATACCAGCCCCTCGTGAACTATGATCCCAGCATCCGGCGTGTACGGGGCAGGTGTTTAAATCTGTTTACACGCCTCTAATACAATAATAATTGTGATTGTATGCGCTTATTCGCTGCGTAGATTTATCTGTTTTGCTTCCCAAACGTGTCATAGATAATAACAATCTGTCGCCTCGGTGCCTGTTTGTTCAGTCCACCATCAGTTGCATTTTAAGAATTTGAAATTTTCTTTTCTCTATTTTGAGGCGACGAATTCAATTGTGAATATTACACGAGGGCATTGAAGGCACATTTAATATTCTTTCTATTTGATTATCCTTTGAATTCGTAATAGGTTATTTAAAAACTATTGTCTATTCTAAATATGTATTTTCCATTATATTTTGTAACCTTGAGTATTTTTTTTTTAATTTTATCTACAGTTAAACTCCTCAGAAACATGTACTCAGATTATTAGATTATCTCTCTTTTATTCTCAGACCAAGAGTCTACTACGTGGAGTAAAAAGGTCGGATACCTATAATAAACTCGAATTTTTGATGAAATACAAAATCGTGATGAAACTATAGTATTAGGCCTAACGTGTCCACCATCTTGAGCCTCATTGTCAATTAACATTAGATTAACTAATCCAAGCCAAGCCTAAACCTATAAGTATTTACAATTTAGAAAACTTCACACTTGTCTTTTTTTGTATAATTAAACCAAGTTTTCTACGATAGTAGTTGAGGTCCAGGATTACTTTACGACGGTTGTCGAGAGCAAGGTCTTATCTTTAACAGTGTTATTGAGCTCAACGTTGTTGTGTTATTTATTTTTTATAGTAAACCTAAAAATGTTATTTATGTTTTTGTGTATACATTTTTTGTACTCATTCATTGTTAGTCTATACATAGTGTAATTATGGACTTAATGCCATAGGCATTCTCTGACAGTCAACTTTAAGATGATGCAGAGATAAAAGATAAGAAGTGTAAAGCAACCAACGAAAGGACCACATAAAAAAATTCTACAATACTAAGGCTAACTGTGACAAATATATATATATATATATATATAAAGCTACTATGTATATATAAGGAAAACATATAATACACTATTCAATTTTATCCATAAATATAAAAGTAATATATACAAACGAAATTGTGAATTCATAAAACAATGAAAGAGTTTATTTAACTGATTCTGTCAAAAAAATCTTGTAGAACCTTGGCATTGAAGCAGAAGCGATTAGGAGACATCCTGATGTTTAGTGACTTTATTTCATAGAAGAATAGATTGGATTATTCATTTGCTCATTATTATACATATAATATTACATATATAATAAATGTCGCGTATTTAAAAAAATAGTATTAAATTAATTATAGATGCCTAATGTCACTCCCATGGTCGAAAGATAATCATTATTGGATATTTGAGGAAAACTCTTTTAAATGTCGAATAAAAGTCTTTCCAAAATACTTTAATGATAGCAGTATAGATAGATAGAAATAGCTATCAAATAAAATAAGAAAATACCAAATAACAAACAGGAGAAAAATAGACCGAACTGCTTTGTCTTAGCCAATATATATCTATACTAACTGTGCCCGCGGTTTAGTTCACGTGGAAATAAAAATTATCTAACAATTTTAGTCCGTTTTGCAATCTTTTTCAATACAGCTATGCTTCTATTGGCGGTAGTGTGATGTCAACTAGTTTAGAACCTATGTCAATGGTGGTGCTGTCAAATACAAAGGAGTTCTTGAAATCTAATTTAGAGATTAGTGCCTTTATTAATAACAATAATTTATAAATAAATAAATGGATACTCCGTTTTTAATGGAGCCAAAAAATATCGCCATCAAAATTTGGCGCTACAAATACAAATAAAATACAGGGATAGTCTTTAGCGATAGATATTCCATCTTGAAACTATAAACGTGACCCAAATAAGAGTACTTCGATATACCTTAATATGAATGAATACTCCCATGCATTATAAAATATAGATTTTGAAATTCAACGAAGAGTCGTGAACGAATACACCATTAGTGAAGTTAAAACAATAGCACAGCCTATGTATTTAAAATATCTATTAACAGATGCAAGAGTTGCGCAGGGCTGGCCGCTGCGCACAAAGCTTAAAAGTTAGGTTTTATAATAAAATGTTGTTAATTATATTAAATACACTCTCGGTACAACTTTTACAATGCCTTAAAAAATAATATAGTTAAGGTTTAGTTTTATGGCCACCATCCCACATGATGTTAAGTGACAATGTGCCCCGAGATGGTGAACACGCTAAACCTGTGGAGGGACTAGATCTCAAGTCCAACAGCCGGAACACACCTAACTGTATTTGACGGCAAATTTAGACTTATAGGTGGTAGCTAACCAGGCGGCATTAGGAAAAGCCGTATCACCATGCTATGGTTTCAATACGATGTTTTCCTTCATCAAAAACTCAAATTCTTTGTAGATGAATTCGAACCCACGTCGCTTGACGCGCCGGCCGTAGTTACTAATTTTATTAATTACACTCGATGTACTATCTATACATTCCACAATAATACTTGAATACTTTTACCAATATAGTGACCAACTCGTTTACCCATTGTGGCGATTAGTAGAATGCAAATTTTGAAGTGATGATAGCTCATTTGGTAGTTTGTATAGACGCCGTATCAAGGGACGTGAGTTCGAATCCACGTACAGTTAGCTTAAGCTTTCGGTGAAGAAAAACATCGTGATGACACCATAGCACGGCGGTTGGGCTTTTCCTAATACCGTCTGGTTAGCTACCACTTATAAATTAAAATCTGCCACCAAATACCTATCGGTGCGTTCCGGCAGTTGGAATTGAGATCTAGTCCCTCCACAGGCTTAGCGTGTTCACAGCGTCAATTAACATCAGGTGAGAGTGTAGCGATAACACTAAACCGTAACTATAAAAACGTCATAATTGCGTATAAACAAGTTGCCACTATACATAAGGTAGACGAGTATTATTATAATAGAAAAGACTGTATGTACATTGAGTAATGTAACGAACTAGTAAATCAAAGCTAAATAAATATTAAACAATAAGCCCTTAGTACAAACCAGACCGGTGTTATCATTAAAACGGTCTGAACAAAATATCTGATGCATTATTTATACGCGCCGATACCGGCGTAGGTACATCGGGGGTAATCTCCTGACATAAAATCGAAGCAGCATATTCTCGTACACTTGTATCGATGTATTCTATCTATTGTTATTTGAATAATCTACATCCTGTTGAATACAAACGTTATTTTCTATATGAATTGGCATAATTTTATTCATCGCGCTATACCTACCGCTTCTGAGGTATTCAGAGACAGATTAATGACAAAGGTATTGGTGAAAATTTATAAGAGAAACGTCAACTGCATCTAGTTGAGTCACAACTATCATATACAAGCTTTACCACCTATCATAGTGACGTTCCGAGATTTTTACCGCTTTGAATAAAAATGCTGCTGAAGTTACAACTTCATTTGATATGTTAGGGTCATAAAGTGCGACTGTACATTCAGTAACAGTTTTTTTTTATAATTAAGGTTTAGCGTTATGATCATAATCTCACCTGATCTTAAATAACGATACGGCCCAAGTTGGTAGACTCGCTATACCTGTGAAGGAACGGACTTTCAAGTGCAGGTACCAGGACACACCTATTAGTATTTAGGGCAGATTTTCAACTTGAGGGTGGTTGCCACCCGGGCAGGCTTCAGAAAAAGCCCTATCACTTTGCTATGGTTTCCTCATGATGTTTAGCTTCACCGAAAGCTCAAGCTCATTGGAGGTGGTTGGGTTCGAACACACATCTCTTGACGCGAAGTCGTACACACTAACACTGAGCTATGAATTTTACCATAATTTATGCCTCATTTCATAAATCAAAACATTAAAGAAATAGCGTGCATAATCTGGCACCCTTACTAATATTATAAATGGGAAAGTGAGTTTGTTTGTTTGTTACACTTTCAAGCCTGCTAAATCAATTATGGTGGATTTTAATGTAGAGATAGATGGGACCGGGGCAAAAAATTTATTATAAGTGAGGTAAAGACAGGAATAAACTTTGGATGTAACTTATTATTTTGTCATCCGATCCGTTTGACAAAATCAAAATTCACGCGAGTAGAGCCGCGGGTAATAGCTAGTAATAACATATTTTGATCATAAACGCATCTCAACACTTTATTTGTCTTCGCCCATAGCACTAATTTAATAGTCGATTCCCTGCATCCCCGTCAGCACTCTCGTGTCCACTGAATCAATGCGTATCGTATTCTATTATTCTGTTCGGTTGCATATCGATTTGCCTCCGGCAGATGGTTTCGCGACAGTTATTAATCCCTGTCTACAACGTGAATACAAAAGCATATATTACTTTTCGTAATATATCGTTGACTGCGATATTACAGTCTGCATAGATAAATCAGCCCAAAGCCCAAAGGTTGTTTAACTTATTCAAACAAAAGCGTTTGGATCCTTTAAGGTTATACTTTAAAATGTATTATACTACAAGAAGTGTAAAAGCTCTTAATGAATTCTGGCAGTATGTTTTATAGTTTATATGTAAAACGTAATGGTCACAATCTCGCCTGATGTTAAGTGACTATGTGGCCCAATATGGTGGACACGCTCTCGAGTATTTAACGGCAGATTTTCCACTTGAGGACAAGCTATCCACGCGGACATTAGAAATTGCTCTACCACCGTGCTATGGGTACATCGGGATGTCTTATTTCACAGAAAGTTCAGGCTCTTTGTCGGTGGATTCGAACTCGCGTTCAATGACGCGGCGTCCGTATATACTAACAACTGAGCATTCATCACATCGAAATATGAGGAATTGAGAGTCACCGTATTGTTCTTTTAGTTAGTGTTTGACAATTCTTTACTGATGCGTCTCACACGCCTCTTATACGAACCGCTCGATCTAAAGACAAAAAAAAAAGGTTTTAGAAACAGTTTAAGATGTTTTACAAAAATGTTGACCTTATTTATATATGTTATTTGATTGTAGTAATTTAATCTCGTCGCTTGTACTTTTGTCTCGGTTTAAAACAGTTAAAAGTGTGCAAAAAGTTTGTATAATCATACCAAAATACAACACCTTACATGCGTAAGCTACATTCTTTTTTAATCATGACAAGTACTAAGACAAATTAGATTCTATTCAGATGACAGGAAGTCATGCGTAAGCATTTCCTAAATCCTGACCAGTAAAGCGGTGGTTTAGGCCTAGTACGGAAGTTTCAAAGAGTATACTAGAACACTGGTAAGAACCAATGAAGCGTCACATGCCTCTCTCAATTGCCCGGGGCTTTTGAAAGAGGTGCGGTAAATGGATTTACATTCGAAAGAAAAAATTCGAACCAGTTTGAAAAATACAATATAGAGACAGGAAACTCGACCGGTAATTCACGAAGAGATCGGTCAAAGATATATATTGCGATATTGATATACGATTATTAGGTATGTCGCGTGCCCGAAGCGTATGAGTCGCACGCTCTACGAACGCGTGATTGCCCGCAGCTAGTGACGTTACAATCAATTACTGTTTAATCATGAAACGAAATCGATAATTTTATATATTCAGAAGTGTTAAAACATAGAGCTCGGTATTTTTTACCATGTTATTATTAACACGCTTTTATGTATGTCTGTCCGAGTGGAGTTTTGTAAATGATCTTAAACTAATAAACTAACTTTCCGATGAGGTAGATATTTGAAATTTCGACCACAGCTCATAAATGGATGACTATGCATAAAAAACTCATTGGTTTGTTTTTCGATAAAGATTGCATAATTAATTTATAACTAACTTCTCGATCACATTACCATCAAAAGCAGAAAATAATAATAAAATATTTTTAATGTACCATGATTCTCTCTTGAACGGACTAAAAAGTAGAAAATAAAACATTGGAAACGAAAAACATGGCGCGCATGGAATACAAAACTACTTATGTATAAACATGCACCCTGTATTGTTCGCTTAATTTCTACTTTGTAGTCTGTTATTAAAACACATTACTGTGATTATTATTTTAAATATTATTATTATTATTATCAAAGAAACATCATTTAATAAGTTTTTTGAAAAGATTTTTTTTATGAATGGGCCTTGAAATCTGCAACCATTTTGTATGACGCTCGTTCGGGTAAAGTCGAGGCGACTAAGGTAGGTCAATAAAATTAAGAATAAATAAATGACTATAAGAGAACGAAATAAAAATTCGCAGTGAGATATATACATATATTTTCGAAGGCTTGTATACATTAATATACAAAAACTACGAGTATAAACTACTGCTACAAGTTGATGTAAGGTCCTCTCCGGCAAGGTGCTCGTCTTAGTGCATTACTCCGCACACAGTCATGGAAAAACAGCCAAAATAATTGTATTCCTAATACTCACCAAACATCAGCATTTTGAAGCGATGATAGCTCAGTTGATGACCTGAGTTCGAATACACCTGCAATGAGCTTGAGCTTTCGGTGAAGTGAACATCGTAAGGAAATCATAGCATGCTGGTAGAGCTTTTTCTAAAGCCATGCAGGCTAGCTACCATCCTCGAGTTGAAAATCTGCCGCCAGATACCAATAGGTGTGTTCCGGCAAACCTATTTAGAGGTTGGGTAAAGTATGGGATAAACTTGATATCAAACTTTTCATTTCCGATTTGTTTAACAAAATCAATGTTTACGCAAGCGTAGCCGGACGTATAATCTATTAATAAAATAAGTACTTTATTTGGATAGAACAAATTGGTTTAAAGCCAATAAATCCAATCACGCATATAATTGTTCTGTGCGGTATTCGATCCGACAGCACTTTAGCACGGCGGTTGCAGCGAGATAACAGCTTTAACCGCTTGGTTAACCTTGCAGTCCATAATAACTTACGCAAGTTAGTCTAAATTTAACATTTCCACAAATTTTACCAATTCCTTAGATTTATTACTTTTACTTTCATATTTATATTTAACATTCAACATACTTAACTAAATTATATCTTATTAAGTTGAAATTATAGTAAGTGTTAGAGGTTTCCTAGTTGTTAGCATACTGTTGACACAATTCAGGGGAGTAAGGGGTATTGAATACCATATGAGTTACCCAAGTGAACCTCATCTGTACGCGGTGCAGCCTTTTATATAGATATATAGTTAAGGCTTAGCGTTATGGCCACAATCTCACCTGATCTTAAGTGACGATATGGCCCAAGTTGGTAGACTCCGAACTCCTTGGTAGACCGAAAGCTCAAGCTCATTGTAGGTGGTTGGATTCGAATTTACGTCCTTTGACGCAAAGTCGTACACACTACCACTGAGCTATCATCGCTTCGTGCCTGACCAGTTACCAATGAGGCTCTGGCGAGTGTTGGTCCCATATTTGGATTTGGCCTTGACAGTTAACTATGTAATCCTTGGTCCATCACAGCTTGGAGTTAGGGCTATTGTCCGACTGGTTAGCGACCATTTTCGGCTATAGACTGCCACGATATACAGGTTCAGTATGAACCTTTTTGTTCTAACATGATGAACGAGAACCAGCCCTTTTCAACTAGTTCAGCGACATGACTGTAACACCCCTACGACAGTAACCCATTACCATCAGATCTGCTGTCTGCATATTTGCTAGCATAAACAAAATGTTCGTCTGTCATACTTACTCATAAAGAGCCTACGACCCCGCTCACTAGGGCTCACTATAATATTTGCTAGTAAAATACCTTTTATAATTTATTTTATGCTCTTTACTTTTAGTTTTTATAAGTTTATCTATATATGTACATAGCCTAACATAAAAAACATATCCTGTGAAACTAGATACATGGGATTGGGATAAAAAGAATTGAGTGTTTCTTGAGGTATAGATACATCTACGGTCAGACAGACGGAGAGACGTTGCATTGGTATACCACACGATAAACAACAATAAAAGGCATAGAGCAAGCGTAGAAGCGTATTATAGGCCATTAATAAATACAAGTCTCGTTCTAAATCTCAACAAACAACCGGGTATTCCGTCGGAATCGAGGATCGGTGCCTACGGGCAGCACGAGCCCGTTGCTCACCTGCCGACAATGTGCTGATCGTTTATCTAACACCGGTACATCCACACGCCCACGGCGCTGGACCAACCCACAAACTGGACAAACCTTTATCTATACCTCAAACCCCGAACCAGTTCAGACAACGGCCGGTGACGATTTATACACCGCATAAAATTTCACATTCGAGACGTGTAGAGATATCAGTGTTTACGGAAAGAATTACATGTATTCTCGAAGCAATTGCTTTAGTGTTGAAAATCGTATGAATTCTAACTAATCTATATTAATATTAAAAAGTGGAGAAATTTGTTTGTTAGTTTGTTGCGTTAATCTTAGGAACTGCCTGTCGGTATTGAAACTATTTTTATATATGATAGACCAATAATTGAGGAAAGCTTAAGACTTTTTAACATCACGCTACCGTCAACAAGAGCAAACATTTAATGAAAAAAGTTACAAATAGTATGAAAATGATTAAATAATTTTTAGTTCTACGCGAACGAAGTCGCAGGCACTGTTAGTATTATAAATGCGAAAACAATTTTTCTTTCTTACGCTTTAACTCCTTAACCGCTGACTAGATTATGTTGATTTTGGTATAGATATGATATAGATGGCATCAGATCCAGGAAATAGTCATAGACTACTTTTTTCGCCCAAAAACCTTTGAGGACCATCCGTATAAGGAGTTTCCGATTTGCTTCAAACTTTGTTAGAATTATTGTTTATAAACATTTTTTTTTTTTTATATACTGGAATTAAAATGCTTGTAATGGTCTTATAAAGATAATAGAAAGAAAAAAAAGTCTGGTTGAGAAATTGGCCCTCACCTTGAAATAAATATATTAGTAGTTATTACCTTAACGATTTCTGTATCGATCGTCAACCCGAATTGGTTGTTAAAATCAATATTAATAGGAGAGAAGCCGCGGGTAAAAGTTAGTATTCTCATAAAATTGACAGTGCTCTGCCGTAAATATTTGCGTCTCGTTGTATTATATGTTTACTTATATTTTGTCATTTTTAATTGTATTATTGACAGTTCTTATAGCTTAACGTTTGTAGAGTGACAGATATACCTGAGGATAAAATAATTACTACAGTTATCTAAGATATTAATTTACAAATGAAAATTTAACTAAACAAAAAAGTCATTAAAATTATTATTATTTTTTTAGCATTCAGCGTAATAACCACAATCTTACTTGACGTTAAGTGACGGTGTGGCCCACGCACACGCACACGTTAAGCCTAATGGAAGTTCTGGCTCTTAAGTGCAACTGCCGTAACACACCTATAGGTATTAGATGGTAGATTTCAACTGAAGGGTAGTAGTTAGCCAGGTGGCCATTAGAAAAAGCTCTACCAACATGGTATGGTGTCATCACGATGTTTTCCTTCACCGAAAGCTCAAGCTCATTGTAAGTAGATTCGAACTCACGTCCCTTGACACTGCGTCCATACACACTACCAACTGAGCTGCCATCGCTTCAAAATTTATTATTAATATTTCTCATAACCTATTAATTTAGGAATAACATAACTTACCGTGTCGATAATTGCATCACAGCCTGTTAAGCATTAATATAAAAAAAATTACCATGTCTATAAATATCACTAATATGATCCTTCTAATTTACGGTTTTAATAAGAAAAAATTTTAAAGTACCACATTTGATTGCTCATTTTATCAGTTTTATGTATTACACCTCAAACCCTTGTGTTTATTTAAAAAAAACAGCTTTGAATTCATCATGATTTATAGTTTCTACCAATTCAATCCATAGTTAAAATAAATAATCTAGCATATAATGTCCAATATAATGATATTAATCTATTCACTTCTTATCTTGCTAATTTTATAAATGCCAAAGTGAGTTTGTTTGTTTATTTGTTACGCTTGCACGCGTAAACCGCTGAATCGAATGTAATGAATTTTGATATAGAGATTGAAGGGATCCCGAAGACCACTTTTTTTCTCGAAAAACTTATAAGTAGTGAGACAAATAATTGGTTGACAAAATCAATATTAACACGAGTGAAGCCGCGCAAAAACTAGTTATTATTATAAAACGGAGAGTTTGTTTGAACGTGTTAATCTTAAGAACTAGCAATGAACTTTTAATTATTTTTTTTTTTGATACTGCAATCATGGAGTAAGTATTCTAGCTATTTAACATTTCGCTACCACCAATAGCAGTAAAGCAGTATTGAAAATAGTTACAAAAACGGCAAAAAATATACTAAACAATTTTTGGTTCCACACGAACGAAGTCGCGGACACAGCTAGTATAATATAATCCACTACAACTCATAATAACCAAGACGAATCATTAAGCCTCTAGGTTAGGTTATAAGAGGTAAATTCATAACCACACACCATCGTATGTAATTTAACACCATATTGCCCCAGACGGTCTAGACTGTATCTCAAACAAACACCAGTTTAATGTAAAACTATACAATTAGAAATCACCCAATGCTCTCTCTGGTTAGGAATAATAAGATACGTTTCAAATTAGAGGTTAACCTCGCCAATCATGCGTTTAGATGCACTTCCTACACGTAACTGGATCTGTGGGCTTCTTGGCTGCACCTTTCAGTTAATATGTGAGTGGTGGTCTGTGACTAACAGGGGCAAACGTATGGGTGCGTGTTAATCAACGCTAAGAGAAAACTTTGCTGAATAGATAGACTCTCAAACGTAAATTAAATAAATAATAGTTTAAAAAACTAGAACACACGCTTTATATAGAAAACGAAACTAAAAAACAGAATATGAATTTTAATAAATATTAATTAAGATTAATGTAATTTTTTTTAATAAATATAAGTTATTAATAGTTTGAATAAGAAAAAAAATGTTTTATTGTAAAAAAAGCGGGGGTGCTTTTCAAGATATTATCGAAATGATAATCCTTCTCATATCTGTCAATTAAATATTCATAACTATTGACACCATGCACCACACGCTTTTTTTACAATAAAACACATTTTTTTCTTATTCAAACTATTAATAACTTATATTTATTTAAAAAATTTACGTTATTCTTAATTAATATTTATTAAAATTTATTTTCTGTTTTTTAGTTTAGTTTTCTATATAAAGCATGTGTTCTAGTTTTTTAAACTATTATTTATATTCTATTATTTAGTTACTGGAACTGAAGCTAATATAAAGCGTGTAAAAACCTCATTATATCTCGTTGATGTCTTTTACTTGGAAAAAGGGGTCGGTTACATACATACATACATACATACATACAGGTGAAGCTAATATAAAGCGTGTAAAAAGAGAAATGACGATACATAATTTACAATATCGCGCGTAATAACTTAGTTGTTTTATGTCAATATCATTGATGTGTACATTTGGTCTAAGATCCGGCTGCAGAATTAGTGCACTCATCGAGTGTTTGCTAAAAACCAAATTTTTACGCAAATTTATTAATTAGGAGAATATACATCTACCAGGTTTCCTACCAAATGTGGCCGCTAGTATTTTTTATTAAATATTTGGTAAATGATTTTTGATTCAAAATTTCATTCACCTGTTTTTTAAATAAAATATCGTTCACTTCACGATAATATATGTATAAAGATTATGAAAAATCACAGTTCCCGTTGTGCACTTGACCGCACCTACTTGCAGCCATGTGTCAACAGGTATGATATTGATACATTTATACTTTGAGGCGCTTGAGACGTATTCATCGTACGTAACTGGAACATTACAGAAGGGACGTAATATTTATATTTCTCTATTATTGACACTGTTTTAATGTTTATGGTGTAAATCATTATTGGGAATGATTTTAACTGGGCGGAGAGCAACACGAGCGGTAAAGATGAGTCTTGACGATTGTCGAAAAGAGGCCTCCTTAAACCTACATCTATGTCGCAAGTCTCGGACACTGTCTCTCTCTGCCACAACGACTAGGTTTTACGATGTACCCAGCAGCCCCGCGGTGAATCCGTGGTTTCCCAAAATTTCGTATCTCATCCTGACATTACTATTATCCGAACCAATTATTATATTTAATTACTACTCATGCATATATTATACACATATATGATTCATCATCACTGTGATTCTATTTTGATTTATCATGATAACAGATCAGATCATTTGTGTAGTTGCTACGAAGTGTACAACAGCAGATATACTGTTAATTTCGCAACTGGTACGTTTGTTGTTGGGTTTTTAGGCTCTAATTATCATGTAAACAACAACCACTTAGTCTTTACTATTATTAAGTAATAAAATAAAATACAAAAATTATATAGCAATCAAATAATAATAATAAGCCTTTATTACTGTTATAGATTAAACTTATTTCTACAAATATACTTGCTTTAAAAACTATTAACTTAAACTAAATTCTAATCTCCGCATTCCTCTGGTCTCTTCTTTTAACAGCTTGTCTTTCGACAAAGGCCTCCTCTAAGGCTTTCCACTTATTTCTGTCCTTTGCTGTACGTAGCCATTCTGGGCCAGCTACCTTCTTTAAATCGTCTTCCCATCGCTTTGTCTGTCTTCCTCTGCTTCTTTTACTTTCTCTTGGATACCATTCAGTAAATATTCTAGGCCATTTCTCTTTCTTTACTCTCAACATATGTCCCGTCCAGCGCCATTTAAGTTTTCTGCATGTTGATTGAACTTTTCCGAACTTAGTCCTTCCTTTGATCCTTTTCAACTGCATTTTGTCATATATATATATATATATATAACAATCTATTCCGCCCCGTGACCACGAAGGCTGAAAAGCTTTCGAAACGTCGGGATCAAAATTTAATAAATAACCGCGATAAAATCCGTTTAAATTCGTTTTATTTCAACAATCTATTATTGTTTAAATCCACATCGGGTACAAGCAAATAACTTAAAAATATTATGTTTAATACTACCCTTTTACATTTCAGGTGACGGAGATGTTCGAATTACTACGTGTCAGAAGTTGGTAGATTAAGTGAAGTAGTTTTTAATGACTCATAGCAAAATACAACTACAACAAACTACGTAGTAAATAATTACCATGAGTATAATCTGCTTTAATAGTTCAACATTAAAGTATATCGGTCTACGTTGACTAGTAAATTCCTCTTCGACAAGGGTCTTGGCGGCCTGGTCGGTTTTATAATTTCCTACTGGCCTGCTAAGTCCCAAGCCGCGGAAGAATTGCCATCATAGAAAAATTGAAGCTTCAAGACTATGCATTTTATGCGAATTTTTAATAAATACCGTAATGGTATTTACCATCAAATGCTTTGCGTCTTTTAGTTACCAAGCCAGGATATATTTATTGAATAAATGAATTCAACGACAACCCTGTTTATTAATTAATTGACATTAATTTGACCACACAACCATATTATGTCATATATAATAAAGTACAAGATAAAGCATTTCACTCTAGATGTATTCACTCATAATAATAATCATTTGCTTATTTATAATAATAGTTTCGTTAATATAAATACCCATATACATAATTATTTCCAACTATAATCGTGTTCTTAATATTGTTAGAAATCATAAACTTAGTAGCTGTGGCAGAGAGAACTATGAGATAGTGTCCGAGACTTGCGACTCGGATGTAGGTTTAAGGGGCCCCTTTGTCAACGCGCGTCAACAGTCACCTTCACCGCTCGTGTTTCTCTCTCTTTCCAATATAAATCAATCCCCATAATGATTTACAACATAAATATCAAATATATCAAAATAGTCTAATCAATAATAGAAAATATAAATTTTACGTGAATATCTGAACTCGAGTGGTTCGCTTTGACTGAACGCATAGCCGCGCTCGCGTCGCGCTTATATAGCAATCGGTGTTAATAAACTACCATCATCCATCACTTATCTTAGTAGTTTTATTATTCCGTATATATTAGAGTTGTTGTTAAAATTAAATAGTGTAATAATTAAATAGCTTTTAAAATGGATCAATCACTAAACATATAAGACCATTTACATTGACAACGGTTATGATAAAAAGTAATTCATTAACATTTATATTAACCGATCTTTATGGTTAAATAGTAATCAAAAATGAAGAAATCATTTCATAAACCAAACACGAACAATAGAGATAGAATAACGGCCACGAATAATTGTTCCATACAATTTCAATGATCGACTTAATTAAGCGGAATCAACCAACTGACCGCGGCTTTGATGTTCGACGTGCGCTCGCGCAACAACACCATTGTTTTGTAGATCATCGAGTCTTGTAGCTAAATGGTGACTTTACTAGGTGGTCACTAGTACAATCTAGATATCGCTTCCCCGTTCAACGTTGTATTTTCCATTGCGAAATTGTTTATAAAAACAAACAGATATTTATACGACCACAATGTTCGTCTAAACTTTTTATTTGTGATTAATTAAGTAATTATGTACATTATTAATGATGCAAAAATATGGTTCAAATAATAATAACATATCGGTAGTTAATACAAACATAATTACGTTTGAAAACGTACGTTGATAAAAATGACAATAACAATAACTTGTAAATTAATAAATTCAAAAATGAGTCATGCAAAAAACCGTTTTATTATTAATCTATCGGGTCAAGCACCTACGGGTACTAGGCTATTGAAACCCGGTCTCGATATGTAATTTTTTTAAGGAGTCATCTTGACCACCGTTTATAAAAAATTACGGACGACGAAAAACATTATTGACGTTTTTTTTTTTTCAAAGTAGCAAAATAAGATAAATTATTTAAAGTATTTTCTTGAAATCATATAATCGTATAAATGTATAAATTGGTTGTGATAGAGGCAGTTTAAGAGCAAAACCAATGCTTGATCTTGTCGTATCGAGAGTACAGCACAACCTTACCAATTTTGCGGTATGTGGCGTATTATTGTATTCGATGCGCATGTTATACGATTTCATATTGTATCTAATAATTGTTTGTTTTTATGTAACAGTTTTATTATAACACTACCACAGTAAACATATTTGTTCCATAAATTAAGACTACATATTGAATAGGTACGTAGGTCATCATGGAGAATTTAATATAAGAGAGTATAGAAATGTTCGTCGTCGTACAGCTGGGGTTTCAAAGCGGCATGTGCCTTCATTCATGCAATGCCCTTGGAAATCCCAAACGTGCTGGCGATTGCTACTCATCAACCTACAATAGAAAGTGAACAATGCCTTCGTGAATATTGAAATCGTGAGGAAATTGGAGATAATCGTACGCACGCGACTCTACAGTTTAAATGAAAAAAATAAATATATTTTTTTTTCTGGTAATTGCTAAATATAATTTATATTAGAAGTCACGAGTCTCATGCCCTCTTTCCCTAATCCACATCCTCATGCCTAGGCTTACCATACGTCCCGGTTTGACCGGGATAGTCCCGGTTTGAGATCCCTGTCCAAATTTTTTGTGTTGTTTGTATTAATTGTACTTTGTCTCTTTTTCTTTTTAATAAAAAATATATTCACATTTATTAATATGTTTTCAATTCATAATAATTTTGATTGCATTTCAAATATGAAAAACACAAATTAAACGAAAAGCAAAATGAAAATGAGCCTCTTTCTCTTCTGCGTCCCGGTTTGGTTCTCTTCTGCGTCCCGGTTTGGCTCTTCGTAATTATGGTAAGCCTACTCATGCCTGACGTGAAATTGTTAAAATAACTTACATATTTTGGTACAGTAAACAGGCGGTGTTATATATCAGGGTTGGAGTTTGGACAGAGCTTTTGGAGCTTGGAAACTTAACAATATCGGTGCCGAAAAGTAAGTAATCCTTCAATCCGATTAAAGTTTTACTTGTTTGTCGATAATTTTATGAGCTGTCAACTGCCAACCACGTTACTTTTTCGCATAGCTCTATCTATCCCGCTCGATGTAGGTATGATAGTAGCTACTCGACCAGTAAACAATAACACATATGGAATCTGATATTCGTAAATTTTATTTCTTATCATCTGGCTTACCTTATAGCTCCTTTATTACATTTTTAATAATCTGTCTGCGTAAGCTATTAAAATATTATCAACAATAAAACATTTCTTTATTTATTTTAACCAATGTATCGCATTAATTTACTACTATACTCATGATTTTTTTTTCTATATATTACCTAGAATAAAAAACCTGATTTGATTTGATTTGAAAACCTGGTTTGATTTGGTTTAAACGGACACCTTGTATAATATTACTATCTCTGCCTGTGACATCGCTTACATATTGCAAATAATTTATCACACTGGGGTATAAAAACCAACTGACGTGTATATAAAGACAAGAACACAAGCATTAAGATATAATTTGGACTTGCTATGTACCACAAAAATGCCAATTCTGCCCAAGAATGTTATTTTCGACACGTTATTTTCTGGAACCATAGGCATGTAAATATCGATTTGATCGAATTGAGTTGTCAGTTACTGGACGGAGAAAATTACATTAAAATCCGACAACATCAAATGCACATTTGATACATTTTTTTACGTTTATTTTAGAGGATTCCTTATATTTTATGAGATAAATAGTATCAAATATTTTAATGATTCATGATAATTAATGTTATTATTTATTAACTTAGTCAATTTCAGTAAAATATATCGGAAAGTTTTAGAGTGAGACGCTAACTAGGAGGCAGCCGAAATTTGAAAACCTGCAATATTTTTGTCTTCTAAAAGTATAAAACTGAGATAATAATTTTCAAAAATAATTATAATGTACAAATTTAGCTCAGTTATAGCTGTATTATATATAACATATTATAGAAACGACTACTAACAGAAACACACTATACATTTTTTTTTTTTTTTAAAGTTACTTGATTATTTCTAGTTCGAACCGCAAGGATATAAAATTAAACTATTAAATATAGATTTACAACATTTTATTAAAAAAGTCATTCCCAACTGTCGCTTTCTTTGAAATGCCCGCTGACGCAATTCGTCGAGGCCTCCGTGTCAAATCTTTCTATAATTATTTCTTTCTTCTTCACTTTCCTCTTATCTTTTGTTTTATCCTCACTTTGGGCGACGTCCGACAACTTACAATTTTCTTTCGCCGCCACGACGGACTTGTTGGAAGAATCTGAATTAGATCGAACGATATCTGTTTTCTTCGGCGGCGGTTCATCATCGTGTATCTGCAAAATGTCAATAATCTTTCGCTAACATAAAACAATGAATCGTTTAGTTCAATCCTTCGCTAACGTAAGATCAGAACCTCGCTTAGTTCAATCTTTCGCTAACGTAAGATCAGAACCTCGCTTGATTCAATCTTTCCTTAAAGTAAATCAGTAGCATGCTTATAAATATTGCGTTCCGAGAAAGCCGAGGTGCATGAAATGATCAAACGCGATGAAAGGAATCTCGTTCATTGCGAGACCAATCCCGTGATATCTCATTGCGTGCTGCAGAGATCAACGTGATGTTTTTAGCACACTATATTAAATAATATATCAGATGAGTTCCCGAACAAGCCTCCCGTCTCTAAAATCTAAAAAGATTTTCTCAACGTCAATAAAAGGGAGTCCGTACCGACTGAGCCGCGACCAAGACATGCACACCATAAAGTCGTCACAGTGACTTAATTTTGATTTATTACATTATAGATACTATAGATCGTTGATCTCTCGATGAGGGCCGTTTAATTTGGATTATACTGCACTGATCATTAAGTTCAGTGTCGCTACTCAGCGGAGGCTATGATGAAATCTAAAATAAAAAACTAGACTATAATGATTTCTTAGGTTTACGCGAATATTATTAATTGAAATAAAACTAATTTAAACGGATTTTTATCACGGTTATTTATTAAATTTTGATCCCGACGTTTCGAAAGCTTTTCAGCCTTCGTGGTCACGGGGCGGACTGAGGTGTAGGTTGTCCAGAAAAGTTTATGTTACTGTGTCTACCTTCAATCACTACATTTAATTCAGAATTGAAGGTAGACACAGTAACATAAACTTTTCTGGACAACCTACACCTCAGTCCGCCCCGTGACCACGAAGGCTGAAAAGCTTTCGAAACGTCGGGATCAAAATTTAATAAATAACCGCGATATAATCCGTTTAAATTAGTTTTATTTCAATAAAAAACTAGACTGTTTATTTTTCACTTTTGATATTAGTTCCAAAAGCGGACTAAAACTGACCAGAAATACACCTGAAGAGGTCCTCTTTCTCGCCGGCTGCCCTGTGTCCTGTGTGGTGTCGACGCTCGAGGCACTGTTCGTACGCTCCCGAGCAACCTTCTCTGGCAACTTAGTAGGCTGCTGTGTGTGGGATCCGCTCAAATTGCTCGTCAATGCTACAAGAAAAATAAGAAAAAGAGAGTTCACAAATAATTAGTTTTTAGGGCTTTAACAAATATTTCGCTTTTCAAAAGGATTGTAAGCTGTATTTACTTTTTAAAGGCATAAACCATGTTTTTTTTTTACTCTAAAAGTGTGTGAATTGATATCAGTATCTGGGTATGTGAAGAAAGATCTTATTTAGTTGGTTTGTATTGGTTAATAAATTAAATAGGAACCAAGTACACTTACCTTGTTGAACTTTAACGTCCTGTGTGTTCTTGGCGGTTACCAACGGTGTGTTCCTGAAACCAAAAGATATAAACTTTGACTTGCTATCGTGCTTATTATGATCGTAATTGATAACTTAACTTTTTAAATAAAACAATATTACAACTTTATTTGTCAGGATTTTTTATTTTTCCTCGTCACATAAACTGTTATTTTCATTTCTGCAGATGAAAAAAAGCATTCTAAGACAACGACGACATATTGTTTCTTTTATTATTCAATAAAAGACAAACTCGTTTCTAAATAATCTATTATAACCATCTAAATCATGCCACTATGTATGTAGGTGTATATTTTTTAAGGAAAATTAAAAAAATATCATGGATAGTACTTCGTTCTTCGACCTGGAGTCGACTGGCCGCTGTTAAGTCTTTATAAATACAAAATCAGGATCCTTAAAAAAACTACCGAGCTAACTTATAGACCAGGCCACCAGCCATTGTCTTTAAAAATGTATGGGATGACATTCTGGGCACTAACTCGTCAACATATCTCAACTCTAAATCCCGTAATCGGAGTATGTCAGAGCTTGAATGACATTCCTTTTATGAAAAACTAGCTGTGTCCGCTACGCGGAACTAAAATTTTATTTTAACCATTTTTACCAGTTTCTGAAACATTTTTCAATACAGTTTTGCTCCTATTGGCGGTAACGAGACGTCAAATAGCCCAAAGCCTTCTGGGTTTGTTTGTTGTAGTGTTAGCCTCCGCAACTATAATATATTAATGTATTCTATTTAATTTATATACTATTTTTAAGTTAACAATTTTTTTAATCTGGCTTTCTTTTTTTAGTTCCTTAGAACGGATTCTTGTGTTCTGATAAAGAAATAAATAATAATAATAAAGACATTGATATTTAATTAATGTCATGTCTAGCTTTTTATACCTTTATATAAAAAAAAATATGGTGCTTATGACGTTTTTCCTAAAAATGCCTATGTCGTCAACGTGCTCTGATCAAGCAATTCATTATTAAGACACGGTCGTCGATTCAGTGTTTAGAATGTGATCACATAGTTTTTTTTTTTTTGTTTTCTCTTAACGCAAGCGAATGTAGAAAAAGAGAACTCGAGTAGGGAGGCTAGGGGACGTGTCGGCCGGTTTAATTGGTGTCGGAACGTAATAGCTAATTGCGGTTGAAGCCTAGTCGATAGCAGCGCGGCGCGATCTATTCACCTGTCGGCGCACAGTAACACGCCTCCACTGAGCCAAATTACTCGCAGACGGTCACGACTGCCATTCGTCTTTTTGCACCATATTTTTTTTTTTTTTTCTAAAATCGTGCACTGATAAATCGGTTTAAGCGTTTTTTCGCTACATACGTGACATCTTGCTGAATAAATTAATATTTATCCGGTAAGGTTTTTTTTTAGTCAGGAATGTTTCGTCTTTCTTAACGATAATGTCACCCAACGTTTCGACGTTCTTATGTTCCCTCCACTTGTACGTGGCCATTAATATAACGCAATCTTTGGACATAGTTTTCATTGCCCAGAGATCGATCCATGCAACGAGCTTGAGCTTTCGGTATAGTGTGGTGGTAGGCTGTTTTAATGTACGCCTAGATAGCTACAATCCACAATTTGAAAATATGGCTTCAAATATCTGTCAGTATGTTCCGGCAGTTGCACTTGAGAGTCAGTATCTCCACCATCACTCCACCAAATCGTCACCTAACAACAGTTGAGATTTTGGCCACAACACTACTAACGTAACTAAAAATATCTGTATTACTGGCTAACTAAATCGGAGTTATGAGGGTAAAGCAAATTTTAAAGAAGCTGGGACATGATCTTAATGAGACGTCGTTACAATAAAAATTGAAACATGGTAAAAGGGTGCGTTACTCCTTAATCCGTCACAGCTTGGTGGTAAGGTTATTGTCCGACTGGTTAGCGACCACCCTCGGGTTTAGACTGCCGGAAAGTAAAGGTTAAGTATGAGGTTTTGTGTTCCAGCATAGTGAACGAGACCTAGCCTTTCCTGCAAGGTCAGCAACATGATTGTAGTATCCCTGGTGCTGCGGATGTCCATAGACGACAGTAACTATTTACCATCAGATAGGCCGTCTGCCTATTTGCTGTCTTATATAAGAAAAAAAATTATTTAAAATTCATGTTCTGTCTCTCAAAGTATAGCAGAAACCATAGCTTTCGTAAATACCATACTATTCAAAGTATCATAGGAAGGGGCGGGAAATTGTATAGCTCGAAAGTGGTACAACCCAATGCAATGTGAAAGACAACACACTCGACACTTGGTAGCAGATCATCAACTAGACGGCGGTACCTAACCAGGTGTACATTAGAAAATGTCCTATCATCATGCTAAGGTTTTATCACGATGTTTTCCTTCACTGAAACTAAAGACAATGGTCCATGAAATGCCAATCTCACACTATTTTAGAGTGGATTCTATGAGAATTCCATCATTTTACCCGACTACTACGAAAACATCAGCAAACTATTTACCGGATTTATGTACGTCATTACATATAAACACATTTAAATTATTGTAAACTGTATCTCCAGAGAATATATTATATATATATATATATATAAACCCCTCATCAGTTACCGATTTCAATTCAATCGACTTCACAGACACTTCATTTCATATTCACGAAACACTCTCGTTTAAAATTTATACACCGCATATAAATCTGTTTTATTGACACATAAATAATAATGATAATTGGCAATCGGAGTCAGTAAATTGACAGCTTACTACTCCGGGGTGCGCGTTTATATTTATATGGCGTATGACGGAACATCAACGATATTGATGAGGCCTGAGGAAGATAAATTGTATAGAAAATCGTACATTGTATGAATAATTGTGCCTGCAATTTCACAGACGTCTTATAGCATATTAACTATCCGTCTCCGGTCTGTTACCACTAACTATGGCTATTATAAGGTGAATCAATATGTGAGTGGTGATGATATCAGAAATTGATATGAGGTGAAGCGATGATAGCTCAGTGGTAGTGTGTAGCACTTCGCGTCAAGGGACGTGAGTTCGAATCCACTCCACCTACAATGAGCTTGAACTTTGAGAAGGAAAACATAGCATGGTGGCTTTTTCTAACGCCCGCCTGGCTATCTACCTCCCTCAACTTGAAAATCTGTCACCAAATACCAATAGATGTGTTCCGGCAGTTGCATTTGGGTGCCAGTCCTCCCACAAGTTCAGCGTGTTCACCAGCTTGGACCTCAGGTGAAATTGTGGCCATAACGTTAAACGTTAACAACAAAAAAACTCAACAATCGCAGTAAAAGTATCAATGAAATATATCATCCCTTATTTTACAGGCGTAGGAGATTAAATTTAACGCTACACGATCAAAACTCAAAAACGTCAATATAACTCCAATATCCTATTAAGAAATTACACATATCGTAATGTTATCTATATATTAAGGTAGCGTCAACCAAACAATCCAGCATAGAAAATACATAAATAAATAATCTTGGAGAGATGAAATCATAATTCTTTAGACCGTTTTTTTTTTTTATTAATGCTATACAATTTGTGTATAATAATATAAGTTATAAAACTAATGTTATAAAAATATAATTCATATTATATACTAACGATATTATTAAGCAAAAGCCAGAAAACGCGGTTTATATATCAAATAAAAAGAGAAATCAGATTTGCACTCAAAAATGTCAATATGACTAAAATATTCGATTAAGAATTTACACAACGTCATCGACGTGCATAAACAACAATACAATCTTGGTGAGACACATTTATAAATTGTTTTTAAAGCATGTTTGTCATCAGATAACATAATATATTACATACGTTATAGCAGCAATATAACTAAGTTAACCCATTCCTCCCCACTGTCATATTTTTAGGACACTATTTTCAAAATTTAGTTTTACGTATTAGGACTTTTATTTTTATTATTTCTGATGAAATTCATATTTTTACACTATTTTTCTAATAAAATAAATTTTCGCTGTGAAAAATGTTTAAATAATAAAAATAAAAGTCCTAATACGTAAAAAGACATTACGAAAATAGTGTCCTAAATATATGATAGTGGGGAGGAATGGGTTAAATCGGGATAGGACGCTTTATTTTGAAACAGAAAGCCAAATTAGATTTGAAGTTAAACATGTCAGTATGACTTAAATATCTGACTAGGGACTTATACTCTGTGCCTACTTGGTAACGTCAACCAAACAATCCAACAAGGAAATAAACAACTACACAATCTTGGTGAGACGAATTTAAAATTCTTTTAAGAGCATTTTTTTTTAATAAGTAATTTAATTTATATGTTATACCGGCGACATAACTAAGTGAAATCCGAACAGGACGCTTCATTTATCAAACAGAATGCCAAATAAGGAAAGCGGCGCGACTGACTACGCGGATGACACTCGACAGCCGCAACGTTTGATTGACTTGTAAGTTGTGACGATTTTTTTTTTTTTTTTGTAAAGACCTCCGCTAATAAGCCGCATTCCCGCCATTAATGACAATTCGTTAAGAGACGCGCTACGTCGAAAACCACTTTTTACCTCCTCCACCTTGATTTTGTTATAATTATTATGTTTTCATGTTAGTACATTCGCTGTTTAATTAAACTTATGTCTCGTTATTTTCCCGTGCTATTTGACTTCTTTGCCGCACGTATATATTGACTTCATAAAGGCACGTTATTAAAAAATATATATGTATATATATATATATATGGCAGCGCATAAGTCACAAAGCACACAAAACTGGTTGACCGTCCGTGGCATGAAGATTGGTCCTCATCTAGTATAGATTGAACCCCAATAGGCTACAATATATAGCAGCATTTAGAGGACAAAATCTGCGTTAAACCTCATTAGAATGTGGAATCACTTCAAGCATCTCGAATCGACTCAAATTAAATCGTTTATTTCTCAAAAATAGGATAATAGTAATATCAGTAAAAAATCTACTACCGAACCGGAAACAACATGGCGTCCTGGAAGAGAAGAAACGGCGAAAGCAACTCTCTAGCAATCGCTCTTTTTATCATGAAATACAATTGTCCGAACTTAAAAGTATTAACAATATTTTAATCACATACATTTTTATCTGCTAAATAATCTGCACTTGTATAATAAGCTTTATTAACAAGTATCCGTTTTACAATTATTTTAAACTGTTTTAGCTGCGGTTCACGAATTGCGTGACTGTTTTTTTAAGTATCAATATTTTATGAACAAATATGATATTATCAAAATCATATTGACAGTAAAAGCAGCGACAGAAAGAGCTATGAATGTGGTGCGTGTTGCGGTCGATGATTGGCTGTGTCGATTAAGGGCATGTATTCAGAATAGAGAAAGGCATTTTAATAATATAACTAAAATTGTACTGTCCATTTAGTTGGCTTTAAATTCGTATTTTTTTTATGTGTGTCACAGTAAACTAACTGCGTCGCACCTGATGTTAAGTACAGTATAATCCAAATCAGCAGCGGTGACTGACAATGAGCCAAAATTCACTGTCGGTCACCGTAGTAATTACTGGCGTGCTTAGACACCTCTTCACGTCGTTTCCAAAGAACCTTTAATCTTTTAACCTTTAAACCTCCAAAGAACTATTAAACAATTAATAGAAAAGTGCATTATTAAATACATTAAATGTTATTGACAGAATTTATGATATGAGTACATCCCGAATTCTCTATATTTCATTTCAATAACGTGTTAGTGGAAAGTTATCAAAAGTTGGTTCAAAACTTCATGGTTGGATGTCGACATAAATCATGCGTTAGACTTGGTATGATACTTTATGGCAATAAGTTAATTTCAAAGTCATACACCGGCTGTTCCTTTCTATCGCATTGCAACGACTCTGCTAAGATCGTTTGACAGTTCACTTGCGTCTGTTTTCTGATGAGTTTCTCAATCATATTGACAATACACTCATTATAGAGTTTGAACCATTCAAACTGTATAGTATTATAGTAACAACACACAGACTGACATGACATCGAGGAATTATTATTATATATCAATTCTTATAAGCCCGAGTTCGGATACGTTTTGTGTTTGTCGAAGACAGTAAGTTGTTTACCTAGCAACATGTTTTTAATTATATAATGCTTTTGCTGCCCTATGATTTAATTTGGGCTAATCTGGAAATTTTCTGAAAAATTATTAAAAAAAAAAAGTCAATACATACACACATATATGGACTTTTATAAAAAAATTATATATATCAGCCCGAGGTGACTAAGAGGGTTATGTGGGACTCAGTATCGGGAATACCCACTTAACTGAATCTGAAACTAAAAACTGCATCCTATAGATTCGATCCGTTTTTGTTTTTAAATTTATTTTATATCGATATCTCCTAAGCATAGAATTAATAATAATCGTGCCTGATCCACTATTAAGATTGTTTAGAAACAATAAAAATGTACTTTAAAATTTTAGGCGCTTTTTTCAATTCTGACATCCTCACAACCACAATGTTATAGGCATACTTTTCATTTTTATTATTTTCATAGTTATTTGTTTTTATTTGATAATTTTTGTAATAAGTTACATTTGCAAATAAAATATAAATAATATCAGTTAAACTGTTAAGCGTTATGACCACAATCTCATCTGATGTTAAGAGACGATACAGTTAAGTTGGTGAACGAACTAAGTCTAATGGAGGAACTAGTTCTCAAGTGTAACTGCATAATCAATGGTCGAAAAGCATATTTTTGGTTATGCTAAAACCTGTAGGAAATTAAAATGTACTTCAAAACTTATTTTTAAAGCAAATTTTATGCTCTATATCGCCATCTGATACTGTTCATAAACAGAGTCGACGGTGTATTTATTCAACGAGGCGACGAATAATGCAATTCAAGGCACCTCGCTATCGAATCCTAGTCGAATGTAATTACCCACAGATCAGCTAGCGAGTTAACACGAGACAGTTCTCGGTGCGAGACCGTGTAGATCGTCGATGGGGGCTAGAGTTCAGTGTCGTCTCGGCATATTTATAGCGAACAGGAAAGGGTCAGCGATCAATGACGACAAGGCGCCGTGTTTCGTCAATTACCGCTCACTTTAGATTTGCATTTAGGGTCCAGTCGTAGTGGACCGGAGTTGAAATACACGGCAATTGCCTATTTTCTTTAATAATTTATAGGTACCAGATAGTGGGCAGGCTAAACCTTATAGATAAAATGTCTCTTAGGAGCAACTGCCGGAATACACTCATAGGTACTTGGCGACAGATTTTCAAGTTGAGGATGGTAGCTGGCTGATTAGAAAAAGTGTGAAAGTTGTCCCTGGTCTCTGGCAACCTGGATGTTTGAAATGTCGCCTTGGTGTGTTTTATTGGGTAGTGTCCGGTGTTTAACATCCGACTAGTCTTGCCACATGCCCCCCTCGCCATGGCCTGATAATCTGTTTACGCGTTGCGATGGAGAATTTGATAAAAAATAAGATTTTACACACTACATTTAAAAAACCTTATAGCTAGCGGGCAGGCGCGCATTAGGTAAAAGCCCTGTCATCACGCAATGGATTCATCAAATACCTAGAGTTCAAATTAACGTGTTGAAGCGTTTTATGAACTATGGGTCCCTAGGCAAATTGTCTTTTTACACATTCGCTTGCGTAAAGAATAATAAATGTATGGAATGACACTATCTAGATACAAAATCAACGACATATCTCAACACAAAAAACCATGATCAGAGCGTTTGAAAAGCATGGCAACTTTACTGCCGTGAGATAAATATATGTTTCAAATGTACGTAGAAATTAAAGTTTTTACGATCTGATTTAGTTTTGGAATATGTCGTCGTTATTAAGAACAAGAATATCATTCCACACACTTTGTGTTTTCAGTTTACGATAACAATTGCAGAGAATAACAACTTGGCTGAAGATTTGCAAGAAATTCTACCGCTCTACGTGTCATTGGAATAATTGTATAAAAGGGGTTGCCACTAAATAAAAAAAAGATTAGTCATATACGGTACAGATAACTATCGAGTAAGGCGCCGCTCCGTTTTAAGATCCTAACGACAGTCTTAAAACCAATTGGAATTTCGTTAGTCGCGATCAAACAAGCACCATGTAACCGACACCGCGACTGTTATTTTCAATATCGTTCGACATCGCAAATATCGAACTTATGTCGAAAAAAATGGAATGTATGAAAAATTTTATTTGTAATTTTCACTGTCTCAATTGTAAATAAGCTCTGGGTTATTTGACTTCCTATCTGAAGAGTTACAAAATTCTAACACCGTAAGAGAACCTGTTCCAGTATTCGAAATTGTAACTATATATCGTACAAACACCTCAGACAATTTCAGAGTAAAAAGTAATCACATATCAAAATGGCTTGAAATTAAATATCTATAAACGTATTACAAATCTTCAACTCATAAATATTTTCTTGTAGATAAAATTCTTAGAAAAAAAGAAACAAATATTTTTCACGTAAGCTGAGAGTTCAATAATACCCTTGAGTCTTTAGCCAATTTGTATTTCACTAATCTTAAACAGTCTATGTAGAATGTCATCCCATACTTTCTTATTTACGTTATGTTAGCATTATTAAAAAACGTTTTCACCAGAAGCATTGATGCACAACTAAAATACATATAAAGAAAGCTAATAACAATACGATACGACGAAACAAAAACTCTTGAATCCTAATGAAGTCCGCGACACCGGTGTCACATTCCGCACTGAGTAATCGGTCTATATTGATTCCGTGAACGATTATAATGTTCCGAGAATTGCTATTATTGTGCTCGAGATATATACGCCACGAACTAAAACGATAGCTTAGAGCCATTAAGCAAGCGGGAAGGTGCAATGACCAGCACGGTTGGATAGTGGAAGGAAATCGATATGGAAAGCGACTGAATAACTATGAAAAACATAAACACACACAACACAATTTGCTATGGATACAGAAACCAATAATTGAATTGTTGTCTTGTCTGTCCTATCCACTTGTAAGGGTTCTGCAATTATTTAACGATTCTTAATAACTAATATTATGGGTCAATATATATAATAATTTTGACACCACAAAATGAAAGAGTTTATTCCACGACAGGGAATACAGGTAGGAAATTTCAACAGCGCTTCATCGATCACCACAAAATTTTGGCGCATAATATCCGCTGATACGTTTTCTGTAATAAACTTTGTATAAAAATCAGAGGTACAGAGAGATAAAGTTATCTGTAGTGTCCGCTCTAGAGATTACGGCGCCCAGAACAAAGAAACAAATTGCCACCCCTTAGAAATTTTAACATATTGTCAATATACCAAAAAAATATTACACAACCATTATAATTTTTAGCGAAGAAAGGATATTAATATGTGAATTTTTCTATTTGTTAGCAAATTTTACCATACAAATTATAATTTTTACAAAATAAAGGCCCGCTTCAGCGCCCCTAAACTTTGGCGCCCCGGGCAAACGCTAGGCTTGCCGCCCCCTAGATCGGGCCCTACTATCTGTTGTATTAAAACTAAAACGTTTTTTTTATACTAAGGTTTTAGCGTTATGGCCATAATCTCACCTGATCTTAAGTGACGATACGGCCCAAGTCGGTAGACACGCTAAACCTGTGGAGGAACTGGCTCTCAAGTGCAGCTGCCGGAACACACCTATTTGGTATTTGGCGGCAAAGTTTACAACTTGAGGGTGGTAACTAGCCAGGCGAGCATTAGAAAAAACCCTACCACCATGCTATGGTTTCCTCACGATGTTTTCCTTCACCGAAAGCTCAAGCTCATTGTAGGTGCTTGGATTCGAACTCACGTCCCTTGACGCGAAGTTGTACACACTACCACTGAGCTATCATCGCTTCAAAACTGAGCTTTCATCGCTAAATGCCTAAAATATGGTAAGGATGTTGGTATAGAGACCTACGATTTGTCAATCTTTTCAAATTAAAAAATCGACAAATCATCTTTAAATACGGGACGATGGGCGATTATTTCATGTAATTAAATTTACACAAATATACAGTTAGTAGCAACTGAAAGATATTGTCGTATGTTATGAAACGGAAACGCAAAACTTATGAACGTATTTCTTGAAGCAACTTAGTTGCGTATAAAACTTGTAACCCAATACGAAGTAGTGTCGACCGCATTAGGATGTCTACAGATTAACGTTACGACGCGTCTCTAAATCGCTACCAGTATTTATTGTTTGTTAACCGAGCGGGTACACTTCGGCGGGTAAATCACCTGCGACGGGAATGTTAGGCTGGTTTTACATGGCGGCAACACCGATTTAGTAAACAGTTGCCCGTATTTGGTAGCTACATGGAGGAAAACAGAGCGCGAGGTTTGTTAAACAAGGACACGTTGAATTAAGTAGATATGTATAGCACGGGTTATGTTATTTTTAAATAATAGATCCGTTTTTTGTTACCTAGCAAAATCCATATATTTTTTTCTTCTTCTCTGCAGACACTTGGTCAGCCCCATTTCAATGTAATTTGTATTTTCATTATTATTTTTACATTGTGCTGGTAATATAAATAAATTACATTCTAGTTAGTGGTCTATTCTTAATATTATTTTAAATTATATCATATTGATAATATTTTTCACTATTAGCATGTCTCGGGTTTTTATAACCATATTTATGTTGTAGTTAATAATTAAAAAAAAATACATATATTGATGTAGTTCCATCACGATATATGGGGCGGATGATAAGAAGAGTGTGTAGAACAGATCTTGTGCAAATTGGAATTTTTATATAGATATAAATAATAAAACAAGCCGTCACCTGCCGACTACGCTGGGCGTCTTTTGTATTAGGAAACCCTACATAAAACAGCGATCAAAAATGACATTAATTAAATGATAAAGGTACTATGGAACATAGGGTAAATCCATTTACGAAAGACTCCGCATCGAATGGTCATGGTATCCTGATAAATTTAGTACTTTTACCATAATAGAGCGTGGAAAAAACTGTATTTTCGTTATATATGTATGTCTATAACAGCTCTCTTTTAAGCTTTGTTCAGCTCACATTCTCTCGACAAGTGTTGCAAGTCTTCGACCGATTCACACGTTATGCGATTTGGTAATACACTTTTTCTCAAATGAGAGGCAAATATGAGATTATATTGTACCCATGTAAACCGAGCGTTACATATTTCCACTAATCGTGCTTGTTTGCGCGACAGAGCGCTCGTGTCGCGTGCGCGGAGTCGATCACCGCACAAGATGGTGCTTGCAAGTCTTTATACTCTTTAACTCTACATTACTACGGCATGTCTCGTCTGCGTGTTCGATTTATAATTTGACGAACAATCTGTAAATGCATGTTTACTAAAATATTCACAAAGGTATAAACACAATTTGAAGCGATGATGGCTCAGTTAGTGGTGTGTACGGATGGCGAATCAATCAACGTGAGTTCGAATGGACCTACTGCGAACCTGACCTTTCGGTGAAGATATACATCGTGAGGAAACCATAGCATGGTATTTTTCTTATGCCCAACTGTCTAGCTTCCACCCTCAATTTGAAAATCTGCCGCCAAATATCATGGGTGTATTCCGGCAGTTGCACTTGAGAGCCAGTCCTTCCGCTGGGCTTAGCGTATCCACCATCTTGGGACACGTTGTAATTTAACGTCACTTGAGATTGTAGCCATAACTACATACATGAAGTATGAAATAAAACGTGCACTTTGAATCACTGTTTATATGAACTCTTTATATCAGTTAATTGCAAGAAGCAGTGATCTCTGAATGGTAGCGTGTGTGGTCGCCGCGTCATTGGACGTCCGTTCGCATCCGTACTACGTGTATAAACTTAAAGGAAGGAATAGATCGTGGTGAAACGACAAAACGCTGGTAGCGTGAACGTGGTAGTTACAGCCGAAATTTTACCACGATATATGTATAGGTGTGCGCCGTGAGTTGCATTTGAACGCTTTATCTCCTATCCCTTTAGATTTACGGGATAAAATTATCTTATTTATTGGTCCATAATGTTACTTATCACTGCGTCAAATTGTTCAAGTCCGTTTAGTATAGTAGTCATGTCTTTACGTTGTGATCCCCGGTTGTTTTAGGTAATCGGGCTTAGAGACAGTATCACACTGGTTAAATTCAATAGACAAAGTAAAGTATCCTAGCAGCCAATCTCCTTCCTTTTTTTTCTAACTACATGACATTGCCGCAATTGGGGATTTCACGCATATCGTCATTACAATAAAAAGAAAAGGAGGAACTAATCTCAGTGTGAAAGGTAACAATGTTTACCTCTGTTATAACTTTCTTCAAATTATAATTTACTAGCATTACCCCCGACTTCGTTCGCGTTAGTATTGAATTTGTGGAACAAATCGGTTTATATAAAGCTTATCCCTGTCTTTACCCCCCTTTCAATAAGTTTTTCGTGAGGAAAAGCAGCCTATCACCGCCTTTAAGGTCCCATCTATCTCTATACTAAAATTCATTATATTCAATTCAGCGGTTTTAAGGCGTGAAAGCGTAGCAAACAAACCACTCCTATAAAATTATGTTAACTCTTGAGACATTGGTATATAATAGTGTATGACGAATTATAAATATGTAACTGCATAGAGGAGACATGTAGAGGCGCGACACGGACACTCGAATGTAGCGTCGGACGCACCGACACGAGATACACAATTGGCCCCGGACGCGTCACTCAGTGTAATTGGCCATTAGCTAATGATATCTCGCGATAATATCTGGTCGGCATCGGTGCAAAGTGAATATCGTTGGGAATCAAATCCCCGTTAGGTACTTGCCGATGACAGCGGGCAGGCGACAAGACGAGAAACGTCCCCGTCTAGATTGAAGATAGCCGTGATGTGTGAAACGATCCGCCTCGTCTAAATCCAATTCAGTAATAGAATCTAGCGCTTCAAGCGCACCGCAACAGTTCACAAGCAAACAGTTGTCAATCAGTCGAACCGACTTGAAAACATGCAATCGCTAGAAGTTTACACCACAGAAATACTATAGTTATGTTATTACAAGCCATAACCCTCCCACTACGCTTGTTTTTCATCCTTACTAATGTTATAAATGCAAAGGTGTTTTCTTTTGTAAGGTTGTTACTCTTTCACGCCTATACCGCTGAATCGATTGTGATGAGTTTTGGTATAGACATAGATGGGATCCTGAAGACGGTAATAGGATACTTTTTATTGCGTAAAAACTTATTCCTATATATATAGTAAATAAAGGAACATACTTTGTAAGAAACTTTTTACATCCGATTTGCTTTGCAGAATAATTGCTTTTGATTGCGAATTTTAGGTAAATTCATATCTACCGGTAGTGGCTAGCATTCTGAAATAATCGGTTGACAAAAATCATTATTAAAACGAGCAGAGCCGAACGTAAAAGCTAGTTTTAATATATAAATCAGCTGTTATTGGTATCCGTGTATCGTCAAAGTTTGTAATCGACTAAAGGATTCTAATACACTTTATTACGCTTTTAGCACGAGAATTTTAACGCGGATCGAAACGACCAATAAAATGGAAATTTATTATTCAAATAATGTATATTAAGCTAATAACGACAATAGCATCTAATGTGGTTAAAGATTTTAAATAGAAAGGTAGAAACGATTTGGATTATTTCAATAGATACTTAAAGGTAAGAATCGATAACTAATCCGATGAAGATAAACACAATATCTTACTGCTGGGTTATAGTTGCTTTCCCTTCTCCCTGCACAAAAGGTGACTATTTATTAACGTGAGTAAATCCCTTCACGGATAAGCCTACATAGCTCAGCTCGATTGATGAGACCCAGTAACTAATTATACCAGGAAGTAGGAAAAAAATTTTTTAGCCTTCCAATCAGAGAAACTGATTTAACTAATGGGATATAGATAATATAAAAATACACACAAATAATTTGGTTTTCTACTTTGTTTTTGCAATAAACTTTCTTTTCTAGTGGTTCGTAGTATTTAGTAGTAGTTTCGTAGTTATTGATGAATAAATATTCTGACCCAGATTTTGACACACATTTATAGGAACTACCTTTTACTTATAAATTATGGTCAAACGTCAATTAATAGACAAACTCTAACATTTTATAACGGAGACTTTACAAAGCAGCACAATATAAATGCGTAGTAGTTACCCGCACGGACTGACAAATAAATAGTCGAACGTCGTCGGGTGGCACAATTAGTAGCACGTCTCGTTACAGAATAGCCCGACCGTATGCGGCAGAGAATTATATTTTACGTGTCAACTAGGTACAATTTAGCCTTTGTTGTACAGCACGTGTTCTATGAAAGCGCCGGGAGACAAAAAGCTTTTAACTGGGTACACTGAAGGCGGTATTATTCAGTTATTATTTGAATAGAATCTCGTATGAACGTTAGGTAGAGGTTAGAATTACGTTATTGCCTGATCACACCCGTGACCCGTGGGTCAAATATGATAACTTCATGTAGTGAGATATGATGTGTAAATTAAATGCGTCGTGAAACACAATTGGCACAACGATCATATAAGGAATCTACCACACCAACCCTTCATCATCATTCTCTTGGCCTGTCCCAAAGCCATTAAGGGTCGGCGCAATACGTTTACGTCTACCATGCATCTCTATCAGCCACCATCCCTTAATACACTCCCTTTTCTTTCGTCTCATTCCTGACACACTCTATTCATGTTTTCTTTGCCCTTCCTGTATCTACGTCAATGCTTCCTTAATTAGGTATTTTGATACGTGACTTCCCGTACATTAATAAGCAATGCGTTAGCAATCGTCGAATCAAAACTTGTTTACAGTGTCAATGGTTTCTAAGTTATGTGCGTATATAGGAACAGGTACACAGAAAAAAATATATATCTAACTTTATCTCGCTAATAAAGTAAACCATATCAAAGAGATCTGTAGCATCGTACCTTTTTCAGACTCCAGATCTCACAAAAATGGTAAATATTTCTTTAATTAAATTGTTTTGACTACAGCTTTGGTTAACTATTTTTTTTTCTATTAATGTGTAATAAACTTTATTACTCTTATACATTTCAAAACATATTTAAGACATAATCGTCATTACCCAGCACGAGAAAAACCTTTTATTCAGTTTTAATGTCTATTTCTGTCCGACTATTTTGTTTGAGGAATCGTTAAGGCACTTGTATGGTGATTTTACATTCAACAAACCTCAGATTCGACTTTGCATCAAATACGCCAAAGGAATAAAACTGTCACAAGCATTCTCGATACTGCTTATGCTCGGAGCATTTGTAATAGTCAATTTATTGGTAAACGCAATAAATTATTGCCAACAATTTATAGATAAGGTCGTAGTGTATTCAAATATCAAAACCGTTTGCTCCTCGAACGAGTTACCCGGTGCTACTGAATGTTATCGGGAACAGAAAATATTCATCGGACTAGAAACGTACTTTGCTATAATGGTGCAGGTTTTGTCATACGCCACGATAAACAAATTCAATACATCAACCCATATCGAGAGGGATCAAGTCGATTTACTTTGTTTCTATACATTTAATGAAATTGTAAAGGAGTCAATGTACATGTACTATCTAAAAAGTACTTACTAGTAAAAAGTAGCGGTACTTTGGGAGGGCTTGCAAAGTTTTCCATCTAGTGATAATTTTGTTGACAGTTTTTCAAAGATCTTTTAATGTACGAATTATTAATATAGGTATATGTGCATCATTTATAGGACAAATAATTTTTATTTTTTATTTCATCTTCTATTTTTCTTTTCTTTTTTGTGTGATCCACAAATAATTGTTCAGAGTTCGTTTATTACTTTGTGTTCGTAAACTGTGTTTTAAAAAAGAGAAATTTACTACATCAGTTGGTGCAATAATAAAATAATAATAATAACATATTATCCATGTTTATTTAGACCAAGCTTCTGGCCAAGGTTTAACTCGTGTTAAAATACATTTCATTTCTTTGTAATAATTACGTTTTAAGACAGTACATTTTTTCCTATGCTGACAGAATGCATGCAAAATTTCATGATGATCGATTGAGAAAATAAGACGTGAAATCGTAATAAACAATCATTCGTATTTATATTATCAGTTAAGGTTCTTTGACACTATTAACTATATAGTTAGAAATCTTATAATTCAACAAATATGAACAATATCAAAAACGTTGATAAATAAGTGAATACATCAAAAATATGCTATTATATACATACTTCCCCTTTTTTTCAACGTACTGTAAAAAAATACAGTACATGTATATTTAGTCAATCAAGGCGGGCAGGCCACGAGAGAGGTGTATGGGACTTCATCAGGCGATGAAATACGTCAAATCCCCACTAAAATATACCAAAACAACCCACATGTTCTACCACCCGAACCCAGGCCAAGGCAAGAGTGGCATGACTCATCGAGTGCTAATCATCAAACTCCCGTGTTATCAGAGACCAGGGACATCGCCCACACTTCTAATCTCTGGCGGGAATGGCCATTTGAACTTGCAGTCCTTTGGCGTCTTCTGCCTAACCGGTCTGATACGGCAGACCCCCAAAAATCTAAGGACTAAGTATAACGTACGCCAACGACCTGTGCGTTACTGCAATAGCAAAGGGTTGCCCTAACAAATTTACCCTTCATCTCTGCGGTCTCACATCATTTGTCACACCACCGACAAAGTTATTGTATACTTAAAATATATACATAGCTATGATACCTAAAACATTATCTGGAACTGTTTGATAATGACACGCAGTTGTATGTAGTGCACAGCGCGACGCACCGGCCCGCGAGATACGATCGGCACGAGCGTCGGCGATGAAATGAGAATGTTTACGAGCGGACACGAACGTGCGCCTCCGCAGATTATAAACGCAATTGTTTCGAACGTGTCCACCGATACAGTTATAAGGGGTTTTTTTGCTGCATCTTAATCTGTCATGTTTTTATATTGTGTGTATTTTTTTGCCATGTTTTTGCTAACTCACTTTCTTATACGAGTATGTTTGTCCGGGTGGAGAATTTGGTAATTGATTTTTAACTAACTTCCCAATGAGCTGGATACTTGAAATTTGGATCAAAATTCAGAAGCTCAGAAGAAGAAACATGAAAAAGTGTTTATTAAAAAGTTATTATCGATTTATAACGAACGTCTCGATCACCTATATACTTAAATATAGCTCAAATCTAACAGACAGGTGAACAGAATCGAACAGAACCGAATATATAAAATTTTCATTCACATAATCCCAAAAAGTAGAACAAATTATTTAAAAAAATTACCCTCTTTTTATAACGGACTAAGAAGTAGAAAACAAATATTGGAAACGAAAAATATGGGGCACATACAATTCATAACTATAAACATCCACCCCATGTTTTTCGTATCTACCGTTTGGTACGTTATAAAAATATAGTACAATTTTTTTATTGTTTTTTATTTTATAAAAATGTCCTGTATGTAATAATGATATCATTTTGACTATTGATTACAAGTGCACTGAATTACATATGCGTAATAACACTTGACATAGCATTAGCTATCACAAAAAAAGGCTTAAACGAGGCGAGATAAGAAGAGGAGAGATGGGAAAGAAGATAGTTTAAGAGTATAATTTTATTTTCATTTTTTTTATACTTATGCTTTAGCGTTATGGCCATAATCTCACATGATCTGAAGTAACGATATGACCCAAGTTGGCAGACACGCTAAACCTGTGGAGGAACTGACTCTCTAGTGCAGCTGCCGGAGCACACCTATTGGTATTTGGCGGCAGGTTTACAACTTGAGGGTCGTAGCTACCCAGGCGAGCATAAGAAAAAGCCATACCACCATGCAAAAAAAAGCCCTACCACCATGCAGCAAAAGCCCTACCACCATGCACATTGCACCATGCAAAATTAAACAATTTTAACAGTTTTTTTTATGTTTACGCGATTATTACTCATCGAAATAAAAGTAATTTAAATGGTTTTTTAGAGGTTATTTATTAATTTTGATCCCGACGTTTCCAAAGCTTTTCCAAACGAAATCGCAGGCAAAGCTAGTCATTGTCAACTTGTTATCATATTTAAAACACAAACGTTTGTTCTTAAATTAAATCGTAATTCACTAAACAATGATTAACAGATGATACTGGAACGGTAGAATGCTACTATCTAAAATGATGCTAAAAAACGTCCATTACTTTTGCTTATTCTAAAGACATGGTTTAACGAATTGCAGCCTTTAATTTCACCTTTATACTAATGCTAGCTGTGCCTGCGGCTTCGTTCACTAAAATATTATTTAGTCATTTTTTCCCGTTTCATAACCTTTTTCAACACAGTTTTGTTCCTCAATGAGTGCTCTATCGAATGCAAATATATATATATATATATATAGCAGATACCTGTCACGAGCCCTCCTCCATGCTCTTCAAAAAAAAATTAATCGAAAAACAAAACAAAGGGACAATGAAATCCAAAACTAAGTAGCCTAGAACCATTTACAAATGTTTCCGCTTCGAATGGTCATCATCCCATCCCGATAAGTTTTGTAATCTTTACATAATTAAGGATTAAGGTAACTGTACTTTCCATATACATCATATATCCTTCCTAATACTATAAATACGAAAGTAAGTTTGTTACGCTTTCAAGCCTAAACCGCTGATTGTCGTGAATTTTCGTATAGAGATAGATGGGAACCAGGAGACGGTGGTATAGTAATTTTTTTCTCGAAAAACTTATAGAAAATGGCGTAAAGAGAGGGATAAACTTTGAATAAAACTTTATGGGGTCATGCGATTTCTTAGACAAAACAAATATTAACGCGAGCAAAGCCGCACGTGAAATCTAGTATAGATATATAAATATATTATGTATTTTACCGACAATTACCCTTAACCAACATGCGTTGTAACGCAATGCAATGTAAAACTGTGATTTTTGTCTACCTAGAAGATCATACTTATCAAAGCGATTTTTCAACTAGATCATAATCTGTCATGTAATTATTTATTAATTTGCTAGCTTCCTATATTTCCAAACAAAAAAAAATCTAGTACTAATCTAGCGATTGTGTGGACATATTTTCAAGGTGTCATATCGACTCAAATTTGTGTGTCACTACTATAATTATATATAGACAGGTAACTACTGAATAAAACGAAGATGACTTCACCAAAGTTTCATCAAAATCGGATGAATGTTTTCGAAACGCATAGAGAACAAACATACAGAGAAACATTCATGTTTATTATATATATAAATTAAATAATGACTGCGAATAAAATATAATCGCACGTGTCCGCAATATGCAAATGCAGTGCGGTGCATGCGGCGCATTAAAATGCAAGATGGCGGAAGCGCGCACGCTAGGTCGCGGGGTCGGCGCTATCGCCACGCGCCATTGTCCGAGCTACCGGCTACGGTACCCATAAACAATCCTCTCTTAGGAAAATATTTTATTTTAACTTAATCTATCGCCATAATCTAAATATCCTTTTTTTGTTTGTTGACGTGGTGTTTAAAATCCCAGTCTTTACGGACCGCGCAAGCGCATTACCCGGACTCAGGTCAAAGGCTTGAGGGGCATATGGCGAATCATTGGGTACTAATCACGCAAAACTACCCAATAAAATGTACCACGGTGGCACTTGAAACTCCCGTGTTGCTAGAAATTAGGGACAGCTTTCACAATACTTTTAGTCACTGATCTAAATATCCTTCGCGCCTAAATCGTAAATGGAATATAGTTTCCAGAAGTAGAATACTAACGTAATTGTTTTCTCTTACAAAACAGTATTTTTCATTAAAATCAAAACGCAGAAATTGACACTGTCCTTAGATTGGCTTTGACCAGTCCATACCAATAATATTTGTAGCCAAACAAAATAAAACTGTATGCACACATTGTGAGACCGTAAATTCATAATCAATAAAACTAATTTAAAACCCGTTTTTAGTTCTCGCACTATAATAATCCGTATATCTGTAAACATACATATAATTACAATAAAATTTAATATGAAAATCTATTTGCCAATTCTCTATGTACGTATACGTACGTACGTAATACGTAATACTTTTACCCTATTCTGCAAGAAGTCACAAGTCTGTAGAAAGTAACAACTTATTTTCTGTAACTAATTGTGATGAAGTATGTTTAAAATTCTATTACTGTGGACCCCCCGTAATCCGACATGTCTATTATTATTGAAAAAAAAGCCTGCTCTAATGTAGATAATACATGATTGAACCAGTTATAACTTGTACGCGCCACCATTTTTATTTATAATAAAACGAAAGCTCTCTATTGTATTGTTGAATTTACTGAATTCGACATACATATTGAAGCATGATTTCTACTTCAAAATATAACATATAGAATCTTATCACTAGATCTGTAATTTATCGAATTACAAGACACTCTTTTGTAAAAAAAAAAGTAGGGGGCCTTAAGCAGTACTCTATAGTACGACAAATTCGATAGTTCGATACCGCCCTGCAAAACGCTTGTCATATTACCAGGAGTCCACTGAATATGTAAAGTCCGTAAATATAAAAGTGGGGTGGTAAGAAAATTGCATCCGAATGGACTGTGACCTCAACACATCAGGTTTACCAGGCGTCTTAGTATAATACTTAGTCGTGTGACGTACCAGATCAGCCGGTACATAGCTAATACAAATGATGATAAACTCGAATTAGTGATTCTCTTTTGGTTCGTTGCGTTTTGGATATAGTCAATGTCTATCCAGTTATCGAGAGTCTTGCAGGCCATTATTCTTTTGATACTACTACACATGCTATTCGGTAAAATACAATAACACCAAGACGTACAACGATTGTATAAAATAACAATAAAAGTAGGTAACTTTGAGGTCTGCCGAAAAAAGTAAAAATTTAAAAACGTGGTTGATGACGATTGGCCCCCTATAAAACGGATTAATTGTCAAGGATCGTGCATGACTGTTTATTTTCAATCACTGTTAAAAAATAATGCAAAACATGCCTAAGGAAGTCACATCTTTAAAAATTACGTAACTATTAAAAAAAAACGACCTTGCAGAAAATAACATTATTATCCTACAAAATGCAAAAGCATGGTGCACAGAAAGCTATCCTCTCACGATCCGCTAAATCGTCGTGTACAACAGAGGCAGACTCAGTTCGTTCGAGACTAGAAACTCACTTGAAATGTATTCTATTGCTGTTGAAAATTATTTTCCCGATATCAGCGAATGTAGATCGAAGTGAGCGTGGGCATTAGATATAATACCAACCTTACGGCTTCCACGGACGCCGCGTCGGTTTCCAAGAAGTGATCATCTATTTCATTTATGAATACTAACCGATACCCGCTACTTCGTCCGCGTAGAAATAATACTTCGAGTAACCCATATATATTTTTAAACAATAGATAGTCATTTTTTTTTTTTTTGTTTAAATTAGCCATGCCTTATTTAGATAAAAAAAACCATGCCCTGTTAGATAAAAAAAAAAAAAACAGAAATATCCTTTGGATTATTAGATACGATGACCTTTTATCTCTTTAAACTTAAGACATGAGATAAATTTTCATCTCACATTTCACTCTATAATAGTTTTATTTTCGCGATAAAGTATAGCCGATGTGTTTCTCCAATCAGCCGCCAAATACCTATAGGTGTGTTCCGGTAGTTGCACTTAAAAGCCAGTCCCTCTAGACTATAAAACATATTTACTTTATAATAGAAAATTGCATCTGCGGCAACATCCCTGTAGGGATGATGGGAAAAACTCAACCGTAGGTTACGTGCGTAGCGGGATCGGTTGAGTAGTATCAAAGATGAAAAACATGCGCTTATTTGTTAATGCTGTCTCCTGCAGGCTTTTATTTATAATTAAGGTTTAGCGTTATGATCATAATCTCACCTGATCTTAAGTGACGATACGGCCCAAGTTGGTAGACACGCTAAACCTGTCGAGGTACTGGCTCTCAAGTGCAGCTGCCGGAACACACCTATTGGTATTTGGCGGCAGATTTTCAACTTGAGGGTGGTTGCTAACCAGGCGGGTACTAGAAAAAGCCTTACCACCATGCTATGGCTTCCTCACGATGCTTTTCTTTAAAGCTCAAGCTCATTGTAGGTGGTTCGATTCTAACTCACGTTTCTTGACACGAAGTCGTAATAGCTAGCATTGAGCTATCATCGCTTCAAAATTCATCAAAATTCAAAATATTATTCAATAGTTTTTCAACTTGAGGGTATTAGCTAGCCAGACGGGCATCAGAAAAAGCCCTACTACCATACAAACTTTGCTATATCGAAGCAGGCGGCGCCCACCACGGTACTATTACGCGCACCGGAGTATAAAGGAAGCAAAAGTGAACAATGCTGAGTGTCCACTCTACCTTTTTCTACAATTACATTCCTCATAGGACTACGTAAATTGTAGAAAAAAAACCGATATAAGACTTCAATTCTAAGTGGTGAAACATATTATCTATAATTAGATATATGTATGAATCATACATATATATGTATATTTTGAAGCGATGATAGCTCAGTGGTAGTGTGCACGACTTCGCGTCAAGGGACGTAGGTTCGAATCCAAGCACCTACAATGAGCTTGAGCTTTCGGTGAAGGAAAACATCGTGAGGAGACCATAGCATGGTGGTAGGGTTTTTTCTAATGCCCGCCTGGGTAGCTACCAGCCTCAAGTTGTAAACCTGCCGCCAAATACCAATAGGTGTGTTCCGGCAGCTGCACTTGAGAGCCAGTTCCTCCACAGGTTTAGCGTGTCTACCAACTTGGGCCGTATCGTCACTTTAAAATCAGGTGAGATTATGGCCATAACGCTAAACCTTAAGTATATATAAAAAACAAAAAAAAAACAGTTTCTAATAAACTCTGCCTCTAAAATCTGCCAGCCTGGGCTCGAGTGTACTCAGACTACTGGTAAATCTACCACTGCTGAATGCAGTTGGTAAAATGATTATAGGATAAGGGGAAGAATTCAGGGTCGCCGCGTAAGGTTCAATACAGATGCAAACAAACTTATATTATATTACGATTATTACGATATATTATATTACTTAAATTATATTAGGTAGATATTACGTTATAATATCTACCGCCATGTAATAAAACAAGAGACCAAAAACAAAAGGAAATAGAAAGTACTACGCACGTCTTCGTTGTCAGCCACGCGCTCTGTGTGTGTACCGTCTGCAAAAAAAAAACATGTTTGTCATAAATCATTTTGAAGCGATGATAGCTCAGTGGTAGTGTGTACGAGTTCGCGTCAAGGGACGTGAGTTCGACTACAACCACCTAAAATGAGCTTGAGCTTTCGATGAAGGAAAACATCGTGAGGAGACCATAGCATGGTGATAGGGATTTTTGTAATACCCGCCTGGCTATCTACCATCTTCAAGTTGAAAATCTGCCGCCAATTACCAAATAGGTGTTCCAGCAGTTGCACTTGAGAGCCAGTTCCTCCACAGGTTTAACGTGTCTACCGTACTTGTGGTGTATCGTCACTTAAGATCAGATGAGATTATGACCATAACGCTAACACCTTAACTATAAAAAAAAAACATTTCTTCATATTAACTTCTCAGCTACTAAGTCATATATCGCGTTTCTAACTTCAACTTCCGATCATCATAATTAATCCATTTGACAACAAAAATAAACTAAACGCATGGATAGCGGGGCTATTTATTAACATTACATAAAAAATACTTTAAATGAAGCTTTTATATACATAAAAACGATCGAACACATATGTATGTAACATTTTTTATATTTTTTAATAAGAATTGCAATTTTTTATACTTTACAGGGTCAGCGTTAGGCCCACAATATCACCTGAAGTTAAGTCCACACGCTAAGCCTAATCGAGAAACTGTCTCTCGAATGCAACTGCCGGAACACACTTATAGATATTTGCCGACAAACTTGAGGATGGTACTTAACCAGGTTAGGATTAGAAAAAACCTTGCTATTGTTTGAACACAATGTTTAGACCAATAAATTGAAAGATTTCATTAAGTGTCCAATGGAAACAATTATATGGGCAATAAGGCAAACGAACCACGTTCTAGGAATTTCAACGTTATAAGAATTTTGAATTATTTAATTGATTGGTAGGTTACCTTCAATGCATTGTGGTCGACAAGCGTCTTGTATCTGTGATACGGCAGTAGTCGTAGCTTCGAGTTTTGAGATATCACTCTAACCACGTTCTGAGCTTTGTCCTTCCAAGAAAGCGCGACAAGCGCTGACGTTTCATCCTCAAAATACACCGTCACTGGACCTACACCCCATCAAAATGCACATAGTCAAGAGAAAGTATAGTTTGGAAAATCGAAAAGTGCAAGTCTATTAATGTAATTATGGCTGAATTACATAGATTTAAGCATTCATATCAAACAGGAAGTCATACATCTGTACACACGTATACACATCCGGACGTCCACGAAAATTTTTATTCATAAAGTGCATATATTTTTGTGTGTAATGAAATAAATGAATTAAAAAATCATCTTGTGTGATAGTAAGAGTATTTCTCTGGCCAATAATTCATTCATTGAAGTCTCAAAAATTGCTTCACTTTGAAAGGCTGAGGGAAGAAGGGGGCGAATGTTTAGACCCCCCCTCCCAATCAATATTTTGTCACAAATGATAGGCCTCCACCCCCCGTATATGTTATATGACAACTAATATCAGTATACACATTTCAATATTTTTAAATATGTATATGTTAGCAATAATGACATTTTAATCAATTACAAAAATATCTGCAGTAACATATAAAATTTTACAAAATTATTTTATGGGCTCCGAACGTCACGTTTATTAGATCATGCCCCTTTGGTTCCAATAAGCAACTTTTATCCTGGTTAGGGGCAAAAATTTCACTCGGAATTCTGTCTCAATTATCAAATCCTTGTTTACTATGTTTTACTTCAAAATATATAGATTTTTATTAATACCTTTGCTAACAATAAATAACAATATTTTCCCTCATACCATGACTAATCGACAGGTTGAAGATTATTTTATGTAATTTTTATACTCACCAAAAGGACTGAACAACTGGGAAATATCATTCCTCTGCCACTCCTTAGGGAATGTTAGATGGAAAACGTGATCTCTGGATGGCGTCGCTACAACAAACGGATCTTTATCATAACACGATCAAGCAATGATAGTTCAGTAGGTAATGTGTGCGGATCCAGCATTAATGGACGTGAGTTCGATGCCTGCAATGAGCCTGAGCTTTCAGTAAATAGAAACATCGTGATGAAACTATATAATGGTGGTAGGGCTTTTTCTTATGCCCGCCTGACTAGCTACCATTCTCAAGATAATAATCTACCGCCAAATACGTATAGGTGTGTTCACTTTACCCCGACTCCGCGACCGATTGTAATGCGACATGTGATAGATGGACGTAAAAAACGCGTTTGTAAAAAAGTTGCGCTTTAAAATAACGTTAATTCGAACCTTTTCAGGGAAAACATCGCAAGCGTCAAAAATCTTAAATACGTTTTTTTTTTTTATTGTAACCTAAGAAATATCTTTCTAAATTAGAAGCAGTATGTTAACAACCACTATTTTAATATATCAGTGATTAATTACTAACAAAAATATTTAAAAAAAAAGGCATCATAATAAGCAATGATGGTTGTGGTAGTGTGTAGTAGTAATGTAGTAGTAGTGTGTAATAGGTAGTGGTAGTGTGTGTGTACTGTAATAATGATTCTCTTTGCTACTAGACCAGCTTTATATAGACTAACTATATAGGTTAGGAGTCCACAACCAAAAAGTTAACATGTATATGCACCGTGAACTGAAAAAGATTGGGAACCATTGTTAAATGTTTTTGTCACTCGATTTATCCCTATGTTTTTGTATAGTTAAGATTTTTAGCGTTTTTAGCGTTTTAGCGTTATGGCCATAATCTCAACTGATCTTAATTTACGATACGGCTCAATTTGGTAGACACGCTAATTTCTTGATTTCCAACTTGAGTGTGGTAGCTAGCCAGGCGGGGATTAGAAAAAGCCCTACCTAAGACCTAATATACAAAAAGAACTCACTTACTTTTTAGTTTTCAGTGTAATGCATAGCTACTACTATAAAGCATTTTTTAACACCAACAAAATCACCTACCTACCTATATAAGGTGCGAACCCCGAATCCGCAGATTGTGTACAAAAAAAAATAACCCTACACGTAGACGGATTCGAACTCACGTCCCGTGCCACGGGATCCGTGCTAAACAGTCGCACGAGAGCGCACTCACGGTCCGGTCCGACGAGGTTCATGTACGGCGAGTCCTGGCGGGCGGTCCTCGAGAGGTAGATCTTGTTGAGGAACGGCTTGAGCGCGGCCGAGCGCGGCGACAGGTACTGCGCGGGCTCCTCGCTGCGCATGCGCAACAGGTGCGCGCGCATCGCCAGGAAGCACAGCCCCGTCGCGTACGCGTCGTACCCGGCGTCGTGCTGCTTCCCGTTCTGCACGCTGTACCCGACGCCCGTCCTCGGCTCTACAGACCGACGTTAACCTTATATATCGGTTTAAACGCCGACCTCACCACCCGCACCTCTTACCGTTACTGACCCTAATTGGTAATATCATAAAGACGCCCGTCCTCGCCTCTACAGACCGACGTTAACCTTTTATATCGGTTTAAACGCCGACTCCACCACCCGCACCTCTTACCCTCACTGACCCTAATTGATAATATCATAGAGACGCTCGTCCTAGGCTCTACAGACCGACGTTAACCTTTTATATCGGTTTAAACGCCGACTCCACCACCCGCACCTCTTACCCTTACTGACCCTAACTGATAATATCATAAAGACGCCCGTCCTCGGCTCTACAGACCGACGTTAACCTTATATATCGGTTTAAACGCCGACTCCACCACACGCACCTCTTACCCTTACTGACCCTAACTGATAATATCATAAAGACGCCCGTCCTCGGCTCTACAGACCGACGTGAACCTTTTATATCAGTTTAAACGCCGACTCCATCACACGCAACTCTTATCCTTACTGAGCCTAATTGATAATATCATAAAGACGCCCGTCCTCGGCTCTACAGACCGACGTTAACCTTTTATATCGGTTTAAACGCCGACCCCACCACCCGCACCTCTTATCCTTACTGACCCTAATTGATAATATCATAGAGATGCCCGTCCTAGGCTCTACAGACCGACGTTAACCTTTTATATCGGTTTAAACGCCGACTCCACCACCCGCACCTCTTATCCTTACTGACCCTAATTGATAATATCATAAAAACGCCCGTCCTAGGCTCTACAGACCGACGTTAACCTTTTATATCGGTTTAAACGCCGACTCCACCACCCGCACCTCTTATCCTTACTGACCCTAATTGATAATATCATAAAGACGCCCGTCCTCGGCTCTACAGACCGACGTTAACCTTTTATATCGGTTTAAACGCCGACTCCACCACCCGCACCTCTTATCCTTACTGACCCTAATTGATAATATCATAAAAACGCCCGTCCTAGGCTCTACAGACCGACGTTAACCTTTTATATCGGTTTAAACGCCGACTCCACCACCCGCACCTCTTACCCTTACTGACCCTAATTGATAATATCATAAAGACGCCCGTCCTCGGCTCTACAGACCGACGTGAACCTTTTACATCGGTTTAAACGCCGACTCCACCACCCGCACCTCTTACCCTTACTGACCCTAATTGATAATATCATAAAGACGCCCGTCCTCGGCTCTACAGACCGACGTTAACCTTTTATATCGGTTTAAACGCCGACTCCACCACCCGCACCTCTTACCCTTACTGACCCTAATTGATAATATCATAAAGACGCCCGTCCTCGGCTCTACAGACCGACGTTAACGTTTTATATCGGTTTAAACGCCGACTCCACCACCTGCACCTCTTATCCTTACTGACCCTAATTGATAATATCATAAACCAGCTTGCGCTAGCCAAGCCCGCGATAATATTGATATTGTCGAGCAAATCGGATAAGTCGGCAGTTGCTGAACATTCAGAAGAAGGTTCCAAGCATTATCTTAGATTCGACGAACCACAAATCCTTGCCAAGGAACAGCGATTCCTACCTAGGATGGTTCGCGAGGCTACTGAAATTAAAAACGCTCAAATTTCAATAGAAAAGATGGTTGGAAACTGGCACAAGGCTGGGATCCGATTATACATATAATTAAATCGGAACACAAAAGACGAATTGCCGGTCTTTAAGATACTGTGAGCTCTGTCTGCGTAAATAGGAACACAATCAAAATAAAAAATGAAACTGAAGGTAGACACTGTAACATTAACTTTTCTGGATAACCTACACCTCAGTCCACCCCGTGACCACGAAGGCTGAAAAGCTTTCGAAATGTCGGGATCAAAATTAATAAATAACTGCGATAAAATCCATTTAATTATTTCGATGAGTAATATTCGCGTAAACATAAGAAAACATTAAATCGGATAACACAATAAAAAGGTTCTATAACAAGTTTATCCCTCTCTTCACCCCACTTCCTGTAAGGTTCTCACGAAAAAATGTAGCCTATATCCGTCTCCAGAGTCCCATCTATGTGTATGCCGAAATTCATGACAATCGATTCAGCAGTTTAGGCGTGATAGCGTAACAAGTAAAACAAACTCACTTTCGCATTTATAATATTAGTATGATGATGATGATATTAGTATGATTCAAAAGTGAGTTTGTTTGTTTGTTCGCAACGCATTCACACCTAAACCGCTGAATAGATTATGATGAGTTTTGGTATAGAGATAGATGGGAACCTAGACAGGGTGCTGCTCTATTTGTTCTTATGAAAACCTTATTAAAATTATTTATGAATTATCAATTAAGGCACTTATTAAGAAATAACAAAAAAAATGTTTCCGCATTTTTGAATTTTCGACCTACGTGGGGATGAAATAGGAGATGTAAGTTTCTATATACGTATATTATTTACAATGAAGTATGATAGAAATTAAAAATGATGCCTATAAGGCAATAGCTAGTGTAATACATAAAACGCGAAAATGAGTGTTTGTTTGTTTCGCTTTCACGCCTAAACCACGGAATCGATTATGATGAAATTTGGTATAGAGACATATGGGACGCTGGAGACAGATCGGGTGGATCTCTCGAAAAACTTACAGCAAGTGGGATAAACACAGAGATAAACTTTGTATGAAACTTTTTATTGCGTCATCCGATTTGCTTCAATCTCTAATGAATAATTGCATATAACTTAATGCAGTAGTAACGCGAGCAAAGCACCGGGTAAAAGCTAGTATTATATAATAAATAAGTTTTACGGTTGTAAAACTTTGATCGTGACCCAGAAGAACGTTCTTTTGTACAGCCGTTTAGCGTCATGGCCACAATGTCACCTGGTGTTAAGTGACGATGTATCCCCAGGATTGCCGACACGCTAAGACTAGTAGAGGGATTGGTTCTGAAAGGCAACTGCCGGAATACACCTATAGGTCATTGGCGGTAGACTTTCAACTTGAGGTTAGTAGTTAGATAATAAATTATAGTTTAATAACATGAAATGTTAAGGATCGATGAAGCGATGATAGCTCAGTGGTAGTGTGCACGACTTCGCGTCAAGGGACGTGGGTTCGAACCCAAGCACCTACAATGAGCTTGAGCTTTCGGTGAAGGAAAACATCGTGAGGAAACCATAGCATGGTGGTAGGGCTTTTTCTAATGCCCGCCTGGCTAGCTACCACCCTCTAGTTGTGAACCTGCCGCCAAATACCAATAGGTGTGTTCCGGCAGCAGCACTTGAGAGCCAGTTCCTCCACAGGTTTCGCGTGGCTACCAACTTGGGCCGTATCGTCACTTAAGATCAGGTGAGATTATGGCCATAACGCTAAACCTTAAGTATAAAAAAAAAAAAAAAAAAAAAGGATCAAAAGTATTGCATACCAACTTTGGGCAATGAGAACGGCGGCTCGGACAGCGTCGTTAACAAATGCTGCAACACACTCGAGTTCACTTTATCTTTGAACGGCGGCAGACTCGCCATGTACTTGGTGTCCAACAAACTGAAAAAATATTCTACAGTCAAAATCTATATTCATTTAATGATTTCTTAGGTTTACGCGAATATTATTCGTTGAAATAAAACTAATTGAAACGGATTTTATCGCTGTTATTTATTAAATTAGTTTTATTTCAATCTATATTCATATACTAAGCCCAGTGTAGGCGCTGGCTCTCAATTGAAACTGCCGGAACATACCTATCGGTATTTGGCGGTAGACTTTCAACTTGAGGGTGATAGCTACCATTTTGGGAGTTACCTGATTCACTTGAGAGCTATTTCCTCACTAACCTTAATAAATTTCTATTTTTAGCGTCATAAAATCGCATTACTACTATTTGTGACCAAACCTATAAAAGGTGTTCTTATAGGCGTTATGGCGTTAAGATGCTGGACACGTTAAGCCTAGTAGAGCGACTGGTTCTCGAGTACAAAACTTACAAAAGATAGATTTCCTTAACCCTCTATTTTAGACTCAGTAAGACCGGTCAAAGTTTTTTAGGTAACAGTGTTAGGTTGTATAATAAAGTTCCGAGGCACATTAATTAATTGCTAGACAGTGGGTTCAAGAACCACGTCAAACGGGTTTCGATGTCAAAAGGCTATTATAGGTTGGGTCAATTTGACGATTGAACGTGACGAACGATTGATCGTGATGTCTGGAATTAACATCTCTCTATCGCGGTTATTTATTAATTTTGATCCCGACATTTCGCCCATGACCACGAAGACCACGCTTTCGAAACGTCGGGATCAAATTAATAAATTACCGCGATAATATCCGTTTAAATTAGTTTTATTTCGATGAATAATATTCGCGTAAACATAAGAAATCAATAAGAATAAGACCTTAAAAAAAATAGTTATTTTTCTTGCCGGTTCTTTTCGATAACTTTCCTTTACGAACTAGTACTTTTGACGTTCATAAGCGCCTTCTTAGGGCCTAAATCGAATAAAGATTTTGTATTTGAGCTGCCGGTTTTTTTTTTATAGTTAAGGTTAAGCGTTATGGCCATAATCTCACCTGATCTTAAGTGACGATACGGCCCAAGTTGGTAGACACGCTGAACCTGTGGAGGAACTGGCTCTTAAGTGTAACTGCCGGAATACACCTATTGGTATTTGGCGGTAGGTTTTAAATTGAGAGTGGTAGCTAGCCAAGTGGGCATTAGACAAAGCCCTACCACCATGCTATGGTTCCGTCATGATGTTTACTTTCACCGGAAGCTCAAGCTCATTGCAGGTATATTCGAACTCAGGTTACCAACTGAGCTATCATCGCTTCAAAAAATACCTACACAAAGTAAAGAAAATTACCTGGGAAACATGAAATGTGTCAACTCCTTAAATGACGCATAGTCTGGTGGCAGCGGTTGAAAAAAATGATTAACTGTATGAAGAACATCAAATATCATGTTGTGTCCGACCACAAGCTTTTCCTGCAAAAAATAAAAGACATAGAACAGATACTACTATATTATTAATACTATAAAGTTAAAAATTATGTTTGTTTAATGATTTCTTATGTTTACGCGAACATTACTCATCGAAATAAAACTAATTTTCTGCGTCGGTATTAAAATTAATAAAATTCGTGATAAAATCCGTTTAAATTCGTTTTTTTTTTTTTTTCGATGATATTTGTTTGTTCGAGGAAGCTAATCTTAGGAAGTATAAGTCGAATATAAAAATGTTTATCTCATCCAGAAGTCAATTTAAAATCAACTACAAAATTCTACCTGAACAAGCATACAAGAAAATGAATTAATAAAAACACGGTAATAAAATAATTAAAAAAATATTATACCATTACAATCTAAGTATATAAATATAACACTCAATAAGACTTAATGGATCAAAAAGAAAATTTCGAAATTATGGTAGTAATACTCACAGACGAACTGATAAGACGTGCAACTTTAGAGAATCCAACGGCTTCTTCAAGCTCCTCCCACTCACTTTCTTTCTTCTGTGTCTCATGTGACTTGATGTCATCTTTTGACTTTATTCTCATCACTTTTAACCTATAAAATATAAATCATCAACCTTTCTTCTCTTGTATCCTTACACAAACAAAAATATTTCAATTAAATAAGAGGGTCCCTTAAGCAGCAAAGTTATAAGAAGTGGTACTATCTGTCAATTTTAGTTTCTAATAGTTAGTTACATCTAGAAACTATGTAGGAACTAAGGATGACGATTAATTCTGAAAAATATCGATTCTTGGATCTATTCGAATAGAGATCAAACGAATCGATTTACAGTACAATCGATATTCAAAAGATAGATTCATTAAAAATAGATTTTCTGCAATTCACACTTTGATTATGTATTCTTTTTTATTTCAATATAAAAATTATCATAGAAAACAAAAAGAATACGATAATTATTATTATACTAATTAAAGTTTTGTTAACGAGTACATCAGAATATCAGGGATTCAATAAGACAGTTTTTTTTTACACAAATTTACTGATCACATAAAACCGTTTTGAAATTGTTTGGAGAACATAAAAAAAAATGTAAATAATGTCTTATAAAAATCGAACCGCGATTTTTAGAGGATAAATATCGATTCGGAATTGTGAATCGATTTCAAAAATCAATTTTTTAACCCAAAACATAATTTTTTTCGATTAATCAATCTCAGGTCGCCATCTCAAGTAGGCATATATGAAGTACCAAAAATTGCTAAGTATGTAGGCATTCAACTAGATCAACAAATACCAGATGTAACATACTCCCCCCATCAGACACGCATAGCACTATTGTTTGAGGCGATGATAGCTCAGTTGGAAGTGTGCACAGACGCCGCCTCAGTGGACTTGAATCCCAATCCCTGCAATTAACCTAAGCTTGATCACATCGAGATAAACCCATTGCGTAATGGTAGAGCTTTTTCTCATACCCACCTGAGTAGCTACCACCCTCTAGTTGAAAATCTGCCACTAAATACCTATCAGTGTCTTCAAACAGTTGCACTTAAGTCAGAGTCAGACCCTCCACTAGGCTTAGTGTGTCCACCATTTTGGGCCACATCATCAATAAAGATGAGATGAGATTATGGCCATAAAGCTAAACTTATATGATACACTTGTAAGCCAGTGTGACAACTGAAACCTCTGATGAATTGTTTGTATATTGGAATTCATTATATTTGTAAATGTATAGGGCTCACCATAAGCCACTTCTATCACCTTAACATAATACCACAAATGGTAAAAAAAAGATTATATATTCCTTACCTGGACTGATTGTCCTGAATTTTTGTTTGAACCAATATGCTATCTTTGAAATTATTCCTCAACTCTTGATAAAGTAGAAGCCTGACGAACGAGTTGCATTTATCTATTTCCATTTCATCAGATTCATTGTCATCAATAAACTGCTGGACTTTCTTACTAAATAGAAAAAAAATCAGTAATAATAAATCAATTTGTTCTATACTAGCTATAACCACAACTCTGTTTACCTGAAAATTATTCACTAATATTTGCCAGTTTTTGTATCATTTGTATCATTAAAACCTATTCTTAGTTGGTACCTACATGAGTTTAGGATCAACTATGCACATTTTCAAGTAAATATATATTACAGTTTTAGAGATCTTGCGCTGAGTTATATAAAAGATATGAATCCATAGAGCTTAGTAAAAATTAGTTGATTTCAAAATAAAAATACAGATTGTTTTAAACAAAACAATACTATCTAGTTATGACATATGTAAACTCTATATATATATATATATATATATAAACTCTGTCTTTGATTCATTATGATCTGCACTATTACAATTGAATTACAAAGTCAATTGCATTGAAATTGAAAAGAATAAAGCTATTATAACTATAAGTTCAAGTATTTTGACATTCACATTAAAAATTTAAAAATAAATTTGAAGATGAAGATGATAAATTACCATGTTTCTTCAATCAACAACTTATACTCCTCAGGTACAGTTATGTGATCTCTTTCCTTTGAATATGACTCCTGTTTTATTTTTAGATTACTGCGCAGTTTTGTTTCAACTGGTTCTGTCATGTATGATATGCCTGTAACAAAATATAATATTATATATAATTACTAACGGCATTTTTCATAAAGTAGAAAACAAAATATCTAGGTGAGAATAGCATCAAAGAACATTATTACTTACTTCCAGATATGGTATACAGTAATCCCACCTATAACATGCAATAATATGCAAATAACGCAATTTCAATCCCCCATATAACACAGGCATTCCTCCATATAATGCAGGGATATTTTATTTAAAATGTTCTTCATTTAGTTTGATTTTTATAAAACAAACATATTTGTTCTTAGTATAGTTTTTCATAATATTCGATTTAAACCCCCTTAATAAGAAAAATTTAAAGTGAATAATTTATATGTATGGCGTTATATGGGATTACTCCTACAACACATTTTCCTATAATGCAGAACCAATCTACCGCGTTATAGGGGGATTACATATACATTATCCTTATTTTTGTTATTCATTATTAAATGTTTAATATTTTAACATAGAAAAGGTTAAATATTGAGACTCCATTGTTTCATCATTTTATATAATTTCCAACAATATAAATTATATAAAGATAATATATTTTTGTTATATACACCTGCAGATTTATTAAATTTTACTTTTCAGATAGAAAACTATTCCTCTATTATAACCTTTTGTAATAATAGCATATAATAGTCTCAAGCTGCATAGAAAGGTTTACTGCAGTAGCCCTAGGCAAAGTTCGGCCATTCTGGCATTCATGCGCCTGCTACCTTAAGGCTGAGTGCCCTCAGCATTCGCCCGGAAAGATTGGTGAAGCTGACAAAGCCCTTACAGCTAACAGAGTATGACAGGTAAAAAAAAGCATAGAAAGGAGTAATAAATATGAACAATACAGTACAAACTTTGTGCACTTTCAGAAACTTGTTTAAATATTCTGGCTTTAGCACATAACTCCATGGATTTCCATTGGAGAGTCTAGTAAAACTCCCAGTTGGCACAATAACAGAACCTTTCAAATTACCATTCTGCAGTAGTGGCCATTTCAAATCCAAAAAATATATTTGTTTGCCTAATAATTTATAGTTTCAAATTATTTTATTTTATAAGCATGAATTTATTTTTCTATAAGTAGTTATTTTGGATTTTATAGAGGGATCTTGATCTGTCATGTTGTGATTTTTATTTTCATACAAATACATAGATGTTTAGCCCTGCATTGTGTAAATTAAGGTGACATTTTACATAATTTTAAGTAATGTAACTGAAGAGCAAGGGTGAAGTAAATTGTGAATAATCATATCAGTTGCCACTAAAACTCTGAAGAGAGTTTCAACAAAAGAGTGACCATCTTGTTGAAGACAGTGTTGTCTGCCCAAAATGCCCTAATCTTATTACTTGAAAATGGCAGTAATAGTGTGATTACTTATTGTTTTATTTTATTCTTGCCAAGAATAACAAATGAGACGTAGTCATTTGTTTATTAATTAGTGTTATGTTTTTATAGCATATGAATCTTCTTCGTCATCAGGAATATGTAAAAAATTCAAGCAATTATGGAATATGAGTACCGTCAAGGCAGCAAGGTGGCAAAAAGGCTACACAATATCAAAGATGTTACCAGAGCGAACACTATAAACCAACACACCGATTGTCAATATCATATCAGAAGATTTAGAGCAATAAATATATTTTAATAGAAAAAACAAACCTTCTTTTATTAACTTATTAAAGTCAAACCCGTGTGAGCTCAAAAAATCTAAACATGAACTCTGACACAAAAATGTTTGATTCTGATTATACTTGTCCCGAGGAAACAGATAGAAACTATACGCGTCCATTGTATGATGCTTTGCGTTCTCGTCCCATTGGAAAGCACAGAGCCCGAACTGTATCGGGAGGAACTCCATGGATCCTTTTGACAAACAGAGATAATATTCCTCAGGAGTATCGAATACAGACACGTCTCGTCCGTTGATCAAGCCAGTAAACTCCATATCAATAGCTAAGAAGTCTGCGTTTTTTATCGACTCACTCACTAGAGGTAGCATTTCTTTGAAATCTAAAAAAAAATGCAATTTTGTAGTTTGATAATAATAACGCAAACAAAGGTATCTTATGAAAACTACTCACTTTTCCGCACTACCTCCATTGTTAATATAATTATAGACAGGTATCGTTTATTAAAATACCATTGGGAAGTTCATATAACGGCTACCCACATCTCAATTATTAGAATTTCAATTTATTTGTATTAATTGACAATAAGACATGTGTTTACAGAGATTGGTGAACCGCAACACGATACTCTGTGGAGAATTTGAGATCCCAATACTCTTAAACCACAGGTAGTTATCACATCGTGACAGTGACAGTAATATAAAAAGAATATTTTGTCTTTGATATGTTGTCTTTGAGCTGAATTTTTGCTTATGTAGGCAAATTTGCTAATGTCATGTTTAATACATAAACATTAAAATATATTTTCAGTGTACTACACACAAAATAATACTGCTCTATGGACACTGCTGTTCTATTATAGCTCGTCATGTTAAACAAAGAAACAGAGAGCTAACCATATAGACACAATTAAATGATAAATTACAAATAGATTATTAAAAGTGGAATACACTTTTATCGTTTACAATCCTTCAATCGTTGCACACGATGTCCACGATCTTTCTAGTCGTGTCACTAATAACGTCATCACGCCAATCCCACGACCACCTTCCTGCTAGCGTCAACCCATACCTCATTCCAAAACTAGTGGAACAGAAAAAACCACGGTCGTGTGCATCAGTGTAGATGTTAAGAGAAACGTAGATCATGTGTATTTGTTATTTTTATTATTATAGCATCTGTTCGTGTCAGCAATTTTGCTAATATCAAGTGTGAAGGACTTTACAATCATAATTTAACGGACAGAAAGTAAGAAACAAAACTTAGAACAATTGTTTCTGGATATTCATACAACACCATAGTCGCGCATTACGTGCGGACGAGAACCGGTGTTTCCAACGTGGTATGGACGTACGTGGTATTCCTAACAGCGTACGTCAGTTAGAAAAAAAAAAGAAAGCATCATGCGCATGATATACCCACCCTATCCAAACATCACAATTGACTTGTCAAATTACCCCGCATTATTTTTTCTTACAAATTATGTTGTAATAAATAAAACAGACAATTTATAATAATTAATGTATTTCTGTAATACGTAGAAAGACAATGCCTTTCATATTTAACATAAATGTAAAAACATTGAAAATAGAATTATAATTATTTAATTTCTTTGACAAATAAAATCTCTACATAACAACTCAGTATTGAAAGTAGATCAAATATAACAAAAACTATTTTCCCATTATATATATATATTTTTTGGTTTAGAAAATAATATAACTTATTATAATAAGTTAAATGTATTACCATACATTATTGCGAAATAATATACATAAAAAAGTTAGCCAGTTTTTAATACCACAGAATATAATGGCATTTCATGTATTGTGAGTTATAAGGCTTATTGCAATAACTTTTCTAGATGAGATGACAATCGCTCATAGGCGAACTTATTTTTATAAATGTGAATATTGGCCTTGACTTTCTTCATAAGTAGCTTCGGATCCACATCGGCAATCTTCATCATAGCATCTGAGTAACAAATAGGTGAGGTTTAAATTATTAATTTATGGATATTTATCTTAGCGTAAGGATATTTATAAACCGGTCTAACAGTTACATGTCTTAATGGCAGGCAGATGCCATATTTCTTTAACAATATTTGACATACCTATAATAAAGTTTATTTTGCCGAATCATAGAAGAAGTAAAGTCACTTTAGAGACCAAGGCCAGTACCCCAAGCTAAAATGGATGCGTTCCGGTTAGTGATCACAACGCTCAAAACATGCAATCAACCGTTCCGCAATACGACCTCTGTCGCTGTGGACGCGGCGAAAACATCACTAAGGACTGACTGTGACGTAACTAAAACAAGGAGAATAGAAAAACCACGATCATGAGCGTTAGCGTTCTGATCGTGATCTGGAACGCACCCAATGTCTTTCAACAATTGCCAACGACAACGCGTATGGGATGGCAGTATTTATTGAATGTCAAAGTGACAATGATACGTCATTCTACATTTTTTTTTCTTTACGTTAACAATTCTTAAAGACAACTTGGTCAAGTATACAGGAGTAGTCGATTGTAACTTTACTAGTAGCAAAAAGTAAAATCCTCTTTATCAAGGCATAGTAGTTTACTATAGACTTGGCGCTATGGCCACAATTTCATATAAAGTCAAGTGACGATGTGGCCCAAGATGCTCGACACAAAAACCTAGTTAAGGAACTAGCTCTCAAGTGCGATTGCCACAACACACCTATAAGTATTTGGCGGCAGATTTTTAACTTGTGGGTGGTAACTACCGAGTTGACTTTAACAAAAGCCCTACCCCTTCTTTCTATCCTTTACCGAAAGCTCAGCCTCATTGTAGGCGGATTTATAATGAGCCATCATCGCTTCGTGTAATAAAATTACCGAATAATAGTGACAATTAAGGGTATTTTTAAGGCATTTTACTCGGCAGTTAGTAATTATCTATATACTCACCGAGCATTTCCCGGCGGAAAGCCTCATCCGTGTCGTCCAGGTGTATGAGCATGGCGCTATAAAGTGCGTCTATATGGGCGCCGAATACGACAGTATCGTATTCTTGCGGACGGTTAACGAACAAAGTGCAGATCGTACGTACCGCATCCGATCGCACTTTATCGCTGCTGTCATCCAAACGTTTCAGAACCACTACAAGACGGACGGGATTTTTTTAAATACTTTATAGATTTAGCGTTATGACCACAATCTCATCTGATGCTAAATTACTATATGGCCCAAGACGGTGGACACGCTAAATCGAGAGGGGCTGGCTCTCTAGTGCGATTGCCAGAATACCCCTATAGGTATTCAGCGATAGATTTTCAAAAATATTCCATATCCAGGAATGCTGTATTCCAAACGCATATCTGGACCATTCATTAGTAACGAATGTCCTTTTTTACACCGTGGTAAAAAATTGCTTTACGTATTTTTTCTTGCGGGCTGCAAGAAAGTTAGGTGGAACCCCACAGCAACCACGCATCCTTCCCCTTCTTGCCAGAGACTAAAACCTATTTTCGTACTGTTTCTGGCAGGCATAGTAATGGACGCTTATCAATAGGTATTTAAAAAATGTAACAGCCTCTCCCAAACTTAGTTGTAGCCTACATATAGTTTATACGGTTTTGCGTAATGACCCCATGTTATATTCTTACCTGATGTTAAGTCACGTTGTGGCTCAAGATGGTCGACACGCTAAGCCTAGTGGAGCGACTAGCTCTCAAATGTAACTACCGGAACACACCTATAGGTATTTGGCGGCAGATTTTCAGCTTAACAGTGATAGGTAGCCAGGTGGGCATTAGAAAGTTTCACCATGCTAAAGTTTCATCACAATGTCTTCCTTCACCGAAAGGTCAAGCTCTAAGTGAGCTATCATCACTTCATCTTCACTGTTAAGAGAAAACCCCCCGCTAATCTATATCAATAATACAAAGCAGAAAAATGTTTTTGTTAGTTTGTTTGAACGCTGTAAAAGCTTAGAAACTTCCAGTCGTTATTTAAAATTCTTATTGTATTTGATAGAGCAATAATGGAGGAAGGCTTCAGCTTATTCAGCATCACGCTGCGACCAATAGGAGTAATGTTCTAAAACGGACAATTATTTCAAATATTTAGCACTATAAAGTTTTTAGTAGCTAGGTTTGAATAATGCTAACCGAAATATAACTTGTGAAGTATCTCGGCGGTGAAACAGTCCCGTTGCCGCGACAGTTCCGCGAGGGAACAGATGGCGCGCAAAGTGTGCTGCCTGGTCAGCGCTGAGTTATCATCAGCTGTTCCGACCAGCAACGGAACCATTTTCTCCAAGAACGGCTCCAGCGATTCCTTTCTCGGGAATAAATCTACCACCTATATAATAGAATCATCATTACGACACACCAGATTTTAAGTGCGGCTTCAAACGAATCAGATGACGCTATAATAAATAGGTTCATACAAAGTTTATCCACTCCGCTTCCAATGAAGATTTCGCCGGAAAAAGTTACCTATATCCGTCTCCTGGGTCCTATCTATCTGTATAGCAAAATTCATATCAATCGATTCAGCGGTTTAGGCGTGAAAACGGAACAAACAAACAGAGGAATTCACTTTCGCATTTATAATATTAGTAGGATAAATTAAAAATCTGTACCCGACTGGGTGACTGCCAAATACGAATGACTTCCTCTTAATTTGTCACGTTTCAGAAGCAGTTAGTGTCGACAGGTAGTGTTTACAATTGGGTACTTTGTTGTGCTAGAGTAGGTACACAAAAAATGCAACAATCTCTCATATTCATTTCAACGTGAGATATCAAGTGATATTATATTCCAATGCTGGTATTTGGTAAAACTCTGCACAAAGAATAGCGAACAGTTTTCAAGAGTATTTAAAATTATTTACCACAATCTGCTTCACTTCTCAACTAAGGAGATGATCGTTAACCTAATGAATACAAGGAAATGACCCAGTACCAACGCTTCGTTGTAGCCTCGGATTGAGATTAAATAGAGTTTTCTGCCCCAGACGACAATTAAAACAAAGAACTCTGGTGCATCGTAATAGACTATAGAAATAATTTTAGAAACCATTACAAATTGATATTCAAAGGACTGCTTCTGTGATATATCTACTAGAATTCCCGTTACATCTATTTCAAAAGTTGGACGAAAATATAGTCCAGATTTAATCTCAGTTCGTAAAGATCTAAGACTACTCCGTACAATCCATTAAAAGTTTATATCGATATGGACGCTTGAATGATATCTCTTCTAGGGGAAGTCCCGTTACATTAAGCTATCTTAAAAGGTGGACGAAAATATCTTTAGCCCAGATTTGACCTCGACTCGTAAAGATCTTATACTATTCTATACAAACCATTAAAAGTTTAGATTCAAATGAACATTCGTACATCTCTTCTAGGGGAAGTTCAGTTACATGTAGCTACAGTACAAGTTGGATGCAAATATCTTCAAAGTTAAGATTTTGCCTCGGTTATACTAAGTTAATACTAAGTTGACCGTTAGAGATAATAGAAAAAAAGGCAACCTTATCCCGATCTCCTTCTGCACCATGCTCTGGAATAATATATTCCTGTGGGTGTTCTTGTAAAGCGGAACAGAGACAGGCGATGGCGGCAGTCCGTATCGCTTCAGCTATACGACCAGCAGTCCACACCAAATTCGGCATGATAACCTCTAAACCATTACACAAATTCAAACCACAAGTTCATATGAAATATAAGCAGTCAAAACCTTACCGGGCCGTTCAGGTATTACGTAAGGCAAGTTACGAAGGCGGGTCGGGAGTTCGGACAACGCGTTATGCGTTTTTTTTTTATTCAAATTAAAAATTATTAATTTCGAAGCGATTATAGCTTAGTGGTAGTATGTACGACTTCGCGTCAAGAGGCAAAAGTTCGAAGTCACCTACGATGAGCTTGAGTTTTCGGTGAAGGAAGAAACATTATGAGGAAACCAAAGCATGACGCTAGGGCTTTTTCTAATGCCCGCCTGGCTAGCACAACCCTCAAGATGAAAAGCTGCCGTCAAATACCAATAGGTGTGTTCCGGCAGTTGCACATGAGAGCCAGTTCCTTCACAGGTTTAGCGTGTCTACCAATTTGGGCCGTATCGTCACTTAACATCAGGTAAGTTTATGGCCATAAAGCTAAACCTTAACTATAAAAAAAAAACACGAATCTATTAAATTTTTTCGCAAGTTCACGACTCTTTTCATTCATGTTTTACTGAGAATCTGTCGACTATTTCTAATCCCATTGTTTGGCAATAATATAATTTTAATTCATATATTTCCATACATGATTTCAAGAATTTATTACTAAAATAGGATAGAACATAATTATGACGTTTGGGAAAAAGAAATCTTACTCGGGTGTTACGTTACGTTTGAGAGAGGTCCCCTACAGAAAACTGTAACGATGCGTTACACAGAGGAGGTAGGGGGGAGCTAGGGTCAAAAATCTTCAGAAATTGCGTTACGTAATACTTGAACGGCCCCTAAGTACCAGACCTTCAATCACAATCTTCAAGAAAGTTTCGAGTTTGTCACGATCACACATTCTAAAGTTCTCCTGCCTCTTTAATAAGACGGTGGACAAGCTGGTGAATATTCTCAGTTTAACCTCAGGATCCACTTTAGGGGTAACGAGGCATTCCTTTAACAGAGGAGCTATGAGATGCAACTGCGATCCTAGTGCGGAACCTAAAAATAGTTCCAACAAGTATAAATTCGTGTTCCCCTGTTATTACTATATACCCCGTTATAACATTGTCTATAATCCTTATCTTTACATAGTATAAAATAAAGTCGCTTCCGCTGTCTGTTCGCTTAAATCTTTTAAACTATTCAACTGATTTTAATGAAGTTTTCAGCAATAGATAGAGTGTTTCACGAGGAAGGTTTATATGTATAATACATACATATTATAGTACAGAAAAGTTGAAAGATTCGAAGATGTGTAAACTAGTAATATTATAAGGTGCAAAAATTAGCTTGAACAAGTCTTAGGAACTACCGGTCAAATTTCATAAATTATTATTGTTTTTGATAGCGCAATCATTTAGGAAAGTTTTAAGCTATTTAACATGTCTCTATCGTCAATATAAGCAAAGCTGTATTGAAAAAAGTTATAAAATCGGGCAAAAATAAAAATTTAATTACACGCTATAACTTAGTCATAAAACACTTTTATAAAATCGAGTGAAACCAGACGTAGTCATAAGAATGGTAAACGATTAGAAATAAATATAGAAAACCCCAAAACTACTTGTCAAAAATATCACCTTTTATCGACTTATATGAAGCAAAAAAAATATTGATTGTGATAGACGAACTGATTATTCGTAATATTCAGTCTAAAACACGAGAAATGTGAAGTTAAAAGATAATACCTACCTGCATGCAACATAACACATTCAAGCAGACACATGTCGGGTGTGAGCAGCGACCATGCGACCGCATCACTAGTAATATTAGACAGTACATTTCTCACGTGCTTCTCGTACAATGACGTAAGTGAACGACCACACTTCTCTATGTAGCGGAGTTTATCTAAATTCGCTGCAAAAAAATTTTTTTTGAAGCGGTGATAGCTCCGTTGTTAGTGTGTACGGACGCCGCATCAATGGGCATGAGTTCGAATACAGCTGCAATGAATGAGCTTTCGGTGAAGGAAGACATCGTGATGAAACCAAAATATGGTGGTAGGGCTTTTTATAATGCCCGCCAGGCTTACTACGACTTTTAAGCTGAAAATCTTCCGATAAATACCTATAGGTGTGTTCTGGTAGTTGCTCTTGGCAGCCAGTCCCTTTACTAAGCTTTGACCACATCGTCACTTAAAATTAGGTGAGATTGTCGCCATAATGCTAAACCTACAAAAAATACGCAAAAATAATATTTCTTCGCACCCTTAATCTCACAAAACCTCTAATGAAATTCCAATCTCCCAACAGTCGTAAAAAAAAATCCATTTTTTTTTTTAAATTAAACTCTGTTAATTATTTGGCCGTAACTTGACCGTCCTTATAAAAAAATGTAACAAAACGTATTTTAAGTTACTCAATACGATTTGACCATGTCACTATCAACAAATCCACCATATCGGTCTATTTACAATGATTTTGCATGGTGATCATAAAGATTTTTCTAATTCCCATGTGCCTAACTACGACCATCAAGTTGAAAATCAGCCGCTAAATACCTATAGATGTGTTCATGCAGTTCCACTTGTGAACCAGTTCCTCCACTAGGCTAAGCGTATCCAACATCTTGGGTCTTCACATCGGGTGAGATTTTACCAATAATGATAAACCTATAAAAATTATATATAGGACAATTACTCACATAAAGCTTTAAACTGTATTTGATCGTCGACTGCAATCGCGTAAACGGTGAAATCGATAGTAAACAAGTCATCTGCTACGGAGACACACTCCTCATCGGAAAGATTCATTAAAGCCTCACATACATCCAGTAAATAATTTTGGTATTTAGCCTTAAAAGCAAAGTATAACAGTTTACTGAAACTAAATCTCCTAATTTAATGAAATAATTAATAAGTCCATTAAAAGTAGTTTCCTACAATAAAATAAAAAAATAATTAATTAAGGTGTTACTAAATGAAGACTGTTAATACATCATTTAATATTCAAGTAGAAAAAAATATGTGTGCAGTTAAAAAGTGAAACATACAAAAATTACTATTCACATTCTAACACACAAAGCTCGGACCATGTAAGAAAGACTGTATAATGCCTTCTATCTCATTCTCTCGCATGCTATATCTTATAGATGTATATGGTTATCTCATTTTACTGTCACTTTTTCGTTTCATTGGGTTTCAAATCACAACGACCCTAAGTAAGTTATAACTTAAATATATATTTGTGTCATGGCATCCACTCCCATATTTAATTACTATGAAACTTAATATTCTAGAATTTCTACATCATCCAACCAAGTACTATTATAATAAGGTTCAGTTGATTATTTACGTGCCGGTGAGATTCTAAACTGGGTTCATAGAGACCATGACCACGGCCGGCTTTGCCTATAGGCTAACTAGCCTTCAGCCTAGGGTCTCAATATCAAGAGAGACTTACATTCAAGTTGATAGGAAAATTAAAATTACATTATTCTAAAAACACAAACACTATACCCAAAAATAAGGAGGAATTTAACACATATGGCTAATAAACTGTATTGTGTACTGTATAAATAAAAATGTATTGATTAATATCAACGCAAGACATTGAAATAGCATCATAATGGGCTAGAATCTAACTATGACCCTCCATTCAATACTATATTATTCTATTTCTTTTTTCTATTAAAGAATTCAAACGAATTATCTTCCCACCTACCTTCCTGATGCGGCATCTATCTGGATCGGCGAGTTCTTTGCATATTTCGAACATAACCTTTTCCTTGACCAAATCTTTACGAGACCCTTTAATAATATTGGCAAGTACCAGCAATGCAGGCCAAGCGTCCACATCGGCTTCGAGTAATGGCCACCACGTGTCTGGGGTTATGAAGTAACCGAAAAGTTCTGCGGCGCGCTTTACCTGATATAAATTATTTATTTAACCCAAGAAAAATACATATACAGAATCGGCGGTGGCACAGTAACAGTGCGATGGTAAGTTAGGACAGTGATGGCTGAGTGGCAATGTGTACGGAAGCCGCGTTAACGGACGTAACTTCGAATCTATGCAATGAGCTTGAGTTTTCTGTAAAGGATAACATCGTGATGAAACCATATCATAGTGATAGAGCTGTTTCAATTGCCCACCTGGCTAGCCACCACCCTCAAGTTGAAGATCTACCGCCAAATACCAATAGGTGTGTCCCGGCAGTTTGGACAACTTGGGCCGTAACGTCACTTGAGTTCAGGTGATATTGTGGCCATAATGCAAGATTTCCTACTCACCTGCAACATTGATTAAGAATGCAAACTAACCTTTGAATGTCTAGAATGTTCCAATTCAAAAATCAAATATATAAACATATAATATATCTTAATATATATAAATCTCGTGTCACAATGTTTGTCCTCAATGGACTCCTAAACCACTTAACCGATTATAATAAAATTAGCACACCATGTGCAGTTCGATCCAACTTGAGAGATAGGATAGTTTAAATCTCAAATTATAGTCGCAATTTTAATTTATTGCTAATTATTTGTCTGTTATTATTTGACAGTCACAATTATCTGTTAACTCCAAATGATTCTAACAGATGTCGATACCTTTCGACTGGGTTGAGTAAGTAATCAATAGATGGCGCTGCTATGGTAAATCTACGAACGTGTCATATAAGCTACATTTTAACTGCATAATTACCACGTGTTGTTGACGCTATAAAATTAATTAAATTTATTTTGTAGTGAACGAAATACCGTATAATTCAATTATTTCCACTTTTTAAATTTTTGGTGTTAGCATAGCCGGCCACGTGTTACTTAGAAATGAAAGTGTAAATTTTCCGATTGAATTTTTAAATTCATTAGATATCCCTGGAATGCCACCACATAATCTTCGATTAAAGATTGGTTCCCCTATTATTCTCCTCCGCAATTTGAATCCACCTCAATTATGTAACGGTACGCGTTTGGTCATCAAAAAGATCACCGGAAACATTCTTGAAGCAACCATTTTGGCTGGGAAGTTTAAAGGAAAAGTGGTCCTGCTGCCACGTATTCCGATGATACCATCAGATTCTACCATACTCTTCAAAAGGCTACAGTTTCCAATTCGTTTAGCTTTCGCCATGTCTATAAATAAATCTCAAGGTCAAACAATGTCCATTTGTGGTTTAGATTTGGAAAATCCATGCTTTTCTCATGGGCAACTATATGTTGCGTGTTCACGTGTTGGGAAACCGTCGAATCTATTTGTGTTAGCTAAAGACAGGTTAACCAAAAACATTGTGCACCGATTGGTGTTAAATTAAATTGAAATTGAAAGTATTTATAATTCAAAAAAATAGATATTAATGTTTAAAAGTTTAAGACTGCCTTGCCTACCTCATTCATGAGTTTAAGCGTCACATGTTATTTACTGTATTATACTGTAATATACTTATATTTGTTATAAAATTAAATGGAAATAATAAATCTGATAAATTTTTATTTTGTACCTATTGATTTCTGCTTAATATCAAGTGTAAGAACATTTTAATTAATTGTGTTCAACGTACTTCCCCTTCAAATCTCAATCCAGTGAATTTGTATACGAACATCAACATTTTCGTCTTTGTTCGTAAATAATTTCATTGTACTAAAGGGTTATAGTAGTAGAAAGTCAAATAAGGAGATCACCATATTTTTTTACAAATACCATCTGTGTGAAAAAGCATAGTGGACTCCGTGACTGATGTTCTCTTATTGTTCCTCTTAGATTGTTTACTATAATGTAATATAACAAAAACTTTAGCCACAGCAACGCGTGGCCGGGTCAGCTAGTACTATTTATAATATTTACCTCAAGGATAACACGCGGATCGTCATCAGAAGCGCCCCGCAACATAGTACGGACGATGGTGTTGGAATGTTGGGTGGAACCCTCTTCAGCACATAGAAGCAACCAGCACAGAAGCTGTGTCACCCGGAGCCGCGCATCCGCCTGCCAACCCTCGATTTCTGCCAATAAATAAATCTTTCTACCATAATCCTACATAATTGATACATATATCTTTGAAGCGATGATAGCCCAGTGGTAGTGTGCACGACTTCGCGTCAAGGGACGTGGGTTCGAATCCTAGCACCTACAATGAGCTTGAGCTTTCGGTGAAGGAAAACGTCGTAAGGAAACCATAGCATGGTGGTAGGGCTTTTTCTGATGCCCACCTGGGTAGCTACCACCCTCAAGTTGTAAACCTGTCACCAAATACCGATAGGTGTGTTCCGGTAGCAGCACTTGAGAACCAGTTCCTCCACAGGTTTATCGTGTCTACCAACTTGGGCCGTATCGTCACTTAAGATCAGGTGAGATTATGGCCGTAACGCTAAACCTTAAGTATAAAATATATATATATATATATATATATTGATTTTCACAAACAAATCGTATGAAAAAGTTCCTATAACTCAACATCCTATAAGTTTTTCGCGAGAAAACTAGCCTATCGTAGTCTTCAGGTTCTCATCTATATCTATACCAATTCACTTTACAATTCACCATAATCGATTCAGCAGTTAAGGAGTGAAACCGTAACAAACAAACTCACTTTCACATTTATAATATTAAGTATGATTGTGGTTGATATAAAAACACTAAAGGAAGTTATGAGCAAGCCATACCATGTAACATTCAGTTATAGCGGAGTTATTGAATTGTATATTTAAAATAGATAACTTTTTTTTATAGTTATTGTTTAGTGTTATGGCCATAATCTCACCTGATCTTATGTGACGATACGGCCCAAGTTGATAGACACGCTAAACCTGTGGAGGAACTGGCTCTCAAGTGCAGCTGCCGGAACACACCTATTAGTATTTGGCGGCAGGTTTACAACTTGAGGGTGGTAACTACCCAGGCGAGCATTAGAAAAAACCCTACCACCATGCTATGGTTTCCTCACGATGTTTTCCTTCACCCAAAGCTCAAGCTCATTGTAGGTGGTTGGATCCGAACTCACGTCTCATGACGTGGAGTTCCTACACAATACCACTGAGCTATCATAACTTCCCTAATTTTCTATAGAACTAATGAAGTTACGTCCATCGGCGAATTCCCTATTTACGTTTACAAGTATTATCAGCAATTTTTACTTAAATGACATGTAAAAATTGAAGACTTCCCCGAGGCAAACTTTGAGGCCTAATTATACAGGCAAGAAATATTCAATTTATTACAGGAATACGTAAATGGATCAAAGCTACCAAGCATTACCTTTGCCAATAGCTGGTACAATCTTGCCAATATTACTCTGTACCAGTACCCTACATCCAAAGTTAGGGCGCTTCACGTCAGGGTAATGAGTTGGTACATCTTGAAGGAAATCCGTTTTCTTTTTGATATCTTCTTCATTCTCCTCCATGTACTGTAAGCCGACATCCATCCAGAGCTTTGACGCCTCATCCCTTATCTCTTCCATTACGTCACTAAGGCTAAAGAAAAATATCTTTGGTTACTTTTCTATACTTTACAGGTTTACCGTTGTAGCTACAATCTCGCCTGATGTTAAGTGATAATGTGGCTTAAGATAGTGTTCACGCTAAGCCTAGTAGAGGGACTAGCTTTCAGGTGGCGGAACATACTTATAAGTATTTGGGGGCAGATTTCAAATTTAAGAGACAGAGATAGCCTGTTCGACATTGGAGAAAGCCCTACCAACATGCTGTGGTTTCCAAACGGAAGCTCAGGCTAATTGCAGGTAGTTTTCAAATTCACATTCATTAATGTGACATCCACTAACAACTGAATCCTCAACACTTCATATTCGGTATACAAGCAATATCAAGTTTTACAAAAGAATCGTAACTTTGTATAAACTGGTTTAATTCATCTTAAATTCTAGTGACTATCTCTTTACCTTGTAAGTAAAAGAGGAATCATCCGATGCCAAAACGAATATCGATCTTTATAATTTAGCATCCAATTGCCAACCTCGAGAGTTACTTGTAAACGGACCTGTGTGTTCTCATCAAACAATTTTTCTGCCATTGGTGTTATTGAAAGTTCAAAGCATTTTGCATTCCCAGCTAACACTATTGCTCCTAGAAAAAGAGAAAGTTACTATAACTATAACACACAAATTGTTTGGATCTCCTCAACTTATTACTATATATTTAGATAAAACAGTTTTAAAACATTAGACCTGAATAAATAATTTGCGTTTCAATATTTAGAATAATTGATTAATTTATAAAAATAAATATTAATTGAAGCAGGTAGTGACATTATATCCAAATTTAATTCATTTATTAAAATACATAATTATACCAGTAATTCAGTATATACATGTAGGATGTTGAGAGAAATGGAATGTAAGGTGTGAGTGAAAGGGATGTAAGGCTGTTGCTGGTATGGTAAGATGGAGATAAGATGATTGTGGCAAAGGTTGTTTTATTATGTGTTCATTGTTTCAGTATGCATCTTGTAAAATAAATTTATTATTACATTTGAAAATGTTTCAAATCTTAATAAGATCCCACAAACATACTCGTATTTACATGATCTATTTTATTCTGCAATCTGTTATTTTAATGAGAAGTTTCTATATAGTATTTCATATATCTATTAATGTTACTATTACAATATTATAAAGAAGAAATATTTGTGTTTTTGTTAGTAACAAATAACTCAAGAACTTCTGGACTAATTTCAAAAACTTCTTTCACCATTTGAATGCTACATTAGCTCTGATTACCATATGCTATATAAATTTTTTTTATGAAAATAAATATGAACAGAGTCTCAGACATAGCTAGTTAATATTATAAAAGAGGAAAAATTTGTTTGTTCATTTGAATGCACTAATATTTGGAGCAAATAGTCTGATTTCAAAACTTTCCATTTATATTTGATAGAGCAATATATTAGGAAGGGTTTAGGCTATTTAACATTATGTTACCATTAATAGAAGCAAAGCTGTATTAAAGTTAGAAAAACAGTGCAAAAGTTATTAAATCATTTTTAATTTCACATGAACAGAGACCCAGTCACAGCTGGTTTCTATATAAAATGACAACAATAAAACCGTTCAGTACACTTTTTTACTCATGTAGTCAATCAATTTTCTATTTTATTTTATGTCTAGTAGCTATTAATAATCTTATTGTTGTCAATACTTTTTTTTAAAAACAGTATATACTGTTGCCATCACTTTTATACAAAATTGTTTAAAAGTTCAATAATGATTGTGGTCAAACTTTGACAACCAGGCCACTGCTGGTATAATGAGAAGAACTTGCATAAGTAGAAAAAACATAAATATACTACAAAATAATTACCAATAGCTTTGATTGCTGCTACACGAACCCTAAAATGCTGGTGAGCAAAATTGGATAATACCGGCTTAACAAAACTTTCAGACTGGAAATGAAAATCTCTTTGTAACACTTTCGTCAACATTATTATGCATTCACAAGCCACCATTTTGACTTTAGAGAACGGATCTGTGCTGGTTTTTGTTAAGATACAAGTTAAGTCGTTAATAAATGAACTCAATAATGGTGTTCCTTTATACTTATCTACAATTGTCTGTACTAGCTGAATGAGAATTAGACGAATCTCTTCAGATTCCTCTACTATTTCAGGGCATCCTATACGACGCACTAATACTGGAAGGATGTATGTAAGGTAATAATCATTTAATGGAAGTTTCTCGATAAAGTTGGAAATAATTTGCGCAGCAATCTCCCGGCACGATTCAGACGCATCAGAGAAGCCTTTCAAAACGTAAGCGTATATTTCGGGGAATACAATAGTTAAATCACAACCACTATTTGTTGCATTTAGGAATATCTCTTCATTTAATTTCATGAATGCTTGTTTGCGAACTAATTTTGACTCGCTTTGTAAAGCAGTTATGTGCTGTTCTAATGCCCCTCGTGGATCAATTTCCAATTTTGATTTCACTTCGGTCATTATACCAGTTTTTAAAGAATAATATACTTATTTATTGGGAAATAACTTATTGACAAAACTTCTAAAGCAAAGCAGCAAGCGATATTGATAAACAAAAATCTATCTTCATGGTGACTAATGACAGTAATGACATTAGCGAATATGCAACCTGGATGCAACCAGAGTCAGTTTGATATTATTGTAATTATGACTGTTTATGACTATGAGTGAAAGTATAAGTTCTCTGCGCAGATATTTCACGTTGATAAATGAATACCTTTTATGTTTTCAGTTTTTTATAGACAGCATAGTTGCCTAATCCCTAGCACCGAATATATTTAAGTTAAACTTCTCAACCAATAAAAAAATATTCCAACGCGATGTATATGTTTGGATGGTATTTTCTTAATTACTCGATATTCCAAATAACACAGTTATGATGTAAAGAAATTGTTCTCAACTATTTCGTACTTGCTTATGTACTATCTTATGAAAGCTAGTAGCATTTTTAAACGTTGGCACCGGAGAATCACTTTGTATAATTTTATTAAAGTTGTCAACGTATATCATGACTAAACGCAAGTTAATAATAAGTATATATATGTGTATATATAATTTTGGGCAATTCTAAGAAATTAAACATATATCGACTGAGTTGGCCTTCGTACATACTACCATTAATGCGTTATTGGTAATAAATATTTATGTATAATATTAATGGTGGCACATACGAAGACTGAGTCAGTCGATGTGTGTTTAATTTCTTACAATTGCCCAAAATTTTGTTGAAAGAAAACATCGTTACGAAACTATAGTATGGTGGTCTATAATAAGTTGAAAATCTGTTAGGAAAGAGAAACTTCATTGTAAAATCACATAAAACGAAATGTTAATATATAATTGTTCATTGTTACGATTTATGTATGTTTTGCATGGTGGTAGGGCTTTTTCAAATGTCCGCCTGGTTAGCTACCACCCTCAAGGTGTAAACCTGTCGCCAAATACCAAAAGGTGTGTTCCGGCAGCTGCTCTTGAGAGCCAGTTCCTCCACAGGTTTAGCGTGTCTACCAACTTGGGCCGTATCGTCACTTAAGATCAGGTGAGATTATGGCCATAACGCAAAAACCTTAAGTATAAAAGAAAATGTATTAGTACTCTCTGAAAAATTAAAAAAAATATATTAATAATTTTTTATAATAGCTACGTAATTATCAGAGACCAGTAATCATCTCTACGTGAATCTTGAGACATTAATTTCAACCGGTTATCATATTCAACTGATTGAAATGTTTGACAACCAAGTTTTTTTTAGATTTTACCGATATTTCTAGCTCGTCTCTAGGACAACGTGCACCAATCATAACCCGCCAAGTAAAGCTGTCAACGTCTCCCCTCATCATTGTGAATCACTGAGATCCATTTAATTTTGTAGGATTTGTGGCTACTCTGGTAAGAGTTGCGTTGGTCTCAGTGACTAACTTAATTAGAAAGGATTAATATTACTTCAACATGTATAAATTGGGTATGTTTCATTTATTATTCATGGCTGCGGCCATCCAAGTTGCAGTTTCATTGAAAGAAGGCGACTGCGAAGTATGTGTAAAAACTGTAGAAAGATTTGCGGCCACGCTATCAGATGATATGAAAAAAGATCCAAAATTAATCGAGGCCGAGTTTAAGAAGTTCTGTAAAACCTCAAAGAACAAAGAGCATCGGTTTTGTTACTATTTGGGAGGACTGGAAGAGTCGGCCACCGGTATTCTGAGTGAACTTTCAAAACCTCTAAGTTGGTCGATGCCAGCTGATAAAATTTGTGAGAAATTAAAAAAGAAGGATGCCCAGATCTGCGATCTCAGATTTGACAAACAAATTGATTTAAATAATGTAGATTTGAAGAAATTGAAAGTACGCGATTTGAAAAAGATTTTGAACGACTGGGACGAAGTTTGTGACGGATGCATCGAGAAAACCGACTTCATCAAAAGAATAGAGGAGCTTAAACCTAAATACACAGGTCGATCTGAGTTGTAAAGTTTATTTCAAATTTTAGGTGAGTGTTATTAAATATATAAAGAAATTTTTGATATGTACATTTATTGAATGTATTCACAGCCACCCACGCCAGAGTATAGATTTGTCATTCCTCTTTCATTACAAGAATGTCTTATTCAAATCTAGTTTATACACCTTAGTTTTTTTTAATGCAATATTATAAGATATTTAACAAATGAATATAACACTTAAATATAATTAACATATATATTGATAACATTATCGCAAATGTCAGATCGTTTGTGATTACTAACATACTAATGCTTAATATTTTGATAAAAAAATTGCCTTAGTTTTTCATTAAAATTAATGTAGTTTCTAAGTAATTAACTGCTACACAATAAAACAATTATATAATTAATTGTGGTATTTTGATTACTACTGAATATTGTTTGACTTAGCCTTTTTTTTTATAAATAAATGTTTTTCATGATGTTATGACAAGTTCTATTATAAACTTGATTTTGTAACATTGGCTGAATTTTATATGTAACTCTTATACTTTTTTTTTAAAGTTAGGAGAGTTATGAACGTACATTGAATAATTTAATTTTTTAAATGTAACAGTTGTGCAATCTGTGGGATTTGATATCTTTATGCAGTTGTAGCAAGTCTATTGTCCCTAAAAATACAATTAGACCTAAGAGAAGACTAGACTACCTAAACATTTCCTTCAGAGATAACAAATCATTGTTCTTCATTATGAATAAAAATGGCCACAGACATATTAATATGTCCATCTTAAAAAGGCCACGAAGACAGCCTATCAGGGCTACTATAAGATAGGCATCTTATTCAAATAATTCAATACAATTATTATCATTAATTGTATGATTTATAAGATGCTGAGATGGTCATCTCCCTCTTGCTCTGTACACTTGGAGTTTCAATTCCACAAAAATAATATAACATGAAACTAAAATTATGAAATTGAGTGATCCCAATTAAAAATTTTATGTTATTTTTCCTTGAATTCTAAGTAATTTTTGTAAATATGGTGTAAGGTCATAGTACTATTGGAATGACATATCCCGTGTAGACCTAAGTCTTATTCAAAAATAGAAACTGGATCAGATAAACTGTAATTATAATGTTTCTTTTATATTTACAGGTACAATAAATTTATGATCACATAGTGACATGAAGCACCTGTCTCTAAGTGGCCCTGCAAACTACTAGTTATTATAAAGTGATGCATGATTGGGATAGGTTGCGTTTATACCTGATTATAGAATGTATGTGTACACAATAAATTATTAACATAATTAAGTAAATATTTTTTCCATAAGTTTTTGTTGTATTAATTACTGCATTGTAATTTTCCTACTAAAACTTTTCTTTCAATATATGTATACATAAATTAACAATGAATCCCTGTGATATATATTCCTCCTGGGCATTCCTCACGCAGGGCGTTTAGTCCAGATTCGAACTTCGCTGACTAGCCAATCTTTTCACCATGACACAAACATACTGATGTGAAACATCTAATGCAGGGTCAGACCGTTTGTAGGCGTGGCGATACATTGCTATGCTATGTAATAGTATATGTAAAGATGTGACTAATGAGAAGAATCAAGTTGTTTCTAATTTGTGTATTAATTCTTACTAATATTACAAATGTGAGAGTGAGTATATTGGTTTGTTATGGTTTTTGGTTTAGAGATAGATGGGCCCTCGGAGATGATGATAGGTTGCTTTTTCTCGTGAAAAACTTATTATAAGTGAAGTAAAGAGTGCAAAAATCTTTGTGTGAATCTTTTTATTACATTATCTGATTTATCAATATTAACGTAAGCGAAGTCGCGGGTAGGAGATAGTTCAATATAAATGTGTTTTAAATAATAATCATTGCCACAATTAAAATATTTCAGTACTATTAAAATTTTTATTGTGCCATATTTATTTCTTTATATAAGCTTTCCCTTTAAGTTCCTTATTTGTATAAAATAAATCGATGTTTCGCATCTATCAGCGGTCCCGTGACGGCATACTTTTTTAATACGATTTATGTTGATATTATGAAGTAGAAAAATAATTATTTCAAGAATACTTATCTATGTAGATATAATAGTAGGCTGGACAGACATTGTTTTGCCAGTAATACAACCACAGCACCACTTGGATGATTATAAAATCCTGTGGAAAAATAGATATGGCCTGTATTTTCATCTTAATAGTTTTTATGGTTACTCCTCAAACAATATAGAAATTAAGTAATTTTGACAACTTCAGTCAACGTGATTGAAAATATTGATTTCTATAGGTATAATACAAATGTATAATTTACTTTACGTATTATTAAACAAAAATTATAAGAAATATTTGTATTATCAATAGCCGTAACAAAAACTCTCAAAAGTATTATAGCTATAGACATTTTAAAAATATATTTTAAGAATAAAAAAAAAATTACAAGTTTCTAATATAAACAAATAAAAGCAACATTAATAAGTAGTATAATAACTAATATTCCTAAATTATTATTTTAAAAGCATTTTTGCTGTAACACTACCCACTTTGTCAATTTTTTCTAACTAGAGTGGCATGTTACAATACTTAATTTTTAATGTGAGTCAAAAATATAATCTATTAAAAAAACTGTTATAATAAGGTCTTTCCTCAACATGAATTCAAACAAAAGTTGATTGCAATAAATTTTTTATGCCTTATTATATCATAGTCGTATTCTTTATAAAGTATCGTATCTTTTGATCAATAGCTATCTATTATAAATATATTCCTCTCAGTTATCCTCAACTGCTATATGTCTCTATTTTCATACATAATATTCTTTATGGTCATATAATGTTACTCAGTTATCTACTTATTACATCATCAATAATAATGACATAATCTCACAAATTGTTGTAATGCATATGCTATAGAAGAACCCAACTATATTTTTGTAAACATGAAAATATTTATGAGTATCAGCCATATGGATTACACTGTTTCTCCATTGTATATATATTTATTTATATTAAAAACAGTTTATTTCAAGGTAATATAGGCAGATAATCCTAGATGCCAAGGTTTTTCTCTAATTGGGAATCATGGAAAGTATATGTAAAAGACAAAGAAAACAAAATAATATTTCACACTAGTTTTATTGTAGTAATTGGTGAATACATGAGACAAACCATCAAATTCTTGTATAACATTATTCTCATGTATATGCAAATTGGTTGTTGAATAACTGTTCTTTAGTGGTACTTGTAGTTCCTGTGGTGCTCTGTAAATATACAAAAAAATATGTATGCAAATCCTATGCAAATAACAATGTAAAAATTAAAAAAGGTTAAACTAATATTTAAAAATAAAAACCAATAGTTATCATATTATGTATAAGTTTTTTAATTCACATTATACTTTTCACTATCAATTAATCAAAGCTGACTAGGTCACTATAATTTAATAGGTACAATATTGAATTTATATATACTTTTTTTAATTATAATGTAGCACTACAAACTAACTCCTTTGTACTTGATAATAATTCAATACAATAAAAACCAATGAGATCTTCAAAGAATTAAGAAATTATTCAGGTGTCATCTCCATGTTAACTGTCTACATGCTTCTTGACAGCCAGATCTACACATACTGATTCCAAAATATAATATACCTCTTTTTTTGTTTATCAAATCATTGTGATGGGTTTCGCATCCTATGTATGATGTTGACTCAGCTACAAATTCCTGCTACTTATAATGTACCTGTACTTTATATACATATATATTCTAATAAGAATTAAGAAAAATTATGCCAAGTCAAAAAGATGCAAAAACAGATTTCTACAATGTTTGAATAGGATTAATGTAATAACAAATTATTATTATATGAAAATTATAAACTAATGGTAACTAAATTGGCTGTTATAAAGAAAAGTTAATATGAAAGATAGACTTACTCATCTTGCCATAGTTGATCATATAGAAGAAAGTCATGCTGCCAACAAGCAGCTGGAAGAATGGAGCCATGCCAACTTTTTTAGGCTGTACATATTTGTGTTGCCACCTCCACCATGCTGTAATTATTTAATGATTAAGGTATAATCTATGGTTAACCTAGTTATGATATACATTATTTTGTTTTCTCAGATCACAATTTTTTATAGTTTTATAGAGATGCACTTCAACAGGTTTTGGTGATAGAATTCTTGCCTCTACCAGTAGCCCTACAGTAGAGTAACCGTAATCCTCCCAGACTCCATATGGCAAGGATCATCAAAATGGTAAATGCGGGAAATAATTTAAAGTGAAAAATATATTAGATGCCTTTTAAGGAGCATGGGGCTACTCCATAAGAAAAATTATATTCAAGAAAATAAAATTAAGTATAGGGTCCTGCACTTCTTGTTCACAACCAACACCATCACACACTTGCTATTTTATTGGACAAATATTAAAATATATTTTTTATATTTTAAAAGAGAAATTTTATAGACTTAGCTTTTAATTTTTGCTAACAATTTTTTTTAATTAAATATGTGTTGGTTTTTTTAAAGTAAAGTTTGTGATAGAGTTAGTTATTATTATTTCTCTGGTATAAAGTAAAAAAATATTTATGGTGTGAAAGCATAAAATAAAGAAAGTTAAAAGAGCATCACACTCTACCATACTTAAAGGCTGGGGCTGCTTGTCTTTAAACATAAATGTTTATATAACAGAGTACATAGGTTTTGTTTGGTTACTAATATAATGAAATGTACACGTTATAGCAACTAATTATACCCCCTGATAAACATATTTATTTAAGATTTTTCAAATGTATCAACATTTTTTTCAAACTTACTTCATTGTTAAAATATGAATACATAGTAAATTTTACAAATATTTTTAAGAGATTCCTCTATAACACTTTCTCGCAAAAATGTATAGAACTTTTTGTCGTTTAAACTAAAAGGTCGAGCAGAGTATTGATAGCTTTAATTTAACCTCAAAATGAAAAAATGTAAAAAAAAATAATTTCACCTCGGCTGCATGCACCCATCAAAGCTGAAGGTGTCTTGTTCCTGCGACCTAACCATGCACCGATTTCATTCAGCTTGACCTGTCCAAAGGGAGTATCAGCTGGAAACAAGAAAAAAAAATAGAAATTACATAATCGAATTTTCAAGTTTGAAGGGCAAAATATAGTGCCATATATAGAACTCACGCTTTCCATAGTAACGAGCAGGATCATAAGGCCCGTGGACAGCAGGATTGTATTCTTTCGGGTAATCACCGAAAGCCATTTTTACCCAAATTTATCAATTTCTATAGAAAAATCTGCAACTGGCCTGATGGAAGCTGTCAATTAAAATTTGACAAATGCCAAATTATCAGCGCGTAATACACAGACTATACATGCATCATTCTATAGCATAGATAAATTGTTTAAGACGTTCATCAATTATTATCAATACCCTGTTATTTGTACTGATAAAAAAGTTTTGATATATTTTCTTCAGTATGGAGTTTTATTTTTGACTTTATTGTACCTAATAACTGAAATAATAATAATTTATTATTTTCGTTTCTGTTAGTTAACATCCATCTTATTTACCTATACAATGACTTACAAAATTAATCTGCACCCCCGGTGATCTTATTCGCTTACATTTATATTTAAAACTTTTTTAATTACATAACTATCTCGCCTTCTCATGACTTGTCTGTATCACACTAACTTACTATTCTTCAACCTGTACTATATCTTATATATTTATTATAGCATTTTCTCTGTTCTAATGACACTACTGATATATGTAAATATTCGTAATATTTACGTATCTGATAAAACATATATTTTTATTTTACTGTCTTGTATAAAAAAAAACTTTGATATTAATAAATATTATCTGTATTTGCTACAAATTCTGAAGTCGCGATGTCGCAAAAAATTGTCTATGATTATACAGCACAATTTCGTTCGATGTGTTAGTTCTTTGTGAAATCGCTACTTAGAGTAATTGTTTTGCAAATAAATAAATACCATCTATCCAAAATGGTGTTGGAGAGTACTATGATCTGTGTGGATAATAGTGATTACATGAGAAATGGTGATTTCCTACCAACAAGACTGCAAGCTCAGCAGGATGCCGTTAATCTGGTATGTCACTCCAAAACACGATCAAATCCAGAAAATAATGTTGGTTTATTGACACTTGCAAATGTAGAAGTATTAGCCACCTTGACCAGCGACGTTGGTCGCATACTGTCAAAGCTGCATCGCGTTCAACCGAACGGTAACATCAACCTTTTGACCGGAATTAGAATTGCACATTTAGCTTTAAAACACCGTCAAGGGAAGAACCACAAAATGCGCATCGTAGTTTTCGTGGGCTCCCCCGTGGATACCGACGAGAAAGAGCTAGTGAAACTTGCTAAGAGACTAAAAAAAGAAAAGGTAAACTGTGATGTTGTATCTTTTGGCGAGGATTCTGATAATAATCCATTATTGACAGCATTTGTTAACACTTTAAACGGCAAGGATACCACCAGTGGTGGTAGTCATCTGGTATCTGTCCCAGCTGGTGGGTGTGTTGTATTATCAGAGGCATTAATTTCAAGCCCATTAATTGGAGGCGATGGCGCAGGCCCGTCTGGTTCAGGACTATCACCGTTTGAGTTTGGTGTGGATCCTAATGAAGACCCAGAACTGGCTCTTGCTTTGCGTGTATCTATGGAGGAGCAGAGACAACGTCAAGAGGAAGAATCACGTCGACAGCAAGCTACTACCGAGGGTGAAGTTGAGAAGACAGGTGACTCCGACAACAGTGTCATGGAGAGGGCTCTAGCCATGTCCATGTCTTTGGGACGTGAAGCAATGGAGCTCTCAGAGGAAGAGCAAATAGCACTTGCTATGCAAATGAGCATGCAGCAAGAGGCTCCAGCAGCTGAAGAAAGCATGGATGTCTCAGAAGAATATGCAGAGGTTATGAATGATCCAGCATTTTTACAAAGTGTCCTTGAGAACTTACCGGGTGTAGACCCACAAAGTGAAGCCATCAAGAATGCTATGTCCACAATAAAGAAGGATAAAGATGAAAAGGATGACAAAGAGCAAAAGGATAAAGATGGTAAAGGTTCAGGATCAAAGGAAAACTAAGTTTGTTTTCCAATTTTTTTTTAATAGATACATTATGCTCGTAAACTTTAACATAAAACTCACATTCAGTGTATAACTACAACTATTACAATTTAATAAATTACAGCTATTATAAAATTTGAGTGTTCATTTCCATGAGATCCAGTTTAAGCCTTCAATGTTGTCATATTCTGAAACAGAAATGTATTTATTAAGTTGCCTTTTGCTGTGAATAATATTATGATGTCATCTAAGAGCTTTCTATTATTTCATATTCATAACCTCTATTTCTATAGAAGCTATCTTCCACTGTTTTCTAGAACTTTTGCTTTAATAGATTAAATATTGTATTTAGAGTACTTTATCATTATAAAATGGATAAACAAAATAAAGAAATGCATATAAAGTAAGCCTTCATGGGACATCTGACATATGCCAAGTATAGTTTATAAACTTAAAGGGGGTATAGTTTATAAGGAAATAAAAATATGGCACAACCAGAAATTTTTAAAACAGATGTTATAGATAAAGATGATTATTTATTTATTTAATATCAATTTGTATTAATTAAATTAACAAATTAAATGAAGACAAGTTGAGTCTTCTCATATGTTACTTATTTACATATACCATCACATCATGGTGACCCATGTTGTGGGGTCAAGTTCTCATGCCACCAGACCGTCTGACTCACCGCACTAGGTGTTTCACATCAAAAATACAAAGTATCTTTGATGGCTTTGTATTTTTGATGGCCTAGAAGAAAAAATATTTCCTAAAGCATCCCTATTTGAACATTTTCTATTAAGGACATTTACCTCTTGTATACTATATACTATTATACCTATTTGTGTAAACTGGTAGTAAATCTGCTTGAATTACTTGTTTCATTCCAAAACTGTTTACTCTGGAACTTTCTTTTTACATCTGTTAATTGCTGCTTCCTTAGTGTTTCATCTACAGGCTTTGGTCTAGGTATAGGAGGTAAATTTTTGGCACCTACAAAAAAATAAGTGCATTAGAATACTATAGGAATATAAAAGAAGATATCTCGGCCAAATTAAAATACCCTTAACATCGGTAGACTATTTAATAAAAGCAAGTGTGAAGCTACTGTTATGTTGACTCTTATTTATTACTTGAAATAGAGGGTCTTCTCTCTGCATTAAAATATTTTTAAAATTTTATATTGCTAATAGAAATAATACAGTTGTTTATCATAAGCAATATTTGTACTTTATTTTATAAACTAATGCTGTGTGACTAAAGTGGCAAGGCTAAGTTGGGAGTGCAAACTGCACTTATAAAAAATTGTTACTGGTGCAGCGGTGCCAAACTTATAAAATCTCTCGGCTTCTGCTATTGCTGGCAATTTTTTATTATTATTTTCTTGAATTTCTTCATACGGTATAATAGTAAACCATATAATCATGTCAACCGCGCTTATACAAGAATTGTAATTCGATCCTTCACCTCGATCGTATGGGCCAGGTCATAGGCCATAAAAGTTATGAAGCTCAGTGGTAGTATCAAGGGACGTGGGTTCGTAGCCGCCTAAAATGAGCTTGAGCTTGTGGTGAAGGAAAACATCGTGAGAAAACCATAGCAGGGTGATAGAGTTTTTCCTAATGCCCGCCTGGGTTGCTACCACCATCAAGTTGAAAATCAGCCGCCAAATACCTATAGGTGGTTTTCGATAGTTGCACTTGAGAGTCAGTCCCTCCACTAAGCTTAGAGAATCCGTTATCTTGGACCACATTGTCAATTAACATCAGGTGAGATAATACTCATTCTTTACCTATAAACTATTAAAAAAAAATAGGCTGATCCACATAATTAGCGTTATATGGCAGGATACCGGACGGACTGACCAAAGCAGTTGCCAGAAAACATCTGTAGATTTTTGATGACAGATTTGCAGCTTGAGGGCGGTAGCTTGCCCGAGTGGCATTAAAAATTCGCTACCGCCATGAATTCGTCACGATGCTTTCAATCACCGACAAAGTTAAGTTTTATTGCATAGATTCGAACTGACCTATATCGTACGCTTTATTCGTACATGTTGCTGTTTAACTATCAACAACTTAATTAACTTACAATAAAATCTATCATTTAGGTTTATTAGTTTAAAATGATTTACCATACTGCACAGGTTTTTTCATATTCTTATCTTTCGTTTTATTCATTAGAAAATGCGAACTCTTTATATCTTCAAGCTGCGGCTTAAAACTACGGTTGCTATGAATTACTGCTAAAAATAAATAAAGTAAATAAATATCAATTTTATAACCCTAATACACTATTTTTAACTATCGCTTTACGCGACACACGCTAATAAACCTCCCAGGCTTATTCTGACACTTCTTTAATATTTCTCGTTATATTCTAATTTGAACAAAACTTTAATGAATTGGGGTAATATGTATACAAAATTAAATACATTTAAGTTGTATATCATCAATTTCGATATTCTAAAACGGTATTGTATTTTCTCAATACCGTCGTCAATTTTTATTTAATTCAGACAATTTTCCCGTTCTTTTGTAATAGATTCAATTTTATTTTAAGATTTCAATACACCGATCTATGAATTGTTTTTCCATCATTTCTTCGTGTATATTTGGAAGAAAGATTAAATAGGTTGCTAGGATTACCTAATTAATTGTGTTCTGTATGCATACCTAAAGGTCCTATATAGTAAAAAAAAAAAAACAAATTGTGAAACAATTTTATTACTTTTACATACTGGGTCAATAATTTCTGGATAGTAAGTGTATTACTATTATTATATACAATTATTATTAAAGAAATACAAAAAGCTGTAGAAATTTTAACGAAACCAATTTAACATTTGCGAAGCTTGTAACTAAAAATACTTACATTTATTAGTGGGAGGGCTCTTTAAACCTGTTACGTGTATATCTCTTTTCCCGTGAAAATTGTTATCGGTAACACTGGACCTCCTGGTGGCCCTGGTAGCTGTCCAAAACAAAACACCGAGCGCTATAACAGCGAACCTCAACAGGCTCTGGCTGTGCCACAGGCAGGAGACGAGGTGAACAAGCCGCCATATTATTATGTGGACGAGGACGCTCGTCACAATGTCTATGCTTTGATTTTGCGCTGAAATGGAAGTCGATCGGACCGTACGTTACAGTTCGTCCTGCCTGGGCGACGGCGCACAATGCGTTCCATTACTTATACTACTCTATAAAAATCCATATGAAAGGGCTAAAGAAAAACAAAATCAAATATCATTATCATCTATAATCAATAATAATATTATAAAGAGGTAAGAATTGTGTTTTTGTTTATAGCAAATAAACTCAGGAATTACTGGACTGATTTCAAAAATTCTTTCACCGTTAGAATGCTAATTTAGCCCTGAATAACATAGGCTATATAATATATTTTTAAATGAAAACGATTCAATAAAATTTTAGTTCTACGCGAACGGAGTCGCGGAGACAGCTAGTCTTTTATAGATTAAGGCTGAATCTAAAGGTTGCAGCTTTGGGGCAATGAAATATTTAATACGAAAATGCTTTGGAAGTAGTAATTAATATTTGCCTGACGATTTTGAATTCTTGGTTTTGTTAGAGAGCATTATTGTTTATTCAAGTTATAGTGGAGGGATCCCACAAGAAATGTGATTGAAGGCCCTAGTGCCGGCATAGATCTAGCTCTGCTAACGATGGTAATATAAATAAGAGGTAAAACAAAAGGAAGTATAGAGAGTAACGCATCGCGCAGCCGTATCTACTTGCAATTAAACAATTGTAAATTCTTATACAAAACTTACGTAATTTGGATCTTGTAATAGTTGATGAAGAAGATTCTTTTCCGACTCCTGAAGAAATATAAATATAATTAGTCATACTACAATTTTTGGGTATAAATCCATCGTAAATTATTTTAATTATACAATCACTCACTTTCGCCTTAAAAACCCTACAGCAATTTCAATTATATTCCTTTTAATTATTCCTTATAATTTAATAATTCGAAAAATTAGGCAATGTAAATAGCATTGTCTTGTGATCCAAAATACAAAAATATGTGTTTACCTTTCAATGACTGCGTTGGGGATCTGGCACGATTTATGCACGCGTTTCTTACAGACTGCACGTCATTACTCTCCGCTGCAAGATTTTAATGCAATAACTATAATATGACAAAGTATTTATAAGAAAGATGAGGTGTTTAACTTCTAATGGAATTAACGATAATAATTTAATGTAGCTTAACTGTTAATGTAAATTAAAATTGACTTGGTTATAGGGTTGTAAGGATCGATGTATGGGATAGATTGCTATAAACATGCAAATGATGTTAAGTCCGTCAAATAGTATGTGTCTTTGTCATTGTCACGTTTCGGGAGTAAAAAATGCGTCTCCAACCACCAATAGAGAGACTTGAAGAACAATTCAAACTTACCCCTTGTCCTTTCTATAACAGAACTACATGCGCCGAGCATCAGTGTTACAACTGTACGGTTACCTCAGTTATGACTAATTAAATATATTGTATGTAATGTAATTTAGTAATAAGTTAGTTATGACTAACGATGTGACCCAAGACGGTGGACACGCTAAGCCTTGTAGAGGGACTGGCTTTCAACTGGAACTGCCGGAACACACTTATACGATTTGGTGGCAGATTTTTAACTTCATCGTGATAGCTAGCCGGTCGGGTATTAGAAAAAGCTCTACCACCATGCTATGATATCACGATGTCTTCCTCTACCGAAAGCTTAGGCTCATTGCTGGTGGATTAGAACTCACGTCCATTGATGCGGTCTTCCACGCTATTAATTGAGCCACTATCTGTTTAATAAATCACTCTGTTTCAAAGCTGTGGATCATTTGCCCAGCTTGTATATTCCCTCTTTTATTTGAAAATCTGCCGCCAAATACCAATAGGTGTGTTCCGGTAGTTGCACTTGAGAGCCAGTACCTTCACAGGTTTAGCGTGCCTACCTTCTTGGGCCGTATCGCTACTTAAGATCAGGTTAGATTATGACCATAACGCTAAACCTTAACTATAAAAAAATTGCTGATTTGTTGTCAAGTGCCATAATCTACTAATTGATCTGTATTTATCATTGAGTACATAACCGTGTCTTAATTTGCTACTATAAAAATTGACACAGCATTATTACCAGAAAATGCCTGTTGTTGAGATAAGGGATTTCTTCGGATGATAAGCTTTCTGTTTACCGGAGTCACCAAGGGTTTACCGTAGCCACTCGGGCTACGATCTAAAGAAAAATGTGGATGTAAAACACTTATAATACTTATATTGCAATTATAAAACTTGTCGCATTATATTTTTAGTTTAAATAAGTTGCCTAATTAACCAACTTCCTAGCTCGGCACAATGGTTAAACTTCACCTGATGGTAAGTTTCAGTACGATCCAATAACAATAGTGACTGCTGTAAGAGCAAATGGGCCTGAAAATAACACGTTGCGATGTAGTGATGTCAATTTCCCGAATTACTATAAAAACAGCGTACTATAAATATCTTAAATTATTTTGAAAGACATAAGACGCAAAACAATATTCATACTGCTTTGGAACATAGATCTTTTAAAAATAACTGACTATATTCGCTAAACAGAATTCTAAAATGTAAATTACTAAAAGGTTTCTGAGCATTGGTACAAGGTTTTATTAATTCAGTAAAACCAGTAGCGTATTTACAATTTTGTCGCCAGTAGGTTAGTTAAATTTTGCCAACCCTATCTACCTCTAATTAGATTCCACATAGCACTGTAAATTGTAGAAAAAAAAGCTATATAAGAACATCGATATCGAAACATATTATCTAACAATATTTAGGTAGATAACTATTAGTATGAATCACTTCAGTATCTAAATGACAAAACAAAAATACCGCAAATTTGCCCCCTCTAAAATCTGCCGCCCTAGGCATCAGCCTACTCAGCCTACTGGTAAATCTACCACTGAGTAAAAAATAAATGAGTTTAAATAATTCTACAGTTAAAGAAGCGCACTGACCTGGAGTTGGTGAAGTGGCAACTGGCTTTGAACTCTTTTTTACATTATTCGCCATAATTCCCATAACTTCGTCGCCTTTGGTGCGGCAATGGACCGAGTTTAACGTTTTGGAACGAGCTGGATACAATACAAAGGTAATTTAAGTCGATTGTTATCACAAATAATTTGATATAGAACCAAATTTTTTTATGACATCGTTCATATTATTATACAAGCTGAACTCGGAATGGGTTGTAACACCTCGGAAGAAAGTATTTTGTTTAGGCAGTAACTTTAGCAGACGTTTACCATAAAACTTACCAAAGTTTTATCGCAGTCAGATAATAGATACACGAATGCCTTGTTGACAAATGTTTACAGAATCATTGCTATTGATAATTCTGTCAATAATTATCTTTCACAATATCGTGTCATGCTATGGCTAATGACGATTTATGGCTCGATCTCCCATTAATTTCTATTGTCATATATTGGACAAACCAGGTTTTCGTGCCCTCATAGAGCAGAAAAAACTACGCGTATGGTTCTAATGTAGACGACTTTTATTTAGTGTTTACCCTACAAATGAAACGATCTATGTACCTACTAGGGAAATTAAAAAAAAAAGAAGACTGAGGAGTTTTATGGACATCCGAATGGAACGGAGTTCCTTTCGCAATATTCTTTTTGTGCGTAGGTTATGATTCATAAATTGCTAGAATTCAAAACATTTTTGAATATTTTCAAAAATTGTCAGCAAGCTGAATTGATTGGTAGAGTTTTATTTTCCTAGGTGATCGGAAAGGGATTTAAGAATCACTGTAAAATTATGTCGGTTTTTTGGTGTGGTTTTTCACAGTTGCATTTTTTGCAGTCAAACCCCTCAACCTGTCGGACAGTAGGTTCAAGACCCATGTCAAACGGGTTTTGATGTCAAAAGGCTATTATAGGATGAATCAATGTGTGAGCGATCTTGGTGTGTGGAATTCAAACCACTCTCTGTACATCCGCTAATAACTACTATAAATACACACATTCAACTATAATGTAATATTTTTTAATAGTTTATATGGTTAGCGTTATGACTTTAATCTCACTTGATCTTAAGTGATGATACGGGTCAAGTTGGTGGACACGCTAAACTTATGGAGGTACTGGCTCTCTCTCAAATGCAACTCCCAGGACACACCTATTAGTATTTAGCAGTAGATTTTCAACTTGAGGGTGGTAGATAGCCAGTGGTAGAAAAGGCCCTACCACCATGTTATGATTTCCTCAAGATGTTTTCTTGCATCGACAGCTTGTAGGTGGATTTGAACTCACGTAGCTTAAAGCGGCGTCCGTACACACTATCACTGAGCTATCATCGCTTCCAAATAGACCTAAAAAAAGATGCAGATCGAATTTCTTACCGATTCTTCTAGATGATTGCGTTACTTTTCGAACCGGTGGAAGTTTTTACGTTCATAATCGCCTACTTGGGGCCTAAATTGAATAAAGATTTTTAATTTGATTTGAACCCGCAAACAAATCAGAACTATACCGTGCGATAAGCAACTCCGTTCCAATATTCCAATCCAATAATTAGAGATTATAGTAACATTAACTTATTTCCCCACACCGTCGTACTTTTGTATCAATGTTTACCTACAGTGTTTAGTTAGGTCATGGGCTCGACAGAGCTTCTTGACCCAGGGTGTGAAATCTTAAAATACGCCAACGTATTTATAACAAAATCTGCTTAGCAGCGGGTGACAGAAATACAATAATGTCTCATCACTTATTACAAAAGCTGGCTTGGTGTATGATTTTCTATATTGGTGTATGGTTGAAATAAAAACTTACTGTCGACAACATAACCCGAGATGGTATTAGAAGTCACTTTAAAATGTTCTTGATCATCGCGGCTTAGATTAAAATTCTCGCTTACACAGCCATCTGTAGTAAACAAAATTATTTTTATTCCTAATTTTCGTTTCTACCTTTAACTCTAACTTTACTTTCCCTTGAAACATAGTTCAACTGTTGGAGCGATTTACTTACATCATTATTTTTCTATGGCTAAGTATTAGTATTATAGTATATTATTATATATAGTATCTTTTCTTGAAAACATTATATACCAAAAATATAGCAAATTTAGACGATAAAAATGACTCCCGGTATGTTACTTCGCAATATTGCAATTAAACCATTCAATACTCGAAGGCTCAAAACAAACTCACTTGCGCTCCCTCTGTATTCCGCTACTGGGTCCTTACTATAACAGATACCTAATTCTCTATGACACCTAAGTAGTTAACTATTGCAATAGTGTAATAAAAAATCTAAAATATGCATTAGTTTTTATATAAGTTTATCGTTATGGCCACAATCTCACCTAATATCCAGTGATGATGTGGCCCTAGATAGTGGGTATCAATTCTGGCTTTCAAGTGCAACCGTCGGCACATGCCTATAGTATTAGGTGTAACATTTTCAATATCAAAGTCCGGTGAAGCTGTCAAAGCCCTTGGTGCTAACAGCGTAAGTCAGGTCGAAAAAAAATTTTCAATTAGAAGGCGGTAGCTACCTAGTTGGGAATTAGAAAAAACTTCGCCAGCGTGCTATGGTTTTACCACGATTTTTCATTTACTGAAAGTTTAAACTTATTGCAGGGATTCGACCTCCCGTCCATTGAGGCGGCGTCCGTACACGTTATTACTGAGCTATCATTGCAGTAAAGGTACCTAGTGAACGTCAAATGATCTCATTTTTTTATATCACAAACAGGTCATACGAATATTATTTACAGAAACTAATGTCCGAGTGTTCTCAAATATAGGTTAAGAAGAAAATATATATTTCCCTTTTTATATTTTAATAATATATAAAAATTATATAATAATTTAATAATAATATTATATTTACTAGTTAAATTATGTTCGGGCTGTTTCTCTGGTGAGGTTTCCCGACGGGACCTCGGTGTCGCGCTCCCGCTCTGGGACCCTTTTACAAAGAACATACGGTTGATTAAACTGAGTAAAATAAAACCAAAAAAAGATATAATCATGCTGATCGACTTTCTTGTCGGTCTTTCTCGATGACTGCGTTATTTTTCAAACCGGTGATAGTAGTTTAACGTTCATAAGCGCCTTTTAAGGGTATAAATAGAAAAAAGATTAAAACTTGACTCAATATCAACGTATATGTCGGCGCGTGGCCTGACGTTACAGGAAAACATACCAGAATTATAAATTAGCACTTTTCTTACTTTCACAAGAGATGTTAGCTCTACAAACGATATCGAAGATCTGAAGTTGACACAGAATAACAGCCGCATTCTATACCCAAAATCAAGTTAAATCATATTAACAAATTAAATTTTTTTCTTTACAAACATACATAAAATATATTTTCTAAATCAAAAATACTTTAAAAGGCAATAAATCAATATTGTAGGATATGGATTCAACAGTTCAAAAAATAAATTTGCCGGAAGTTGTCAAGAAAGCTCCAACATTACACTAGATTTCAAACTTAAATAACAATTACATGCCTCAAAATATCAATTACCATTATAACCGTAATTCCAAATTTGCTTAGAAATAAAATCAGCCGCGCCCGTATATACATACACTATAACAGACTAGCTAGTGCCAACGACTTCGTTTGCTTTTTTAAACCGTAAACCGCGCTTGAGCATAAAATCCGAAATTAGTAGTTTAAGTTATAAGTATAACGTTATCAAAGGAATAAGCAAGCGTAAAATTTTGTAAAATCTTCAATTAACTATAAGATAATTTGGAATCCTCAATTGTTGGTTCTGTCAAAATTATATGAGATGAACATACATACCAGGCATAAATTTTATAATTATTAGTAAATTACGTTTTACAATTTGTAGTTTCTTGAACATTCTGTTAAGAATTTATGAGTACAATTAATTTTACTACACTATTTCAGTTTTGAAGCAACTTTATTCATAAGACATCCAATTGTCCCTTATGGGAAAAGTATAGAACAGGTACTTCTTGCTTATTTTTATAAAACAGTTTGTACTAAAACAATGCATGTCGAAACTGTACCATTGTGAGGGTAAACAAGAATATACTTACGAGATGAAGTTTTTGTCGGTGACAAAGATTTACTCCGTTGTACTTTTCCAATTGTCCCCGTTATCGTCATGCCTTTTATTTCTTGTCTTAACCCTATTTTATATTTTAAAAATATATTTAAAATAAAATGCATTAACTCGTTATTAAACAATTTAGTAATAATTTTGTAGATGATTGTCCATGCAACTGTAGCTCATAATTGGTACGCTGTCTTTTTTTTCGAGCATATCTATTTATTTCATAATTTAACAATTTACCGTCAGCCTACACTTTCACCTCATGTTTTTTTTAGTTATGGTTTTAGCGTTATTGCTACAATCTCACTTGATGTTGGCCCAAGATGGTGAATATGGACTGGCTTCAAATGCAACTGCCGGAACACACCTACAGGTATTTGGTCGCAGATTTTCAACTTGAGGATGGTACCTAGTCAGGCAGGAATTAGAAAAAGCCCTACTACCGTGCTATGATTTCATCATATTGTTTTCCTTCATCAAAAGCTCAATCACATAGTAGGTGGATTCGAACTCACGTCCCTTGACGTGACGTCGGTACACACTACCAACTGAACTATCATCGTTTCGAGCGAGTTAAGTAAGAATGTGGTTAATGTTGGCAGACGTTCAATCATTATCGTACATGTACCATCATTTCATGATTTTCACGATCTATTTCACCTTCAAACCTGACCGTACAACCTTTGTGGACAGCAGCAGCTAATAACAGTTATATTTTTAGAGGTATTTATCTAAATGAGATTGATTACTTTTACAGTGATCAATTTATAGTATTTTAACTGACTACATTTGCAATAAATAATGTTTTAGGTAGGAATCCTTACCGATATTATAAATACGAAAGTGCGTTTGTTTGTTCTAAAGATAGATGGGAACTTGGAGACGGTGATAGGCTACTTTTTCTCTCAAAAAAACTCACTGTAATTGGGATAAACTAAATGTTGCATAAAACATTTTATTGCGTCAAAATCAATATTCACGCGAGCGAAGCCGCAGGTAAAACCTAATTAAATATAATTTTATAAAGTATAATAATTTTACATCCCTGATTGTGGTCCACGATGGTGGACGCGCATAACGTAAGTAGGGGAATTGACTCTGAAAGAGCAGTTGTCAAAACATATTGATATAGGTATTTGGAGACATGTTGTTACTTTGACGGTGGTAGGTAGCCAGGAGAGCATTAGAAAATGCCTTACAACTATACTGTGATTTAAGATCAAGCTCATAGCCGGGATTCGAACCTAGATCGATTCTAAAAAAAGTAATTACACTTTATATTACTTATTAAAATTTGAATACGACTAGCGGGCTTCTAAATTTTAACTATATATTCGCTAACTATATATACTTTGTTCGCGCGGAACTAAAAATTATTCAATAATTTTTTCTCGATTTTGTAACTTTTTTCAATACAGCTTTGCTCCTATTGTGATAGCGTGATGTAGCTTGTAATCTTCCTCAGTTTCAGATTTCTCTATCAAAAACAAAAAAAAAACCCGAAAGGTAGTACGTTTAAACAAACAAAATTTTTCGCTTTATAATAATCATAAAAATAAGCTATTTTTTCATAGAGAACATATGCTATTGTTGAACCCTGCAAAAATAGGGTAATGTCTGTTGGGCTAAGTAGTCAATAACAGTAATCCAACTATATTCAAATACGTCCCAACTCAGTGTATTTAAGACGGCTGGAAGAAATCGGAGTAGAAAATAATTGGAAAATATCATGGACTTACTCGAAGCATTACTTTCTCTGTAATTAGCGTGTGGTGCAGGCACCGAACACGCGCCGCGACATGACGACGGTCTCTTTCCAATACGGTTCTCTGTAATGTTTCAATATACCAACAATCATGCACTACTATTGCACGCCTCATACCGTGAAGCGGGTGAGGTTGTGCTCTACTCTCGACACGTCAAGATCAAGCAATTTTTAGCTCTTAAACTGCCTCTAATACAACCAATTTGCTTTTATACGATATTATTAGTAGATGTATTTCAATAAACCTTTTCAAGTAATTTATTATGAGTAGATAGATGTATTTCAAGAAACCTTTTCAAGTAGTTTATCTCATATTTAGTAAAAAATAATTTTATTTTACTATATTAAAAAGACCGGTTTAGCTATTACGTGGACGTCCAAATTATTTTATACGAGGTGGTCACGATAACTCCCGAAAAAATTGAGGTAACGAAACTGAGATGCATTTATTACCTTAAGAACAACGTCAACCAGTTACCTATTTCATATCAATAGCCTAGTACCCGTAGTTTAATAATAAAATAATGTTCTGCAAGCCTCATCTTTAAATTTATTGTTTTTTCAAATATTTGGTATTGTATTTTTTTTTCTTCTTAAGGAAAAGGAAAAGATACCGTAACCATACAGCCGAGTTCAACGTTATTTCATAATAAAGAAGTTAGTGCTTCAACATATTAGAAATTCTCTAGGTAAAACTATCCACGCAGTTTTTGTAATAAATGATCATAGTATGTGATGTAATCAAATGAATAGTATGAGGCGGGAACTTTTGGATTTTCCAAACTTTTTTCTATTTATATTGAAGCGATGATAGCTCAGTTGGCACTATGTACAGACGCCGCACCAATGCACGTGAGTTCGGATCCTTACAGTAATAGTTTGTACCCAGATATAGTGCCCATATCAGATACAAGCACCTCTCGGCGTTAGCTGGCTACACATCCATATACTATAAAGTCTGGTTGTGTTGTGACAACAATTAGGTTCTGTAGAACCTTCTTGTCGGTAAACGTTGAATCTATGGAATGGGTTACCCAGCAGTTCTTCAGAAAAGGATTTAAGTACGGTTTCCATGGTTAGTAGGATAGCTGTAATGCTCCTGATATTGCGGCTGTCTATAGGCGACGGCAACCAATTTTTTTTCATGGAAATTATTTTCAGATACACTCCCAAAGCGGGGGAACAGGGAAGGTTATGTGGGACTCGTCCAACGCTAGTCGCCGGGCATACTAAGTATGACGGTCTGAGATCGATTAATTAAAAAATCGATTTTTGGGCTAAAAAAATCAACCTTGTAAATCGATTCACAGCTCTGAATCGATCCAGTGAATCGTTATTTCACTATTAAAAATCGAGGCTCGATTCTAATCTATTTTCATGAAACATTATTTACAATTATTTTTTTGCTTTACCCAAACATATATAGAAATGATATTTTTTTTTAAATTATACAGTTTTTAGTTCAACGCAGAATGACTAGATGGCGTTAGAGTCGAGTTACATCGCACTTATGATGTTGTTTACTCTTTGTATGTACCTCTCACCGATGGATTAATTTTCCTGCAGTTGTCTAATATAAAATTCTGTCGACGTCGGCCACGTAACATCTTCCTCGACCCACCCGATAAAATATCTAGTCAAAATAATGACTACCCAATAATTAAACGCACGCACGCACGCGCTAATCCGCGAAACCGTCGTCCTCGCCGCCGAGGGCGGGCGGTTAACTTCGCTCCCGCACACCCGCCGCGGCCTCCTTCGGCGGACGCTCGAGCCTAGGTCGATCCTCCGGAATGGAGCCCTCGAGCTAACCCGCTCGCGCGATACAGTGACACTTCACACTCACTGAATCCACATCATCACACTGCATGTCACATACGTGCACACTCACTCAGTACGTACACGGTTCTGTGAGGGACCGCCCTTGGCCCTGAATGTGGTTCGGCCTTTTAAGGATTAAATTTTCTTTTCAGTTAACTCATATAATTTCAGTGTGTCATTGCCTTCTTCTCGGTTCTCTGGGTTCGATTCATTAGGTTAGATACTCGCGTCTTTCGTCAGATAGGTAGGAAGGACGCACAGTACAATCCTGTCTCGCCGCGTTGCACAGTACAATCTAAAATAAGAGTTTTATCAGATCCTTAAGAGGATCAGTTAGTTTAGACTTCTTTTTCAATATTCGCTTAGTAATAGCTAGTACCGCGCTCGTTTTTCTCGTTCGCGAATCGGCAACAGCCCAAGCCGAGGTTCGGTCACTAGTGACACCCTTGTGCGAGTTGCCCCGCGGGTTTGAGCGCCTTCAGCGCTCACCCCACTAGTTCAGGTGAAGCTGTAAAAGCCCCTAAGGCTAACAGTGTAGGTCCTTTCGAAAAAAAAAAAAAAAAAAATTAATTTTCCTGTATTCTCGGTTCGATTCGATTCATTAGGTTAGATACTCGCGTCTTTCGTTAGATAGGTAGGAAGGACGCACAGTACAATCCTGTCTCGCCGCGTTGCACAGTACAATCCAAAATAAGAGTTTTATCAGATCCTTAAGAGGATCAGTTAGTTTAGACTTTTTCTTTTTTACATTTTATAATATTCGCTTAGTAATAGCTAGTACCGCGCTCGTTCTCGTTCGCGAATCGGCAACAGCCCAAGCCGAGGTTCGGTCACTAGTGACACCCTTGTGCGAGTTGCCCCGCGGGTTTGAGCGCCTTCAGCGCTCACCCCACTAGTTCAGGTGAAACTGTAAAAGCCCCTAAGGCTAACAGTGTAGGTCCTTTCGAAAAAAAAAAAAAAAATAATTTTCCTGGGCGATTCGGCAACAGCCCAAGCTGAGGTAATCGGTCACTAGTGACACCCTTGTGCGAGTTGCCCCGCGGGTTGGAGCGCCTTCAGCGCTCACCCCACTAGTTCAGGTGAAGCTGTAAAAGCCCCTAAGGCTAACAGTGTAGGTCCTTTCAAAAAAAAAAAAATAATTTCCCGAGTTAGAATTGCTTATATGTGTGAATCCTTCAAAAATTGTATAAATTGTACAATGATATAATCGATTATTGTGGTATCCTTTTTGTTTTCTATGATTGGTTTTTATATTGAAAATAGAAGCACGAGAAGCGAATAGAACAAAAACTTTTTTTTTATGAATCCATCTCTTGGATCTCGATTATTTCTGTGTATCAATTCATTAAATTTCGGCTTTAATTGATCCAAGAATCGATTTTTTAAAGAATCGCATCCCTAGCGATTACTCCACGACCATCTGTCGCCTTCATGGAGCGACGTGGGCTCGAACATGCAATCACAGTTATCATTAGATAGGTTCCTGTCTATTTGATGCTGTTTAGCATACTTTATTTTACGTAAGTTGTTCGCTATCAAACGAGAAAATTGTATCTAAAATAAATCTTTTTTTTATCCCCTTACCCGAAGGCACGATTTTATTGTGTAAGTTTAAAAGCGCTATATATGTTGGCCCAAACACTAAATTTCTTTCAACCTATGTATTAATGTAACAAAAGCTTAAGGAAGAAATGTAAAGAATGATAAAAATTGGTTACCAAATGAAATACATAGTCACTAGTTACAACTAAGAAAACAAATAAAATAAAAACAAACTATATATTTTCAACTTCTTATATTTTACAGAATAAACAACTGTATTAACACTAATTTTATAAATATACATTATCTTTTTCCAACATAAGTAATCACAAGAATTAATTACAAACTAAAATGATGTTCCATTGAACATAGTCGAATGACTTTCAGTATCGAATTATTATGAATAAGTGATCAGATAATCAACAATAGAAATGTAACAAGGCACTACATATAGAGGGTATACATGAAAAGTACCGACTCATAGGAGCTTCGATTGAAAATATCGAACCTTTTCCGGAAAAAAACGTAAGTGCCAAAAACTTTGTTTATTGTAACCACCTAAAAATTATCTTTGTAAATTATAAGCAGTATGTTAACACCAACTATTTTAATAGATCAGTAGTTAATTATGAACAAGTCATAAATTTTTATAAAGATATGATAAATGCTTTTCAATAAGGAATGAAAAACTCTCCTGCAAAAAGAGCATATTGCACGTACGGTGTTTTTCCTGAAAAGGCTCGATAGAAAGTACAAAGTTTTCTAATAATGGAAAAAATGTTTGGATGTACTAAAATGTGTCATACAATGATTGTATATTGTCAAAATAACGCTAGTATATTAAAAAAATTATAGTGAAGTTAGAACTTTGTAACCCAAATTATAAAAATGTATAACTAAGGTTAACACTATATATCCAAAATGGCTCAAATACATTTTTTTTACATATATATAGTTTAGTTATGGCCACAATCTCACTTGGTGTAAAGTGACGATGTGGCCCAAGATGGTGGACACGCTATGCCCAGTGAAGGGACTGACTCTAAACTGCAACTGCCGAAACACACCTGTCGGTATTTAGCGGCAGATTTTCAACTTGAGTATGATAGCTAGCCAGGCGGACATTAGAAAAAGCCTTACTACCACCTCACAATGTTTACCTTCGACGAAAGCTCAAGCTCATTGTAGATGGATATGAACCAACGTCCCTTGACGCGGTGTTCGCAAACAGTACCAATTGAGCTATCGTCGCTTTAATATTCTTGAAGTTCATGTTCTTTATGATTTCTAGTTAACAATACATAAACAAAAATGCACAAACACCAAAACTGTATGACCGAAATATATTTATTTATTTATAGGTCACCAACAAAACGTAATATTTTACATTTAAATAGTAAATATTTAAAGTTTACTCAAGATGAATGAAGTTAGCGCTAATGTATTACCAGATGTCTTACTATATAACTGAAATTGTCCTATTGCACTAAAAGGTACGGTCAGAAGGTAAAACTAAAAAAAAAGTGCTAATATATCAAAAAACTTTATACCCAAAATAGCAATTTTAGGCTACAATTTACATTAACACTTGGTTTCTCGGACATTTTTCATATATGCAGTCAGTACTCATCCTTACCCTCCATAGCACAACAAAAAATAACCTACAACTAACTAACGCTACCACTCTCTCTGTCTACAGACGTTTCAGATTTGCTATCGACATTATCTATGGTACTATCGACATTACCATCGTTATCTATGGTATTTTCACTCTGTGGCGAGTCATCGACTACCGACGTGGAATATTTGCGAATTGTATTAGGTCGATCTGTACCGGTTATGTTCGGGGAAGACGATCTCTCCTTCTGGCGACTTCGATGGGCCGCTTTTAACTCCATCTCGACGCAATGTTCCGCGAACATCAGCTGCAACGGCGCATACATATGTGGCAGCAACTCTAGGTCATTCATCGTGACCTGAAACAATTATTGATTTGATCATACAAACTGTATACAGACTAGAAGTGTCCGCAGCTTTGTTTGCGTCAAATTAAAGATTATATCATAATTTATTGACCGTTTTTGTAATATTTTCAATATACCTTTTCTTCTATATGTGGTATGGTGATCTTAAAATGACATTTTTGAAATCCGACTGGTATATTTAAAGATCTCCGTGTTCATACAAACAAACTTTTCCTCTTTATTATCTTAATATAGATATACATTCAAAGTAATGCTTGACGATACCAACCCCAATCGATAGTTTGGATATTTTGGGGTCCCTAAGACTAGTCAACTTCCATTTTGTGTGCCTAATTTGAAGTTTTCAAAATATTTGTCATAAATTTAAATGCATTATTCGTAAATTAAAATTTTATCTCTTTTCCACATTTAGTACTTAGAGTAATAATAGTATATATTTTTATATAGTTTTGTCAAAAGACAGGATTGGCTCTACAAAAACTAAACAAAACTTTATGGACGTAATAATAAATATACATTGACTATTATATACTACTAAGATCACGTCTACAACTTCTATCCACATATACCTTTTTTTTCTTAACATGGAGAAAAATCATTTACGTATCGCCTCTCACATGTGCGGATTACGGGAACGCCTTACCCAACTTCATCTCTTGCGTATCATTAAAAAAACTCACTAAACAACCGTGTGATGATCTAATTCCTAGGACTGATTTCGTAGTACTAGAGTGTTTCTATATCGAAATAAAACTAATTTAAACGGATTTTATCACGGTTATTAGTTATAAGAAATCATTAGTATTTCTATAATTACGATGCTTCTCAAAACATGCTTCTAGAATCGCACTGCTTCTATAATTATAATGCTTCTAAAATCGCAATGATTCCAGAATTGAATTGCTTTTAGAATTATATTGTTTGTAGAATCGTATTTCATCTAGAAATGCGCTGCTTCTAAAATCACACTGCTTCTTGAAACGCACTGCTTCTAGAATCACACTGGTTCTAGAATCGCACTATTTTGAAAGTCACAATGCGTACAGAACCGTGCTATTTTTAGAATCACACTGCATTTAGATGCGATGATAGCTCAGTGGTAGTGTGTAGGACTTTGCGTTAAGGGACTTGAGTTCGAATCCAACCACCTACAATGAACTTGAGCTTTCGGTGAAGGAAAACATCGTGAGGAAACCATAGCATGGTGGTAGGGCATTTTTCTGATGCCCATTTGGCTGTTCACTACACTCAAGTTGAAAATCTGTCGCTAAATACCAATAGGTGTGTTCCGGCAGTTGCACTTGAGAGCCAGTTCCTCGACAGGTTTAGCGTGTCTACTAACTTGGGCCGTATCGTCACTTAAGATTAGATGAGATTATGGCCATAACGCTGAACCTTAACTACATAAAAAAGGTGAGTTATTTAGTAGATATATATCAATGACTTCACTGACTTTCTTAAAGTATCGACACATTTGCGTGCTTCCAGTACTCCTGTTTATAGTATTTCCTCAAAAAAAAAAAAAAAAAAAAACAAACCACACTGCTTCTACAATCGCACCGCTTCTAGAAGCAAAGTGTTTCTAGTATCGAAGTGCTTGTGGAATGTGAGTGTTTTTTTTTATAGCTCCGGCATTACCCCTAACATATCAGAGACTTTTTTATAATATTTTTTTTTTCATTGTGTGCTATTTTTTTTCTTTACAATTTTAATTTGAGCGCATTCTTTTACTCTTATTTCAATTCTTATATTAATACAATTTCTTATTTAAATAAAACTATTTTCAACGGATTTTATCGCGGTTATTTATTAAATTTTGATCCCGACGTTTCGAAAGCTTTTCAGCCTTCGTGATCACGGGGCGGACTGAGGTGTAGGTTGTGCAGAAAAGTTTACGTTACCGTGTCTACCTTCAATTTAATTTTTATCATTGATAGTGTTCCGATCTATCTTGATCTTGAGAAAGATCACTATCAATAATAAAAATTAAATTGAAGGTAGACACAGTAACATAAACTTTTCTGGACAACCTACACCTCAGACCGCCCCGTGACCACGAAGGCTGAAAAGCTTTCGAAACGTCGGGATGAAAAATTTAATAAACAACCGCGATAAAATCCGTTTAAAATAGTTTTATTTCAATGAATAATATTCGCGTAAACCTAAGAAATCACAATTTCTTATTCTAATTTTTTTTTTTTTTTTTTTTTTTTTTTTTTTTTTTTTTTTTTTATGCAGATACCTGCATGTTGTCGAAGGCGATGCCGACGGTGCCGTCGCCGGTGAGCACGCGCGCGTTGAGCCGCGGCAGGCGCGCGTACCGCTGGCTGAAGTGCGTGAGCAGCGTGTACCGCGCGCGCATCCCGCGCCCCGCCTCGATCGCCTGCGACGTCGTCGAGTGCATCTTCGTGCGCGCCTCCTCCGCCAGCTCGTCCTCCATCGTCGCCTCGTGGATCAGCACCGTCGACCTGTCGCCTGCGTGCACGAGCACACGTTTATACATTGTGGAAACTTGTAGCGCTTTGAAGCGATGATAGCTCAGTGGTAGTGTGCACGACTTCGCGTCAAGGGACGTGGGTTCGAACCCGAGCACCTACAATGAGCTTGAGCTTTCGGTGAAGGAAAACATCGTGAGGAAACCATAGCATGGTGGTAGGGCTTTTTCTAATGCCCGCCTGGCTAGCTACCACCCTCTAGTTGTGAACCTGCCGCCAAATACCAATAGGTGTGTTCCGGCAGCAGCACTTGAGAGCCAGTTCCTCCACAGGTTTAGCGTGTCTACCATCTTGGGGCCGTATCATCACTTAAGATCAGGTGAGATTACAGCCGTAACGGTAAACCTTAAGTATAAAAAAAAAAAAAAAAACTTCTTTAGGCATATCGTCACTGAACACTTTCCATCAGGTATATATATACTATGTATATATGTGCACTTTTTGAATGAACAAACAGCGTGAAACTTGTGTCATCGTTACCGAACACTTTCCATCAGCTATATATATATTGTGTATATATGTGCACTTTTTGAATGAACAAACAGCGTGAAACTTGTGTCATCGTCACCAAACGCTTTCTATCAGTTACATGTATGCTGTGTATATATGTGTACTTTTTCGGTGTACAAAAAAGTGAAACTTGTGTCATCGTCACCGAACGCTTTCTATCAGTTACATGTATATTGTGTATATATGTGCACTTTTTGAATGAACAAACAGCGTGAAACTTGTGTCATCGTCACCGAACACTTTCCATCAGCTATATGTACTGTGTATATATGTGCATTTATTGAATGAAAAAACAGCGTGAAACTTGTGTCATCGTCTCCGTACGCTTTCCATCAGTTACAAGTATACTATGTAAATATGTGTACTTTTTCGGTGTACAAAAAGCGTGAAACTCGTGTCATCGTCAGCGAACGTTTTCCATCAGTTACATGTGTACTGTGTATATATGTGTATTTTGGGTGCACAAAAATCGGGGAGCTTATATCGTCGTCAACGAACGCTTTCCATCAGTTACATGTATATTGTGTATATATGTGCTCATTTTGGGTGCACACCAATCGGGAAGCTCGTGTCATCGTCACCGCATGCTTCCCATGAGCTATATGTATACTTGTATATATACATATATATACACCTTCGTGCTGTTATAACCCTTATTATTATAAACACAAAGCACACTCAGTGTCTTAGGTTACGACGTCGTTTTATCACATGTGCAATTCTGCAATTTGACATTTTACTTAACTTTATTATAAATTTCCATTAGTTCAATCAGTCAGGATTAAAACCTCGCGGAGTACGGTTGTAACCACTCGAAATAAATTCGGAAGTCAGTGTTCAATGTAAATTTTTTATGAAAATATAGAAACATTTAAATAGTGTAAAAGTGTAGTTTTTTTAAAAAAGACAAACAGGGCCGGCCTCCTAACAGTGCGTTATTGGTATATATTATACCCAGTTTTTACAGCTTCCTTATCGCAACGCGCAAACGTATTACTACTACGTGGTAACTCATCGGGTCCTGACTCCCGTGTTGATAGAGACCCGGGACAGCTTTCGCAATTCTTCTAATCGCACAACCATACAACCAAATTCAAGTGAAAACCTCTTAAGCCGTCACGCTCGTATATGTGGCGCTCGTTCGGGTGAAGTCGGCGCGAGTCGACTAAGAAAGCAAGAGACATAGCGTTATATGGGAGGACGTGACTCATCAGTCGCATTTAGTATAGATATAAACACTGTACCTATATGTGCTAATACGTTATATTTTAATTTCGTATTACTAATCTCGCATTTTACAAGCTTTCGCAAGGTTTCACTTCTATTGTGTGTTGTTAAGCACACATATTTTTTTTTATCTTGGAGCGATACTATACGTCGGAAGTATTTGCTGCATCACAACAGTTGATTAATTCAAATGTATATACACATTGATACATTTATCTCGCATTATTTTTTATAATATACATTTTTACCTATATAGTAAACTCTACATAGCGATATCTAAGGCACTGGCGCATTTTATAGCGTTATTGAAAGTTAAGTAATTTCGTTTTTAAAGAGATTGGCCTTAAATCGAGCTTACACCGTATTTTCATTCCCACTTATAAATACTCATGATAAGTTTGATTTGCATATACATTATTGGGGTTACAGAAAAATATGTCCTTTTATGTAGGTACTTTTCATCCAGAAAAAGTACTATTCCCGATAGATATCTAAAGAAGTTTCAAAATCACAGTGAATAAATAATTATTCTATATTTTTATTTTATTTTGAACTAGCTGTCTCGGTGAGTAAGTTCGGAAATTAGTTCGGTGGAACTAAATTGTATTTAATCATTTTCACTCTTTTTTTATACTTAAGGTTTAGCGTTATGGCCATAATCTCACCTGATCTTAAGAGTCGATACGGCCCAAATTGGTAGACACGCTAAACCTGTGGAGGAACTGGTTCTCAAGTGCAGCTGCCGGAACACACCTATTGGTATTTGGCGGCAGGTTTACAACTTGAGGGTGGTAGCTACCCAGGCGGGCATTAGAAAAAGCCCTACCACCATGCTATGGTTTCCTCACGATGTTTTCGTTCACCGAAAGCTCAAGCTCATTGCAGGTGCTTGGATTCGAACTCACGCCCCTTGACGCGAAGTCGTAAACACTACCACTGAGCTATCATCGAAAAAAAATTAATTAAAAAAAAGTGTTATACATCCTATGTTCTCAGGGCTAATGTAATATTCTAATGGTGAAAGAATTTTTGAAATCGTTACTAACAAAAATACAAACAAATCTTTCCTCTTTATAATATTAGTATAGATGTAGTGAAAAGTAAATACCGATTTTGATCAGTTCTCCACAAGGCAAAGTGTCTCCGGAGTAGGTGATCTTCTGACCCTTGTCTAGCTCTATGGCGACCCCGAATGCGTTGGGGCAGTGCGACACCAGGCAAGTGTTGATCTGCTGCAAGCCGATGCTGGCGAGCACTGCCGACGTCATCTCACATTTCGTTGACGCGTTATCATATAACTTTAAAATAAAAAAATATATATATAATGATTTCTTAGGTTTACGCGAATATTATTCATTGAAATAAAACTAATTTAAACGGATTTTATGGCGGTTATTTATTAAATTTCGATCCCGACGTTTCGAAAGCTTTTCAGCCTTCGTGGTCACGGGGCGGACTGAGGTGTAGGTTGTCCAGAAAAGTTTATGTTACTGTGTAAAATTAAATTGAAGGTAGACACAGTAACATAAACTTTTCTGGACAACCTACACCTCAGTCCGCCCCGTGACCACGAAGGCTGAAAAGCTTTCGAAACGTCGGGATCGAAATTTAATAAATAACCGCGATAAAATCCGTTTAAATTAGTTTTATTTCAAAAATATATATATCTTAACACTTCATATAATTCGCAACACGAACGAAATCGGCTCAATTCGCAATTTTCCAAAAATGCGCTTTCTGCGCCGGAGTGTTAAGAAATTCGCGGCAAATAGTGCACGGATTGAAAGAGAACTAAACATACAGACGTCTAGCACTTTTTTAAACTAAATATGCAGTTTCAACTAGATAGGTAACTGTGTGAGTTTTTAAAATTTTCAGGAAGTAAAAAATATAAAAATTGTGGATAACATTCTGGGTTCAATTAACAATTGAAAGCTACAAAAAAGCCACATTTAATTGTTTTGTGAACATATCGAAATTATCTATATACACGCCATGAAGTCAACATTTTGGTGACTAAATTGCATGGTGGTAGGGCTTTTTTTAATGCCCGCCTGCCTAGCCACCATCCTCAAGTTGAAAATCTGTCGCCAAATAACAACAGGTGTGTTCCGGCAGTTGCATTTGCGGGCCAGTCCCTATACAGATTTAGCGTGTCTACCAATTTGGGCCGTATCGTTACTTAACATCAGGTGAGATTATGGTCATAACGCTAAACCTTAACAAAAAAAAAAAAAAAAACATCATATAAGTATTTCGCGTGTCTATAATAAAACATACTTAATTTTAAGTTTTACAAAAACGAACTGTCGATAGAAAATAGCTTAAAAATTCTTGTCAATTAATTCGCGGGTTGAAAGAGTTCGAAATTTTCATTACTCATTGTTGTACTGTTGTACTACGAGCATGCGATATCAGAAAAATGATATTTTTTGGGTAAAAAAAGAGGTAATCAAGAGCTAAATGCAACCGATGAAATAACTCTGCATTACAAAGTGAACGAAAACTGGACATTAGTCTTAGATCACAAGAGGATCAAGACCATATATTAGTAGGCCCGGTTCAAAATTTAGGGCTGTAGGTAGAAACTGTGCTAAACCGAGAGGTAAATCAAAGGGCACCAAATTAATTTGACCTCAATGAGATGGGTTAAGTATAGCTTTCCACCTGTCAAATGTACACTACACTACCGAAAATTTGGCTGCGGAATATTCGGTATTCCCAGCTAAAGCAACGGCGATTATTCGAAGATTCGATTAAGAGCGAAGCCAAATTATTATAATACTAGCTGTATCCGAGACTCCGTTCGCATGAAACTAAAAATTTAATTAATCACGTTTATAAAAAAAATTTATATAGCCTATGTAACTCAAGGCTAATGTAGCATTGTAATGATGAAAGAATTTTCGAAATCGGTCCAGTAATTCTTGAGTTTTACAAACAAAAATACAAATCTTTCCTCTTTATTATATTTGTATAGATGAAGTAAACGTCGACAACATGACCAATTGTAAAATTCCTACTAAAAATACAGTTATGATGACAAGGTGACTCAATAAAATTGTAAAAAATAATCTCACCAGATTCTGGTTCGGTATCAAGGTGAACTCGGTTTTTATCCTTTCGAACTGCTGGTCGTACATGTTGAGCCACGTGACGATCTGACCTGGGGCCAGCAGGTAGCACGGCTCCGGCTTCTGCGAGGGTGAGAGCTCTTCGAATGCTTGCCGTCGAGCCTGTAGGACACCGATCAGTCCTGCAAATACAAATCACTACTACATTCGATGTTCATTCGCCGTTTTATTGAACACTATCTGTGCCCGCGACTTAGTTTGGGTGTAGGGTTACTACATGCGAAAAGTTTTACTGGAAAAAATTCATGCCTGAGTAATAAATTTCCTGATATTTCGGCAGCAAAGGTATCTTATTTTAAACACTCGCGGATAAGCTTGAATATGCGTGGTACGAGATTCATATGAATAATTAAGAAATAATCAATTAGTTGAATGCTAATTAGTAGATTTTATTCTTTCATTACAAATTTAGTACCACTACTTTTACTACTATACTCTTTTTCTTTTAACTACTGACAATTTCCAATTTTCCCTGTTTCCCTGATAGACAGCTGAAATTCCGGACATTTGAGGAAAATACCTGTCACCTGGTAACTCTTTTGCGTGGAACTATGAATTATTTCATAATTTTTGCCCGACCTTGTAATTTTTTTTCAATATAGCTTTGCTCCCATTCGCGGTAGCGTGAGGTTTTCAAAAACTATTTTTGTAGTTGACAGAACAATCATTGAGGAAGACTTTAGGCTATTTACAGTCATGCTACCACCAAAAGAATTGTACTGAAGAGTTACAAAAACGGGCTAACATTATTAAAGAATTTTTAGTCTTAACGTCAACGAACTTCCGGGCAATATAACTGTAGTGCACAGCGTAAAAAAATAGAGTTATATAAAACCATGTATTATGGAATTATTACATTTAAAAAGATCTATTAAACTGTAGGCACGCTCTATCTCTATCCTCTAGGATTAACACAATTATCCGTACCAAGCCAGGGGCGATTGCTGGTTAAAAATAAATATGACCCAATAAGGACTTACCGATGTGATGGTCAGCGTGCAAATGCGACACGTATATCGCTTTTAAAGTCCTCAAGAATGCATTCACTTTCTTAGCCCCGTAGAACCGTACGAACTGTCCGAAAGTACCTTCACCACAATCCAATAATATCGAACGGTTTTCACTGAAAATAATTTAATATTTTGCACAAAAAAATAAAAATATATAAGTTTTTGCACGCCTCATAAATGAAACGTAGAGGTGGGTACTACTGTCACTTCACGCAAAATAATTGATTTTTCAAGGTTAAAATGACTCTATTTGTCTTATACTGCACTTGTAAAATAATATATGCACATTAATATCAAGGAATAAACACTATTTTTATTACACATGTTATTTTTGTTGCCACTTTTTTATTTAAACTAGTTAAAAATCTGTTTAAAAAAATGTAGCCAAAAATGTATGTATGATTCAATACTTACTCGACTTGGACAACGATGGCGCTGGTGTTCCTCGTCTTGCTGGGTATACAGGAACCGGTGCCCAGGAACACGATCTTCGGGTATTCCTTCTGGGAGCCGCTGTTCGTGTACCTCAAGTTGTCGACGACCCGCCGGAACTGCTCCAGGCTGCCGACGAACCCGTCTACATCCATCGTCTCCTGTATATACTCCTGGATGTGAAGTTTTGGCTCTGCCGACCTAACGAATTAAAGAAATACTTAATTCGTATAAAGAATTATATGTAAATATGAAAATGTTTTTTTTTTCGTGCATATATTATATGTATGACTTGATGAATCTCTTTTTTTACTTATGGCATCTACAAACGCATTCGCTAATGTCAAGTGAGAGTAGCAATCATTATAAGCAACGAAGACACTCACCTAGACTCAGAACAATGTCACACAAATAATTGTGTCGCGTGTGGATCGAACCCACAACAGTGAAGAAAAATCATGCAGCTTTTCAAAAACTTAATAGCCTATATCCATCTATGAAAAACTCTACAAGTAGTTTCGACGTGATGATATTATAAAATCTTTATTAAATTATCTTCATAATATTTGGTCAAAACAAATCGCAAGTTAATGGCCACATAGTAATATAGTAATAAACGGGGAAGTACGTATGTATGTATGTCCGTATGTATTTTATGCCGGCCGCAAAAAAGAGACATGTATATATTGCTATGAGTCGTTAGATTATGAACGTATCTTATTATAATGGAAAAATCACGGACAGATATATTTAATCCTATAAATTATCACATTAACAATAACAGAACAATTATGCATTAAATATAATCCCATGACCTATAGCAGTTTTGTTTCAATAGTTTATACAATATCGCATTACACACGATGGTATTTTCTATTATTTAAGTTACTCGATGTGTCAATCGGTACACAACATACTTCTTTGAACGCCGACGCGATACTGAGCTTTGATTGTGCCGTATGGCACAAAATTAGTGTACCACTTTCGAAGTGCATTTTTCGTATCTTTTCGTATCTATCTTTAAATAATCTGTAGGTATGGCTTTATGGCTACAATCTCACTTGATGTTAAGTGACGAAGAGGCCCAAGATAGTGTACACGCGAAGCCTAGTGAAGGAACTGGCTCGTAAGTGCAACTGCCAGAACACTTTATTGGTGAGATTATGGCCATAACACTAATACCTAAACAATATAAAAATTGTCTTGCTCTGAAAACAGTGTATTATTTCTATGGGAGATACAAGCTGTGTCCGCAACTTCCTTAGCGTGGAACTAAAAATTATTAAACAATATTAGCAAATATAAACTTTTGCCAATAGAGTTTTACCCCTATTGATGATAGCGTGATATTGAATAGCCTAAAGGGTTCCTCAATTATTGTTCTATCAAATACAAAAATATTCTTTAAAACCTACTGGTAGTTCCAAGATTAGCGCGTTCAAACAACCTAACAACCAAACAAATTTTCCGCTTTACCATCGTTTACGATAAATCATGCACGACAGTACAATACCTTGTCTATGCACCCTTCACCCCCCCACTTTCTTTCCTACCCCTCTCACCATGACATAAGGTCAGTTGCGTTTTGAATACGAGCGACGCGTGAGCAATTATGACTACGGCCCATCATATTTGTGATTAACCAGAACATTATTGCAAGTATACACGTGTTAGAAGGTGCGTGCTCCAGCCGAAATACCAAGAAGAGGAGACCTCCTAAACTATCGAAATCGGCATTCAGATGAGCCCTTTCTTTTCATCATCCCATCCGGTACTGCATAAATCGCCATTAGGTTTCAATAGGTTCTACTATATTCGCGACTGATTTATTATTGAGAAATTTAAAACCCGAACCAGCGCAAACAACCTTATTAATATAGATTAGAGAACGAACAATCGGTGTCTTACCTATCAAGCTGCTTCTTTGGCCTCAGATGGAAGACCGTGAGTGTTCTACCGGCGATCAGTTCGATTTTCTTATTGGAATCTTCGTCCTCGCTTGGGGCCGTTTGCCCGTCGCCCTTGCAAGGTCCCTCCATGTTAACTATATTCTGGAACTGTGCGAGCGCTATCTAAAAGTACCACGATTACGTCGCACCCGCCACCTTGTACCAGTACTAACTACAAGTTTTAAGCTGATAAGTTACGAGGTTCAATTACAAAAAAAAAAATGTAATCCATATTTCTATGTCAATATATGACGCATTTCCGCTGAAATACAGTCACAATTCAAAAAATATTGATGTAATTTATTATTGTTCTATTACATTTTCAAAATACGGTCCGTTCATAAAATATCCCACTGCGAATTTTTTCCCTACCCCAACCCCTCCCCCTATCAATATTACAGAACTTACGTCACAAATGATACACCCCCTCCCACCATACATGATATATGACAACCATTCGCAGTACACAAAATTAAAATAAAATTTTCAAAAATAATTACTAAGTTGATTTATGTGCTGCGAACGTCACGTTTTCTAAGAGCCGTAAATGCGGAAATAAATTTGGCAGCTATTCTTTCGCTATATATTCAAAAAGATATCAAGTTCGGGGTTTTGGCTACATAGTCCATTATATAGTCACAACATTCGCGAAAAATACTATTTTTTTTTTATAGTTAAGGTTTAGCGTTATGGCCATAATCTCACCTACGGCCCAAGTAGTTAAACACGCAAAACCTATGGAGGTACTGGCTCTCAAGTGCAACTGCCGGAACACACCTATTGGTATTTGGCGGCAGGTTTACAACTTGAGGGTGGTAGCTACCCAGGCGGGCATTAGAATAAGCCCTACCACCATGCTATGGTTTCCTCACGATGTTTTCGTTCACCGAAAGCTCAAGCTCATTGTAGGTGGATTCGAACACACGTCCCTTGACGCGAAGTCATACACACTACTACTGAGCTATCATCGTTTATTATCAATTGTCCGAGCTCAGTCCTATAAACAGGTAAAGCAAACAGTGGTTCATGTTTACGGGGATGTCTATACGGCGCCATTATTTTAATAATTTGAAATAATGCCTCGGTTTAACAAGATGAGATGAGATTCTGTAAAATCAGAAAGCTATCGTGATATCGATTATTTACCTTATTCTTCAATTCCTCCAAGCCCTTCAGCCTGACAGGGCTGTTGGTCTTCGGAACCGGTGGCTGTGCGTTCCACACCGCCGGTACACTAATATCTTTCAGAAGTGGGAATATGTCCGGATCTAACAGATGCAGTTTGTGCTGGGTTCGATGAACCGCCTCGGAACCGAGGCAAGAGTTCTGCGCGTTGAGCACTAAGTGACGAGTGCTCGGCCCAAACTGAGCCATGAAAGAACGGTAGCTAAAAATAAAAAAAAAAACATTCCTTATCTAACACTTATTTGAAGCGATGATAGCTCAGTGGTAGTGTGCACGACTTCGCGTCAAGGGACGTGGGTTCGAACCCAAGCACCTACAATGAGCTTGAGCTTTCGGTGAAGGAAAACATCGTGAGGAAACCATAGCATGGTGGTAGGGCATTTTCTAATGCCCGCCTGGGTAGCTACCACCCTCAAGTTGTAAACCTGCCGCCAAATACCAATAGGTGTGTTCCGGCAGCAGCACTTGAGAGCCAGCTCCTCCAAAGTTTTAGCGTGTCTACCAACTTGGGCCGTATCGTCACTTAAGATCAGGTGAGATTATGGCCATAACGCTAAACCTTAACTGTAAAAAAAAAAAAAAAAAAAAACTTATAGCTTTTACGTGAGACTTCGCGGTTAAAAGCTAGTTATATAATATATATAATGGACACACTTACGCGGGTTGATGAAACACATGCGGCGGCGTGTAGTGCACAATCAGAGCAGGAATGTTCTCGGCCGGGTTTTTGCCATCGTCGAAATGTGCAGAGAATTCCGTCTCTTTTAGATATGTTATATCCGGTACTTCCAAAACTAGATTAAAAAAAAAATACTGTTCACATGATATTAGATGGCGATGTAGCCGAAGATGGTAACGCGCTAAGCTTAGTGGGGTAATTGTCTTTGAAATCCAAATAGAAGAAAATATAGTTTTTTTTAAGCTATACTTTTTAAGCTTAACATTAACGAACAGAGTTTTTCTTGTTTCACACTAATAATTTGTGCAACACTGTGAAAGCACCAAGGCGACTGTTTAAGCAGCAGTGAAAATTGAGAGTAGTACCATATATTTTTATATAGTTTATAGGTTATGTTCATAATCTCACTTGATTTTAATTGACGATTTGAATAAGCTCTACCCAACATGCTATGGTTTCCTGACGATGTTTTCCTGCACGAAAAGCTCTGGTTCACTGCATGTAGATTCGAACTCACTTCCATTGACACGGCGTCCTTACACAATACCAACTTTAGTTGAATATAAGAAAACATATTTCTAACATAACGATGATTACTTTCATCAAAAAGATACGAACTTAAGCCAATAAGACAGTATCGCAAACGCAAAACCATTGAACCATTGGTAGCTCTAAATGACGTTCACATTTCTATTAATAGACATAATGACAAAACAAATATTACCTATAAACACTGGTCCCGGGTCATCTGGAGTCTTCACGTCTTTGGAAAGAACTAGAGTTCCGTCAGGTAAGATGACGTCTTGGCCATTTTTCAGTTGACCCAGCAACGGCCCCGGTTTGACGCCCAACTCTACACATTTGGCCAAGTCGAGCGTACCCAAACGTTTCTACCAAATTGTACCACATACTTAAATTTTTGTTGTCATCAAAATATTCATAGTGAAGTAAAATTTCTTAAGCAGTAATTTAATAATTGTACGAAAATTGAAACTTATATTTCAGGGATGCGGTAATAATAGTGTTACACATTGTTTTTTTATAACTAATAGCTTAAGCTTTATGGCCACAATCTGACCTGCTGTTAAGTGTCGATGAGACCCAAGATGGTGGAGGACACGCTAAGGCTAGTACAGGGACTAGCTCTCAAGTGCATTCGCCGCAATACACTTATACGTATTTGGCAGCAGATTCTCAACATGAGTAGCTAGCCAGGTGTATATTAGAAATGCCCTACCACCATGCTATAGTTTTATCACGATGTTTTCCTTCACCGAAAATTTAAACTCATTCACGCGGTGTCCGTACAGAATATCAACTGATCTATCATCGCTTCACAAATTGATGTCTATTAAACAGTTTAGGCTATTTGCGAGTCCTTTTTTGTGTGGTCCGTTGTCTTTAATTTAAAAAGGGTAATGTTTATCACATGTACGGTGCTTTTCTGGCAACTTTTTTCCTCTTTAATGACAACGTTTCTTTAAACAATTCTGCCAATGCCATGATGATAGAATACTTTATTAATTCAGATATTATTTGCAAAAAATTCATTCGCCAATACTGTTTAAATATATCCCAACTTAAAAACATTTCTTAGGCGGTCCCTAAATACACATCCTAAATAACTAGAATTGACCAAGTTCTAGATATGGTTTTCCTGTTTAAAGTTATTAGAGGAAATGTGGACAGCCGTTAGTTACTTGAGCGATTTTCTCTAAGAGTACCTCATAGATATTCCAGATAGCCTAGCTTTTTGCTACACGTTATTGATGCAAGAACCAACCTTTTACATCATGCTTGCTGCCATTGGAAGAATATGTAAATGTTATAACACTCTCAGTGTAAATATTAACATTTATAAAGACTCGCTTTCTAGTTTTAAACTTAATGTTACAGAACTGTTGAGAGACTATAAGTTATAAATTACTCCCATAGTTTTTCACCCATTGACAAATTATTGTTTTGTTTTTGGTTTTCTTAAAATCAAACACAATTTTTTGTGTTTTGAAAACGTGAGTTTTTATAATTTGTTTTGCTTGACAAATTATTTGTATTTATTTTTTGTTGTCCTACCAATTTGCATGTCGGGTTGGCTTAACAGGTGCAGTATATTTTATTTTAATTGCTTAATAATAATTTGTAACTGTTGTAATGCACTGACCCCTAAATAGATAAACTACATGTTGTCCTCCAGACATGAAAGATCTATATGATGAGGTGCGAGCTAAAGTTACTAGGTATTTACTTAAGACATACCATTGTATATTGACTCATTACTTCAAGTATTTTATAAATTTTAATTCACAATTACCGAGATTTCTGTTATATTCAATTTAAAAATACATTTCCATACAAAGTAACGATGATTATACTTAACACTGATAATTTTGATATATTAATTATAAATAAATAGCATTCATTTGTACACAATTACGTTGTTTTTGTATATTTTTACATATTTTATTTAATCTTTTTTAATGATAATAAAACAATATTGGTTACTAAACTATAGTTCTGATACTGACAATGACAAACAAACAGAAATTGCATACATCACTTTTGAGAAACATACCTTTAAAGTACAAATGTAGGCAACTGAACAATTAGATTTCTTCTGTAGTTCATGTAAAACTTTTTCAGTTTTCTTCTTCTGTGTATCTGAAAAGAAATATTTAGTTTGAAGTAATGAAAATTAAAAATGTATACTGTTATGTAATAGTATTTTTTATATCATGGCATCTAACTATACAGGTATTATCGCCAATATCAAGTGAAAATAGCCATACAAGTAACAAACACAAACACCCAGACTGAACAATTATTTTCACACAAATAATTGTCCCGTGCGAGTATCGAACCCACCACACGCGTAAGCGAGGTGAGCGTCTAAATCGCTAGACTAACCACACTCAACTTTTTTTTATAAGTGCCATGTACAAAAATATTTAGGTAATAATATCATTGATTTATTTACAATTTGAATTAAACAACTATGAACGGATACATCGCGTATAATTTATCATTTTTCTAACATATTCCTGATTTGCCGTATTTACGAAAATACCAAAATGAAGTCTGCTGTATATAAAAAAAAACATTGTGTAGTTTTATGAAACCAGATGCAAGTGAAACTTTTACATCAATACAATGATCAAAATACGCAGATACCACAAAGCACTTGCACGAATACGTAAGAATATAAACACTACACAGTCAGCTGATTCGAGCTATGGGCGCCGTCATACTGGCATTGGTTACTCTGCCGACAGCCACCCACTTGCGACCGCTACTCCGCGGCCGGGTGTAATGCGACACGCGATAGATGAATGGAAAAAAATTGACGCGATAGATTAAACAATTATCACTTCAAAATATAATAATGAGTTACAGTGTATTACTCTAAATTACACTGCACACCGCGGTGCGATAGTTTCATCTAGTACCTATTTGCTCAGCGCACTTACAGGATTTATAATAGGCATGAAATTCAGCAGAGCTAAAAATAAATCAACACCAGATAGGCCAACCACAAAAGCCTGGCGGGCCGCTGATTGAGTATAACAGTGCTGGACCAACCGTACAATGAATAACCATTAATTGCTTGATCAAATAATGGCATAATACAGAGCTGACAAATGTTTTGGATCTAAAAAAATATACATCACCAACATATACTACTCAAGCTTTGTATAGAATAATGTCGCTAGATTTATAGGTATTATGGATTTGGATATCATTTAAAATGTATTAACCCTAATAATTTAATTAACAATCATTGTAAATTAATTTTTTGTTTTAAGTAATCTAGCTTAAAGGCAAATTCCCACAATTTCAATAGAAATACTCAAGTATCCTATCTGCGAATTTCCTTCGTTTTATCTCCTAATCACATGATACTGGCGGTATTGGGCACTTCGCGCATGTCGCCTTTACATTAAAAAGAAGTTCATGTACATTCAAGATTAATTTGATTACTTGAATAAAGATGTGACATTAACTAAATCTAATTTAATAAAAAAAATATTTAAGTTAATCAAAAAAGTACTATTTTTTATACCTTTCTCGACATTCACTTTTAACTTCGGTTTGTCTTTAACATTTGTTTTTCCGCTAGTTTCCATGTTTCGTGTATCTCGTCGGTAGTAATCGGTATCGTCATGAATAAACTCTTCAAATTCTCTGTCAGGGCTTGTGTCCATTCTGGGTTTCTTTGCTGCTGGTTTCAAATCCTTTGCTAGTAGACTATCATGAGGACCTCTGTAAAAATATTCAATGTTTAACAAATAGCCTAAAGCGTTCCTCAATGGTTGCTCTATACCCATAGAACGGTTCTGAATTCGAGCCGACTTCCCAAGTTAAGTGCGTTCAAAAAATCAAAGTTTTCTACTTTATAATATTAACTAGTTGAACCTACAACTTCGTCCACATGAAACTAAAAATTAATTATTCATTTTTATTCGACTTTTTAATATTTTCATTACAGCTTTGCTCCTATTGGTGGTACTGTAATGTTAAATAGCCTAGAGCCTACCTGAAAAACTGCTCTATCAAATATGAATTAATTAAAAAAAACCGTCTAATAGTTGCTAAGATTAGAGCACATTAAAACAAACTATCCTACTTTATAATATTAATAAAGATATATTACAGATTAAAACATTAATATTTGAATCTTTAGTCTTTTTTAATGAATATACACAATGGACTTACAGTAGAACATATTTGACAGTCATAACACTATCATCGTAATCTTCGCTTGGTGTACACTTCGCCATTGTTACGTTCATATCCTTCATTATAACGAAACGGCGTGTTGCGTGATATAATTCATCCTAAAATAAAAATATTTTTTATTTTCTATTATTTTTTATTACAGAACATAGTTAATCCACCATCATATACCTCATTCTTCATTTATACCTTTATATAATTCAATTAAAGATTCTTTTTAAACACTATAGCTTTAATGTTATGGTCACAATTAAGTGACGATATGGCCCAAACTGGTAGACACACCAAGCCTAATGGGCGGACTGGTTCTCAAGAGCAACTGCCAGAACACACCTATAGGTATTTGGTGGCAGATTTTCAACTTGAGAATGTTAGCTAGCCAGGTGGGCATTAGAAAAAGCCCTACCGTCATGGTATAGTTTCATCACAACATATTCCTTCACTAAAAGCTCAAGCTCATTGCAGGGGTTAAACTCAAGTCCATTGACACAGGGTCCGTACACACTACCAACTGAGCTATGAAAGTAGAATGTAAAAATAATAGAAACATTTTTTTTTATTCTGAATTATAGTATGTTCTCATATACTTATGGGTCACCATTAAGCAAATGATCTGTACACTGTATCAATATGACTATGTCAAAACTTGAATCATGTAAATATGAGAGTATTTGCATTTAATATAAGGGTAAATACTTAGTAGGTAATTATTAAGTAATCAAATTCAAGACAGGGTTCCACAATTACTTCACACTGGTATATAATTACTATTATCTGACGCTGTATGTTGTGTATGTGTACAGTGTGTGCGAAGCTGCATGTGTTTGTATGTATAAGCAAGTGATTGGTATTAAACTTTATTGAAATTTCAACAAGTCACTTACTACATAATTATAAAAGTTTTATTTGATTTCGATTTCTGCACATAATATTCAGATATCATGTTGATATAATTGATATTTCTTCAGGCTGTTTTTTTTGGCCCACAACACCAGAGGATTCGCTGCTGCATTGCCAGCCTTTATAAGAGGGACTGGCTCTCAAGTGCCACTGCCGGAACACACCTATTAGTATTTGGCGGCAGATTTTAAACTACAGGGTGGTAGCTAGCCAGGCGGGCATTAGAAAAAACACTACCACTGTGGTAAGGTTTCCAAAAGCTCAAGCTCAAGCTCACTGTGGGTGGTTGGATTCTAACTCATGTCCCATGACGCAGTGTTCCTACCATTGCTTCAAACTGACTGAGACAACAAACTGTGAACAGAGATTTTGCTTCAAAGTTTTTGTCATATTTTGTTCTAATTATTATATATATTAGTATTGCTTTCAAACTCTTAAACAAATATAATGTAAAAAAAAATTGATATAATGCATAATATTAAATGTGCTATAATTTTTCATAAAATAGTTAATTTATCTTTGTTGAAATAATTATTTAAGGCCTAAACTTATTTTATTTTTTTTGAGCAAATAATTATATTCTTTTAAATGAAAGATATAAGTGATGAACATACCAAGCCCTCAGGTCCATGCAGAGTTATATTTGGAACACCTACATCCTGTAAAGTGAGAGACAAACCAGGCAAGCCTCCAATATTCCGCCATGTCTTACTGGTGATAAATATATGTTCCAGCCGTGACAATTTCACCTTGTGCTCATGCGCTAGCCGTTGAGTGCATTCACCACAGTTGAACAAATATCTGTTATAAAACATAAAACAATGAACAATAAATTATGAGATTGTAATATGTATTATACATTACAAAGCTTAAAATAACCTACACTTGGACTAAAACTTATAAAAGACTATGTGTATAACATAATAAAGGAATCAACTTTGTTAAAAAAAATGTTTTCATGTTAACTAAATTAAAGCAAATAATATGCATATGATTTTGCTTTAATGGTCTATAAATTAACAATTTTGATACAGCCTAGATTAAATTTAAATGATACTTACATTTAAACTTATTTATTTTTAAGAATGATAAATGATAAGGATTAATGATGGATAGGTCTCAACCTACTGGTGAATTCACTGCCAAAGTTTATCTATTGAGCTATACCTTTATTTAAGCAGTAACTGTTCTGGTTGACATTGTCCTAAATTTATAGTAATTAACTCAAATATAGCTTTATTACATTAAGAAGTAGCATAAAACTTTCCCCATAATATGTATATATATCTATGTTCATGATATATGGTCAATAATTCATTTTATGTAAAAAAAAAATATTCACTCTTGCAGAGAAACCCTTTCATAATATGGAATAAAAAGAACAAATACCAGTACCAGGGGGCACACAGACAAACATATATATTTGACTTCTGCATTGATAACAAACACATCCCAATCCAAATTTGTATAAAAATATCAAATGTACTGATTTCATTGGGATACAGTTTTATTGTATGTATAGTAAAAAACAAAAAGAACATTTTAGCTTAACCTCTAAAACTAATAAAGAAAGATAGTTGAAGCAAAATTATTTTTCTGTAATAATAATTTTGATATAGAAATATATCATTATTTCTGTACATTCAATGAATGTTTTGTAAATTAACATTAAAAAATTAATTATATTCAATATGAGGGATGTAATGATTTCCTATGTTTATATGAATATTACTCATTGAAATAAAACTAATTTAAATGGACTTTATCACTTACTTATTAATTTTAATCCTGACCTTTCAGCAGCTTTTCAGCCTTCATAAAAAAAGCCTTCCAAAATTTGTATTTTTCAAAAAAATACCCATAATTGTAGTGCTCAAAAGCAGCAACAATTTAGTGTACTTACTTAAAAAAATACCAATTTTGGGCTAAAGTAGATATGTATTTACACCCTTTGTATATAGAAACCAATATATGTTTTAATATACTTTTACAATTGTAATTGTACAATTCATGTATTTAGTAGGTATCATGCAATAGCATGATGCAACTATTTCATAAATGTAACAATATCGTATATATCATAAAGAAACAAATACAATAATAACTTCATAAAGTCTTGTATTGTGGAATGTCTTAATACTACTATGAAATATATATTACCTTTTTTGATCAGTGAAGAGGTACAAAGTGTTAGGAGCTCCTCGTGCTCCTGACCCGAGCACCTGAAGGTATACAGTGCTAGGGCCGTATTTATCAGACTTTTTTGAAATATATTGGCGCTGACGCTGAGCGTCCGCGATTCTGGCAGAGTTAGCTTTTGGCATTTTTTCTAGAAATTTTAATAATTTCTTAGTACTATCAGTGTAATAATTAATATTTTGTTTTTGAACTAAACATCTACTAAACGGACCACTTATACCGTACATGTGTTTTAAGGTTACTTTACACAGACTGTTAAGGTTTACGAGCATTCGTCCTGTTTGTATTGATATATATTTTTGGCATAATTATTACATATTATATTTATTGATCATAATGGTTAGTTTGACACATTTTCAGATTTGGAACGACTATCAACTTTGACGACTTGACATTCAAATTTGAATGTTTTTCTTTTTGTCATTGACAACTGACGTTTTTGACTTTAATGTAGAAGCAAATGTGCTCTGTGGTTTTGAGGCCGTTTTAATAAGACCTGATAATAACGTTCAACGTAAAACAACATTTTGGTACGGAATACTGTTATTTGTAGCGCGTTCTAGTAAGCTATCACATCGCTACCACTTACGACCGCGGTTTTTCCATTCCAATTGATTATTGACGTCACATACGATCCTTACTGACATTTTCGCCGCGTCCGTACCTACCGTAGTCACTTTGTGGGACGGTTAAAGGAATGTTTTGAGGATTGTAATTGCTACCTAAAACGCTCCCTTCATATAGTAATCAAAGTCAAGGTACAAATATTTGTACCAGACCAACGATGAATGGGATAACAATATAGAAATTAAATATATATGAGTATTACCAATGTCGATGGGGTGTGTCGTATACGATACACCTGTGGTTCGATCAAAAACTTACTTAATGGTTACGCGATTTACCTCCCACTAACTGACTCATCACGATATCTCTAAAACTTCTGCCCGATCAAAACGTCTGATAGATTTAAATTTGGTAGCGTTATTCCTTTCACAATGAATATTTACCATCATATTTTATTGTAATATGTTAATTATAATAATGAAATTGATGAAGCATGTTTACACTTAATAGATAAATTAAAACAATAACAAATAAACAATAAACTTAACGTTTGTTTGTAAAAGTAGAGATTTTTTTTTACATATATTTTTTTATAATATTTCGAATAGGCTACAAGGGCGGTGTGTTGGATTCATAAGATTAAAATCACCAAGAAATATCCATCAAATCGATTTTACAACGACACAAAACTTTCTACCCATTTACTGGAGACCAGGCTCTACTTTCCAAATGCTCCTTGTCAAACTTTAATTACCATACGTATATCATCTGCTGCACTAATATAATATTATAGAAATGGGTATATATGTAGTATATCTTTTGTTCACACAAAATGTACAGGTAATAATGATATTAGTGAAATTATAAATGATATTACCGATGCAGCGTTAGAAATTTAGTCTTTTGTAATGAGTAGTAGAAGTAATATAGGATTTTATAATGACTTGAAATAAGATATATAAAATATATTGCATTTTATTTTCTGTAACTTAAAGGTGCGTTCCTAATAGTGATCACAACGCTAACGCTCAAGACCGCAGTCTCCTTTTTCTTCTTCTTTTTTATTCTTGGCAACTCAGTCCTCTTTACAGACTATTACTGCCATTTTCAAGTGATAGATTTGGACATTTTAGACAGATGAAACTAACTTTAAAAATATGGCGACTCTCTTAGGAGTTTTTGTGGCAAATAATATATTGATTCTTGACGTCACAATCAGTCCCAAGAACTCAGAAGTGACGATTTCACCGCGTCCACAAAGACCGTGGTCGTCTTGTGGAACGACCGAGGCATGCCCTGTTGAGCATTGTGATCTATATCTAAAACACATCTTAAGTAATAATGAAGGAAAAATGTATATATGTTTATAATAATAATTTTAAATGTTTATTATACAGTAACAGTCTTTTTTATCAATTTCAAATAAGTTATTGGAATCTTTTATTAATTATTACGGTTATCTTACGATTTTATTATGTATCTAGTGACGAATGTAACAAATTATACTAGCACAGTGATTTAAGAAAAATGTTTGCTTTCACAAATGGAAATAAATATTCTGGTAGTTCATTACAAAATGATCAAATTAAAACATTAAAATAGCAGCAAATAATTGCTCTTATAGTATAAAAGTTTTACAAAACTTTTAGTTTCAAAGCTTATTTTTAGTACTATCACTTTCTAATAAAATAATTAATTTTTATACTAATATTCTATAATTTATACTAATAAAGTTGCTAAAAAAATTAGCGTAATAACGAATATAATATAGAGGTACCAAATTTAAGTATTGTCATTTAAACAGACTATAATATCTTACGTCAAATAAAGCTACTTACCTTGGATATCCGAACATCGTTTAGTGTTGCAATAATCACTTTCCGCATTCAGTTTTTAATGAGACGTGAACTGGCAACGTAAGTTCAGAAAAATGGCGTTCAGTACAGCTGTGGATTGCGCAATTTTTATGTAAATGTGCATTAAAATTAATAGAAAATATATGTTTCAAGTGTTAAAAATAATCTAAACGGGTGGCGTGGTACTTTACTTTAATTACGTTGTTTAAATAAGTATTGATGTTTGAGTATTTCTATATAAGTGGTGGTCTGTCATGAACCGTGTATTTTTTGTGTTGTGATGATGTATTAAAATGATAAATAATGAAACGGAAAATACTACGGCTGTGCAAATAATGTGACAATGAGCAGTATGTTATGGGTGGTGTTATTCGTGGCCCTGATCGGCTTTCACTCGGGATGCGGGTCGCCAGTGCGGTCGACGCCGCAAACCTACCCTCACTGTGAGTCATTTTTATTGTTAAAACCATGTTTTTCTTGAATTATTATAGTTAAACTTGCTTAATTTATTTTTGGTTTGTTATTAGATATAAAAGAAAGTGTATTTTTTTATTAAAATAAATAAATGTTACGATTACAAAAGACAACATCTGGTTGTAAGGTGGATCATGTTCGATAATATCCATGGTGATATATGTATATAAGCTGTATATATTCATATTTTCTAACAACCTTTAATTACCCAATTACTATAACAGAGTATTAAATATGTGACATCTTAAAAAGAAAAATCACAAATCCAGTGTAGAATATTTTGCAGGTAAAATTTTATAATACGATCTCAGAGAACATATGTAGCTTTTCTGTAATAGTTTAATGCTATTATTTATTTATTTAAAAATAGAAAACTTCATCCAAATTTAAACACAATGTGGTCACAGCAGTGAAATGGAATGTACCCACATGTTTTAATACAAAAAAATATCTGTGAAACTGGTAATTATTCAATTTTTTTGTTCTACATTATTACAGAATTACTACAGAAAATAGTATTTACCCACATTGTACTTAATAATTACTATGCATTTACCTATTCTAGTTTACACATACTTAAAATAATAACAATTGCTTAAAAATTGTGGTTTTGTATTAAGACATTAGTAATTTCTGTACTGAATTAAAAGTTTGTGTTGAATTCATACTTTGCATATTTTAAAAGTTAACTATTGTAAATTGATTGTTATATGACACTGCAAATGGAATTTTTATTTTGGTAAACCAATCTAAAACTGAAACCAAAATTTATTAGGTTTGACAAATTCATTTCATAATCATGTTTGTGGATAACATTATTAGGATATAATTAAAATTAAATTCAGAAATACAAATAAATTCCAAGTTATTTATTTACCAATATCTTGCACTGCATATGTCAAAAACTTGCCTTTGGGGTTTTGAAGAATGTAAAATGCTATAGGGAAGATATAAGTTTTATTATAATCAGGAGTACTCAACACCCTGCTTGTTTTACTTTCATTAAATTTCAGTAAATCCTAGCTAATATTATAAATGTGAATGTGAGTTTGTTGAACTTTAACATTTTAGCTTGGTACTCTAGAAACCATGAAGTTTTGCATACACATTCTCAGGGGTACTAAAAAGGACTTTGGGTACCTCTCACCTGGAACAAATATACTGTTGCCACAGAATAGAAAAGGAACTATTAAGAAATACAAAGCTAATAATGTTGTGGTCTCCATTAGTACTAATGAAATTACTAACGTAACTTTCTATTTTAGAGTACTAATTGATATAAGGATGTTAGTATAGACATGTGTGGATAACATTTATGGATAAAAATTAGAAATGATAGCCATCATAAGTGATTCTAGGATATTCTGTGTCTAGGATAGTTATGACAGAAATATTCCACATCAGAAGTTTTGAATAGACAATGAGTGCCATTGCAAATTGGTAGTAGTATTTTGAAACCCATAGTTTATTTTGTAGTTTTTAAATAATAGTACTGGTTTTTTTATCAGGTTTATTATATATGCAGTTTAGTTATCTGCTTTAAATCAAAATAGGATGATATTTTACAAATGTGTTCTGCCTACTATTTTTTTTATTTCCTATTTTTGATAATAAGTATGCAAAGCTCTGTTTTTGTAATCCCATTGGTTAGTAAAATCGATAATAGCATGACATATTATAAAACAGAGTCCTCCTCCATGTCTACCGCTATTCTCGATAAATGAAAAACTACTGAAGAGATTTCACATGGTTTTCACTAAAGGGCAGAATGATTTATGAGCAATGAATATGTATTTAATTTGTAAGGGTTTGGTGTTAATTTGTTAAAAAATAGAAGGTTTGACACATAGTATAGTATATGAGGGAAAGCTAGTTTTTAATATTATTATCATCATTTCAGATGCAAACAATCTAAAATATGCAGGACAGGATGGGCTTCAAGGCATGCATGTATTGGTTCTAGTGCTAACAGTAGCAGTAGTTGTCAGTTTGCTGTTTGGATGCACTTGGTGTTACAATCACAACACTTGTAAGGTGAGTTGGTCATCTTTGATATATATCTTATACATGACTTCTAATAGGTTACAGTTTCATAGATATTGAGTAGTCATTATTCAGTTCTACAGGTTCAGATTTTCTTCTGTACTGTTGAATCTTAAATCTCTAAAAAGAACCTGTTGATAATTGTGTTATTAATCTATTTCTAGTCATCTACAGATGTTATTTATGCTTATGAGCTACTCTCCTGTTGGATTTAAACTGTTACCATAGTATGCCATATTGTCGCATTAAATCTGGCAAGGTTCAGCTATTTCCACCAAGTTTAGCATCATGCCTGTAATAGGCGAACATAAGCATTTACCATGAGGTGGGCTGTCTACCTATTTGCTGCTAATTATTATTAAAAAAAATAAAAAGCTGTCAAAGTCACAGGTTTTGACAAGTTTGTAATATTACATAGTGGAAAACTTTGTTTATTTATTTGAATATGCTAATCTGCCAGACAGATTTAAAAAATCCTTTTTTTGTATTTGATAGATCAATCATTAACGAAGAGTTTAGGCTTTTTAACATCACCTTGCTACCAATAGGAGCAAAGCTGTGTTGAAAAAAGATTAAACAACTAGCAAAAACGATTAAATAAAATTTTGTTACATGCGAGTGAAGTCACAGGTACAGCTAGTATGCAATAAAAATATAAAGTACTTATTCTGTACAATAATTATTTAAATGTTTTATAATTACTTTATTAGTGAATGTTTTTTTTTTAAATAAATAGGGTGGTCTATTTTGTTCTCATCTTTCTTTAAACCATAATAAATTGGTCTACTAAATAGGTATTTACATCATGAAAAATATCCATCTAAAATTTTAAGCCTGTAGGTATGGTAGTTTTGTTGATATTGTGATGAGTTAGTCAGTTTGGGAGTGGTATTTCTCTATATGTTTATATTCAAATATATGTAAGCTGTATCAAAACAATATGTAATCTTAATGGTTGATGACTAGTTACTCTAGCAGACATTGTTATGTGTTTGTAGTACTTAATAACTTAACAAAGTGATAATTTCAATACTGATCAGTCAAATTCTATCACTGCTTATATTTCTTCATTATGTTGTCGGCTATTAAACAGAATATATTGCCACATAATATACTAAAAAGTTTATTTGCTGCTTCAAAAACTTAATTTAATTTAATTCCTATTCCCAAGGAATCCTTTCTTTCAACTTCAACTTTCAACTCATTCTTTCAACAAAACCTCTCAAGTAGTTGTAGTGCTTTCAGTTGACAGATAAAAAATAAAATGTTTTTTGCCTTGAAAGGATACTTTAGCTTTATATAGTTACGTTAGCTTACGTAGCTATACGTTAGCTTTATATATATATATATATATATATTATAATTAAGATCACTTTTATTTTATGTATACCACATAGATAATTATTGAAAGTGTGTCACTTCATTAGAATAAATGATCAGATAAATATTTTCGTTTTTATAAACATTATTCAGTACAATTATCATGGTAAGTAATGTGTTTAGGGAAATAATAATTTTGCTGAAGTAACACTTTCAGTTTTGTTGTCTAAAAATGTCATCTCCATGGAGTAAATATCTTCAAGTGAATACAACTTGAAAGCTTTCCTTTAAAATTCTATGTAAGTTGCTTTTATTTGTTATCTATATATGTATAAATTGAGTCACCTCTTGCGTCCCTGGATAAAACTATCCTATCCTGTTAAGTTACACCAGCAATACATAATATATATATATGTATATATATATATATATATATGAATAAAATTTAATTAAATCAGTTTAGCTCTTTTCCTGATTAAAGTGGACGAATATAATGACGCTCAGTTTTATATATAAAAATGATAGGCAAAGTCTAAACAGTTCGGAATACTTTCTCCTCTGTGAATCAAATTTTTTTTTCAGTACTTTTAAATACATAGTTACAAATGATAAAAAATATTGAGACTGCAATGGATTGCTGATGTTTCGATTATGATCATTGTTTCCCGGCAAAGTTTACCATGATAGGATCAGATTTGAGTGATAATTTCTATGTTTGCCAAGTCATATGCGACTCTGTTCTTTCCTTTTTTGAGAACGGAAGTTCCTTATACTGTTGTTCGAATTATTTATAGTTTACTTTAATTGCTATTTTATAAAATCAAGGTTATTCCCAGGCTCTGATATTTGATATTATCAATTAGCCGGTTAATTATGTATTTCGTAAGAACAAAGCTATATCATAAATTGCTCAATTTTGATATAAAAATGGAAAAATCCGTACAATTAACTTGAATGCCATAACATATTAAAAGTGTTATGAATTTGCCATTTAAAAGCTAGTAGTTAGTGTTCTCTTGTTTTGTTTTATCTCACCTGATAATCTCACCTGATGTTGAGTGACGAACACCTTCTTCATGTTCGGTCGTAGGGGAAAACAGTTCTATTGGAATATATACCTGGCGTAACATTTGCCATAGTTTTTTATTATCATATATTAGATGCCTCGTATTTTTGGATTGTCGGTGTAAGTATATCGAGAAATCAAATGGTGTGGCAGGAATCTGTATGTTTTTTTTCTTCTGTTTTAGTGTAAAAATATATTTGCGTACTTTCTTCGTTATTTGGCTCATCGATATGGTGGCATTCTTTTGAATATTTGCCAGTGGTGACACAGTGCTAAGTATAAACATACCAAATGAGTGACGTAATTTCTGTTAAATTCTTATAGGCGTAGAGTTTCACCAATCTCACTTAAGTTTGAGAGCCAATATAGCCCAAGATGGTAACACACTAAGTCTAGTTAGGTAATTGATTCTTAAATGCAACTGCTGGTATGCTGGGTGCTTCATGAGGGACTTTCTACTTGAAGATGTCATAGTGGGAGTACATCCCGTACTCTACATCACCGTTATTTTAGTAGAAACGTTCGAGTTCATTCTTAAATTCGAACTCATGTTAATCATGTTGTTGTAGCATACTCCTAATAAGACATCAGTAAGGAATACTGAATATAGGCGATAAAATTAATTAATATGGATGTGAGTTTTAATCTCTCCAATGAGCGTGAGGTTTCGGTAAAAGAAACACTATGGCAAAACGGTTGTATGCTTAACTACAATCTTAAGTTGTAAATTTGACATTTCCATTAGCCTTGGCCTGTTCATCATATTAGGTTTCTTTTTAATTTATAAGTTTCTGCGTCATGGCTACATCTCACCTGATGTTAAGTGACGATTTGCCCCAAGATCGTGGACACGCTAAGCCTGTGAAAAGACTATCTCTCAAGTGTAATTGCCGGAACACCTATAGGTATTTGACGTCAGATTTTCAACTTGTGGGTAGTAGCTGGCCAGGTGGACATTAGCAAGCCCTACCACTATGCTATGGTTATATCACTATGTTTTCCTTCAGCGAAAGCACAAGCTCATTACAGGGATTCGAACTCACGTCCTTTGACGAGGCGTCCGTACACGCTACCACTACACTATCATCGCGTATTTCTAGCTTTAACATCGAGTGAGATTGTCGCTAAACCGCTAAACGCTAAATCTAATGTAAAAAAAAAAACTTCTGACTCATATTGGTATTTGATAAGCACTTCAAAGTAGTTAATGAACGCGCTTATACGCTATCAGTAATTCATACTCCCGGTCGGTCAGAAGCCGGCGCGGCGCGTCGTCATAATCTCGGTCCCATGTGTCGGGCAGTTGGTTAATAAAAGTTGCAGTTGTCTATCTAATCAGGCGACGTCGGCGCGGTCGTCGCTCCCGGCACGCCCTCGTTTTGTCGCTGCGGGTGTGCTGCGGCCTATTGTGTTCACGGCGGCTTTTTTGTATCTCGAAATGTCGAAAATTTTGATCCATTAACGAGAGTCCGTGTACAATTTATCTACCGTTTTAAAATACATGCAAATGGCTAGAGTACTGATCGATTTTGCATGGTGATAGAACCTTTTTTAATGCTCGCCTGACTAGCTACCACCTTCAAATGGAAAATCTGCCGCCAAATACTTATTGGAGTGTTTCGGCAGTTGCACTTGACAGCTAGACTTCCACTAGAGTTACCGTGTCCACCATCTTGGACCACATCTTCACTTAACATCAAGTATGATTATGGATATAACGCTAAACTATAACTATAAAAAATATAAAAGACTTAAAGTGGCTCATCACGACATGTCTATAACTAACAGACCTATTGATGTGTGCTGTGGTTTTTTGTAGCCAACAGTCGAAAATCTTGATCCGTAAATTTTGGGTTAAATATCTCTACCATTTTATAATACATATAAATAGCTAGAGTACACATAGATATAGAGGAATAATCTACATATATAGAGGACTTAAAGTGACTGATCACGATGTATCCAAAACTACTAGACTTTATTGATAGATAACATTAAAGGAGGTTAGTAGCCACAAAAAAAAAAACGAAAGGTCGGTTGACACACAGACGAAAAATCTACAGAACTATTATGTCTATGACTATTTATCTATATTAATATTTTAAAGCGAAAAGGTTTGTTTCTTTGAACGTGCCAATATTAGAAAGTACCAAGAGTTTTTTTTGCATTTTATTGAACAATCATTCAGGAAGACTTTAATTTAACATCACGACACCACCAATAGGAGCAAAGGTGCATTGAAAACAGTTACAAAAATTATTAAATAATATTGAGGCCCACGTGAACAATGTCGCGGTAGGATATGTTGTTGAAACTTTTTTTATAATACGAAACAATCCGTTTGTAGCGTAGCGTCATAACGAAGCGTATGTGGTTAGTGACGTCATGGTGGAATCCTCCGCTCCTCGTCCCTTCAGTGACGTATGATCACTTATGAATAACACCTTCATGTCAAGGAGGTACGTTAACCTTGACAGGTTTTACGATTCTTATCTAACCAAGTGTAAATTGAAGGTGTGTGAGTCATATAGAAACAACAGTGGCACTGTAATATTTAGTTAGTATGTAGTTTTTATTTCGAGCCTGCCTAACTGAAAATGATCGGAAAAACATTATTTCAAAAAATATTTAAATTAACTACAGCTATTACGTTTCATTCGTACTTCAGACTTCATTTGTTTTTTTTTTCTATTAACCTCTCGTGATCCTAAAATCCGTTCATAGTGGGTGTCTACGTTGCGAAAGGAATATCATACTATCATACTATTATTAAAAATGCGAAAGTGAGTTTGTTTTTTACGTTTGAACGCCTAAACCGCTGATCCTTAAATTTATAGAGATAGTTGGGAACCTGGAAACGGAGATAGGCTATCTTTTCTTGCGAAAGTCTTATCAGACATGGGTACAGAGACGGCTGAACTTTGTATGAAACTCTTTATTGTTTCATCCGATTTTTTTTACTAAATTAATATTAACGCGAGCGAACCCGCAGATAAAAGCTAGTGCACAATAAATTTGAAGTCGATAGGTCTGGTAGCTTTGGCAATCTAGCGATACATAAACAAACATATATGACTGATTTCTACATAAATAATTTAACTATCTTTTGGAATGAATACTTTTTTGGTCGCGCTGAATATACATTGAATGAGATTGAGATGAAACGTTCAGCTATGTAACCCTTGTTTGGGTAATGTTGATTTAGGTTAAATAAGGGAACTAAAGAGATATATTCCATGCGTCGCTGCTATTATTGCTCAGCGAGTGTTAAAAGAGAGAGCATGACGTATCAGTCACATTCAGTATAGATCGACCTAAACACGGTAAGTGCCGTGCTGATACGTTTTATTTAATACGTTATAGTTAGACTTGGTATTATTGACCTTGCTCTTAAGAAGTTTTTACTTCTATACGTGTATTTTTAACCCGATTTTCACTGATCCAATCGAAATTCTATTTTAAACACTTTATCGTGCATATAAGTTTTTTAATGTATTTACGAGAATACAGAAAAAATCCGTCGTTTAGGGAGCCTTCATAAAATACGTCACACAAAATTTACCCTTTTAGACCCCCCTCTCCCACTTCGTCGCGCTATGTCACATTTTCTGGGCACCTACAATATAATGTTACAAGTGATAGCCACGCCCACTCCCCCTACATGATATACGACAATTAATAACAGTAGGTACATTGAATTTCAATATTTATGAATATTCATTACTTGAAATAGTAAAACTTTATATAATTAATATCTTATGTAAAATTGACAAAATGGTTTTATAAGCTGTAAAATTCACGTTTTCTTAGACCCCATGTCACATTTTGTCACAGTAAGTAGTAACCCGCTCCCACCATAAGTGCGAACGTATTTATATAAACGGATCCCTTATCTTGTCAATGTTAATATCAACCGCCGTCCGTATCCAACCAACCGTTGATAAAATATAAACGTTTTCATGATTACGTACGCAGTGGCCACGGTAACGGATCTCGGCCACTCATTTCCTATAACCTTGGCCATAGTAATGTCTGAGGTACTATTCAGTTAAGTGTCGTCTTTAAACCATTACTATGTTTTTATTTTCTTTTAAAAATGTTTGCTAATCTCCTTAATTTTACTCCTTGCATGTATCAACTGTTTCAAATATAACTTGAGGAGATATTGGAGCGGACATTATATTACGTTGAATAGCTATGAATTAATTGTATAGTGTACACACTAAAGAGGCATTTAAGGGACTTATCCACGTTATTGAGAGGTGTCGTTAAATGGAGAGATATCTGTTTTATACTTAGATTTCGCGTTATGGTCACAATCTAACCTGATGTTAAATGACGATGTGTCCCAAGATGGTAGAAACATTAAGCCTTGTGGAGGGACTAATTCTCAAGTGTATTCGCCGGAACACACCTATAGGTATTTGTTGGCAGATTTTCAACTTGTGGCTGTTAGTGTTAGTATCTCTAGTCTCTGAGAACACTAGAGTCTGAAGTGTCCACGTGGTCCGTTTTAGTGGGTAGTGTTGGGTGATTAGCACCCGATAAGTCACAATGGGCCCCTCTCGCCTTGATCTAAGCCCGGTTAATGCGTTTGTGCGTTGCGATGAGGAAGTCTGTAAAGAATAGGATTTTAAACACCACGATAGAAAATAGTTGTAGCTAGCCAGACAGGCATTACAAAAAGTCCTACCACTATGCATTGTATTGTCGTTAAAGTAAACCAACGTAAGTCAAATATTTTTGTCGTTTTAGGGAATAGATGAGTAGTGTTAAATAAAGGGTACACTGTAGTTATTATTTTTTTGTACTTGAATACTTGTTTCGTGATATCGTAAGCTAAAACAGCCGAAGGAAGTCGGAGGCACAGCTAGGTTCTATGCTATTAGTATAATTATAATTAACAGGGAACTCCCCGTTTTATGTTTGACCTGCAATTCTTAGTAACAATGAGTCATCATTCGGCTTGAGTTCGCATTATTTTTACATAACGCGCTATAATTTTTACAACGAAAGGTCGTCCAATCTGCTAATTGGACGGTAATCCTCTTAGCTGTTTTATGTTATTAGGATAATAGATTCAAGGCGTCGTTCACGAAGAACACCACGGGCGTGGCCTATCACGCGGTATTTTAATTTGCCGTTATTCGTCCATTGATTAAAAATTCAATAATAATCATTTAAAATACCTTTGTTAAAATAAATGTTTCTATGTTTTTGTTATTTATAATACTAAAGTTTGTAAATCTATAAAATATTATTAAGCGGAAACGTTTGTTTGTTTGAAAGCGCTAATCATAGGAACGACCAGTCTTACTAATTTTTTTTCGTATACGATATAGTAATCGTTGACGTAGCTATTTCATATAACACTGGAACCACATTACCAATAGTACCAAAGAGGTTGCTAAAACGGGCAGAAACTGTTAAATAAATTTTAGTTCCACACGAACAAAGTCGCGGGCAGATCTAATCTATACGTATTATAAAATAGAGTGGTCCCGTCACGTCTATTTGAACGCGATAAACTCAAAACCTACCGCGCGGATTGTAATATAATTGTCGCTAACAGACGGAGTGATTCATAAGGACGGTTAAGGTGTATAATTTGTTAGGAGGTTGTGTGTATCGATGATTGTTTAAGAAGTCGGAAAAAAATCATGCATTTTGAACTTACGGTGCAAAAAAAAGCTCTACCACCGTGCTATGGTTTCATAACAATTTTTTCCTTTATCGAAAGCTCAGGCTCATAGCAGGGACTCAAACTCTCGTCTAGCTCAAGTTACTAATATTTCGGGTCACCATGTTAAAATTAATTTCTTTTTATTTAAATTCAAAACTTTGTAAAAGACGCCTTCAGTTTAATGACTTTAAAAAGTGTATACTTGTATATATGTATTTAAAGAAGAAATCCCGTAGAGAAAATGTGTACTGTGATAATTTTTTATATATTTTATACGAATGGCTATCAAAAGACGGCAAGTGCACCTGCGTATCAAAGCAATCGCCATTTACGTGACGCCGAAAGCTATAAAATATAAATAAAACACATGCAATGACTAACAAAATGTGTAGTACTAGCGACGTGCCCCAGCGTCCCACGGGTAATTGTGTTGAACATAGAAAATACACATATAATTTTTTTACGACAAATAATTTTGTAAAAGATATCAATCTGAAAATTTTGCTTGATATTAAGGCTTTTTGTAATGACCGCGTGACTAGCTACTACCCTCAAGTTGAGAATCTAGGGCCAAATACTTACAAGTGTGTTCCGGTAGTAACATCTAAGAGCCAGTCCTTCCGTTAGGCTTAACGTGTCCACCATCTTGGGTCAAGTTGTGACATAACATCATGACCGCCTGACTAGCTACTACCCCCAAGTTGAGAATCTAGGGCCAAATACTTACAAGTGTGTTCCGGTAGTAACATCTAAGAGCCAGTCCTTCTGTTAGGCTTAACGTGTCCACCATCTTGGGTCAAGTGGTGACTTAACATCAGGTGAGATTGTGGTCATAAGAATAAACATATAAACTATAAAAAAATTGTATTCATGTAACTCTATATTGTATTTTATATGTTTTTGACTCGTCTACCATATTGTGCATCCCGTGGCAAACTTGAAATGCCAATGCACCTAGTTCAGGTAATCCATTTGTACCACAAAAAATACTTGATTTATTTTATTAAAAATAGATAGTCCTTGTTTTAAAGATAACTATATAAAAATCTGTTGGGATGTTTTTGAGTATTAACGCATTCAGACAGACAGACGTAGCGGAAGAACTTTGCTATGTGTATTGATGTAAGTAGATCGCACATCATGATGCGGAGTGGTCGAATCACAGCGAAGAATAGACACAAGACAGATGCCAAATATCGTATAGAGGAATATTAGTGTGTGACGCGAGATGAGCGGTCCCATCTGCTAATGACTCATCTTCATTGTTCATCTCCTCTAATTAGTGCAAGTAGCGAGTATGGTGTAATTGTTCCGTCTAAAGGGAACTAGGTCGTTGCAGGGTTTAGTACGTTCATGTGTGAGTGTATAATTCATATAACGTTCTTTCTTTTGTATGCATTTACTTTTAAATGCATTTAAACATAACCGTAAGATAAGAAAATGGAAAAAGTATAGTAGGGTTTATAGGGAAATCCATCGAACCTCGGGTCACCGTTGTTTTTGTATTGTACTGTGTTTACTACCATCAGGTCCAATGGTTTCGTTAAATAGAAGTAAAGCAATTGGCTACGGTACAATTGTATACAAACTTGGTAAAGTTATTATGCATCCTATTTCTATAATAGTACATAACATCTTTATATATAAAAATTTCAAGTCACGCTGTTTTTTCGCTGAATTTCTACACTACTGAATTGATTTTAATCAAATTTGGCACAATGTGTGCAGTTTGGTCCAACTTAGGAGAGATAGGACACTTTTATCTCGGTAAGTGATCATAACGCGATAGATGTCGCTGTAGTCGATGTGATTGACTACTCGAAAAGGCAGAATAAGGTCTGCCAGGTCAGCTAGTAAATCTATATAGTAATATGAAATATATATTAATAATGGATTAATAATGGAATATATATTCCTAGATGATGCCCTTGATTTATTACGTAGGTATTGTATTTGGTAAGGCACGGTAATATGGCTTATATCCTCTTTAATGGTAACACTATACGCTTTCCACATGGCGTCAACACATCAGCGAGCTTAAGCCGGCTTAAGTTAATGAAGTATGAAAATGTATGTACTCTTATAAAGTTATTCACGCAACAACTTTATAGTTTCCATCAGGAGGGAAGCGAAGAAATGAATAAAACTAATATAGCTTTTATATATTTTATGGTATCAGTCTGATTTAAATTTTATGTATTTTTCTGCAATATCTCAATACATTATTACATACCACGTCTACTGCTTATTAATATAGAAACGTAATAATGCTACACACTTTAAATTAATGAGATGGAGGGTAGTTCATAACACGGATCAGTGTGATGCGAGCGCGTGTTAGCATTCAGATTTAGTTAGATTCGAATCTCTCTTTCTTTTGAGTAGCCAGTAGTCGTTGATACTCCTTCGTGTCCCGGCAACAGCCCAAGACGAGGTTCGGTCACTAGTGACACCTTGCGCAACTTGTCCCTCGGGCTGAGCGTTCTTCGCGCTCGTCCACAAGGTACGGTGAAACTGTGAAAGCCTTTTAGGCAAACAGTGTAGGTCCTTTAAAAATAAAAGCGGCTAAAGGTTGAGTTAAGAACGTTCAACAGTACAGAAGTGTTGTAATATGCGGAAGCTCTGCTGTAAAATATAATGTTTGTGGAACGAGATTCAGAGTATGATTCGACGTAACCTCCACGGTCTGTAACAACATATAATATAATTTGTAGCAGCCAAATCTGTATCAGAAATTATAATCGGAGTGTACTTTGTTATCGATTTACTGCACTCGCTATAAGAGCCGCGTTGAAATGCTGATTCGTATGAATCCCGAGGTTTGGTTGTTCTGAGGTTAGTTATTACTTTAGGTCCGGTAATTGTGTTTATAAAGTCCTTAACACTTGACACTGGCGAAATTGCCTTCACAGCGAGATGCCATAATATACTCATAAATTCTTTATTTTGATTACTTGTCCGTCTTGTAAATTCACCACTCTGAAACTATTAGACAGATATTAATATAATTTGGTTCTCTTATATCTCACGTTATGGATTAAAAGTTTTCTCTAGAATATCATTACTTCCTTATCCTTCTTACTAATATTATAAACGCGAAGATCAGTTTGTTTGTTTGTTACACTTTCACGCCTAAACCGCTGAATCGATTATGATGAATTTTGGTATAGAGATAAATGGGACCTTGTAGACGGTGATAGGCTACTCTTTCTCGTGAAAAACTTATTGCAAGTGGGGTAAAGAGAGGGATAAATTATAATATATATGTTAAATAATTATAGTAAGCTTAAACGCGATACTGTGATAATATTATTAACCTTCCAATAGTTAAATTTAAGTTTGTCAGGGTTACAGTTGTACCAAGCATATTAATACCATGTCATAAAGTTGAAAGACATACCTTAATGAGAGGTCCATATGACCGAAGTCGTGTGTACAAGTAGTTAAGGATAAAATCAGTATTTACAAAGGCGTCTGTCGTGTTCCGCTTGAGATAGAAAGTAGTCTCCCAAAGCAACCCATGATCTCTGGTAGAAAGAGAAGATTACGTGGTCGCCTTGAGATTTTTTAAGTGGGTATTGCTGGTGATTTGCACCAGGCCAGTACCACACTGCCCTCTCGTAGCTCTTGTTTACTAAAAAGAAAGATCTGTGACGTATATTGTATCGGGCAGTTTTCTATATTGTGCATTATTAAATATTACATGGGAATAGATAGTCCCGAATACATTTGCTTAAAGTTCACGGATGTAAGTTTTAATTTAAAATGGATACAGCATCTCTAAAATTCAGAAAGATAGTTAATGACTTTTTATTCTGAGTTCTAAGAATATAAGAAATATATAAATTATAGTTTGAATAAACTTTTCTTCGACAGTTTAACATAAAAACACACGTTTCAGATTCCGTGCAAACACTATTTCGGTTTATGTAACTGTAGGCAAGTATATTGTGTTATTATAGAGGTAAGTAGTATTACTCTATATTATTTCCTTTTTATGAAGTTTACTCAAATATATTGTTTTTGGTTATTAATATTATAATCAAAGTTTTTCCTTTTTAAGGAGACAAAACCTCTCCTAGCGTAAATAAGCTTCTTGGGAGTGATTGGCGAAATATTCAAACTTTTTAAAGTTCCGGTAAGTAACTAGTAGTGATGGTATCTAGCGCGTATAATGGCGATAAATACGCGCTGCATTGTGGTTTACTTTGAATTTCAAACAGGTTTGACGCTCAACGTTCGTAGAACAAGCTCTACCGATTAACAGCAGTCTTTTGTCACGATATCAAGAGTTTCAATTATAGACTAACTACCTATTACTCAACACTTATACATATGCTCATTTTTATTATAAGTCACTTTGTATTAGGTTATAGAGGGTCCAAAATAATAACACGCTGAACCTATTGTAGTACAGAGTTGACCGCAAGTGTGCCTGTTCTATTTAAGGATGGCATCTAGTGGGAGGAGTATTCAAAATGCTCTACAACAATGTTATGTTTTCATCAAGATGTGTTCCTTTACCACCAGCTTAGGTGAAGTATAGAGAATATAGATTCCGAACAGGTCATCATTACTGGCATTAGAAAGATAGAAACAACTATGGGGCATATTATCACTAATACGAGAAAAAACATTGACATGATACCAATCCTATTAGCAATATCATACCTTAAAGTTGCCTTTTATATAAACGTTTCTGTATGAATTGTTCGTGTCATACATAAGTCGCTCCAAAGTAAATCATTATCTCTATACACGTAAAATACTAACTACAAAATTCCCTAACGTATTAACTTTTAGAGTATAGTAGTGGACCATAGAGTTTTGAAAAACAAGGGTGGTGTTAGAATTGGGTCTTATAAATCTTGATTGTGCTAGGTATAGCACATACTTGACCGAGTCTTAAATTAAAATAAACATGACTTGATAAACATAAGTTCATCTTACAAACAAAAGTCACAAAATAGCCATGAACAACGATTACACCTCATCTCGGTATAATGCGATGCATTTGCTCCGTAAATATCGAATGGTACAATATGTAAATAGATAAGCAAGTACCTCGTTCTGTCCCTTGACAATGTATCCATCTGATAACTTTCCAAGTATCACACGTGTATGTATAAATAAATATCTTGCCCAGAGATTCTCAAACTCTTTCAGCGAACGACACAATTTCATGTTGAATATTCAGTATCGGAGTATCTTACTATAATCTTATTCATATAGTTTTTTATACTTTATACGTTTAGCGTTATGATCATACATAAAATATTTTTGTTTGTTTATTTCTCATATGCTTAGAATGTTTCCTTATTTTCGGTCCAGCATTCACGTATTCACTGTTTTTAGAATAATGTAATTTTAATTTTACTAATAACTAGAATGTAGGCCTGTCGATTTTGAGGCCTTAGAATGAGGCCTAGTTAGCGTATAGGAAAATGCGGACCTAGAGCCTAATACAGATTACACAGTATATATATTTTTATATTACTTTTCCGTTCTAATTTATAAATAAGGTGACCTTGTCGATATTAGTTTAGTTTAAAATGTCAACATTAATACACTACCTAATTTTTACTACGTTTTTATTGGCATGATACGTTGTTTTGACCAGATTGGGAGCGAGAAAGAAATCTATTCATCTGTGACCTTGTACGAAACCTCAATTGCATTGCTCCAGATTCATCAATTACTTACTCTAGTTCTTTGGATGTAAACACTTTTACATACAACCAATGATCGTTAAGTGTAAATAACAATTATATCTAGATTCTTCCTAGATATATATAAATACTGTTCTATTTTATAGTTTCGATAGTTGAAGTATGAGCAAACATACATACATACATTTATTAGGCATTATGACTGTACTATTGGTCTAGTAGTTAACCCCTTCGTTTTGTTGCTACCGCGGTGAGTGCTGTGGGTTCATATCTTACAATGGGCAATTGGTATACAACTTACAATTAAACACAATCTAGATATGCAATTTTGAAGTTCACCGAATGCAGTATTGATTCATTCACTAAACTGAACATTATCTTTAGGCCATATAATATCTAAACTTAGAAATAATAAAAAGATACCGCCTTTTTGTTCCATCGTATCAATTTATAGCGCAATTCTACTTATTTTCATCAAATAAATGTAGTGGTAGATTTTTTCCATAAATACAATGAAATGTATTTTATACTACTTAGGGAGTTAAATATAATATAATGTACTTGCTAGTCTATGATTTCATTAGCGTTTTTTCTGTCCATATGGTCGTAAAATCTGTAAGTAATAGGTGTCTATATTGTGAAAGGAATATGCATCCCAAATTTCAAGTCAAATAGTTTTACAGATCTGTTGACAAGTAAATGGAAGTCTTCCATATATATATACGTAGAAATAGTTCAAAAGTATCATGCTTAAGCTACGACAAAAGGAACAGTAGAAGAAATGATAAACATGGCACATTTCTCACGATGCGCTAAAACAATTCCACGTGAATTCTTTGCTCGGCGGAACACTGAGATGGCTACACATAAAAAGCCTAGACTACGCGCGAGACATTCACACGACATAACAACAAACTTAGATTTGCCGATTATAAACATAAGAAATAAACTCTATGTGTATCAGTATAAGAATAGGTTTTAAGTTTTTCAACGGTATGACGATCTGTGGCGTATGACGGTGCAGTGGCGCTCGTTGCTGGCACAATGCCCGGGGCGCGGGCGGCGCACCCTAGAGTCATGACACGGGTTCCCACCCACGCTGTCATCGCTTCGCACCTCCCTCATCGACGCTTTGATTCATACACTAATATAATAAGCTAATATGAAGTCCGCTATGTACCGGTAATGCATTCAAATGCTATTTAGATTAATTGGATCGGGATTAGCGGGCATCTGACTAATGTCAGTCACGAGTATGCTTGTGTGTGTGCAGCTTTGAAATTGTTTCTACCTACAAGCGTTTAGTCTGTCCGCTCTGTGTTGTTACGTTTTGATTTATTATCGGTGTTATATAGTTTTTTTATTCACGTAATTTATATTCGGCTTTTCAGTATTAATCTATAATGGAGGTTAAAAATACTATTATATTTCATACCTACGTATTCTATATATGAGTCATATAGAAGCAAAACTGCTAATCCCAATTTTAAACTTATTCAAAAAGAATCCAATACAACTTAATATCTTCAAATGTCCTTTTTGGTACACCTTTGAGTTGAATATGATAATATGCGTTTATTTAGACTTGAATAGCTCAAAATGTCAAACGATGGAAGTTTAATTTGGGAAGGATGTGAGAATGTACCAAATACGAAGAGGTTTATTGAATTTAATCATAACGTTTGTATGAGTAATATTTTACGAATTACATTTATTTATAAAGATATAAAAGATTTATGAAGTCAATTTAAATCAATTAACTGTAGAAACAATAATGACTAACGACTACTCTTGAATAAAGTTGAAGAGCTTCTAATAGTATCCTGAAGAAAATATGGAAAAATATTAAAATTGATTTACTCTCAAGTGAGCTGTAACGTTCCTAACAATCTTATAAAAATGCCTACGAATCTTAGTATCATTTATTTTGGTTTTAAAATGGAAAAAACATTACAGATTATATGTATGCATAGGGTTTACATGTTTACACACACATTAATACGAGCGGGCTGTTTGTTTTACATCTAATTAGCTTAACGTTGAGGTAGGCCTCCCGTCGCCAGAGCCACAAAATAGTCCGAAGGTATTCTGCGGTCTCGCCTATTATAAGGTGTGTGGGGTTAATGGGTCTTTGTGGTCTTTTTTCCGTAGCCTCTCATCCGATAAGTCCTCTACGCCTTCTCGTAGTGCAGCCGGTGTAAAACGAAAGGATGGACAAGAATGTATTTTTTCACCACATATAAAAATGGTAGAGCATCCGTTTGTTTGATACAAGTCTGTCCAATGTCGTAAGTTTATCGCTTAATATATATTGGTATACAAACTATGCGTCATTATGATATTTATGTTTACATATGGAGTTTCGCAATTTTTAATAAAGCAAAGCTATTATACTATAGACATAATCACAATGAAGAGTGGACACCACAAGATCATAGCTGGTATTCCTGATGTTTGTAATGAGTAAGATGCATTTTGTAAGAATTTGTAAGTTATTACTGCGATTTACCGATTTATTTTATACAATAAATTTTCGCAAGACGCCTCTTGAGTTGGCCTTTTATGATAAGTAACATTAAGGTACTCTTCGACAGAAATGATAATAGATTCATTCATATAAATAACATACCAAAATACTAATTAATTACGCATGGACTAATAAGAATACGTATTGCAATCTGCTTATTCAAAGGCACGACAAATGAGAATGTAAATTACTGATTATATATGTATTAATAAAATTCATTTGAATACGCGTGACCTGACTCATGCGATAATAAATACAATTAATTTCATTACTCGTTTTTATTTATAGCAACTACTTAATGATATCGTCAATCTTTTACGTATTAAAAAATTACAATTTTAACCCATTATATATAATCCTGTCAAATTTCACCAAAACTTATAGACATAAGAAATATAATTAAATAATAATATGGCCAACATTGTCGTTAGCGACGTACTTTTTTTTCGAGTTAGACAATATGCGTCTTAGAGTTAACTGCTAATTGTTCAGTGTACTGTACAATAATTTAAAAACAAAATAAATTAACACAGAATAGTCGAAATTGCTCAGAATGGTCTCAATTAAAATAAGGTTTTCAACCTATGACCTGTATTGTTTTTAAGGCTTGTATTGGTCTCGTCTGGTAGATAAAATAAAAACACATCTCAGATTCCTCCAACTGTATTTTCGATACCAAAATGTTCTAAATATATTAAGATAACAACAAATATAAATAATATGGGTATTGAAACATTCCGTAATGATTTTTGAATTAAAAATATTTTCACAACTGTCGTTCAGCTCACTATATTTCTTCAAGTAAATTTTTTGATGGACATAATTTTCTACTAATTGTAAGTTCCTAAACTTGTATGTGCGACGCTAAAAGAATTATCTCATTTTCGGTTTGTCGCTTTTATTTTGGTTCCGTATGAAATGCAAATGTTATCAAGCTGTGACTAGCAAACGCGTTATCTACAAAAATGTTTACAAACGACATTTTTAGAGTCTTATATCGTGTATTCTGTATAATCTTATTAGATAGTCACCGCTTCGCGTGTTGATAAAAGTGTTGTTTGTGTACATTATGCGCCGGCGCATCGCTCCGTGTGATTCATTCTCGTGTTAATTACAATATACATCGAGCACGTGTTCGCCTTGAATCGACCCGCTTATTGATAACTTACTGTTAATGAGTTTCCTTTTCGATATCAATTGTATCATTGTGAACGAACGAATGACTAAGGTTGTTTTGTTTTTCTTAGCCACTATAAAGTGACGCCCCGTGGATGACCTGAAGTAGTTTAAAAGTGATATCGGTAATAAAGAGGAATGCGGGTCACTGTGATGTCTTAGCAAACTAGCAGCTTAGCAAACAGTTACGAATGACGACCCTCAAAGGATAAGCAGTCAATCAAAAGTCATCCATCGATTATGACAGGCTTAACACTACGTATATGGTGGTCGCAACCCAGTTCAGTATAGAACCCTAACATCGCTTTAGATATCTATTGATCCCGGTACGCGGCATGCCTAAGCGTGTGACTCTGGCGAATAGTGGATGCTTGACTTACTAAACTTAATCTGTAAACTAAATATTATATGTACTATTATATACACTCTCGTTTAATTATATTTAAATAAATAGTGCTCAACTGATTATAATGTAAGACAATAATTCGACTATAAGTATTTAGAAATCTGAAGTGTGTATTTTAAAATGAGATGGTTATGTCTCAGCCTCAAAGTGATAAGTTAAAAGATGGGATATCAACTAGTTATATTTTTGTACATTCACAATTCAACAATATGTATACTCGAATTTCAACCACTAAGCGATCATTTATTAATATAGATAAGTAAAAGTAGAAGAAAGTGTTTTTGATTTATAGAACTTTCACATCGCTTTTGCTTCGATTGTTATAAATGAAACCCGGTATATGGAATCGATATAAGTAATAATATTGACATAAAATTACCTGGCTAGCTTGGTAGGTAGGGTTGAGGTAACCCTCAAGTTAAAAATCTGCCTATAAATATCTATAGCTGCATTCCGGTTGGTCCACATGAGAGTTAGTCTCTCACTAGGCTTAGTGTGTCCGTCGTCTTGGGCCATATCGTCACACGGGTAAAATTGAGACCATACGCTAAAACTATTAAGTGTAAAAAATATGAAACGTTCATTTTTTCCTTCTTATTATAAAAAAGTAATATTACTTCCTATTTATTAATAATATAACGATAATTTTGTGTCAAAGAAAGAAGTTACGCCATCATATTATATACATTTTATTTTTGATCGTTTTTAATCACAATTGACACGATGTTTGTACTGATGATTATCTATTTAAACAAATTAAACTTGTTTACACGATTTTAATATATTTTCACGTACTACCTTTCCTCTTCGTTTACCTCTCTTGAATTTTGTTCAAAGAATGTCATTGGCCACATTGCTATTTGAATTATTTTGGCAACACAACGCGGTGTCATTCATTTGAAATCTATTTCTGTACGGAATTCACAATGTGTACATCAAAATGAGATTGCATGCATGCGGTCTTGTAAACTTATTTCTCCGTCATTTTTCTGTCTTCAGCGCTGTGATTATGTGAAGATTTACAGCTACTTTATGAGACAAAAACACGCACGAAACGATTATAACGCTATGATTCATTGGCGACGGGAATAAAAAATTCGTGCAATAAAAAAATTATACGTACAAGACAAAGAAATGCAAAAGCAATGTTTTTTTTTACGCTCTATCGATTTTATTCGTTGAGTAATTTAATGTAAAGTTGTAAAACTTAAAAGTTGTATTCTTTTTGTTGTTATTATTCCTAAAAAATATTGTAGCCGTAAAACACATAATGATTAAGCATTCAGATTTAACGATTTTACATTCTTATAAACATATTATTAGTTGAAGCGATGATAGTTCAGTTGGTAATGTGTATGCATCCAGCGTGAAAGGTCGTGAGTTCGAATCTACCTTTTTTTTGTGGTACCTACAATGAGCTTGAGCTTTCGGGGCAGGAAAACAATGAAGAAACTATAGCATGGTGGTAGGGCTTTTTCTAATGCCTGCTTGTCTAGCTAACACCCTCAAGTTGAAAATCTGTCGCCAAATACCAATAGGTGTGTTCAGGCAGTGTTGCATTTCAGAGCCAGTCCCTCCACAGGTTTAGCGTGTCTACGAACTCGGGACTCAGTTCGGCGTCGTATTGTCACTTAAGCTCAGATTAAATTATGGTCATTAACGATAAACCTTTAAATTATAAAAAACACGAACGTTATTAATCATTTAATAAGAAACAATTTTCTTAAAAATATGTGTATTCATGAAAAATACAATTACATAGGTGAGTTCAAACAGCAAAAACCTACCTAAATACATAATATCGTCCAAATTGTTGGAGTAGTTTTCAAGATACGAGAAAGTTATATGTACTTACCATAGTTGCCCACTTATTGTATTAGAACTAAAAATGTATCAAGTTCTTCAGTTAAAATTCTTCATTTTTAAAATGAATTTGAGTACTAAATGAGATAATAAGAGTTGTAAACAAAATAATCCTGTTACAGAAGGACTTATTTCGTTTTAAGGGATCTGTTGTCTAATTAAATTATTTACGCCAAGTATAAATGAGTGGATCTGTAATCTCCTCGTTATAAATAATATTATAGTATTTTGTAACTCGCTGTTAGAAATCCCTTTTCTTACGAAAACAGGCGATCTTTCATTTTCGATTGAAATTTGTTCAAGCCATATAAGACACCAGCATATTACTACAGATATATACTAGTTGTGCTCCAGGTTCCGCGTGCGGACCTTTTGCAATACTTAATTTGGTCTTGCAGTTTTACTATAACATATATGTAATTATTTCTAAAAGTGTTATTGACAATTCAGTTAACATTTTCTTTCTTTTAATGCAAATTCCGTGATCAGTGCTAGTAATATAATATATGATAGTGATTAATATAGGTAGTAAATTTGAAGAAAAAAAAAGTGTATAGAACAGACACAGGCAGAACTACAGACTAATTATGATAGATATAGGTAATTAGAGAATAGTACATTTAGTACTTGAATGCTATAGAATATAATAAATATACATAGAATGAGATAGGTGGGAATTCCAATGAGAAGAGAAGAATTTTTTGTAGAAAACATTAGGTTGGAGAACTTTCTAGACTTTTAAAATAAAACTCAAGAAGATTTTTCCAAAGTTTATTAACATTTATGTACAATATATGTGCTCCATTTTCTTTTATGTTATTCTGCCATCTTTAAAGTAGTGCCATGATCCTGTCGCTGTAGAAATTTTGGGATTTCTGATCAAAAACGTTAGAAAAACAGTACAGTTAAAGAGATTTTATTTCAAGTTTATACACACTATATGCGAAAATACTTTTTCCCGACGCATTATATCACTCTTATCCTACGTAAATAGATTCAAGATAACCAGTTTTCCTCTTCCATTGCCAATCAAATAATTGCGAAAAGCGATTAATCGAATGTACTCGACGACTTCTAATTATCAATCATATATTAGTTCGAGCTGAGAACGTTGATCATTTTTCTTTCTATATTTGCTTTCTAAATGACTATATTATTTATATGCTATGCGGTTATTACACTTTCACTTACGTGCATTTATAACCACTTAATTGCAGGCTTCCTTCGTTATAGGAGAGAGGTCATTCCTGCTATATTTTACACTTCCTCAGAGGTATATTTTCTATTAAGGGGCCATTTATTCATAGTCATTTAGTCACTTACCTACCTTCTTCCCCTCTTCTTACATTAAATGTTATTCGGTTGATTTAATAAGCAGTAAAAAAAAGCATGTATACATATAATCGTACATCAAATTGATGTATACAATATATAGCGATGATATCTCTGCTGGTGGTATGCATGGACGTCAAGTTACGTGGTTGCGAATACACCTGCAATGACCTTGAGATTTCTGTGAAGGAAAATATCGTGATGAAACCATAGCATGGTGGTAGGGGTTTCTGTAATGCTCCCCGGGTAGCTATTATCTTTTTTTTGTTAACGTGGTGTTTAAACTCCCAGATTTCACGAACTGTCTCAACGCAACGCAGAAACGCATTATCCGGGATCAGGTTCTAATCACCTAACACTACCAACTAAAAAGCACCACGGCGATACTTCAAATTCTCGTATTGCCAGAGACTGCATCGTGGTAGGGCTTTTCCTAATGCGCGTCTGGCTGGCTATCACCCTCAGGCTGAAAATCTGTAGACAAATACCAATAGGTATGTTCCGGCAGTTGCACTTGAGAGCCAGTCCCTCCACATGGTTAGCGTGTCTACCAACTTAGGCCGTATCGTTACTTAAGATCAGATGAGATTATGGCCATAACGCTAACTACTTCAACTAACCTTGACAATAAAAAAAGACTAAGGACAGCTTTCGCAATTTCTAGTCCACGGATAAGTAACGCTAAACCTATTTATTATAATAAAATATGTTACAGTTGTTTTCCCAATGTCAAGCTCTCAATATCCCTGACTCTTTTTTATTAATTGCACATTTCAACAAAGCTTCCCCTCATGTTCCTTACGTAATGAACAAATGGCCCTTAAGTGCTAGTGGGTGTCCGTGATTTCATTCACGTCTTATTATTACCCTACGTGGTTGTATATTATTGAATCTCTACGTCGTGGAAGCAGTGCGAATAACAAATTATAAGTCAATAAGTCGTAAAATAATGGAGATCTAGCCATGAGTGAGTGGAAATGCATTTGATGTGGATTGAGTGCCAAAGTAATTGTTTTTTCCTTATATCAAGCCTTTTCAGGAAAAACATCGTAAGCGACTATTGCTTTTTTTACAGCACAATTTTTTCATTCATAATAGACAAATATTTATGATATCTTTATAAAAAAATATGACTTGTTGTTCATAATCAACCGCCGATCTATTAAGTGGTTATTAACATACTGCATCTAATATTCAAAGAAAATTTTTAAAGCTTTCAATAAAAAAAAAATAAGGTTTTTGGCTCTTACGATGTTTTGATCAAAAAGCTTAATATATATACACACATTTAAGTATGTTTGTCATTTAAGATATTTTATTATCTGTACGGGTTGTGATTCAGACTGAAAGTATTATGCACCAATGACTCAGTAAAATAAATATATACATCAGTAGAAAAGAATGTAAACATATTATTATTATTTCATGTGTATCATAACAAACAATGGGATCGAAATGTGCTAGAAAATTGTATGCAGTCATACAAACAGATTCAAACCATATTTTTTTATCTATAAATCAATTTATTTTTAAAGATATTATATTTATTACCAGCTGTGCTCGCAACTTATTTCGTGTGGTACTAAAAATTATTTAACATGATTGCCCGTTTCTGTAACTTTTTGCAATAAACATTTGCTCCTATTGGTGGTAGCATAGTGTTAAGTAGCCAAAAACCTTTTTCGAAAAGTGCGATATAAATAGCAAAAATATTTTTTGAAATCCGACTGGTAGTTACTAAGACACTAAAGTTAACTTTTTCGCTTTATAATATAGAAGCTATGATATATAATGTCTATCGTCATAATAACACAATTTTCTATAAGGATAATTATAAATAAACTTAAAAATATCATTAAATAAGATTGCGTACCTCAATTCTATACGCTATCTCGGCAGAATTACAACACCTGATAGCAAGTATGGTAACCTCGACCATCGCTGACACTATTATCGATAGACTATGGGAGATTTCCAGGTGGGCTAGGCTAGAAGTGGGGGCGCTGTCCCGGGACTTTAACAATACGGAAGTTTAAAGTATCGTCGTGGGGCTTTTTAGTGGGTAGTGCTGTAGCACCCGATGAGTCACCACATGCCTGTTTCGCCTTGGTTTGAGTCCGAGTAATGCATTTGTTTTTGCAATCAGCTAATCTTCAAAGAATGGGATTTCAAACACCACGTTAATAAAAAAAGTTAGGCTAGACAAACTATACTGCGGCAGCAAATTTTCAAAGACGGCAGTTTTCGGCGTCACTGAAAACGAAGTGTTTTTAATTTTCAAAGAAATGCAATATAGACGGCTATTAGATTCAGCCCGTAAGCGACGACAGATTTGCCATTTAATACAAGGTGTTCAAATATCTCGTCATCTTCGTTTAAAGAGCAGAATATCACAGAGCTGAGGGAACACGCTGACGGGGAGACCATGGCAAGCAAGAATTCACGAACTTCTTTGTTCATAATGTTATGAATGCTGTCGTGTAGATATACCCAAGTCAGTGTGTACTGAAGTATGTACCCAAGAGGTAGAAATTATCTAGGGTCAGTGAAAATATCACGGAGTGATATGACGCCATAAAACACGTTGCGTTAATCATAAGTGTAAATATTTGCCACAATAACAAACCACGATAAAATTCAAGTTCACTTTTTAGTGTAGACATATGACCTTGCTTGTCTGCGTCTCGAGGTGACGAGGTCGCTTTCATTTGACCACATGTATTACGTCATCTCGTACTAAATCTATTAACAGGTGAAACTTATTTTAGTCCTATTTTATGTATAGTAAAAAATGGATAATGTAACGGCGACATAAAGCAAGTATATTTTAATTCCTTTAATTGCGCGGTTGGCCTAGCGGTTTTAGCAGGCTTCCTCGCTGCAACCACTACGTAGCGCCGAAGTGCTAAGGTTCGAGTCCCACGCAGGATAACTTTTTATGTAATCCACAAATCTTTGTTCGAAGTTTGGTTGTCAGTTTGTGTCCGTAAATTGTGGTTACATTTGACATCAGCGAAATTGCCTACATATGCAGATGTCATGATAGGAAAAGTACAGCAATAAAAAAATGCACGTACTTATTTAACAAATGTTAACTCTTACATTCATAGTAATATAGATTTTTACACTAGATGTAGCACCAGGAATAGTGACGCACTTTGACGTTCGCGTTCCCTCTTCAGTAACTTTATTTCTAGCAATCGAGCGGTAGGGATCTACAAAACTAAAAGAAATATGAAAGCTGTTTCTGATCTTTGGCAATATGAGGGCTTAAATGCCATCGTGGTAGCTTTTCTAGTGCATATTTGACGGTGCTTGTTATCCTATGAGTCTTCCACCACTATTTCAACACGTCAACAATAAAAAAAATTGGTCTATACCCGAACATCTAGCATATACGATGTGTATAGTGAGAATGCTGTTACACTGGTTCTCTTTCGGTTCATTACATTTCAGGATCAGCCAGTGTAGTCATCGTCTTTGAATTTAGTATGAAGTGAAGTGCATCCGCTATGCTGCAAACTGTCAGGGTTCGTTAAAAGTGTCTATTTTAATATATATATTTCTTTAGGTAATTGTCAAAGAGAATCGAGCCAACGAACTTAGAGATATTTTTTTACACATAATGTTGAGTAATTGTAGTTTAAAAAAAAGGTATATTAAAAAAAAAATATGTGTTTTTAATTTATCTCAATTTCACCTATAAATACGCCGACTGAAGCAGCCTGGTCGAGATATTCCAGAACTTTCCATTCCCTGAATTCTAATATTATTAAATAACTTTCAAATACGATAAAACGTTTCGTTTCTTTGCCGTACTTATTTTAATTCCTTTACGTTTCCACTTACTACTTTAAAACTTTGAACAGATTCATTCTAACACGTAAAGAAATGGTAATTACCGGCTTATCGAGTCCAAACAGATTGTAAATAACATAGTAGTCAATAATGATCGATGAATAAATAAATTCTATATATCTGAACGTGAGTTTTAATCCCTGCAATACCTCAGACCTGAGTTTTCGATGAAAGAAAACCTTTAAAAGTGATAACCTTTATGTTGAAAATCTGTCGCCAAATACCTCTGTAGATGTGTTTCGGCAGTTGCACTTGTTTCGCATGTCCATCTCGGATCACATCGTTATTATTAGCTGGGAATGTATTCAAAACATTTGACAAAATTTCAGTATTTTACACCGAATGATTACTCGATTGTTTGTTCTACTTTGACGGAGAAGTCGTAAAAGTTTTTTTTATGAGATAACACTGTCGATTGTGGGTGTCATTCGCGGTTTGTCAGCACGTCGCCGACACACGATAAGTGTCGTTGGGAATTGTCGGGCCATTGTGTGGCAGGCGACCGACCCGCCCGCGCCCTCGACCCGGGAAACTTTTTCATAATATACCGACAATCGGTAGTTATGTTGTACTGTTGCGTAATTGCGGTTTCCATGAATGTGAGATTGAACGCTATTGTTATCGCTTCTATGTAAATTGCTAAAGGGCAGGCGAGTCTCTATGGGTTCGTTTGTGAGCTCGGTAGATTATAAATTGTGATCTAAAGAATTAGGTACCCAAATAGAAATGAATTTTGTTTCATTCGTTATTAAATATAAACGCGGTTTTGTTAATGAGGATTTTATTCATATGTCGTATGATAGTAAAACTTATTTTCCATGATATTATTATGCTAAATGTTACCTTCACACTTATAGGTATAGAAGCTGTATGTGGTAGAATATACTGTATAGAAGCTCAATTACAATGTGATAATTACTGTTTTCTCGTACGGTTTCGGGTACCAGTTATTTATATTCTATAAATATTATAAAGCGAAAAAGTATATTGGTTTAAACGCTCTAATCATAAGGACTACCCGTCAGATTTCAAAATTTATTTTTGTATTTCTTAGAGCAATCATTGAAGAATTCTTCAGGTTCTATAACATAACACTACCACCAATATAAGCAAAGCGTTACTTTTTTTACAAAAACGGGTAGATATGGATAAATCAATTTGAATTTTATGCGATCGAAGTCACAGGTACAGCTAGGCACAGGTAAGTATTAAAAATAAACCCAAAGTTATTATATTATGGCAGGAAACTGGGAAGGATTTAGACCATCCTAAGCAGCTTCATGTACAGAGTTTTCGTCGCGATCCTTATCAAAACGTCTTGTCTGTGATAAGTACGCCAAATACCATAATTCTATTTCAGAATACAGAAAATTTTACCAAAACCCGGCAAAAACATTGACACCACATTTTTTTTTACATTATCTCCAGGAATCTCTTGTTTTTTTATATATTTATAACACATACGATTCTAAATTAATGAGATGTAAATTTGTTAATGGGAAATTTTAAATGAATGTCGTTTTCTTCATAAACCTAGTATCGGTCCCTTCAACCTAGTTCAAACAAAATGTGCTTTGTGGCTAAGGTTTGTGGGTTTGAACATTGTTACATTCTTGCAGTAACTACAAGGCCTTGGATTAGTTGGATATATTTAAGGTTTGTCGGCAATTGCTTATACTAAAGATATAATAAATTTATGCGAATTATATACTATAATAAATGAGGCAACTTCTTACGATTTAACACCGCATGGATTTATTGCATCGTCTATTATTTATGAAATAAATAAAAAAATAGAAAAGTCGGTTCTAAATTAGTAATTGTAAACTTGTATACTGCTAGCGTAGATGTATCAATAGGTGCGTATCAAATGACTAGGTATTAAGATGGCTAATAGTATATCAGAAAACATTCCTTATTTGGATTACTGACGTTTGGCGTTTGTTTTTTCTTTAATTGATACCTCTTATATGACGTTACAATTATGAAACGAGAATTGAGAGTGAAATTTAAAGCAAGTATTATATTTAAACATATTTAGTTAAATAAGAAAGGAAAAGAAACGTAGAAAATATTACATTTCATACCTAACACCGTTTAGGCTATTTGCGTATCGCTTTTATGTGTTTATTTTTTAAAGGCTCCACTTCTATCAGATTTGCAGTGCCGCAAATTTTTTATTTCTGCGACCATAACGCTAAGTCCTATAAAGTAAAAAAAGAGATTAAATATATATAGATATTCACCCAGAATCAAGTAGATACACACGTTTGCATAACAACATCCGATGGATGGATATAAATAGAATCGTGTTTGCAAACGTTGACGTAATCCGAGCGCACAAAAGTGCATCGTACAATGGTAGGTAACACGAGACCAATGTCAAATCCATTCGTAGAGTAACACGCCCGTCTCATTGCCTCTCCCCGTTCCGCTTTTATGTGACGTCATTGTACACTAAACGGACCTAGTATTATCATAAATTCGCTTAGCTTTTATCTGTGATCACTGCTCTATGAGACTCAACGGTGCAAGTAAGAAGGTGTGGTACGAGAGACGTCTTTATCGCCCTCATTACTAAGAATTCTTTATCCATATGTGAGTTATAGCTGTGTCTGCGACTTCGTTCGCAGTTAACTAATATTTTATTTAATCATTTTTGACTGTTTTGTACCTAACTGTTTTCAATAGAGCTTTGCTCCTATGGGTGGTCGCGTGATGTTAAATAGGCTAAAGCCGCCCTCAATAATTGTTATATCAAAAACTATAAGAATTTTTGAAATCTGACTGGTAGGTAGTTCCTATTATTAGCGCGTTTACATAAACAAACATTTCTGTTTTAAAATAATAATAATGTAGATAGATGTAAAAGCAATCTCACTTTATGACACCTTTCACTTAAATTTAGGTAAACAATTTGTTATATAATAAATAAATTATGGAAATTAAATAAAGTGTATACTTCGTTACAGACTTAAAAGCCAAGATTATATTATTCTGAATATTTATGTTAGTTATAGTCTATTTTCTGAATAAAGCTGCAGAAATAGTTGTTTTGTTTGTCGGATTTTAATAACTTCTTTTTGTATATGTCGTCCAGGTACATGGGGAATAGTTATTAATCTATACAAAAAAATACTATATCTAAAAAAAATAGATTCACGCGAACGAAGTCGCCGAGTCTCCGTTCTTACGTAGATTACGTTTTTATACGCAGTAATCCCTACTAATATTTTAAATGTGAATGTAAGTTTGTTTGTTACGCTTTCACACGAAAACTACTTAACCGATCATCATTAAACAATGTACACATATTTTTGGAGGTGTAAAAGTAATATAGGATACTTATTAGTGGAAAAATAAAAAATTACGAAAGATAAAAAAAGCCTCGTGTAAAAGTTCGTAATTTCATAAATTTCAATAAGATAATATTACACCTACTTCGATGTATTAATTTAATTAAGTGACCATCTAACGAAATGCTACATTTTATTATTATTTACTAAGTGGATTGTACGCAGCTAACAAGAGTATATAATAATAACAAAGCAAAAATAGCGATTTTGAGTTCGCAAAATACTTCGTCTGTCGATATTGAGATAGTGATCATAGATAACATCACGCGAATTACATAATAATAAATTGCGCTTGTGCGCTGTATACTTATAACACGTGATTAGAATTACCGGAATTTCAGGTTAACTTACCACTACAAGAAGTGCGTTTGCAGTGTCGCCGTGATACGTTTTACTGGGAAATGTCCGGTGCTTGTCACCTAGCAAGTCTTGTCACATTCCCCTCTCCGTCTGAGCCCAGGTTTGCGTCTTGCGATAACAAAATCCGTAAAGAATAGAATTTTAAAAACATCGTTATCAAGTAAAGGGTTGACTTACCCACTAATTTCTTCAATGAACTTCCTTCGCATGCAACTAAAATTTTATTTAATCATTTTTGCCCGTTTTTGTAACTTTCCCAAAACAGCTGTGCTCCTTTGTGTAGTAGCGGGATGTTAAATAGCCTAAAGCCTTTCTCAATGATTACTCTATCAAATACATAATGAATTTTCTGTAATCCGACTGGTAGTTCTTAAGATTAGCTCCTTCAAACAAACAAACAAACAAACAAACAATAAAAAAAAAACTTCTACTTTATAATATTATAATATAGATATTTTCGTAAATCAAAATTTTAGCTGTTATTAATTTTCAATTTTGTCTATTTAATTAGGTTATTTTATTTTTATTTTACATATATTATAGTTAGTTTAGTGGTTCTGGAGGTGTGAATAGTAGCTATATGGATACAGCTTCTGCTCCCCGGACCAATACGCGATAGAAGAAAACCGTTGTGTTTTTATGGGTTCTTTTAGCGATTCGAGCCGCGTCAGGCCTACTTACCTCTTCCTATGGCATCGGCTTTACCCAGATGGGAAGGGATGCGTAAGTGCATTTCCCCACGTACAAAAAAGCTGTCCTGGCGGTCGCTTCGCTGCTGACGCGTTCTGTGGATTTTGGAATCCACTCAGGATAATTATTCGTATGATCCAGAAATAAATGTTCTGAGCCTGGCTGTTACTTTGTTTCTGTTGCCTGTGTGCTTATTCATATTTGATATTAATGTTTTTTGTTAAGGTTTAAAGTTATGATCATAACCGCACCTGATGTTAAGTTTCGATGTGGCCGAAGATGGTGGACTCGCGTAGACTAGTGGAGGGACTGGCTCTCAAGTGCAACTACCGGAACACACCTATACGTAATTGATGGTACATTTTCACCTTGCGGGTGGTAGCTAACCAGGCCGGTATTATAAAAAGTCTTACCACTATGCTATGGTCATCATCATCATATCATCATATCATCGCTGCAAAATTTCCTGCATAGAGAAACATCCATAAGAAAAAGAAATTATTTTCTTGCAAACAATAATCCATTAAGAAATTCTTCTTCTTGAGGAGATAACTGTTTTCCTCTTTCCTGGTAGCATTTCTGACGTGCTCAGGTTCGTTCTAAGAATCGAGTTTTTTTTTTAATCCTGATATTATAATGTTTATTTTATTCGTTAAAGGTGAACGTGTTATAAATCAAAATGTGACTCATTAGGTTTTCTGTGTAATTAATATTACGTATTCGTTACTTACTGCGAGGTCACGATTCATCGCCTTCACGGTGAAATCGGAACTCGTCAAGTTTTTTTCGCTTGCCTAATATATTAGAAAAAAAAATGAAACTTTATATTATAAATGTTATGCAAATGCATTTATATATAAAGTAGCATTTCCCCGCAGTTCCGCTCGGGTTAGTGTAGATTATACCAATGACAAAGTTATTGTTTCATACATTAGTAACAGTACTTTATTAATGAAACGTCTCCTTTTTAGTACTTTTGGCAACCTGTTTGTAAAATTTTCGAAGATCGGTCGAGTATTCAAGGCGTAAAAGAATAACAAATAAATTCTCATTCAAATTTAATATTAAACTAATATTAAAACAGTAATATTAAACTATCAAACTAATACTAAACCTGAACGCTATGCTGGGGCACACAGAAGTGAATCGAAAAAAAAAACGAGAAACGGACAATAGAACCTAAACACTAAGTGGTCTCGAACCGTTACAAATGTTTCTCTTTCGATTGGTCGTAGTGTACTAAACACCTTAAACATGTACTAAAACCTTACTAAAGAATGAGAATTAAGAATATCCGATGGGCAGACCGTGTTTACCTTTTTATATCTAAAATCATAGATTTAAATCTGTCTAAAATAAATCATATTTATTAGTGAACTAAGAGTACGCAGCTTTGTAAGTAATAGACAAATGAAAAGTGTATGTAATTATATCAAACATGCTGGGAGTAAACATGGCGTTAGTCCAATGGCAATAATACAAGTCTTTGGTTTTTTTTTATTGAGATATTAACGGTGTTGGCCTGCCTGGCTTTGATAAATTCACCGGATTTATGGCGAGCGCTGAAGGCACTTAGACGAAATGTTGTTCCTGCCAAAAAGTTATCCAAATTGAAATCCCATTATTGTATCCGCCTTGTAGTTCCTAAGATTAGCGCGCTCAAACAAACTATTCTGCTTTATAATATTAATACAGATATGGATTGAAGTTCACGCAAATGCTATCGCGGTGGTGTAGATCGTCCAGTCAGTGAAATTGAAAACGCTTTTAATTGCTTCAGGTGCGTCAGACATACTAGGGATGTTACGGTGGAGGGTATACCGTAGGTTTATAATCGGCTTTAGCCGAATCAGTGTCGTAGGTGAAACGGAGTTAGAGTAAACAGATGTGTTAAATAAAAGAAATATGTAACATCATAATATTATTCGATACTAGAAATTGTAACAAGCGACGAAATTTGGTATCTTCGATAAAATTTAATGGAACGTCCTGTAGAGCAATCCTTTAAAAATCAAGCAATTCCCCGAGCTAAAAGTTAAAGTTTGTACGTACTTACTCTAGCCGCGGTTATTTGCTGCGATCTCCGTTTAATTGTCGATTTAAAAGTACCGAAGCCGAAGTCAGAGTCGGAGGTGTAAAATCAATCGGAAGTTGCGACCTTTCGGAGTCGGAGTCAAAGCTCCATAACATCCCTAGAACATACTTATTATCACTTACATGGCCTCTTTTCGTTTACCCTGCATAGTTACAAATATCATACTTTAGTGTAACACATAATTCAGAATAATATAAATCGACTGACTGTACAATGTTTTACTTCAAAAATTGAAAATAAAAAAACTGTAAACGCGTAAAAATTACCGGCAAAAAGGAACAAGGTTCGAATAATACTAGGTTATTAACCACAGATTCAAAAGCTACTGTATGCCGAGTTCTGTGCTCGTTCTCACGATATCTTGCGTGTGCGCGTCTCATCGTTTTAAAAACTTAATTATGTTTTTTTTTTTAAGATAAGAATTTTTTAACCAGCAACAAGTTTTACACTGTACGTATAATACGTATAAAACGTGTTTGTACTTTTTAGATTTATCTAGAAATGTCTGTCTGTTTGTCTGTGCACGTCTCACTTGTAAAGTACGCTGTTTATGATAAAACAAGGAAATCATAAAGCGTACCCTCGAGTAACATTTAGTCTTTTGTTTTATTAAAATCAGTTAACTAATCAAAAGTTATTGTAATTTGAATAAAGGCGCGAGATTAAATAATTTTATTTACACGAAAACGATATGAAACTAATTATATATGTTGTTTGCCAGTTTAGTGACTTCAGAAAATGTTACGTAAAGGACTTCGTCTAAGATAAGGGACGTATTTAAGAAAAAAAAACCTTTTAAAACCAGCAACAAGTTTTACGATTTCACACTTTGCTTTTCAATTTTGATATTTGTTTACCAGTTTATATAATTATGTTATATGATTCTTTATTGTAATATCGGATGTTTTCGTGGCGGACTTAGGACGTATTAACTAGGACTAAGATGCAGTTGCTGAAACAATTAATAGGTTTTTTTAATGAAATATTTGCCACGACTTGTTATATGTAAATTGAGTAAAACAGAATGCACTCAGTTGTTCTGCTTTATGTATAGTTTAGTATATTTGCGATTTCGTAATAAAAACCTGACCCTATTTCATATTTGCTGTCTTAGTGAAATGTTTGGTAAAAAATACACGATTACAGTAATATACAAAAATTGTTTTGTTACGTTCGGTTATATAGATAATATTATGTTGATATTAACTCAAATTAGATCAATGTGCGGCAGTGATGACTTTCGAAAAGGTGTTTTTATTTTTTGGTTTTAATATTCGCGGGTAATTCTTCGGCTTTGGTTACTCTCGTGTTATGATTTTTGATAAACTCTTTGTTCCTGTGTTTTAAGCGAACAAATATTGAAGAACATACGAATGGAATACTAGTATTATGGAATTACAACATATAACATACTTTTTTATCTCAAAAAGTGACAATTTATCGGTGTTATAATATAAAAGTAAAAATTTTGTGATAAATGAACTTTTTTGTAGGTTATGCGTTACATGTATATAGTGCTTCGATAAGTATATAAAAATCATGTCACCGTAACAGTCAGATTTTGAATCATAATAAAACGTCTGTAAATTTAAATTAAAAGAGTCCAACAATGATATATAACTTACTGTATAGTTGACGCGATGATAGCTCAGTGATAGCGTGTACGACTTCGCGTCTAGAGACATAAGTTCGAATCACCTACAATGAGCTTGAGCTTTCGGTGAAGGAAAACATCGTGAGAGAACCCATAGTATGCTGGTAGGGCATTTTCTAATGCCCGCCTGGCTAGCAACCACCCTTAACTTGAAAATCTGCCGCCAAATACCAATATGTATTCCGGCGGTTGTACTTGAGAGCCAGTACCTCCATAGGTCTAGCGTGTCTACCAACTTGGGCCGTATTGTCACTCAAAATCAAGTGAGATTATGATCATAACGCTAAATCTTAACTATAAAAAAACCGTGTTTGCGATTTCACATGGAACTTAAATTTTATTTACTCATTAAAAAAGGCTAATCAGTTCAGGATAATGCTGTCGCGGGTACACCTAATTTTAATTAAAAACATGACCGCGCTGTAGTGAAACAATTGTCCAGGCGGTAACATTGAAACTGCTTCAGACTCGTCAGACATACTTATCGTCACTTACAGGGCCTCATTTCTTGTGCCCTGCCAAAGCATTTAAAATAAGTTATTGTATTTCAAATGGGTAAGAAGGACGTTCGTAACTCAATTCATAAACCAAGCTGATTATTTTTGTTTTATTAGAAACGGAATGTATTTCATCACAATTACTGTTACAGAGTTTTTATTTTCGCATTAACGAATATGAAATGTTTTTGAATGTTTTTTATGCCGAGATAAAACAACAGTTATTAGAAAAATAAATCCAACGATAGACAACTCTAATTACTTTTTTATAGAAGTTAATTGCTTCTAATAATTAGTATTATTGCTTAGTAACATAGAATAACCTATAAAGACAAAATACCGTACAGCCATAAAATATATATACTATGTTCTGGGTATTTCAAGGATAATATTTAAAAATATGTTTGAAATGTAAATACAACGCGTAGAGTTATACAGAAATAAATGACAACAAACTTTTATGCAAGTTTTTTTTTCGACCTGACATACTCTGTTAGCCTTAAGGGATTTTACAGCTTCACCGAACTTTTTAGGGCGAGTGCTGAGGGCCCTTAGCCCCTAGGCAACGGGCACAAGGGTGCCAGTGGCCGAACCTCGACTTGGGTTCCTACCGAAAAAACAAACAAACATTCGCGAATCTAACTAACGGGTCCTAGCTTGCAAATTTTCCGTAAAACTTGATGTTTTTTATCCTATCCTAGCGGTTTAAGCGGTCGCTATGCTTGCTAAGTGCTGTGGGTTCGAATCCCGCACAGGGCAATTACTTGTGTGATCCACAAATTATTGTTTTACTTTGTGTCCGTGAATTGTACGTTTTAAAGTCGCCCGCGACAAAAGGCAGTATCCTTATTTAATTTCGGCGTTTCAAAGTTATTTAATTTCGGCGACCATTCCGAATCCACCACACATTGTGTAGCCACAGTCTGTTACAACTAAATTCGATTATATCATTTTACATTTGTAATTAGTCAGATTATCTACAAATACATGTAAATAAATTAATTAATAGTTTACGTTAAGTTGTAAATCAAATTGTCTCATGCATTATTTTCTCTTGTCTCCAGCCGGACGAACCAGCGGAAACTCAGGTAAACAAATTTGCATGTCAAAATAATTCATTTTGTCGTGTGCTGTGTGCGTTGTGTTTCGTTTTGTTGCCTGTATTGTTTCATTATGTCATATTTAAAATGTAGTTTACATCATAATGCATGACATTTTATAATAAATATACCTATAGAATGATAGTAGAATTACATTTAACTGTCTATTAACTGCGACTTCGCTCGCGTATTGATTTTGTCAAACGAATCGGATATACGATAATAAAAAGTTTTACAGTAAGTTTATCCCTCTCTTTACCCTATTTCCAATTCTTCTGATCTATTGAACTGGTTGTTATTAACATAGTGCTTCTAATTTACAATGATACTTTTTTTGAGGATGCAATACAAAAAAAAACAATAATTATTGGTACTTACGATGTCTTTCCTGAAAAGGCTTGATATTGTAAATACAGATATTTTTGTGACGTTTATTAGCGAGGTAATTGTTATCTTTAATCAACTTTAACGTCTTCCATTGTTTTAAACGTGTGTCGATAATGGGGTTTGTGTGTTTTGTGTCAATATTTTGTATTCGTTTGTTCATGCTTTCATTTCGTTTTGTGTTTAATTGTACTATACGCTCATATAAATATTTCATATATAAAATGACTAAGTACATTAAAGAGTTCACTTGGGTGACGCGGTGATTGCAAGCACGAAATTTTATTCATTTTCATTGAGGAGTAATAGGTTAGCCCGGTGTGGCCATGTTATGAGAAGGGGTGAAAGCTATATAGCTAGAAGAATGTTAAGTATGAAATTGGATGGAAGTATGAGAAGAAGAAGGCTGCAGAAGTTATAGATAGACTGTGTAAGAAATGATGTGTATAAAAAGAGTAAATACTGAAATGGCGGCTGATAGAGTAGAGTGGAAGAAGAAAACATGTTGTGCCGACCTTACCTACGTGGGATAAGGACTAAGAGAATGAAGAAGACCTATGTATGTTTTTTTAAAGAGTATTAAAATTAAAAAATATATATTCCATACGTACTTTACACATATTTTACATCCAGGTATTAGAATTGACAATGCTCATCACAAAAACGTCAATCGCCAATTTGGATTGAACTCGCGATCTTACGGCTCAATAGTCTTAACTACGACTCCATCCCTATGCCTGTTTTCTGTCAGTGAATCGCTTGAAATTGGCTGAATATAATTTCATGATATATGTATATATGTTTCGTTAACAGCTATTCAGTGCAAGCGCCGGTCACCTGAATGAAGCGCGCCGCACCCACCCGCCGGACTCGGGCTTCTCCGAGCCGGCGAACAACAACATCAACGAGGACAACAACAACGGACCGATATCGTTGCGCGAGATGCAGAACATCGCCAACAACAACGCGGCCGCGTACATCGTCAGCGAGAACGAGGAGCGGAACCGGGTCAGCCGCGAATCCGTCGTCGAGTTCGAACCGCTGCCCGCGAGGATAAGAGTCATCGATCCGCTGGAACGTTGCGCCGACTGGTTCGGTGAGTTAACTTATATCTAATGTTACCAGTGCCCGCGACTTCGTGTTTGCGTGAAACTGAAATTTATTTCTCTTTCCCTCGGAAATACTATTTTCTGCTGTATGAATAGAATCACATGTCCTTTTATGTTCTCCTGACAAAGTATGCAACATTTTATGAGTGCTTAAGCATTGACCTACTGCGTCACATCTGTCACCCGCAAGCTAAGTTATTTTTCTTTTCCTTCGTTTTTTTAAATATAAGAACGCTATGTCCTTTATCGTTCTCCTAACAAAATATATGCAAAATTGTTTGAGCAGTCATTCATTGACATACTGTTTCACCTTTAGTCCGCGCTTTTACTCCCTTCTCGCTTAATATTCTTTTTCTTTTTGCTCGACTCTCAAAGGTCGTAGCGTGATGTAAATAGTCTATAATTTTCCTCAATAAATAGCTTATCAAAAGCAATAACTTTATTTTTAAATGCGACTGTTAGCTCCTGAGATTACCGCGTTCAAACTCTTCCGCTTTATTATATTAGTAGGTATATATATTCACACAAGTTAATGACAATAAAAACAAAGATGATAAAGCGTTTGACCTTTATAAGAAACGAGTAATATCAATATGTATTTGCCTGGAAAACTTTGTCCTACACTAGGGAAAATGATATTTCCACCTTGCTAGAGATACCTAACCATAAAACACGACTTAATTTATACGTCATTGAAATCTGAAAACATTGTGCACGAGCACACGTATGCACATCCTCATATTCCTCTTATTTAATTATAAGTCGGATATAATATATAATTATAATAATGTCATATAGAATAGTAGAATGCCTTGTCCATACTCAAGGTTCATACAATGCAAAACATGATGGAATCTCTCTTATTATAAGTGTCAAGTGAGTTTATCACTCACTCGCAAACAGACACGCAAGTAGGCGTAAACATCTTCGGATTGTTTAAAAAGCAAAACTTCATAACAAAAGACAAAACCCACATCAAAGAAATTTACTATATTTGATTGATGAATGCATTAATTTGCGAATATCCATCATTGAATGGACGTTACTTTGTACTTGCACTCGAATATTTAAACAAATCTACTCTATAATATGCACTAAAAGAAGCTCCGTTGTGCCTTTATAGTTCAAGTCAGTTCTAAAAGTCCTTGACTATAGTCAGAGGTACGTACTAAAATAGTTTTGTATTGTTACAAATATGCCATTATCTCAATAACTTCCCTCTTTCCTCCGTCATAAAATAATAAGCAAAGCTCTCAGCTCCCCGCTTTCCCCTATTATCTTTACATAATCATTGGTATATGTGTTCTTTAATAGCGTGTACGGACGCTGCGTCAATGTTTTGGAGTTAGAGTGTCAAGAGTTAGAATCCCTGCAATGAGCTCCAGCTTCTGGTGAAGGAAAACATCGTCATGAAACCATAGCATAGTGGTAGAGCTTTTTCTTATGCCCATCTGGCTAGCTACTACCCTCAAGTTGAAAGTCTGCCGCCAAATACCAATAGGTGTATTCCGGCAGTTGCACTTGAGAGCCAGTCCCTCCACAAGACCTGGCATATCTACCAATATAGACCACATCGTCACCTAGCATCAGGTGAAATTGTAGCCATAACTTTAAACCTATAAAGTATATAGGTATATAAAAGAACATTTTAAATGCTATAAGCATCGTTTATCGCCACTGATTGATTTCTATGTGGTCGTGATTGTAATTAACACATTGATGCGTGATTATCTGTTCTGCAATTACAGGCGGCGACGACTTCCCGAGAAATGATTTGCAGTATCTCCGTGAGATAGGTCGAGGATGGTTCGGCAGGGTTCGTATATTTTTCTAATTAGACTCTAGTATGTTCTAGTGATGTCATCTTAATTAAATAAGTCTTTTCAGCTACTATTCAATGCTTATTGCAAGCCTCATACCGCGAAACGGATGAGGTAGTGTTCTACTCTCGATACATGACATTCAAGCAATTTTTTGCTCTTTAACTACCTGTGCCACAACCAATTTGCATTTATACGATAATATCAGTAAACGTAAGTACGTTTAGGATACGTGGAAATCCACAAAACACTTTAAATAGTTTTTATCACATATTATGTAAAAACAATTTTATTAAGCTCACTTGAAATTTTTTTTATCGATTTTTTTTTCCTGGATATCCAGATTTTTAATACGAGGTGGTCACGATAACTCCCGAAAAAAATGATGGATCAACTGCAGGTTTCGTTTATTATCTTTGGAATAACAGCAACCAGTTGCCTAATTACCTATTTCATGTTAAAAGTCCCCGCAGTTTAATAATATAATGGCTTTTTGCAAGCAACATTTTTATTTTTCTATTTTATTTTGTAGTCTGTATTAAACGTTTGGCCACTATTTTATTTAGCGTTAAGTGACGATATTGCTCAATATGATAACTAACACCATAGGCCTAATGATAGAATTAATTCTCACGTGTACTAGCCGAAATACACCTGTAGGTGCCTGGCGATAACTTAAAACTTACGAGTGATTAACTAGCCAAATAACTAGCCAAATTTATATATCTATACTAGGTATTAGGAAATGCCTTATTACCGTCATGCAAACTATTTAAAAACGTTCTGATATAAATACAAATGTTTCTACTGTTATGCTTGGAGATGAGGCGCGGCAATTATGTGCTTCTGAATCGTGAACTAAGTGCATACTAGATGTTACACTCACCATAGAGAAACGTTTAAGCATGTCACTTCCAGGATCAACTGGCCTGTTATTACCCAGTGATTAAATGGGCTGGATTTTTTCTTGAGTACTATGCGCTTTCGGTTTCCTAGAGTAGCTACTCAGCTCTGGGGAGATATATATTGGGCAATTGGAATCCGACAACTGTTTATGGTTTAACGATATCTCTGGCTGGTTACTGTTGTTTTTGGATCGTACTTGAGTAAGCCATACGGTACAATACTGTTAACCGTGCTATAATAATAATAAATACGCTGTGTGGTAAGAAGTAAAAAATCTATCAAGTCAAGGTTAATAATATGAAATACAACTATAACCTAATAAAGAAAACGCATTGTTAGGACTCATACAGTGTTCATTTCGATACTGAATGTGACTGATGCGTCACGCTCTCTTATGTAACGCTTACCGAGCGAGTATAGCAGTAACGCGTTATATCTCTCTCGCTCCCTTAGTCAAATTATGCCGACTTTACCCGCACGAACATCACAGAATCGACCGTGACGGTTCAGTCTCATTAAATATTCGCAAAATAAACATGCTAAGAGCACCTAAAGAAGTTTACACTTAAAAAAGACGTTAATCAAATTATAGGTGGTAGAGGGTGAAATCGAAGAGTCTGGCTCGAGCACCACGGTAGCGGTGAAGATACTTAACCAGAACGCCAGTCTCGAGGACAAGGCGCGATTCCTGGACGAAGCGAAAATGTACCGTGACGTCAACCATGAGAACGTACTGGCTTTTATTGGGAAATGTCTGCAGGAGGACCCTTGGATATTGATTTTTGAGTTTTGCTCAATGGTAAGATGATTATGAATCTATCTATCGTTACATCCATATATTTAGCTAAAATGTGCCTATTGTTAAATTTGGTTATTTGCCAAATGTTCCAAAGAAATTGGTTCTTACTAATTCAAAAGTCCCGAGCCATGTCTCTCTTTCAGAATACGGTAAACTCAAAAACTAGCTTGTTAATTTTCATAGGGTTTTTATGTTTTATGTGTGTAAACAGAGATTTGGGCAGACAAAGTCACTAATGAGAAAAAATTGAGTGGTTTGTGTATTATAGATTTATCCGTCTTAAACTGGTTTTTTAAGTTGTAGCAATGTTGTCTATGATCTATGATTAACACATTTATCCGTTCAAAACCGGGACGGTTGGCTAGTGTTATATAAAAGATAGATCATTAGATAGATTACATTTACTGATCAGTTTGGATGTAGGTAAGGTCAGGGCATTTGAAAACCACGAGTTCAGGGTTTTAGATTTATTTCTTTATAACTTCTTTTCTTAAGATTGTCAGTAGTGACAAGTGCGTTATGAAAGAGGTGTAGGTTGATGAGACGAGGAAATGACGAAGAAAGAGGTACCGAATAATGTTGGCAATTATTCACAATTAATTCAATAAGTCAAGTAGTTTTGCAGACATGGCGATGAATGTTTAGTAATTTCGTATATAAATATAGATAATGTGTGTCTGCGATTTCCATCTCGCAGATACTAAAACCGGGAAATTACTGTACTAATGGTACCCTATGTTCTTTTCTGTGCTCCAGGCAAAGTGTTTGCAAGATTTTATGATGACCGGTTTAATAATTAAGAGGTCATTCAGATAGCACGTAAGCAGAATTTTAGTAATTTCTGAGCCTCCCCCTCTCCCTTGTCGACTAAAGTAATCAAGCTGCTTACGGAAGCTATAACTATAATATACTGTGGTACTTACATTATATGCCAATTCCTAAAGGGAACTCGACGGGAATCGGCTTGTATGTTCTCTTAGCCACTGGTTAAGATGAATATGTACGCCGCGAACTGAAAAAAATTAGGAATTCTTGCCCTAAGGCGTGAAACTATTACAAACATACTCGAATAATAATATTATTTAGGATAGAATGAGGACATTACATGATTGTTATTGTTTAATTTTACAGGATCTCCAACAGTACCTCGTGGTGAACCGCCCGAAGATGGCGATTTTAAACGAGAGCGGGGTGCCGTTGCGGCTAATGAGTGACGTGACCACAGCACTATCCTACTTGCACTCGAGAGGGTATCTGTACGGGTGAGTGTAATTACTATCTGGTAAATTACTTTCGACTAATTGTCAACTTTAACTCATAGTTGACAACATAATGCCGTTGCCTATTTTTATATTTATTATAAGAAAATAATTGTACAATGCAGTTGCCTTAGCTTTGGGTACTAATACGAGTTATCTTTAGTCATTTTTATTTAGTACAAACCAAAAACTTGTTTAATTTTCCCCAAAAGTAACGTGTCGTTTCATTTGATTATAATTTGATCGACGTAATAAGCTACTTAGAATAACAGATTTAAAAAAGAACAAAGAAACTAATAAAGTGTATAGACACAAAAAACAGCAAATTTATAACGTCTCTGCTCTTATGTTAAGAAATTTAGTAAAAAATGATGCGTCAAGAGAAGCATGATATCGGCGGTATATGATAACATCGCGCATCCCACGGCCGTTTGAAGCTATAGTCTATTCTCAACCCTTTTTTAATACCAAAAGAAGTTTAACTGCAAGGGTATACAGTAAAAACTTTATTTAAAGCCACTCAGTTTAACGCCAAACTTCCTAAAACGTCCAAATTACTTAACTTTAGTCAATGTGTTATAATATCGTGAATAAATGCAAAAAACATCGTGAGGAAACCATAGCATGGTGGTACAATTTTTTCTAATGCCCGCATGTCTAGTTACCAAATTCTGACTAGCTATCAAGTTGAAAATCTACCATCAAATACCAAGTATTTGCACAGAGTATATCCACAGATTTAGTCTGTCTACCAACTTGGGCCGTATACTGACTTAAGATTAGATGAGATTATGGCCATAACGCTAAACGTAACGTTGATTATAAATAAATATTAAATAAATAAATGGTACAGCAACGTGTGGAGCGGCGGAGTGTTGGTTCGTGGAAGCGCAGATAACGCGCGGGCAGTGCTCGGCCGATACGCGCTGGGTGATCCGCAACATGATTATACCGCGCCCGAGACAAGGCGACATCCGCCTGTATATACGGTCAGTATTGTGAATACTTTTGTGGCCAAATATACATGACATTTAAAAGTATCAAATTTTTTAATTTTATTTAGCTTAGTATTAAAAATATATATTATTTGATTATGTAAAAAAATGTAAATATAAACATCTTTATAGGCATATATGTATGTGTTAATTTTCAATAGAGTTCACATATAATAGTCCACCTGAGAGCGGTATAGGCTAAAATGACGCCTATGCTACATTACATGTAAAATTAAAAATTGATGCTCTGTTTTCACCTGTGCCGCAAAAATACCGTCCATGAAAATTTGCCGCCACAGGCTATATAGTCTACCTAACTTACCTGGGCTGCCCACTGTATTTCATGGATTTCATGAATATTTTCTTAACTTGTGAAGTTTTCGTTTGCATTCTCCTTTTTTTCATATTAAAATTACATTATTATTATCCTTAGTTGAAATTAGCAGACAATTCACGAGGATTATTTAAATATTATGGAATTTCGAAAAAGTATGTATTAAAAGCTGCAAACATGTTCTGAGCTGGTGTGGTAATTAAGCTTGTGCCTTTTTCGGATAGAGTCGTGTGTCCATTGTTGGGCTATTTTCATCGATATATTGAAATTTCAATCATATTGATACAAAATAGCGCTAATGGGGTTTGTCCGTGGCTGGCTATACATAATGCAGTAAAATAGGAAATGTTAAAGAAAAAATTGTTGTGTTTATTTGTATGTGAGTTGTAATAAGTTATATTTGATTTACAGGGTAGTAGTGAAGTGTGGTCTTTGGGAACATTAATATGGGAAGTCTGCGCGTGGGGATCTACGCCCACGCGACACCCTCCACCATTACCGGATCTCCCTTGTCCATACAGAAACCATTTGTAAGTTAATTTATATAGACAAAGTTAAATGACATACGCTTTTATGTATCTATACTTCGAACAACTGAAATGAAAGTGTCTGAAGTTTATTTGAACTACTCATTGTTCCTTACTGTTACAATATTTGCTTTCTTGACCATATGAATACATTTTCAGATATCAAGTAATGCAACTCTGCTGGAACCCAAATCCAGAAGCCCGTCCCACAGCAGCTCAAGTGCAAGCTCTTATAAATCATTTATATATAACACACACGGAAGCTAATGAACCGTCCCAAGACGACGGTTACGGCAGCAGCGACTTTGAAGAGCGCTGGCAAAGATTAAAACCCAATACAATACCCAAAGTTGACGAACATATCGCAATAATTCACGCACCGTCCACATCCATGACTTCACATTTTACTGGGTCAGATCAGGAGCTAGATAACATTCAAACGATTCACGATACACTCAGCGTTGATATGGACACAGCTGTTTCTAGATCAAGTAGTATTATGTCTGATAAAAACCCTCTCTCTGTCCAAATTAAATCAGAAAGTCTTACAAATCTCCATGGATCGTTGGAAGACGTCCGAAATATCTACCTCACACATAATGAAACTGCTGTTTTAGAGTGTCATCAAGGTAATATTGTCCTTGAAGAGACTAAAGAAAAGGAACACGATAAATCAGACAGCTCTGTAGATCCGTGGTTAAAAGATATTATGGCAGGTAGTCAGGATGATGTCAGCTACTTCAAAGATGTTAGCGACGTTATAAAAAATCTTGATAATATTTTAAATTCAGAGAAAACGTCCAGCTCTGAATCAAGTCATCATGCTAGTCCGTCACGAGATAACCTTATTTTAGAGTGTAAAAAAGATTACCCAATGCAATCGAGTTTAGTTAAGTCCCCCGGGATAACCAATTTCCAAAATATTCTAGAAACCGGTTTCGATGACAAGTCCAAAGAGTACGAGTCAGGCACGGAAAACGATACCGATCGTGATACTATTGGAACTTTAAGTCACTCGTTTGAACGGCACACTGATACAAGTAGTCAACAAACTTTAGAAAATTTAACTCCAGACACACCAATGAAAGATATAGACATCATACCTATTATTGTGAGTGCTGAAACGGAGACGCCAAAAGACCACAATGCCACTGTAGATAGAGAAATTAAGTCTGACCATCATAATAAAGAGGTACCAAAAACAAATGATGCAATGGCTAGTGATAATAATGTGCCCAAGTTGAAAGAATTATGTGTAGTATCGTTATCTAGTGTAAGTGTAAATGTTGAACAAACAAAAAATAAAGACTGTCGATCATCTTGTGATAGTAAATTTACAGAAAGAACTGATATTAGAGAAGAAACTAAGTCAATAGATGATCTAGAAAATTCAAATAGAAAAGTAGATGAATCAAATTTCGTTGTACAAGAGAAGATTGTAGAAGATATCTTGCCTAATTTGATAGTACAAACTATAGAAAAAGCAGGAAATTATGACGTACTTCCAGTTAATGAAAATGCCATATCACGACGAAGTAGTTCACCTAAATTGGAAGAAATTAGTAATTTGAAATCTGATCCCATTAATAATTATGAAGAATGTAAAATAAATGATGAGTGTAAAGAAATTGTTTTTGGTGATCATATCGAAAATGAAATGTATGGTACAAAAAGTCCAAGTCATATAGTTAGCAGTGATGTATTCATAGAAGTAGAAAAAGAGGAAAGACAGAAAGAAGAAAATAAACAATTTCCAAGTAAAACTCCATTATTGAAAATTGATAGTCATAGTGAAATTGATACATTAGAATTAGACATAGTTACTGAAAACCAGCTTCAAAAGTGTGAGGAAAATCGTGATGTAAAATTACAAACAAATAATAAAGACATAGAGGTATCTTTAATAGAAAGTATTGATCAGACTTCGGAACCTCTGCAAATCGTACAAGATAAACATTATAGCTGTGAAGAACTTGCAAGTAAACCAGATTCAGCAATAACATCTCAACACGAAGCTATGGAGGAAATTGCACCCCACGATTCTAATGAAGAATATGATTTAGAATATTTCAAAATCTTTAGCAATGCTGCTCGTTCTCAAAGTAACATAGAACATAGCTCTAAAATTAAATCAATAAATGAGAGTAAAATCGATGAATTAGAAGCTGGTTTATTAAATAAAGCGATCGTAGAACACAAAGCAAATAAAAATGAATCTTCGTTTAGTCCTGTTGCTGAGAAAACTATGTTTGAGGTTGACAATGAACTGGAAATAAAGCATGTAGAATCTGTATTTACATTTTTACAAGATGAATCTGCGCATAATTCTGATAGTGATAATGTTGATGACATAACTAAAAGTATTACTGAAGTGGAAGATGTTGGAACCAATGAAGTTTTAGTTAACAAAGACATGAGTGAAATGAGAGTCAGTGAAATAATTTTAGAAGATGCTGAGTCTCCTACGAAAAACGAAGCTAATAGTAATTTTGTGCAAAACGATGAAAACATGTGTAATAAGGGGGCAACAAATTTTGAAGCAAACTTAAAATGTTATCCAGATAACGAACTTATAAACGTTGTTCAACCTACTGTAGCAAACTCTATAGTAGAAACAGATGTAAAAAATGCTAGTGAAAGTGCTGTTCACATTCAAGAAAAAATTAGTGATCAAAAAGAACCAATAACTGAGAAAATTGTACAACCGAGCGATATGCCAGTTGTAAATGTGTGTTTAGATGGTGAATCTTGTCCATATAGTGCAGTCACAGACACTGAACTTGTTACAAATTTCAAAGATGACCCATTGTTTGATAGTCTCGATGTTGAAACGACATCAATAAATGTAGCTTCATCTAAAATAGCACAAGCTTGTAACGAAATAACTATTTCGGGTTTAAAAGAACAAGTACAAAGCCCTGTTGAACTTACAGATATTAATGTTAGTAATCTAGAAACAAATTTAGACAATAGTACTATTTACATGGATCTCACTAGTACTTACAATGAGCTGCCAAAAAATGATACTGTTAATTATGATTTTAAAGAAGAGATGCAACCATCTTTGGACACTTCGTCCCTTGACAATTTTTCATTAATAAAAAATGAATCTACAGTATACTTAGATTTGCCTAGTTTTGGTATATTAAAAGTCGTGGAAGATTTTCTCCATACCGAGAGAACTAATTGTAGTAAAAATATAGAGAACACTTTAGTTTCCAGCACTCCTATAGTAAGCGATAGTTCTACAGAAAATATAATTGAAAATTCTGTTGCGGAACAAGAAGAACAAAATCTTTCTGATACTAATATACCGGATTACGGTCCAGGCGTGACATTAACAAAATTAGAACAAACATTTGCACCAGAAAGTATGAGTCCTTTCGAGTCGCCTACAAAGAGCCACCACACAGATACATTTGATGAGAATAGCTCCGTTGTTCTAGGTCCATTCGAAAATTGTTCACTAGAATTGTTTAAAGGTTTAAAAACGGCTGAATTCGTTGATTTCCCAAGAGAAGAGGTGTTGGCTTTCTCCTCGAATTTTAGCGAGATAAATCTGGAAACACCCTCTCCGTTGCGCGATGGAAATTTTCTGAACGAAGTGCCTGATATAGCGCATGAGGATTTCGTATTCGATAACATCGCCACTATAACTGAAGCACTACCCGAGAAATTTATGCCACAGTACGTCGAGAATGGGACGAAAGCTGAACAATCGGAACCACACACCGAGACTAGTACAGACGAGAGTGGACAGTCTGTGACAGAAAAACGTGTGTCTCCTTCAACGCCTCCGAATTCGCCGGGAGTTTTCACAGCAGTGACGTCACAACAGAAATATCTAGTTGATATTGATTTGAGCACCCCTATAGAAAACGCTTGTCAGCCGCTTAACACGTTACAAAACGAGATCGACTTGAACCAAATAGAGTTGCAGATAACATCAAAATTAGCGATGGCGGAGAATGAGAATAATTTGAATATTGAGTATTCCGGTCCAATGAATGTGGAAGGTGCGGGCGAACAGAGGAACGATGCGACTCCAGAAACATATCTCGCAGGCAATGGTGTACCTGTAGAAGTTATAAGAGAGGGTCTTATATTGGACGAGGAATGCGTGCAGGCGTTAAGAAATGAGTTGGAACTAAAATTACCCCTGGCGCAAGTAAGTACTTGTAACACAACTTTTTATAACAGTCTATTCACGCAATAATGGCTTAACTGCGACGTCTAATGATATAGCGTAATTCGTTTGACCCCAAACTTTTAGTGATAAAAACTGCCCCACATAGTGATGAAAACCATGATGTTGTGGTAGGGCGACTTCCAGGCTGGTCAACATCCAAAACTGCATTTCCTTAAATTATCGATACAAATTTTAAGTATATATTACTGAAAGTTCCTTTTTAAAAAAAATAAACAAAATTACAAATGTCAGTTTAATGTTATATGTTTTAATATCAATATATAATCAAAATAATATATAAAATTTTGAGAATAAAAAAGTGTTATCTCAATGCCTCCAGAGAGATTTGAACTCTCGACCCCTGGTTTACAAGACCAGTGCTCTAACCCCTGAGCTATGGAGGCTACAATTTAAAATATCAAATTATGCTATGAGTATATTGACCATTATATTTAATTAATTGCTTATGTGTAGACTAACTTAATTATTTTAGCAGTTCTTAATGCCGTAGTGTTAATATACTGTTTTATTAAGCTTAAGAGGTGGCAGAATCTAGTCTATGTTTTGACTTATTTGTATAGTAAGCATAACGATCAGTTATGTGTCTTCATGTTAAATATTTCATAGAGTTTATTAACTGTTTCGTTATCATAATATTATCTTCATTCGGTTTGGAAGTTAATTGCCGTGTATGAAATTTCCCCTGAAACGTGCATAGCTCAGTTGGTAGTGTGTACGAACGCCGCGTTAAGGGACACGTGGGTTGAAATCTACCTACAATGAGTTTGAGCTTTCAGTGAAGGAAAATAACGTAATGAATCATGATGATGATCAAATGACCATGGTGGTAGGGCTTTTTCTAACGTCCGCCTAGCTAGCTACAACCCTCAAGTTGAAAAACCAGGCAGCTGCACTCGAGAACCAGTCTCTTCATTAGGCTTAGCGTGTTAACTATCTGGGGCCTCACCGTCACTTAACAACAGGTGAGCTTTTGGTAATAACGCAAAAGCTTTACTATTAAAACTAGTAAGTAGGTAAAGTGAAAGTAAATATTTACAGGTGGCAGCTATAGAGCCGCAATGCGAAAACGAATGGTCCCTGGAGCTTCCACCACCCCCGGAGCTGGTGGTGAGCTACCCGGGCGCGCTCAGCCCCATCGCCGAGGAGACCGGCCAGCAGCTCTGCGCTTACGAAAATGATACCAACTGTAAGTAAACTGTACAATTATCCTTACCTATAACCAAACCAAAAAAATTGTTTGTATGTACTAAGCCAGCGGTTCACAATCATTTTCAGTTCGCGGCGCCCAAATATTATTTTAATATACTTTTTCATTTATTTTTTTTATCCTGTGATGCCTCCTAGACATAATCTAATGTTACATTATGTACTCAACTGTCTTTACTTATTCTTTAATTTACTCATGTGTATAATTGATTTATGTATGTGTATATATATGATATTATATTTAATACTTTATTATTTATTGATAATACTGTATTTTTACTTGCACCAGCTCAAAATCAAAATCAGCGCTGAGTGCTTTTTAGGATACTTCAGCATATCCTGAGCTGGACACCTTTTCGTGATGCCGGGATGTAGTTTCTATCAATTTTTGTATATATTTCGTGTTGTGTAGTGCATTACGATAATGATTTCTTTTTTCTTGTTTTCTATACTGTTTACTATTTTGCTGGTCCTACGTACAATGATATGAGAACGGTAAACAGAATTGCCTTACGGCACCCTTTTTCACTCTTTACGGCGCACACTTTGGGAACCCCTGTACTCAGCACCAGCGATGCGATGATTGCTCTGTTGGGGGGCACTATCACATTTCTACTTTAATTTACGTGAATTCGAATCTCTGCAATAAGCTTGAGCTTATTGTGACGGAAAATATCTCGATGAAACCATAGCACGGCGGTAGGGCTTTTCTAATGCTTGCCTGGTGGGCCACCAGCATCGAGATAAAAATCTGCCAACAAATACATATAAGTGTTTTCCGACGATTGTACTTGAGAGCCAGTCCCTCCATTCAGGCGTGGCCATCATCTTGGGCCACATCGTCACTTAACATTAGTTAGATTGTGGCCATAACTCTAAAGATATAAAGTAACATGTTAGATTTACAATCGTATTTCCAAATTATATTTGGATAGTTATAATTAAAAATTATTAACTAAGCTAATTTTTAAAGAGACCTTGTATACCCTAATAATGTAGCATAGTCTTCATGAGAGTCTTAAATAAAAAATAATTTTTATTTTAATAATTTTGTTTCAATGCTGCTGGTTATTGTTCATCCTAGTTTTCTTTAAATTTGTAAATATATTATAACAGTTAATCTTTGCAACTACTAAGCATACTCTTAAAAGCATTAAAAAATTACAATAATTTTAAATTGTAAAATTTATAGTAATGTATATATAATATAATATAACATATAATAGTATGTATAGTAAATGTATACATTTACTAGTTTGTAAGACTGCAAATTTAAATACTCCAATATTATGAAATAATAAAAATTGTATACGTTTGAAGCAGCAGAATATCAAACAGGTTGGTTAATATATAATAACAATAATAATAAATTATATTCTTGTTATTGTTACTTATTATATGTTGTAATTAATTCAGGGAACGCATCAATACGCACCGACTCCTCAGAGAGCTACCCGGAGCCTTGTAACAATTCCACCGACGAAGTCACAGATATACCAACCGGCGTACATAGTGAACCTCGTAGCGATCTTCGTAGTGACGTGCACAGTGATCCACATAGTGACGCTCATAGTGAACCGCGTAGTGACGTTCATAGTGAACCACGCAGTGACATTCATAGCGAACCACGCAGTGATATTCATAGTAAACCATGCAGTGACATTTATAGCGAACCACGCAGTGACATTCATAGCGAACCACGCAGTGATATTCATAGCAAACCGCGCAGTGACATTCATAGCGAACCACGCAGTGATCTTTATAGCGAACCACTGAGTGACATTGACAGTGAACCACGTAGTGACGCTCGAAATGAACTACACAGTGACACTAAACATGAACTACGCAGTGAAGTCAAAAATGAACTACGCAGTGACGTCAAAAATGAACTATGCATTGATGCCCAAAATGAACTGCACAGTGACGCTAAAAATGAACAACGCAGTGAACAAGAAAATGATTTACGCAATGAATATAATAATGAACACAGCGATGGACACTGTGACGAGCAAATCGATCCGTGCAGTGACTCGCATAATGATGTACGCAGCGAACCGCATGAACAATCCACATACACTGTCCGCTCGAGGGGACACTCTGCACACACCACCTATACTATTCAAAAAGATGTAGGCAGCAGTAAAGAGTAAGTGTCGATTTATATTAACTTATTAAGTGCGTATTTATGTGCTGAATACTTTATTATTCACCATATAAAAGTTGTTTTTAAAGCACGAGCAAATTTAACACTGGAGCTCCAGCCAAATGCTGCAAGGGGTCTAAGCATGCATAGTTCTAGCTCTAGTTTCTTGTTTACTTTGGTTTGTTTGAATTTGACTAAATTGTCTATGACTAGTTTCATTTGTTCTTATACGTACACCAGCTTTAAAGAAAATGCTATAAGTATTTGATTATGGTTTTTGTATAATTTCAGATTACTATTTATTATTATTATTATTTATTATATTTGAAGCACCACTTAAATGATTTAAAACATACTTTGCTTTTTAATTAACGAGACTACTATTTTTAACTGTTGTAGTTAATACTTTTATATATTACCTTAAATTATTAAATTATTTAACTTCACTTTAAATAGTATAAATTAACAATGTACTTTGAAAGTATGAAAGTAATAATTGACTTGTAATAGATGTGAATACGATGAAAGAGCAAAATATTTCATTTTAAACATAAAATAAATTATTACAGAATGACAATGAGTGCAGACAGCTTGAACGGCATCCCTTTCAAAATTAATACTGATAACGCGCAATCCCCTGTCAGTGATACACCTCATAACAAAAGCGATGAAAAAGAATCGACCTGCGAAAGGATATCTCAAGTTTCGCCATTCTTACTTAGTCCGATAACCGACACGTCTGCTCCGGAGAATTCGGATAATTTCGACAACGCCACAGGCGTATCGACTTTGTCCAAAACCACACAACCCACAGATGCGAAACTTTCGAAACCATCCGAGTGTCTTTCTAAAGCCACGAGCATTGACTCGTGGTGTTCTAACGACACACTCTATAATGTCGAAGAAAATTTCGACGACCTTGCGATGGATCCTGAATTACCTACCGACTTCGCTAAGGAAAAAGACGAAGCCAATAGCGAAAGTACCGACACCTTAACACATAACGATGATGAAAAAGAATTGAGTCATTGTTCCACATATATCATTCATGATAGTAAATCAGAGGCTTGCGAAACTTTCTCGCCTGATTCAATAACTGTCAACGATAATTATACATACACAAAGGTTAAAACTGAACCGACAGGCACAACACCGTCCATTATAACGAAATCCGATGAAAACGACTCAACGAAGAACAGTCAGACTAAAGACTTGGCATATGGGACCCTGATGTCAGGGTTACCGTCCTACTCGAATTGCACGACAGAACTCCCCTCGGCTGTGGATGACATTTGGAAACTTCCACAACCAGAGTTAGTTAGAAGATCGCCTATCGAAAATATCGATATAACACCACCGAAGGTGGTTGAAGATAAGGAACTTGAAGACACTAGTCCACAGTTACATAGAGAACCGCGATTTAAGAAAATGGAAAGTGTCGATATGGTATGTTTGCAAGACAGTTTCATGGACAGTCAAGACAGATTTGAAAATCAAAATCTATTGCTTGAATTAAACGATGATAGTGCAAACATTCACTACAAAAATAACATGATACCTTCTGTTACAAGCACACCTTTTGTAGAATTAGATAATGATTCAGGTAATACCGAAGCGATTCCCATGAATCTACCTTTAGTTAAGAATGAGAATCCTGAATGCAGAATTAACATACCAAACTTTGACATCTTCCAAATGTCTGTCGAAGGACGGCCTCAGGATTTATCGTCGACTAATGACATTGAACAACAAAACACCGAGTTGTTGCTCGAAGGTAAAAATAAAACTTTTGGTGAAAATAACTCAAAAAACAGTATTGTTGGGCCTGAACGAACTCCAACTTATTCAGATTTCGAATATTCTGCAATAAACAAAAACCAAAACTCGAAAGATAAGTCTAGTCAAATCGAAAGCGGAGGCAGTACGGAAGAATTCCGTTATTTCGAAGATTCCATGAGGAACCGGCCTCAGGATCTCACTTCCTTGATAGATGCCAGTTCGTTATTTTTAAAAAGTGAGAGGATGTCCAGCGATAATGCAATGTTCAGCACCAGTAACGATCTGACGGGACATTCTAAAAGTGGAATGAGCGAGCCGATGCAATCTCTAAATATAAGTCCGCCTAATTTTACGAATTTAATAGAATCTCACGATTTAGTTAACATTAGAGAACCTACTACTAGCACTTTTTTAATAAATTTTGATGCAAATGATGAGAGAGAACAGCCTCATTCAATAATCATAACCGAGGCACCTTTGGATTTGCTTAAAGACAGTTCGAATTTAACTTTCGACTCGCACACCGAAGCGAAAATTACAGATCTGAATCGAACCTACGATTCGCACGTAAACTCCCGATACCAGCAAAATAACAGCGAGTTGTTAGAATCAAAAATGAACGGTGAAACTAACTCAGATAATGAACAGTGTGCGAGTCAACCTGTTTTTAAACATGAAATAGATAATTCGCAAATAGTTAATATTGTTGAAGGGAATCGAAAATCAACCGTAGAGGAAGCTGTGGCTGACGATAAAGTAAAAAGAGTGACTGAAGTGATTGAAGATGCTGATGTCAATGGGAAAAGTAAAAATTACGCAACAGTAAATTTTTTAAGTGAAACCTTTGAAGAATTGATCGAAAGCAACGTAGATGATACTGATATTAAAGATAACAAAACAGATGATGTGACCGATTTAAGTCGAGCACCAGATGAAGTGAATGTGAATAATAATTTACTCGATGCAGCATCTGAGGCTTCTAAGGCGCCGGAGGTAAAAATCAATGGTGTACCGCAGACGAACGATGAGAAGATGTCATCGGTTACTGATAATTTTTTACAGAATGAAAAGAAATTCTGTCAACTGGACTCGTATTGTCCGTTGTTGAGTGACATCCGATTTACTGGTAAGTTTTTTTTTATGTCATCTAAAATTGATCAAGTTAATAGACAATAATCGAATTGAGAACTATTCCGTAGAAAGTGGTAATTAAAGAGATTAATTTAAAAGTAGTAAGTAACGTGTTTCAAGACTAGTTCTGTTAATTAACTTCATGAAGTTTTAAAAAAATATCGATAGCGAGATAGGAGCATTTGCAATAACTTTTTAATAAAAATTATTTAGGCTCATTTTATGGTCTGTCCGATCGTTGTACTCCAAGCTGAGTGCTTTTTACACTCGCCCTACAAGACCGGAAATGGACCATATTTATATCTGTCTCGCATTCTGAGTCGCCACGAGCCGACTTTACTCGAACGAGTGTCACAAAAAAGGTTGCGGATCAGAATTTCAAAACTTTCGCATAATAAGTTTATCACTTTAAATATTTATGCATAGTTAGCTTAATTTTGTAAGCAGCTGAAGGTCGCCCCCCTCACCATTTATTGTGTTTTCTAATCCAAAAATTAATGTTCTGGATGCAGTTATTACTTTGTGCAATTTTAGAATTTTAAATCTCCAAATAGGACTTAGTCTTCACTACAGTTTGTTAGCTCGTTGTTATTGTACTTAGAAAAGTTCCATCATGTGTATTGTTGTAATACAATCTTCAGGACCGGCTTCAGAAATAATGAGCACGTCGTTCACACAAGACTCGCCCACCGAGCCCATGTCGCCCGAGTGCGAGCAGGACAGCAAACCCAATAACACCGTAGGAGTCTTAATAAAGGAATGGGACAGCGATAGTGACTCCAGCAATTCCTCCAGTGGAGAATTTATTTGGAAGGTAGGTGCAATAAATATATACGCTTGACTTATATTTATAAAAGTCCGGTGTGCGTGTGTTCGTAATTATTCTTCTCATAAAAGTCTTGGCCGATTTTTTTTTTTTGTATACATATGGAGTTGGTATACCTGGTTGGTTCTTAGATATACCTGAAGCCGATAGGTAGCGCATTGTCGACATCTAGACTTTTAATTATTCCCTATTTTATTTTAATGTTAAATAAATATGTAAATCTTTATTTTCAAACTCCCAGCATGTCTATTTTTTGTGCTAGCGAGACCCTGACAAAAGAACGTCCACCTAATAGGTCTGCTGGTATTTTATATAAATAAAAAAATAGGGTTGTTGAATATTGTATAAAAGGGTAATTTTGTGTCTAATGATTAATTAATTAATACTATATACCAAAGATAAAAAATGAACTCATGAGAAAACCGCATTAAGGGTAGTTATTTATGCTTAAGAATGGTTTTTGTTTTTGGTATTGTATTTTTTAATATTACTTTAGCTTATATTTTAAAGTTTAGTGGGAATATTTATATAGGGGTATTGTGTATTACCTAACTGAATAGCCTATATAAATGCCTCTGTGTAACATTATGTTATGGTGTGGATCTTAGTACCTATTTTCATTTGCTTTGTTATTTTTGATATGTATGTTTTGGATTACCCTCAAGTAATTTGACAGTCATTTTAATTCATACCACAAACAGGAACTTCTAGTCATTAGACATTTTTTTCGTTGATATATTTGCTCCAAATACTATAATTTATATTGAGCAATATTTTTTTTATTTCAAACAGGGTAAGTAATATCGATTTTTTTTATTAGTGTACATGCAAAGTAATTAATATTTGTGACTGTCAAATTTATTAACCAAAGAATGGGGTATATAAGACGCATCCCCTCAATCCCACCCCCTACCCCAAGAAAAATGGCCTTGCTTGATAAATACGATACTTTGTAATATTCAGGTTATAATTTTGTTAATGCAAAAAATATTAATTTTATCATTTTTAACTGTACATATATATAGAGTGTTCTTTTGGTATTATTATATAATTTTTGCATTAATACTATGTTAACCTATTATAATTAAATTCAAAATTATGTTTATACATATGTGTAATATTTGGGTTTGTGACTAACAGTAAAATTATTTTTTGGTTACTACTATGGTTTGTGTAGTGCATTGTTGCATTAGTGCATTATACATGTTTTATTCAGATAAGCAGCTTATGTGTATTTGTGTGCGGTATACATACAATGACAACTCAGAAGTGGGATTGGGCGTTTTTAACTTCATTTCAATTTCGGTCAAGTTGGGGGACACGTTTGACCGCTAAACCATTCAGTCTAGTGAATTTTATTAGTATAAGGTTGCTAACAAGCTTACGACTCTGCGAATGATAAGTGGTTACCATTGTCTATATACACTTGTAACACCACAGTATACCACTAGCGCATTACTTAACTTCAAACACCATTCCTCAAGTAGTCCCGGAATTTATTTTGCAGCAATCTTGTCTATGGTAGAAATATATCACCAAGCTACTTTAACGACAGAAAATATGCAATAGGTTTTTCTGGACTTCTCACATTAAGAAATAAATTGAATTTGTGAATAGATTCAAATGAAGCTATATATGATTACTTTATATTATATTAATATATATTCAGATATTGATTTGCCTGTCGAACATTACTGTTAAAACCAATTTATTGATGACGAATTTTTCTTTAAACGTTCATTGGTTGCTTATCTTTATACAGATTATGGATGCAAGTTCAGTGAAGAAACACATCACTAAGTTAAACAATGATAGGAAATTTTAGGTAACCAATGAGAATATAAGCTTAGTAGCTTACCGCAACCTCCCAGCAGAGACTAGAAGCATGTTAACTGTCCCTGGTCTCTAGCAAGACGGGAGTTTGAGTGTCTTCGTGGTGTTGTTTTAGTAGGTATGTGATGGTGCTTGTCACCTGATGGATCCCCACATGCTTACCCTCTTATACCTAATTCCGCTTAGTGAGAGAGAACGACTGTAAATAATCGTCACGTTGATAAATAAAAAGTTTACTACATTGTAATTTGAGATCATAAATTTGTCGAATGTACTATATAAAATAACTACAATAAAAAATATGTATTCACGAAAATCAAGCTCTACAAATTGTTTATAATTATATGCCACTTTCAACATTTTTTGTAAGATGGTGTAATGATTAGAGTGTTTTAGCAGCAATATATAGTTAATATATATTTGATTTTTTAATATTTAGTATAGGTGTATTTGTGAAATTGTGTAAATAAATAAATAAATTATGTATGCTTTTTAAAGTGACTAAATTCCGATACAAAAGTTTAATTATCTGAATAAACATTTGAGATTGCAACGAGGTGGGGATAAAATGTGGTATATGTGTATACATATGTATAAATATATAAAGTTGTCGTGGGTGTCGGTGTGTGCTTGCATGATAATGTTGTACGTATTGCGTGCGCTTAGGGCGGTGACGGACTCGAGACCTCTGTCGCACCGACAACGCATTTCCAACACGTAAGTTTTATCCTGTATTATTATTTATCCATAACCTCGATCATTATTATGTGTTTGCTTTTGGAAAACTGATTCATTATTGTATAATATCTAATATAGGTCGCGATATAAATATTTATTATACAGTAATTTAGTTGAAAAAGTTCAATGGGGTTTACAATTTCCACGTTTATATTTGTGCGTGGGTTGACAGTATTTTTTATTATTTAGAATTACGATATCTTTATCTAATCTCTAAAAATATCGAATAAGTTTATTTTATTGTTTTTAGAAGAATCAGTACTTTAGAAACAACTGTCACGTGTTTTAATTCACATTCAATTTTATTTGCTCACCCTCCATTTTGTGTTCTAATATGGTAATTCGTTTAATTCTAGATATGTTTATTTTTAATATTAATCCATACCTTTGGCAAATAATTCCTTTTAGCTGAAGGAAACTGTGCTTGATAAGTACTTTTTTCGTTGATGATTAAGGAAACGCGGTTCATTGCTAAATGGAAGAAAGAAACACAGTTTTACTATTTATCTATACTAACGTTATAAATACGAAAATCAGTTTGTTTGTTACGCTTTCACGCCTAAACCGCTGAATCGATTATGATGAATTTTGGTATAGAGATAAATGGAACCGGGAGTAAATTAAAGGAAAAATTATAGGAACTGTTGTAAAGAGAGGGATAAACTTTGTATGAAACTTTTTATTGCGTCATCCGATTTGTTTGATAAAGACAGTATTAGCGCGAGCGAAGCTGCGGCTAAAATCTAGTATAATCTAAAGAAGCGTGCATGCCTCTAGTACATTTGTGGAAGAACAGAACATCCATTTTTATGGCACATTTTCTTTTTTTATATAAAAAAGAAGAAAGAAAAGGACCTTTAGAATGTTCATCAAACATATATATCCACCCTCACATACTATTTAGAAATCTTTGGTTCCATTTTTATGACACATATTGTTTTTTTTTTTTATGAAAACATGTAGTTGGTTGCAGTTCACTTGAGGTGTAGTGGTTGTTGCAATTATTTCCGTCGAGTAGCAGTAATGAAATTTATGTAATCAAATACTCCAGTAAACTTCTTCACTTGACAAAACATATACATACAAAATTATAATTTTCTGGAGGCTCTTAATAAATTCTCCACCGCTTGCGACACATTGATGAAAGTAGTTTAAGAGTTGTCTGTAAACAAACAGCAGAGGGAAGGCGGCTCCCAATCCGGAGCAGCGCCGTCGGGAGAGAGGGGATCCGAGGGCGGAGGCCTGTCAGACGGTTCCGGAGACTCGGGCTCTGGTTCAGGGTCCGAGGGGGACGAGGTAGAGTTTGTGCCCTCTTCGTGGGACTGTCGCGCCGCTCCGTCCAAGTCCTCGCTGAGAAGTCTTGAACAAGCTGCTCCAGTATGTATCTTTTATGCTCTAAATTATAACAATTGTAGGAACAGTAATTATATCGGTTTTTTTATACTTTAAAGTTTTGGGATGTGGACCAAAATTTTGAACATGCTTTAGCCTAGTTAAGTGGCTGACTCTCAAATGCAACTGCCGGAACACGCCTACACACACACTACACGTGTAGCGTCAAATTTTCAATTTGAGGGTGTTAGCTAGTCAGGCGTGCGTTAGAAAAAGCACCATGCAAGCATCATTTTGATCGCAAAGACCTTATACTATTTGTAATGGCCGCTATAGGGATACAGTTACACAATACCGTTGTCGATAAATTCGATACAAGCTACGTTCCACTAACCGTTCACGTTACAATTATGCCTTTAACCGTTCCACATCACGACTACGGTCATTGTGGGCGCTGCGTAATTGTCACTAATGACATCATTATTTTCACTAACGCCAAGCTTATGTTAAGACATTTGCAAGGGTGGACCCATACTCCATTCTTGATAGTAACGCTCACAGGCAACTGGTACAGGAAGAATCGCGGTCGTAAGCGTACTAAACTCTAAGCGGAACGTAGACATAATGGCTCATTAAGATTGCCACGTCTCTAGATAAGCCAGTGTATCGTTGCTTTAGGATTGAATTATGTTTCAGATGTACAGATTGGACTTAATACAATTTTCTCCGGTCAGGTACAATATTATTGTCTTCACCTAGCGCTTTGCTGTCTCAATATCGACTAAATCATCTTTGTTCCACTATGGTGATAATTTTTCTTTCAGCTAAACATTTCTGTTAATCTGAGGGGCTTGACAGCAGCACAGGACTTTTGGGTTGTATGCAAAAAGTGCTGACCCGAAAAAATAAATGCAGTGGATTTTACGGACATATTTTGAAAATTTCGTATTTCTATTTACGTATATTTGTGTGTGAAGTGTGTATATGTGCGATTGTCTCTATCAGGACAGCAAGAAGCGTGTCGTGTTCAAGCGGCAGAAGTACCATTGCGTGTACGAGTACCCGCGCGAGGCGGCGGACGGGGACGCGGACGCGCACGCGCTCTCGCCCGCGCCCTACCTTCCGGACTTCTCCACCTATTCGGGTAATTGTTTATATCGTTTTGAAGTGAAAAGTTCTTTAGCATCTTTGTTATTTGAATCTTGATGAAACGACAGTAAAAAGAGACAACCACATATCTATCTATAGGATTTAACGCGCTAACGTTTATATAGTGCGTTGAAAACACCGATTCTCGTCCGATCACCGAAGTTAAGCAGCGTCGAGCGCTGTCAGCACTTAGACTAGTGCTGCCTGGGAACACCGTTTCGCGTTGGCTTTTTGTTCTGTATTTCTCTGTTTATTGCAGTGAAAACTTTTTTAACATCGTTGTGATTTGAAACTCGATAAAACGACAGAAAGAAGAAACAATCACATAGTTACATATATAGGATATAACGTATGAGAGAATTAGATAAAAGTATTTATTGGATTTAACGCGCCAATGTATCTATAACATGTTAAAAACACCGATAACCGTAGTTAAGCAACGTCGGGTGCGTCAGCACTTGGGTGGGTGCTGCCTGAAAACACCACTTTTTGTTCATTTTTTCTCTATTTATTGTGGTGAAAACATTTTTAGCATCGCAGTGATTTGAAGCTTGATGAAACGAAAAAGCGACAGTAAAAGAGATACATCTATCGTATATAACGTGCGAGAAAATGAGTACAGAAGACATTATCCAGTATTTCTTATAGGGTCCGAGCGTTGTATCTGTGTTAGTATGCGTGTTACGAAGTGAATTTGTATAAGGTAAAAATGTATAAGCTTGTGATGATGTATCCTTTGTTCGTACCAGATTGGGATCCGAGTAGTGTTGAAGAAGTCGAGATGGGCTACGGGCAGTTGTTCGGAGGGCCGAGTCCGCTCGACATGTACCCCTTGCGGTCCGGCATCGCTTTCGGTTCAGGTAATAACATATTTTCTATATCGTTGTAATGTGGCTCAGTTATATTTTTTAAAGTTCACGGTTCATAGGTTAAAATGACTGTACAATTCAAATACTTTGGATATTTATCGGAACTATATGTATTGAATAGACACTGGTGCATAATACACCAAGGACTTGTAAAGTTGGATAAATGATAGGACATCTGTTGATCGGTGTTGACGCTGTTAAACTGTCTTCAGCTGGATTGTTACTTTTATACTTTGTTTTTCACTATTCTGTACCTACAAACATTGAGCTGGCGCTGGTTTATTATATTAATTGTTTATTGTATTCACAACGTCCATGTCAGCGTTATTTTAACTTGCGAAATCATAATCAGTCTGAGAGGTTATACACGAAACCACTGATTACGACAATCACGCGGACGCGCTCATGTCATGACATTCTGTTAAGCACAAACACAATCGATCAACTCACTGAAAGTAGACTTTAACAGTATAATAATCTGTACAATGTAGCCAAAGGTCCTATCAACAAGAGTTGATTATATAAGGTTTTTTTTTGTTACCCTGGCTCGGCATAATGACTGTGCTTCTCTTGATGATAAGCTCAGTAAGGTCCAAAATTTCTTCCGCCAGTCGTATCGGCCACGGTGGCCTGCAAAATGATTGTGATTGGACTAACTCATGTTATGAAATTAGCAACGTCAAATAATTATTACTTTACAGACTACGATGAAGATTTCTTTATATCGTCGTCGGCGCGGCCATTCGAGAGCCTCGGAGTAATGTCGACGACGAGCCAGTTTTTCCCGGGCATGCACGTGAAGCCAGCGCTCCTCGACCGGGACCTCCCCGACGACCTCACCGAGGAGTTCCCGGCCCCGCCCTCGCCCCTCCCCGCGACCCCCCTCCTCCAGGCCCGCACCCCCAGCCTCGACTTCACGACGCCCGACTCCGGCGTCGAGGACATCACGCCGGGCTCCTCCACCACCGACGACGACTTCAAAGCGAAAAAACCACCGGAGCCCGAGCTCGCCTGGAAGGTCCTCGACAGCGCCAGCTCCAGCGAGTCCGTCAGCCCCAGCTCCCCGGGGGGCGAAGCCCTCGGCGGCCTCCGACACACCAGAGACAAGCTCAAACTTGACCTACCCCCGAGCCCTCACGTACCTTCCCCCAGACATAATAGAGTCTTCAACTTTGTACTCGACAAGCCCAAAAGACGCTCCCAGGATACTCCAGCGGACGCGGCTCCGACACCACTCGTAATGACCGACGAGACCCCTATCGTGACGACATCATTGCCTTTGCAAAAGACCTGCGAAGACATGCCGCTGCCCGAACCGACTTTCTCGACCTTCGGCAAAAGTGTGCAGAAGGTCGAACCCGAGCCGAAGATTATTCTGAGCGAAGATGTCGACACCCAAAAGGTGATTCAAGAGGAGATTCCGGAGGACAGTGGCAAGGTCATGGAGGCGGTGAAGGGAGAAGGTACAGTCCTCGACAGCGGGGACGAGGACTCCGGTATCGAGAGCAGTTCGAAGGCCACTCTCGAGAGGAACAAAACTTCTAACGTGTCGTCGTAACTCGGAGCGAACGTTAAATGGAAATGATCTTTCAAGTGAATACGTGTCCGCCCAATCCCATCAACACTTTTTTAACCAACGGAGGCTACATTTTACAAAATTTGTGTGTTGAAATTGGTAATCATGAAATCTTGTATTTTAAAAGCTCGATTTATAATCAAATATCCAAATTGTGAAGTTATTTGTGTTTTGTTTATGTGAACACAATTCCAAGTCGATATTGAGCATTTGTTTTAATGCAAAAATATAATAACATAACAAGACTATAATATTTTTATCAAATTTAGTCAAATTCGTAAATAATAAGATTAAAATAACTATTTTAACGAATCGAAAGCAATTTTGAGGGAAATTAAATTTAAAAATCTCGATTTATTCTATCTCTTGCCGTCGAAATATAAACCGTAGTTGGGCAATGCATTGGATATTGCAGATTGTGTGTTTAAATCTATTATTATATATCGTGGAATGAATGTGCTGGATTTAGCAACTTCAGTGATTTTTCTCGAATGGAATCTTAAGATTTTTTGATAAAATATGAATTAGAAGTAGAAAGTGTATACATGCGGCGGACTCGGGCAGTTGTAAGCATTCAAGATGGCGTCGATTTACCGTCGAGTCGTGTCGTTGCCTCACAAACGCCACTACAATAGTTCTTTAGCGTCTAGTGATAATGTCTAAATTCCAAGTGTCTGTTTAAGTCATCGCCGAAAATACGACCCCTATATACATATCGGTATTCATTCACAGCGCTGGTATAATCGATTTTAATATTGATATCGATAATCGCGTAATGGATTAACGAATGAGCGCATCGATCCTAAATTGTATCGTTAATTAGAAATTGTCAACCCAATGACATTGATGTGTCATAATTCTCAGATAACGTCACATCTACAAACGTAAATGATATGTTTATGATATCAAATTCAAGTCATATTCTAAATTAAGTCCTGATTTTTTTCAGCTTTATCTTCGCAGATTTGAGAGTTCAATCTATAAATGAAATTACTTATAACCAGTTTTTTCACCTTGATGAACACAAAAAAATTTGGAATTTCTTTGATTTTGTTCAATTCTCGTGAATTCCTTTGATTAATGAAAAAAAATATGAGTTTCAGTTTCTCTATACAAAAAAAAAAATTACATATTATATAAAATTTACTCTATGGAATGTAGCGTTAAAACGCCCAAGGAATTGGTTAATTATTATTCTCTATATATGTATTTAAAAGTTACTTGAATTACACAATCACTTCGTCCAATCGGTTCATTGATTGTAACATCAATTTGATATGGTGATAACAAAACTATGGTACAAAAATGGTCATCTATAGCAATATATATGTAGCGGTAATGCTTTATACCCTGTCGTTGCCTAATTCGAATTAAGATTTTTATACTTTCTACAAATAAAACAGCCTAATCAATCATGTTAAAACATTTATCATATTAAAATGGTAAACGAGATGCAAGCTGTTTTAGAAGCAGATTTAGAAGTTAATAAAAACTTTATTTTAAAACACGTATTAAGTTTCAAATCTCAAAATTACTTATTCTAGTTTAAATTGGAGGAACATCATAAGTCACATTTAAATATAAAGCTTTTAAAGACGACAAAAAACACTATGTTTATCTGAAATATTTAAAATATAAAAAGAAAGTTAGATTTTTCACTTTTTTCACATGACAAAAAATTTCAAAATGCGTTATTTTTAGAATTAAAGGCCTATACAGTATATATATAAATAATTAAATAAATAAATGTATTAGGTTTATATCGATACTGATGTAAAGTACGAACATATAAGAATGTCGATTTCGATACAAATCTAATGTATACGTTAGAAAACACCGCCATTTATAAACTAGTAGAGTATCATACGTAACGTTTTACTCCTAATTTTCGTATAATATCGTAGTGATTTAGGTAATAAAATTATCCATTTTCCCAATACATGGTACAGAATTGTTTAACATTCTTTTCAATTAGGTTTTTTCTTATCGTTATTTTATTTGGTGCTTCGAGCCGATACCAAAAACTTTATATTGTTACATGTAAATCCTACTTTTAATACTTCAAAAAGATACGATATAACCTGAAGTTGTCGAATTAATTATAAATTAAAGTCAATGTTTTAAGTGGATATAAAATATCTGTAACGTGTATTCGGAATAAATTAATTATAAATAAAATATATTAGTCTTATTTGTGACGACTTATATGTTTACGCACAAATAAGTACGCATCTTCCATCTTTTCTAAACCTCGAAAGAACTCGATTATTTTGAATTAATAAAAACAACTACTTACACAAGTCTAATTAGATCTATACATGTTTGAGGTTTAAATAGCCAATTATTTGTTAGTGTAAGTAAATATACTATATTAGTTAAGTGTAGATTTAGATGATAATGTATCGAATGTGGTGAGAAATCGAAATTGCGTGTTTGTGTACACTCAGCAACAGAATAACTCACTCACTGCTTAGCGAATAAGAAACAAATCAAAGGATATAAGTTGTTTCAAGTATCGATTATTGCTTTATCATTATAATTTAATCTTATCGAGTAATGGAATACTGAATTTACACTACATTTTAATTTCATGTAAAATGAAATAAAAAATGATGACTTTACATTTTCTAGCATTTGGTCCATTGTTCTTATATGAAGTTTAAACGTAATAACTGTAAATGTACTATTCCACTTGCCACCAAAATCTATTAACTGTTTTAACAAGTGATCGACTAAGTTGTTATTCCAACGCTTTAAAAATTAAAAAAATACTGTAAAATTCGGCTTAAAAGACATTAATTCAGTGATTTAAATCCATTATGAAAATAAACTATGAAACCTCCACTTCTCTTAATCTTTGATTTATCACTTATCTTGCTGGATAATTTTATTCAGTTATGAAACATGATTCCATGCGGAAGTAAAAAGCAAATTAATATGGACTTATATTTTATTTATAATGTCACAGTATGTCATAGACTATTATTAGATTACATTGTTTTTTTTTTGGTTATTCTTTCAAAGAAGAATCATACGATATTTTAGTGTCATATAAACATTTTTAGAAACACTGTTGCTGATTGTAATCCCATAAAGCGTGTGCCACTTTAATGTCATCAAATTTTATAGCTATAGAGATACGTCCAAGCAAATATAATGTGCAATTTTTCTCATTTTCATATCATCTCGTTTTAGTTGTTTAGTTACATTGTAAATATAATTTAATGTTATATCTGTATTTGTAAAAGTAAATTTAGAAGGAAAAAAAAGGATTATAAAATTATTTTACCACAGGTTTTATATTGTTCTGAACATAGTTTTTTTCTCTATAATATTTAGAAATGTTTCGTTGATTTTGTACAGTGATTGTGTAAATACGATGATAGATCGATATTCATTTTGTTTAAAATAGTCGAGAGGCGTTTCGATTGTTTTGCGACGTTTGTTTGTAAATCAGCTATTAGGTGTTAATTATAATAATTAAAATTCGCTGTGTTTGTTAACTCGGTTGCGTGGACACTTACGGCTAGACGGAAGTGTAGTAAAAACGTAATATGAATTAATTAACTAATCATCGTCGATATTATTATTATTATAAATACATATAAAAAATGCAAAAGGAATTATTTTAATGAATTGTCCAATTTATATAATTATTATTATGGTATTTATTGTTTGTAAGTTGTTATTGAGTTATATACGAGCCGTGTCGTTAGTAGTAATAATTGGGGGTGAATGTGAAATGCGTTGGAATGTTATCCGTATTTGTGACTTGTCCGAGTCTTTTAAAAAGTATTTCTATGAAAAAAAAGGATAAATAAATAAAATATGTGATTCAATATAAAGTTTTTATTTATATAGTTGGATTGATAAATTGATTTCTTCTTCCATTTTTGAAGTGAAAACTGTTAAGACATATTGAGCCTCTGACCGGAGTTCTTTTACCCGATATACAGTATTGTCCAAATTTATAGAAACTATCAAAATCTATTCTTTGATATTTTCAATTTTAAGAATATATTTAATATTAGACTGTACTGTGCTCTCTACTCAGTAAGTTTGTCAGTTTACATATTATTGTATGATAGATAATAATCATCGAAATAAAAGTAATTTAAACGGATTTTGTCGCGGTTATTTCGATGAATAATATTCGCGTAAACATAAGAAATCATTAAATAATAATCATTTAAATAAAAATAAAATAATACTATTATAAATATATAATTAAATTTTAAAACAAGAGAGTCGCCATCTTGTTGAAGATAGTTTCATCTGCTCAAAATGCCCAAATCTTATCATTTGAAGATTGCAGTAATAGTCTATAAAGAGGACTGAGTTGCCAAGAATAAAAAAGAAGTCCAGTCTATACTGGCAGCATTTGAAATGTCCAAGTCGATTTTCACATTTTCTATGTCCACCTGTTATTCCCAACATATTCTGTTTTTTTTTTTTATTTGAGTTAGCAACTGTCGAAAGCCAATTTGCCAAATAGCACTTTTACTTTAACGCGATAGGGGCTTAGATCTAGTTGTTGAATACTGGAATGGAAAAGGTCCGTCAGGTAAGCTAATTCATTATTTATATATGCTAAGTAAGCAAATAATGATTATTCAATAAACATGATGCGAGGTCAGCTCCGTCGCCATATTATAACAAGGCCGGAGACATCGCTTGTGGCGAGCAAACTCTCGTCGTAACTGAAACTTACTCCGAGCACCGGAGAAGCGTGTCCTGAAACGAAATACAATAAAAGTATTTTACTATATAGTATTCTATACTAATATTGTAAATGTCAAAGTGACTTTTACATTTTCAGCCCAAAATCGCTGAACCAATTTTGATGAATTTCGGTACAGTCCCAGACGAGACAACGCAAAGGAACATAGCCTACTTTTTTTGCAAAAATAAAACTTAAAAACTGTATTAGGCGATTAAAATTCGTAAGGACAAGTCATGATTTCTCCAATTAAGGAAATTGTTTTTACTAAGAAATGTTGTTCTTGATTTTTATAATATTTTAGTTAATGTGCTACAATAGAGAATGACCAACTAGTTACAGCTAGTCTGTAATTATAATGAATCTGAAACAGGCAAATCTGTATATCATTTTCTTTACAATTATAACATGATTAATCTTCGATTATCATGTAGCATACATTTCAAGTTTTTATGGCATAAATGTGGTCTCCCGGGGTTAGTGTTAAAAATTAAATATTTGCAGTAAATGGACTTAAAGAATTTTGATGCAATGCTGTTATATTACTACTATAGACACTAGAGGGAGTGCGAAAGCACTCTATGGTGTAAGAGGAGAATGGGGCATTCTTTTAGTGGGTATTTTTTCACCGTGAGAGTCCCACACTCCCTTTTAATAGCCAGTGTGGCTTATTGCATGAGGAAACACTAGGAACAGGAGTACAGGAAGTACGCAAATATTTCAATACTTTAAGAAAGTCAGTGACGTCATTGATGTATAACTACTAAATAATTCACCTTTTTTAAGTATTTAAGGTTTAGCGTTATGGCTATAATGTCACCTGATCTTAAGTGACGATACAGCCTAAATTGGTAGACACCCTAAGCCTGTGGAGGAAACATACCTATAGGTATTTGGCGGCAGATGTTTCAACTCGAGGTTGATAGTTAGCCAGACGGGCATTAGAAAAAGCCCTACCACCATGAAACCTCAGGCTCATTGCAGGTGGATTCGGACCCACGTCCCTTGACGCGGCGTCCGTACACACAACTAACTGAGCTTACATCGCTTCAAAATTGCCATCGTTTTTACCTTGTAATTTATTGACGACCGGCTGATCGTGATGTCCCTCGATGTCGAGGAAGTAGACGCAGGAGTCGGCGCTGCCGCTGACGACGCAGACGCCGCGACGGAACGACATTATCGGGCAGAACGTCGACTTCACACTGTACTCGCTTTGGGAAACGCTGAAACGCTTCTTCAGCGCCAGGCTGCCATCGCGATCGACGATCCTTGTGTAAGACACACTAGCTTTTAGACATACGCACACATATCTCGATAAAAAAATATTTATTCTAACACGTCTAACAGTCGTGAAAATGGTCTAATCACCATTAAGAGACAGTCGATGCAGAAGTGAGATAATTTTCATACAGGATCCTTCGAACGAGAGCTTTGATATATGTTTGTTGAATTATTACATGTTTGCTCAATTTATTTATTTCAATTAAAACCGACAGTCATCTGTATATTTAATATGGCAATAAAAACTCCATTATATTTGAATATAGCTGCATACAAGGGACTGTGCATTTAATGATGCTATTAAGTTTTTAGCGTTACGATCAAAATCTCAACTGATGTTAAGTGACGATGTGGATTAAAATGGTGGACAGGCTAACAGTAGTTAACGGACTGGCTTTCAAGTACAATTGCCGGAATACACCTATATGTATTTGTCGGTTGATTTTTAACTCGAGAGTGGTAGCTAGCCAAGAGAACATTAAAAAAATTCTACTATGGTTCCCCTACTTGCTATGGTTTCATCATGATGTTTTATTTACTTCACCGATAGCTCTTGCTCGTTTCGGGTGGATTCGAACTCACTTCCATTGATGCGGTGTTCATACTACCAACTGAACTATCATCGCTACCTATGTCGTTAAATGAAGAGAATACATATAATTGGAAGTACAACAAGGTAAACCAACCACAGTCTAGTAATTTCATCGTTTTAGGGTGTCTGTCACACGATAGCCGTTAAATAGATAGACTCTACACTGTATATATAAGTTGAGCTAACCTAAAGAGATAGAGGGAGTTATCCGCCGCACTGACCAACAGTGCGGGATGTCTCGCGAGCCAGGGGCTCCAGCTGAGGCAGGTGACGGCGCCGCCCACGCAGCATCGCCGCAACTTGCTCAGGGTCCCACCAGCACCCTCCAGACGGTAACTTATTATTATACCCTAAACCCACGAAACGTACTAATGTAGTCGTACACACTGTGACCCCAAACAGAATAACTAGTTTCTACGGATAATATTAATAAAAACTGTATAGAAAGGGAAAAACAAAAAATCACGACATAGCTTAGTGGCTAATCCCAAAGCACGTTACTGATTTGCCGGATGGCAAATTCAAGTACCATGTCAAACGGGTTTTAATGTGAAAGACAGTGGATAAATTTCTGAACGTGATGTCTGGAACCGACAACCCTCTCTGTAAATCCGCTAAAACTTATCGTACATATATTTAAATTTATATATTATTATAAGTTTTATACCTATAAAATAAAAATAAATAACCAGACCGAGTTTCTTGTCGGTTCTTGTCGATGAATAGATCATTTTTCGAACCGGTGGTTTCTAAATTGAATAAAATTTTATTTTTATTTTTTTAACTCTGCACCTGATAGTAAGCCCAATAAACTTCGAAAACGACGACAAGAAATGAACAACTATTTGTCGTACATACCAGCAAGCCTCTTTGTAACTGGTTATACTTTGGCTGATCCCAAAACGTGATAAGACAAAAACCATTAGGACCACATTCAGCCACAGATTGTAATACCGCTCCTTCAGCCATATAATTTTGGAAAGCGACACGCGTAGATAAGGCATTGTAACAGGTATTATTCCAGTACTCATAGCCAAAACGTTTTTCAATCATTTCCAACGCAAGAAAAATAAATGTATGAAATTGGCAAAATTGTGTGCGCACACATGTGGCCATTAAATAAAAGAAGAAGACACACGTCAAAGTTACTTTGACATTCTATATCAACTGTCGACTTGTTAAAGATTTGTTAACACCTGTCTTATCTTATTACCGGTATTTAAAATTTGAATGGTAAAAGAAATAATTAATTATTAATTTAACAATACGTCTTAAAGGCTATTTAATATGGACTTCTCCATTAATTGTAATCGTAATATATTTATAAAACCTTAATATAACTATGTGATATTTAATGTCACCTTATCGTTTGCTGCCCAGAACATTCTGCCGCTGGACTCGCAAGCTATCGCCATAACTCTACCACCTAAAATACTGCTACCACCTGATAAACAATGATAGTTAATTATTTATTATATTCAAAGAATAAAAAGTGGCTGCTATGTCTTCAAGCTGACACACATCAAAAAAAAGCAGAATAAGGCAACGGAATTTTTTATTTGAAAAAACTTTGGGTCTTAGGACGTCTAGAACTCTATTTAATGAGAACAAAAATATCTAACCCGGGATCCTAATATTTACTTCTAGTATATGAATCATTGAGTATAACCTGTTCTTTCAACTGGCAATAAATCTAATATACAGTTTTAAATAGGGCCAAAAATATGACAAGAACTCTTCTGGTAGACACAGTACTACAGAAGTACAGCTTCTATAATGTAGACTGAATAATAATTATGAATAAAAATGTACTAGGTTAGAATTCTCACCTCTCGGATATATACCGGTCGATACGTTCAGTACTTCCACCATTCCTCTTGCGTTTCCAGCCTAATTATTTGATACCTTTAAAGAAATTACATATTTTCTTGATCTGAACTTAAATTGACTTTTAACTCTACTAAAACAATTTAAAAAGTTTTTATTTTGTTGATAATGTGAATATTTTTAGTATATGGTCAATATTTTTCCTGCGATTAATAACACTGACAGAGAAATTTGAATGTGTTCAGAATGGGGCGCAACAACTCTTTTAATATAAGGATGTTAGATACGCCGTAAAAGTAACTTTTTTTTATTATGTATAAGATCAGCAATATGGCTACAATTTCACCTGATGACAAATTACACGCTAACTTTACTGGAGGTATTGGCTCTTAAGTATAACTGCCGAAACACAGCTACAGATATTTGGTGACCAATTTTCAACTTGAGGATGGTACCTATCCAGGTGGTCATTATAAAAAGCCTTACCATCATGCAATATAGTAACTAATTTTAATTTACAAAAATATTAAGCAGTGTATATACAGTTATTTAGCATATACAACTTAATTTAAATAAACCAATTCATTATTTAGTTAACAAAAATCACAATAGTGTAAATCCTAACTAATAATATAAATACAAATGTGACTCTGTTTACCATTACAAGCCTTGACTAATACACTATGATGATGCCAAATTGGCATACAGTACATAAATATATTAGATATCTTTAATATAGATAGGGTATTTTTTTCTGTGGGATATATAAAAAACGTATACATTGACAAGACGTGCATAACGCGAGGAAAGCTGTAGGAATCAGCTAGTGATGTAACAGTAAAAAGGATACAATAACCATATTGTTGTTTGCTGGCTGGAAGACGCAGCAGAGCAGCGGAGCGGCGAGCTGGTCGGGCACGTGCCGCAACCGCTTGCGTGCGGTCACGTCCCACAGGCAGAGCGCACCGTCCAGCCCACATGTCACCAGCAGCTCGTTTGACGCCGACCAGTCACATCCTTACCCACACACACACACACATTTTACCCTTTAACCAGTGGCGTAACTATAGGGTGGCAGAGTAGGCAAAATGCCACCAACCCCCGGGCCCAAGAGTTCGCGAGCTCAGACGTAACCTAACATTTTTAACAAAATTTAGTAAGAATTATAAATTTTACATAACTACTTATATTCAATTAAAGTTAAGTTATGTTAATTGGGGTGTATAAGAAGAGCATCCACTTGTGACGATATACGAGTACGTCCAGCACACCCTGGCTAGTCAAGCTCGATTCCAATTTTACTGTCTGGCCATTCTTTTCACCACCACAAGATTTTATAGCGATGATAACTTAGTGATAATGCGTACGGACTCCGCGTCAAGGGACGTGAGTTCGAATTCACCTACAATGAGTAGGAGCTTTTCGGTGAAGGAAAACATCAGGATGAAACCATAAGATCAGGTGAGATTATGGCCATAACGCTAAACCGGAACTATAAAATATACTGAAGACCAATTATAGAATGTACATACATTTGGGTATTCTGTCAATTGAAAATTCTATGGCCCGATTTTTTAATTTTGATGATATTACTAATTGTTATTTTATTATAATTATGTAATACCTACACTTTATTACCTATATTAGTATAAGTGTCGGGTAATCACTACAGTGTTTTATTAAAATTAAATGAGAACGTGCCGATTCTTACTGGGGCCTCATCCTATGAACTTGCTACGGGTCTCAAAGGGTATAGTTACACCACTGCCCTTAAAATCATAATGGCTGGTAGTGAAAGGACTTCGGACTAGTTAATCAAAATACTTAATTGTCACCCTGATGTAAAATCAGTACAATCCTTTAGTTTAGGCTAGATCGCGTCCATACATATATTAGGTAACGTAATTTTTGAATATTTGTAATTCTCCCTCCCGCTATGTAATGCACCGTAATAATTTTCTCTACCCCACCCCTCCTACTCATCAAACGTTACTTAACAGCCAAATAATCATTATTACCTGATAGTACCTGATGTTAATTATATTTTACCTTTTTTTACTAATAAACTTTTAAAATGAATAACTTATTTATCGTAACCTCAGGAAATGTAATTAAAAATAGTCGAGGGTTTCTCCGTAAAACATAAACATGCAAATTTGGGAAATTTTAATGTGATATTTTTTTTTCTTTAAATACAAATAAAACAATGTTTCGTAAAGCGTTGTTAGAACCCCCTTCTCGCCCTTGTAATGCATCGTAACGTTTTACATCTTCAACGGCCCTTATGCGCGTTGTAGCTGAGTAGAAAATCGGCTCAGTATAGAATTCTATTTAGGATTAGTCAGGACCGCGGTTTCTTTTCGCGTCCTCAGCAAAAGCCCAAGCAGAGGATCGACCGCTTCATGCCTCCTTTGTGCTCGCCCCCAAAATTCAGTGAAGCTGTGAAAGCTTTAAGGCTAACAAATGGAAAAAACCTATATGCATAAGTAAATAATACTTAATTAGTTAACATTGCTCACACATTATTTGTTAAATCAATCACAAAAGCAGCATTGTATGTAGCGGATACCTACTGAGCTTGGGATGTCCTAATTAGAACGAAACTACACGAAAAATTCACAGTGAGTAAGCGAGTATGTGTCAGTCACTGAACATATTGTGAACGTGGCCGTGCAAAGTACATTTCATTGAGCATAACTACGCACGCCAGTCTAAGGTCACTTTTAATACGCAGACATATTTAAAACTAAAAATCGCTTTTATAATTCAAATGACAATATCAATAATATGGAATTGTTGGTTACTCGTACATTCCAAGGTCATTCTTACAATACTCGGTCAATTTAATAATCCAAGGTCACTTTTATAATTCTATGTCTCTCGTACTACTCAGGTCATTCTTACAATCCAAGGTCACTCTTACATTGGAAGGTCATTTGTACAATGTTACTCTTCTATTAAACTTGTTGATACATTGATCGTTACGGTAGGACTAACCTGTAACGGGCTTGGTGTGTCCGTCCAGAACGAACAAGACGCGGGGCGGGGTAGCTGTGACGTCACATATCGATACAGTCCCGTCGTTGGACGCGCAGCACAACTTAGATCTGTCGTTGTTTGCGAACTTCACCACGCTAACTTGTTCGGTATGCTGTTGTTATTAATATAATGGAAAACATTTCCTAATTAAAAAATGTCCAAGAATTTCCAACTTAAATAGTACTAGATATGAATATACGTATTTATTTGTACCTGATCGAATATGTGATGGACTCCCGAAAAGGCATAATTCTCTGATATTGTCAAATCACTTTTTCTCTTGGATGGTGACTCGTCAACGGCAATGTTTGCCTGAAATATACATACAATAAAAGTTTGTGAATTCGTTGATGTACCATAATAATAAAACACAGAAATCAACCCTTATTGTTGAAATAGTTGACTAATTAATTAGAAAAATTAATTATTTTTAGAGAGATATTGATAGAGTGGAGCAAAACTCAGTATCGAAGCTTAAATGGACACTTTGTTTTCGTCATAAACCTAGCGCCAGAATTTATGAGTAATAGAAAAGTGGTAGTTAGGAAAACCTGAGTAAGGAAAGGAAAGCCCAGGATACAAAGGCATTTTGCTGCCTTGTAATTTTTGTTATTGTTTTATTAATTTTAAATTTCTTGGTTTTTAAAGTATACGTAATTTAAAAAGTTTGTTATAGATAGAGTAATCTATTTAAATTTAAATAGTCTGTAAACAGTTACTCTTGACTAATTGCACCTTGAATTGTAATAATAGAACACTGTTGAAGTTAATTGGTCTATTTTTATAAACTAACTTATTCCATTAGCCTGACTTCACTGGACTTGTTGGGCTAGTATGGAAGGCACTACAGCTGAGGAACAAAGAGCACAAGAGTGCCATATTGGTCGAACTTTAGCTTGGACTGTTGCAACACGAAAGGATAACACAACTGGTCAGCTTCTGCTTAAGTAGATTTAATGATCACTCAGCAGTAGCGGGAACAAACTGCATACATTAATATCATACTAATATTATAAATGCAAATGTGAGTTTGTTTGTTTGATAAGCTTTCACGCCTAAACTACTAAATAGAATATGATAAATTTTGATATAGAGATAGATGGGAACTGGAGACAGTGATAGGCTAATTTTTTTCGTGAAAACCTTATAGAAAGTGGTGTAAAAAGAGGAATAAATGTTGTATGAAAATTTTTATTGCGTTATTTGCTTTGTTTGGCAAAATCAATATTAACACGAGCAAATCAGCACGTAAAATGTAGTAGCTTATAATATAACAATGAGTCTGAGTTTTCAGTGAAGATAAATATTATGATAAAGCAGGTGGTGGAACATTTTCTAATGCTTATATGGCTAGCTACCACTCTCAAGTTAAAAATTTACTGACAAGAACTTGTAGGTCTATTACAGTAACTGTACACAAGAACCAATCCCACCAAAAGGCTTAAGATATTGTCATTTGAAGTCTCTTTGCCATTTAATATCTGTTAAGATGTTGATAAATATTATATTGATTAAAACACAAATATTAACTTTTAAATTATAATTTTTTGAATTAAACATCTGAACAATATAAACATACCTTACTGCTAGATCTTGCTCTTGATGAAGAGGAACTAATGGAGATATTATCCTGAACACCATACCGACGTTGCAGTAACTGGCTTCTAATGTTAATATACTTCTTAATTGTTTCTATATCCTGGAAGATATAAAACAAATAAAAAATATTGTCACAAGGAAAATTTATAAAATGGATAGTTAATGATATATGTTAGACAATTTCTTAAGGTAGTTAATGTGTAGTCATTAAAAAATATTTTGTTTTCATTTATACATGAAAATGGGAGAGACTGAATTTTTTAATTAAGTAATTTAGTAATAACATACCTTAAATTTAGCATTCTCTCTCAAAAGTTGACTCCGGCGACGTATATACAATGTTTCTAGAAAAATAACAATTGATTAATAAATAATAATACGGTTAAAACAATATAAGGATGTCAGAGTGACCTATAACTTAATACAATATAATACACAAAAAAAATTGTGAGTGACTTTTTCAGTGCCTTTCTTTGCTATTCAGTCAACATATCCAAATCAACATTGTAACTGTTGTTACTATATCTGGTTTTAACTATATATATTAACCTAATACCTACAGTCAAGGTTCAATCATCATTTGATCATCATAAAAAACCTAATAGAAGCTAAACATTAACTAAATACAAAGTTTCATCATGATTGTTATAATTTCCAAGAAATTAAGTACACAATCATGCAAGAATAACTCACTTTAGCAATGTTCTACTTAGTATAAACACGGGATACTCTCGCAAATGTGGTTTTCCTGATCCAGGTGCTTACATGTGTTACACACATTTCCTCAAGTAGAATAGAGTATGAATCCAACTTTACAGATAAATTAATGTGAAGTTGGTGTAAGAGAAAATAATGACTTCATTAGTGACTGCTATTATTTCCAGAACCGCAATGAACATAGTTGTCATGTAAAAGCCCTGTGTTTAAAAGTTACAGTATTGAAACGAAACACATATAGCATGTAATAAATGTATAATTCACTTTGAGACTAGCGAGATACAATATTATTTGTGAATAGAAAACTGTATTTGTTGAGTTCCATTTCAGAAGCTGAATGAGTTGTGAACAATATATGAAACATAGCCTTTATACTATTACATACTGCATAATACAGCAGTTTTAAAACAAACTATCCTATGTAAAACTTTAAATGACAATATTTTCCTGTGATTTCTAATGATTGTATTTCTTGAACAAATATAAATTTTCTATCTTTTCATCTAATATTGTGCATTTTTTTTTGCGTACTGTTATTACCAAAACAGTAAAACAATAGAGGATGCATGACACCATTTGTTACAATGAATCAGACATGCTTCTTAGATTTGCATTGTATTTGCATAATTTATGTATATGATGATAAATCTCATTCAAAAGGAATGATAAGTACCTTTGGGAATACCGGGTTTAGAAAAACAACACTAAACCACTTCTTGTAAATTTGTCAGAATTATTTTAACTTTTACATTTCATTACAGAGAAACTGCATTATGCAAACGCGTGTTACAATACACGTGTATATAATAACAAAATTAATAATAAGATTGTAAACAGTTACAAATAAATTGAACATACTTCTGAATTTTTAATTACTAAAAAATCGAAGTAAAAAGCAGCAAACTTACTAAAGTTTGGATTGTTTGGTGCTCTGTAAGCATTAAAGCGGGCATCTAAAGCAAATATTTGCTGTTGGAATGCTGCTGCCATTCTAACATAAAACTCTATGGATTTAAATTATTATTATATAGGTATCTATATTAAAACTTTATTTATAAACAACTATTGAAAACAAAATATCGGACTTCATGATTAACTGTCAATTTGACACTTCTGACAGTGCCAGCCGACAGCTGTTTTACTGGCTGTGTTCCGATATACACTGACACCACTGTTCAGTACTCTTACTTGGGAGAATTTCGTTCCGTTATGGCTTAGAGTACACTACCGCAGTAACCTAGGGAAATATATGATGTCATAGATCATCTCCATTTCTGTACTGTGAGTACTAGAGGTACTTTCAAGGTAAGGTACTCTCAGTGCTTTGATCACGTATACAATACTTTCCAAAAATTTGAAAGGTTGTACTTCTGATTATTTGAATATTGTTATTGAAAGATACTGGCCGTAAAAAAAAACATGATAAATTTTGAAATATTGTCTTTATTGCAGAGTGAAACCAATACTTTGTTTAAAATGAAAGTAACTGAAGAATTAAGCTATGAAAAAATCAATTAAATAATAAATAAACATAAATGACAGTATATTGGACTGTGTGTAATTTAGATAATTATAAAGCACGTCTTTTCAGTGTACTGACTGATATTGATTGACGTGACACATTACAGTGGTCTCGGTGTATATTAGAACACACCCATTCTTCGCCCGTTCACGAGATGCCAGTTGTCTCTTAGCCAGTATCTATGTTATATCTTATAATTATAATCACTTTATAAAAATAATTATATTTTCATTCTTGCAGCTTAGAAATACGATACTTAACCAGAATTACAGAGTGTAAATAAAAGTACAATTAAAGTACTAAGGTTTTTCACAAAAATGTCATTAGGCATATAAATATTTTATACGATACAATACAAATTAATATTTGAAAATCCAAAATCTAAATAGTAAAACTATATTTTGTGTATATTGGTTACAACGACATTCATGTATGAAACTCCATGATCAAATTCTATAAGGGAGCCACCATATTCTTTGAGATTTGTTTTATGCTTTACCTAGACTAATTAATATATTTTTCGATGTAATATGGTTAGAGATGTAGAGAAGCTGTCATTAATTATAAAAAGGAGACAGTCTGGCTGAGAAATTTACTACAGTGAAATAAAATTTATTTACTTTTCTGGTTTGATTGCAAAAATTGTGCTTTTAAGAGGATTAGGTACCGGTATTTTATTAATCCATGACCCGATAATTCCAGTAATAATAAATTAATCAACAAAAGTAGATGCTGAATTAAAGAAGAATCTATGTACAAATAGGCAAAGACAAAAGATTTACTTTTTGTTGTTTTATTTATCAACCGATTTGCTTGTTGTTCATTTGATTAGTAGCTACTGGTGACCGTAATGGTTCGTGTAAAAAAATTGAAGTATTTTTCGTCTTAACAAGAATTTTATCATATTATTAATAATTATTATTTTAACCATTAGGCTAACACTACTTATTTCAATTAAAATTGTGGAATATTTTATAAAATATGGAAATCTTGTACCTAAATATGTTTTACAGTTCCCAGTATCCTCACACTTGTCAAATAAACAATTTCTAAAAATATACTCTGTAGGTAAATAACGTAATATCACGAAGGAGTACTAAAATGAAAACCAATTAATCATATGAACACATATGTATGTACGTCGAACGCGTCCTCCAACGCGCACTGGCCGGCGCTGCGCGGTCGAACAGAGGCCAGTGATTTCCCAGAATCCTTATTTCCGATTCCGAAATACTCGACGTCGTAGTACCAGGAAATCTCGACAGGCGTTATTCTGGGGCAATGCCGTGTAAAACCCGAAACACGTAGCTTTCTAGCGAGGTGCTTCTGCCAGCCGTTATAGTCAGAATGCGTAAAGAAATGTCACTGACCCTTACAATTCGGGACATTCTTTACTTATCGCGAAATGTCTCTCGCATGTTACAGGTGAAGTTCACCCCTATGTAACGTAGGATAAATACAAATAAAAAAAAAACAAACTTCAGATATTTCAATTTTTAATATATTTAATGTAATTTTACCTTACATGTAAAGTTCAAAAGTACAATTCGTATAGTTATGGACTTGTGGGATACCATGAATGTGTCATATCTTCAGAATTATTATTATTTACATTGTTAATAAAAACTTGACATCAGACGGGTTTGCGGCTAAACAGTTCTACTAACAACATTATTTATATTAATAATAATTAGTTGCGAATAAATTAATGACTTAAAATATATGTGACTATTGTTTGTTGTACCTAAATAGTGTTAAAAGAACTTACATTGACTTAAAGAAGAAATGCATGGATTTGTATAATAAGTAAATAAAACATGTAGATCATTAAAATCAATCAGTCAAAAAACTTAATCAGATATAAAAACACTATGAAAGGGCAAGTATTACTAAATTTATTAGTACACAATATTCTAAATTTTATATACAATTCATTTAAAAAATCTATATTAATAACTCTATGTATATATTTACATAATTTCATTAACAATTATAATATCAATATAGTTGCAATATTTATTTTAAATCGATTTCATTAATAATATAATTATGAGCTACAGAAGAGTTAGCAAACAGCCTATGCACGATTCCACAAAAGCTTCAAATAAAACCAATAAACCTTTTTTATCTGAATATCATAAAGTTACGCCGCGTGGTTCCGTTTTTCATCGGAAAGCAGGTGCCAACAAGGTATTTACACTTACATCTTCAAAGACGTGTGTATAACCACTTGATACCCGTTTATTTGTTTTTATAACTAAGTATTTCGTAACGAGCATGGGTCAGTTTCGAAAACTATATTACCATTACTAATAACCTTCGAAATGCTTTTCGATTTCGCCTTTGCGCAACAAACATGTACTGTTTGCTAACCTTTATTTCATGCATTTATTATTTTATATTATTTATTGGCGGATTTAAAACTTAATTTCTATAACCTATCAAAATGGCATTCGAGCGCGACCAAACGATGTATAGTTTTTTTAAACATTTTACATTATCATAGTTAAGTTATATTAATAAAAAAATTATCGATATCGTTCTTAAAAAAACAAATCAAATGAAGAAACTACGTTAGGTTGTAATTAACCACGTCATGTTATATTGTCAGCAATGGAAAGCGTACCAACCAATGCTGTATATTTTTATATTATAATATGTAAAACACCCACTTACCGTGCTCTGTGAAACAAACCAATGTACAACAAACACGGTAAGCGAGTTTTCAAAATCGATCATTTTCATGAAAAATAACCGTGTGGTCGCGCCCTAAGTGTAGCACCCATATATTAATAGCAACGAATCATATATGTTCATAATCGCTGACGTAACTTGGTGTAATCGCGTTCAACATGAAAGGCTTCTAATTTAAAGAAGCAGTATCACTTTCTAATTATGGATTTCGCAATAGCAATGCGATAGCAAAATTTAATAAATAGCTATCAGTTTAAAAAGAGCTTAACAGCGGTTGCAAATTGGCAATTACTGATACTGTAAAATGCCAAAGTTAGTCCCAATTTCTGATTTTGAAGACAAAAATTTAGCCATTTCTGCTGTCGCTTTGCTTTTGCAAAATACGTAATCAGAGAGTTAGTCGATCGTGTTACGTATCCCTATCTACTTTAAACTATAGGAAATAGTTTTTGAGGTCTGGCGTATGTGTAGGCAAGACCCGGCTTTGAGCTATTTAGGAGGGAAATAGTACGGACATTTCTATCGGCATCCACAGACAAATCAATCAATCGAAACCTTTTTAATTGGTGACACAGTCTATATATGATCTGTTTGAAATTAGAACCTTATTGCGAACTCAAGAGCGCTCGTCTGTCGCAAATATTGATTCAAGCAGAACACGCAACGCAAACAGAAATTGTTTTGTGCTTTTTTGTATAAAATATTGATTCGTTCATTCTCAAGATGACGTAATTATGTCCTCAATAAACAGTCATAATTCAAATGTGGTACAAAAACCCCTCTACGTATAGTTAGAAAGTTTTGCCATGTGTTTTTATGAGGCACGATTTAGTAGGGAAATCTCATATATATATTTTTAAGTACTATAAAGTAATTACAATGTTTTATGAGCTGTATAATGCAATTAAATCTAATTTACTATTACGTGAATACATCTCGTAAAATAAATTCAAAGAATTTTTAATGACACGCTTAATTTGAACAAACATAAATATGAACAAATCGTCTCGTCATCCTCGGTATAAATAATTGCTCGTATATATGTGTACATAGATATATATTATCATTTACATACAATTTCAAATTATGTAAAGCATCACTGAACCATAACAATAAGTCAACGTTGAACGTGTAAATAATATTGTAAACTTTATATTCTGCACGTATAAGTTAAAATTGCAATGTTACGGGTAAATGCGTAAACTGTATTGATTATTCAAACCGCGCGAGTACTTAATAACAACAAAGCTGGAGGATAATGGCGGTAGGTACGGCTAAATCCCTATAGAGATTATTATCCTATCGCGAAATAACAAAGTTTGTACGGCGGCTAATTGGATTTATCATTTACAGCGTTATTGGACCATATTACATGATTCAGTTATATAACACGGATGTAATTAATAATTTCATTATTCATTATATTAATAACATATATTTTTTAATTTTAATTATATTCAGTGATTAGAGAAACATTTTAAATTTTATTATTGTTTTAATTTATCGGTGATATGAAGGAAATAGTTGCTACAAAGTCAGAAGCTATTGCATAGTTTTACAAAATATATTAAAATAGAACTATTAAATGAAAATATGTTGATGAGACTGTTTTTATAGAAGTCATCTCTTTACGATTAAACTAACTGAATAATGTTTTTTTTTTATTTGCTAGTAATACATAATGACGTTCTTATTATGGCATTTAGTATTTGGAGGTTATTGAATAACAGATCAAGATTTTTTTTAATTCATATGATTTGATGTTGACTTTGTGAAGTGAGTAATAAGTCAATTCTCGACTCATTTATAAGTTAAGGTGCGAAACATTAGAGATTATAAAATAACTAAAAATAAAACATTTGTTTTTATAGGATATAATAATTATTTCTTTAAAAACTCGTATATTATATTGATTAATCAATTAAATTGAAGGTATTCCCAACAATACGAACATACCGCAGAATAAACGCAGGCGAAAACGATTCTATTACATGTAGGACACGGGTTAAGTGTGTTCCTAATCCAAGTATATAAACCTAACACGGTAAAGCTTACTACAGCTATTCATCGGAACTTAACTGTCCGCCGGCCGAGACCGCGTCACAGCATACAAATGGGACGGAGCCGAAATAAAAAGGAGCCCACCGCTTACAATTTACCTAATTCGTACATTCCGTAACCGTGTCACGCTTCATCCGCATTAGTATTTGACACGCGAAAATAATTCCCTTATAAACGTTGATTTAAGATAAACACCGTTCACGTGTGTCGCTCATAAAAATGTTTATTCCCATTTCTAGAAACACTCGAGTTAGAAATAGGTAAACTCTAAATCAGTGTACTGTTGTTTCGAAACTTACAATCTCGTGTGCAAGTCTACCGCATTACTACTTACTCCCTTGTAATATACGTACCTATATATTACATTTAAAACGTACGTAGATAATTGACGTTGAGATCTAATTTTAATTCATTGACGTATTTTGTATAAAAATATAAAGCGCTTTATAGCTACAACAGAATAACATGATAATTTATTTCGTTTATCAAAACAATTCTGAATATTAGTCTAATCAACGACCAGTCGACACGATGAAAAGCTTAGTTATCCGAGATATATGTTTATCTTTTCCACTAAATAAATAAATAAAAAGAAGTAAATTTATCTCGTTTTGATACAAATTTAATGTGATTTTAAATGCACAACTGTGAAGAATTCTGAATGAGTTCAAATGCCAAGTGGCGCTTCGTATGTTTTTTAAAGAAAACAACAAGAGTTATGTCGTAGGTAAAAGATATTAAAACCAAATTACGAACGCACTCGTCTGATAACTAGAATGGCGTGACGTGTAGAGTTCACTGCAATAACATCATTGTACTAATTACATATTAATTCCATCGTAATATCGTTACTGCTGTTATATCTGATTACCGAGAAAGCTTACAAAGAGAGCTTCAAACTATTCGAATCAGTACAACTATGACAGTGAAAGCTGAAAATATTTCGAACGTTTAAATATAAACAAAATGTATTTTTGTCGAATACCGATCGGAGAGCCAGTGCGAGGAGTTCCGTTTACAAACAAGAAACAAAGACGTTAATTGTAATACGATTTCTATACTGACAATACATTAACTTATTCCAAACTAAATACACAAACAACAAACTCCGATAAGTATAATAAAATCGTTCAAAGTTATAACGAGTAACAAGAATCTCTGTATAAACCCACACTAATATTATAAATGGGCAAATAATTTTCTCTGTTTGCTATTTTTCCACAAATAACCGTGTAAAGCGACTGCAACGAAATTTTGCAGTAAGGAACTTGGAGACGGACATAGACACAAGAGGATAGCATGAAAAACATAGTTAAATTCGCGGGATAAACCTAATATAGATAAACCGCCGATATTCACAGTCTATTCGTGATAGGAATCAAAGCCGATAAAGTGACGTCTACACAATTATATTACACTAATAATCCAATATATGAGACATATATAACGAATAAACAAATTCGCTTGTAATTGTTTCAATTACGATTTGAAATATGAAAACTCAATGAAATTCCTATCTCTGATTACGCAATTCGCAAAAGCAAAGCGTTAGCAGTAATCGCTAAATATTTACTCAAAATGTAGTAAATACAAGCTATAATGTACCAAACGTCAATCTGTATTTGCTATTTAGAAGCAAATACTACATTGTACAAATACATTGCAGCTATTTGTTTGCTTTTGCTAGTTATGTAATTAGAGGTGGTTTTAATTTTCATCTATAAACGTAATTAATAAATAACACGATTTACATGATATTATTTCTTGCGTATAATTTGAATGATTTAGATTTAACAATACCGAGGAAAACGATTATCCGTGATCACGTTACTCAGCGCATAAATCAATATAAACTACGAAAATCCTAAGAAATTAGCAAGGACTGACTACCCATAAGACCTTACTTGACTATCATTAATTCTCTTTTAGATAACCATGACGTTAGAAATATAATGTTGCGTTAAAACTGATATCTCTCGAAATGTATGCATTATAATACGCAAAGCAAAAACTTTGGATCCCTTTAAGAATACTGCTCGCACAGTGAAATCTAAGATTTGGTATAATTAAAATATATATGAAGAAGAAATTTCGTAAGTTGAAATTTATATGTAAAACGTGTAAAAATATTTCAACTGTTAACATTCATACTATCAAGAAAATACATACAATGTGTTATCAAACAGTTTAAACGAGTATAAATTGTAGCCAAATAATGTTAAAATTTTGCTAAAGAATTGAAATAACGTCTATAGGTATAGGTACTTTGAGAAATAACTTCCACAACGTTCGTACTTTACAATCATGTAAATATAAAAACATTTATTAATTTTAAGTATTTACCTTACATCGTGTTATTGAAATAGTTATAACAGCTATAACGAGCAAAGGTCACCAGTTGTAATCACGACATAATGAAACTAAGCCCTAATCATCCAATTATTATACAGTAAAGATAAAATATTAGTTTCTCTATCTACGTAGTAATGAGATTGCTTGATTTACTAAAAGTAACTGTACAATGTTAAGGCATAGAATATGACAAAAATAATTAAAGTTACCTAATAAAAAAAACGTAGTTTCCAGTAATAAAATATGATTACTTTATTAAGGTAAGTAGAAATTTAAATTTAAATATACTATTTAATATTTACTACCAGTGTAGCCGAGTATATTAAATGAACTAATAACGGTGTACCACGGGGCAGGGTTACGTTGAATACAAAAAATCGAAATATATACCGTGCGTTTAGTTTTGACAAACCTATATTTTTGTATATATAATTTAATCAAATGTTTGTTATAAGGTATTCCACACCCTTACCAATAATATAGAGAGTAAAATTATTTTTTAATTATTCGTTGCAAATAAGCACCAAGTGGTTTCGTTTGTTATCGCCTTAGCAAGAATTGGAATTCCCTGGCTTCGTTACCTCAATTTTAATGTTTTTAACAATTCAGTTTTACCTTAAACATATTTTCCGATTTAAGCAATTTTTAGTATATTAATAAAAATAACAATATTTTAAAAATCTGTAGGCACCCTGTATCTTTTATTCACGATATTAGGTTAACCGTACCAATATAGGAAAACTACAATTAAATATTAAACATTTATAAAATCCGTTTCACTACATCAAATAACACGTGTTTATTAGCAGTGTATTTAAAACGACCCTATCAATTATTATTGGTATAAAAAATTTATTAAAAAAAAAGTGTTTAAGAAATCTCATTTTCATCTAAACTATATTTAGCACCAAGCTAAATAGGCACACTGCATTACCTGTCCTTAAACAACCTACGTATTATCCTGTTCTTTTATTAGCGCAAAAGCTATTTTCGTATTGTACAATAACAAAGCAAACACTTCGCATCTTCAACTTCTTAAACACTGATTCAGATCTTACGACTAATTTTCAATAGCAAATTTGATATGCGATTGAAAATTTATACGAAACTTAAATAGCCACATTGATTACAACTGACAGTAAAGAGTCGATAGATCGCGTTCTACTTTTTCCCTCATTTGTGGAAACGCTAATCCAAGAACCGGTCGCCGGTTTGCGGGGAAGACTGTTTACGAGCTCGAGCACCTTCCGAGAAACGAAAGCGAGATAGCGACTAGTGAGAAATGCGATTATCGTAATAACCTCTTACGGACCGAGAGGGCCCTACCGAATCCTATACACCGCTTATATTATCATAAACACATGAGTCAATTCACGTCAAGTGGACCCCCCTTTTTCCACTTGATGATAGAAAACTTAATAAAATATAATTATCGAAAGTAGTCATACCTAAAAATCATCCCTTAAAACAGTTTTTGAAAATTTTGTATTTAACAACAATTTTTTTAACAATAAAAATTTTTGGTACTTTTAATTAAAAAATAGATTGTGAAAAAACTATTGAAGATAACTTAACGAAATTTTCAGGAAATTATAGTAAAATATCTATATTTTCACATAAAATTCTTTTGCAAATTTAATTTGTTTATTATCATATTTTTTATTAACTTTTAAATAAACAAATTAAAATTTTAATGACTTCTCAGTACGATAATCGAATTTTTTTTTTTAGTAATACGCGTTATACATTTAAGTACTTTATTTCAAAATAAAATTTCACAGCCCGGTATTAGTTTAAATAATATGAATTTTTATATGATGCAGCGGCGAGCGGTACAAGTGCTGCGCGCTACTGAGCTTAGCTGTTAAGACTATAGATTGCTACATATTACACAATTATTTAATAAATAATTTTTACAATTTAATTTTTCTTATATTCATTTATATTTTTAACAATATTTACACAGAGTAATTAAGATATATTAATTAAAGTATTATTAAGATCCAATAGTTAAATAAAATTATTTATTAAATAATTGTGTAATATGTAGCAATCTATAGTCTTAACAGCTAAGCTCAGTAGCGCGCAGCACTTGTACCGCTCGCCGCTGCATCATATAAAAATTCATATTATTTAAACTAATACCGGGCTGTGAAATTTTATTTTGAAATAAAGTACTTAAATGTATAACGCGTATTACTAAAAAAAAAAATTCGATTATCGTACTGAGAAGTCATTAAAATTTTAATTTGTTTATTTAAAAGTTAATAAAAAATATGATAATAAACAAATTAAATTTGCAAAAGAATTTTATGTGAAAATATAGATATTTTACTATAATTTCCTGAAAATTTTGTTAAGTTATCTTCAATAGTTTTTTCACAATCTATTTTTTAATTAAAAGTACCAAAAATTTTTATTGTTAAAAAAATTGTTATTAAATACAAAATTTTCAAAAACTGTTTTAAGGGATGATTTTTAGGTATGACTACTTTCGATAATTATATTTTATTAAGTTTTCTATCATCAAGTGGAAAAAGGGGGGTCCACTTGACGTGAATTGACTCACATGTTACGCGCGCTTACAGGCCGATAAATGCTTCAACCATCAAAAATGTAAACATATACGAAGTCCCATATCAACATACAATAGCAAAATGTCGTCCGTTGATGATATAAAGGTCGTAGAAACTAACAGTTTTTGTTTATTAAAAAAACTGCCAACATAACTTGTCGGTTACATTCCAATTAGTACTGGTAAATAAATGGCATGGGGCTTCCACTATGTAGTCGAATAATAAACACATGTGAAACCATAATTGAGTGTGAGGTGTTCAAGTTTCCGCGAATAGTTATTTCTTACCGACGCTGACATTATAATTTTGCCTCACCGCTTCATGTACTATCGAGAAATGATAAAAATGCAGCGAAAAGCGTCCGTCTAAGTCGATGCAGACAGCTCAAGATTGATGTTACTCAGAACAGAATAAACATAGACGTGGAATTTTGTGATTTCACTTCCAAGTATCAAGAGGATTTACTGTGAAAAGTGTATATAATGGAGGCAAAGCGTCCTATGTACATTTTGTTAAATTGTTATTTATACATAATAAATAAAAAATATTTATGTTGAGAAATTGATTGGACTTAAATCATATTCCATATTATAGGTCCTGAAGCAAAAACCTGCGTAAGGTGGCTAGGGCTTAAAAGCGTGACTAACGGCTGATATAGAAGAACCACTATAGGTTAATAAAGATGGCGATGATAATATCTTAATGATACAAAATGATTAATTGATTATACGTTCCGAGTATTCGGAAGCAACCGAGATAATGACCGAGTTAATCGATTTTAAGTAATACCCACAATTCTGAGAAGGTTATAATATTTATAAGTAATAGAAAAAAGTAACACTATAGAGTTTTGTGATGTTGCCGCATTAGAGACATTTACCTTATGTGGTTTTAAGGAACAATCAATATAAATTGCGCTTCCGAGAATAAATTAATGTTTTTACTTAGAGCATATACAGTCCACGTAGCGGCGAGGTATACCAGGAAAATTGTATTATCTGTAAATACGCACTGACAGGATCTTATATAAACACTCCGGGAACTGTTTATTTTAATTTTATTTTTCAAAGTGCCTTTACCAAGCGAGGAGAAATATTTGCGCCGACAACTTTTTACTGTGGCATTGTAAAGTGTAGTAACAAAACTAGTAGCTTGTATAAAACTCGTAAATTTTTAATTCTTAGCACATCTAGATATACTTTTATACTATTATAAATATGAACATTTGTTACTTAATAACGCAAAAACTAATCAATGGATTTCGTTGAAATTTGACTCGGAGATAGTTTATTCGCTGGACGAATACTTTGAATATGTTTTAATCCCGTTTTGGGGTTCTAATGTCAATGCGGACGAAGTAGTAGTGAATATTATTAAATATATTGAGAATGAAATGCTGGAAAAATATACAATTTTCAAATACTATAAGCATCTAACTTCATACTTTAACAGATAGTATTCCTTTTTTTATTAACATATGACTCGTAACAGTTATTGTCAGAAGGAACACGCAAACAACAAATAGTTTTAAAAGTTCGTTTCACCAAGATTCAAAACTAAAATTTTCAAAACTCGTTTGAAGATGTAACGCAAACGAGTCTTAACGTCAGGTTTGTACCAGTAATTCTTGGAGTTTTACCAGCAAAAAAGAACGATTTTACTGAAATCAACTTTCCAGAAGTTTTGACAGTTTTTTTCGTAAACAAAAGCTGCTAAATGTCTTCGTACGAAGGGAACATGTTTAAGTGTATAGTCTGAAAATTACCTAGATCTACTATATTAATGTTGACTTATAAAATCTCACAAACGTTGACTCAGACCGCTGCCTAAAAAAGCAGCGTAGGAAAAAAGTACTTTGGACTTCATTATGTCCACGACTTGCACATTTGTCGACCCGGAATTAGATCATTAAACCTAATCTAGAATATTAGTATCTATAACCTGATTATAAAATTACATGAAACAACAATTATTATTTGTCTTATTTTAAAACAGGACATGAGACCGCATCCGTCCCAGTAAGATCCGTTATAAAAAGCACGTTTTATAAATTTCATTCATACTATAACCAAAATCTTCCAGCAGAAAAGCCGACAGAAGCGATCTTTGAAATTGTAAGGTCAAGGATTACTTTAGTTGTATGTTATCTATATTACCTATGGTATTATTATAGGTGCCATACGCGCTGACAAGCATGATGCAATCTAGAAAATAAGTGTAACAGTTTCAAACATAGATCACTCCACGATGTTTGCCGCCTAGTTTAAATAACTTGTTGACTTTCGTTGAACCTTTAAAGTGGTCTAAAGGACCAAATATCGTACGAAAAAGATTTAAGTCATTGCATATGCAAGAGATACAACAAATTTAACTACAACTACTACAATGAGTTTAATATTGATCCAAAAAGTTATGTTAAAACTAGTTCCATTTTAATTAAGTTACACTGGGAAATTGAAAAAGGACTTACTACTCAAATTCCTTGAAAAGAATCACACGAAAAGTGAACGTATAAGGTCACCCTTAACTCGTTACTATATTTTATAATAGTATTAAGGATAAACAGGAGACGAGATCTTCATTCTAAGACTTTCACAGTTTTTCAGAGATCTCAAATATATGTTGTTGTTTCTGCTTTACTAAGGTGCTGGTAAATTAAGTTTAATTAAAACTTTCTCCATATTTGAATTTGAAACGCTTGATAGAAAGTTTAATTGTGCTCGAAATAGAGACGGCTCGTTTGATATAATATTACGTAATTCATGAAAACTTGGGCACTATTTTAATGAACACTTTGTACTATAAACGTCCTTAACGCCTACCAGCATATACAACTTTTTAACTAAGTTCAGATGACTTAATACAAACTGTTAATAAATATAGTTTCATAAGCAAGGCCGGATTCAGCCTATGCAAAATTAAAATGACATCATTCTAAAAACAGTGAATTCTAAAACGCTAGATCGAAAATAAGGAGAAATTCTATGCATATGATTGATAAACAGACATAAAAATATATTGGTGAGATTAAAGCGAGAGTTGAAATGAAATTAGAATTGCTCATGACCTCATTTCATTAAAATCCGGCCCTGTTCATGAGTGTTCTCATTCCCAATCGTCATCGTCGGAGGACCTCTGAGGCGACGGCTGGTCCCCAGGTTCCGGTATGATCTTAGCCAGGGTGTGAAGCAGGGAGCCTCCGGTTCTCTCGGCGCCTGATATACCGCGACGACGCATCAACAGCTTGGCGTGAAGGTCAGCCATCAGGTCTCCGGTTGAAACCGGTTGCGAGCCCTGTACAAAGAATATTATAATTAATAAAATAATTAAGAGCATGCTTTACAGAGATGTAATGCATACAGATTGAGTAGTGAGTACCGACGCCACGTCAATGGACGAGAGTTAAAATCTCTGCAATGAGCCTGAAGTTTCGGTAATAAGAAACAATGAAATGAAATCATAGTATTGCCTGCATAGCCACCATCATCAAATAAAAAATCTGTCGCCAATCACCTATAGGTGCATACCGGTAGTTGCACTTGAGAACCATTTCCTACACTAGTCACTTAATATCGAACAAAATTGTGTCCAAAACGTTAAACCTTTAAAAATTGACATATCTAGTTGAATTACAGAGAAAGGCTCCTTATATTTAAATGATTTTTAACAAATAAATACAACTTGGTTTTACTTCATAAAGTATTTAAAAATGTATATAATTGTTTATGTATAATACATTAAAAACAACTTAAATCGCCCTTGGGTTTAGTTCTCATTCCATTTACTGTGAACATTGTAAAGGAAGTTAACGAATACAATATTATAGAATTGAAAGAAAGTCTTGAATCCACAAGATTATATGAAAAGGGTTATATAATACAAATATACATTGTATTTTCTTTTGCTTAACATAGAGTCCATTATTAAATTACAATATTATCAATATTCAGAGTAGAGATGCTCAATAATTTCCATATAAAAAGATAGTTGAGTTATTAAATATTATTTTTTTACTGATAAGCGAATTCATTCGACTGAATATTACAATCTATTGCGCGTGTAATTGTATTGATAAATTAATATATTTTTTTCTACAAATTAATAGCGTTTTATCGGTACACAGTATATATAAAATTGATTGTTTTACTGAGAAACTTGATGTTGTGTATCAAAGGTCGTTATCTAGTGGCTGTTTATCTACGCTCTACGTAGAAGTCGTGGGTCACTGACATTCTGTGATTTCTCAATGGTCATAATTATTTAATTAGAAAATATATAATAATTTGAACCGGCTCAACCTTTTTTATTGTATCGGTTGTTTATAAAAGCGTAGTTAATGGTATTTGTAGATATAAACTTCTATCACATTCTTATAAACATTTATGTAACTTCAGATGATTATGTATTTACATTGTATAGGTTAGATTCTAACGGTGATTTTAAACTTGATTGATAGCATTTTTACATTCTGTATTTTTTTATTATTCCCTTTCTCGGTATTGTATTTTAATTACAAACTATTTTAAAATATTGCTTACATTTCCTGTTATTTCAAGCATTTTGTGTTCATTTATAATTCCACCTGCATTTACCTGTTTGGAGGACAGGTTTTCGTGATATTCAAATTAGTCTATAAACTATTACAACGATGGAAGCAGAACGTCCTTGTCAAACCAATATCTGATCTGTGCGCTTTTTAAGATGCGCGCTTTAATGTGCGCTTTAGATTAAGACAATTTTTCGTATATAAGTACTGCTATATCACTGTATGTGCATCAATCAGAACATCGTCAAGTTGAAATATGTGACCGATGGTTTTTAGTAGTTTTAAACGAATTATGTTCTAGACACATTTTATCAGAAAAATATATGCATAAAAGATATTTGATACAGAAACGCCCTTCCCCGTTTTGCACAACGTGCGGAGTTTACAAATGCTGTTCATCACCGTCTAATGGAATGTGTTCAAAATTAATTATTATTAATTTGAAATTTATTTGAGGCCTCAAGACACTGTGAGCTCTTTCTGCGTAGATCGGAACACTATAAATATTAAAAATTAAATTGAAGGTAGACACAGTAACATAAACTTTTCTGGACAACCTACACCTCAGTCCGCCCCGTGACCACGAAGGCTGAAAAGCTTTCGAAACGTCGGGATCAAAATTTAATAAATAACCGCGATAAAATCCGTTTAAATTAGTTTTATTTCAATGAATAATATTCGCGTAAACCTAAGAAATCACTATATATTATAAAAATATTATCTGTATACTCTTATCATAACGCGTCAAGGATACATAAAGGTTTATTATTATTATTAGGTTATGTTGGAGCTAATGATAAATCTGTTGTTAAAAGCCCCTAAGTAAAATGAAGAGAACGAAACTGCTATTTTGTTTAATATTTCATAGTATAAAGCGATAACAGCTCAGTTGATAGTGTGTACGGGCACCGCCTTAATGGATGTAAGTTCGAATCCACTTGCAATGAGCTTTCGTTGAAGGAAAACATCGTGACGAAACCATAGCGTAGTGGGGGAGCTTTTTCTAATGTACACCTGGCTACCTATCACCTTCAAGTTGAATATTCGCCGCAGAATACCTATAGGTGTGTTCCTGCAGTTTCACTTGAGAATTGGACCCTTCACTAGACTTAGCGTTTACTATCTTATAAATTTATACTTTTAGATACAGCAAATATTGGTTCGACAACGATGAGTATAGTCAGGTGGGAAACACCCATTGACACTATAACATTTTCAAGTTTCTAGATGCCGTTTGCGCCGTTTCCGTGAACGGTACACGTATTCATCGTTAAGTAATTAAGCGCTAATATATGTAAGCACAAGGAGTAGGATACTGAAGATGTCATTACCAAACCAGTAGCCGTGCTAACAGCCCGGACCGACCTCAGGCGGAATGCGTTCCGGCGATTCTGCCTCATGAATTATTTCCCAGTAAAGTATCTCCGCGAGGTTGACAATGGAACAAGAAAGAAATGCGCTTCCACGAACCGGTCACTCTCAACGTAATCGCTGAGTGAGATGACGTTTTTTTTTAAACTAACCTTTTGTACTATTACAAACTATTTTTCACTATTATATATTAGCTCGAAAAATTATCTTCGCTCGAGTAAATTTATTGTTTAAACTGTTATTTGACTTCCTTTGCAACATCTTGGAAATTAATTTTTAAAACAATATTTTCTTGGAATCGAAACATCACAAATTCAATTTACATTTGATAAATTATACTTTATTGCGCAAATAGTGGATTTCATAATGGTTGTCGAAATTGATGCAGGTTCAAATCCCGCGCATACTTCTTTCTCTTTGATCATGTGTATAAGTAAGGTGTTAGACAAAGAAAGCGATAACGTGAGGGAAAGCACATGTTTTATAAACAAAGAAGCTTGTATCAAGAGTGAGTAGTTCATTAGATCATCATTCATTAGTAATTACATTAGAGGCAAAAGTCAATACTAAATTAGATATACCTATGATATATCACTATTATCTTATTGTAGTCGTAATTTAAGACGAAAAGTTTGATAAATATCCTGTAGAGAATTAAGTGACTTGTTAAATTCTAAATTGAAATCATTGGATGATTTTAGCAAATACATAATTTTTAAAATGAACTATGATATTCGTGGATAGGTAAGTGATGCAGGTCAGAGTTATCTATATTAAAATATTTTAAAGCGAAAAAGTTTGTTAGTTTGAACGCGCTAATCTTAGGAACTATCAGTCGAATTTGGAAAATTATTTTTGTATTTGATAGAGCAATCACTGAGGACGGCTTTAGGCTATTAAACATCACGCTACCACTACTAGAAACTGTATTGAAATAAGTTACAAAAACGAGCAAAAATTACTAAGTATTTTTTAGTTCCAGCTCGTAATAATATACATTCAATCAGCAAAACTGAAGAATGTGAACCAGCGAGTGACCAGCCGGCCGGACAGCACTAAAGCCGACTTGAATAGTTATTGTCGCCAGCGAGCATCGAAGCGGATAATTAACACGTCTAATAATAAACGCACGCTTGATTTTCTCCCGACAATTGCTCCTTGCCGATGGCCACCGACCGATGTGGAGAATTAAAATACTTACGACGTTTTTCAAGTACTTATTATAAGTTTACCGAACATTCTTCTCATATTTATACGATCAAATGTACTCAATAATTACTTATAAAGTTATTAACAAGTAGACTTTTAATTGCGCTTCAAGCAGAAAAAGGTCTATTAGACATAATAACCACATCCCGCCTTATATGTTTATGTACCGCATAAAAAAGTGTCCAAAACTTCAGATACTAGCAAGTCAATTAAATCAAATTTACAATATATAGAACACACAACTTTTGCCTTAAATAATATTAAAATAGTTACTGATTTAGAATGTTTCAAGTTATTCCCAACGAACGATGAAATAATTAAATCTTCTACCGGTAACTTTTCTAACGTGCCATTTCAACGTTCATTCCTTTTTATGCTCGATTTTCTCTTAACAAAAGCTACAATACTCTGCTTTACACTTAAAAACCCTTCCAAACTACAAATACCCTTTAACAATTGCGTCACAGTTTTGTTAATCCTGTCGAGGCTTTTTGACAAGCGTTTGAAATTAGAATGCAACGCGCAACAAACCCTCGCGTAGGGCACTATACGGGTTCTTTTATTACACCGAACAATATAATCAGGCACGAATGAATCCGATTCAAATGCGACCATATACAATACATCACGTATTCCAACCTACAAATGCACAATAAACTTAATTTAAAAAAATTGGAGCGACAGTCGGCGTTTGAGGCGCTGGAATTAAATAATGATTACAATCAATCCCCACTAACGTAGAAAGGAAGAGATGCGACAATATAAAATTATATATAGTAATAATAAAAACGAAATTACAGTTGAGAGTTTGACAAAGAGGGACTATGTTTTTTATGTAAGAAATCCACAAGAAGTATTGATAAGACCACACGATAGAAGTAAAAGCCTCAACAATGCGAGGTTAATAATACAAAATACAGTATTAAATAAAATGTATTGACACGGCATATACGGTGTTTATCTTGGTACTGAATGCGACTGATGCGTCATGCTCTTTCATGTAATGCTCGTCGAGCGAGTACAGTAGTGACGCGCTGACTATATATCCGAGCGTTACAGCTCAGTGTTAATTACTACCTACAAAATAAAGTGCTCAAAAAACAACCTGCATGTAGGCGAGAGAGTCACTACGTCCAAATATAACTAAGCAGCACCAGATTACCCCATAAGTACTCTAAAGGAAATCATTAAAATTTGACAAACCTTTCAACAGCAGAAGAGGTGCGAATACGTGTGTAATTGAAATTGTATATATAAAAATTATAAACGTTCTAGTTCGACAACATAATACGCAGATTTCTAAGAAAAAATAGACATATTCGTGCAACTCGTGGAAAATTTTACGCGTCGCTTAACTTCGACGCTCCGTCGACAGAAAGCGAACCACACGGTAACAAGAAGCCCATGCATTTTATACACCGCACACTATAATAAAATCAATGCAGCAAGTTAAAATTCCCGTTTCAAAATAGGATACCTGACCGGACCTTATGTGGAGAAGACACGAAGGCTTCGGGACATAAAAAGTGAAACAAGGAAGCGGTCCTACCCTGTTCATACAGACGCGATAAAGGAGAATAGATTATCACTAATTGTAACACAATAATGTAAAAAGTTAACGCATTCCGAGGAAATCAAGCGATTTAATGAGTGCATCGAAAGCAAGAGTCGATTGCACGTCGATAGTGAAATTATTGTTCATTAGGTTTTTATACAAGTTTGAGTGCAGTTTGTGTAACAGTGTTATTTCAAACCTATTTCTCTTTATGTACCTTTACTAATTTTTAACGGTGCCATGGTAAAATGTCGGTACTATCCATAACATAAGCACAACGCATATCCATGAAGAACTGTGATCACGATTGATTTACAATTCAACGACAAACTCCTAAAAATAATCTCCATGTTATGCTGGAAGGACTTATGTTATAAGACATTAGACGGAAGAAGGTTTGACAGCTTCATCGTACGGTATATTTCGATATCGAACTTGTTTGTTCGTTCCGGTATAGATCCTATCGCAAAATTATCGCTACGGAGTTCAGTCCGTGTTGATCTGTTATAAAACGGATAAGAGGGAATAAAGTTGAACAAGTTTAGTGTTGGAATGATTTATACTCTTCACCGGTAAAGGGACAGCGATAAGATAGAATTTTAGAATATTTTCGTATAAAAAAGACCGTTCTTCGTACTGATAAGTGAGACATTTAAGAATGAACATCAGTATAAAAACAGAAAAAGTAATAATCTACAAAGTATTTATTTCTCAACTCAAATAAGGTACCTTATATTTCATTACTAGCTGTTTCCGCGAAACCGTTCGCGTGGAACTAAAATTATATTTAATCATTTTTGTACGTTTTTGTAACTTTTTTACACTTTTTACACAGCTTTGGTGGTGCCTTGATGTTAAATAGGCTAAAGCCTTCTACAATAATACCTCTATAAAGAAGATTTCCTGAAATCCTGGTGGTTCCTAAAATTAGCGCTTTCTAACAAACAATCTTTTCCGCTTGAAAACGTAATCAAATTATAGTCAGTAGCACATCAGGAACAACTTCGTTTTATAATTTGTAAAATCTGTTTAGTTCTATTTAACTTATGGCGAATACCATGTTGATTTTAAAATTAAGAGCGATAAACGCTAACAAATTCTAAAGATGGCTCATAGAATCATGTGTTTTCAACCATAAATTGAGTAGCAAAAGTTTGTTACGTAAACTAAAATATTATGTATATTTTGATTATAAACTTTATTTTTATTTACATAATTATTTATCTCTGTATCAAATGGGGTGTAAGGGGTATCGCATACCATCCGAGTTACCGAAGCCAATCTCACCTGCGCGCGGTGCACCCTGTTGAAGGTTATTGCCCGTCTAGTTAGCGAGCACAATCGGGTTTAGATTGCCGCGACATAAAGGTTCAGTATGAGCCTTTATGTTCCGTCGTAGTAAACGAGAACCAGCCCTAGGTTAGCAACATGGTTGTAATACACTTGGTGTGGTGGCAGTCCATAGGGGACGGTAACAATTTACGATCAGATAGGCCATCAGCCTATTTGTTGGCATTAGCATAAAAATAATTGAGAATCTATCAGAAACTTATTACTATATAATCCGAATACAATAATATATCGGTGAACTATAAGTGAAATAATACTAGATAATTATGAAAAAAATAACCCGTCCTTATAATTCGACCCGTGTCTAAAATAATATATAAAAACCAACTGAACAACCCATCCAGATAGATTTCGAGAAATGAAAACGTTAATCTATAAAATTAATATTTATGTTATACATATAAATTATACATAAGAACTCGTTGTATAATAAAGTAATTAATTATTGAATTTTTAAACCGTTTAACACAACAATTCGAACGAAATATGTATGTGTAACTTAGACAACTTTTATAATTACAGAATACTAAGAACGTACGCATATAAATTATTTCGCTATAACTCTGTCAAAACGTATAATTACATGACCGCAGCGATTTAATTTTTTTTTTCGTATTTCAACATCGTATATTTTATATCACCTCGGGATTCTGAGAAATCAATTGGCTGAAACAAAAACAAACGGAACGTAACAGCGAAACTAGAGGATTATTCTCGTATGTGTTTAGTCTAGTAAAACTAATCTTTTGCTAAAACTTTTAATAATCGTAGTCCTTTTAGAAGCGACGATACCTAAGTATATAATACACCTACAATGATGATCCAGTCTCTCTACAGGTTTAGCGTGTCCACCAACTTGGGCCGTATCGTCACTTAAGGTCAGGTGAGATTATGACAATAACGCTAAAACCTATAAACTGTATAATATCAGAATTAATGACGCTAACGGCGTTTGATGTTTTAGATCGGAATGTTGCCTTTTCTATGAAATCTCTTATAGGAATCTTAATTTGAATTTCTAATTACATTTCTCCATGTATATTATTTCGAAACATACTATAATATCAAATTTCCAAACGAAACTAATGATTAAATAACGATACGTTTTATCTGTAATCTAATATACACAATTAACTAACTGACCCGGTAGACGTTGTTCTATCTATCTAATAATCCATAATTCCACCTCGACATGCCGATATGTATTCTCTGAAAACTATTCCAGGATAATATATAAACCAAAACAAGGAATTATGTTTACTTGAATAGATCGAATCGAGAGTTTTGAACTCATACAAGAATCCTTAACAAAAACCGCAATAAGTTTTCACCGACTTGTCGAGTCTTTCAAAAGCTCTACTCCTAAAAAAACCTTACAAAAAAGAGATCTATTGAAGGTAGAGATCGGCGTACCCTATTGATCACTCAGAGATCCGATCGACAGAAAGATAGATCCCGAAGGTGACTCATCAGAATACTCCACGAAGGATGTATTAGTAGACATCAGTGACTTGCCCCTCATAGCGGACAAAGAGGCCACCGTCAGATGTAATAGCCCTGGAGCAGTTTCCTGCTCTTCCTAAAATAGATTAAGTTGGCTTTCTAAGTTGGTAGTTGATTTGTTTTTAGGAAGTGTCCAGAAATGTACATGATCTAGTCGTTTAAATGCCTCGTTTAGATTTATATACAATTTAGAGTGTTTATTTGTAAATATATGTCTAATAAAGATATAATCATGCAGATCGAGTTTCTTGCCGGTTCTTATCGATGACTGGGTTATATTCCGAACGGGTGGTAGTTTTGATGCTCATGAGCGTCTTCTTTGGGTCTAAACTAAATAAAGTATTTTGATTTGATTTGTTTACTGGTTATAACCCGACTACGGTGTGCGATATAGCCGGTATATGCTGGTTACGAATCAGTCCGACGCAATTATTCCGTTTTACCATCCAGCTAAACACTAATCGAGTACACCTTAACCAAGCTCATCATTATAACCGGATTTTAATATTCACTTACTATTTTTTATATATCAACATCCCACAATGGACGGGACATATATTGAGAGAAAAGAAAGAGAAATAGACTAGAATAATTACTGAATGGTATAGCGATGAGAAGACGATTTAAAGAAGGGAGCTAGTCCAGAATGGCTACATACAGCAAAGAGAAGAAATAAATTGAAAGTCTTAGAGGAGACCTTTGTCAAAAGACAAGCTGTAAAAAGGAGAGATCATAGGGATGCCGAGAATAGGATTTAGTTTAAGTTAATAGTTTCAATTTTAGCTCAAATGTTAACTAACAAGTATATTTGTAGAAATAAGTTTAAATTATAACAATAATAAAGACTTATTATTATTATTTAACATTCCACAATAAAGGTTATTCTTAATAATCAAGTATCCATTTTCCTCTAATCGATATTATAAAGGTAAGGCGAACTCTGAGCAATTCTGTTTTCGTATAATCGTTACATAAATACTTATAAAAAAAAAAAAAAACATAAATCATTCTCGGAAATACTACGAATATTAATAATATAATAATTTTAATATTTCTGATTTCACAATAATTCTTTAGACTATCCAGGCTTACTGGATAAACGAGTTCGATTACGTAACGCCATAATCAAATCAATATCTGCTATGTGGGAATAACAGAGCTTTAAAATATCGAATAAAATATGAGTTATTATTATTATTATTATTATTATTATATATTTTATATATTTAATAGGTTTAGCGTTACGTTCCCAATCTCACATGATGTAAGTAACGGTCTGGCCAAGATGTTGGACACGCTAAGCCTAGTGGAGAGACTGGCTTTCAAGTGCCAATGCCGAACATAAGTATTTGGAGGTAGAATTTCAAGTTGAAGGCGATAGCTAGCCAGGCGGGCATTAGATAAAACTCTACGACTATACTATGGTTTCATCACGATATTTTCCTTCAGCAAAGGCTCAAGCTCATTCCAGGTGGATTCGAACTAACGTCCATTAATGCGTCGTCCGTACACACTATCAACTGAGCTATGGTCCTTCACTGTGTAGTGAACTATGATAGCTCAGTGGTAGTGTTTACGACTTCGCGTCAATGGACATTAGTTCAAACCCACTTACCATGAGCTTGAGCTCATATATGGTAGGACTTTTTCTAATGTCCGCCTGGCTAGCTGCCACCCTTATGTTGAAAATACGCCCCCAAATACCAATAGGTGAGTTCCGGCACTTGCACTTGAGGACCAGTTCCTCCACAGGTTTAGTGTTTTATCAACTTGGGCCGTATCGTCACTTAAGACCAGGTGAGATTATAGCCATAACGATAAAACCCTAACTACAAAGACAAAAACAAAAAGAAATCAAATTACATACAACATTGCAATAAATAAAACCCTAGGAAAAAATGATGCATATAATTTTTTAACTCGGGTTAAATCTATATTGAATTATTGAAATAAAACTAATTTAAACGGATTTTATCGCGGTTATTTATTAAATTTTGATCCCGACGTTTCGAAAGCTTTTCAGCCTTCGTGGTCACGGGGCGGACTGAGGTGTAGGTTGTCCAGAAAAGTTTATGTTACTTCTGGACAACCTACACCTCAGTCCGCCCCGTGACCACGAAGGCTGAAAAGCTTTCGAAACGTCGGGATCAAAATTTAATAAATAACCGCGATAAAATCCGTTTAAATTAGTTTTATTTCAATGAATAATATTCGCGTAAACCTAAGAAATCATTATCTATATTGAATTATTTGTGTATGTAAAAATTGCGTCCAACATACACAGAGTAAATCTTAAAATATAACAACGCCTTTCATCTGGTACCTAAAAGACATATTAGTAGCAAGTCAGTACGACAACGGCATCTCTTTTTATAAATATACATATAATAAAGTAAGTTTACCAAGTCAATAATACAAAAAAATGTTCAATACAATTGTAAAGACTCCCGGTATACTGGTTCGAAGGCGAAACAGAAATACTTGTAGAATGAAGCAAATACAAAAAAACATGTGACCAGCATCGCTAATAGACAGCTCAGCCGGCCGTTACGACAAAAGCTAAAAGCTAAAAGCTAATTTCTTTAGATCAGAAACGTAGAGGCGTAAGTCAGGATAAACATATTCTTATTTAGATCATTAAAGCCTTATGAGTATAAATAAATATATGGAGTCACAAATTGCCATTGCAAGCTATGGAATCTCAAATTTAACAAAGTTTGCATTGGGAAATGAACAGTTCATACAACATTTTGCTTTTATTAATTTTTTAATTAGCGAAATATGCAGATAGGTTAATACTCACTAAAGCAACCCTATTACGAGCACGCATTCCCCTCTCACTGCCTGCTTTTAGTTTTGGGGCGGGGGGGAATTATTTCCATACATGGAGAAAAGTAAGGATAACGAAAAATGTCTTCAAAAGTTTTTTTTTATTTGGCGTACGTTACTTTACGATACCTTTGTTGTTATGAGTATCCATAGATTACGGTAAATGCTTACAGTATGATCATTTAACATTTTATTTGTATAAAAAACATACACACACAATTAGCACTCCAGACAAACAATTTACAATTATGATTATAAGAGACAGACTTCGAATCTGCGATCTTCCGGCTAAATAGTGAAATTTACCAACACTGTGCTCTTACGTTTTTCAAATATTGCAAAAACATTTTTAGCTTTCATGTGGGTTGCTACCCACTTGAATCAGTTACCGTTCATCATTTTTATAAATATCTCTCTCATTGGGATTACCATATTCATATCGAATGTGACGAATTGTGGTCGGGGATCATTGAAACTATACTATATAAAATTTTACTAAAATGAAACAGACTCATTAAAAAAAAAATAACAACATATCTCGTCGTTCGATGAAACGTACTCTCAATCTCTAGACATTATTAACATGTCTGTTTATTACAGAGTATACATGTGCGTGTCTCAAAATAACTATTGTAAGCGTATATTTATCAGGGCGACATCGTAGGCGCCAGCTGGCAGACGATCAAACACTCCTATCTATTTAGGCTTTTTAAAGCTTATATAATCTGTACGTTAATCTATCGCTATAAAAAAAACAACGTAAACTGTTACTCTTCCTACAAAGGTACAGAGGCTGCATACATTTTCTTCATGATGCCCTCACGCTGCACTTTTTTAAATTACTTAAATTTGGACGTCAAAATATTCCTTTATGGAAGAGTCCATAAATGCGTATATTAAAAACAGATTTCAGTGATCATATATTACAGTTTCCATAGCTTATATGAATTTTTAATTAAACAGAAATATAAAAAGAAAATGCCTTTTTCTCTTATTAAGTTGATATATTTTTATTATGGGATCTGACTATGTAGTCGATTTCGTCAATGTCAAGAATGATTTTATATTCAGAATTAACGAACATAAAGTATCAACCAAACTGAGAACAATTATTTATGTTCCACAAATTCGGCGCCGCGGTTTGTGTTTAAGTGCTTTAATCGCTGGACCAACCATGCAGTCTTTGTTTACCTCAACTTATCTTCTCGCCATTTACTATCTATTCTAAATAACGTCATAAAATAATCAGTCGCTAAATAAGTTCACACTGTGTTTATTTTATGAAGTTAAACATTTTGGCACATGTAACATTCATATTCACCTTGAGAGCGATTATTGCCTAGCCAGGAGTATTAAAATTAATCAGGTCACGATGAGTGAACACTCTATTTTCTTTAAGATCGAACTCAACTGCGATAGATACCGCACGTCGCAACGCTTCATAAAAATTTATATCGTTTGAACTAATGGTAGGTAGTGAGTGGATTCCTTGTTCGGTACATTAAACTTAATCGACGCCAAAAAAATACTTAATTATCTGCCTGAGAAGCCAGTTAAATTTTCATTTGTTTATTTCAAAGTCAATAATAATAAATAATGTTGTTTTGTATTCTATTAAAGTTCATATACTGCGCAATAACTTCCAAAAATATAAGTAATACTTTTTAAAAGTACTTCCACAAGGTTTTTTTTACATTTCAAATACCGAATATTTAATATTTGCATCGCATTTGAAACGAAGTTATGCGTCGCAGATATGGTCATCTCTGCTTGTATGGACACAGAGCCGCAGACCACCAGACTACATCGGAAATGGATATCTGCACGTCAACGTACTAGGGTCAAAATTTCGCGGCAGGTTCAATAAACGGACAAAGTGAAGAAACCAGGCCGAAAGACGTACCCTGGACGAGAAAGCGCTAAACAGAAAAAGAAGCATGTAATAGCGAAATTATATTTGTTTTCTAATTTAATTATGATTATATAAAATGAATAAATGACCACAAGACCACAGAATGACAACAGAACACAGTCCACAATAATGTTACAAAAACAACAAAAATAGCTTTAAAACCACGTTTCAATATTTTAAAACCGATAAATATTAACATAGTTAAACGCAAACATATGTATACACATTCTCGAATATAGCCGCTGAATAAACATATGCATCCACAACGTGTTTGCATTTCATTGGAAATGAGCGTCAATGCAGAATTACCACGAGTTCTTGAAAATCCAATTAACAGTAAACAATCGATCGATATATTTAATACATGTTAACTTTTATTTGATATCATCGTTTAGAGCAACACTTATATGCTGTCAGGTCAAACTGAATCTAACATAATCTCAAGTGGAGGATAGAGTGATCCTGGTATCAAGTAATTTTTTCCCACAATAAAAAGTGTGAAATTGCCAGAAAACTCAGTATAAACTTGTTTCTCATCTAAATTGTTACTATATTCATCTGACATTAGGGTGGGAGAAGTTCTAGTTATCTCAGAAAGAAGGAAACTGGTTTGATTAATTAAAAAATCTGCAAAATCACTTCACGTAATGAATATACAGCCCCTAATTCTACGTATTTAGTATTCCTATTGATATTTCGTTAATAAATGGCGCCGTAGTAGCAAGCGTATTTAGTCGAGAGGTCGCGGTTTTGATCCCCATTCGCGACTAATTAGACGTCTTGATGTTAAATGATATACATGGTATATCAGCCGTTTAATTTCTTTAATATAAACTCTGTTTATTTTGGAATTAAATGGGAGTATGTGAATTAATGTGACTGTTATTCCTGAAAGATTTGTTTGTTTGATACTATGTATCTATGTTTCTGGTTAATATTATGTCTTTTCATAAATTGGTGTATGTCAGCGAAAGATTATGAAATTATATAAACATGTGCTCTTTTTATGTCAGGCTTTTTATCAGGGATGACTCAACGTAATAAAAAATTTGAAGTGTATTTGCTGTCAAGGCTAAACTAGTAAATGCTACATTATCTGGGATGGCAAGTTTTTTATTTTATTTTAATGGATAATTAAAATAACTGAAAAATGAAGTTTCACAAACATAGAAAAGTTTTTTTTTATGGTGTTAAATAAAAACTATTTTAGATTAGGTATAAGCACAAATAGTCTTCAACATCACATATTATACTCGTGCACCTATGTACACATATGCACGTATATGTAGTCGTCATGGGCATATACTACTATTCTACTTATATTTTTCCCCAATACTCAAAGAAAGTTCACTTCAAAAGTATTATTTACTAAGAAACCATCGAACTAGCTACTATCTTACCATACTTACCATCGTACAACCTTTTAGTAATCTTAATTTTCTATCGTCTCCAAAAAACTCTTTCATGTCTAAAACAATCTGATTGATTGATGAAAGGACTTGGTATTGTGAGACTGAAACCAACCTTTAAAATGGTATATAATAAACGTTAAATAAAATCAGACCTTTGAATTTCTGTATCACCGCACTAACGTCGCTTCTCTGTCGGACTGATGAAAACAATGAACAAGAAGGGGTTCAATTTAATAGACAAATATATTCATACTCACTATATATTTGCTTCTGTAAATGTAGAAAAAAGTAGACATTTTTTATATTCTTTTTATTATAAGAACTATAATATTTTTATTATATATCTTAGCAAAGCTTAATATTATAAAAACTCCACGGCTAATACGAACGGGAACTGTAAATATTTGGACTAAATTCAGATGTTTTTCTATCGGAATTAATCTAGATCGGCGGTTTAATTTTTTAGACGCCCCGAATAAAGCTCGTTAGATTAGATATTTCTTGTTTAACGCCTAGACTAACAAGTGACAGTTATGTTCGTTACAATAAAAGTCAATCGTGGGTGATGATCGAAAATGAGCGACCTTTCAATTTTTGCTATGAAACATATGTTGTTTTAAAGCGATTATAGTTCAGTGGTAGTGTGCAGGAACGCCGCATCATGGGACCTGAGTTCGAATCTAACCACCTACAATAAGCTTGAAGAAAAACATCGTGAGGAAACCATAGCATGATGGCAGTGCTTTTTCTAACGCCCACCTGGCTAGCTACCACCCTCAAGTTAAAAATCTGCCACCAAATATCAATAGGTGTGTTCCATCAGTTGCACTTGAGAGCCAGCCCTTCCAATAAAGGCCAGTAACGCACCTGCGATTCTTCCGGTGCTGTGGGTGTCCATGGGCGGCGGTGATCACTTACCATCAGGTGACACGCTTGCTCGTTTGCCCCCTATTCCATAAAAAAACATCTGTTGTCAAGCCTTGGCAGTAAAATCGACCCTCTTACCGTGACGGCTAACGGGATGACGCTTTCTTATGCTGTGTTAATAAAATATTGTAAACGTATATTATTTGATCTAACCAGAGACATAAGGTAGTTTTGAAGTGAAACTTCTTAGGGGAGAACTTTGAAATGCTGATCCGCAACCTTTTCGTGTGACACTCGTTCGAGTAAAGTTGGCTTGAGCCATACTAAGGGAGCGAGAGAGATATAGTGATATTTCATTGCTGACAAGTGGTTTAAGACCACACCTTTTTTATCCTCGTAACTTACCCTATATCTTAATGTGGTAGGTGACACTGCAGCACTGAGATATTGACCACTGAATAGGGTAGAACAAGGATTGCTAAACCAGCTAGTGCTAAATGAATCAAGTATCAAAATTGAAACAATACGGAGGAACTAACATGTATTATATTCTTACGTCAGACAGTATTACAATATCATCATTGATAAAATAAAATAAGGAAAATATAATCAAAAACAATACAGTCATCGCATACACACAACAATAGAAACAATGTGACGCATTTTAATAAAACTGTGTATATGAGTCTGCGACTCATTCGCGATAAAACTTAACCGAATAAGGAGTTCATTCATATATAAACTACAACGACATCTTGCAAATTGACTGCAATGTCGTAACTAACTTGTGCCCCGCGACTTCGTTCGCGTTATTACCGATGATTACCATTTTCATTATATCCTGTCTTATAGAATGTTAACGTCATGCAAGAAATAAGGCAAATTTTAAGTCAGTAGGTAGTTTTGAAGATACTTCAATATCAATATCAATGAAAAAATGTATCTCCAACAATACACACGTAGGGGATGATACTTAAAAATGGTGAAACACGTATTTATTTAATTTTATTAAGAAGTCTTAATGGTAGTCAATGGGTAAATTTTTTTTTTCTCCTCCATACAAACTGTACTACCCCCATTTAACCCCTTAACGGTTAAATTTCAACAAATAGCTCATTAGTAAGGCTTTACGTTACAAAAAAGAACTACATTTCAAATTCTAAGTTTCTAGGTTCAGAAAGGCTATGCGTTGATGAGTGAGTCAACCGACTTCTTTATATTATGTTAAAATTAACTGTGCCTACAACTTCGAGGGCGAGTTTATCTATTATAAAATAGATATTGAATATTTAATACACGAACGAACACTTAAAAGTAAGAAACGTAATCTCTCGAATAAATTTTGGAGTTTACTCTCAAAGAAACGATTTTTATATTTAGCCCGAGGTATGAAAATTTTATGAGGAGTATAATCGAGCGACACCTAAAATTGAGGCGTTACCTTTACTTCGAGATTATGTATGTGTGTATACTTATTATTATGTGAAATAGTTTGTTATATATTTCATTTAATCGATATAAATATATGAATAAATATTTATTTACGCTTTGATTATTTTTTGTTAAGATGTCATTTACCATATTTTTATATAATCTACACAAAGATAGTTCTTATGGAATAAACTCCAGTAGTGCATCGGAGCTGACATACACACTTTTTTTACTCATTCTTGCTGTGTCGTTAAAAATTTCTCGACGCTGGTCCAAAAATTCTTGGACTCTCTGTTTTAGCATGAAATATCGTAACATAGAAACATGCAATATGTAAATTAACTTAATACTTCAGTTTAGAAGTAATAAAATTAAATCAAAATCAATCAAGAATTTTACTTACTACAAAGTTATAATATGAAATTCCTATCACAAGGGAATCCGTTTATTTCAAATTAGTTGTCACGTATCAAATTTCAGTAAAACTCGTTTAGTAAATTCAAAGCAATTCGTGTACAAGAGGAACAGGTAGTTAAGCCCACAACAGACGGAGCTATAATATATATTAATACAAATTATATCAAGGTATATTACAGTATATTCTCTACAGTAATTGGCGAGTGACCACAAACGCAGCTATACGGCATATTGTTATTACGTCACCAAAATATGCCGACAAATATAGCACGATATATTTTAGGATAATAAGATATATTAACGTATATTTTGATGTATTTCAAGAACAACAGGATGTAATATTTCGTCTGTCATTTGTGTGCGCTGTGAACATAACTAGTTAGACCTATTATACGATATCTAAAATTAGAACACCTTTATTAAGGATGTAGCACAAATAGGTGCTCATGCAACGACGGCTGCAGAGCTAATGAGTGCAAAAATATATATTACAGCATAGCCGCTGTCTGTGGCAGCTTGCTATACCGTAATATATAGTTTACTATATTAATATATATTATAGCTCTGTCTATTGTGAACTTTATAAATTTGTAATAAAATAATTTTGGCTTCTATATCGATAGTAAAATATACTACTCTGCGTAACAGCGACCCAATGTTCTAGAACCGATACAATTAACTAATTAACTTCAATATAGTAAAGTACATTTCGGGAACTATAGCCAATGCTTAATTCGATATACAGCAGTATTGTTCTATGCATAATCCTACGCTTTGTTAAGATAGCATCAAATTGTTTACAACTCCGTAATCATACGTTTCAGAGCGTAATTGTAATTGTGCGTAGCGAGCCACGCTGCCGGCGAGACAATGCTGAAGGCCGATAGCGCTATCATAGCCTTATCATTCCGTATACCCATCCATCCACACGCATAGCACCGTTTCGTAGAACGACCGCATGAGCCCATAATCATCGCTTCCGTGAAACATCCGTACGTTTATAATAATCATGTAATATTTGTGAGTTTAAACTGTTTTCAACTATATACTAGTGTTGAACTAGTGATCAAATTTTGACCATAATAAGTTGTTTGTAAACACTATATTTTAGTTTTTTTATAGTACTAAAACTCGTTAATAGCTACTAAACAAAAAATACAATAAGTTAAGAAATAGATGAGAAAATATATTAACGATATTAAAGATAACACCTTCATTTTAGTCTAACTATACCCGTATTTATATAGATATACTTATTTTAGGACTGGACACACTTCTTTGTTTTATCCTAAAATATATTATAATTTTGATTTACTATCCAGAATAAAATATGTGAAAATAAACATAACTTGAATAAATAATGTTTAAGTAAAATCAAGTAACACTCGACGCAAATAAATTCTGTCTAAACAATTTAACCTAAGCCCTTAACCCAAACCTACGTAACTTGAGCACCAAAAGAGGCATATAAAAATCCGAGAAATTTCAGAATAAAATATTTATAGAGAATAATTTTATAGAGGTCTTCGACTGCCTGCGACTTCGTTACCGTTGACTTCCAAATGAATCGACTGGAACGCTATTTATTGTAGAGTGATTACACTAATTTCGAATCCCATACATCGTAGGCTACGTTACATTTAGTATTCATAATGCCCACGAGCACGATTTTTTCCGTTCCACTTGCTTGCGAGCGTTACGATGATTAACTCAAGGGGAATGGAGTATGCACCCTTGCAGATAGGTCGTTGTGACACTTTCGCTGCGACCACAACGACAGCAGCCGTCACGTGGCGTTCCAAAGCCATTGCTAAAAGCTAGTTTTGAGCGTTTGTACAAATTAGCTACAGTTGGTAATAATTATATTGATTCATATTTATAGATTATTGTACATATAGTAGCTAATGACCACCCTCCGCACTGGCCATCTATATTAATATTATTAAGCGTAAAAGTTTGTTTGTTTGTTTGTTTAAACGCGCTCATTTTTATATTTAATTAGTTTAGTACTTTTTGTTGTATTATTTTTGTATTTTATAGCGTATTCATTAAGAAATGCTTTAAGTTATATCTTATCATGCTACCACCGATAGGAGGAAATTATATTGAAAAAAGTTACAAAAACAGGAAAAAAAAAATATATTTATTATATAAATATATTTAGTTTCACGCGAACGAAGTCGGGGGCACAGCTAGTAAATATATAAAAAAAAAATATTACCATAGAACGAGCACCATAATACTATGCATTATTATACCACAAAAAAATCAACTTATAAACTAAAAATTCATATTGATCAGTTTATCTGTACTTGTACAGGACAAGTATAGTAAATCGATAAAAATTGACTGCACGATTAAATTTATGATTTTGTAATAAAAAAATAATTGTTCTGAGTTTAATTGTTACTTTGTGTCCGTTAATTATGTATATACAGTCCTTCACACTTGACACTGGCGAAATTGCCTACACAGACAGATGTCATAATAAAAAAATCATTCCTACACTATATTGCATTTATTATTACACCAATAAAATATGAAGTATTACGCTAGTTTTTACTTGGAAAAAGTTTTTAATAAATATTAAATAGAAACTTCATATTTTCAAAGGAAATCGCTTATATTAATTTCTCGTTCATGGAATACTTCCGGCAACATTAATCAGAATTTCTTTATAGAGAATACAAATTCGGAATGACCATTTCAACGAATACAGTCATATCGTATTAAATATCCTGTTACGCTCTCCGAAAACATACGATTTATTTCATAACTCTAACCGAATCTGTTTCAGCGGTATTGACTTTTTTTGGCGTCTGTGCTTTTTGGGTATACTGCTGACCGCTATGTGAGAGTTATTATATTCCAAATAGAGTTACTGTCAAATTCAGTTCAGTATCATTTTAGTTTTTCGTTTTATGCAATTTTCACATGCCCCATTTATATTATTAATATTATAAAGTAGAAAAGTTTTGTATTTTGTTTTATCAAGCTGTATTGAAAAAAATTATAATATTGAACACGAACGCATATAAATTTTTAGTACTACGTGAAGGAAGTCGCAGGCCCAGGTAGGCCTAACATAATCTAACCTTTTATTTATCGTGGGAAATTGCATTAACACACCTTTTTTCTGCAATCATAATATGAATTTAACTGCAACTTCATTTCTCATTCATTGCATTTTAGATCATTAACTTTATAATAATTTGCACTCTTATAATAATTTATATTATTTAATAGTAAGTAATAATAATACACACATAATACAGTACTTGTCCACGTATGTTTCTTAGAAAGTAATTTCGTCGATTAATTACATCTTATTTTTAATCATATTTAATTATTTCTACATATATTTTGTAACAACTCTTGTAGTCGTTGTGAGGTTCGATTTACCTTCATTGTAAAAAATAATAATTAATACAATCATGTTATTCTTTAAGACCACTGGCATCGGTAATATTTGAAAATAGTAAAAATAATCAAAAATTGCTACAACTGAATCATTGCGTTTAATCTATAATACAAATAAAATCTAAAATAGACTCATTACGATATATCCAAAACTACCTAATCTATGACTTCAAATCTGGTATGGATTTTTTTTCCGAATGTAGACACCTACCAAGAACTTATTTTAAGATCAGAAGAATATTATAAATACGAAAGTGAGTTTGTTTGTTTGTTACGCTTTCACACCTAAACCGCTGAATCGATTATGATAAATTTCGGTATAGAGATAGATGGGAAGCTGATGATAGTGATAGGCTACTTTTTCTCGCAAAAACTTATTGCAAGTGGTATAAACTTTGTATGAGACTTTTCATTACGTCATCCGATTTATTCGACAAAATCAATATTAAGGCGAGCGCAGTCGCGGGTAAAAGCTGGTCTTATATAAAGCCGCTCTTTATAATAGTCTTGTAATTTAAACTATTTCTTTTATAATCACTGCAACGTGCCGCTAGTACCTACACTATCAGTAATCACTTCCAAGAAACATTGTCTGTTTGTATAAAACGTAATTACGTATGTGGGTGCGCTTAATAGCTTCCGAAAGCATCATGAACAAATGAAACAAACAGCTTTTTAATAATAGTAATAAAAAAAACGCAAAATAAATTCATAAATGAGCTCAATAACTTGTACTTAAAACTTAATTTTTCTTTACACGTATAAATGACACACGCTAAATGTATATATGTATATACCACTTGTGGAAAAAAAAATTAATATATAAAATTAAGCATTTATACCTGCTTTAAGAACTTTTATACATGTACTACTGTAATCGATTTAAATCTATAGATTATTTTTTGTAAATTAAAAGTCTACTTTGTTCTGGATATAGATAGGCCAAACGTATTTCATTTTTAACTTTTGTGCATCTGTCCTCTTGTTCTTGCATCACTCTAAAACTACTGGTCAGAATTTGACGTATTAATGAACTTAAACAATCATAAAAAATGACATGAATTCTATACATAATACTAATGAAACTTTATTAAATAAAAATAATTATCATTTACGATATCATCCCAGTGTTTGTATTTCTTGCCTTAGCATATTCTTTTTTTATATAAACTAAAAAATCAACTGTAACACGTAAACGAAGTCGCGTGTGGCAGCTAGTTAGTTTAGTTAGTAATAAATATAGTGAATTACATTAAAACATTTCTATATTTTTTATAACAAAGCATTTTATAATGCTATTATGACGGTTTAATATAACAATTAAGAAGTATATTGTGATGGGAAAATATAACTTGTTGCTAAATATAAAGACAAAAGACAGGGCGACAACCTGGCTGTTTTAAATAATAAATTAATACTAATGTTAGAATTATAATGCGAAGGTAAGGAACCCCTAATTAGTATAATTATAGTAAAAACAATTATTTTTAAATCTATACGCGAAATATCACTAACTGACTCATCACGATATCTCCAAAACTACCAAGACTGGAAGTTTAACACGAGTCTTAGGTTCTGGCGAAGTCGTGGGCATCAAGTAGAACATTATCATAATAGTAATTACTTTTTTTATCAACGTGGTGTTAAATATCTTTACGGACTTCCTCATCCCATGGCAAAAGTCCAAGTCGAGGTTCGGCACTTCATGGCACCCTTGTGCTCGTTGCCCTGCGGGCTGAGTTCGTTCCGCACTCGCCCCCTAAGATCAGTTAAGCTGTGAAAGGTCTAAGGCTAACAGTATATGTCATATGCGAACCCACTATCCACACTCCGATCATGGCGAGAGGTGCGTGTGACTAGACTGTTCAGGATACGAGCACTGTCAAACTACCCGCTAAAAAGCATCAGGGCGACATTTCAGTCTTCCATTGGATCAGAAACAGCTTTAAGACTTGTTTAGCATTATGGCCACAATCTCACCCGGTGTTAAGTGACTATGTGGCTCAAGATGGTTAACACGCCTAGTGGAAGAACTGCCTGTCAAAAGCAAATGCCAGAACACATCTATTTGGCGGCAGATTTACAATTTGAGGGTGGTAGCTAGCCAGGCGGGTATTAGAAAAAGTTCTGCCACCATACTACACATACGTCATGTTGCTCTAAGGCCGTAAGAAGGACTGCCGATGTAGACGAAACTTAGCGAAACAACGGCCCGATTCGGGTTCATTAACGTGTGTTGAATAAAAGACGCCAACTGTATATAGGAGGTCGTTCTTAATTGGCTGATATATTCGTTTATTGCATACAAGGAACGGATTCGCAGAGTCGAAGATCGGAGACATCGTGACGTAAATCGAAAGTCTCCTTATATTTAGAAGCGACGAACGCTGAGTTATTATGGCCAATGCTGTCCCTATTTCTGTAAACTGATTTAAGGCCATTAACAAACGACAGATCATTTACATAAATGAATTTTGAATATTATTGACCTCGGACCCGTGTCTGTACATTAACGTTTGATTGATAAATGAAATTATTATATTTTGTATTATTGTCGTATTGTACTGTCAACAAGATGACTATGTTCTAAAATAATTATTTTTTATTGTATTTTGGGCAATGGCCAGTATCCGTTGTGGAAATAAGTAAAATCTACACTTTAAAGAGTAGGCAATCATAAATATATAAAAATATTGACTGCTTTCAGTAAAGGAAAATAGCTAGATTCGCCATATATGTAATGTAATAATATTATGAACGTGAAAGTTTGTATGTATGGATGTTTTTACTCTTTCACGCAAAAAACTACTGAATGGATTTTAATGATACTTTACAATAATATAGCTTATACATCAAAATAACACATAGACTATAATTAATAAAAATATCGTGTAAAGTGTCCATAATATAACGGTAAGTGTTAAGAAAGTAGTTATTCTGGCGTGCCTCTAAAACAGGTAAGAGATACACGTATATAATTTATAATGGAAATGTTTATATTAAATAGTTCTACAAAAAAGCCCACGACTGTATATATCTATCTTTTATGTGTAGACCATTATCGCCAAAATAGTGAACCATAAATACAATAAAAATTTACTGATATTCGGTGACTGTTAGGCTGTACGCAATTCGCCGGGTCACCTAGTATAAATATACAACTCATACCGTCCACCGTGAAGGTCAGAGGACCTGAGCGCCAATCTTATTTATGAGTAATGTATTTAAAAGCAATTGGAAAAACCTGACTCGTCTCGGAGGATTTATCACATGTTATTGTAATTTGTCCTACAATTCCAAAGTACTCAATTCAAAGTGAAATATACGTGATAAATAAAAGATTTGTTATAGAAGTGAACTCCTTTAAACTTCATGCAACGATACCATATGAAGCCTGTTAAAAATATTCTAGAACATGACATCAAATAGTCCCCCAGCTTTTTTGATATACTTACTGACGACAACCGCAAGTCTCTTAGGCAGTAATTACGTGTTTTTATTTTGACTCATATTGCATCATTTCCAATAGTAAAGTTCTTATACAGTAATAAATTGTGCAATAACACATATTTCCCATTTATAAAAAATTTGCCAAAATTGGAGCAAAAATGTTACAAAAACGAACAAATGATTAAAAAAAATATTTAGTTACGCGCGAACGAAGTCGCGGGCACATCTACAATAATAAATACAAGTCGAGTAATTATATTATTAAAACAGATAGATATTATTATAACCTTGAGTTCAAATAACAAAGATTTATTTCTTTGGAAATAATGTTGTTATTAATTTGTGGAAATGCGATAGCTTACGAAGATGTTATCTTAGTATATAAAAAATATGCGAATTCACTAAATTAAATATCTTAATTAATAGGAATTTCCAAGAATCGAAAACAGTTTGTCCATTTGAAATAGTATCACAATCTTAACTTATGAGACAGTAACAAAACTACATATAACCTTTCCAGGTCATCTGATTTTTATATTTAAAAAATATATGTATTCGCTTTCCTCATTCAAATTTTTATATTTCAATAATTAAAAAGCATAGAAGCCCGACTTCGTTATTCATGTTTTAATTATACATCATGAATATATTTTGTTTTCTATGAATTTTATGAATAGTTGAAAAACAAAAATATCCTTTTTAGAATTTACTTTATAACATCGTTTTTGTTTTTTCATATAAGACCCCCGGTATGGAAATTATGTAAGAATTAGAATTAATACAAGCGTTAACTCAAAAGCCTTACATTTCTTTGCGCAATGTACTTCATGCACTTTTTTCTTTGAACATCGTACTTAACGAGTAAAGACCAGTCGTCCTTCGGAGCTGACACATACATACTTTTTTTACGCCAAAGTCAATTTTTGCAGTCGTCTTACAATTTTTCTAGGAAGATTCATGCTTTCATGGTCATATTATCATATTACAGAATTGTACACTCAGTTCCTTATTCCTACAGTGTATTATCCATTTCATGTGACGTTGGAAAATTTGATTTCATAAATATTTATAAAGCTCTCAATTTTATTAAGAACTCCAATAAAATATTTATTTATAAATAATTTGATAAGTGCTACGTCAGATCGGTATGACAGTAACAAGAGTACGCGTCTTTTCTGATAGCTTTGTACATTTATTTGTGTTTAGATAGAAAACTATATTCATAAAAACAATCAATATGTTCACCTTGCTATAAATACACACACAGACGCACGCACACATACATAATTATTTAATATCTAAAGTAATAATTTTTGATATAAACTTTTTTTAATAAAATACCTAAGTTGGACAATATAAAAAGTAGCATAAAAAATAGAACCATTATTATTTCAGCTAAGTAAATAATAATTATGAACGTTGAGATGAATTTAATCAAAAATATTTATCTCGTAAATAACTAGCTTTTATCCGCGAATTCATTTACATATTTTCTTTAAAGAATTCCTGATCGTTAAATTACTTTCTTAGTGGGTATCTACCTTTTTATGGGATATGCTTGTTAATATTAGTCGTATAGTTGTGGACGTTTATTGATTATAGAGGGCAAACTTCATTAGAATTACACGAGACAGAATACCATATCCTAACTAAAAAACATATGTGCACCAAACACGTTTTATATCCCATCACGAGATAGAGAGACCATGAAATGTTAATTGATCATCAATCGCATGACATTAATAGTTTTTCCACGAAGACGTTAGATTTATAAGGGTATAAACGTTCGCATTGTGATTTGCCTCGGACCGGTTCAATTTTTATTACACGCAATTCTTATCAGCGAAACACACATGTAGGCGTCGAGAGAACCATTTGTGAATATTTATAAATATCATTGAGAATTTTAACTCTTAAATTCTTATGTAAATACACATTTTATGGTTCCGTAGCTGGTATCGGGAAAACGGGAAACATGTACAATTTATTGTCAGCATAACAAAAACTCCTATATTTAAAAAAAACTTGAAATGTAAAATTATAATCGATATAGCTACACCTTATTGGTGTAGAGGACCAAGTGTCTAGAGTAAACATATAGAATAGGCCATTCGTACTAAAATTTCATCATACTGACAACTTTTTTTTATTATGGTATCTGCCTATGAAGGCAATTTTGCACATATCTAGATTACATATCGCATCACAAAATCACCAGAAAAGAGTGCGTTGAAAACATGGCATCTTTACTATCGGCTGTGAAATAAACATCAATGTTGTGTTTCAAATATAATATATGTGAATTATTAAGTTATTAACATATTTACACAGCGTCGTCTATTCTGTGCTCCAACAGCCCATGTATGTAATACAGTCGTAAAATATTGTTCAATCCATCGAGTTTCTGTCTATACTGCTAAAAGTCTAGTTTCTAAGTGGTGGAGCACTCTTACGTATGACGAAACTGAACATATATTTAAAATTAAACCGTAGCTGTATTATATAGAAAACTATTTAGAATTGTAATCTATGTAAAAGTGTTTATGTGTATGCAAATATATATGTATATTAGTAATTAAGTTATGTTAAGGTATGGATACCATTTAAAAATCTAACATTGTGTGTTCATATTATTGTATAGGTAAAATTTGCTGAAGTACATTTAGATGAAAAATAAATTGTTTAATTGTATTCTATTTTTCCATGTATTGTTTGATTACTATTTACGCAAGGGAACATAAAAAAGGGAACTTCGTAACGACTTATTCAGAGACAACGTATACATTGGAGAATGTCTTATTCAAACAATTTTATGTAAAATATATACAATGTGCGGAACTCTCAAAATGTGAATTTCACTCGCCACTTATATGTTTTTTTTTTTGTTATATAAAACCTTTTCAAAGTTACCGTCGATGTTTTACTTAAGGAGGCCGGATCGACCAACGTGACCGAGTATTGTTATTGCCGAAACAATAAACGTCCGAATAAAATTCTTATTACGGGTTCCCTTCAGAATAAGCCATCTTCCTTCGGATGTACAGCCAAGTACTTTACAGTAGGTCACAATTTGAACCGGCAATTGGAAGTCATATTGACAGAAAACTGGCAAATCAATTACGAGACTTGATTGAAAAAGTTGAGGCTCAACAAATAATTACTGTAAATACATATAAGCCTTGAGAGTGCAATAACAAGCAAGAGATTAGGTTATAAAATAGCCAGTGTCCTTGTTTTCGAAATAATAGGTCAATTAGTTTTAAATATCGTGTGATATGAACAGAAGCCGCCTAGCAAAGGTGTAATAATATTTACATAAAAATATTCTGTTAATGATATATTAATCATTTAATATTTTTTTATACTTTATGGGTTTAGTGTTTTAGCTAAAATCTGATCTGATATTAAATGACGATGTGGCCCAAAATGGTGGACACGCTAAGTCTAATAGAGGGACTGGCTTTCAACTACAACTGCCGAAACACACCTATAGGTATTTGGCGGCAGATTTTCAACTTGAGGGTGATGGCTAACCAGGCGGGCATAAATGAGCCATAGCACTATGCTTTGGATTAATCACGATATTTTCTTTCACCGAAAGCTCAGGCTCATTGCAGGGATTCGAATTCGCGTCCATACACTCTCTCAACTGAGCTATCATCACTCCAAAATGATTTGATTATATAACTTCACGCTACGATCACAAGAAGTGAAACTGAAATTTAAATCACAATACAGATACTGTCATTATTTCCTGTTAACAGTCTGTCGTTGTTTCATTATTATCTGTATTATTTTATCGATATCATAGTAGTTATTGAACGTTTATCAATGAATCGCTGTGTCGACCTTCAAAGGCCAATGCATTTGCATGTTATACAATATCTGTTAACTTTATATTATGTTCAACGACGTATTGGCCATCGGCCGTTCTTAAAAAAATAAATTCAAAGCACGCCATCCCGTATGACCAGCGAGTAAAAAAGGGAATAATTGACATTCTAAACGCATTTTGCACGTACCGTCTTCTTGCAGGTCCCTAGATATTTCCTATTGGACGTCACGGTTTTCCGAACGGTCGTTGGGCACACCCATCAACATAATAATATAAATAAAATATAAGCAAATATATTTTTATTGTATTCAAATATATTTAGTAAAACAACAGTATTACTAGTGTAATCCGTTTACTAATCGACACTAAATGTGGACTACTGTCCACGCTTTTAAAATTATAATTGAAATAACTAAATAAAATTAAATCAAAAATCTTTATTCAATGTAAGACCTAAGAAGGCGTTTATGAACGTCAAAACTACTACACTATTAAACAACCCATTTAGTTCTATACAAACATGTTATTTTTATAATATCTATAAAATGATATGTAATATTTTAACTGACATTTATATTCACTGCATATTTTATTAATACTCGGTTGAGATGTCAAAAGTAAGTAAATTCATTGTTTTGTTTTTTTTTCCTTTTCCAAATATTTTCTATAATACAGACTAAAGTACAAATATACAAAAAAAAACATGTATATAATTTAGCAAGAACTTGAACCCCTAAATAAACAGTTATTGGTTTCTACGTATAGTTATTAATAATTATGCAGTCGCAAGCACAACTAGTATTAAAATAAATTCCCACTCAACTGACTCAGCACCAGGAATACCATTAAGTGAGCGAATTAAAATATATTTGCATATTATTACTAATTATACTATTTGATATACAATAATTAGTGTTATTAGGTTAATTTAAGGCGGGCATTACTAATTGGTTAGCTTCTATTAATTATCAATCAATAAAGCCGACGAGAGCTTTGAATTCCCTGACGAGAAAATATATTATTTATAGTAATTAATTAGGATAATTAGTATTAGGTGATAATGCAGAGTATCGTAGACAACTATATCGAATGTATTATGCAAATTAAAAAAAGTATTAATTATGTACTTTTTTTATACATTTTCATAATAAAAAGAACACAACACACATCTATAGTTATGCAGTGTTTATTATCTATAGGATAGCTATGCCCGCGGTTCCGCTTCTATGAGTTAATATTTAAAAAAACTCCAGTACACTGCATTATATTATATAACAGTGTTTAAAGGTTTAAGTAAAGCATTCCTAGACTACGTACAGATAGATATCTCTAGCTGTCTATGATGTGTTGCTCGTATAACTTAAGACATGGTCTGATACAGCTAATGGTTAAAAAAGTGATGAGATACGGTGAGCAGGAACAGTGTAATATAAGTCCCTACTTCTCGGCGGAATAGGAGAAGGAAGGACACCGTGGGGTTTTAATGGGTATATCCGGTGCCTAGCATTGAACGAGTCCCGCACATTTTTTTTTAATACTTAAGATTTAGCGTTATGGCCATAATCTCACCTGATTTTAAGTGACGATATAGTCCAAGTTGGTAGACACGCTAAACCTGTGAAGGAACTGGCTCTCAAGTGCAGCTGCCGGAACACACCTATTGGTATTTAGCGACAGGTTTACAACTTGAGGGTGGTAGCTACCCAGGCGGGCATTAGAAAAAGCGCTACCACCATGCAAATCCCTATATCCCTCCCAGTAGCCCGAACTTGGGAATGAATGCGTAAATGCATTTCCTCAAGTAAACAAAAAGGTTATGAGATACGGACATACAGACAGATGGAACGTAAAAAAAGTTACTTTACAGTACTTTCTTTTTTATCTTACGAGATGCGAAATTCTAAGAATAGTCTACATTATAATTTTCTACAATAAGCTACTTAGGAAATTTGTATTAAGTTATAAGAAATTGAACGAATCGATTTACTACGAATTTGCGTGGGTTCTAATAAAATTCCTACGCGATCATCGTAGCGACGGTAAATAGAAATACTGTGAAAATCTGAAAGAGTACGTCGCAAAATGTTTCTTTGCATTATTTAATTTAGTTTACTCTTAATAACGATCACTCAATTTATCCTTAACGATATCACGGGTGTATTTAGAAAAAAAGGCGGCCAGATTCAAACAATTCAAACAAAACTCACATTTGTTTTATTAAAAAAAAACTATATATATTACAACCCTCATTATTAAATAGGCTTCTATTCCTCATTAATCCAAATAATTTAAAAAACAAATTAATAAAGCCAATCGATCCCAATCGTGTCCATCTGCACATCCTAACTACATACATCAATGAACGACCTTGGCAATTTATTGTTATAATTATATTTATTAAAAGAAATACAATTCATCGGTTGGTGTAAAGCAAGCGTGATTCGGGTACTCGGTTTAGTCTATAACGTCTACTCAATCCTACTCTTTCAAAAGAAATGCGCAGTGAAGAATCTCTATGAAACCGCAAGCGGGCCCTATCGTCTAATGAAAACGATTACCGCATGCGGTCCCTGAGGCATGCGTGAATAGTAATCTCCTGTACCCCGAATACGGGCTGTAACGACCAATGAAAAGAGCCCTGATTAATTGAGGATCTTACCTTTGCTGGATCGGTGTCGGCCGCCGGTCGGAGCTTAGCTCGGCCCGCGCCCCCTGCGTTCCTGATCGCGGCCATGAGGTCGGCGTGCGAGTCACCCGAACGCGGTGGAACACTCGAAGATGCCTTCTCCTCCCTGCACAATAGAACATAATTTTAAACACTTTAAAGTCCCAGTTATAACATCTATATCCTCACTACTATCATTACTTATAATAGTATAAACGCGAAAGTGAGTTTGTTTGTTTGTTACGCTAATCGCGACTAACCGCTAACCGCTGAATCAAATGTGATAAATTTTGGTATAGAGACAGATGGAACCTTGGAGACGGTTTTAGCTACTTTTTTCGCAAACAACTTACTGGAATTGGGATAAAGAAAGGAATAAACTTTGTATGAAACTTTTTATTGCGTTATCCGTTGCGTTATACTACATTTATATTATTTTTACAAATGTCTGTCAGCTTGTTTCTTCACGCATCACTGCTAAAGTGCAACGTTTATGATAAAACATAATCAAGCAAATAATAGAGCGTATCTTCGAGTAATATTTAGTCATTGTTTCATTGAAATCGGTTAACTCTATCTAAAGTTATTGTAATTTGACGGCACAAGATTAAATCATTTTAGTTCCACGCGAACAAAGTCGCAAGCACAGCTAGTTTAAGGATGAAACAATTAAATATGACACAACGTATAAACCATTTTGTTAGTCAGTTTATAATTAATAATGAATTTTCAAACGTGAAATGCATATTAATTTTCGCCGCATTTTGTACTCATTTGTTTTTGTTTTTAAAGCAACGGTAGTTCAGTTGTAGTGCCCTACAATAAAGCCAAGCTTATAATGAAGGAAAACTTCATAATGAGATTATTACATAGTAATACTCTATACCAATAACAATCTTGTTAGATATAACCTTTATTTTTTTCTCTAAGTTCTAAAGGATTCCGATATGGAATAAATAAAATAGGCTTAGCGTGTTACTCTCCTATGGAAATATCATCGCTTAACATTAGTCTAGTTACAGAAACATTACAGTTAATGTATAACATCACATCACGTTATTCAGTACCTAGCAGACCCGGTGAGCATCGTGTCACATTACAAATCTTTGATTTTTTCCGTTTTTCTTTACTAAATGGTATGTATGTATTATACATATATACCTTCCTAATGGACCACTCTACATATTGCTGCAAACTGCATTACAATCCATTGACTAGTTCATAACTTCATTTTATACTATGTAATAATAAAATGCGGTGAACAAATAAAACTGTTTTAGCAGTAACTCTTTGACCACCAAATAAGTCACTGATTGCTAAAACAATAGCAACCGCAAAGTTAGACAAAGCTTAAACAAGGATTAAGCTCTTCTGGAAATTCAGATTCCATTCACGGTATTAGTAAACTTGTGTTATCTATCTCCAGATGTGCCCGCGACTTTGTTCGCCTGGAACACAAATTAACTAACTCGTGCTAACGTCAAAACCTCGAAATCTCCAAAACTGGCGATTCACAGTTTGAGAACTCCATATAAAAAGCAGTAACATTATATCTACTATAGACATTGTTTATACTAAGCTTTAAAACATACAATGTTAAATTTTACAGCCTGTCCTATATTTAAAGACTCGGAGTGTTTACGTAAAAGGCTCATGCTCCCTGGATGGCTAATTTAATGGCATTGTCTGTTAGTTGAACCAATCCCGTATTAACAGTACCACGACAAAGTAACGTGTACATTTTTGTAATAATTACTGTGTCTATTAGGCTGACTACAAAAAAGTACTTCCTTTTTCTCGGTTCCACGAACAAAAGTTCTTATAAGTTAATCTCATTAAGTTACTTATGTAGGGTCTAATTTATCCTAAAATCATAGGATAACTTTCTTGTATAGCCTTAAATTATCTACGAAAATATTTCAAGAATATTACTGTACGACCCATCGTTCGTTAGTTACAAAAATCAGAAGGAACAAAAATAAATTTCTTATGTTATTATTATTGTAAAACGAAAAATGTGCTACGGAGCGTCGTAATATTGAAATTAAGAGCTCATCTCTTCACAGATTCATTGTTATTATACCTTATGTAAAATTTTGAGAGTGGATTTGAGAAAAAAATATTTTGTGTCACCCTGGTGTCTATAGCCAATTAGTGATTGAGATTTATCAAGAGCTATTATGAAATTTAAAGAAGATATCAAGTTATGGATAACAAAACCAACAAAAGTCAAGTGACTTCAACGTTTCAGTGATTTTGACGGTAAACCGGGTAATGTAAATTAGAGTTTTCATTGTACTTTGTAACATTTGTACCAACGATAGCTAAGTTGGTAGTATTTATGAACACCACGTCAAGGGACGTGAGTTCGAATCCACTTGAAATGAGCTTGAGCTTTCGGTGAAGGAAAACATTATGATGAAACTATACCATGGTGGTAGGGTTTTTCCTAATGCCTGAATGGTCCCTAATCTGATCTCTAATTCTGCCGCTAAAAACCTATAAGTGTCTCCCGGAACTCCAGACAGTTGCACTTGAGAGCCAGGCCCACCACTAGACTTAGCGTGTGCACCATGTTGAGCCAAAACGTCAATAAATCTCAGGTGAGATTCTGGCCATAATGCTAAACCTTAACGATAACATAATAGCGAGTAGAACGTATCTGAAATTTATTTAATAGTATAAATTAAGTAGACGTGATTATAGCGGACATTTTAAATTTCATATCGAAAATAGTTATTACACTAAAATAGATAATGTATATATTAAATAAACTATAAAGTACTGTGTGTGTTTGATATTTCATTTGAAAAAAATCTCAGTAAATCTTCTTAATATTATTTCGTTTTAAAATACATGTTATCATCACTTAGAGTGAATTACAATTACGAAAACGAGTTTTGGTGTACCTTTTGTTTCAATATTCATATAAAAGAATGTTTATAAATAATTTTTTTCACCAATGTTCTAAATGATATTACTTATAGATTATTGGAATTCTAAGTAATATATATATATATATATAATGTGTATTATACAAAACATTACAGATAAGACGAAAAGTAACAATGTATCTATTTAACGAAAAACAATATACGACAGGCGTAGTCGAGTTCGAACTATGATTTGTGTATACATCTAAAATCGAGATAAAAGCGTTTTCATATTAATGCGGCGTTCAAAATTACGTAGTTTTTATAAATAATCAATAATATTTTTAACATTTTATCATTGAAATATCTAAAAAATCCTTCAAAGATATTATTAAACATTCATTGCAATTCAATATACAAGTATAATTTAAACTTGAATCAATTTAAAAGATCGTCGTTTTTTATATGCACTAACTGCGTGCGCTACTTCGTTTGTATGGAACTAAAATTATTTAACATTATTTGCCCGTTTTTGTAACATTATTCAATACAGCTTTACTTCTATTGATGGTTGCGTGATGTTAAATAACCTTCTGCAATGATTGCTCTTTCAAATACAAAAATATTTTTTGAAATCCAACTGGCAGTGCCTACGATTAGCGCATTCAAACAAACATACAAACTTTTACGCTTTATAATATTAATATAGAAGTATATATGTTTAGCGACGTAACCGCAAATACCTCGTACACCTTGGAAATCCCAACTTATTATTATCACTTCATCTTTTTTATGAGTTCATTTCTCCGAAATCTTTTTCAGATTGATAGTTTTCCTTGAATTTTATAATAACATTAAACAAAAATCGCGCATCGACATTCGAGAAACACATTAGGATGTTCGTTTATGGTACGATTGGTGTGTATTATTATTGTAATGAAAAATGATCTGAGTGGACCTTATATAGATATATAACACCAACGCGTTCCGCGGAATCGTGCCCCAAAAATGCATAAAAAACACCTCTCGATTATAATACAACAATATAACAAATTTGTTCATGTATGCCAAGACAACGTCTGTCTTTGACAGTTTAATATACGTGCAATTGATAGTAACTCTAATGTCAAAGTTCAAGAAAACGGCAAGCACGAAAGTACAAGTTTTATCGTGGTTAGTTCGTGCACTTAACTTTAGAATTATGTGTCACGTATCAATAATGAGGCGATTCATCATTTATTTTAAAATACGCGTGTTATATTATATTACTATCCTTCAAAAGCGAGTATTTGATACAAAAAAAATACTTTGGAACATAAAGTCGCCGCTACGTTATCGGTGTATATTCCAAAGCACGCCATTTGCACATCGTACTCACTTCAATATCATACATCAACACTGTCCAGGGACATTCAATTACGCAATTATTTGCTTGGAAACTATTTACTATATTAAAAACGTTTGTATATGTAATTATACCGCTTTTGTTTCTTTTTCATATCTATAAATATATAAGAGAAATGTCTCTCTGAGTAACAAAACTATCAGGCCTGTTGTCTTGAAATTTTGGCGTAAATATTTCTATCATTACACAGACACCCACTAAGAAAAAACACATAATGTAGCGTGCTTATCAACTGTTAGTAATTGACCAAAGTATAAGAAAAAGTCTATATGAAGCTGATCTTCATATTCGTAAACATCTTCATACTCCAGTTCTAGTGACGAGGTAATCTCGGAAGGCGGCCAGTTTGGACTTAAGAATACCTGTTATAGGACAGCGTCAATGGACTATGGTTCTTTTAATACAAGAGTCCTGGTTCGGGGTTCAACCAAATTTACGAGGAACTACGTTTCGAGAGTTCTAGACAAAGAAAGCTAACTCCAGCATTCATTCATAAAACGCTCTTTTGTAATAAGGTTGGATAACCATGGTTTAAGTAGAAATTCGTATTGACGAACACATTGAACTTATTGGGATTGCATTCAAATACCCGTACAAAATTGTAGAACCTGTTTTTTATTTTCTAGTTCAAATGGAGCAAAAGTTTGAGGTCATGTAAGACAAGGCCCCTTAAAACACGTATTGACCCATAAAACACTGGTATTAACTAAACATTTAAGAACATGATTTACTGTATTAGGAACGACTTGAACCCGAACGAATACGCTGAAAAAGTTTGCATAGAAGAGCTTTCAGCAATTTCCCATCAAATTTAAGTACAGAAGATGACCCATTTTGTCATTTCAAAAAGCTACGTAACCGCATACTCCGACCATAATTTGACACCCGTATAACTGGTGCAAATCCTCGCTTAGCAAACAATAGCGCACAAATCAATTTAGCTCATTGAAAAACTATTTTTTCCTTAATTGAACGTTACAAATTTCGTTTTTTAATTAGCAATAGATAATGTATATAATAACAGTTAATAAATGTGCATATTATTCATACGAGCATTCTGATGCGTCATGAGGTTTATCCGATTACAATTATAAGTAAAAACCACTAAACGTGATTCTAAAAATTATTCAATTATTTTTATTCAATACAGGTTTGCTTCATTTGGTGGTAGCGTGATAGTAATAGCCTAAAGCTTTCCTCCATGAATGCTCTATCAAACACAAAAAGCATTCTTGAAATCTGACGGGTAATTCCTAAGATCAGCGCGTTCAAACAAGCACATAAACGAACTTTTCCCCTTTATAATATTAATACAGATAGAAATAAACCGTTCTTTTTAATTATACCATTTTTAGAAACTATTGTTACACAAATTAATTTTAATCCTAAAGAGTTTTGTCATGTTACGAATTATCGTTAATATATTTTTTTATTTACGAAAATAAACTGATACAGTTTATTTATCATATTATAAAGCATAAAATAGGAATCGTTTTAATGAAGAATCTTAGTCTAATGAACTAATTATATTTGTTCTGAGAATCCACAAAATGTTGTTGAATATCGCTAAACAATGTTGATGTGTGTTTACGAAAATATGCAAACAAATTAATTAGCTAACAGGCCCGGCTGACTGAGCGAAACGACCGAGTGACCTTGTCGACAAGCGCATCGATTTTCTAGCGTAGCCAAATACTCAGGTCATCAAGTCTAGACTACTATGTCTAGACCTAACAACTTAATAATGTTAAACCGAGACATTAAACAACTATATAGAAAGCTTTTGTAAATGAATCAGACGATATGATGTGAGTCTGATATGAAATACCATTTAGAATGTTAGTTATATAGAATATATGAAAACACTTCGATAATGTTCTAATAATGTATATATTTTTATAGTATAGTAGGTACCGTAAAATTCTTCACGTAGCGATTTTGATTTATAAACTGACAGTAACGAATTCAACCTTCCCGTCATGTTCTTTAGAAAACCATATTTCCTAACTTAATAGTATTAGATAGATTTGTATTTAATTATATATGCAGGTAATTGAATGTTACCGTTTCTTTTACACCCACTGCCAACCTGTACAATAATACAGAATTTGCCATAATTAAAAAAACTGTACCTACATTATTAAAAACACTCTTTTATGATTTGTATATTGAAAGTTAAGTTAGTAAATTAAGTTTATAATAAGATTAATATTATTGCTCTGTCTTGGCCAGGCAGAATAAATATGACAACGAACTACTACTGTACCGAACAGTAGCTGACAGCCTTGTGGTAATGTATAAATTAAAAGTGCAATAAAGTGTTCATTAATATTGTGAATAACCTGACAATACAACCGCATAAATTATAATGTCTGACCGATATGAGTAAACGTAAATTAATCTCTCAAAAGAGATTCGCTAACGAAAAATCTAATAATGACCTTATAAGTTATAATACATACAATAAAAATGAATAGGAGAAAGATTATATTTTTGTGCAATATAGTCGTTCCAATACAAGCTTTTTCTGTTTTGCTATTATTATGATAATCTATACCTATTAATATTATAAAGCGGAATAGTTTGCTTGTTTGAACGCGCTAATATCTTAGGAACTACTAGTCGGATATTTAAATATATTTTTGTATTTAAACAGAGGAATAATTGAGGGTAGCTTTAGACTATTCAACATCACGCTACCACTAATAAGAGCAAAGCTGTATAGAAAAAAGTAAAAAAAGGGCAAAAACTATTTAACAATTTTCTAGTTCCACTCGAAGTCACAGATGCAGCTAGTTATAACGAATGAAAATAAAATAACAGTGCACGGCGACATTAATTACTTGTACCGATCGAAAAAGAAAAAGAAACTGGCACTTAACACACCTCGTTATGAGTTAGTATTTAAATAACACAAAAACCTTGTTGCTTTAGATATCAAAAAATATTTTAATTGCGTACAACTAGTCGAGCGAGAGTCCCTCTGCTCCCGACTAATTCACGATAATCGCGAGATCACAACAGTTCGTGTTATTTATCAACGCCATATAGAGCCGAGAGATAAATATAAGACCACATTGGTATAAATTGCATGACCATTACGAGTAAAACACATACATGTTGATTGGAAACGATTAAAACGCTTCACACCAACTTTTAAAACTCTTTGACACAGGTTTTTTTTACTTATCACAAAATATCTTGTATGTATAGTTTTACATCAAAACCACTCATACCAATATATATATATATATATATCTATCTATATTTATATATAGGATTACGAAGAGGATTAAGGCAAAACAGTTTGATTAAAATTATAAATAATGGAGATAAAGAGTTCCGGGGGCTGGGACTTCTTTATTGAAATTTTTCTCCCCTTTAAGAATCTTTTATGACATTTTTTAAATATTAATAGTCTATAAAGTATTGTGGAAAAACGAAATACCTTTTTTATCTTTAATTATTTAAAAGTTTTGCAATTATTATGTGCTTTTGACACATTTTTTGGAGTTATTCTGGATCCAATGAGATAACACAAAAAAATTTAAGAGCAATAGCTCTAATTTAGACTATTTTTAACTTGTCTATTGGACTATATAACTGTTGACAGAAATAGCACATAATAAAAAAAAAGTTTTTCCCTTTGTGGGGTATAAAATATAAAAGTAAGGCATTATTCCAATGCAATATAAACTGTGTTGCATCCTGCATCCAATTATACAGCCCGCATAATTACTCTGCCTAGGCAACCTCGTTACTAATGATAAATATTCATTGTATGTGTATTGCGAAGGAATCTCCGTTACATCGCAACCACAACGGAATTTCTCGCTAGATATTACCCTTGGCAACACTATTTTACTAATATCAAATATATAAACAATCCACAGCTTAATATTTCTTTTTTTTTAATAATGTATGGCCACAATCTCACCTGATATCAAATGATGATGTGTCCCAAGCCTAGTGGACGGACAGGCTCTCAAGTGCAACTGCCGGGACACCTATAAGTATTTGACGGCGGATTTTCAACTTGAGGGTAATAACTAGCCAAGCAGGCATTAGGAAAGCTCTACCGCCATGCTATGGTTTCATCACGATGTTGTACTTTCAACGAAAGCTCAAGCTCATTGCAGGTGCATTCGAACTCACGACCCTTGACAAGGTGTCTGTACACACTACCAAGTCAGCTATCATCGCTTCAAAAATCAGGAGTATCGACTTGTATACTGATATGTGATATCAAAAAATAGTTTTACGAAAGCCGTGCACCCGGATAAACACTGCAATTAATGTAATTAATTATACTCTATGCATTGTAATTACTAATCACGCACTTATGTAATCAAATTTAACAGATTATGGAACGAGTACACATATTAATTTTAACGATATAATTATTAAGAGACACGCAACGGTTCAACTTTAAGCCGTCGAGATAAACTCGAGTTTTATTAACGAAATTGCTGCAATACTATGATTACTCTAACACGAAAGTTATTTCAGTTCAACAACCTTCTTTTTTTTAATGTCGACGCAGAAGCCTTTGCAAGTGTCAATATTTATTATATTTCTTTGTAAGTCTAAAGTAAATATTGAATTGACAACATTTATGACTGCGATAAATATATACAGGATATATCTATACTAATATTATAAAGAGGAACGATCAAGGCCTTATTCAGTGATTGCATTATCAAATACAACAATATTTTTTGAAAACCGACTGATAGTTGCTCAGATTACCGCGTTCATAAAAAATAAACTTTTCGGTTTTATGATAATTAATATAGATCTCCAAAATTATATGACCGATTGCTTTATATTTGGGATATATATACCTTTCAGAACGTAGATAGATACCTATTAATAATAGATTTTGCGATGAGACCCCGTCACAGGAAAATCCGCGAAGCACGAGGGAATCAGTTTTTATTTTTTATTTTGTAGGTTTTAGTGTAACGGCCACAATCTTACCTGGTGTTAAGCGACGATGAGGCTCAAGATGGTGGACACACTAAACCTAGTCGAGCGACCGGCTCTCAAGTGCAACTGTCGGAACAGTTGCACACAGTATTTGGCGGCAGAATTTCAACTTGAGGGTGGTAGCTAGCCAGATGTGCATTAGAAAAGGCCCTACCACCATATTATTACAGTTATAGTTTCATCACGATGTTTTTATTCACCGAAAGCTCAAGCTCATTGCAGGGATTCGAACTCATGTCCCTTGACGCCATACACGCTACCATTGACCTATCATCGCTTCGAAATTCATCGCTTCAGTTTTAGTATACGTATAGGCATATTTATAAACGTGACATTTATAGTTCAATTACTAAAACATATATTTTTATATCAGTTGACCCGACAGACGTTGTCCGGTCTTAACTATGAATATTGAATTCGGATTGGTATAATTAATTTAAAGAAAATATTATTCAAAAACATAGTATTGATTATTATAATACTCTATGACAACTGACAGTTATATAAAATTAATATCGGTATTAAGTTTTTTTTTTAATTTGCTTAAATCCCTTTAAATTTTTTAAATGTTCCGCTCACCTTCCTTATTTTTTTTATCATAAGAACCTTCCCCTGACAGGAATTAACACAATAAAAAAAGAGTAAGCTAAATTGGTCCATCCGTTCACGCGTGATGCAATCCAAGGGAAATAGAGATTCATTTTTATATATATATAGACTCTTCATGAATTACAAATAAAGTACGAGAGAGGAAGAAATGTTGAAATTCGTCCGCAATATAGCTATAGGTATGTTCTGGTAGTTACACTTGACATCCAGTCCCTCCACTAGGCTTAATGCGTCTACCATCTTGAGCCCCATAATCACTTAACATCAGGTGCGATTGTGGCCACAATGCTAAGCTTACTAAATAAAAAAATTAATGTGCTACAATTTTTTTTTTTTTTTTTCAATTTATCCTACATGAGAAATTTTAAACAATTTATATGGAATCCAAACTGTTGCTAAAATGTATTATCCTAGACGATGAATCCAATTTTTTTATAAAACCAGGCAATCTTTGTTATGGCATGATCATAAACTTTGCCTTACGATAAACCTTACATACTACAAAGTTATATAGAATCGAATAGATCGTTTTTAAATATAAACGCTACCCGTAGATTCCAGTTAAACGAGCATTCACTACAAAAAACTCAAACTGACGTCATCCCTGACGTAAACTTCGCGTCCTTTGTAAACCGCTACAAAAGCTGCTTACGTGTTACGTCACTAGTAATTCTTAAAATATATTGGGGAATATTAATAACTGTACAAATGATTTACAAGGTAAACTACAAATCACTTCGAGTTTATTATACTGCAGTAATGTGGTAAACACGCATACGATCCGCTCGCATATTACGTATTTAGCAAGAAAAGAGCGATAACAAAAATATATGCAATGGTGAAGACCTAAATGTCTTCGTGCTGTATTGAAAAGAATATCAAAAGGATATAGTTAAGACAAAAATATTTCTTACATTTTTCCAAAAGCAAAATACATATCAAGCCCTAAAAATTACCACCATGTCCTACTAAAAATTAATATACGCACGACATAATTGCATTACCTAAGAACTGTTTAGGACACAAATGTATACTATAATTCGCAACTAGGTATAAACTCACAAATATAAGTATGAGGACAGTTCGTAATAATTTCTCGGAAACCAATTAATGCTTTAATATAAAAGTCAATATCAACGATTTCAAAAGAAACGATTCGAAGTGAACCAATATTTAAACACATTAAAGATTGCTGAGACGTAATTTCATGACTATTACTACGGCTTCATAAAAAATGTTAATAAACGAAAATCATTTTCGTAACGACGCAAAGTATAGCACATATAAGGACAAAAGTTAAAGTTACAAGCACCATTTTCGGCACACAGCGAAATACGGTATATTATATTGTCAGTACAATATAAAACAAACAATACATAATTTACATGCACGCGATAATTATATTCGCGTGGGAGCCCGCCTATATAGTTTAGAATCTTTTATTTTAAAACACACAACGGGCAATGTTGAAGTGCAAGGTGATTGGACACGGTCAACTGACCTTTTACGCTCGTATTTATCGATCAATCAATATCTCAATCTCTAACTACTTTTACCGTCGGCGTTAGACGTGTAATGTATACAATTGATGTGTTTTCCTATCAAACGATACAAACTGCCGCGATACGATGAAGATTCAAGCGGTGAATAATCGACTCTTAATTACGTATTGTGCAATAGTAAAGCGATCGGAGTTGTCAAATGCTTCCTTAACAATCGCAAATTCGTATTATGCGATTTTAGATATTGATTTTCAATTAATTAAGCGGTATTACATTAAATGACTTTAATTATTTAGTAATGGATATACACATATTCCATCTGTTGTTTAGTTGTCACCAGTATATAGTTATTCACAAGAAAAATAACCTACTTAAAAAAGACTGCAGTACTGAGTGTAGTCATATTAAGTTACGAACTCATAAACGGCTAGTTGGGAAGTCCACGAATATCAATATATATATATTAAAAACCACATATTTCAGTGCGACCACTTCTACTTTGTAGCAGAAATAGCATAGTAGTAATGCTTTTCCAGTTAGAACCTTACAAAGGCAAAAAAATCTAACGTTATTAAAATAAAGAATGCTTTTTTATTCTTTACTAACTGACACGGTGAACTTCGTATCACATTACAAATCTTTAAAATCCGTTGAATAGTTTAAAAGATCAGGTGACAGACAGACAGCGGAAGCGACTTATGTAAAAATATATCTTGATAGAGTGAACCGATAGCTCAGTGGTAGTGTGTAGGAACGCCGCGTCATGGGACTTGAGGTCGAATCCAACCACCTACAATGAGCTTGAGATTTTGGTGAAGGAAAACATTGTGAGAAAACCATAGCATGGTAGAACGGCTTTTGCTAATGCCCGCCTTGCTAGCTACCACCCGCAAGTTGAAAATATGCCGCTAAATAACAACAGGTGTGTTCCAGCAGTTGCACTTAAGAGCCAGTCCTTCCAATAAAGGCCGGTAACTCACCTGCGATTCCCCTGGAGTTGTGGGTGTCCATGGGTGACGATGATCACTTACTATCAGATAAGTTTGCTCGATTGCGTTTTATTCCATAAAAAAATTAAACTAAGTTATACTTCAAGCTGCATACAATTTAACATTTGCACAGATAAACAGACACAAATTTCAAAAATGCGGAAAATGTGTTCTGTTACTTTCCATTTAACATCGTGGCTGTTATTTTTTAATTTATTTTCGGTGTACAAAAACGTACTTTTCTACAGATTTATTATATGTATATAGATAATCGTTTCATTATAAGCTCACTTTATATTAAGTGATATTAAAATGTTAAGGAAATTGAATTTGACTTCACACCACAAATCATCAAAAGCGGGTGGCAGTTACCCAGGTGAACAATAGAAAATACTCTATCCTCTTGCTATAGTTTCACGGAAAGATATAACACATTATACATATAGATAATACATTAGAATAGTAGCAAAACTACATTATGAATGACCATAAAAATGAGGTTTCGCCGAAATCTGAACACAAATAGACACCTATAAATATTCAATTGAGCTTATTAGAATATTGCAGTGTTTTACTCTTAGCAATACTATAATAATATTATATGCCGTGCTATACGGTACCTGAAAATTAAAAAAGAAAAATTGAAAGTAGTTTATTGTCAGCAATAAATGTCAAATCTAAGTACAACCTTTTTGCGGTCGTATTAGATAATTGTATTGTTTCCAACAATATATTGAATAAAATAAAAATATTATTATAAAGAAAATACCCAGTAGCCTTTTTCTTTTTATGTTCATTGACTACAGTCCGAATATCGTTACGTAGTTTTCTATCTTTAGTTGAATTACCCAATATGTTTTGAGTATTATCATCAATTGTAGGATGTACAATTCACATAAGTAATAAACTAGACTGTTCACTTTTGTTCACTATAAACAGAACTGTAAGCTGTTTTTATTTTCAATATATACAGCAGGAAAATTCAAAGGTTCATTCTAAATTCTAATAGGTGTTATATATTAACAATCATATTTAACAAAATATCGGACGTATATTCCTTTTTCCTATTTATAAACGAGCCATTATATGCAAATCTTATGTAAGCTTAAAAATATATATATTATTTTAGTCATGCAATTTATGTCTATATCGTTGATATGAAAACATATAATTTGTATTTTGTTTGTTTTATAAAAGATGTAAGTTACAAGTTCAAAACGTTTATAAAATTGCAGAATTCAAATTTGTCAAAATTGACAAAGTATAGACTGTAACGTCAAAATCACATGTTGTTCTCGTTCGAATACACTATACATTGAGCCTATGCCTATAGTGTTGATTTGTCCTTACTTGACCTTATTGAGTTGGTGTAATCTGAAGTGTATTTATGAAGAGGATAGTATTTTTAGAGCAGTAATGACTGTGATGTTTTCTATCATGTTGCAAATGAAGACGAAGACATGACTCACGGTGTGGACCAACAGGCCGGTACATCATCCAGACCTGACGACGACGTCAGACCATCAGGAGAGGCCGTGTAAGCTACGTAGGGGGACCCGTGACATCACACGACCAGCCTTTAAAAACGATGGACATCGGTGGGGGACTCACTTGGACAGCTCCGCTACCCGGCGTGCGAGGAGTCCTGTCGTGTTGCGCTCCCGCGAGTGCTAACCACCCGCGTGACGTCACACGTATACGGAACGCCTGCACGGTAGTGCGCCTCTACGAATTCCACTTTGCTGCCATGGCGTTAAAACCTGGCAGCAAAACGACCAAAGGCCCTTTTAAGGGCCAAACCACGAAGACTCCGCCTCAAACGAAGACCCCAAGCAAGCCTAAGGACCTGACCGAAGCCTCCACGATGACCCCCGCACCCCTCACTGGACTCCGATGGACTCACTGGATTTATCCACCCCCCCTACCCGCACCCTGCCGGTAGATACTAGTCTGCCGTCATCGAGCAGATCGCAGCTAAAGACAAGTTTCGACACGGACTTGTCAGCTCTAATGAAGCTCATGGACGCAAACGTCCTGTCCTACCCCCACTCCGAGGGAGGGGACAACTTCGACAACTCGGCCACCAATGGCCGCACCCTTAGCCACCCCCGCTCCGAGCACGAAGACGCCTGCACCCGCGCCTGCTACTCGGCTGCCCACGCGTTGAAAAACGCATTCGGTTGCGGCCCCGAAGCCGCCGACGCAGGCTGGCTCGGTCAACCAGCCTACGTATGCGACGGTGACAGGACCAACAACGACACCGAAGCCCGTTGCTCGGCCTCCAAGGCCGCAAGAAGCCCCAGGAGCGTTATCAGACCCTACGCAGCCTCTGGAGGAGGATACAATGATGCCTCAGCGACGCTACCCGTCATTGGTGGTCGAGCGGTTGCCCAACTGGGCGCTCCACTTCCGCCAAATAGCGGAGAAGCTTGGACGACGACCAAACGCGCGGCCCTTTGGGCAAGGGCTACGCTTCATCCCAGCAGACGGAGAGGAATACCGAGTGGTTCAGGCATACCTGACCAAACTCGAAAAGGACGAGGGAGTGAGTTGGTTTTCCAATTTAATTAAATAAGTAGTAGAAAAGTAGAAAGATAAAGTATAATGTTTGCGGGATGATTACATTAATACGCTTCCTTTCCTTTTTTCCCGATAATAGATTATTTACCGTTAAGTGTTTTTTAGATAGTTAACGTTTACTGGTAATAGACTTTCTAAGCGCAACCGTGCCCTTACAAAGCAACCAGATGCCCATGTTCTCAGCAATCCTATAAATAATCAGTTGTTTGTAACTTGAAGCGGCCCGATCAAGGAAAACTGCAACGCTCTCTTATTGTATTCAAACGCACACAAATAGGGATGGAAAAGAAATATCGATAATAGTGAGGGCTTATTATATTCAACTATTTCGGTAAATGTAATATGTCTAGGTTATAAGAAATTTTTATAGTTTCAAAGAAAAACAACGAAATTGTAGTTAACGGGAAACACAAACCTAAACAAAGATAATTACTGGGAGATAAGTATTAATGTCTTTGTAGGGTTTATCTCTCTAATCGTGTAAAAAATATATCAAACATGTAGACAACCTTATTCACTTAATGTATTTTGCCAGTTGTAAATAACTTAGTCTTGTTAACCTACATACAATACTCAAATTGAAAATCTGTTTTGAAATACATAGGCGTAGTTAGGTGCATACTGGCAGCTGCTTTTGAGAGCCAATTTCTCCTCTAGGCCTTATCGTATTCATTATCTTAGAGCACATCACCACTTAACATAAGGATTAACATCAGTTGTGACTGTACCTAAACAATAAACCTAGAACTTAATTGTTTATAATATATAATAAATTTAAAAACTAGGTTAATCCAATAAAACGAAAATCATTTTGAAAAAGCCAGTTTCGATAATTTAATAAAATCTGCCCTGTATTAAGATATATAATATCGTTATTAACCTATCGAAAAATATATAATTAGAAAATCAGTAAGCATCGATAAACTACACACATGAGACGAGCGTACCTAATAAGGGAATCTATTAGCATATTATTATAAGGCACAATGCTAATTCACGACAAGGACGTTTGCGAATATAATTTGTATGATGACGATGTTTCTTATTTATGATATCTTGTACACGTATACTCTATAAGGCAATGTTTATTGAAATATGCAAATATCTCGATTCATAATTAACACTCGTTTCTGGTGAAGAAAACAATAAATCAGACATACAAATAAACGATCAAAATGTAATCAAAGGGGTGCGAATTGACAAATAATACGTCTAAACGTCTAGAGGTCATTCGATATTATACCTACCTAGTTATAACTCTTAAAACAGGGCTAGAAAAGAAATAATGTAACCATTTAACAAGAAAGGTAAATATGTTTAAGGTTACTCAATAAGTCAGTTGGTCATTTTGACAATGATACCCTTAGGCGCTTATCATTTCTACATGTGACATGTAATCACAATCGGAATACCAATTGCATATTTCGCAAAAGCTAAACTTCATCAGGAAATGCTATTTATTACCAAGTGTCAAATTCGTATTACGTATTAGCGATAATAGACAACCTGCAAAAATAAAGCAAATTGAAGCGACTATAACGCCAAAATAACAGATTTTTACTATATGTACATATATGTAAGCATGTACAGTAAGTATAACAAAAACAGAACTAACAATTTTTGGAGTTTTTGCCTGTCTATTAAATCTGGGTAATATTCGAATAGCCTTTGAAGAAGATATGCAATATTTGCTGTTGCAAATTGGTAGGTCTATCTGGCAATTGTCGCCAATAACATATTGATAACCTTTAAGAAAGATATGAAGCTTACAATATAACTACGGCCATATGTGGATATGTAAGATAACAATGCGTAACATAAAAAAACAACAGCTTGTAAGTATCCTACTGCTGGTAATAAATATCCTCTTCCAGAAAAAAAGACATCCATTTCAACATGCAATAACACAACGTCTTAGCAATTTCAGGGGCCAAGAAACCCATAGTTCTACTATGTTACTACTAAAAGAACATTTACAAGTGTTAAGATTTCTTCAGAATGGCTTCCTTTTTTGTCACTCGATAGTGTTATCAATTCAAAACTTCAAAAAATACCGAGATTTGAATTTGCGGATGTCCGATCAATATTTCGCAGGACATAATCGGAACATATCTTTTAATTTTTCATTTTAGTGACGACACATTTTAGGTACATATTATTTTTGTTGTGTAATCACGACCTGAGATAGCAATTTATAGCAAATAAACAAATGATAACACATGACGTTCACTTCTCTGTCGGTATACGTTGACATCAATATTTTATTATTTGTTGTTTTTACGTAAATCAGTTCTTCATTAACTTAATTTAGGTGAAGGAAAGGTCACAAATTTTGTTGCACGCCTGAAATCAATGAAGTTGAGCGAAATTCTAATTTAATATACAGTCATTTTTATATTAAATTTTAAACTCATGTTATATAATTTTAGCACCATTTTGCGTGATGAAGTTTGTTATTCGTACACAAGTGTAGCAAAATATAAATAGCAGTGCAAAAATACCCCTGAAAAACTCCCGTGTATTTTTAACAGTACAGTCAGTCGTCATCTTTTTAGACATAAATGTTAAAATTAGAATTCATACTTGAGATTGACAAAATTGCCTATATAGGAAATGTGAAAATTAAAGAATTCCCTGCATAATACATAAATGGCCATTTATGACTTTACTAAAGAGTAACATAGGTTACTGATACTATATATCCGAAATTCTCATATGACCTATTAGTCAAAAACTAACTGAATAACACAAAAGTGTTATATGCGATAATAAAACAATTACAATAGTTATTTACAGATAACGCTCTATCTTATCTGTGCTATGTGAGAAGGGCATAACAATTTATTCAAAGACGTTATTTGTTTGATATTCTATGATATAAATTCGATCCTGATTAATCCATACTAATAATATAAATGCAAAAGTTAGTTTGTTTGTTACGCTTTTACACTTAAACCGCTGACTCCATTATTATGAATTTTGGTATAGAGATGGACCGGACCCCGGAGACGGTGATAGGCTTCTTTTCGTCGCGAAAACCTTATTGCAAGTAGGGTAAAAAAGTTTCGTACAAAGTTTATCCCTTAACTTTATATGAAACTTTTTTTTCGTCATCCGATTTGTTTGACAAAATCAATATTAACGCGAGCGCAGCCGCACGTTAAATCTAGTTTAATTATAAAGTTTGAAATTATTTGTCAAATAGACCTCTAAAAGTCACTGTAATTTTTTCCTAATATTTGACAATATTTTAAAATTATTAGGCGACAATCTTTATCCTGCAATTATGGCATCGGCTTATGTAGACAAAACCGTCAAGGACAATTGAAAACAAAAAAGTAAATTTGAGAACGCAAAATGACGACCAAACTAAGAATAATTATTTGTATATCAAACAAATAATTGTGCTATGCGGGAGTCGAACCCGCAGCAATTTGGGCGGCGGTTAAAATGAAGCAACTTCTTTAACTGCTAGGCAACTGTAAAACTATTGGACAATAGACTATTATTTGACATTGAGAGTATAAATATAAACAATAAACGTTTTATTTTATGTATGTGTATATTTAGTTAAACATTCGAAACACAAATATGAATTTTAGCTTTCTGCGTTTCATCTTCATATAAACTTTTAACTATATTTAATCGAGCCTCGTCCTGGCGCGCAATGTCATTAAAAAGAGACCTGAAGCTTCGCTTCGCGTATTTATGTATGAACAAGGTATTTATATATGAGATTTTCAGTCACTCATCACTAGATATCACCATTCTTACCCTATCGATTTAATATTTGCTACGGATATGCGTAAGAACACATTTTACAATACTAAAAGGTGGGTAACAACACTAAAGCGGACATAAGCTAGTCCATAATAGATATAAAATATTATTGCTCCTTTTAAAGAGCCTATTCACGTACAATTCCGGCTAAAGCTATAGAGAATTATGACATAAACTACGACAAATTAGTCGAGACCTCTACTACGGTAACTTTAATAAATATCAACGAAACAACTACACATAATAACATGAAGGAATATTTACGCCACAATTATACTAAAATATTTCTATAGGCATTAGAAGATCGACCATTGAAATATAAAACGTATATCAGGAATACAGTTAAAGTTTAAATTTTATAAATTTCTATAAACATGGATACACTCGATCAAATAAATGGGCAATGATGTGACCCAGTTGGCGGATTAGCAGTGATATAAAATGATCGCACCCGCATATCCGTCGGCAGCCAATATAACTAACAGTCGAACAGTTTATTTAATAATGCCATTGTATCCGTGAACAGATTGGTCAACACACGCTTTGGACACGAAATGCGAGACGCGAGGCGATACCTACGCATGTAGTAAAAATAAAGGGAAAAGAACAATTTTATAGCATCGCTTCAGTCGTTTCCCGAGAAAACGAAAGCAATAAAAATGCTGCAAACGAGTTTCCAAAAGCCGCAACGTGTGTGGTAGATGAAGACTAAGAGTATCTGTAACACAAGTCTTGCACTATATATTCATAATAATTTCGACTAGCCAAAGTTTATAAATTAACCTGGCATACTCGTATTATCTGAAATCCAGAACCAAAATAATAATCCAAAAACATACCGTGTATACGTACGTAAATACGTATAAACATATTTTTTATCTAATAATTCCTTGGCCACATTATATTTGTCTCTAGTTATATATAAGTATTATTTTACGATCCGGATAGACATAAGTTTTTTTTTAATCATATTAGAAATAAGCATCATCTCATTTGTTTCAAGAATTTGAAATAAATGTTGTTATGAGTAGACGTAACATATATATGAATAAATCATTCATATAGATGATAAGACAAATGTATCAAATGGTTGGTTAGTATTTTAAAGAACATGGAAATAGAATTAAATAATAATGTAACCAGACTGAAGAATACTTTTACTGCGTGATATATTAGAAAAAAGAAAATAATTATTCATATAATAGTTGAAATATCAAAAAAATAATAACAAACTATATAAATTATGTTAACAATGGAAACAGCAAGTTTACAATATTTACAAGAAAAGAAAATTCAAAAACTAATGAAATATCAAATTGCCATGTCATAGGTTAATAAATGCATTTCACAATAATCTGGATGTACGTAAAACGTGTCAATATAAAAATACAAACAAAACGAGATAGCAATCGAACGTGCCGCAGAAAGGCCTACAGTGGTACGGCTCGACAAGTGTTGGTTCTCGGAACAAGCTCTTCGCAATTTCCAAGTATTCAAGTCTTTTATCCCTTAACGGAATAGAGATTGATGAGGGTGGATTGTTAAGTCTTAAGTGATCGACAATGGAACATTTAATATCATTAATATTATTTGTTGAATACAACGCGTTCTGTGGAACATACGCACGCGCTTTGTTTTCAAAACGGCTGTTTCCACTTACGAACACGTTACCGAGAAACCGGTATGGTTTGTAAATATTTAGTTCCTTATACACGAATACTTCAGAGCCTAGTAGTTATCGAGTGTCGAGCGCACTCGAAATTTTCACATTCAAATTGAGAATGTTTATATTATTACAAGATTTAAATCGTTGTTACTGGTGTGACCGTGGAGGCTAAATGCGTTAGTTTCGAAGTATGTTTTTCAAACAAATGTAAAGTATGTTATTATTAACTATTAATTAACACAAATTGTTCAGAATATACGAGGCATCACACAGATGTGTTAGTATACCATGTTCAAAGATTAAAGGTAACAGCAAAATACTTTCCTTAAAATGATAATTATTGTTTGTAAAAGGATTAGTAAGGTTAATAAAAATAATTAATTTCTAAATGAACATCATTTAAAGTAGGTACCATCTTACTCTGTAAAAAACATAAATAAAAAATAATAATAACATGAGTAATGTATGCGATCCTTCATAGTTTATATTAAAACTAATTACCGGATGTAGATTTTTATGTTTTGCAAAAGATCTCGATTACGTCAGCTTATACGTTGAAAATAACATAAAATGATAATGAGTTCCTAATTAAAATATGCATGCATCGAAGAAATCTTCTATTGTAAACAACTATCTCTTAGGTCTCTAAGTGGACCCTGGTATTTTTTTTTATTAATTCTCATACGAACATTATAAATTCATGGTCCTACTACATTCAATAAAAGGACTCGATGCAGTCTATTAATTATATTGGTATATAAATTACATAAGTTAATGTATGTACGGATTTAAAAACCTAAAGTGTATAATGTCTACAGAGTCATATATAGCCCTCATCAAAGCTTAAGAATATTCATTAGTGCTCTGAATATGAATTTCTTTCATCAACTTATCCATAATTACGATCGATAAGATTGTGTAAATGAATACGTAATTGCAAACAGGTACGACAAAATTGTAGTAACCAAGAACGGACAATGTTAACGAGACAAAAAATTAAAGCAAGAATACAATAATTTAAATTTGCGTCCCAAGATCGCTCTTTCCAGATAAGATCGATCCAATTAAAATAGTTAATAGTAAAAGCGAAATTTAATTTTCCATCACGTTTACATTTAATACTGAGTGAATAGAACATAATATATTCTAGAACATTACGAACTAAATAGTAAGGCACAGAATGCAGCTAGTGCTAGAAAACCAAGAGAATTTGCAATATCCATTGGTATTCGAGAAACAAAAAACTTGATATCTGTTTAACATCAGATCATATATAGATGTTTGTTTAAAAATGTTCTTTTTTGCCTACCACCTATCTACCTCAGGATTACTATATGACAAACAGGATTGTCAGTTGCTCACTTTATTTTCATTGTTTGTTGTGCCAAGAATTTATTATCTCATTTACAACCTGAAAACTATTTTATATGCAAAACTATTAATTTATTCTAAGGAAACATAAAAAACATGAGTATTTAATTTTGTTATTTAACGACGTTCACACAAACATGTATATAAACTAATTGCGATTGAAGATAATAAATACAAGACAGACGTTCTTATAGAGTAATATACGTTAACTTTTATTTCTTGCAATCGAATACCGAATCATTATATTTAAATTATCCGCGTTTAGACACTTATTCTGTTTTGTGCCGAATCTCGCAAACCTATTAAACTCTTACGCAATTAATATCTGGTATAACATTTACACTTAAATTTAGTAAATTACAACAGGTGCAGATCAATACATTCATAACTATTCATAAAATATATTACGTAAAATTATTTGATTACATATTTATATCTATAATTCAAATGTGTAATGTATTACATTTGTAAAATATATTACGTTTATTGTACTAAAATTGCCAATTGATTGTAGACTATTTGGAAGTTTTGTTTTTGCTAATTACGTAATAAGGCGGCCGTTTGACTGATTTTCATTTTCATTTTTACGCACTGAAAAACCACTAGATGGACTTTCTTTCGCAACAATTGTTCAGGATAAATCAACAAAATCTTTTAGATTTTTTTTAGTAATATATTATATGTTTATTATCTACCGTACTTAATGTATAGGCGTCATTATTATTAAGCCAGTCACGTAACAGTTAGTGCCTCATTTATTAACAACAAAAATTTTAATAATGGCTAGGTTCGGGCCCATTCAACAAATAAATGCACTACCTTGGTAGGCTTCAACGAGTGCGGTGTGTAGAGACTCATCAGGTGACAAGCACCGTCAATTAAAAAACATAATGGCGACACTTAAACTTAGAGAATACCCTACGAACATTGTATTCTTTCAACGCGATGTTTTCCTGGAAGCTCAGTCTCATTGCCGAGATTCTACATCACGTGGATTGAAGCGGTGATCTTACACTCTACCATAGAGTCAACTTTTAAAGTAACAAGTCACCTTACATGTTTTATTCAGATATCCTAAACATAATCTGAGTATATATTACACTATATAATATTTTTACAATACAATAATAAATTCGAAGATTACTGTAATTTATAACAAACAGTATTATATAATTTGTTTTGGCAAATTAGGTGGCATTCATAAAATGTTCCACTGTTTTCGTACGTCTTAAGAGATTTATGAGAAAACATGAATTATGTATAAAAATGTATTCTAAGTATAACCGAACCGAGAATACGTACAAAATTAGAATAATTTCATTATCATAATAAGTTGAGAACTTCGTTTTTCAACTTTTCAGCATTACGACCCATTATAATAATTTAAATATAAAAGTTTTATATGGGCTGGTTAACACGGCAAAATTTAGCACTTCTTTATTAAACAGTGATTTTTTATTATTAAATGGTTTGTACGCTTCTACGAAAGCGTTCAAATGCTTACGAACCGTGAAATATAATTATCTATATAGCTTTGTCTACTAATATCTTGCATGATATTTGTACCTGATAATATGTAATTGGCTAAAACTTCACGCCTCAACTACTCGAACGATAATCATGGAATTTTGTTTACACGTTGTCAAGGGCACAGACAAGGATATAGAGTACTCTCATTCAGAAAGAAGTATTATTCCTAAGAGGTATAAAAAAACACGTAGTCCCACAGGAGCTACGACAATCCGTGTTGAAATTAAAGGGGCGCAAAGTTGGTTTGTAGGTCCGAGGTGAGGTCTACTGGCAGAACCCGGTGGTGTCGCAACTCAGAGATATACTTGTGAATCGTGAAGCGGTTAGTCCGGTCGACCGACTGAAAGAAATACGAAAGTAGTTCCCAATTCTTAGCGTACACTGCGGATACAGGACTACGGTTTGGCCTTTAGTCAATATTTCTATGTAATCCCAGTCTGGAGAGCATTCGTAAAGAGAATTTAATCACATAAAAAAGACGTAAGCTTAAACAGGCCATTTGAGAGAGTTCATTTTAGAGCTCGAAGCCTAGTATTAGTTGAGACACGATGCATGGTCGCGCGGTATCTTGTCGTTCCACTATAACGGTTGATGACATAATATAGGGTTTTACTAAGTAGTATATAACCCTACGAGTACCCAAGCCATAGAGTATCTAAAGAAACGCGTGAGTTTTCAGTACTTAATACTATTAGTAAACTGAAAATTGATTAAATACAATGCAAAATCTATGTACCGACATTTAAGGAACTCCATATTTTAAAGCGTTTTTCAGGGTTGTCGTTAAATGGAAAGAAATACAATTGTATGTACAACAAGGTAAATAAACCAAAGTCAAGTAAACTCAAAGTTTGTTAACTAATTGGCCATTAATAATACATTGTAATTTCTATTATAAACCAGCACTAAACTGTCGGTTAAACGACAGTACCGGCTTTTGTAATCTTTAAAAAACCGTTAACGAATGTTTATGTGACGTTCAAGCTGTTTAATATTCCATCGGGAGAGTAAACAGGGGTCAAATGACCCATAAGTCTGATCCCGGCTTACCGAGTCGCGTGGAAGAGGTAGCTATTTACATTTTTCCAAGAAACACCTTTCTTTCGTAAGGCCTACTTACGATTCATGTAATTCAATTTGAACAGAATAACGTATGTAATTCCAACGATACACGTTATTTCTAGAAGCAATATTGCTGATTTATTTTTCTTGTATATATTTTATTCTGTATTTTGTCTTTCTCTATTGTGTAGGTTCCGTTGTTGATTTATTATTTATAAGAAACGATAGACAACTAAACTGTATAATACAGAGTCCGGCCAAGTTTCTTGAGAGTAGTTCTTAGGTCAAACACTCTATAATTTATTTAATTAACTTTGCCATATATCATTTTATGAATATAATATACTTTAGATGTAATATAGAGGTAACGAACACAACTATGAAATACATCATCAGTACATCAATGTTATTAAATTTTATATATTTTTTATTCGTCAATTTTGACTCGCTAGTTGAAAAGGCAGAGTTACTTAATTTTCTGTACATAGGTAATTGAATTGATTTTACATTCTACCTAAACTTAAAAAAAAAGTACCACTTAAGTACTTTGGAATACCACTTAAGGCGACTTCAGTATTTAATGAATTTTTGCTCAAAATTAGGGACACTTCTATTCTTCTACATCTACCTTTGTCCTTCTGTATCCATGACAACGTTTATGCAATAGTTTCATAATGATCGGTCGAATAGTCAAAGCGTAAAAACGTAACAAACAAACATTCATTATGGCACAATAATATTATCTAGAATGTCATAAAATTAAACATTTTGAATTATTGGCATTGGCAAATACTTCTGCACCGCCAAAACAAAAACAAAAAAACCTTTTAGAACGTTAAAAAATCATAGTAAACAAAATAAAGAATATTTATCATATTTTTACCTAAAGTGTCCTTTAGTATATTCAATAGAAGTAGAAAACTATATATTTGCTTTAAAAGGAAATAAAATATTTTATCGCCGTAAGGTCAACGAAAGTTACAGAAAATATATTGTCAGAATTCAGTTAAGTTTTGACGTATGTAAATTTACCAATGACGTGAAATTTGACCTTAGATATTACTTTAAAATTTCATATGTGTTTGTATCTTACATGAAAATAATATAATTATTATATTATAACCACATTTTATGTGCGCCTTTGCTCGCGTTAATATTGATTTTGTCAGAAAAATCGGATGACGTAATAAAAAGTTATATAAAAACTTTATCCCTCTCTTTACCCCACTTCCTACAAGTTTTTAGTAGTCCTAGAAGTAAGAAAAAGAAGCCTATCTCCGTCTTCAGACTCTCTCTATATCTCTGTGCTAAAATTGATCACTATCGATACAGCAGTTTAGGCGTAAAAGCCTAACAGACAAACAAACTCACTTTCGCATTTATAATATTAGTACGATTACAAATGAGTAAGTAGCGTACGTCTACGCTCGCTTTCCCAGAAATTGATTGTGCAGACATCAAAACGATACGTAAATAATTACAACAGTGTATATATGTTAGTGCGAGAACTACAAAGATATGTGAAACATACTTGTGCATTACGTTTGGTTATAACTGTCATAATTTAAAGATAAACGCAATTAATTCAAAACGCCCCCCAAGGTTTTTGTCTGGTCTTACATTAATTAGAACCACCATAACTAGTTAGAAGTTACGAAAGATCGCTGATTAAGGTCTGTATGGTGCATTGAAAACAAACCTATTTGAAATAATTGAATAAATTAAAATGGCATTTTAATTAAACAAAGTCTCATACAGCACTATAAAGCAATCAGTACCTTAGTCTTGTATAGTTGTTTTTTGCGACATTGTGGTTTAAAGTACTCAAGACTGGTTCGTGTTAATGCTAAAAAAAATAATGATGCACCCTTAGTAATTACTAGCTCGCTCAGTAGGCGTTCTACTGTCCTTTCTCGACCACAGATGTGCCTACAGCATACAAGAATAGAATAATATCCGATCGCAAAAAAAACATCAACCAGCACTATGGTTGCTGAGTTAAACGAAATTTATTCATCTTATTTAAAAAGATTCAACTTTTTTAGTGATATTTCTACTCTGAAGTAAGCATTCCACCCAAAGAAAAATAAGTAAAAAAATAATAATTATTTATTTATTTATTTATTTACTCATTCGAAATCCAACAGCGTACATATACATAGTTAACGTACATATTTAAAAAACACATAAGGTCATAACAGGATTTTACAAATATTAATAGTATATACACTATATAATGCAATGTGGCAAATGAATATAAATGAAATAAAACCCAAAATGAGAACAAAAAGAAAAGTTGTACGGTATTAATTATAAAATAATCGTGGCGCGTGATGTGTGCGTGCTTGTGTATATGTGCGAGCGTGAGCGTGTGTGTGTGGTTTGTGTGTGTGGTGTGTGTGTTAGTGAGTGTGAGTATGTCTTTGCATGTGAAATGTATGTTTATAGTCTAGAGTCCGTTATGGATGTTTATGAGTTCGTTTCTAAATAATTTTCTGCTATACTGGAAGATATCTATATGGTTATACATTTTATTGTAAGTGCGAGCAAGGCGACACACTACCGAGTTTTGTGCATAGTTGGTATTTGCAAATGGAACATCAAAAAGTTGTGTATTGTGCGTGCGATACTTGGGTGTTCTAAACGATATTAGGGCTAAAAGTTCTGAGCAATCTATATACCCGGTTAAAACATCCTGTAAAAACATCATATCATGCTGGCGGCGGCGAGCTTGCAGTTGATTCAATCGAAACTCCTTACACGCTTCGTTATAGTTGACATATGTTGTGTAACTTTTAAAACATAAAAATTTTATAAATTTTTTTTGAATACCTTCAATTCTGTCAATATTTTTGCTGTAATGAGGTGTCCATATCACTGAAGCATATTCAAGAATACTTCTAACATAGGCATAGTATAACATCTTCATACAGTCTAAATTTTGAAATGGTTCACTTATGCGTTTAATAAAACCTAGCTGTTTGTGAGCTTTACTTACAATTACATCTACGTGTTCGTTCATAGATAGCTTATGATCTAATATGACACCTAAATCTTTAACGCTATTAACTTTTTTTACAGGTTCATTATTTATGCTGTATTGAAAGTGAATGTTTTTAGTTTTACGCGAAAAAGTTATATTTAAACATTTACTGGTATTGACTTTGATTCGATTTCTTTCATAATATTTTTCTAGAGTGGTAATATCACGTTGTATATTTTCGCAGTCAGAGACCCTTTTAACCTTTAGGTAAATTTTTTTATCATCAGCAAACAAGATAAATTTAGAGTGTTTAAAACATTCGCCTATATCAAAAAGATATGCATTATAAAGAAGTGGACCCAGAATGGATCCTTGCGGGACGCCAGAAGGTATTTTGATAAAATCACTCCGAGATCCTCCTATTATAACAGCCTGAATTCTGTTTGTAATATATGACTCCAACCATCTATGTAAGTTGCCACGTATACCGAGGAAATGAAGTTTCTGCAGTAAGATAATATGATCTACTCGGTCAAAGGCTTTTTCAAAGTCAGTATAAATAACATCGACCTGGTAATTGTTATCCATGCTATTTAAAATATAATTTATGTACAAAGAAAGATTAGTAACACTAGAACGTTTTTTCATAAATCCATGTTGCTGGCTCGGTATAGGTTTAAAGATTACTGGACTGATACATTTGTAAACTAACTTTTCAAATACCTTCCCCAAGGTGTTTAAAATAGAAATAGGTCGATAGTTTTTTATTTCAGCCTTCGTTCCACTTTTATGCAGAGGGACAATTAGAGCTTCTTTCCATTTATCAGGAAAATAACAGAATTTATTAAGTGAATTGTTAAATAAGATGGTTAATGGCTTTGCAAGTTTTTCAGAACATTTTTTAAAAAACAAAGGGGTATAATTATCGCTCCCAGCACCTTTATTTATTTTGAGTGAAACAAGAATTTTAGTAACAGTTTTTTCATCAACAATATGTTTAGAAACGGAATCTATCGTTTCTAACCGCGATGGAAATCTGTATAGTTCAACTGACGGGGTATTTTTGGTGAACACACTCTCAAAAAATGAATTAAACCCATTGCAAATATCGAGTTTAGATGTGTATATTTTTTCTGCTAATGTTAATTTGCTGGGATAGCCTGATTTATTATTTCGTAAAGTTTTAACATATGACCATAAGTGTTTAGGATCGGATTTAATTAGTTGTTGTACACGAAATAAATGGTTGTTGTAACATTGCTTTTGTATATGCTTTTGCCTAGCACGCAACAATGAGAATTCATCGTAATCTCGCGGATTTCGATGCTTTTTCCACTTTCTATGCGCTTTTAATTTATCTTTAATTATATGTTTTAATGATTTGGAATACCATACCGGGAATTTATGTGAATTGTTTTTTACAGTTAGCGGTACACAATTACTTATTATATTATTTAGGATAGTGTAAAAATTATTAAGTGCATCATTTATAGTATTAGCATGGATAATATCATTCCAATTCTGTTCTCCCAATAGTTTATTTAATTTAACGAAGTCGGCCTTGTAGAAATTATATACTTTTAGTTGGTTAAGCCGCATATTAGGTAAGAGTAAGTCTTGCATTTCTATATCTAGTCCGGGATGATACACGTCTTCTTTAACTAGTGGAACTTTTAGTCTATCTACACGAATAGCCGTGTCACTGAAGACCAGATCAAGTGTGTTGCCACTAACGTTGGTAATAATATTATACTGGCCGAGTCCTGCCAAATCGCAAACATGTACTAAACTGGAGGCCGTTTTTTGTAATTCTAACGATCCTTGTTTGAGTAATATGGGACCCTTAGAGGTCCACTTTAAGTTAGCAAGATTAAAATCACCAGATAGTATGTAGTGGTCCTTTGGATAATCCGTAAATATTTTTGTTAATTTGGCTGTAAGAGCCTCCAGTCGAGCAGCATGTAAGGAATCTGGTGGTATATATACTACACCTATATGAAGATCACGTTTATCATATGTCCTAAGTGATCGCCCTGGTACAGTGATCCACACACACTCAACTTCTGGAACTGCCCATTCAGGTCGCTCCTGTACATTGAGAATATTAAGTGAACAGATCATAACCCCGCCTCCAATTTTTTTTAAGGAGGTGGCTTTATTTCGATCACACCGATGAACAGTGTATTTTTTATCGCATAACTCACTGTCATAGACACCTTCAGTTAACCATGTTTCCGTTAAGATGCACAAGTCAAAATCATTTAATAAAATATTGAGACGAAGCTCCCTAGTTTTAGTCCGTAATCCTCGCACATTTTGATAAACAACGCGTAATGGTTTACTAGTCATAAAGAAGCAATGTAAGAGTTACAACCAATATAGTAATCAGGTTTCGTTTTAATAAGTTACATATATAGAAATTATGTGACCGTATATGCAAGTAATGTTTATAATAGTTGACGTTTAATATATTAGCGAGCTTTTTATGTACTTTTATCAGACAGTTAAACAAGTAATTACGTGTAATTTGTGAGAGCACAACAAAAGATACTTCTATAATTTTATATAATGTGTGTATGCTGGTGGTGTGTATTAAGAGTAAGGCAATGATTACATTAAAATATGGGACACTTGCTGTGGAATTAGTTGGTAGGTGTTTGCGCCAGGTTATAAGCATAATTGATATTAGAAAATAACAATATAAAGCAATAACAATGCATAACAATACTGATCCATACAACGTGAGTTTACCCACCGTAAAATTATATTTCATACTTAAGTAATAATTTATACTATTTTTGATAAGTCCTTTTGATAGTTTATAGTTAGTACTGGAGACGTTTCGTTTTTTCTTAAAAAAATGCAGCAGTTCCTAACCCAGATAAACTTGTATGCTTTTTCTTTAGCGAGAAGTTTCGCCATGTTTAATAAACGTTTATTTTCTGGGATAAGATGTTCATTGACAAAAATATTTTTGGATGGACCTGGTAAACCAATATCATCAGTAGATATTCCCTTCATCCTGCGCACCCCAGATATAATATTGTCTTTAATGTTCCTTTCCTTGAATTTAACTACAATTGGTTTAGGTCTATCCTTTAGTTTCTGTAGCGGTTGGATTATAGGATCTACGTTCAGATTCCAGCGTACGTTTTCACAAACGTACAAAAAAGTATAGAATATACGTGAAATTCGATGAGCACTACATACACTACGTCGTAGTTGTTGTCCTAAACACAATAAATATTCAAACTAACGGATTTTCATATAGTTTTCACTAATAGACGGAGTGATTCATGAGGAAGCTTTAGGTGCAAAATACATTATGATTTTTAATAAATTCCCCGAACTATTACGTTGGCTGCTTAAAAATTTGTCCCAACTGTACTAGACTTGTACTGTCATGCGCCGAAACCAATAGAGTTATACGAAAACAATTTTACGAAAAGCAAGTTATACAAAATTACGAAATTATTTTTATTGAAAATGTATTAAGCTGTAGCAAAGATATCTTTTTTGTATGATTCATGGAGTTACCCGTGCGAAACCGGGTTACTAATAACAAGTAATTCCATGTGTAGTATAAACCTATATAAAAAAAAAAATCTTAATATTTTCAAGTGAATTACCGGTCCAACTACTAAAATGTAAATGAAAATTTATATTAATTTAATTAATATTCGACTGAATCTGTTATACTATTTAAAATGTTATTATGGATAATGTATATATTATTTCTTATCTATCTCACAATTAGTTCAAAAAGTGTTAAACTTAAATGATTCCATACTTATTTAATACAAATCATGGAGTTTGGTACAATATATATTCGGAATTTTTAACTGAATCTTAATTTGCCACGAATGGATATCTATACACATATTCAAACTATTTGTTGATATTATCATGAACAAGGGAAGCGAATTACAAACATTAACTACCAGAATGTATTCTGAGTTGGCGCAAAAACTCCGTAATGAATTCTAGAAAGGGACTCGCCATCTTGTTTGAGGCATTGTTTGAACTCTTAGATGATTATTAAAATATTCTATCAACGTAACATTGATAGAACAGTACATAAACACACGATGCTGTTAAATAAGAAAAAAGAAAGCTACAAGTTCTGCAAAATTAGCTACAATGATGACTTACGGATACAGTATCAATAGACGTGAGTTGGAATCCTTGCAAGCAGCCTGAGTTTTCGGTGAAGGAAAACATCGTGATGAAAATGTAGCAAAGTAGTTAGACTAATAAAACTTTTTCTAATGACCGCAAATTGAGAATCTGTCGCCAAATATCTATAGGTGTGTTCCGGCAGCTGCAGTTGATAGCCAGTCCCTTCACTGGGCTTAGAGCCAACATAGCTACTTAACGCCAGGTAAGATTGTGGCCATAATGGTATAAAATAACCTAATAAGGTATAAAGAAATTATGTACCTATCGGTTTATAGCAACTGTGGAATCGCTTGAGAACCTAGATACTAGTGCCATTTTCTTTTCTCTCAGCATAATTAGGACCATTTATGATCTTTTTCACACATATTAAGCGACTGAGCGCAATCACGTGCCCTTGGCAATTTTTTCATACGGTCACGTGCGTTCAATGTGAAGTTAGTAGCAAAGAATAGGAATACTGAACCCATGAATATCTTCACATACCAATGCTTTAAATGTGCTATTGTTGAATAGCGTTACATTCTTTATATTTTTGAAATCGTTGTTGCAAGAAAATTTAAAATCCAGTAATGTTGGATTTGTCAGACCATTTCTTATTTAAACCGATTTCAGAAAATAAGGTTCCGTGTTACTGTATGTATGTATGTTTTTATGTGAGTCGGTCAATATCTTAGCGAGTTGTAAACCGATTCTATTGATTCTTATTTTATAGTTAAACCCTTAGTTTAACCATACTAATAATATAAATAGAAATTTCGTTTGTATGTTTGTTATGCTGTCACGCCTAAACCGCTGAATCGATTATGATAAATTTTGGTACTGATATAATTATCCGATTTGTTTCACAATACCAGTAATAACTCAAGCGTAGCCCCACGTAAAATCTAGTATTTACTAAAATTATATTCCCTAATACGGATTTTAAATTTAGACGTAAGAAGTAATCTCTGGGACTATCAAAGCATGTATTACTATAGGAGGCTACATTATCTGTGAATTATTTGTGTTATGCGGTTTATTACTTTGATTTACATACTAGCTAGTGCCACCGACTTCGTTCGCATTTTCGTGTAAAATGCGTACTTAGTGGTGCCAACGTCGTAAAAGCAATATCCATGTTATATTTCAAGTATATAAGCCTGGTAGTTTTGAGAGATATCGTGATGAGTCGGTCGATGATATTTCGCTAATATATATATATATATATATGTATATATATATATATATATATATATATATATATATATATATATATATATATATATATATATAGTTTTCTTCCACCCACTGATTACCATTATCACTGCTTACCCTATATTAACTAAGCCCAAATGTTACGATCACGAAAATGATGCAAAAAACGTGCAAGCAATCCAGTGCCTAGGAGACTTTCACTAACTCACCACCAGATCTGCAAACCTATACCTACCCCTAATCCACTTACAATCTGACATGCATATCCCATAGACAATGAAGAGACCCACTAAAAATTAATTTTACGATAACGTACGGTTGACTCGCAAAAGACGAACGAAGTCGACAACACAATCTAGTATAATAATAAACACGTACTAAATTGCAGACAACTGCTAGTTCAATCAATATACATTAACATTGCAAAATCTAATGTAATTTCTAAGAAACTGACATAATATTGTTAATCAGAAATATACTTGATGAATAAGCACAGAACAATATTGAGAATGATATGCAACAAGTTAAAATTTGTACAGTACCATACTTACTTAACTATAATATTGCACGCCTCATACCAAAGCGGATGAGGTTGTGCTCTACACTCGATACAGCACTATATTTTTTTTTTGTGCTTAAGCTGCCTCTACCACAACCAATTTCCATTTATACGATAATATGAGTAGATGTATTTAAAAAAAACGCTTCAATTAATTTATCTCATATTTGTAAAATAATTTTATATTGCTAACCTGGAAAAAACTGTTTAAAATAAGTATTACGGGGACATCCGAATTTTTTTATACGAGGTGTTCACATTAACTCCCAAAAAATGACGTATCGATCCCAGGTATCGGTTATTACTTTAGAATAACATCAACCAGGTACCTATTTCATATCAAAAGCCTAGTACCCGAAGTTTAATAATAAATTGATTTTTGCACGCCTCTGTTTGAATTTATTACATTTACAAGTTTTTGGTATTGGCATTTTTTTCCTTTTTTTATGAAGAGGCAAAAATACCGAAACCATACAGCCGAGTCGTACGTTATTTTATAATAAAAAGGTTAGCGCTTCAACACAATATAGACTATTTAAAATTATATACGAGTTTTTGTGGAAAACTTCTTATTCGCTTACTGTGAGGAAAATATGACATGAAGGGCCGGAAAGTACTTAGAAAACGTGACGTTCGCTGTTCAAAAACAATTTTGTAAATTTTACATGTTATTACAGATATTTATTAATTTATTAAAGTTTTATTATTACCTACGAGCAATATATAAATATATTAAAATTTGTGTACTGCTATTAATAACAGTATATCATGTACGGTGCGAGGACAGGACAATCACTTGTGACGTACTATTGATAGGGAGGTCGCAGAAAATGTAACAGCGTGACAAAGGACGGGAGAGAGTCTCAAATGGAAAAAAATGCGTGACGTATTACGAGAATGTCCTCATAAAAGAAACACAGTATAGCCTTGTCAATAATGTTATAACATATCCTACATTACTATTATCCAAAGGAAATCAGAGTGAAACGTGCACGGGGCTGATTATTGAGAAGAAACGAAAGGGATTGAAAAGAAACAAAAGGGAATCAAAGGTAATGAGCGCGAAAGGAGAAAAAAAAATACAACCCAGCGGCACATGTGTCCGGTTGTCAGCGCGGGTTGGTAGTTCACAAAAAATCAGGTAAAAGGAATAAAGATAACATTAATAACGCATGACCCCTAATGGATCGTGTAACCCGACATATGCTGTTTCAACCAATCCCAAAATGTTTTTGCCGAATCCGATATGCCCACTCTGGGCCGTCTATATTGTATTAAATTGGACGTTTCTGCATTTCGCACACGGGGTGATATTTTAGTCGATACACATATTGAAAGCACGTAAACTAAATTATTATAGATAAAAGTTGGACATTTATTATGTTCGTTTGAAAATATGTTTTGTTAAGTCATGTAATGTAGGCAAATAATAAATTATTAGCAACAAAAATAATCAACCAAAATTTACAGTACGTATATACCTGTACCAATTAGTGTTGTAAATAATCGTAATTGGTTACTATAAAGGAGAGGAGCAAAAGAAGTTTATTTAACTTCTATTAATATATGTATTTTATAGTTGATAGGTTTTAGCGATATGACTATTTATATCATCTGATCTTAAGTGGCGATACGACCCAACTTGTTCGACACGCTAAACCTGTGGAGGGACTTGCTCTCAAGTGCAACTGCCGGAACACACCTATTGGTATTTGGCGGTAGATTTTCATTCAATTTAAGGGTGGTAGTCAGCCAGGCGAGCATTAGAAAAAGCCCTACCACCATGTAAAATTAATATAGACAGAAATAACATTTATTTCGATGATAAAGTTAGTATTTTCTATATAACATAATAAGATATAGCTAGTGTATAATTTAGTTGACGTAAAAGTTAAGGCAGATTTACACTTATTGAACGATAATTTAAAAGTCTATAGTAATTTAAAAACAATTAGTGTAATGAGTTCGAAAGATAAAGGGATAGAAACGATTTAAAGAAAAAAACTGGACAAGTCTCATCCACAGATAATGAAAAAGTGTATTTTATTACATAATAGCACTAAAGTTGAAGTTCAAGTTTAACTTTCTGCCGCGAAACATGTGTGTTGCGGCAGTTGCACTTGAGAGCCAGTCCCTCCCATAAGCATAGCTAGTCTACCATTTTGGGCCACATTGTCATTTAACATCACGTGACAATGTGGTCATAAAGCTTAACCCATATAGTATTTTAAAAAAACTGCCTTTTACCTAAATAAGGCATACCGGGATACACCGTTATGGGTTTATCACCATATGCATCATATCCCCGACCTCGTCGAATACAAATGTCTACTACACGGCTAATTGATTACTTCTGTTTTATTTTTCTAAACTTCTTATAAGACTCATGAAGCCATTTTAACGAAGTACATCGATTGTTAAAAACGATAATAATTATTTATGTTGAAGCCATAATCAAGTAAGCATAGATGCGGTATTCAACGTTACACTTTCATATAAGGACAAAACAAAATACAACAACATTCTATATAAAGCCAGCATTAATATTCATAGAATTGCACCCCCGTTTTTACGACCAGTTAATTATACAGGGATTATTCATACGCGGACCGCCCGCAACGGCATAGCCGTATGGAGATCTCACTTTAATACTATTGGCAGTTATGTGTAGTCACACCTATTGAGGATAAAGAGGCAAATAATTGAATAAATTTAATAGTAGGATACTGGGATTGTGTCCTATGATCGCGAACACACACACATCGGGTTTAACAATGACCAGAGTTACAGCCTGGCGTGTCACGTTTCGGCATCAGACCAATCAGACCAAGTTATCTTTGTACACATTCGTTTGAGTAATGAATATAAAAGAAATGTATGAGATGACATTTTTGTTTAAATCAGGTGATCAGTGTTTCTATGGAAGAAAACAGCTAGGTGTTCTGATTCTGTGGATTTTGATACGACCCCGATCTATGAAACCTAATTAAATGTAGTCAACATATTTACTCAATAGATTTATTAGCTGAACTTTGTATTCAGACTCCACGCTGCGAGTTCATTAGGATCCCCCGCCAGACTACATTTTATGAGCATGATTAAGCTTTCATTTATTATAAAAATTAATTATTAAACCTATGTGGTTATAACAGCATATAATTATTAACTACTAACTTCAGAAACGACTGCTATGTTAATTAAGGTAAGGCAAAATTACGTTGCGATTCTTGAGAACTGAGTTGGAAAGACTGAAATGCTAGTGAATACTTTGCACCAGAGTACAACAGAGCTGCTACTGTATGACAGAAATAAATTTGATAATTTTGATTCTAAAAACGAATCTTAATTATTATTTTTTTAATATCACAGACACAATCGATGTCCTTAACCTAACCTTCTAATTAATATGCTAAATGCAAATGTTAATTATTTTTGTACATGATGCTATCACACCTTGATTACGAATACTACAAAAAGGACGTAGGGTACTTTTCATCCACAAAAAATTACTTTTCTCGATGGATAGAAAAATGAGTTTTAACCGTTCATCCATCAACGAGTATCGCTATCATATCAGCATGCAAGTTTCTCACCAACTCCACAATTGGCGGCTCCGGCAATGCGACAAAACAAACGAGGCACTTCTTTTTACCCCTTATTCTACGAAATAGGGCCGGCACAACAAGCCTTCTCTTCACTATATAAGCTGTCATCTCAGTATTCCCACCCTATGACCTTAGCGTAATGGCCGCAAACACACATGATGTTATAGGAGATTCTAGAGGAGTGACTGGTTTTTAAGTATAACTTCCGAAACAGGCTCATTGTAGGGATTCGAACTCATTTCCATTAACGCGACATCCTTACACATAACCAGCCATCATCGCTTGGCCTCGAATATATTCATTCTTATAATACAGAAATTATATGATTATAATGTATACAATAGGCGAAAGTTACAAAATTAATATTCATGCTTAGTCTTATCCATTCTAGTTACTCTACACATCACACTGTTATCCAAAGGACTGTATTAAATCGACACTATTATACATAAATAATCATGTATGTGTGGTTGCAACCAAGTCGGGTACATTCCCAATCAGTCTGCTTGTTTACTGAAAATACATCGGGTTATCCCAGAACGTGACACGTCTTAAAGTGCCACTACATAGAAAGTTAAGCTTAGTGTACATATATTAATTGCAATCTTAACGCAATAGACTTGTTCTATATATATATGACATTTCATTTTTTATAAAACTGCCTCGTCCCTATCAACGAAGCGAACATGTTCTAAGGAGCAACGCATAATAAACAAATCCTGAAAGCGATTGCTTAATAGCAATGCTTTTTAGGTATCCTGGGTCCAAACTTTTTCTGAATCAGGTGGTATGTCTTTTTCTAATGCCCTCCCTATCTACCACCCTCAAGTAAAAAATAAACCGCCAAAAACCTGTATAGGTGTGTTCCGGCAACTGCACTTGACAGCCAGTTCCTCCACTAGGCATAGCATGTTCACCATCTTTGATTACATCGTCACTTAATACCAGGTGAGATTGAGGCCATAACGCTAAACTTTAACTATAAAAAAAATTAAAGTTAGGTTATTTTGTGTTACACTTCTCGATTTCAATCCAGTGTTATAGATCATATTTATAAAATAAGTTATCGAGTTACGAGACGAGATTGCTTCGATCCGCTACTGGTTATAATGCCACGGTCACTCGGCTCAGCTTAATTATAAACACCGAGTCGTCATTATTTTTTTTACATTGAGACACCTCTCAGATATGATTCTCAAAAGAGCGTAAAATTATTCTATAGCAATTATAAATATTAAACGAGTAATGTTAGACCGAGAAAAACTTATTCACTTTGGAATATCGATTCTGTTTGAGTATTATGAAAAATACTGTTTTATTTTTATATTGGAGAACGTTAGCTGTCATCAGTATGCCCAATCTTTAATTTTGGAATATAATTTTTAAAGTAACTAATGTTTTCATGTTTCGAATCAGATTATTTATTAATTTTCTCGGCAATCGTGGTTTCTAATGGACATATTAATTGTTAACCGAATTTTAATTTATCTTATTTTTTTACGTGATGCGTGCACAGACAAACATACAAATATTCCAAAAACGCTGGAAATGTGTTCTGTTGGTTATCATTTAACATTTAGCTATTTAATTAGGAAACAATTTCAATGTACGAAAACTACTTTTCTACACATTTATTATATGTATAGAAGATATGACATAACTATAAATTTACATATTCATAACAGAAAAAACTAGGTTCAGAGTCATGATTCATGTTATAACATTGTATGACTTACCGTTGAACTGCTGCTGGTGACGGAGCCTCCATCGGTGGTGGCGGTGGCGGTGGAGGTGGTGGTGGCGGTGAAAAGGCCTGCACACTCGCCTGTACCGGCGGAGGCGGAGCATCGGGCACATCCGGCAACGATTCAGCCACTACCGTCGGTAAAGTTAAATCCGTCTTCGAGTCCGACAGTTCTTTCAAATCTGGCAAATCTGGTAATTCTGTCTCCGGTAGGGTTGTTACCATCGGTGTAACAGGCGAGGTTACCACGGAAGGAGCTATAGATCCGTCGGTGGTGACAACGAATTGTATGTCACCGGCGATTCCCGGCAGATGTGGGAGATCGATTGGCATCTCTAATTCAGGAACCTGCACAATTTGAGTCGGTTTCAAAATAATATAGATGGCGTTTACTGCTGCGTTATCCTTAAAATTTAAACATGCATGAAAGTGCCTGACTTTTCGGCAAAATAAAGAGACATTAACTATTATGACAATATTATACTGCACTTCACGACTTTTTACACGCTTTATTTAGTATTACGTTTATGTTGCAATATAGTGAGGAGTCTATTATTGGATGTATCAAAAGATCCCACCAGTAAATAAATGTCTATTCTACATCTACAAAAAACTACAGAGCCCCGGATAAGAGTGCAGAGACATCGTAAATGTATGACAGCGTAAAACTGTTGTATTAATTCTTATTAGTGAGAAAGTAAGAAATATTATTAGTTATAGCTGTACCTGCGAATTTTGTTCGCATGGAACTAAAAACGAATTTAATATTTTTTGCCTGTTTGTGTAGCCTTTTTCAATACATCTATATAGCTATTAGTGGTAGTGCGATGTTAAATAGTCTGAAACCTTCTACATTGATTGCTCTTACGAATATAAAAAGAATTTTTCAAACGAGATTATTAGTTTTTAAGATTAGAGCATTGAGAAAAACAAACTTTTCCACTTTATAATATTAATATAAATGATAAAAGCAAAAAGTTAATCATTTCAATTTAAAAAAAAACTATTACATATTAATTAAAAAACCTGATACACAAATATCTTAAATATTTACTAAGAAAATCTCAAGTAACTTACCATTCCCATGCCTGGCGCATACATATATTCATCCACTTCTCGCTTCAGTAAATCTTTCTTCAATATAGAAGATGGCGCAGCTTCTAGTAAACTCTTATTTTCAACATTTGCACTTACAGTTGGAATGTAAGTTGTAGTTTTCGTAGTCGTACCAAGGTATGGACTCTCCCCAGATTTGAAAATAAGTAAATCTCCAACAGTTTGCAAATTATCAATAATAGCATTCAAGTTAAAATCTTCTTGTTTCGGCGCTATAGGTTCCGCAACTTTTACATGGTAGAAATGAAGTTTCTCCTAAAATTAAAATTTTAATTATTGTAAAATATTTTCATGAATAAAATACATACTGAACAGTTCTATTATAAGTCACCTGTGCATCTTTGTCGTTAGACAACCCCTGAGATTTTCCGCTCAGACTGACCTTCTTTGGTTCGTGTACATATTCTTCTAAATCAAACACCGATTGATAGTGCTCATGCGTTATAGAAGTCGGATATTTTGCGGAAGAAAAAACTTTAATCGCCTTTTGCATACCAGTCAATTTCTCAATTTTGAGTCTTGATGTTTTTATCCTGTCGTTAAGTTTAGTTGTTTCGTCCATGTTCTGCTTTATTCTTCGTGTCAGGCGGGAGAAGACGTCGTCCACAATACCATTGAGATTATCAAGCGTGTCTGCTATCTGCAGGATGGCTTCTTCTGTTGTTAGATCATTAGGTACCAATTTTATTTTGTATATTCCCTCCATAATTATACAGTTTTATATAAGTTGGTTACTTCTGCAACAACATATGTGAAATCGTAAGAAATTTTCCACATCTATAGTGCTATATTTGCTTCAATGGAGTCGTTAATGTCTTACCTACTAATTTTCTTAATAGTGACCTAAAATAAATTAATAAGGCACAAGAATTATCACTAGACAACACATCCACATACTTGCGTGAAATAAAATTATGTCCAATATTTTTATAGCACTTTATAAAGCTCCTAAAATTCATTATTTACAATTCAGTCCCTAATATAATTTTGTCAGAAGTATCACTTAGTATATTACAATATAACGAGTTTTAATTTTTCGTAGAGTTTAATCTCGACGAGTCGGCTAGTAACGAATGTAAGTTGTCATTCGCCGGGTCAGTGCTCCACGAAAACCGGCAATACGCATCAGGAGACATAGTTGGATCTAATATCGCGGACTCTTCGGCCAACTGTCCACCCAATAAAATATTATTTAGGTGCTTGTTAATGACCGCCTCTCCAGGACTGACATAGCCACTCGATGTCGGTGGCTTTAATGGCACTGTACTACGTAGGGGTTGTTTATGACTAGGCATAGAGTCTAATGATTGTAGCTGAATATAGCTATTGTCGCCACTCTGTTTAGCTGGCGTAGGCAAGGTAAGCATTGTTGGCAAGCTTTCCGGTCCAAATAATTTTGTAGGCGATGGCCCTAATTTAGGGAAATTCATCGCAGACCTAGTCTGTGCGTCTTCAGGACGCACATAACCGGATATCGGTGATGCATGGCTTGTGACGCTAAGGGGCGTCACGCCGGTTGTAAATATTGGTGGCGATAACGCTGCCATAACATAACTCGAACTCGCATTTAACGTCGGTGTTTTCGTTGGCGAAGTGTTTACAGGTGCGGGAGCAGACTGAACATATCCATCATTGTGATTCATTGCAGGCTGTTGAACATAGCCACTTGTCGGATTTTTCTTAAACCTCTTATCACTAAAATAGGGAGTTGATTCTCGAGAACCTTCAGAATCAGAGTTTGAAGAATCATCAAGTTGATTTTCATTATTAGCATCAACTCCCGGAGTTTCTATTTCTAAGTGCACAGATGAATTAGAACCATCATCATCAGTGGACACCTGTCGATCTATAGGGCCTTGTGAATTATCAGACAAGGCAGTACTGTCAGTATGATCACTAGAAGCACAGTTATCATTATCTTTATCTTTAACTTCTGGTGGAGATACTACAGTCCTGCTATTTGGTAGCAACAACATTTCATCTGATGATGGTTTTTCATCTTTGGTTGAAGGAGTCCATACACCATAAGAATATTTAGAAATATCTTTCTCTGGCACACCTAATCCATTAGGCAAAACTGGTTTAATGTCTTCCATTTTTCTATACTTTTTATAACATTTAATTGAACAATACATTACACCAATTAAAGCAAAAACAGCCATTAAGATAAATGTCATGGTTACTTCGCCTCTGCCTTTACAAGCCACTGTGCTAGCGGGACTCCATTCACCTGAGTATTTTAAAAGACCTGTATGATTCCTAATAGGTAACTCTACTTCTTTTCTGTCAGTAAAAGCTCCATGGAATTTATCTTCATCATAGTTTACAGCTCGTACTTGATATGCTTCTCCTTCAACTCCACCTTCACAGTACACCAGTGAATAATGTGTATTTATAGTGTCTATAATTTCAGGGTTTTTATTCTCATCCCTGACCCTTTTTATTTGGTAAAGATCAACAGTACCTCCAGGTATATCTGGTGGGTCCCAGGACAAAATATCAGGATTATTTTTAATTGTAGGTGCCTTAAGAATGCCAGGTGGACCAATAGTTGTTCTGACAAAATAAACATCTCCCAATTCAATTTTTGAACAACTGCTTATTGCAGTATTACAAGCTTGTACAGTCCAGGAATAGTTCGTAAATCCCTGTAGTCCAGTAATGGTTAAATGTCTCCTTGTTACATCTTTGTCAGAAACTTTCACTGAACGAAATTCTTTTCCATAGTTATTAATGACATATTTTCCTATAATACCATTTTTATGTAGTGGTGGATCCCATGATATAGTAAGCGAGTCATAGGATACATTTGCTATAGCAACATTTACTGGTTTTGTTGGTGTATCTTCAATAGTAGTTACTCCTGTTGATGCATTTTCTATTGACTTTTCTCCATGTATAGTGTTTAGTGCTAAAGTAAATAAATATGTTGTGTAAGGGTCTAAGTTTGTTATGTTTATTTCCATTAGCTTTGGATCAGGAATATACAAAACAGTTTTATTTTTAGTAGCACAGACATTACTTGTATCAAGAACAGGGCAGTAAGATATTATGAAACCAGTAATGATGCCTTCTTGAAGTGTACAAGACATTTTCCAGGTTATTTTCACAAATGACTTGCCAGGTGCATCATGGTTCATTTGTACTGGATAACCATACATTGGTATCCCATCTTTTGATATATCACATATAGCCCAGACCATACCACTTGTTTTTGTCCCATTGTTTGCTGATATTGCAAATTGATACCTATTAGCTCTGGGTAAATCAATGACATGTTCTGTGCTATTGGAGTGCAATGTGGTGAAGTTTATGCGACCTGCACAAATCTTTGTACTATTGTGCTGACACCAAAAGAGTGTATAACTGTCAATATTTCTAATTCCCACCCAAGATAATTTGTAAGTTCCATTTTCATAAGCAAGCTTTGTAAATGATGGTACTACTAAAGCTTCAGTATCTTTATATGGTGGAATGTAGAGGTGACTACTATTTATTGAAGAACCATTATCATTAACAGACCAAAAAGACACATTCATAGCACCCAATGAAGCATTTTCTAAAACAACATAGCTCAAGCTTTTGTTTTTATCAGCAAGCAAAGTTTGGTAATTTCTGTTATGTTGAGATGTTACTACTCTATAAGTAAAATTGGTACCAGCTTCTTCATATTCTTCAAGTTGTTTCCAATATATATATATCATTCTTTTTGTATTATATGGGGATTGATGAAAAGCTCCAACTGCTGTATCTGGAGGCCTACTAGGTCTTTCTCCTACTGTGTAGAAAACTACATATATAAAATCGGACCAAAATTCATCTTTGACAGCAGCCTTTGACTTTATATATATTCTTACCTCATACTGCATATGTGCATATGGTAGATCAGACAGCAGAAATTTGTATGTTTTATTTTTAGCTGGTAAGCTAGATGTGTCAACTCTCCGAAAATATGATGTATTATCAATTTTGGCAATTTGATATTCAATTCTATGGTCTACACCACAGGGTAAGAAATCTGCTATATTATTTGGAACAATCCACTGAAGTAAAACACTGTGTGTATTATTAGCTAGTACTTTTAAACTATTGGGTGGGTCTGGTTTGACAACAGCAAAATGTTCAATTGTAAAAGTTTGATTGTTACAGCCAAAATAATTGCATGACTTGAGAAGGAAGTTATAAGTCTTTTCCATTTGCTGGTATCTAGGCTTACTGTTTGTATACCAAATACAATAACTAATGTTTCCCATTTTAGTAGCTTCACACGGTTCTACAGGATTATTGTCAATAAAAAACTTCAGTGTATAGTTAGTCACACTCAACAACATTTTAGATGTCCATGAACAGTTAAGGCTTTCTAAATTCTTTGATATACAAGAAAAATCTGTCACATTCGCAGGTGGAGAGTCAACTAGCACTCTACTAGGACATTTCTTTGAAGTTTGTTTGTTCTGGCAGTAAATGGTAGTCAGTTGCTTGTTTGGATGTTGAATATACAACCTTCTTGTTGTACTGTTCACAATTTCAGAGTTCATTACTTTACCACCTACTGTAAACTCTAAATCGTTGGATGTAAATTTTTCAGCCACACAAAACAATTCCAAAGGTTCTCCATAATGCACCTTCACCGTGCCTTCAGGGTACACAGCCACAGAGATATCGCTCACACTTTGACACATTGAAAAAACATTTGGGAATCCGATCCAAATATGTAACAAAATGAACCATATCCACAGGCCGAAATGTGGCACCGTCCGAAGCCCATACTTCGTTATCCCGACGTTCGAACATATATTTGCCATAGCTAATATATGACGCGTGTTACTCCATTACGAACAAAATAAACTGGCGACCAGATCGGCGCATTCCGTGTTTTTTATATAACGAGCTAAATGGCGCACGATCCCTGCGCTGTACGCGATGACACTCAACACACTGACTGAACACGTTCACTCTGCGAACTACACATTTATCTAGCACGATCTATAATGTATTATATTAATACTTGATGCAACTACTTTCTATAGGATAACAAGCCCGTAAAATTGGATTACACAAAAAAAATGTTGCGCCTGTAAGGATTTTACTTACATAAAATAGAAAGAAACTTGTATTCTCGGAAACGCCAACTTCAGCCCGGTAAACTGTCGAAAACAAATCATTGATATGTATACATTTGTATATCATCTGTATATTATAGTACATGTTAAATGATAATTATTTTTTTCTTTTTTCTTTAAAATGTTTATTATTAAATTAATATCCTTTGTAAACTTTTGACCAATCGAAAATATTATTTTCATAAAAACATATTATAATGTAATAGGTACTTATAGATTTATTTACTATAATAGTTTATAGCAATATGATATTTAAATATAAAATTACGTACATACTTTTTTATCACGTAGAAAATATTTAATACTATTAAATGTTATAACGCTTTTTAATTTCCTTGACAATTTCTTCAACTCTTTTGTATAGTGTATCCGAACGAGAACAACATGTGATTTTGACATTACGGTGTATACTTTGACAATTTTGACAAATTTGAATTCTGCAATTTTATAAACGTTTTGAACTCTGGTTTTGAACTTTTAACATACATATTTTATAAAACAAACAAAATACAAATTATATGTTTTCATATCAACGATATAGACATAAATTGCATGACTAAAATAATATATATTTTTAAGCTTAAATAAGATTTGCATATAATGGCTCGTTTATAAATAGTAAAAGGGAATATACGACCGATATTTTGTTAAATATGATTGTTATTATATAACACCTATTAGAATTCAGAATGAACCTTTGAATTTTCCTGCTGTATATATTGAAAATAAAAACAGCTTACAGTTCTGTTTATAGTGAACAAAAGTGAACAGTCTAGTTTATTAGTTATGTGAATGGTACATCCTACAATGGATGATAATACTCAAAACATATTGGGTAATTCAACTAAAGATGCGTTGATAAAACTACGTAACGATATTCGGACTGTAGTCAATGAACATAAAAAGAAAAAGGCTACTGGGTATTTTCTTTATAATACTATTTTTATTTTATTCAATATATTGTTACACATTGTTTGAACATTACAATTATCTAATACAACCGCAAAAAGGTTGTACTTAGATGTGACATTTATAGCTGACAATAAACTACTTTCAATTTTTCTTTTTTAATTTTCAGGTACCGCATAGCACGGGATATAATATCATTTTCATCTGAAAAAGTCTTGCTTTCAGGAGTTGCATATACAATCACAGTAATATACATAATATGCTTGATTCTAACGTATTTACTTGGGGTTTCTGTACAGGCCCATGCATATTTATTATTAGAGGCACTATTTTTATTTATTATACTTGTGGTCAATTTCGTAATGGCATTCAACGAAGAGTATTTATATAGAAATGAGATACCCCATAGAGTAAGAAAAGTTTTAGGTAAGGCTCTTCTACTATAATAATTAGTATTTTTTTTTTAAATTAGAGTGTCTCACTTGTTTCAATTTAAGTTTCACATTGTTAATTGGAATAACATAATATACTATTTTCCTTCTGCCTACTTGTTAAAGAATTCTTAGTAACATTTGTTTGATTTTTCACTGTTAAATTCAGTTTTCACAAGAAAAATCCCATAAAATGTGTCATCATTTGTTTTGGTTAAATAAATTTACTAATTATCAAAGTGAGCAACTTGATAACTTCTTGGAACAAGTTAAAAGAATGTATCAGTCTTATATGTTATTGTTTCACTTCAAGTGAAACATATTCATCTTTAGGTAACAGATTCACAATGAATCATTAATAGGAAAGAAATGTTTTATGAAATATTTTAATACATACATATATGCATATATACACATGTATGCATGCATAATTATGAATGTGAAATGATGACAGCTCAGTGGCACTGTGTACAGGTACCGCATCCAAGGATGCAAGTTTGAATCTACCTACAATGAGCTTGAGCTTTTAGTGTAGGAAAACATCATGATGAACCCATAGCATGGTGGTAGGGCTATTTCCAATGCCTGACTAGCTAACTACCACCCTCAAGTTGAAAATCTGCAGAAAAATATGTATAGATGTGTTCGGACAGTTGCACTTGAGAGTGAGTTCCACCACTAGGCTTATCATGTCCATCATCAAAACCATGTTGGCTCATGCCATCACTTAACATCATGTGAGATTTTGGTTGTTATGCGGACAGCATCATCTTCTTGATGTGAAAGGCGCAATAACAATTTACAAAAACAAAGGGAAATTATATGTTTAGGTTAGACCAAATACTTTATTTAGATAAAACAATCATATTTGTTTATATTTATTTTGCATTTATATTTAGTTCCAACTTTACTTTTATAAATGAATTTATTCATACAGTTACAAATATATTACAGGTCATTGTAAGTGAAACTTGAATTTCATTGAATTGTTCAATTCAGGTTTTTCATTTATGTAATATTCATTCAAAAATTCACATTGCAGTAGAAGGGTCCTTGTATTTATTATTACACTATTAACTATTAAACTGAAATTTGTGGTTCTTATTTTGACTGCTCTAAATTCGTAAAATAAATATACTTTGATAATTATGATCTGGCATAGAGGTTGCAAAATATATTTTCAGTTATTATCAGACTGTTATCTTGAACTTGTACTACTTTGAAACGATGGAATAGTTATTTATGCTATGTGACAATAATAACTAATACTGTAGGTTAACATTTAATGTACTCTTTATCCCATAAAACAATTGTATCCTTTTGAAATAGGGCAGCAAAGTCACAAACCCGGGTAGTTCTCACAACAAATAAACTATTCATAACTTTATAGATACTTATTACATACTACTTATAGATAGTGTATAGATGACATATATTAAAATCAAGTTACTTTAAACCTATGAATAGTTTATTTGTTCAAGGTTTAGCGTTATGGCTGTAATCTCACCTGATCTTAACTGACGATACAGTCCAAGTTAGTAGACACGTTAAACCTGTGGAGGAACTGGCTCTCAAGTGCAACTGACGGAACACACCTATTGGTATTTTCCGGCAAATTTTCAACTTGCGGGTGGAAGCTAGCCAGGCGGGCATTAGAAAAAGCCCTACCATCACGCTAGAGATTCTTCACGATGTTTCCCTTCACCAAAAGGTCAAGCTCATTGTAGATGGATTCGAACTCACGTCTCTTGACGCGAAGTCGTACACGCTTCAAAATATTGTTTAACTGCTGTAAAAAGCAGCAGTTTTTTTTACATTTTGTTAAACTTATCTTTTATTACCTACAAAGAAACCCTAGATGAGGCTATAGATAAAGCTAAATGGAAAGAGGAACACTACCCACATTTATGTGCACCATTCTCACCATGCGTGATATTGCAGTGGACATACAGAGATGGTAAATATCCTTACATTTTTTTGTCATGACATAAATTATTTTCGTAAAACCAGTATAAAATAATTGTCCGTTAATGAATCTTTGACATCCATTTAATAATGTTCTGCATAACTTTAGCGAGGATATACATTAAATATATAATATGGCTTTCTTTTGGTTTGATTACATAGGTATAGGAAATAACGTGCGTTTGCCAGACTGCCGAGAGGTTTGCATGCCGTTGTGTCAGCGACGAACTCTAGAGAACTGTTTATCTTTCAATTATTGCTGTTCCTTTTGTATTGTGCTTGACATCAATTACTGTGGCAATAAAAAAAATATTCTTTCATCTTCTTAAATATTTGTTGTGTACTGGTGTACCACATAAAATGTGTGCTTATGACCACAAAACAGAACGAAAACATCACTATATCTTTCTCGTTTCCTTAGCCGATTTTACTCCAACGAGCATCACACACAAATAACCCATTTATAATAATAAGTACTTTAAAATAGAACATGCACAATTAAATATTTTAGCATTTAGATTAAATTTACATTAACAGCAACAATCGTGAACCTCCCCTGGGCGTTACTAGTGGAAGGTGATATCATAGTTCTAAGACCAGGTCAAGAGGTTCCTGGACACTGTAAAGGTTTACAAGGAGATGATCCAGAGCTTTTCTTTGGCCAAATATTTCAACAAACTTCCCAAGTATGAGTATTGACTTGATTGCTTAATTTATTTTTATTTAACCTTTCAATAAAAATAGTATATAGCTTTTGAATTATGCATATAAGTAGAACGTCTATAAGTTGAACATCAAGGGAGACGCCAAATAATTCGAGATGAAAATGAAGGTTTTGGTGTTTGAAACGAAGGCCACAAAATTTTTTCAAGATTTGGAGCTTTTCAACTTATCGAGGTTTTACTGTATCACATACCTTGTAAACTATTCTTCATCAATTCTTTTATAACTCGTGTATTTAATAGCATTCCTTACTAAAATATAACTTTATGTATTTAGAAATTATACTTTAAGTTTCAATTAAAATGTTGTTAATCAATGCGTCTATCTGTATCATATATACAACTATGCAAAAACAGCCTCAAATAAAATAGATAATTAAATTAATAAATACGACAGCCGTAACATTAACTAAAAAAAAACATTATTACTTAATTTTGTATATATAAAAGTGAAATAGATCAAAAAGTGTTCCACAATTTTTTTTTTTTATTAAAGGTGATGCCTTATGTTATTTTCAGTACCCCTGACAAAGCAGATTCAAAATTTCACGATGACTCTTTGAGTACTTACGCATGAAAGCACAACAAACAAATAAGCCAACTTTACATTGTGACGTTAAATAGTCTAATGCTTTCCTCAATTACTGTTTTATTAAATACAAAAATATTTTAGAAATCCGACTTGATGTTCCTAAAATTAGAGCGTTCAAACAAACTTTTCCTCTTTATAATATTAATACAGATTAAGATTTACACGATAGTTCATAAATTGTATTATTATTTTATATTAATTACTGCGTTATTGTTTGTAATAAATATAATTTGTTTTACAGTCTAAAGAAAATTTTAGCACACCTCGTATAAGGGTACCTCATCAGAACAAAGCATATAGGATGTGTGAAACACCGTACATAAAAAATTTAAAAATGGTCTTAGAACAAGCCACCACGAGACCTGTAACAGTTTTCGAAAAACAGAGGTACTTGGTAAGCCTCAACTTTTTGTTCTTTACTTCACGTGCTTGGTTAAGTTTTAAAATCATCCCTTTATCAATTTTGTCTATCAATTCTGTAATATTTTTGGCACAATCTCACCTGATGTTAAGTGACGATGTGGCCTAAGATGGTGGACTCGATAAGCCCAGTAGAGGGATTGGCTCTCAAATATAATTGCCGAAACAAACCTATAAAGATATTTGACAACATATTTTCAACTTGAGGCTGGTGGCGAACGAAGCAGGCATTACAAAACAACCTCACTAAAGAAATAGAAAACGCATAGAAATTACTAGACGGTATCCCATTATTATTTGATAATTTTATAGTTTACGACGAAATAGAAATACAAATTTCAATTTGATTTTTGACCTTTGATTTCTTAACCGTTACTTTTAGGAAGCTTTATCTTAAACATGCGAACTATGAACTCTGATTAATAAATTAACTGTTATTTTGGGTTTTTTGCACTTGAATATTTTGTCACACAATCAACATTGCAGGAAACATCTCAAATAAGCATAGAGGTCATATAATAAATATTAGGAATAGGATTAATAACTGAGTCAGATTTCTAGTAGAAGGACTTTAATTGCTTCACTCACACCGGATGATATAAGAGAAAAGAAATGGTGGATGTGAAAAAAAGTGTTGTACACAGCAACCAATGTGCAACCGCATAACTATTAAAAAGAACTAAAATAAAATTAGTTCATACCTTTACAATTTACTTAATTCAATAATAAACGTAAATTACTTAAAGTAGTGGAGGATTCGAAAGGAATTGCTTTGGATCTCTCATCCTGAGGAGTGTCTGATTGGATCCCTTATCGATCTTTAGTTTTTAGTTCCTCATAATTGAGCCATTTTTAATAAAAAACCAAAATAATGCAATACGGTCTACGAAAAGTTTATAAGCAAAGCAAAATATAAAAACGCATATTTTCCTTAAAAAGTCTTGCAAGTGGGAGTTCAGCATGTATTTATCGTTCTTCCTATGTTTTTATTTCAAAATAGTTACAATGAGTACATTTTGCACAAACTATGTATTGAATTCGCTACTGGTTAAAAGTAATAAATTACGCTTTTAATAATTTTATGAATAAAAGTGTAAAATTTATATAGCGACTCGTTAAGGACTGCTTATTATTAAATGTTCATTTAAAGGATTCGAAGTATATTTAATATATCTAAACCGACCAAAGTCAACTAATTTGGGCGATTTAGAGAATTTTTCGCGAAATCAAACGACTTTAAGAGTAGTTGACACTATATTAATATCATTGAATTTGAAATAAGCTATGCATGGACATAGCTCTCTTCAGTTGAAAATGTGTGTTCAAAATTAAAAACATTTCAGTGTACGGTAAAAGTAATGGAAGGTATAGTGCTGCCCCTCGTAATATCTATAGTAATCATAGCCAGCTTCATAAGGCACGTATACCACTTGCCCGGAGTAACGCACTGGACGGAGATATATTTCCTGCAGACGATTGCTGCCTCACTGCCATTACTTCAAATCGTGTTCCCCATAGCATGGGTCACCCTAAACTGCTACGGCCTAACCAGGTAAATATTGACAAATATTTAATTTGGTTTACTCCAAATTGTTGTTATCACGTTACTACGGCTTGGTGATAGGGTTCCTGCCCGACTGGTCCAAAAAAATCTATATGTCCTACCATTTCTTTTTTAATTTTTACTCTACCTTCGCAAGTCGTGTATAATTTACAAAAAAAATCCTCACACCTCTAAAGGTAATTTTGTTATGGAATGAACTTGTTTTACGCCGCACAATTTTAATTTTGTTTTGAAAGTAAGACGCATCTTTGTCGATGAATGCATAGATTTAACAAAAATCACGCGTAGAAATTTTGTAATTCGCGCTAACACTAGATAATCTTAATTATTTTCTAAACTTTAATATATGTGTAATAGTTTCGTGATATCTATATCCATTTATTTGGCTTGTATTATCTTATTTTTTGTTACGATTAATTTTTAATTCCCAAAATTTACCATTATACAATTTTTAGATTCAAAATGCTATCTGAAACAAAGCAAAAATACGTCCGTCCAAAGTCTTGTTCTATTTCGGAGGACGCGAGTGATCCGCTCATCCAAGCCCTCAGCGAATCCAGCCTCAAACCAGAGAACATCAAATCTTTGGGGAAGACTTTCTTCAATATACTAACAGGGAGAGAGGATATGGTATCAAGAACGGCTAATATGGTGCACGTTTTGGGTTCACTATCGGTATGTCTTTTGTTACAATCTAATTCTTATTACCACTTCATCCGTTGCACTTGTAGGTTTATTGTATGTTGAATAGTTGCCAGGATTTCGTTCAAAGAGGACAGATCGGTAGATATAGGAAAAGTAATATTAAGCATATTTTTTATACTTTATAAGTATAGCGTTATGCCCACAATCTCATCTCATGTTAAGTGACGATGCAGACCAATATGGTTGGTATGCTAAGCCTAGTGTAAGCACTGGCTCTCAATTGTAACTGTGGGAAAACACTTGTATATATTTGGTGGCAAAAAGTCATTTTGCGAATGGTAGCTAACCAGGTAAACATTTAAAAAAGCCCTACGTTTCAGCACGATGTTTTCCCTACCAAAGGGTTTGGCTCATTGCACAGATTCGAACTCACGTCCATTGTCCATATGTCCGAACAGGCTAGAAGCCGTTCTAGTATTACGAAACGCAATTTGGGCCCCCCCAAATTGCGTTTCGTAATAAATTGGGTCTTGTAAAACGTTACGACGCATTGCAAGGGCGGGAGAAGGGTTCGAACAACGCGTTACGTAACATTGTTTGTTCTATTTGAATAAAAATTAGGCAATTAAAAAAAAATCTTCAAAAGTTACGTTACTTGAACCTAGCCTACTTGAACGGCCCCTAACAATCCTATTTATCGTAAATAAAAATATCTCAGTATAAGACGTCTGAATGAACTGCCTTGTTATTCTCCATTACGTTTCGAACTATTTTAAACATATATGACTCTTATTAGGAAAAGCCGCTAAGCCGAGTACTGATTTGACACTACCACTAGTTAGGGAATTTCTAAAGCCCGATTAGCTAGCTACCTATTACCCTCGAGTTGAAAATCTGTCACCTATCTATAGGTGGTTTCCGGCGATTGCACTTAAAAGCCAGTCTCTCCGCTAACTGTAGGGTCTCTACACTCAAAATGAAATATCATACATATGAACATCGATTATCGTTAGGAATGACAAAAATAAATATTTTTAATCTCTGTTACTTCAAGGAAAATATCATATTCTGTTGATGTTAATTTACATGTTAAATTATTCATATATAAACCGCGTAAATTGTATGAGGATAAAACAATTGTCTGTGTTCTAAGAAATCCATAGTTCCAAGTATTTTTGTCAAATTTTCTTAAAAATATTAGTTTACTTTGTAAATCCCTTTTTGTAATACTTTATAACAATCAAACAGCCAGAAAAAATATTTTTATAAAACCTTGAACCTTTAGAATATTTATTTATCAGATAAGTGACAGCATTTTTTTAAGAAATTCTCATACAAATATTGGAGGAGTAAGCATAAAAAAGTTTATAAATTTTTATAGGCCCTATGCTGTGTTGATAAAAAAGGTATATTATCATGGCCTAACCCGACTGCTGAGAAAGTATTCTTCCTACGGAACTCGGGTCCAACATCCCATAATTCTAGCAAGACCAGCCTCGTAGGGTCTATGGGACATCAGAGCGACATGAACCTAGACCAACCCGCTGAAACGAAGCATGTTGAACCATCCACAATAGCCGAGGTAACATATCAACTAATGTTACACAAGTATTTGTCAATTCGCTGTAATCCTTGCATATACAGTCAAAACCGGATATAAAAATATTGGTTATAACAGCTAAATGGCAAGGTCGCGGAGGAATCACTATAACAATAATTATAAAAAAATATTGCTTTTAACGACCTAAACCTTAAGTTATATGGTCCCTTCAATGTCGTTATATCCGGTTTCATCTGTGTTTTATTTCTTTCTTGTATACTACGGCAATAATTTAAATGAAAGGTTGTATTTTTGATATCTTTTTTAATTTTTAAGTTTATCTAAATAAATACAGTAGAAACAGCATTTCAAATTTCACTGCGATCACAACTCACAAAAAATACCTTCAGTCCTTCCACATGAGGCCACGTTCATAGTGGTCGCGGTGAATACGTCACTAATGACGTCATAATGTTCACACACGCCAAGCACACTGCGACTCTTTTGAAAAGGATGGGTCCTAGTTGGCTTCAAGAAATTCCGTGTAATTATTTAAAAGTTAAAAATGGCAACAAAAAAGACCTAGTCGTATTTTTCCAGCAATGTTCGGCGTGCGACCACGATTAACAATAATTCTGCTAAATAAGTTAGGTAAAATTGACGTTAGTTTATATTCAACACTTATGCATTTTTTCTTATATTTCAAAAACATAACGTAAGTTCTTCTATATAAAAAAAGTTGTGAAATTCCAAAAGTACCCACCTCATAATCTCATTTTTTTAAATTAATTAATAACAATTAAACCACATCGAATGAGTCCATGAAAAGAAATAGGGTTCAATACGTAATTATACTGAAGCGTAAGGAAACAAAATTATTACAAGGCAATATGTGATAAATAGAGACATTTGTTTGAAAAAACAGTTGTTTTGCATGAAGTGATAGTGATAGTAAGGCTTCGCTTATGAGGCGTACAAAAATGTAACTAATGTAACTCTCTCTTTTATTAAATTATATATCAATTTCACCGATAATTAATTAATTTTATGGTTAAGATTTAAAACTGAACCTGTTTTATCTCCTGCTTCATTTATTCAAACTCGCTATTTATAATGTTTAAACATGAACGCATAAAACTATCCACACTCCATTGCAATTGAGTTAACGATTGTAACAGTCGCAAGCAAATCCAACAGAATAACTATGAACGAGCATTGTGATCGCCAAGTGGAACCTGATGATTGTATATACCAGCGATGGCCACGCTTATTAATAGCAAGTTCTCAATGAAAAAATTTTTTTAGGTGGGTAGGAGAGAAAATAAAAATAATTTTAGTTATAGAAAACACATATAGATAACAACATAGATAAGCGTTTTAATAATGTAATAATTTGATTATAATACATGGTAGTAATAAGAATTATGATTTTAAAATTATTTACAGACTAGCTTTTACACGCGGTTTCGCTCGCGTCAATATTGGTTTTGTCAAACAAATCGGATTTTGTATAAAAAGTTTTATACAAAATTTATCCCTCTCTTTACCCCATTCCAATACGTTTTTCGCGAGAAAAAGTAGCCTATCACCGTCTCCAGTTTCCCTTCTACCTGACACCAAAATTCACCATAGTCGATTCAGCAGTTTAGTTGTGAAATCGTAACAAACAAACAAACTCACACTAGCATTTATGATATTGGTAAGGATTACTTTGCTTTCGGTTACTCTTTATTTTTAATTCCCACTATTCTCCATTATACAATTTTTTGGCTCAAAATGCTGTCTGAAACATAGTAAAGATGATTAAGAACAGTTGTTATTTTTTTTTTATTAGTATTTCGGAAATCTTTCAGCGAGCGCATTAATATAGATTAACCGTGTGCGCACTTGCGCCTACAGGCACGGGGATGACCACCTCTGGTATATGTCTGTGTATATTGTCACTAGGTATTGGATTTAACGCACGATCAGAACGCACCGTTCTGCGTGGAGTTCGATGACCAGCGTTGGCGGCAGCACCTGTCCTTATTAAAGCCGCTCGGATTGGCCGCTCTACTGAATACGTGCGCGCCCGCACCGCGGCACACGTACGCGCACTTTTGCGCACATTTGACGTGCGAAGCACAACTTAGGTGATGGAATAATCATTCTAATTGTTTTAAGTATAATATATATATATATATTTTATACAATGCCTATTCAGTGCTAGGACAAAAGTTTGGTGAACCTGTAAAAACTAGGGCTAGCAGCGAATGTCGAAAAAAGTGGTAGCAAATACGAACACAGTCGACGGATGTGAGTTTAAATCCTTGCTTATTAGGTAAATTTTCTGTGAAAGGTAACATCGTGTTAAAACCATTACTATACAACCTTACTACCTTTTTTTTGTCGAGATGATAAACAAATATGTTTACGTATACTTCTAGTTTTATGTCGGGTTGGTTATACTAATCAGGCTAAAAGAACCCAATAAAAAGACAATGCAGCGACCTACGATCCGGTTATGCTGAAATCTATAATGCGTGCTTAGCTTTATCCCAACCTTAGCTATTATTAGATGTCTTGGGTTTTACTTAGGTTGAGGTAAACAAAAGTTTAGGTTGCGACTACAAGTTTGAATTATTGAGTTAATACAGAAAAAAGTCTGAGTACGTTCTGTAAATTTAACACTTATTACTAGAGACCGAGGACTGCTTCCACATTACTTCTGGCGAATTACTGCCTTCAAGCTGAATATTTTCCAAGAAATATCTAATACTAGTATTTGAGGGCCCATCGCTCCAATAGACCTCTGTGTTGGGTCTTAACATCTCATAGGATTGATTACATGCCAAACCAAAAGCCAAAGGAAATTGGTAGAACTTTAAGATTCCAAAGGAATTGAGTTGCATATCAGAATGTATTCAAGAATATAGCAACGACTATACATTAAGTACTGTATATATTTTCAGTGTCCACTCTGGGGGAGGGGGGTGGGGAGTCAAGCCAGGCATTTGCACGGGACGCTAAAAGTAGGGGGCGCCACGGTGGCCCTTTGGTTGTAAAATTTGATATGGTAAATTTTACCAACAATGACAAAATTCCGGGTATCAATCCCTTCTTTTGCTACAAAAATATATTGTCTATGTAATCTATCAATTGAGACTATATTTGTGAAAAGCGCTGCTTGAACTGATTTGAACATTCGCTGCTACCGATATATGTTACTTTTCTGATCAATGAAAATTATATATTTCCTAAGGGGCGATAATTTGTGTTTTTGTCTGGGGCAACGTAATCGCTAGAACGGACGCTGACAATTTTAATATATATTTTTTTAATGAACCAGTGAGGACCTGGTACCAGTGACCAACCGGCGTTGCTTGTGCGAGTTGGCAAAGCAGATCGGGTTCAGTGACGCCGTCGCAGACTCCTACACAGTACAGGATTGCCTCTCCGTATTTAGGCATTTGGTGAGTTTACCTTAAACACACATAAAAAGTAATATATTACATTATCTGTGTCTGCAACTTCGTTCGTGTGGAACAAAAATTTTTTTTAATCATTTCTGCTCTTTTTGGATTTTTTTTCAATACAGCTTTACTTCTATTGATGGTAGCGAAATGTTAAATTGTCTAAAGTCTTCATTAATGATTGTTCTATCAAATACAAAAACCAAACTGATATTTTCTAACATTAGCGCATTAAAACAAACAATCTTTTCCGCTTTATAATATAAATATAGATTGTACTAGTATTCCTGGAACTCTTTCGTTGGTTTGTTTGTTTGTTTGATGAGTTGACCTTTTATTTATTTCTATTTAATGAACAATTTATTAAAAAGTAAGCTTATATTATAACGATGTAAGCACCAATTAACACGCTCCTTTGGCTTATTTGGCTTTGGTTGGTTTACCTTGTTGCCCATAAAATAATACACTCAGCGCCAGCTCTAGTGTAGAGCGAGAGGTGTAGTCGCTCTAGGAGAGAGATAGTGCATGATAAAAACTAAGAAATGTAAATTTTTGTATGAATTAATTTAAATTCATTTTACAATATTTAAATAAGTAACAGATGTTATTATTTAGTGACTGGCTATATTTAACACTACATACTACGTTAATTGTATAACGGTAAGGATTTTATTTATGTATGTTAAAATTTCATTTCAATAAGAATCACTTTGATAATGAATTATATATGTAGCCTACGTGTCGCTATATAGAAGTTATAATGTATACGTGACAGCAAGCGGATACTATACGGCGCGAGACGCGTTTCGTGAAGTCGCTGCACCTGAGCACGCGGGTGAAGGTGCCGCTGCCGCACATGCTGGCCGTGCTCGTCAAGGACCACGCCAACCAGCTGCAGATGTTAACACAGGTAATCATTTCCTACTATAACTACAAACCCCCCCTTCCCCCCTAACCCCCCCTTCCCCCTAACCCCCCCCCCCCCCTTCCCCCTAACCCCCCCCCCCCCCCCCCTTCCCCCTAACCCCCCCCCCCACCAACTCCTTTAATTTATTAGTATTTATACATTATTTTACATCCTAGTAGATCATTTTCTGAATCGAATTTTGGTTTCTGAAACGATAATAGCTCAGTGGTAGTGTGTAAGAACGCCACGTCATGGGACGTCATGACATGAGTTCGAATCCAACCACCTACAATGAACTTGAGCTTTCGGTGATGGAAAACATTGGTAGGGCTTTTTCTGATGCCCGCCTGGTTAGCTACCGCCTTCAAGTTGAAAATCTGCCGCCAAATACGAATAGGTGTGTTCCGACTGTTGCACTTGAGAGCCAGTTCCTACACAGGTTTAGTGTGTCTACCAACTTGGGCCATATCGTCACTTAAGATCAGGTGAGATTGTGGCCATAACGCTAAACCTTTAAAAAATATATAATTCCCGCCTGACTAGCTATCGTCCTTAAATTGAATATTGGTTGCTAAGTAACTATGTCTAAGTAAGTATATCTAGTCACTTCATTATGCTTAGCGTGTCCGCCATCTTGGATCACATTGTCAATTAACATTAGGTGAAGTTATGATCGAACGCTAAACCTATACATTATAAAAAAAACTGCAGTCAAAAGGGAGTAAGTGTCAAACGAATTAAAAAAGTTACAGAGAATATAAATTATTATTTAAAAAAAATATATACACACATCATATTGTCAATTAAAAAATAAACTTACCACTTTTTAATTTACCATATCGCTTTAATGAGAATGCAGTGTGAAATTCGAACCCAGAGCACTCAGCACGGCGGTAGCCTGGTACTGTTTGGAACTGAAAGTGAAATTAATATTTATGATCTATCGTTTAGGGTACGGCCGACATAGTGTTGGATGCGTGCGTCGACTACTGGAACGGGCGCGACCTAACGCCTATCTCTGCTTCGGACCGCAAGAAAATCATAGATTTCTATCAACGAAACTCGCTCACCGCTTACTGCACCGCTTTTGCTTACAAGTATGTATATTTCCGGTTTTCCACATATAGGATATATATTATTCCTGAAATATTTTTTGTTAAGAACAAACTCTAGTGTAAACACGGACTAAGTCGCGGGTAACATATTGTATTAGAATTATATTATATTATAAATACATTTATGTATAAGCGATTATAGCTCAGTGGTAGTGTCTACCGACTCCGCGTCAAGGAACGTGATTTCGAATCCACCCAGAATGACCTTGAACTTTGAAGGAAAACATCGTGAGAAAATCATAGCATGGTGATAGGGCTTCTCCTACTGCCGCCAAATACTAGTGGGTGTGTTCTGGCAGTTGCACTCCAGAGCCTACAGGCTTAGCGTGCCCACCAACTTGGGCCCTATCGTCACTAATGATCAGGTGAGATTATGGCAACTATGCTATAACCTTAACAATAAAAAAATGTGTTTAATTTGTTAGGCCGGTGACACGTGGAATCCAACCATCAGTGTCACGTATGTACTTGGAACTGCCGGTGGACAGTCGGCAGCTGTACGCGCCTCTCTCCCAGCACTGGCCGGACGCGCCCGCCCTTCATTTTCACTCAACTGGTACAGTGTATTTTCATTATACTCAATTATTTATTAAGTCCCATTCCATATAGGTCGATTTACGATTAGACACATAAACGAATTGTCAAAAGAACCGGTTCGAAGGACCAGTGTAAAAGCAATAAAAATAGTCTATATTTAAAATAAAGTTTGGTTTTGTTCATCAACCACCATTGCATATAGGTTAATTTTCTATCATACATGTAAACGAATCTTAATAAGATCTGGCTTGAAGGACCACATCAAAAGAAAACTAGACAGGGCTGTATGTGAAATTATGTTGCTTGCTGATTTTGTATCTATCAAGTTGTTTACTAATTAGTTTTTCTTTTAGCCAGTTTTCTTATCGATTCGTATCGAGTATGAGTTTAAAATAAAGTAAAGCGCCAATCTCGTTTGATTTGACTAAAACAGCAATAACAATTCGGTGTGTTCAAATTAACGTCTCCTCCTTCAAAGTTTATGTAAATGTATCTTTATCTGTTTAACTCATTAATATCAAAAAGTGAGGTTGCACCATTTGCTTCAATAGGACTAGTTGGAACCCTTTAACTAATTACGATTATATTATTAGTCACAAATTATGTATTTAACTTCAAGGAGATAAAAAGTTTGTTTTGAGTTTCATTACGTTAGAAAATACATTTTGAAATTAGAAGTTAATCTAAAAATTCCTATAACTGAAATTGTACCGATTTGAAGAACGACGTTCGATCGATTTTTATTCTATTCAACTCAAATAGACATCGATCTTTGACAGGTTGATGGAAAAAAAAATGTTTTTCAAACTCGGTGATATAGAAGCTTTGTATCTTGCTTTTCAGATTCATTATTGTTTAACGAAGTGACAGATGACGATGTGAAAGACGCCGACGGCTATTTTGACATGCAGTGTAATCAAGTAAGTAATGGAATAATTATAAAAATCACTGACAATTAATTTGTTAACTCGGTTTAAAGTTAAACCGGAATTTGCAACGAACAATCCGTGCAACATTACACAAACCACTCAGCTTTAGTTGGTTTCCACTGTTAGCTATACAGTGATATTTAGCTTCCATTTAACGTCAACTCTCAATAGCACCATAAAATGCGCGGTCCAATAAATGTCGCTATAAAGTATTAAAACCTATATGTATTTTTTTCCTCGCCAAACCGTTCATATCGTGACTCCATTTACGGGGAAACGTCGCCGAGCCAAGACCCTCTATGGGTGGATTTTAATTGTCACTTGCCCCAACAGATGCATCATTTTGTGTGCTTACGGTGGTGTGATACGGCTCTTTTGACAGTACTGTTTAACTGCATATTTGCAGTGGATCTGATTTCTACCACCGCATAGGAGTAGCAGGCTCTTGGCGGTGGAGTCTAAAGATTGACAACTCTCTCTTTTTCATTACCTACAAAACTTTGTGAAGGACATCGATTGCAACGCCCAGGTCTTCTTGGTTAGGGGCAAAGTTGCAGGGTTTTTTAGGAATCCTTGTTAGATGTCAATTTTTCCCGGGCGAAGGTTTTTAAGCTATGCCTGACCGTAGTAGATGGCGGTGAGGGTGAATTATTTACGACTGGAAAAAAAATGAGACATTGTTTGCCGGTGTAGCTATATATGTATATATATATGTGAATTTTTTAATGTATAGAAATAATTTGTTCAGGTTTTCATAGGAATGGTGACAATGCAGTACCAGGCTCAGAGCGACATGGTCGAACTTATTGAGCGTTTGGAACGCGCATGCATACGTTTCGTGCATTTCAGTAAGGAGAATGAACTCCGCTCGAGGGTTTTCAGCGAGAAAATGGGCTTGGAATCCGGCTGGAACTGTCACATATCACTTATGAACGACACCGATAACAGGTAATGAAACATAGACAATAATAACATTATGCGGTTTTATGAAACCAGCATATAAATGAAATTTTTTTTTCGGATCGTAGTAAGAAAATTACCCCTACTCTAGGGCCGGCTGTAATGCGACATGCGATAGAGGGACAAAAATATTTGAGGCGATAGAATAAAAGTTTCACTTAAAAATAGATAGTGTATACTTGATATTGATTAATATATTTAATGAATATATAGTTGATTTGGTTACTTTACTCATACAGTGATACACTGTAAGTGACAATAAAACATAATAACTAGGCAATAAACAGTACATCGGTTAAACTAATAAGAACTGCCACTATTACATAACTAGGCAATAAACAGTACATTGGTTAAACTAATAAGAACTGCCACTGTTACATAACTAGGCAATAAACAGTACATCGGTTAAACTAATAAGAACTGCCACTATTACATAACTAGGCAATAAACAGTACATTGGTTAAACTAATAAGAACTGCCACTATTACATAACTAGGCAATAAACAGTACATTGGTTAAACTAATAAGAACTGCCAGTGTTACATAACTAGGCAATAAACAGTACATCGGTTAAACTAATAAGAACTGCCACTATTACATAACTAGGCAATAAACAGTACATCGGTTAAACTAATAAGAACTGCCACTATTACATAACTAGGCAATAAACAGTACATTGGTTAAACTAATAAGAACTGCCACTGTTACGTTCTTTTGTTTTTTATTTTGTTGCTTTATTGTCTACCACGTATTAAGCCCACAACAGGCGGAGCTATAATATATATTAATATAAATTATAGCAAGGCATAATACGGTATATATTTGTTACGTCACCAAAATATGTCGACATATATAGCACGACATATTTTGTATAATAATACATACTTACGTATATTTTAATATATTTCAAGAACAGTAGAGTGTAGTCTTTCGTCTGTCGGTTGTGTGCGATGTGAACATAACTAGTTAGATTCATTGTACGATATCTAAAATTAGAACACCTTTATTAAGAATGTAGCACAAATACGTATATATGTAATGACGGCTGCAGAGCTAATGACTGCGAAAATATATAGTATATCATATCGATCGTCTGTGGCAGCTTGCTATATGGTATAATATATAACTTACGATATTAATATATATTATAGCTCTGTCTATTGTCGGATTTAAACTCGAGTATCGGTATCGGACGTACTGAGATATCGAAAGTTGTTTTGTTTGTTTACATTACTTTGACTTCTTTAACTTGATAGGTATACTGTCGTTACGTTATGTATGGTCGATGCCTTCTCATATTAAAAATACTTTATTTTTAATATTTTATAAGTTTACCGTTATGGCGTTACATGATGTTAAGTGACGATGTTGGTCGAGTTGGTGGGCAGACTAAGCCTAGGGACGGGATAAGCTCTCAAGAGGTACTATGGGAACAATCGTATTGGTATTTTACAACTTGAGGGTGGTAGCTATCCAGGCGGGCATTAAAAAGCCCATGTTATGCTATGTTTCGGTTTCAACATGGTCTTTTCCTTCATCGAATGCTTAGGCTCATTGTAGGGATTCGAACACGCGTCTATTGAGGCGACGTTCGTACACTCTACCAACTGAGCCATCGTGGTTTCATTTTGACGTATTCGTATTTAAAAAATATGTATAAGTTTTTATTATTTGCAAAGAATACAGTACCTAAATAGCCGTTTCCATATCTGAACATTCACATAAGTATAAAATGAAAGGCGTTTTATAATTATTTCATCGTCAAGGTAAATAAAAGATTAAAAAAAGTTTTTTTGGATTTATTGGCAGTGTTGTTACGCTTTTGCTAAAAAAATTACTATTGTAATAAGGTTTTATTAACTATATAATTAATTATATAATTATGTCAATAACAACAGCACGCATCTCATACCCACATGTAACATGAACACCAAATTAAATCTACAATTTCTCTACCTCAATGTTTTTTTTTTTTCATTTCTAGAAATTTTATTAATTAAACTTCTCTGTGTTTAGACGTATTTAGGTATTGTATTGATGTTGTATTTTTAATACCTTATTCATTTATCTAGGTGTTTGATTTATATTTAACTGATTTTATTACCTGTTATTGGTATAAATATGAATGGTTATATTAATTGCTTCCGTAGATTCTTTTCGTTTAATTATTTTCGTTTCCTTCTTATTGATGTTTTTTGTCAAAGAAAGTTTGTTCTATTCGAACATAGACGGTCTATATTTCACTTTAAATTATTGTTTAGAGACTTGCATAGTATTCGTGAGGAAGATAGAAGGTAAATTATTTTTATATAATAATAATATAAAAAATAATGCAATAACAAATATTGGCCATTGCTGGCTGGAAGATTAACGTAATTATAAACGTTTAATTCGATTATTTAACAACGCTTCATAAGTGTAAATAATATAATAACAAATAGCTTAAAATGATGCACTCATTGGCGATCAACGACAATAGAATAAAAACCATACGTCTTAAGTCTTATGACAAAAGGCTTATGACGAAAGTCTTAAAAAAAAGTCTTCAGTTTGTCGGTCTTATTAGATTACATGTTGAGTGTCGTTGGTCCCTGATTGCAAATATGTTCGACAGCAAGAACGCTTCGCCACTGTCGTCACAAACATTGGCCCATCCGCAGGGGAAGGAGCGTACTAACATCGCCAAGCGGCTCTCTAGCTCGTACCATACGTATGACACAACCGCCCTCGGCTTTTACTATAGGTTTGTTATCTGCTCTATCGCATACACTTTGTTGCGACACGTCTTTATCGTTCCCAAACATTAACTCTACTTAGGTATTCCCTCATACTTGATAACAAATTTTATAATATACTATTTCGTTGTTTTAAAATAAACAAAGATGCTCTTAATTAAACGTGTAATTAGTTTAAATTATTTCAAGTATAGGGCTTGGAGTGGTTCCTATTTCATGTAAACGATGTTATCGATATTCCAAGGCGACCACTAAGATAAGGGTGTCTGTGTGTGTCCTTACACATTCTGTATTACATTATTAAGATTGCACAGAAAAATTACGCGATTACTATGTAACAATTCAACTGTAAAAATTTATTAAACCCCGGAAAATGTTCAAATTTTATCACCGATATTACTTATAAAAGAAAATAAAGACGTGTCAAAACTTATCCTTATATGAAATTTCTCTATATTTTAATATTATTATGTTCACGTGCTTTACTTTTACAAATCGCCATTGTATATATGCTGCTTTAGAATTCAATGTTACATCGGCAAAACAGCCTTTGTAGATTTTATCGTTTTTTTAATATCAGACTCGAGTTTGTGAACAAAATAATATTTCATTTAAGCTTTACATGGCATTTGTTTCGACTTTCCATATATTCATTATTTAACACTCGATTGATGTTTTGCTTGTGTCTATAATAGTGTTTTTATTTCAATACACAAATACATGACATTAACACACCAATTAATACAGTTAGTATTGTATTCTAGCTTGAAATGTGTTGTAAACAATTGGAAATAAAAATGCTTATTTAATGATATAGCTAATTTGTCTTTGGTACATTCGCTTGCTTAAAGAGTGACCAAAAATGTCTGGAATGACACTCTAAAAAACGTAGGTATATCTGAATACTAAATCCCGTTATCACAACGTGTTGGACACTGTAAAATTGGAAGAAGTACATTTGAAACACAACCTTAATGTTTATTTATCAGCTGATACCCATTCATATAATAGGCCACCCATAATTTTAGCTTTTTGAACCCCCTCAACCTCCCTTCGTCGTCGTTTCACATTTTCTCTGACCCCCGTATGAATATTACGTCACAAATGATAGCCCCGCCCCGATGTGAAGGTCCCCCAATTCGCAGTAAGCAACTCCCCACAAGTGCGAACGTATTTAATGAACGGACGCATAGTAAAGGTGCCATAGGTCCGATCCTCCGGAAAGGAGCCCTCGAGCGACTCTGCTCGCGCGATACAGTGACACTCGACAACACTGAGAATACAACATCACACTGCATACCATCCGTGCACACCCCCACGCTAAGTACACGGTTCGGTAAGGGACCAAAAACCTGTGGCCCTGCCAGTTGTTTGCCTTTTTAATTTTTAATAATGGTTCCTCTGTTCACAGTCAGATTCATACAGTTCATGGGCGTTTTAATGCGAAGACTACGTCCATCCAACACCGATAACTCAATCTTAAAACAGTACAGTACAATCCACTCCACCGACTTCCTTGCCTCTCTTAACAATTAGTATTTTTAACATTTCACAAATTAGTAATTTATCTAAAGGTCTACTCCAGTAGGCCAGCTCTTATTATTTTATATAATATTTTCTCTTCCGGCAGCAGTCCATGCCAAGGGCCAGCCACAACGGCACCCTTGTGCCCACTGCCTCGGGGCTGAGTGCCCTCAGCATTCGCCCCAAAAAGTCCTGCCAAGCTGTAAAAGCCCCTTCGGCTAACAGCGTATGTCCATTCGAAAAAAAAAAAAAAAGGAAAGGTGCCATGTTTTAACTCACTGTGATCACAGGATTTGGTTTTGAGATATGTCGTCGATTTAATATTTAGAATGTCATCCCATGTATGTTTTGATAACTATTTACGCAAGCGAATAAAGGAAAAGAAAATTTGACTAGGGTCACTGAAAAATAAACGTAAAAAACTACCACATTGTAATACTTTCATTGTTACCCTATTGATAGTAAACTTTAATATAATTTTTATTAAATAAAATAATAATTCAACTTGTGTGTTAAAAATGTTTTCAAGTTTCCAAAAAACTACCTGCTGTTAAGAGACGATGTGGCCCGAGATGATCGACACGCTAAGTCTAGTGTAGTCAGAAGCATTGCTCCTCCTAGAAAATTAGTCAATTCTATATTAAACATAGTTTTATTAAAATAGTTGTATAATATTAAAAAATTGCCGTGTAGTAATTATTTAACTATCCGGTAGCACCTTTCTGGGAATAATCACTCCTAACAACAAAGTAAAGTAAGTAAATTTTAGGTTAAGTAATTTTAGGTTGATTAATACATTATGAACCACTCATAGTCTCAGAATGGATGATGGAAGGAGATATAATAATTTATCAATAGACGTTGTTAAATTTTCATTTTTTTTCGTGAAAAATATGATTATTTTTTATATTTATGTAATTAAAATTAATACAAAATTCAGCAACAACATTGCATCGTCGAAAGCGCTGTCGATGTCTGCGCCCGGGGCTATTAACTTGGAACACAATACCGTCAAATTCGACAGCGAAATCAAGAAAGCCAGGCATTCTATCACCAACGAATTGAAGGTAAAATCCTATACAGCTAACGTTTTATAATTGTGTTCCTTTCTTGTAAATAATCAATAAGATTTCCATACTTTAGTAAAATAAGATTTATACAAAAGAGTATTCCATCATATAATCTTTTCGGTAAATTACAGAAAATAATTAGTTCACAAATTATTCAGGTAATAAGTAAATTGTTTTTCATTTATAAAATTACTTGTGTAATCTGTGATAATTACATTTGGTTAGGTTAAGTTTACGTATGCCTAATATGGAACTTTTTGAAAATTTATTTTGTTTTTATACTGTGTGTGTGTGTGTTTTTTTTTTAATGTGAAACATATAGGTTGTAAAATCGGCCCGTATGCCGTTACGGCAAACAAACCCCTCCTACGCTCTCGCTCTTGATAACCTTGTGGTGTATTCACGCGTATAATATACACATATTTTATTAACCAAACTGTTCTATTTTATTATATGACCCGATATTTTCTTTACTGTTATCTATTAATTAAAAATATTACGTACTATTATTAACTTAAACGTTTCGTATCTGCCGGGCATCCCGTGGCGGCCGACAAATTTTACGATAATTAAAAAAAAACGGCATGTGCTTATCACTACATAACAATAGTACGAAGTTCGTCACTATATATCTCTCGCTCCCTTAGTCAGGTTGAGCAGACTCTACCGAACGAGCGTTGCATAGCCGACCGTGGCGGCTCAGTTTCATTCAATACTCACAAAATAAAGTGCTCGACGCGCATAGAGAAGTTTTCACTTCATAAAAAAAGTTCATCCATTTCATAGTTACGTAATAAGGATGACGATCTGAGGTCGATTATTTAAAGAATCGATTTCTTATTAATAATAAAAAATGTAAACGTTTCTCAGCTCTGAATCGATCCACTGAATCAATATTCTTCTCTTAAATTTCGAGGTTTTATTTTTACCTAATTGCATAAGACACTTTTTACAATTATGTGAATATTACATATGTATATAGAAACTAAAATTAGTATAAGAATGATAAAATATCGATTACTTAAATATCGATATCAATTATTATGGTGTTCTTTTTGTTGTCTATAATTACTTCTATATTGAAAATATAAGCACGAAAAGTGACTCGCAAAAAAAGTATTTTCGATGAATCGATCTTTTGGATTTCAGTTTTTTTTCGGGAATTGATTTATTTGATTTCGATTCCAATCGATCCAAGAATCGGTATCTTTTTCAGTAAGAATCGCCTTCTCACTTACTCTCAATTACTAATTTTATATTAATTATACTCAATCAAGCGTGGCAGTATAGCCACAACGCATCCATCAGCTGATTCCCTTTTGGACGACGACCGAGAGCAGGAGGCTGATTCCCCAGTAGACGGGTGCCGGTCTCTCTCCTGCCTCACTGACTCCACAGATCACTCGGCACCGCTTAACTTCGATATGAGCAACCGGGTGAGTATTCCACGTGAACAATGTCGCAAGCACAACTAGTAATATTATACGTAAAGATGAGTATATACGGCCTATGGGCTCCGAAAGCAACATACAAATTTTGTGCCAGTTGGCACACTTAAACCACAGTGTGGCGTTGGCGTTCTAGGAACTAGGTTGTGTACCGCATTATATATCAAGTGCTCTAAAACAAAATAATATATCGTTATGTGGAATGCGATATTGTACAAACTATACAAAACTTCTAAATGTTATGGGATCGCATTTAATTCGTAATTATTACTACCTATGTTAATTGATAATTTGATATATTTTTATAAACTAAAATATTACGTATCTATACTTTTATAATATCATTGCCTAAAGTAATGAATTCTCATAGTATTATATATTATAAAAAAACTTGATTTTTTTGTAGCAAAAGTGGAAACGTCAGATATAGCATATAATAGATATTACCTACATATTTGGAACCAATTCAGCTACCAAGGTATAGGGAACCCAAGTTTGGTAGACCGGTGCTCATAAATCGTGTGATGTCTTGAATAAAACGTGTCTTATTTTGTTTCTACTCTGTAACTCTTGGATCGTCAGAACCATTGCAGTATCTTTACTGTGCTACAATACAACAAAAATGTTTTTCAACTACCTAAGTTAAAAATTTCACCAATATAAGGTGTGTAGTACTGCATAATTAACGATACAAGATGACAACCAAACTCAGAACAATTATTTGTGGATGAATTTGTTACGTGTATTGATGATTTTGAATATACAAATGAATATTTCGTCTTTAGGCGAAATTGCCGCGTGGTATCGAGAACATCAGACCGCATATAGAGCAAGTGGATAATGTACCACTCTTGGTATCGCTGTTCACGGACTGCACGGCTCGATCCGTACAACTTATGATACAGATTATGCAGGTAAGAGGTGTTAGTATAAATTAAGTTAAGTTTAAAATTATTTGGCTTATCCCCTCCTGGCTAGCTACCACCCTTAAGTTGAAAGTCGTCCCCAAATATCTGTATGGACGTGTCTTGGTAGCTGCACTTTAGAGCCAATACTTCTACTAAGCATATTGTGTAATCATCACTTAACATCAGGTGAAATTGTAGTCAAACGGTAACGACAGAAGTGAGACATCACTATATCTCTCGACTCCTTAGTCGCCGCATGCAGACATTACCCGAACGATCGTTACAGGAAAAGGTGGTGGATCAAAATTGCAAAACCTAGGAGGATTTTGTAGTTTAGTAGGGTAAAATTTTTCACTTCAAAATATAAAACATTATTTTTTAGGATTATGGTGAAGTCGTGTGTGTGATGGGGTCATCGGCCAATTGTCTCAACATGGAGATATTCATGCAGGCAGATGCAAGGTACGTCATTCTTGTATCATTTGCTTCATATATATTTTGAATCAAATGTCGATAAGGTCTTTGGATAATGCATTAAAACTGGTTAAAGTAGAAGGGTTAGGAAAGAATGTTTATGAGTTTAGTTCCCTGTTGTTAAATAGTTTTTACAGTTTTCAAATACTTTTTTGTAAGAGATAAGGGATGTGGCATACGGTCTGAGATGCAAAAAAAAGTAAATTCATTTCAAGTATATATTCAAAATAATGTTGAGCCAGGAATATATTTAAAAATTTGATAGGAGGGATTAATTATGGAAGGAAGTACCAATCAATATATTATACTTCGTTCTATGAAACATTCAAAACATTCATAGCTCATTACATCAGTTCACGTCAACTGATTTATTTTATTTTATCAACGTTTTCATTTTATTTTTCTACAGCATAGCAGTGGAACCACTGTATCCGGTGTTGTGTCAAAAAATGCCGCCTTACTTACTGCCCGATTCGTGTATTGGTCCCATAGATTTGGCGAGAGCACTCAATTCTATTCCTTGCTCTCTATCGGTAAGTTTGCAGAATGCTCTATACTAAATTGCTACTGAATTGTTGTTTAAAATACATTATAATTTCGTATCTGAAGCTGTAATATTAGTATGTCTACCTTTCCGTAACACTCTTAGCTTTGCAATTATAACTTTAAAGTCTACAGAAATAATAAAGTTCCTAGACTGAGTAAGTTAAATAGATTTTAGTCATATATATCTATATAATAAGTATTCTTCGTCTCCTGCATGCTTGAAAAATATGTGCTATTAAATCACAATTTTCCTATATAATAATTGCTTAATAACCTATATAATAAAAAAAACGATTACTTTTATTTATTTGTTTCCTCTATGCATGCTGCTCCTAGTTGAGAAATAAATGGCAAAATCAACCTTTCCACTGTCATAACGAAAAGGTAAGTACGTAGCAATCTAGACACTACATTTGGCCCTGTTTGTGTTCCTAACAAGTTTTAGTTTAGGTAGGTCAAGAATTCTAGTTGTTAGAAGAATAGAAAAAAATAAACAAACGATGAATAATGACGGAGGGGGTAATGACCCTCTTTTTTCCGTGATAAAAATTAATCTACTGATACCCATGCACAACGCGTTAACGCATTATCGGGGTACGGTTGAAAAGCAGTAGGAATATGTCGTCACTCAAACAGGTGCGGTCAAGCACCCGCTAATTGTCACTGAAACATCACGGCGACAGTTCGATCTTTCGTATTGCCACAGACCACGAATAGCTTCTAATGGGGGTCTTGACCCCTTTTTTATTAACGTGGTGTTTAACCCTTAAATGCGAAAGATTTCAAACTTGATACCGGACTTTTGAATCACTTTGTGCACTTGGTTTGTTTTTAATATTTGGCTATATCTATGTCATCAATGCCTAATATTTTTTTAAAGAACAGTGTCAAAATGAACGTTAGCTGTCAAAATTGCTCAAATTATATGACGTTATGTTTATTTTTTTTTTATTTAATTTTGCACATCTGGTTTCTTAGGGTTAAAATCCTATTATTTACGGATTTCCTCATTGTAACGCGCAAACTGAAACTCATTACCTGGGTTCAGATCAAGGCGAGAGGGGCATGTAGTCAATCATCGGATGCTAATCACCCAACATTACACACTTAAACGCACTACAGCGACACTTCAAACTCCCGTGCTGTCTCAGATCAGAGAAAGCTTTGACTTCTATTGGGGGGTCATGACCCCTAAGACGTTCACTAGATTCGTGTCTGTCATCTAAAGGTATATAATTTTGTACGTGTTTAGATGACGCGAGACGCTGACGTTTCACTATTCACGCTAATAACGATGTCTCGACACTTCATGATGTGCATGTGGAACAGTACACAGTTTTGGATTTGCAGTGTTTGTTTCATAGCACTGCTTCAAGTAAGTCCCATCACTGCATATCTTTACATAGTATAAAATGAATTCGCTTTGCTGTCTAGTCGCTTATATCTTTAAAACTACTCCACGGATTTTAATTCGGTTTTCAGCAATAAATAGAGTGATTCATAAAAAGGGCTTGTATGTATAATACATACATATTATAGTACAGAAATACCGAAAAATTCAAAGATTTGTAATCTGATACGAAGTTCACCGAGACATTTAGTTATAAAACAAATGGCTGTCTGTTCGCCATAAACTCAAACTACTGAACGAATTTTCATGTGGTTATCACTAATAGACAGAGTGATTTACGAGGAAGGTTTTTTGTGTATAATTTGTTAAGGTTTAGTGTAAATAGGTTGAAATATGGCGATAATTGTTTAAAATTTAGGAAAAATTCAAGCCGTCTGTTATTTTTGACGCCTGACGTAGCAGGCGGATGACAGCTAGTATTTTATCAATTTATACTAATTCATTACCTGTTTTAAAGAAACATTTGTTTAGATTTAGATCATCGTTTTCCAACCATATTTGGATTATCGCCTCTATTAAAATAATTCGTCGACGATCTCTAGTCTGTAACTCTAGCTCGTTATAGTACAATGCCTCCTATTTGCATCTAGATTAAATATCGCTCTTATGAAATGTTCTAGTACCTACTATGGAGCGCTATTGCGTCCACTGAGTTAAATTAAAGTTGTAAACTACCAGCTAGGTACTTTTTATTTTTTTCTGAAAATTGTACATCATTTGTAAAAGTAATGAAAGTGAGTATCATCGGCGGCCTTTCCTCACTATTCTTCTGTGTATCAACACATCTTGCTGTCACATTTAAATTAACAAATTTAGAAATAGAAATAGAAAAATGTATTATACTATTCATTATACTATTAATATTATAAATGCGAAAGTGAGTTTGTTTGTTTGTTACGCTTTCACGCCTAAACCGCTGAATCTATTATGATGAATTTCGGTGTACACATAGATAGGAACCTGAAGACGGTGATAGGCTACTTTTCTTACGAAAAACGTAGAGGGAGATGGGTAAACTTTGTATAAAACTTTTTATTGCGTTCTCCGACAAAATCAAAATCAATACAAACGCGAGCGAAGCCATGGGTAAAAGCTAGTACATATATAACTAGAGTGATTTTTCTTCTGGAAATAACAGTATATATATAAAAAAAACATTGTCTGGTTTTATGATGAGAGCCAGTCCCTTCACAGGTTTATTGTCTCTACTAACTTGGGCCGTATCGTCATTTGAGATCAGATAAGATTATAGCCATAACACTAGACCTTAACTATAGTTTTAATTCATACACTTAGTTGTTTAGCCCTATATTGTGTAAATTAAGGTGACATTTTACGTAATGTAATGTAGCTGAAGAGAATAGGTGTAGTAAATTGCGAATAACCATTCGGAACATGATATAACAGTTGCCACAAAAACTCCCAAAAGCGTGACTATCTTGTTGAAGATAGTATCGTATGCCCCAAAATCCCCAAATCTTATTACTTGGAAATGGCCAATAATAAATAAGAAGAATAACGCATAGAGCTATATCTATGTACATATATTCACGGTATACATATAGCTAGTGGGAAGCCTGCGGCGACGATGACGCGAGTTTCACGCTTTTTATTCACCCATAGTACACATATATACACAGTATACATATAGGTAATGGAAAGCGTGCGGTGACAATGATACGAGTTTCACACTTTTTGTTATTCTAAAAAGTACATATATACACAGTATACATATAGCTGGTGGAAAGCGTGCGGAGACAATGACACGTGTTTCACGCTTTTTATTTATCCAAAAAGTACACATATATGCACAGTATACATATAGCTGGTGGAAAGCGTGCGGTGACAATGACACGAGTTTCACGCCTTTTGGTTCACCCAAAAAGTACTCAGTACACATATAGCTGATGGAAAGCGTTCGGTGACGATGACGCGAGTTAAGAAGTTTTCACTTGAAAACTTAACGAAGACAGGGTCGTTGTGCGGGTTCCTGCCGCTGGCGCTGAGCGTGGGCGGCGGCGCGTGGTGCGCGACGCTGTGCGTGCCGGTGCTGGCGGGCGCGCTCGCGTTCGCGCCGCTGCACCACAGCGTGATGCACCGCGCCGCCACGAGGCCGCACACCACCGTCAACATGCAGGTCAGTGCCAACCAACTCACACATTTTTGAAGTGAAACTTCTTTAGGCACATGAGGGTAAAATTTTTACAGATGAAACGTCACGCCGGTATGCAACGGAAGTGTCGGAAAAGAGAGAGAGAGTGATCGAGACCGATTGAGAGAGAGTAAGACAGGGCGAACGTAGCATGAGCAACTAGCCGTGGAGTGAGAGTAGGGATCAAGCGAGTGAGAAAGATTGAGAGAAAAAGTGAAACAGAGCGAACAAGATTTATAAATTAGTTCGCCAAAGAAGTTTCACTTCTGACATGTGTACTTTGTACGCACGCATGTTTTTTTTTAGGATCGATCCTCCGGACAGGAGCCCTCAAGTGACTCTGCTCGCGCGATACAGTGACACTCTACATCACTGAGAGTACATCACCACACCGCATATCATCCGAGCACACCCACACAATAAGTACACGGTTCTGTAAGGGACTACCCCCTCGGCCCTCGCGTGGCTTGCCCTATGTTATTGTTAGGACCTGTTGGTTAGTTAGGATCGCGAATCTTTGTTCGTGTTCCAGCAGTAGTCCAAGCCTAGGTTCGGCCATTCTGGCACCCTTGCGCCCGCTGCCATGGGGCTGAGTGCCCTTAGCATTCGCCCCAAAAAGTTCGGTGAAGCTGTCAAAGCCCCTACGGCTAACAGCGTATGTAACGTCAAAAAAAAATGCTTTTTTTTTTGTTTTTACGCTTTATAGTAGTTGTATTCCCGTATAACGCGTTACGTATAAATTATATACGTTTAACTTTGGGTTTAAATCGAATATTAAGAAAAAATTATATTATGAACGAAATATGTACATTTTATTAAATCAAATATAAACTGAGAGCATTTTAAATAAAAATCCCCGCGTTATATGGGGAATGCCCGTGTTATACATGAATACGTGTATATGAACATGCATTATAAGAGTATCGTGTTACAGGGGCGATTACTGTATTATGATTATGGAAGAAGAAATTATATTTTAAGTTGTTACAATATATTTTATGTTGTTATAAATAAATTTTACGACTGACCATTGAACTTGGCGCTCATTTAGATATACTTCTTGTGTCGTTGAAGTCAACAACCTAAACATATCATTGTCATAATGTTGAACTTGGTTCAAATTTCATATTTATGTTTTTGATGGGATATCATGACCTTTTGTACAGAAATTAATAGTAGGTACTTAATCATAATAAAATTAATAGTCCAGTCGCTTAGTTAAAAAAAGAGGACTATCTGGATAAGTATTCCGGGAGTTTTGAAAATGGGTAATATCATAGATTTTGATGTGATCTTTTCGTATTATAACTTTGCGTCCTCGTATCGTTGCCGCTCACGCCGCGCGTATTGAAAAAATGACGTCCAATAGAAGTTTTTTGACGATATCTTCTTTCTGACTTAATCTACGATAAAAACATGTATATAAAAATAAAACTAGAGAAAAATACCTACCATTTATATCCTAACAACTTTGTTCTTAAAATCAATAGTTTCGGCGTACAAGCGCTATATTAAGTGTTCCTAATTAATTGAATTTTTTTAAGAATATGACAAAAATTTACTAGTTTCTGATTTATTTCTTTGTATTCAGCTAACAAATCTTGGTAATAGGGTATTTTTAATGCACGCCTAGCTAACAACCACCTTCAAGTTGAAAATCTCCCGCCAAATACCGATAGATGTATTCCGGCAGTTGCACTTGAGAGCCAGTTCCTCCACAGGTTTAGCATGTCTATCAACTTGGGCCTTATCGTCACTAAGATCAGGTGAGATTATAGGAATACCGCTAAACTTTAACTATAAAAAAAACTACTATCTAGATGCCAAATTTGAACTTTCTAGGTCATCTGAATCTGGGTTACAGTTTTGATCTCTAGGTCAATGTTACAAATGACGATTTTTGGACTTTAATATCTAAATAACTGTCTGAGGTGTGTTGATGAAATTTGAAGTACATGTGTATCTCGTAAGTCTCAATATATGAGCCAAATTTGACATGTTTATATTAAGTAGTTTTCAAATTATGAGAGTGTAAAAAGTGGCTCCAAATGGTTCGTGTATGCCACATGGTGTTACTCACCAGTTCTGTTAGCTTGACTTGCTTGGACACGGTACCGCGTGTCTAGATCATGCCGGTCTTTAACGAAATCTAGCTTTCCTAGGTTTTCGCGGACATGCAGAATGGGTGATTAATCAGATTAGATGTGTCTTTTATACTGTTACAGATGGCAACATTCGTGTTCTGGTGCTACGCGTGCAAATTCCTACCGTCGGTGATATCGATACTAACGCTGTACGGGTTCACGTTGCGCGCGTTCTGCGAACAGATATCGACGGTGACGAACACGACCGCCTGTTGGATCGTGTACCCGGTGAACGTGGGTTCGTTCCCGCCCACACACGACCTCACCACCAAGAGCTGGCACGGCTGGGGCGACGACTTCTACGACGGCTTCTATTTAGCTCAACACATTACACTGGCTCTTATTACTTCGCATTTAGGTATTATATCGAACAGAACACCGCGGGTCTACCGTCTATATAAATATTACAAAACTGAGCAGTTTGTTTGTTAGTTTGAGCGCGGTAATCTTAGAAAAACCAGTCGGATTTCAAAAATTATTTTTATATTCCATAGAACAATGATTGAAGTACGCTTTAGGCTATTTACCATCACTTTACCGCCAATAGGAGCAAAGCTGCACTGTAAGAGGATTCCAAAAACGGACAACTTTTTTACATAATCTTTGGTTTCACGCAAACGAAGTCGCGGACACAGCTAGTAACGTTATATCCGAAACCAAGGATATTATAAATAAAAATGTATATGTCATATGCGCATTAATTTTATGCCAGTTGGCGCACTCGAACCTCAGTGTCGCATCGGCGTTCAACGAAGTATGTTGTATACCGATTGATATATCAAGTACTTAAACAACAGAAAATACCTTAGCGTGTAATCCGATATTGTACAAATTATATAAACAAAACTTCTAAAGGTCGTGGAATCAATTTTAATTCATAACAGTTACTAATTTTTTTTTATTTGATATTTTTATAAAGTAAAATATAATAATGATATTTTCGTTACAAAAAGAAACGTTTGTAGATACTTTCGACAATACATGACATGCGTTTCTATTTCGCGCCCGGTATAAAAATATACTGTCCTACTTTCCTGTTCATTGCAATATTATTATGTTTCAATTAGCGTACCATTTGTTTTGGCCGAATATTATGAAGGTAACGTAGTTAGTTACCTTATACCTATATAAAATAATGTTCGAAACCGATAAAATACTGTTTAGATATAAATACTCGTATCTAAAATCTCATACCCGTAACATAATTAATTTTAAATTCCTTATGAGTTGAAATACTTAAATATCTAATAGATATAATTAATAATGCATGATGTTAATGTGACGTCACAAACAGCAAGTGGGAGTCATATTTACCTAAACTCTACACAAATGGTGTTGTGTAGTGTCAAATAGGGGATCTTTCTTTTACAGGCCCTTCTTTTAATTATCTTATGATTAAAAATGTTTCTTATTTTAGTATAAGAGGTTTAATTGTTATAAAAGGTTTAGCCATAAGCGGATTTTAATTGTAAATAAAAATATTATTCTAGTTTCAACATGTACATTATCATTGGTTTTTATATGTAAATTATTTCATTTACTACATTTTCTGTCACAGATAATATTACATTTTTAATTACAACACAAAGACAATAGACAATAGATATATCGATTTAGTAAATACAAAATATGTTTGCTAATCAAGAGGCAGAAAGTATACTTTTGCATCATTAGTTGATTGTGGACTTTTAATATAATTATTTGTTTTGCTCTATGCATACGCGAATATTTTTTATGTTATTTCGTATTTATAATTTTCTGTGTAATTTCAATACAAAAAAGCTTGTAATTTCAGTTGTGATTTCACTGTCCTTCGTGCATCGACAATCTTCATTTTGGCAGAGGAGCTTCTGGGCGAACAGAGTTTGGTCTGTTTCAGTGGTTGTTTTGTGAGTATACTTATAAGTTTTACTATTCTATGTAATGTAGCCATTTTTGGGGCATCTTTTGCATATTGTAGATATAGAACGAAGAAAATTATACTCAAAATCTTTAAAAGTTAATTTGATTCAAAATTCTAACTTCAATCCTGGAGCACTCCTTTGGTTTGACATGAAAAAATATTATATATGCTAACCCACAGCATTAGTTATCACTTTGCTATATTGTAGCAAAGCAAGAGACAGACAGTAATCCCAATTTTTTTTAATAGTTTATAGGTTTAGCGTTATGACCACAATCTCACCTGATGTTAAATGACTCATGATGGTAAAAATGTTAAGTATAACGGAGTAACTGGCTCCCAAGTGCAACTGCCGGAACACACGTACAGGTATTTGCCGGCAGATTTTCAACTTGAGGGTGGTAATTAGCCAGGCGGATATTATAAAAAGCCCTACCACCATGCTATGGTTTCATCATGATGTTTTCATTCACCGAAAATCAAAGCTCATTGCAGCTGGATTCGAACTCACGGCCACTGATGCGGCATCATTGCGCATTACCAACTACCGTGTGTGAACTGCAGACGTGATTTTTGAAATAAAAACTTCTACAGGAATTTTTGGATACGGAGTAAATTCATGTAAGTCGTCATCGACATGCTCAGGTGACGTGTTAACGTACACACTATATCTCTTCCCGTTAGTATAACTTATTGAGCTGTAAACAGTTTTGATTTATAAGTTTTAATTTAAGATCTAACAATTATTTTGGATACCCAAAAATAACAACTGTTTGTTCATTTAAATTTTCACTTCTATCTGCAATCGTTTTTTTTTTTGTTTTATAGTTAAGGTTTAGCGTTATGGCCATAATCTCACCTGATCTTAAGTGACCATACGGCCCAAGATGGTAGACACGCTAAACCTGTAGAGGAACTGGTTCTCAAGTGCAGCTGCCGGAACACACCTATTGATATTTGCCGGCAGGTTTTTAACTTGAGGGTGGTTGCTAGCCAAGCGGGCATTACAAAAAGTCCTACCACCATTCTATGGTTTCCTCATCGAAAGCTCAAGCTCATTGTAGGTGCTTGGATTTGAACCCACGTCCCTTGACGCGAAGTCGTGCACACTACCACTGAGCTATCATCGCTTCAAAAGATTCCTTTGAACGTTGTTTTCTAATTACAGAATAGTGATGCAAATGATATTCAGCGGTACAATGCTGAGCAGTAGTTACGGTTACTGCGAGAAGTGGTCGCTGTGCGAGCACCGGTACTGGGTGCCGTGGCCGCTCGCGCTCGGGTACGCGGGTTCGCTGCTCGCCGTCTTCGCGCTCAACGAGTTTATCAAGTGGCAGGAAATCAAGTAAATACATAACTTAACTTCATACATTACGTGCCGGGTTTTTGCGCAATTTTATCGACAAACCTGGGGAATGTTTATAGGAATCGAGTGGGAAGCGGGTAATCCATTATTTCAGCTAGCAACTTTACTTCTCAACTGACGTTCGCAACTCATACAATCATTATGTAAATAATATTACGAATATTTATTTAAAAAAAAAAAATATTGCAATTTATTAGTATCGAAATTTGTGTACTGCTATTAATTACTTTATATCGTATTCGAGAGGGGGAAGGTAATATTGATAGCGGGCTGCAGATAATGTGACAAAGCGTGACGAAGAGCGATTTAAAAATGTAAAATTTTGCCTAACGTATTTTATGAACGCCCCCTAATCCTTTGAACATATTTTTTTTATTTGTTATGTCCTTACAGAGCTGATATCCGCAACCAACGTCGCGCCCGACTCGACTTCGGTACTAAATTGGGAATGAATTCACCGTTTTGAAAAACAACGTTCTCGTCTAGTCAATTACATAGTGAAAATTGTGTCCTAATGAAACCAACGCTGTTAATTATAAGGTCATGTACTTAGACGTATTTTGTACTTATTTATATTGTGTTTTTGATGATTTTGAATAAATATTTTATTAAAATATCTGGCAGTTTTCTTACATATTAATAAAATTCATTTAGCAAATATGAGACATAATTTAGTTACCCATTGTCAACTTCCCTTCGATCTTTGAACAGTATTTTGAATAAATACATATGAATTCCTAAAAATACTTCTCATAAGTTTCTAAAAATAATCTTACTTGTAACTTTGCATTGTTACTCTTAGATAATTTATTGGTAAATGGTATAAAGTATAAAGGAAATAAAATACAATAATATAAAACAAATATTTTATTATTAAGACTAACTAAATTGTGATGCATAAAGTATAGCAGTCAATGATGTAATCGAGTTCATATGTCATAAATAAAGACTTTTACGCACTTCTCCGTGGAAATAACCTGGTTCCGATACAAGACTCGCCATCGAAAACCCTCCGCTTTTAATATGTATTATATTTTTCCGTATTCCCACTACAACTATACATACATAAATTAATTTGTTAATAACATAATAAATTGCAATCTCTCCATTAATATTCTACATGATTGTTAGTAATCTAAACACTTGTACTTATAGGTACGTATATATATAATAAATCTTCCCTATTACTACAAATTATCTGGTAAGTCCAGTATCTCTTGTACGAACGATGCCACATCCGTTTCCTTTTCACTGTGCACCTGGCAGAAGGGATGCGTCAACAGGGCGTCATAATTGGGCCTCTCCCTGTAATCTTTCTGCAGGCATTTGACTATGAAATCTTCGAATTCAGATGAGAACGTACCACCGGGCAGCCTCGGGGGGTCATCCTTGACCACTTGCTTCAACTGTTCGAACGGTGTGCCCCATGTGTTGTATGGAAAAGTGCCTGTGGCAAGCTCTATCAGTGAGATACCAAGAGACCACACGTCACTACGAATGTCATAATGGCTAGGGTTCCCTGACGGGTCGATCCTCTCCGGAGCCATGTACGGCTTACACCCAGCATCAATTGTTTTGGCAACGGAGTCGACTAAATGTCCAGATATGCCAAAGTCGCACATTTTGACCTCCCCTTTCCTGTTGATCAGGATATTCGATGGTTTCACGTCTCTGTGTATGACCCTGAGTTTAGAGTACAGGTAGTGCAGGGCGCTGACGACGGAGAATGCGATCTTCCCGAGGATATTCTCCGGTATGGTGCGATTGTTTTTGTAGATTTTCGCGTAGAACTTGTCGAGGCTCATGTCCATGACCTCCATGCAAATCCACACGTCGCCCTCTCGGAACATTGCGCCATAGAAGTGTACCGTGTAGGGGCACGCGCTCGCTCTCATCGACACGTCCAGATCCATCAGCAGGCGTTTCTGTTCTAACGAGTGGTTGTTGAATGTTGCTGTAATTCTCTGGAAATACATTAGTGAATAAGTTACTGATATATGGTTGCATTGAGCCAAAATGCATTCTTTTTATAGTAAAGGTTTAGCGTAAGTGATGATGTGACTCAAGATGGGCGACACGTTAATCTTAGTGGAGGGCCTGGCTCTCAAGTTCAAATACTGTTTTACGACTTAAGGTGGTATTTAGCTAAGTGAGCATTAGAAAACGCCCTACCACATTGCAGCATGCATTATAAATGGTTTCAGTATTGAAATTGCTTGGCTAAATAATTTACAATATTGTCAATTAACTAATTTTAAATCTCTGCATTAATATCATCTATGGTATTTACTTTTTATTATTATAGCCACAAGTAAAATTTGTATTCAATAAACCACTATACTTTACGTAGAAAACTGGCGTAAATATATATTTCTTTATCTAAAAAGTTTCCATTCTATCTGCACACAACAGTTGACGCTGTATCCAGTTTGTTAACTGTTGGAAAGGACTAGATAATGTATGCTGAGCTAGCTAAATTGTACAATGGTATATTTTAAACAATTTTTAAATATATCTTATTTTTATCATGAATAAACAAATAGAAATTGATCAAAACAGAAATTATCACCTTGACAGCCATTACAGTGTTACTAGGGATGTGTCGCATCTTCTCCACAATACCGTATGCTCCACGTCCAAGATCACATATCTTCACTAAGTCATCAGCATGAACAGTGAATGTTTTATCATCGACTGTTATAGTTGTTTGTTTGTCTAAATTCCCCGGAGGAGTCCTGTGTACAGATATACATTAAGTAATTCTTCTGCGGTTACAACAAATACAAAATAAAAGTATATGTATATTTTCCAAATAATAAAAACAATTTGTAATTTCTACAACAATATGATACACTTTAGATATGAATGGCCTTCAAGTATTACGTAATTTTGGGGGAATGGGGGTCATGTCAAACGTTACAATGCGTTTCAAGCGCGGGAGGGGAGTTTAAACACATTAGGTAACACTGTTTTTATTTATTTAAATAAAAAAACTAAGCAATTAAAATTTCACAAATTTAAACCTTTTTTGTTTTGTTTTAGGAGAACCCTTCAACTACTACTATTTGCATTGCCACAGGTTAAGATAAATAGATTATTTTATTTTAAGAGTTTATAAGTGAAAAAATGGTTAAACATAATTATGAATTTCAAGTAAAAATACTTATTTGTACATCATGTTTGAGCAGGGGCAGGGGGTACAGAAAAACGTTATGACGCCTTACATGTGGGGGAGGGAGGGTCAAAAATCTTCAATAATTGCGTTATGTAATACTTGAATGGGCCCTAGTCCAGCTACTTAGTATTTGTTTTTAATTAGTATCCCTGCCAGAACACACCTATAGGTATTTGGCAGCAGACTGTCAACTTGAGAATGATAGCTAGCTAGGAGGGCATTAGGAAAAGCACTACCACCATGCAAACTTACTTTACTAACTGCTATAAGAGTATTTTACTAATTAAGAGTGTCCTGTATATTACATTTTCTAAAAAATCACCTTTATGATTTAAACTAGTTTCAGTTATTCTATTTTTTTATATTATGTAAAAAGTACCAGAAAAGTACTAAAAGTAAAAGAATAAACCACCATACATAGGTATTATTAGTGAGTATGATCAGATTTTGAGAGATCTGATTCACTTAAAAAACATACATCTATTTGAACTGCAAATTAAATATTTATACTTTGCATTTTAAATGCTTTAAAATAACTTATGCTTTAATATTTATTATTAGTTGACCATTGTATTACAAACTTTGACTTAATTTTAATTAATTTGCCTACCTAAAGGCTACCTATTAAATATAACAAACATAACTGTGATGCACATTTAGAAAATGTAATGAGAAAAATTATATACGGATGTTATTACTTATTACTAACATTCTGATATATATACATATATATATTGATATAGAAATATCAAACAATCACAAATATATTTCTAAGCCTGATAGTTGTTTATGATGTTCTGCTGTTACAGAACAGCTATTTTTCTTTGGGGAAATGATAATGAAGCCACATAGAGAGGACAAAATAGATGAAACACTTCAATAAATACTAGTAAATAAAATAAAAGTCAATAATTTATATATTAAAAAAGTCATACAAGATGTACTTATTATACTGAAATATGTTTATTTTATATCATCTGATAGTTTTATATAGGCTTTAAATAACTTTAATAAACTATTTAGCATAACTGTTAGTTACCTGGTTCAAAAAGCTGTTTCATTAAAAAAAGCATATTTTTATAGTTATAAAAGAATTTCAATTTGTTAATGTAAATGCATTAATTCAAATTTTGTTATACAAACAAATTTTTATAAAATATAATAATGTAGCAAAACAAAATTATAACATTTATTATGTGTACACTATAAAAAATCAATTAAACATAAATGTAAAGGTTCATATGATATATATTACAAATAACGATTTCATTTAGCTGAAAATATATATATTTTTAATATACCTAACCAACTTCAGAAATGTTTAGGTTTTAAATGTTTTAAAAGTGTTATATCCTTCTAAATAAAATTTCATCCACTTTAGCATTAAGTAAGTTTGAGAGAAATATTTTTAACAAAATGTGCACAATGCAATTGAAATTTATTTTGCACCAAAGTATGTGATTCTGATTGTAGATGGTTCTAAACAATAAATGATTTGTTGGGAATTTCCATTACATATATGTATATTGACTCAAGTTTATAATAGAGCTGATTATATTTTTAGAAAGCCATATAAATCATAATCAGCTTAAATACCAAACATCGAACTGTTTTATTTAAGACTTTAAAGAAGCAAAAACAAAAATTCTTAAAATAAAACATATTTAAAAACAAGAATTTCTATAAGGAAAAATGTACACCTACACCACTAGACTAGTAATCGAATAAAGGACACGACGAGAAAAGTTTATCTTGATCTTGTTTACTAGTACCGGAGATTATAACTTACATACTAAACAATAAATGTAAGTTATTTACATCATACTATGTATACTCACACGACCTGTTCCTCTTGTGGTTTAAAGTTAAACCCAGGTGGCGGCGGTTTCCTTCGATTCGACATCTCTATGGCACTAACTGAACGAGGCAACGCACAAATACAGCTCTCTTCTACTGCAACACACCAAAATTTAACGACAAAAAGCTCACAAGCGTATGAAGTAGTATGAAAGAGCTCAGATCACAAATACGCGTTTAGTTCATCTTAAAATGGTTATGGGAAACGCTAAATGATGCCTTTTATAGCAAAACTTATGTAAGGCGTTTAAACTAATATTATTTTATTCGGATTTATTATGTTATTTCCAAAAATGTTACCGTAGGCATTCAGGCAGTAGGTAGCTATCGCTTTGACAATTATTAAGTGTTGCAAATTATTTGAAAATTGATTGGAGTTGCCAATATGTATTAAATAAAATAGCGAAAACAAAATCTCATACTCATACGTCTCAATGGTAATACTTATAGTGTTTATAATTTCATACTTACGTATGTCAACACATATTATGATAAACTGATTATGTTTTTTTTATTACATTTACTTGTCAGTAATAAAATTTTGGTCAATATTGCTCCGTATGCAAATACTTTATTCATTTTTACAGGTCTCTGCTTTATTCTAAATGTGGTTCCCATTCAACAAATTTATTTGATATACGTTTAATAATAATTGTGGTGACCCAACTAGTAAGAGTACCCAGCATAAACAAACAATTTACGGCCTCATTGAAATTATTAAAAGATTAATTAAAAAATTCGTATTCAAAATACTATAATGGTAAACTCTCAAATTTACTGTAAATTTCTGCAATCGATGAACTATCGCAATTACGTGGAAATTATCCCAGGGTGTCACCATTATCTACATGTAATAGATTGCTCTAATCACAAATTATCTAAGTTGAAATCAACATCAAAAACAATTTCAGATTATGGAAATATACTACATAAATGTTGTTATCACCCCCATCTAGATACGCTCCTGATTCCCGACAGAGGTTACGAGCACTGCGAAAACAATCCCTAGCTTCTGGTAATAAGGAGGAAAGTGGGTCGTTTTGGTGTCTTAAATGGGAATTTCTCATCCGATAAATCCTGCACGACCCTATTGTATGTCACGAGTGGTAAATAAATGTGAACTACTACGTGAATAAAAAACTACAACTGTGATAGTAAGCGTTTAAAATTACATTGCAAAGTTTTGTTACAATACAAAGTATTTCCTACACACTCCTTAAGAGTAGTCATCGCTATATCCAGTGTCTACGTTCCACACCAAGTCCTCGTTTTTATACCAGTTACCTAAATCTTATGCTAGTCTTGTTCTGTAACTTTGAATTAAGTAATTTTACACACAACTATTAAACAGTTTTACAAAAAACCTAATAAATGCTTCCAGAAATTGTCTCCTAAAAACATGTTCACAAATTTTATCTCTTTATAACATTAGTACAGATAAGATAGTAATGTAGATAAATTTAGTTTTAGATCAGGTACTTTGAAATATATATCTATATTAACATAAAGCGAAAAAGTTTGTTTATTTGAATGCGTTAATCTTAGGAATTACCACACGCATTTAAAAATCTTTGTTTCTTAAAATCAGTAAGTAATATATATTTTAGGCTATTTAACATCACGCTACCATCAATAGCAAAGAATTAAAAAAGTTAGGAAAACGGGCACAAATGATTAGTTTTAATAACTTAAGTACAATAAAAAAAAATGTTTATAGGTCTGCCCTTATGACTACAATTTCACCTGATGTTAAGAGACGATGTGGCCCAAGATGGTGTACACGCTAAACCTGTAGTAGTACTGGCTCTAGAGTGCATCTGCCGAAACACACCTAGCGGCATTTGGCGTCATTTTTTCAACTTGAGGGTGGTAACTACCCATGCGGGCATTCGAACTCATGTACTTTGACGCCAGTATATGCTATCATCGCTTCAAATATCGCTATCAATCTTTAAGTATTAGGTATTTCTAGGTTTGGTTTCTGCGACTTAATGTCCACACAAAGTTACTCTTCCCAGAATAAACATTATACAAGAAAAATATATATTTCTCATAAAATTGTTTAGGTTATATATAAAATTTTCGTGTCACGTTATTTGTCCGCGATGAACTTCTAAAGTACTGAACCGATTTTAATCAAACTTTGAACACTGAGTGTACTTTATTCGATCTTGAAGGATAGGATACTTTTATCTCAATAAGTGATCATAATTCATAATGCGATAGACGACGAAGTCGATGTGATTGACTACTCGACAAGGCAGAACAAGGTGTGAGTTAAATTATTATACATTTAAAATCAGTATTTTACTCATCTCCTTATTTCAATATAATAATTTTATTATTATAGTTTTAATTGATAGTCTTTTCAATTTTCTTCTGAAGGAATTGAATCGCTGTATTTTTAGTATATCGCTCCATTTACTCCATCTAGCAAAAGGCGTTTTGCACTACGTTTGCCTTAAATGTGTCTATATTTAGATCTGGCTATTGCCAGTCCAGCGCACCTATGACTTTTAAAAGTTACTTGAGAATTTTTATTTAGAAGTACCTTATTTATGAGTCATATCGGAATGTGGTCATAATGCTAAGCTTTAACTATAAAAAAAAGTTTCTTGTTCTTGCTCTAAATAATGCAAAAGCTTTTCAGAGTGAACAATAATTTAGTGTGGAGTTAGTCAGATCTTTAATTGAAGCGTGAACATCTTGACAGTAGATAGTATTCGGAGTGTCTTCCAGAAATCCGTGATCTGTTTCTATGTAAATCTATTCTTCTCGAACTAATTTATTGTGGCTTCCAATATGAGATCAAGTATGTTGTAAAACAGCTATTCTTATTTGCAGGCACCAGTAGTGAAAATGTACAACCTGTTGATATCTTACAATGGCTGGTGCAATAATAATACTAGGCACAAGGGTTTTCCAGGGGCTTAATGAACTTTTGGATAAACCAGCAAAAAAAAACAATGATCTGTATAGTTTTCCCCTGACCCACAACTATTTAACTCCTGTTCTTTGGAATTTATGTAACTGTTTTCAAATATAATTTCGCACAAGAAAACCATTCTACAACTCATTATTTTCTTTAAAATCTTTAGAATATGTAGGATATCATGTGAATCCAGTGTTCCATAAAATTCACCAGAATAAGCATCTTCTTAGGTTTTGCGCCATATCTTAATTTTTTGTCATAGAAAGTTTTATCTCCGTCATCCATTATTTTCTGCTTTATAAATGAGGCATTTCTTAAAGTTTTGGCTAAGACACTAGTCTTCTTTTACAAATGTAAAATTGTTACAAATGTAAAAAATGTAAAATTCTTGTTAAAATCCTTCAAGCTTTAGGAAAGTGACTCATTTTGACCTTCAATATTTTTTTTTTGCTATAGTTTTATGTGTTTTTGTTATCTTATTGTTTTTCTGAAACTTATTCTGCAACAGTTTTACTGCTTTAAGACACAGACTATATACTTTTTCGTTTGTCTTCAGTTTTTTGGATTGCAAAAATTAATTGTGACTCTAGGTACTTGTTTATATCAACCATTATTTGGATTTACTGTATCATATTTTTTCAATACTACTTACAAATACAACCATAGAGTAGGTACACGTTTAGTACTCCAAAATGCAAATGATGAATAACAAAGTACATTCTGTGATTTATATTGATTTAGATTTTTATATTGTATATCAGTAGAAAAAATAAATATCTGATATATATCTGTGTTGCCACTTACATGAATGATCATACAAATGAATAAAAGCCAAATTCTTTTACGTATCATAACAAAGATAATGTTTAATTTAATAGTTTCAGTGATTACAAATTTGGTATATGAAAATAGGCACATGAAAATTATTCTATGGTTTAATTATAAAAATGAATTTGTCATTTTGGGTAAATAAAGGTAGAGATTTGCATAATGAAATATCAATTAATATATTTAAAAAAACCTATACAAATTAGTCTTGTCAGAATAGGATTTTGTTTTAATATCAATATTTCATAAACATCCTTCCCAGTATTCAATAACTATATTTTGTCAGTAGTTCATCAAGTAAGAAAATATAACAACAGAAAAAATATTATTTAAAAATACTATATCATATCACAATCTTGCTTAATCACTTTGTGGAAAATTTTATGGCTCTAATTGCATCTTTAGCTCTTTTAGCTGCCTCCTCTTTAATCCTATGTTTTTTTTCTTTTTCAGCTAGACCAACAACTATATCATGCTGCAACGCATTTTTAACTGTGGCTTTAGCAAATAATTTGCTTAACACATAATCATCATCATTATGTTTTATATCTTTTTTCTTCTTATTTTTCTTTTTCTCCTTAACTTTCTTTATGGCCACCAAATTTTCTATTTCATAATCTGCTACAGGGGAGTGTTTTCTTTTGCGATCTTTATGTCCTTCATTGTGTTTGGAATTAGATATTTTCCCAGAAGGCTCTTTCTCTGAATCCTGAAGGACAACATTGCTACTATTATTGATATTGAAATTAGTTTGATCTGTAACTTCAAGTGCCACATTTGTTTCATTTTGTTGTTTGTCTTGATCTTGACTAGTCAATATTTCTTTAAGTAAATTCTCTTCATAATTCTTTTTCACATGCATGTTAACTATATCAAGTTCTGACAAAATAGTGTCAAATGGTATATTAGTCACTTCATCGTCAACCAAATTAACTTCAGGTTTTTCAATCTTAGGTGGATTCAACAGCAACTCCCTTTTCTTTTTATATTCTTCTCTACAATCTCTTATGATATTATTCTCTTTTTGTTTTATTACATTTTCAGAAATTTTTTCACTTATCTCTTTAGCTCTTTTTCGCATAGTTTCTAATTTATTTTTAGAAACTGAAGCAGCAAGACTAATTGGACTGCATCGGTTATCACTATTTCTCTCTTTACTTTTTTTTTCAACAGTCACTTTCGTATGTTTAAAAAGTGAAGCAGTTTCTGTATCTCCTTCATGATTTGGTTCTTCCAGATTAAATAAACTTTGCAATGTACTTGTTGTTAGAACATTCTTTTGATGTGGATCTACTAAAATTTTATTGCTTAGGAAATGCTTAAAAATTTGCCTTTGATAAATCTTCTCCTCAATAGTACCTGCTGATAATAATCTGTAAACAGTAACATTTCTTTCTTGTCCTATTCTCCAAGCTCTCTCCTTGGCTTGATCATCAGTTGCTGGATTCCAATCAGGATCATAAATTATAACTCTATCAGCTCCTGTTAAGTTTACACCTAGGCCTCCTACTCTTGTTGTGGCAAGAAACACCATATACTCAGTATTTTCATTGAATGTTTTAATTAGATTCTGTCTTTGCCCAACATTAACAAATCCATCCAATTTTAAATATTTGAACTGTTGATTTTGTAAATATTGCTCTAAAATACACAGCATAGCTCTTGACTGAGAAAAGATTAGGGTTCTGTGGCCTTGCTTTTGCCAAATTTTTAATAGAGAATTTACTACAGTCATTTTACCAGCCCTTTTCCAATGGCCAAAATGATCAACATCTATCTGTTCATATTCTTCTTGCGCTTCATAAAGATATAAATCTGGATGGTTACATATTTTTCTAAGTGTTGACAAAGCAACCAATATTCTAGCTCTCAAAGGGTCTCCATATTTGTGATCCTTATCTAATACACTTCTGATAGTACTACTCATGAGATATCCCATGTATAAATCTCTTTGTTCTTGACTCAAAGCACAGAATAGAACTTGTTCTTTTTTTTCTGGAAGCTTAATATACTCCTGCACTTCAGCCTTTGTTCGTCTCAACATATAAGGTGTAATAAGAGCTCTTAAAGCTTTAGCTATCTCCAATGCAGTAGCTTCTTGATACTCTGTTGCATTTGCATAGCCTCCTTGAGTTATTGGTAATGCAAAATGCTCCATGAATGCTGTATATGTACCTAAAAGTCCTGGTCTCATGAAGTCAAACAGGGACCATAATTCATGTAAGCTATTTTGCATTGGGGATCCAGTTATGATAAGTCTGTGAGGTGTATCAAACTTTTTTACAAATTTACTAACTTTAGTATCTGGATTTCTTATCTTGTGGCCTTCATCTAAAATTATATAATGCCATTTTTTTTCCAGTAAATTTTTGTGGTATTTCATTACACCTGCATATGTCATTAAGAGGATCCCATGAGCATTATACAGATCTCGCACTAATTTATAGTGGGTTCCCACATGAGATCCTGTGTGGTGTAAAACAGCTATTCGTATTTGTGGGAACCAGTAGTGGAAATGTAAAACCCATTGATAAATTACAGTCGCTGGTGCTATAATAATACTTGGTCCAAGGCCATTCCAAGGCCCTGAAGAAGTCTTAGATAGTCCAGCTAGAAAAGCAATTATTTGTATAGTTTTCCCCAAACCCATTTCATCACCAAGCAGTCCTCCTGATTGCAATCGATGTAGTTCCCACAGCCATTTCACTCCTGTTCTTTGGAATTTATACAACTGTTTCCAAATGTAATTTGGTACAAGAAAACCATTATGCAATTCATGATTTTCTTTAACATCTTTGTTACCATTACGTACATATTGAACATCAGCCGTATTGGGTATTCCATCAAAACTACCAGCACAAACTTCTTCTAAACTCCTGCACCAATTCTTTATTCTGTCATTATACAACACTTTGTCTCCGTCGTCGATTATTTTTTTAATATTCTGTTTCGTTCGCGAAACATTTGAGAACGTAACTTGTTCATCGTCTTCTTCGATTTCAGAAGGCAAATACTCATCTTCGTCTGAATCCTTAGCAGAAACAGATGATTGGCTCTTGGTTATTTTTTCGTTTTGACCTTTCCTTGTTTTTATATTTATGTTGCAAGAATGAATTTGTTTTTTAGCAATTTTTTCGGCAGCAGTTATGCTTTTAAGTGAAACCGCTTCCTTCTTTTTATCTTTATACTCAGATCTTTGTTTTGCGAGCGCTAATTGTGATTCCAGATATTTATTTATATCAACCATTATTAAGTTTACTTTCTAAAATATTTTCTTATCCTATAAACCACTCTGTGAAAAGATTGTTACATTATTTCTTTCTTTCTGTATAATTTATTGTCTCTGGTTACCAAAATAACATGAATACTAGAGCCGTAACAAACCGTATGTATTCGTTACTAAGTAACGGGTATACCATCTAGTACCGCGTACCGAAATGTTACTCAGGAATACATTTCGTTACTCGCATGTTTTCGTAGTAAATATACAGAGTGCGAACGATGCGATGTCAACGTCATACCGTACGTAACACGACTCGCTGCGATGCTTTTTGTAAGGTATTAAAAGTAACGAGTAAATTACCGATACGATAGTAACGATGATTGTTATAGTAAGGAATACATACGACTACGCTATTTTCCCTTACTTTTACGCCTCTAATAAATACCATAGATATAAAATAACAGCTGCTTATTGACATGTAAAAAAATGTTATCATGGTAAAGATTAATCTGTTCATGTATCTGCTTACTCCTATAATTTTATTTCTCTTGAGAATTACAGACAAATCCACTAATACATTTTTTATTACTTATAATTCATGAAATCTATATATGAATTTGTTTATTTAAGAATAACCTTTTGCAACTGTTTCTATATTATTAGAAAGTTGTTTTCATTTCAGTAATTTCTTATTCTTCCAGTAGTCAAGTTCCATGTTCCAGAAGTCAGGTACCTATATTATAAAAACGATTTATTGCATCATATACTATTATACTCTAAATCTGATACAATTCTTAAATCAATCTAAGTTAAAATCCAAACCTGAATCGCATGCGCATTGTTTTTGAAAGATAGCTCCCATACTAACGATTTAGCTTTATGATGTTGTGGACTTTACAAACATACTATTTACTGTTATACAATAACACCCGGACTCAGAACAATCATTTGTAGATCACTCAAATAATTGTGCTGAACAGAATTCAAACGCATAGCACTTAGCGTGGCTCGGCCGCGGTATCGGCCAAGCAATTTCTGAATGTTTTTGAGAAATTTCAAAATCCCGAAATGGAAATTTACTCTCAAAAAATTACAATACGAGTACTTTTCCTGTATATATTAATCGGTCACATATTATCTGAGACAAAAGTATTTAATATTCAATTAGAATCGACTATCTTTAATTGTGTTCGTAATATCCTCTTAGTAGTCTGTAGTTTTATTACTTGTATCGACTCACCTGTACTGTCAGTAGGGATGACGATACTTTCCGAAAAAGTCAGTGACTTAAATCATTACAAACGAAGACTAAAAAAATCGATATTACAAAGTTCGATCTTTTAATAATTAATCTTTTAAATGTCGATTTTTCGTGAATTTTTCGTGTCGTTAATTTTTCTTCAATTAAATCCTAACTATCGATTCATTATAGATTGACATCTACAAAATCGATTTCAAAACTCTACATTTTAACATTGATTATTTAAAGATTTTTCTTTAAGGTGAAAGTAAAGATATCTAAGGCCATGCAGCTAAGTTGGACATAATAATAACCCAGTCAGTGTGTTTTTTAAAAAACTTCATAAAATTATAATAGCGTTAAGCGTGTTTGAGAAATATATTCCATTAGTTTTGTAAATAATTCAATAGTTTTTATTACAATAAAAAATTCGATACGCGATTTTCAAAGTTGACAGATTGATTCAAGGCTGTGAATGATATAAAAAATCGTTATGGTTTAAAAGATCAATTCTACAGTTAATCAATCTCAGATCGTCATCCCTAACTGTCATGTTTCACTTGAAAATGGCAGTAATAGACTCAAAAAGGTCGAAGTTGCCAAAAAAAAAAAAGAACTGTCATGTTATGTTTGCACGTGGGATTGTAATTATCGGTGATTTTTAAGAAATTGCAAACGTCTATGTAACTTATTGATGATATATAATAAAAAGCCTTGAAATAAAATGTGTTCCTAAATTGTATATAAAATTGTACAACTAAGTTTCAATAAGTTAATAAGTCTTAATTTTTTTATAGCCATTGAAATATTTATTCATCGTATTCCAACATGCATAAAATTAAAAGAAAGAGTGATGAGAATATTAACTCACCATCTAAAAAACCAAAACTAAATGACACTAAGTTAGACAAGAAGCAAGCTGAAAAGAGTACTACAAATACTAAAAATGTTAGGGAATTTAAAAAGAAGAAATTTGAGGACAAGAAGGTTGCTAAGGTTTTTGAAAAAGGTAAGGGCAAGAAGTTCAATAAGCCTGGGAATAATAAGGGTAAAGATAACATTTCTAAAGCACAAAACAATGGTGAAAAGCCCAAATGGTCTGAGATGAAGAAAGAAAAGAAACAATTGAGGATTGTGAGACGTAAAGCTAAAGCAACAGCTGAGGTGTTTGAAGTGTCTCATAAAGCCAAGTTGCTTGCTGCGCAAATTCAAAGGTAATATTCCAGGTTATTTTCAGAAATTTCACAGAAATTACTTATTTATACTCATATACATTTGGTTTCATTATTATGCCATCTATCTATTCTAACCTCAAAACCTAAACTTAATCAAATAACTAATGTATGATGTTTGTTATAGATAAATTATGTAGATATTTCTTCTTGTTCATCATTAAAAGTCATTCTAATGACTTTATGGCTACCATGACCAAACTTGACTGAATTAAATTTGTATAGATCCTTTGCAAAGATTAACAAACAACTAACATGTCTAGATTGTTTGTGTTTTAGTGTTAATAAATATATATTTATATTTAAATAAGCAACTTTTTTTTTTAAGTGTAATTTTCAATAATATTTTATTTATTATACTATGTAAAATTGGTATTTTAGAAATTTAACTAAGATCGTAATTTTTTACAGGAAAGTAGTAAAGGAAGATTTTAAAATAAACTCATGTAAAGAGCTACATAAGTTATTGAAGGGCCAATACAAATCAATAGCCCTAACCCATGACTTGAGCAGAGTGATACAAGTACAACTCAAACATAGTCCTGAGGATATCAAGAATGAAATAACAGAGGAATTACTGGACATAATGGTGCAAATGATCCAGTCAAAATATGCCCATCATGCTGTTAAAAGAATTCTGAAATATGGCACAGATTACATTAGGCATGAGGTGTTAAAGAAATTTTTTGGACACATTGTATCCTTGGCAACGCATGCTGTAAGCGCACCTGTGCTTGATTATGCATATGGCGAGTTTGCAACTAAAAAGGAGAAGTTGCATATGCAACAGGAGTTTTATGGTGATATTTACAAGAATGTAAGTTTCCTGTGTATTTATTACTATTAAACTTCTTTCACATGTATTATGTTTTGTGTAATTTTAGGAACTATTTACAAACTTTATAGGTATTTTGTTAAGTATTACTGTTACTAACACAGATTTGTTTATGAAGTTTAATTACATTTCCATAATGTATGAAGAATTTTAAGCAGGGCAGAATTGTAATGACTATCTTCTACCTCATATACATGATAAAAGTTACACCTTCAATTAATTCATAATATAAGTTATCACTGTGTCAAATCTCATAAAAACCTATGCAGTAGTTTCTGTGTTAATTGTAAGCAAAAAAACAGGCAAAATAAATACAGTGTGTCTAAAGACACAGATAGAAGTGGAACTTTACATCACAGAGAAACATTCTAATTATTCATTAAGCACTTTTTTTCACATACAGAGGTTGCAGATCAGAATTTAAAAGCTGTACTTAAGAGATTTTACTTACAAAAAACATTTCCAACCACCATAACAAATATCCTGTTTAGGTTTTAAAACATATTGATTGTACACATTTGGTAGGGTCATTGTTTTATTGAATAATAATAATATATTTTATCCGAAATTGTTTTGCATGTTTTAAAATTGTTTTACACAATAAACAGAAAACAAAAATATCATGTGATTTATGACCACCAGGCTGCCAAGTTAATATTGCCTGTATCTTGGCAGCTGGCTTGTCTCTGACTAGGTATAGATGCATGCTGTATCTGTCGATCCCGCAGTAGGGGAATGAAATGTAGAAAACATTACAAATTAAGAAACATGACACTTGTGTATGTATGTAGGTGAGTGAGTGTGTGTGAATATAAGTGTATGCAGTGTGAAGCAAAAGTGTAGAGTAGATGAAATTATGTTGAGAATATCTTGTGCTGCCTTACAATGCAGTCTGGGATGTAATAATATATACTGTAAAAAATGAAGATTAGTAGTGCTTATGGTCATCAAACCATTTTAGCAAACAACATTGAAAGCAAAAATTTGCACTTTTTACAAGAGAGTTTATTCGTTTTTATTTAAAAAGTACTTTTGATATTTTTTATAAAAACTTATAACTTGTTGTTCATAATTAACCAGTGATCTAATAGAATAGTAACTATCAATATATTGCTTCTACTTTTCAAAGACAAATTTTAGGTGGTAACACAAAAAAAAAAATTAAGATTTTTTGCACTTACCATGTTTTTCCTGAAGGACTCCATATGGATCATAATATTAATAGTACATACCTATATAACAATGCATGAGTATGTCTCCTTATGGCCCTTATGTGAAATGATTTTACTTTTAAATGTTCCATTTAATACATTTTTATTTTGCAGTCAAAAGATGATAAAGTAAAAACATTAACAGACACATACAAAGACAGCCCTGAAATGAAAACAGCTATATTACAATCCTGCAAGGCTAATATACAGCGTATTTTGGACAAAAACCTTCATGATGGCGAGTATGTATTTTAAACATATTTCCAATTACAGTCAAATATATAAATGGATCATAATGAAATAAATAATACATTTGAAACCAACATCTTCTTTAGATGTGAAAAATAAATACATTTATTAGTTATACATTTCAATATTTTCTTTACAAAACAGATATACTTCGTAAAGTTTTGTATGCAATTTAATATTTAGATAATATCTAAATTTCCAATTGTACATAGCACAATGTCTACATTACAAACGTAAAGTGTACATTGTACACAGTTATCACAGCACATCAGAGGTTCACTCAGACATTATGATGTTGATTTAATGAACCAATTGATTTTATGTTTTTAATCTGATAAAAACTGCAATGTGCTTGAACACGAAAATTGTGTCTGATTGGGTAAGGACCATCATACACAGATATATGATATGAAATAGAATGCATAGTGACACTAAGTGTGTTATCAAATAATAACATACACAATTTTTCCAATATAGTTTTCCTGCAATCATGCAGTGTTTACATCTGTACTCATACTTGATAGATTACAATCGTTATACATTTGTGATTAATATGTTGTAGTAACTCTTTCGGTTTCCCATCTTTTAGGTTCAGCCACTGTATCTACAACTGTTTACGATTTCAGGCTGGTATGACTGTGATCTTCTATAATAGACTGTTGACTTTTTAATGGCCACTGTTGTATGTGGAGTGTACTGTGTTCACCTTCAAATATGTTATCACATATTTTTGAAGCAAGATTTGAATTTGTGAAATTACGTAAACAGTTGGCTTTTAGTATTACATAAACAGAGTTACATACAAAAAGAATGTATAGGGCATGAGAATGAGTAAGCAATAACAAGTATTTACAAGGAATCCAATTAAATGCTTTTTGCTTTGAAACAAAGACAAGTAGAGTTTCATTACCATAATCTATTAAATTTTAGCAAAGTCTGAAGAAGTAAATGAATATTTATTATTAACTTAGTCATTATCTGAATCGCCCTCGTACCCCAAGTCATCAGAAATAAGCGAAAAAAGGACCCCCACCTCCTTTTGGTGCTTAATAGTTGAAGGGCCCTGAAGAGAATCACTCCTGTCTGTCATTCCTCGTTTATTTTAACATTTATACATATTTTTTTCTAACAGATTATTTCACTCGGTGTTATATGACTATATCCGTGAATGCAGTGCAGAAGACAGAGCTGAGTTGATCTCAACACTCAGTCCGCTGATAGTTCCCATCAGTAATTCACTGCCTGGAGTCAACACTGCTAGTATATGTGTGTGGCAAGGCACTAATAAGGACAAAAAGGTACAGTTTGTTGTATTTAATGAAAATCTAAAATGTTTTTAGTCTATTCTCTATAACCTATGTTTGGGCGGCATTTGAAAGCTTTGATAGATTGGACCTCACAAAAAGACATAAGCTACCTATTGTTGTGAAAATAAAACTTGAGAGATTGAATACATAAATAAACCATAATTTCTCAAATTTGGCATATAAAAATTTATACTTACACACTTAGTAAGAATAAAACAGTGTTCCAGGTTTTTGAATATTTTTCCTTCAAAGGAACAAAATAGGGAATAATCTTTATTGTTCAAGCTCATATAAAAGCATGGGCAACAGCCAGTATTTATTATATCTCTTTCACAGACTATACTGAAAGTCGTAAAGGAACATGCTGTGCCACTGAGCAAACATAAATCCGGTTATAGACTACTGATTACTATATTCGATTCAGTGGATGACACGGTTTTAGTAAAGAAGACAATAGTATCCACATTGGCTAGTAATATGAAAGAGATTGCCAAGGACCATTGGGGGAATATGGTGAGTAATTCGATTTTTGTTTTCTTGCTAGAACTATAATATGACATTCTATTAGTATTACAATATGATATATAATATCGAATGGTGCTAAATATTCCTATGGGTCAGTTTTTTTTTAAATAGATAAATAGCAAAAACGTTTTAATTTATGCATTAAAGTTACTGTAAACTACTAACGTTAACTTGTTACTTGTAACTGTTACGTGCAACTTGTTACTAACGTTAACTAATGTTTCCAATCCAAATTTTTATTTTGACAGTGTTCCTAAGAACTAAATATTAGGAATTCAGCAACTTGGTTCTACTATATATTGTTAAGATACCTGTTAAGTCTTTCAAGAATATTTCAGGTCCAACTTATATCTGTTAATTATTTTCCTGAAAATTTAAAACAGACTTAGTGGCTTTTACAACTTGACTCTATTATATGTTATATCTGTTATGACATCATAATAAATTACTTTTATATTTTTGCCATAGGTGTTACACTGGTTGGTAAAACCGAAGGATTCGGCAGCATTTCATCCCAGCTTCATCAAGTTCCTAGAGGAAGGTGCCAAGGCAGGTACTTCCAAGAAAGATGCAGAAATACGTATAGCTGAACTGAGAGAAGCAATACTACCTGGTTTGAAGCAAGAGATGGAAAATGATCCTGAATTCTGGCTCAGTAGTAAAGCGAACATGTTATTAGTTATTGCTCTATTATCCATAGGTATGTATTGGGCTTCTAAAAATACTAGATATTCTTAGAAAGTCTTTATAATATGTTAAGATAAATAACAACGCATCAGAATTATAAGTAAAATTTTTACATGTATATTAGTATTATAAAGTGCAGAAGTTTGTGTGTTTGAATGCACTAATCTTATAAACTACCTACCAGTTGGATTAAAAAAATCTTTCTGTATGTACTCAACTGGTTGATAACACTTGACTACTATGATAAAATCTACAAATCAGTACGTATAATATGACTAATATACATGATTTATCTTTGAATGATTTTCACTCCCTCACATTATTACTGAAAGAAAATCACTACATGAAGCAGTACAAAATTGTATGTTTCCATAATTTACAGAATCATCCAAAGAAATATTGGATGCTCTCGGCAAGTCGATATGTCGGCCAGATTGGAAAGTAACAGCAGATGGCAAGAATGAAACACTTGCTGTAGAGGACGCCGGTATACATATGTGCCTTAAGAAACTCGCCACCTTGGACAAGGACAGCACTGAGGAGACACTTGGTGAAGTTATTGCAGAACATTTAGATGATGAGACGGTAAATGATGCAATCCTAATTATAATTGACTCCTATTATTATGAACTAACTTGTGCCTCCAGCCAATTTGTCTTTGAACAATTTTACACCTTCGTCCGAATGGTATCACAACTTAAAAACAACATTATCTCTTGAAGCGATGATAGCACAGTTGGTAGTGTGCACAGACTTTATTTCATGAGTTCGAATACACCAACGTACTTGAGATTTCAGTAAAGGAAAACATTGTAATGAAACCATAGCAGGCATAGGTAGGGCTTTTCCTAATGCTTGCAAGGCTAGCAACCCTTAAGCTGTAAATCTGAAACCAAATATCAGAATATGTGTTCCGGCAGTTGAACTTGAAAGCCAGGAGCTCAACTAGGCTTACTGTGTCCACCATCTTGGGCCACATTGTTACTTAACTATAAATAGTAAAGTATCGAGAAAAATGTGTTTAAAATTTACTCCTATATTTTTCTTTTCGGGATCTCTCTTTTATTTATAACAAAACAGTTTTCACCACCTTAAAAGTGTACTTGAAGCTAAAAAACTTACATATTAATATCCTAATAGTGCAATAAAATTATTTTAGTGTGTTTATGAATTGTGACAGTATTTAAGCGAAGGTGCGACTAGCTGACTAGAGGAAATAAACAAAAACATGTGGGTGACACATGTCAAAGTGACTTTGACAGTCTGAAGCGATAATAGCTCAGTGGTAGTGTGTATGACTTCGCGTCAAAGGACGTGAGTTCTAATCCAAGCACCTACAATGTGCTTGAGCTTTCGGTGAAGGAAAACATCGTGAGGAAACCATAGCATGGTAGTAGGGCTTTTTCTAATGCCCGCCTGGGTAGCTACCACCCTCAAGTTGTAAACCTGCCGCCAAATAGCAATAGGTGTGTTTCCGGCAGCGGCACTTGAGTGCCAGTTCCTTCACAGCTTTAGCGTGTCTACCAACTTGGGCCGTATCGTCACTTAAGATCAGGTGAGATTATGACCATAACGCTAAACCTTAAGTATAAAAAAATATAGAATTACCAATTTTATCAGTATAGATATTTTTTTCTATTAAAAAAAAACTATGAGTTAATCCTATACCTCCATAATTTATTGTTAGTTATGTTTCAGGTAAAAGTATGGTTACCAACAAACAGAGGATGTTTCTTCGTACTCAAGCTGATCGAGAGCAATAAGGATATTACAGCAAACAAGTTGAGAAAAAAGATTAAGCCTCATGTTGATATACTGAAGCAACAGAAGACAGAGGGCGCTAAACTTTTGTTACAAAATGTACAGAAAAAGTAAATTATAATTTTATCAATAATTGTCTGTGTTTATGTATACCACTATCTATTCTTAAATTCAACAATGCTGTTTGGTAGCAAGGACAATACAGGCTGTAGATAATAAATTTGACTCAGTTCTGAACCGCCAAGTTGGTTATAACTGAAGTAAAAAGTTCCGACTACTAAATAAAGCAATTATAGAAGCAAAACCAAGAAGAGGTTTTCAATTATTTTAATTTTTAACAGGTTTACAAATTTGTTTATTTCATCTTGAATCGGCGATAGCTCAGTAATAGTGTGTACGGACGCAGTGTGAACTCAAATTCATCTGCAATGAGCTTGAGCTTACAGTGAAAAAAAACATTGTAAGAAAACCATTGCATAGAGGTAGGGCTTTTTCTGACGCCCGTCTGGCTAGCACCACGCTCAAGTTGAAAATCTGCCGAGAAATAACAATAGGTGTTCTGGAAGTGGCACTTGCGAGCCAGTCCCTCCACAGGTTTAGCCTGTTTACCAACTTGAACCATATTGTCACTTAAGATCAGATTATGGCCATAACGCTAAACCTATAAACCTTAAAAAACATTGTAATTGTATGATTTCTAACAGCATGAGAACTTACTATGATGAGTAGTATAAGATATAACAAGTTCTTCTTCTCATAGTATTTAATTCATATTAATAAGTTATTTGTAAAATAAAGTTTTTAGTATTCCATGGATTCACCATATGGGTGGGGTCCACCGTGTGGCTGATAGGGAAACTAAGCGGATCCCAAGACCCACGGGTTTGGGTTTAATGGGCATATTTCTGAAGCATATTGACACAAGTCACACTATTCGTGTTACCATATACAAACAAATTTGGTACTTGTAAACTGTACTTTACTGGTAAAATTTTTTATAAGACTTAAGAGATTTTGCAAGTATTCCTCTCGCACCCACTTTCACTACATATATAAATTAGTAATGTGGCCATTTCAATTTAATATTAGTTTTAATTGCATATTCCTTAGGTATATTTGTTCCCCATGGTAAAATCAGCTCAACTAGTACTGTGTTTAGATGTAGAAAAATTGAATATATTCAGCCTGGAAGTTGAAGCCCTAACATCCTTTGGAATATTGAAGTGTCCGTTGTAACAGTTGCTATAGAAAGTTGTGATTTGGATAAAAAAATATACGAGACTGTTTCAAAGGTAAATTAATAAACTGTTATTAATTAAAATTAAGAGTTAATTATAATTAATTTTGTTTGAGATTAATTAAAACAATTTTTAGATTTTGTTTATAAATTCGGTAGCAAATTTATTAAGGCACCTAGTTACTAATATCTATATAAAATGAAATAAAATGAAAATGGCTCTATAAAAATTAATATATACCTACTTTATAGAATTTATTGCCATAAACCCTATGATATGTGATGATTTTTTAAATTTCAAAATCAGAATAATAAACAGTGTAAAAGTATAGAAATTATGATTTCCTGCGACACTAAAAAAAAATCGAACACCTTATTGATGTAAAAATACATAATATGAATTTCAGGGTTAACTTATGACGTCCCTAAATTTTTTCAGTAAAGTTTTATCTATGCAACATTTCATTATCATAAAATCTTGTATTTATACTGAGTAATTCCAAATTTTTCCAATATGATCATCTGCAGCATTTTCAATAATTTTCATAGTTTTGCTTAGTAATTCCTCATGTATATTCTCAATTGACCTGAAATTAAGATAATGCTAGGTTTATCGATTATCTATACGACTAAATAAAATTTAAATGTCTGTTGGTAATGCCAAAATAACAGCGTTTAACGAAAAGTGTAAAGAAAAATTATAAAATAACAAAATATATAAGTCTGTTTTTTCGGCTAACCTCTGATACGGCTGGACTGCATTTGATGGAACTTTCTCTGGCAAATAGTTGCTCTTATAAGGAATAACTTAGACTACTATTATTAAAAAAAAGGGTTATGTGAAAAAAAAAATAGTTCCAACGAAGCCGCGGGTACGGCTAGTCTTACATAAAAAAAATCATAGGCCTAATTAAATAAATCTGTTGTGAAGAATTCAACAGAGAAATGAAAATAATCTTTCTATATTTGATATAAGTTACTGAATGGGTACAGATCAATTCCTGGAACTTGGTTTATTGAAAGAATTTAGTAATTATTCTAGAACTTTCGAATCATTATTAATCTTGATTTTTCATCTAAATTCACAACTAGGTTTCGATTAAAATGGACATAGCAGGTTTACATATAAAACAAAGCAACATTCTACTTAGCGTTCACAACACTCGAGACTGCTGTTTTGGCTTATTCTGCTTGTTTGTGAGAGTTTTTTTTCAGTAAAACTTCTTCTGTGACAGTGTGAATTGGATTTTATGAAACGAATATGTGTAACGAAAAGGAGATTGCTAAAAAATTATATTTTATAGGTTTTAGGCCGTGAGAGATTGAGATAGAATATTATTTTGAGCCTGCTTTTGTTGAAGGCTTATTTTAAGCATTGTGAACACTAAGTGTAATGTAGACTATGTAAAAATCAAATTAAATAAAAAAAACGATATTCAGTTTAGGCCCTGAGACTGTGCTTATGAAAGCCAAAACTAACACTGGTTCGAAATATCTGGTTATTACCTAAGCATTGGAAAGAACTGGCAAGAAGCTCTTGTGAAATCTTTTTATCATACAAATGTATTCCTTACCTATCAGCATTCAGTACATCCCATGTGTCATCTTTTAGTTTTGTATACATGTCACATACTTTTTTTTGGAAATCTAACACCTCATACCTAAAGAAAGAAACGAAAAAATTAAAATTATAATTAAATTGTAATATGATTATATTTCCTTTTTTGTTGGTAAAATGAAAAAATTGCGTTTACATACATAATATAGTCTTGTTTTTTACCAAATAAATAATTGCTGTAAATTAACTGACCTCTCGTTCCCGAAACCGTTTCTTTGCAGCATAATTTCAAATGGAAGTGTTAAGAAAAACACTTTATCAGGTAATGGTAAGCCAGAATCTGTTGATTTACACCACTTTAAATCTAAACCTGGAATCAAAATAAATATATTTTTTATGTATTTGCATAATTAATGAAATTAAAAAAAATGTTCAGATCTTTGATAGCTTCACCAAGGTGCAAGGGTGCCGAAATGGCCAAACTTTGGCTTCGCCAGCTACTAGATAATGAATAAAGATTCACGAGTCTAACTAACCAACAGTTTGTAACTTAGTAAATTTAGTGGTGTTAACAATGACTATAGGCATGCCATATAAAAGCCCTAGAGAGGATATTTAACATTTACCACCACTAGGAACAAAACTGTATTAAAAAAATTATAAAAAAAGTGAAAAAGATTTTTAGTCCCGTTCAAATGAAGTTGTTGGCACAGTTAGCATAGGTATTATACTATTATAAATAGCATATGTAAATACCTTTAGCTCCTGAAAATGCAACCCCGGAATAACAATATCTATCAAGTATTATAGTGGTCCCTGCTTCCAAGGTCTTAACCATGTTATGTGCCCTCTCCCACCTATTTGCTGAGAATAACAAATGAATAGCTTCATCAGAGAGATCTGCCTGAAAATATAAAACAAATAAATAATTTAGTTAACTCTAAAACTACTACACAAATGTAGTGAAATTACAGAACAATATTAGAATACTTTTTATCTTATATAACATTTAAGGGTTTTCCTGGGATAGGAAAAATAATTAATATTAAATGGAATACATGACAGGTTTTGATGCAAATTTCCATATTACATACATGACAAAGTTAAGACATTTAATTTTGTAATACTGAATATAGTATTTATATTATTGAATGGAATACATTATGTGAAGTAGGCGTTTATAAATAATTCTAATTATAACATTTAGTTGCAATGCTTCACATAAGAAGGTTTTAAAGGAGATCAAATAGTAAAATTTTTGGAATAAAGCTTAATATAAAATTTGAATAGCCATTTGCTATACTCTTGCTATGCTTATGCTAGGCTTATTTTTATGGCAATACTGTTTTACAAGTGTTTCCATAATACTATCTTCATTTTACAAATAAACCACATGTTTTATCAAGTACTTAGTATTTTAGCCAAAGTAAACCTAATAATAAAGTAGTACTATACAGTTTAAGTATATAATTTTTTTTTTGGTTGTACATATGCTGTTAGCTTTAAGACCTTTCACAGAATTACTTAGCTTTGGCAGAGAGTACTAAAGCACTCAGCCCGAAAGTATATAATAAAATGTGGTAAGCACTTTATACTGGCCTGATGACTGGAACTCTTATAGCAAATGCATTGTGGTTGGTCACAGTACCAATTAATTGCATGATATTTTTGCCTACATCCATGTGTTCAATGCTGCATCAATTGACATAAGTCTAGTTCCCTACAATTAATCTGAGCTTTTGGGGAAGGAAAACATTGTGATGAAACCATAGCATGTTGGTATCTACTACCCTTAAGTTAAAAATCTATACAAATACATGTAGGTGTGTTCCGGCAGTTATACTTGAGAACCAAACATGCTTATTTTTACCATCTTCTTGGGCCATATTGTCACTTAACATCAAGTGAAATTGTGGCCATAATGTTGAAGACATAAGGTATAAAAAATGTCAAATACAAAGATGGGTACAAATGGACACATACCTTATGTGTTAAATAATTATTTATCACTTTACCAATTTCTGTTGTCCGATCTGGGAATGTCCTATATTCTGCCGGTATGTTGAGTTTTTTCAGACTTTCAACTGAAACATTTATGTTTATTTTACATTTTCTAGTCTTATAATATAATAGCAAATATTAAATATAAGTTTATATTCATACTTTTCATACAATTAATTTAACCTGTAGTAGACACTATTTGGCGGTCGAATGAATATTCGCAGTTTCTTTTCCACCAAATGACAGACTTGATTAATTGTACCTTAGAGTATATGTTTTACATTCCCTAAAGTAAATACTGCAAAGCTTACGTCAACGAAATAAAAAAATTTCATTACCTAAATTTCTACACTGTGTTGATTTTCCGGTTCTGTCTATACCTTCAATGACGATAAGAGCTCCACGTTTCATATTTAATAAAGTCTACGATATAACTATTAAAAACAATTGTAATGAGGAGTCGAGAACTTGAGAGACTTCTCTCAAAATCTACAAAACAGCAAAAAGCGCGGCTAAATACAGTTCATGTCAGAATCCTATTTTTTTATTTTTAATAAACAGCGAAGATTCTAAGACCGTGCAGCCAAATTGGATGTCATTATTGGTTAAAATTCCAGCAAGATGGATGACTCTCTTGTTTAAACTATTCAGTAAGTTTTTGTTGCAACGAATATATCATATTTTGCATCATTGTTCAATATTAACATGCTGCAAGGTTACAAGCTTTATTTGCGTTACTACCATTCGTAGATTTCACTTTCGTGTAGATTTGAATAAAATTATTATACGTTATATGTTATATACAATATTGTGGGATCGTTGCTGGGTCTTCTATTTTTAACTTTTTTATGAGTTCAACATTCGCCATCAATATTCGAATGGATGGTTGAATTAGTTGAGTTCGCTCGCTTTAGTTCGCGAAATAAAAACATTCCTATGTTAATTTCGACGTAAGCTAAATATTTTATTTATCTAACACAATTCATTGATTATGGAACGAAGAACATATGTATAAAGAGTTAATCAACATACTTTTGAGGAAAGTAACGGTTTATAAGTTTTCCACCTAGTTCTTAGCAATATTTGAGAGGAATTTATATTTTAATGTGGGCAACACGTGTGGGTAACTTCATCAGAATTTAGTAAGCTTTCGTCGTGAACGGTTTTGTTTATTCATTTTTATTTTACGTAAATGTTTTACCACAGTTTATATTAATTGTTGTTTTAATATAAATCATGAAAAAAGGATATAAAGTAACGGATGTGAAGCGTGAAAAAAAAATTGGCGTAGCTGCTGAAAATTTACAAGAGTTGATTGAAAAATCGCGCACAAAGTTAGGGGTAAGTTATATTTATTTATTTTTATATATTATTAGTATAATGAGACTAGTGTACATTATTTTGAATTGATTTTATATATGGTTTTATTCATGATTTGTGATGTTTATCCTTGTAACGTAAATCGGTCAGGGTCGCGACCTTGGCCTGTATTAAGGGTGCCGTGACCTAATTCGCGCACTTTTCACTTTCAGTTCAATGTCAGCTGCGCAGAATGTCGTCTTTTCGTGGCCGAGGATGGTACGCAGGTGGACGACAACGACTACTTAGCAACCCTGCCGCAACAGACACTTTTCATATTATTAAAAAATACTGAAAAAATGGTAACTGGTATGTTGTAACTCAATAAAAAGGAAAACATAAAAAATAATAATTTGCTTCTTCAAATCTTTTTAAATAGTTAAAGTATAGCTATTCTCCTTTATGACATAGAAGCACATAGGTTCTTTGTTTGACCAAAACAAAGAGATTGTACAAAATATTATCATAATTAATGTACTATATATCTATATACCTTGATATTTCATATTTAATACATTAATTAGCAAGAACAGTTTTAAATTTTATTTAAATATTTAGCAATATCATATATAGAATATTTGTTTTAGAAAACCTTATAACTTTAGTTTGTAAATAAATTGTTAACTGGTTTATTGTTGTTAAATTGTTAATTGGAAAATAACTTGCATGTAATTGTGTCACTTCACTACTGTAATCACACACACACATAGGCTGACAAAAAAGTTTGTTACTATAATTGAAACCCTTCCTTTCTTTATTTGGAGCATGATTTCAGATTTTATTATTATATTTTATGGGAATCCACAGATAAACCTAAATTAAAATTTGTTTACATAGAAGCTAGTCTCAGCTGTTGGTGTATTCTGGCAGTGACACTTTGGAGTTCGAGTTCTTTTTAGAATTTAGTATCTTGATATTTTAAGCCAAATCATTCATTAATCTACCATGAAACTGTGGTGAAAAATTAATATATAAAAATTAAATAATGAACATGCATAAGCCAGCTATGGAATCATAAAAGTTGGTTCTTTCTTTAGAATAAAAAAAATAATGTTTTATTTAAGGGTTTTATGTATTTGAAATATTATGCATAATATTTACAATATTAATTATATTTCATGGTTGTGATAACTGGATACACTTATAGAACTATTCAGGATGATATTATGGCCACTTAAATGAGTTGTATAAATTTACTATTTATAATCTACTTCACTTGTGTACAACAATCAGATTATATATAAAAAATGGAAAATGGGGCCATATAAGTTATCAAATTGAATCAAAATCTATATCAAGACAGAGTAAAGTCCTGTCTAAACACCTATACTTCTTTTTTCAATTTATTCACGACTACGCTGTCTAATCCAAAAACAATGACGTCTGTGAGATTTCCGTCACCATGTTTGCAAACTTTTGGGAGATTGGATTGTAATGGCTGGTCCCGAAATGAAGCTAATTTCTATTATCATATTCACTTCAAACCGACTGATCTCAGTATCTACCTCAACTAAGTATGTCACTACTGCACTAGGTCATCCAGTAAGAAGAAATTAATATACTTAGGAAAATATATTAATTTATTACAGATTTTGACTTCTACTATAATTTAATTCGCTCCACCAAGAAGGATTATATCGACACTGGAGCTGCTGCATCCGAATTCCTCACCACCAACATTAAGGAGAAGTTCAAGGTGTTCCAGAAGTATATAGCAGCGGCAGACGACGCTCGAACGATGCTGAGTGAGCGAAGTCAAGATCCCGGTTGGTTTGAAGGTATGTTTGCGTGACTTTATAAAAATCGATCTTATTTCCAAAGTCTTTTGTAATTTATAAATACATGCGTGCGAGTATTTGTTTCCGTGGAATGCGTTGATACATGGAGACTTTATTTGCTTGCTTTAGAAGATTTTATTTATGTGATACTTTTAAAATTAAATTCTTTCATCACTTCAGGAATGCTTCATTCGCTTACAGATCTTAAAAACATTATGAAAACGATTAAATCTGAAGTTTGAAGAAGTAATCGTAAATAAAATAATTTGCCATTTCATTAGCCTTAACAATGAAAAACTAATAAAAAACGGTCTACTTTTGATTAATTTTATATAGAATATCAAAAGCTCTACGTGTATGAATTCAGGCGCAGAACAAATCCGACAAAAAAGTAAAATAATTGTATCTTATTTACAGACGTGATAGGTAATTTTATGTAAAATGTTTTATAACGAAACCTAAATCCAAAGCCGTTTTAAATTCCAGGATTAGAACCATCGGAGAAGACAAAAGAACAATCTATGTCGAAACGCGTCAAAGAACGTATGCGGGGTTATTATTACAAGACCAAATCAGCACTCCAGTCGTCCGATATCTACGTGCATTCGAAAAACGGTCGCGGTAAGAAACTTATCGATCAGTTCCTATGTGACTTACGTCGTTTACTCGATACGTACAAATACAACGAGCATTATTTCAACCGTAAAAGCGACAAAACGTTGCGTTTGTGCAACGAGAAAGGCCTCTTCCAGTGCGGAGGGCTGTGGAACAGCAAAACTTGCGTTTACGAAGGCGATCACGTTATCAATCCTTACAGGAGTCGCGAAGAGAGAATCATATTCCAAACTTGGAATTTAGATCATAAGATCGAACTGTCTAGGTCGGTCATACCAAAGATATTGGAGGCCGTTGAGTGTTTGTACAAAGGTGATATAAAGTGTGTTCTATGCGATAAAACTTCGTCTTCGGGTGCTGTTGAAACTGATAGATATTATCTACAGATATTCACGAGAGAGAATTTAAAGCTAGTCCACGTCGTGTGCCATTACAAAGGTAAACATGACGCTCATTCTGATATTTACACTTTATGCAAAAATTGTTGCTGTCGCCAAAGTATTGAATATAATTAACCTATCAATTATGTTACATTCCTAAGCTATTCGACTTTTCCCGAATGTTATAGAATTTTATAACTTTTGTGGTTGACGAACGTTCCTTTTTATTAGTAAGTTATTTGATTGGTTTTATCCCTTATTAATTGGTTTGTCCTATTTATTTTATATTTGGCCATAAGATTACATGTTTTAATAAACCAAAAGTGATAGAAAAGGCCATTTTAACTAGCCGCCTGTCCCGCAGATCTCTGTTTTTCCTAATTATTACATGGATATTTAATGCAACAGAACTAATCATCTGATTTTGTCAAGTTGTCGAAAAGTTCCTCATTGTCAAACTTCTAGAATGAGTGAAAACTTGCTAAAGCTACATCCTTCGTAGGCGACTCAAAGCTAACACAAAGCGAAGTGACACGCGAATTTAAAGTAATGCTGTAGAACGCGGGGCGGTTTTGTGTTACGTGCGCGTGAATCGCTCCACCGCATGACTATTACTTGCCTCGGTTCATTCTTTTGTATTAAAAAAATAATCTGACTCGGACAATCGCCGCCGCGTCACATTCGCGCGAAAATATCAAAGCAACTGATTGCGCTCACTACCCTTCGCGCCGCGCCGTTTCCACTCAGCGCCTGTATTGGTCACATAGGTCACTTCAGTAGATGTAGCTTGTTTGTTTTCTTTGCACCACATCGCATCGCGCCGCACCGCTTCGCGCTCGCAAGGAAATCGTTCATCTAGGACACTGCGTTACAGAATGCGTGTATGACATAAATTGTCAATTTCAAACCCCTATCCGTTGTTGTATGAGTTGCCAGAGGAGAAAAATATAATATATGTAAGAATGTCAGGGAGTATAACATTTCTTTCCGGTAACTCCACAAATTATGTTATATAAATTTGTTCTATATGCGGTTTTGGATACTAACAGCAATGTTACAATAAAACAGAAATATTTAATTATGTAGTCGAAAAATAATGTTTCTATACAACAATCGTAAATATCATAAGATATTAAAGAAATAATTCAGTATGTTTTGGAATATGTTATACATGGTTTGTAAAATGTCATGCGTACAAAGATCAATTGTCAGTCAATATTCCAGGTATCTCGGAAAACTTGCGGAAAGCATTATATTTATTTAAATTTATTGCGGTACCTACCATTTATTGGTAGATAATTATTTAGCGTATATTTACAGGTAATACATATAAGGCTTATAGGCTGTAGTGACGACTAACATCAAGTAAAATGTATGCTATTTACATTATAGCATTACTAAAACTATTTTTCTGCTATACACTTATTATACATATTAACTTGTGATAAGTGAATTAAGATTTTAAATTATTTCGTAGAACTAATCGAGTTTACAAATACAAACTATTATATTAAGATTTACTTGGTTTAGATTGTTGATGTTTTAAACTGGAATCACGATTTTTTTTATATGTAATATAATTGCAGATGTTACATTGAAAACATATAGGATAAAGTGCAAAGTCTATTATTATGTATCTATTATTCGACATATAAAAGCAGAAACAGTAATGTCTTAAGACTATGGAGGGTAAAAATAAGAAGTAGATCCTTATATATGTAAACTAAAGTGGCGTAATTGTAGCATAAGTTCTACATTTAAAGTAAGCTCCGAATTTTTTTATAACAGTATAACTTACACAGTAACTGTGATTGTTAATTAATTATTAACTTTTGTTTTCAATACAACTGTTTCATTCATACTAGTGATCGCCCAATTGTCGAATTTTGAGTCTGTATTTTAAAATTATTGATAATATTTTTAAGTCTCTTTTGATGACAATTTTCACTTTGTGCGACCGTTTAACCACAGATTATTGTAATATGTGTTTGACGTATACTATATTAATGTAAATAATGAATTTTTTGATGTGAAGTACTCAATTTAATATAAATATTTGTATCATTTATTGATATAAATTTTACTTTTCTACACCTTTCTTCCATGTGAACTTTAACTACGGCATATATCAGCATTTTCTGAACGCACAGTGTCCTTAATTATTGATCCAAAAATTCCACTTTACGTATTCATTTTTTTAATTCTATAATCTTTTTATTTTTATTAATTACCTACGTATTACCGTTAATATGCCTACTTACTGTGATGTTTTTTTATGATACAATAACGTCATTCTGGTTATTTCTTGAACTATTATTTTTATATTTCGACAGGCACGTTTTTTTAGAAAAAACTCTTCTCAATATTTCTACACTCCATGCTTTATGCTGTAAAGTTATTAACAAGAAAGAAATTAAAAATACAAAGCATTTACATACACTTGAGCTATTTAGTGTAAGTTTTTATTTCTAAACTAAAGAAGGTAATACTTATGTAATGTAGTGAATATTGTAGCCTTTTGAAAGTAGCCATTTTAAGAATCGTTGTTAAATCAAATTTTACTGTTTTATAGATGATTTTTCTATTCCTTAATTGGTATCCTATGCCCTTAATTTAGATGTAAGTTAAAATATTTGTTAAGTTTTTCTTTCGAAAAATATTTATATATTTTTTTATATTCATACAACTATTTATCTATGTACCGTCTTCGTTTCGCAGAGGATAACGTTATGTATGACAAATAAAATAATGTAAGAAACAGCTAACATATGCCCTTTTTAACACAAGTGAAAATGTAGCTGTGAAATATTATTTTCATCACTGTTATTTCACATGCGGTAAATTAATGTCTGTTGTACTGGTTAATATGTACCATGTAGATGCATTAATATTTAGCTTTTAAAGGTACAGCTTCGATTTAAGACCTTTTTAAAATTATATACCTAATATTATTAACTGACGTATGAATAGTGCGAGGTTTAATTTACAAACATTTATAATTTTATTATAAATATTTTTCGTATATTTATATAACAATATTTTGTAATAAGAGCCCATGTGAATTTATAATTATCATACAATAAAATATTCTCATTTCATATTAAAATTAAAATAATGTATGAATTGTTACAATTCTAAAGAGAGCCTGTCTATTGTCAAATTGCGTATATACTAATAACTAAAGAATTATATCGAGACTCTTTATTTAACCGTTAAATAAAATCGCTTACGTATAATTTCTATAACATGTTTATCAGCAAATGTATTGATATTAATATTCTATTTATCAAGCAATGTTTTGTACGTTTTTTTATATACCCAGTATAATTTAATCTTAAAAGACGCCAAACATTATTTTGGGAAGTTTTCATTATTTGGTAATCTGTCAATGCCATTTCATGGCTAGAAAATTTACGATATTTCAAGAGTGTAGTAGCATATATATATGTTTTTCGATTGCTAGACTTAACCGATTCGAGTCGTTATGAAGCAGGTGGATCGCCTAATTACTATCGGCGACATTTCGTTTGTTTAAATGTTTGTGTTCTTAAATTGTTGTTACTACAATTTTTCGCTAATAAAACTTGTCGATTTGCGGTTTTCCCAACTACAGAATTATTTTTTCGCGGGCTTTAGCAAGCTAGTATTGGTGTTATCATTTTTTTTTTTATAAAAGTAGTTTTAATTTACCGTATATTTTATAAATTAAATGACGTTTCACAGAATAATACTTTGATATTTTGCACAAATGACGTGGATTACTAATAATAGTATAAGCCGTGAATTCCCAAATTTTTATAAAAGTTCTAACAATTAAGTTATCGGTTTGTTAATATAATGAAATTATAACAAAAATCACCACATTTGTTAACGGCATTATGTATCCATGTATAAATGGTCAATACAATTTTATATTGTCAAATATTTATTTTATCTCCGTCGTATGGCAACGTAATCCTCTCGATGAAATAATTTGTATGTTTTTTTTAAATATATTTAATAAAATTCAGATCAAAACAGGGTTATAGATAGCCATTATTAATTGTTTAAATATTAAACATGCAATTTTTTTTTACCAATTACTAAAACGTTTCGGTGTTTTACTACCAAACATTTTGGAATTTTGTTATACTATTTAATAAAATTATTTATTATTTTTATTTTTATATCTATTAGATAGGTAGTTTAAAACAAAATGTAAAGATATATAAAGAGGATCTTTGTTATATTGTGTTCTATATATTTGAAATGAAATACAACGTATGAAATATGAATTAAATAATAAATTATAACATGTTATAAATAGTCATAACATGACTTTATCATGAAATTAAGTCCTTGATTCATTTTCACACTAAGATTTGTAATTATTTATTACATAGAACAATTTCACAAACGGTCCTCAAGGTTGTGTAAACTAATTGTGTGCCATTATTTCATTTGAGTTTTACCGCTCCACTTTCTATTAAAGTATTATAATCCTTATAAATTTTTATATAAGTTGAAACTAAATATATTTTCTTTATTATATTAGTAGAATATGTAACTATTTTATTGTATTGATGGTATTGTGTTACAACTGACCGATAAATCAGTTGTGAATTTGGTTTTTACTTTGTGTCCGTTAAGTGTGCTTATGAACTCCTACACACTTGACATTACCGAAATTGCCTACATAGGCAGATTTAATAATAAATAAAATCTATCCTGAATCACCGAATGTAGCAGTTACGTACCGTGAACTCCCACATTCCCACATTCTTCGCCCGGGTAGTTTATTTTATACTTTGGAATAAACGTAGAGTAATAGTATCATTATGGAAGATATAAGTAGTTTGTTTTCAAACGAATTTTTACATTTTCATTATTCGGCTTCCCCTTACGCGTCGCATTGCCCGTTGCGGCGCTCGAAGCCATACTGGTCACAGCGCGGAACGGCGACATTTATTTTGCTATTAATATCTTGTTTAGATTGAGATTTTCAAATTCGTAATAGCTTTTGAATAGAATGTCCGATTTGTGTAATTTACAGGTGAAACAGTCTTGAATACGAAATAATTTATTTGAATAAGGATTAATAAAAAAGTATAGGTAACATGGTCTCAATTTGGTCGGCATTTATATCAACTTTTAAAATGTAACTAAATTGATATAGTGACATAACCATAATAGTTGGACATATGGTATCACGATGGTTTTTATAGATATTGTTATGCCCTTTAATATTGTGGAACATTTTTTTTGGTCTATCATCGATAGTTTTCGCAGCGCACGCAATGTAAAGAATATTTTAGGTAATTTATTTACATCTTGGGTCATATTGTTGGAGTTTTAGTAAGAATTTAAATATAATAAACCCCATATCACCCGGGGATATTGTAGCTTCCCAACAGTGAAATAATTTTTAAATCGGTTCAGTAGTTTCGGAGCTTATTCAATGCAAACAAATCTTTCCTCTATATAATATTAGTATACATAATAGGGTAGAGACGCTTCAACATAAGTAGTGAGAAATAAATCACCCTACTCTATATGTGTTGATTACATTATATTGTGCCAAAAGACTATTTTACTTTATGTAATACATTTAAAGTCACTTTATTATGAGTCTATATTCGTTAAATGAATGTCAAATTCGACTAAACGCCGATGTGTTTATACTAAATAACTAGGCGCTTAGTAAATAGAAATGTATTGAAATGGGAATGCCATTGCGCTATTGTTTGCGTAAAGCTTAAACTAAGAATAGCTTTTAATTTCCGTTCTGTAATATAGGCGCGCCTTAGCAGTAAAATCGACCCACTTGCCGTAACGGCAAACGGCTTAACGCCCGCCCATGCCGCCATGACCCCTCTCTCTACTCCTTAGCGTTTTTCTTCATATTTTATTTAATTTTTTAAACGTTTTATCGGATGTAACACATACCAAATATACTACTATACTATAAAATTATATTAACTAAACCAGATATTTCTATTTTGTGATGATTGTTTACCTTAATTAGATAGGGAAATAGAGGGTAGTTGCAAACGATAGCAATACTAGTTCATAAGAAGTAACGTGTTTATGATGTCTAAGGTACGATCTTTTATTTTGTGAAATATTTGTTTACTTTAGATATGTGATAATAATCTTAAACTTTTAATCTGAAACATCTATTGGCGCGGTTTAATAGCGAAATCGACCCGTATGCCGTCACGGCAAATGAGATGACGCTCTCTTATGTCGTCATGCCTTAGTAAAGTATATTCTCGTACGTATACTATTCGTCGTTTCTATCTATTTTGATATCTTCGTCGCGCGTCGCTGGCGACTAGAACTGCGTTGGTAAAATATTAGTTATTATACATATAATCATCTGTATTTATAAGGACATAATGTCTCAAATTAGGATTTATTTTCAAAACAATTTCACGTTTGCTACATTTGATATAAAGGAGTTAAGGACGTAATTTTTTTTTATCATGAGGATATGCATTTACGCATTCTTTCTCAGCCTCAACATTTATGTGGGATTCGCCCGGCGCTAGTCGCCGGGAATATCCACTAAAACCCCACGGTCACTTGTTGGCACAACGCGGCTTCGAACTTGCAATCACCGCGTAATGTCGTAATATTAGTAATTATTTAAGTTTTTTCTTTATATTAAACAGCTCCAAATATTTTGGAATAAGGTCCTTATGCCTACATCATTTGAAGACTCTGATAAACTTTAGACATCTTAAAAGCGTTATATGATGTAGTCCGTACTCTTTATTAAGTAGAAGCTTCCATCATAGCTTTATATAATAGTTCTCGATTAGTGTATATTGTTGATTAGCGACAAGTATTTAGAAGTTCACGGTATACAATATTAGACATTATACCTTTTCCTCTTAACGTGTAGTTAATCGATGCGGTTGTTTGAACTGTTATGATAAATCATGTAAATACATTTTCGACAGTTACATTTCACAGGTGAATTTATACATATATGATTTATTGACCAAATAAATTCATGACTATGAATTTGAACTGTCTAAAATATCGTTATTATAGTAGGTAATAAATTGAAAATATCATTATCAGTCTGCATTTAGTGTTGTAAGAATATAGTGGAAAAAATATATTAATGAAATTGTTAACATCTAGTCCAATTTTTGTTCCAAGAGAATTAAATTGTAACTTTACAAATTTGTTTTATTTTATTCATAACAATAAAACCAGTATATTTACTAACTATTAATAACTATATTGTTACTTAAAATGAGGTAAGGTTGTGCTAAAATGTTGCTATATATATTAATAGGAATTATTACTGTAAAGAACTGGATAGTAAGTTATACATTAAATTCAAATCTTTGAAATTCAATTGTATGCAGACATTAATTTCTATTTCATATGAATTAACCAAGACCACAATTTGAATACATTAATAAAACAACGGTATATACATATAAGTAATTATGTGTATTTATACATAACATAATTCTATCTCCTCTTTCTTCCGTTTGTCTTTTTACTGGGCGCTCTCTTCCCCTTTCCTGCTTTAGGTTTTTTAGCTGAGAAGTTTGTTGCATTTCCTTTTCCTTTGACACGCCTTCCTTTAGGAGGCTTTGTATTTTTCTTTTCATCTGATCTACTAAAAATTTAAATTAACTACACTTAATTCCTACATAATACAAAGATAACAAAACTTACCTTACAAAATACAGATTCACTTTTAAATCATATATAATAACAAAATATTTTAAGATTTTTTTTTATATATTTCAAAGGTTTTTTTAGCAATTATGACAAACACACTTTGGCAGATCATGAGTAAAGCATAAACTTAAAAAGTATTATAAATAACATACTGTATTTGCTCTTCATGAATACGCTTTGCCACAGCCTTGTCCATATCAATCTTAGGCCTCTTATTTAGAATATTATCAAGTAAACTTAGATTATGTTCCTTTTCTGCCTGAGGAGTGGGTACAGGTGCTTTACGTTTTCGCTCCTTTCCTGGTATGAGCTCATGGATACCTTTGCCGCGAGCTTCTTTCTCTTTTGGCAGTTTGTCTTGGAACTTGCCAAGTGAAGCTGTTGATGCCTTGGCCACTACAGCTGCAGTTGCCAACTAGAATTTTTTAAAGAAATTACTCTTCTTTGTACCAAGTAGACTTTGTTTTCTTTTTTTATTATTTAAATAAAGTGGTGGAGTTTAACTTAAATTGATAACATTAGTAATGATCTTCAACAAAGATGGCTAGTTACCAAGTTAATAAAAAAGGAGTAAAAGCATTGTGATTTCAATTTTATGTTACTATATTGAATTTGTGTAATAAAAACTATGGCAGGATGTTAAAAAAAAGTTCATAAATGCACTAATTGCTTTTTCAACTTAAAATAGTATTATTCCATAAGTTTGGTTAACAAGTTCCTCCTCTTAGGAGAATATTACAGATATAAATTAATACCTGATTTGCAGATGCCTTATCAGATGTAACAGGTATTCCAACCCTAGGAATCTTTACTTTCTTAGCTCTTGCTATGTTTTTGAGTCTCTGCAATTCATTCTTGGCCACTTTTTCTGATTTCTCATTAGCTTTTTTTTCATACATGTCTGTCATTGGATCTACATTTTGAGGTACTTCTATAAGCCAGTTCTTCTCCTTTTCTGCAGCAGCCTTTTTGAAACTGAACATTAAAATATTATAATTATGTGAATTTGTTATAATTTTATGCAGCCTTATCAAGACCTAACTTGAAGAATTTTATTTACAAAATGAACAATAAAAGTGTCTGGACATTTTTTAATATTTGATCTATTATAAGCATACTAAGGCATGTGCTTGAGTAAATTTTCTATCTACTTTATCCCTAAAATCATTACATTTAAACCATTTTAAAATAATGAATTTCTAAATGTTTCTTCTTACTCCTCATCAATGTCACCAAAACAGCTTTTGTGTAAAATTTGTTCCTTCTAGATCTACCAACTTAAGTTATACATCTTTATCTGTCAGCTTTAAAGGATTTTACTAAGTATATTAACTCTAGAAAGAATAAATGTCATATTTGCAAAAAGGTGAATACAAGTTATCTACATTATTCAAATCAGAAAAACAAAATGCATCAAATGAATTTAGTATTGTTGTTATGCGATGAAATATAAATGTGTTTGATACAACATTTAAGAAAATAAGGCTGAAATATTATTTATAATATGCATTTTACAACAAGTTTTTTGTATCTCTTGTAATGTTCATTTTTGCATGATACAACAGATATGCTTTCCAGTGTGTATATGTGAAATTTACATCTTAAAGAGAATATTTTAGATCAACAAGCATGATTCAGCAGAGAGGCAATTCCTAAATTAATTAAACTTTACAAATCATGCAATTAAAATACTAACAAGACTGTATAATAAAAATAACAATATAATTGGTAATTGGTAACATAATCATAGCTTCCAAAAACTGAGGTTTAGCAGATGTGGATGTTTTTATAAAATTAAAAATATCACTACACTCTGTAGCTTTGATTGAAAATAGTACAAAACAGTAAAATAAATGTGAAATTATGTACTATGTCACTGTTGGGAACTTAGTATAAATCATTTATTATTTTGAATGTAAAACTTTAATAAGTATTCCATATACTCATTCAATACTACATATGCTGTAAGATATAAGCAATTTCAGAATTGTATGTACAATTTTGACATATTAAAATTTTAATTCTTTGCTAAATTTACACTAACATGAATTCAGATTAGATAAATTTGTAATCTTCTGTAATAGTAATAAATAAGCATAATAATGAGGTTCAGATTGTCCTAAAATACTGTGATATACAATTCTTACCCAAACAGAGGCACCCATTTCTGTAACTGCTCATCCCATTTTAGCTTATCTTTCTTCTTTTTCGTAATGCCTTTAGTTTTTGCAAATTCTTGCCACTTAGTCAAAGGTTTCGGTTTAGGCACTGGCTTGGATCTTGGTAATAAAGTTGTCGGGGCAGGCAAGCGAACAACAATAGCTTCTTCAATTCTCTCCGTGGGCAATTCCCATATTTTGTTTAGTAGCAACTGTGTGTTGTCTCTAGTCAAAGACATTAAATATTCATCCTTATCTGAGCTGTAATTTAAAATAGTTTTCTCATTATTGAGATTTTTGTTACAGATATTATTATTTACAGTTAACAAGAAAATAGTGTTCAACAGAATACTAACAGAAAATATAAAGTAAAATTTGTTAATATAAAAGTAAATGTAAATACATTATCACTGCAGTCTACAGTTATATGTAAATAAACCTAAGTATAGAATACAAATTAAAGTAACAGTACAGAAACCATAATACTAGGTTCCTACTTTCGAGAACTAGGTTTGAATACCTCGAACCTTTAGAATAAAAATCAAAAGAATGAAATAAAACTCCTTTGCGACACACAGATCTGACAGTAATGTTTCCATAGCTTGTGGTTAGAATATGTTATTTGGTTTCATTGTTTGTGATAATCCATGGATTTTCGCAGATAAAAATTATTACACCCAAAAACAATATTATCAGTTACTTTTCATAAAAAAACATACTTTAACAACTTATTGTCTAGGTCATTTGTATCGGAAGCAAGCAATGTCCCGATATCGAATTCTACTTCTAAATGCTTTTCTACAGTTATGGGCTTATATTTCTCAGCTTTCTTTTGTTCTCTTTCCAAAATTTCGTTAACTATATCCATTATAACGTATTTCCTGTTTAGCACATTATTTCACAACACAAAAATAGCCTAAATCTTATGACAACCACGTGTGATTTTGACTAAAGATTACTATTTTTTTTAATTTATTCATGACTATAGATACAAAGTCTTTTAGTCGTATACATAGTTTTAAATAGAACTTAAATCATACACAATTAAATTTTTCCTATTGTACTACAAGTATATTCGTATATTGAATTGTAACAACTTCTGAGTAGTGATTACTAATCAGCTCAATGTGAGTAAATATTTCTGCGCAATAAGCATATCTACGTTTAATGTGCAGAAATGTATACCCATATAGTTTAGTTCGTAAGATTTTTTTTTTTTTCGATAGTTAATATCTAAGGTTTTATTGAGGATTAGAACATTTACTTTCGAATAACTAAAATATGTAAAAAAAGTCTTCAAGAACAAAATTCTTAAAAAACAAATTCCTTACGGACAAGTAGTTTGTTCACAACATCTTTTGCTATATTCTATGCTTTAGGTTTTTGCGGAATATTGATCTGTTATGTTGTGATTTTTAATTTTATTCATATACTATGTTGTTTAGCCTTGTATATGTAAATTAAAGTGACATTTTACGTATTGTAGTGTAGCTGAAGAGCATAGGTGATGTGAACTGTGGATAGTCTTTCGAAACATGATATATTAATTTCCACAAAAACTCCTAGGAGAGTGACCATTTTGTTGAAGATAGTATCGTCTGTATTTTAAACATCTGCCATGGCTGCATGGTCTAGCTACCTTTGCCTTTTCTGTCTCAATTTAAAGGGAAAACCATACAACAAAATCTATGCTTTTTATTATTAAACATTGAGTGACACTAACATTGTGAATGTATCTTGTAAATATTGTCACTTCAGTATAATAGTTCAGTATAAAATGACTGGTGAAACGGAGAAAGAGAAAAGCTACTGTTTTAAGACAGAAAATAAATTCATCGTGAAAAGTGGAAGTAAAAAACGTATGTGGAGATCTTTGAAGCAAATCTTAACAGCAGAGCGGTCACTCCCTTGGCCTGATGAAGCAGTTTTATGTAATAAATTTGATATTTAAAATTTGTAAAGTCCATGTTTGTTCACAATTAGTATAAATATATAGCTTTAAAATCCGGCCGCACGATTTTCATTATAATTTGAATTGGTATAGGTAGGTAATATGCAGCCGAAATAAATTCTATAAGGGTTTTCTGCGGAAACTTATAGTTTTAGATTAATTATTATACAGGTTTTATAGGATAACTACTAGTAATTGTATAGACTACTATCATTTCGAACCCAAGAGATTTATATATTTACATTTTAAAGTATTAGAAAGAGTTATCTTAATAATCATATCTCCTTTTAACAAGCGATTTAGAACAATCTGACTCGGATACGTTAGGTTTAGGGCTAAGGTGGGAGCTCTGCTTCCTTCCTACCTCCTGCCTGCATGGATTATTTTATTTTATAACCATCCAGAAAGGAGCTCTTACTGAAAACTATTTAGTTTTTGCAAACAATCCTACTAGTGTTTACTTCAATGGCACCTAAACTACCTATACCAATTAATATTATAATGAAAATCATGCAGCCGGATACTTATGCAATACTATATATTGTTCATTTTTTTAGATTACTCAATCAATGCTCCACCTACTTTTAAACCTACAAAAAAATATTCAGATATATCAGGACTCCCGGCACCATATATAGATCGTCACTCAAAACTTTTTTATGCAAATGCTGAAGAATTTGCAACTGTAAGAAGTTTGCCAATGGACATAACAGCAGGCTATTTACAACTAAGAGGAGCTAACACTATTGTAGGTTAAATTTACATGTACATATAATATTCAAAATATATAAGTACACAATTACCATTTGTTTTGTAAATAACATCTCTCTCCCTCCAATATATATCCTATAGTCTAAAATTTATATTGTTTTTAATTATAAAAATAAAATACATATTTAAATAGTTACTTATTTTTTCTGTTTCATAATTTTTTTTCAGTTGTATTCAGTTCCTAGAGGAATAATTATACATATACAAGGTAATAAGTATTGGAAATGTTATTAACTCTATATGTATATGTGATTAGCTGTTCTGGTAGAAGATATTTGCCTGTTCCATATGTTCACCTATCACATTCAGGGATACCATAAAAACTTTCTCTATTAAAAATAATTACACATGGTATTTCAATATGACTAATCAAATGGTGTTGCGATTTATAAAGTCTAATTTATGTAAACACCCAATTCCATATATATGACACACAAAAAGTGGCTATTTAAATGCAAAGGATATATTTTGGAGTATGTTACTAAATACTTTGTATGTATATTAATGAATTTGTTTTATGTATACAAGAAAGTAACATTTATTTTGAAAGGGTAGTATTGTCCTACAATTTTGTAATATTTTAAGTAACCTTTGTCACTTAGTTATGAATTAATTGTGTAATGTCAGGCACTCGTAAATGATTTTTTTTTTCTTAAACATTGTAAATGACAAAATTTGTTGTATATATTCAAATATATGTTGTATTTTTGGTAAAATTACTGGCAGAATGAAATTCTGCTTGCAATAAACTTTTTTTTTAATTTATAAAGTAGAGCAATTTAATCTTACTTATATGGATTTAATGCGTCTTTGCTCGCGTTAATATCGATTTTGTTATAAAGTTTAGAAGACTCGGCCTTTTTCATAATATACCAACAAATTTAATTTTTAATGGCAACTATCTCTATAAATGTTTACTAGATTTTTTAATAATCAGGTATTATATTATGCTATATATGCTTTACAGTTACGAGTAACAAAATTTTGGACGAAAGTCTCTTGACGTATATTATAGACGAAGCCAGAGATCTGTAATAAAATAACGAACGAAACTGACAAGTGTCAGTGCAAATGTCAAAGTTAAAGCCAACGTGCGTTGTCCTTAGCATAGGATATTTTGTTTTTGTAAAGTAATTTCCTACATTTTGAATTATAATATTGATACTTGTAACAAAAATGTCTTCATCCTTCTTTTTGAGAGGCAAGTCTAGACAAGTGCTAAAAAGAAAAGGTGAAAAACTTAAGAAAAACAAGCCTAAGAAACTAAATGGACCTAACCTAGAAAATAATCACGAATCTTCTGATAGTGATTTGGATATTAACAAATTTTCTAATGCTGAAGACTCTGAAAGTGACCATGAAACTGCTGAACAGAAGAAATTGCGCCTAGCGAAGAAATACTTGGAAGAAATTGAAAGGGAAGAAGCTAAACGGGCAGAAGACAAGGAATTAGACGACGCTGTTGATAAACGTTTGCAGCGAGATTACTTAGAACAAAGGGGTAAATTAAAAACAGAAGTTGCTGATAAATATGAGGAGCCCAGTGCGAATGATGTAAGACTTATCCGTGCTAAAGAGCATCGGTTGACTCTCACATGTGTCTGTGTCTCTAGCGATAGCAATTACGTGTTCACAGGCAGCAAGTGTGGTACGATTGTAAAATGGAGTATAAAAGAAAAAAAGAAAGTTGCTACATTGACATATAAGTCACACGGTACCCTTCTGAAAGGAGGAATAGTATCTATTTCAATTTCAACAGATTCAAAATTTTTAGCATCATCTGATCAATCGCCCAACATACAGGTGTGGGATCCAAGCACATTAAAACATGTGCATACATTTAAGGGCCACAAAGACTTAGTAACTGGCCTTGTATTTAGAAAAAACACACATGATTTATACTCAGCTAGCAATGACAGGTCTGTGAAAATCTGGTCTTTGGATGAAATGGCATATGTTGAAACATTATTTGGACATCAAACCTCTATCACTTCTATAGATGCATTGACAAGAGAGAGAGCAGTTACATCAGGTGGAAGAGACAATACAGTCAGAATATGGAAGATAGCTGAGGAGTCTCAGCTTATTTTCAATGGTCCTATTGGTAGTTTGGATGTAGTGAAACTATTAGATGAAGAACATTTTGTTTCTGGTAGTGATAATGGATCACTGTGTGTGTGGAGTGTCTTAAAAAAGAAACCATTATGCAGTATAGCTGAGGCACATGGTTCAGAAAATGGTGTTCCTAGGTGGATCACAAGTTTAGCCACATTGTTAAATTCAGATGTCTTTGCATCAGGCTCCTATGATAATCATGTGAGATTATGGAAAATTTGTGATGGATACAGAAAAATTATGTTGATATTTAGTTTAAGTGTAAATGGTTTTGTAAATAGTATGCAGTTTACTGCAGATGGTAAACAATTATATGCAGCAGTAGGTCAGGAACATAAAAGTGGCAGATGGTTTAAATTAGGTAGTGCTAAAAATGGAATTTTGATTGTAAATTTTAAAATTAAGTCTGAGACTAATTTGTAATAAATAAATTAAATTTATAATTTTTTTATCATTCAGTATCATTAACACATAGTTTGGTTATGTTGAATAAGATAAGTACAATAAAAGTAAGTATTTTTATGTAAAATGTTTACTAAGATTTTAATAATTAATTTTAAAGCGATGATAGCTCAGTAGTAGTGTGCACAACTTCGCGTCAAGGGACATGAGTTCGAATCCAAACACCTACAATGAGCTTGAGCTTACGGTGAAAGAAAACATTGTGAGGAAACCATAGCTTGGCGGTAGGGCTTTTTCTAAGGCCTGCCTGGGTAGCTACCACTCTCAAGTTGTAAACCTGCCACCAAATACCAATAGTTGTGTTCTGGCAGCTGCACCAGAGAGCCAGTTTCTCCACAGGTTTAGCGTGTTTACCAACTTGGGCCATATCGTCACTTAATATCAGGTGAGATTATGGCCATAACGCTAAACCTTAAGTAAAAAAAATTATAATTTGGAAAATATGGTTTGTATTTTGTATAATGTTAGCTAACCTGTTGACTTTGTATCATCTACGACTGAGTGTACGGCCCACCCTCTGCTTTATAAAAATCTGATATCTTTTTCTGTTCTATAAGTATGTACTATATATAAAAACCTTCCTCATGAATCATTCTATCTTTTGCTGAAAACTGCATTAAATTCTGTTGAGTAGTTTGAAAAATCTTAAGTGAACAGACTTCATTTTATACTATGTATAGATAGTATGCAATATATCCTTATCTCTAAAACATTAGTAGTGCTATCTATTACAGCACAAACAGTATAGTGATGATCCTGTAATAGCAATTACTATTTTTTTGTATAATAGATATTTAGTTATCGTTACAAACCCTTATGGTTAGTCTGAATGCGGCAACAAGTTTGATTTCACTCATGGTATAACCGAGCAAATAAGGCCTAGAATTAATTTTTTCATCTCACTTCTACATAATCATTATCTTTTATAATTGTTATTAGAAATGATTTATTAAAATGATAATACTGATACTATCTTAAATTTGTGTTGTGCACGGGTTATATATATAGATGAGTTGGGCCCGGCCATAGTAATTTGGTGCGAACTATATAAATTACGTAAGTTGGTCTATTTTCACCATGACTGAAGCGCGTTTTCTAGTATCTACGTTATAAAATGGTAAGTTTTCTTGATTTGCCATTTCCTTTTAGTTCTAAAGACAGAAATCAGTTCATAATTCTGTTCTAGCAGATTCAGCCAGTACGAGACTGTTATCAAATAAAGAATTTATAAATGCATTAATTACTATTTATTCTACTGGACAGTCAACTTCCAAAGGTTTACAATTCAGAGAAATAATATACTATTATCACCAACATTAAGAGATTTAAGTATGGTTACAGAATGGTAATATATCATAAATCTCGCAACACAGCCCACCACAAATGCAGAAAAGCTAACAAAAATGATAAACTAATTAAAAATTGCGGTAATTTAAGATTCATCTTTGTGCAAGTACTTCTATTCTGATCCATGCAATGTTTAGGCGATTGGCCGATTACAAAGCCAAGGAGTATTCTTTCTATTACTTAACTAGGCTGGCCATTTTTTTGACGACCAATTTAGTAGAAAAAATCCTTCCGCTTCGCAATGTCTAAACATAACAAACAATTTAGGCTCAAGTTAGAGGTGACCATCAAATTACACATTAAAAAGTACCTTCAGGAGACAGCTCTCACCTTTCTAAGACCATTCTAGCCACTAAGACTTCCACAACCGTAAAAAGTACTCCTTAATTCATATAAATTTGCATTATAGTAGTAGTCACGGTAGACTTTGGTCAGTTTTCAGTCTAGTGTAGATAGAGTATTTTTAAAGACGTAATAGCCCTCTTAGCTACCAGGTAATTTGTTTTTATAGTTGTACTAACTTCTATTACAAATGGCGTGTACATGAGTACATTGCTTACATCTTTAAAAACTATAGTAAATATACAACGGTCAATTCATGGAATATCATTTCTGGAAAAGACAATACTATCACACTACTGCGATATAAGGAAGACAGTAAAGCTTTCATAAGGCAAATAAAAAATACATATATATAGTATTCTAATTTATTTACGACATTATAATTTTCACACGGAATCCAAAGCCGGGCGGCGACCAGTGTGTGAACTTCGTTTCTTCTTTCTTGATTTTACAAAGATAATGTTCCTCAGAACAATGATGCCTATTAAAAAAAAAAACCGAAAATCTGTTCTAAGAAACATTTTCTTTATAGGTTAAGCCTAATGAAAAATGCAAATTTATGAATAAAGAATTCGAACTGCAGAAACTGTTGATCTTTAAATCTGTTGGCAGGGAGTGCGATGTCCATCGTGACCGATATAACCTAGACCGCTCGAGAATCTGCAAATCACAGCAAACAGCACAGGACACTGCCACAGCAAACAGGCCAGCAACAGCACCGGCCTGCCAAACAAATGCGTATGTTAGTACCCAATCTGCTTGTCTGCCCCAATCTAATCTTGATATTTTTTAGTTTTTAGTTAGAAATGGCAATTTTTTCTAAGATCGATTCGAATCGATTCACAATAAAAATTGAGATCCAAAAGACCGATTTTTAAAAAACGAACTTTTTATTCGTTTTTCGTGTTTATATTCCCAATTTAAAATACGTAACAAAAAGAATGCCACTATAATATTAATATCGATGATAAATAGTCGTCATTTTAGCGTTCGAGTACAAGGCCGTCTAGCGAGATTTTGATTGAAGTGAAAAATAATAGTTTCTATATAAGCGTTTGAATAAAACATTCAAGTAATTACAAACAATATCTCATGAAAATAAACAAGAAATCAAACCTCAATTTTTAAGGGTGCAATACCGATTCAGAGCTGTGAATCGATTAATCTATCTGGGATCATCATCCCTAATACTATCTTAAACATTTTGGTGTGACTTTATCTAACCTATGAGTTCTTGATTTTATTATTTATACAAGTAAATAAATCGACTCTACATACAAGTATTTTCACGTAGTTGTCAACTTTCTATAACAATTGAGTAATTTTAAGTTAATATGGGATTACTCCTCGAGTCACGCTCATCAAGATGGTATGCGACGTTGTGATCACTACAAAATGCATCTTGGTTTGGCAATAAATATAAATGGTTACTCATAACTTTAGTACGGCAACAACGGCAATTCAGCAGTTGTCAGCAGACAGCAAACCCCACCCCCCTCCCTCCCCGCAAACAGCCTCGCTCCAGCGCACTCCACACGCCCTGAGCATACCAACATATCTATTAATTTCACAGATACCATTTATATATGACAGTATATTTTTGTATCATGTAATAGATAACTAAAAATTTACGTTTAAAAACAATTACAAGTATTCAGATTAAATAACCCCAATGGGGATAAATCATTACACAAAAAAAAAAAAGAAAATTTTTCTAAATGAATTCATAACATTTACCACAAATGAAGATGTCACAACTTATACCAATTTATAGCAATATCCCGTGTTGTTGGTACATGATCTTCAATTTTGTGTTATAATACACCTGAAAATTATTAATACCTGGCCAATATGCCGTCACACTATAGCAACAATCAATTCACATATACAACTAAAATAGTTCAATCCATATAAACATCACGATCAGTGTCAAATTACGAAACAAAAAAAAACTAAAACTATTACAAATGAAAGGTATAAAGCCCAATATAGTTACATTTTATGTATTACATATAATTTTGTTGTGTGAATAGAACAAAATCACACACAAATCAAAAACAAGGAAAATTATTACAATTTCTTATAATATAAAGATATAATCCTAAGCAAAAGGGAACTTAAAGATAATTTGTTACAATGAATATGTTTTGCCACTATGTCCATCATAGTTATGTCTGTATGTTATGTTAGTACCTTGGCTGAAGGCTGCCTATTCATGTCGTACAGCACTTCAGGTCACTACTGGTACTCTCACACAACCTGAAATAATGCAAAAAACTATTAGCACTGAATACCAATTAACAAAAATAATAGTACTGTATTAAACACCTTTTTTGTGTAATTTTGTGAGATTACACTTATTGATTTAAAGTTCTTCCTCTGCTTTGTACATTGCTTCTCTTTTTATTATTACAGATATATTAATAAAACAGAAACAGGTTAGTGTAAACTAAACATAAATATTACCATTATAAATAATTCCAAAGCCCAAAAGTATAAGTAATAAAATGCAGCGGTAGTATATACTAGGGATGTTACGAAGGTGGGTATACTGGAGGTTTATAATCAGTTGTATTGTAAACAGATGCGAACCAGATGTAGAGATTAAATAAATAAATTGTATAATATTATTTGATACAAGGAATTGTAACAAGCTACGAAATTAGGTATCTACCATAAAATTTTTAGAAATGCGCTGTAGAGAAATCCTGTGAGAAATCAAGACAATTTCCTGAGCTAAAAGTTAAAATTTGGACAGCGACAGTTATTTGTTGTGTTGGGATTATAACCTTCAATTCAACAGTGCCAAATCCAAATATGCAGAGGTGTAAAATCAATCAGAAGTTCTGATCTTTTAGAATCGAAGCTCTGTAACTACCCTAGTATATATTAAGAATATGTGTGGTAGTATTAACTTGCACTTGCTGTTTTCTCACCCAGCACAATTGTTCAGTGTACTATATTAATTAAACAATTACTATATTACTAATTCTATATTCATAATCATATTAATTCATTTCTGTAAAGTTATACATGTCTATAGTTATTGTACTAGCATTGTAATAGTTATTTGTTTTATGTTGTATATTAGCTTTATGTCTGTGAAATGTTGACTTTCTGTGTATAAATAAATAAATAACTTAATCTAATGTTTCAACTAGGGTTTTAGAATAAAATACTTTATCATGGATGTTAATTATGTAATAAGAAAATGCACAATATTAAAAACTTTTAAATTATTGTATTTAACCATAGAGTAGTATGATATATTTAAAAAAAAATTGCTATAACATTTAATGCTTGGAAAATCCACAAATGATAATTCTGTTAATTATATTTATTGATGCTTCCATATTGTGTGATGGGATACTAATGATGGGATATGTGATGATTACTTCTATGACTAACATACAACAATGAAAAATTATTGCTGGAATAAAATAAATCTTAAAATTAAGTTACCCATTTTGATAATTACTTTCATATATCTATTAAATTGGTAAACATATACCAGGGTACATGTCTCAGGAAGTAACCTTGCTACATGTGCATAGCTAGGACCAGTTGCAGGTTAAAATAATGATGAATAGCAGTGATAGTGGGTATAGACACTGTCAAAGACATGATTTCAAATACCTGGACTGAAACATCATAATAAATCAATAGGAGAGTGATAGGATCTAATGTCTACAAGTTACAAATCTATCACCAAATACCTATAAGTGTGTTCCAGCAGTTGCACTTCAAAGACAGTCACTATACTAGGAGTAGCTTGTTGCAAACTCAATAAAGTATACAAACAGGTAACTTACACAGTAGTTCAATGCCTGGAGCGCGAGCGCGAGCGGCTGCGACTGCGGGAACGGCCGCGTGAGCTCTTCGAGTCGGAGCGGGAACGCGACCGCGAGCGGTCTCGGTCTCTGCTGTGGCTGCGCGAGTACGAGCGCCTCCGCGACCTCGAACGGGACCTGGAGCGACGACGTGAACGAGACCGTGAACGGGAATAGCTAAAAACACAACCATCATACTACAGCTTCACCAAAGTCACCCACATCTTAATTTTTATCAGGACATGTGACATTACCCAATCTCATCATATCAACAACAGAAAGACTCACAACTATTGTAACAAAAAAGGTATAGTATAAAATTAAGGAGACAAAAAATAAAAACAAATGATGAGTTTGTGTAACTGAACCATGCCTCCCGTATAAGTTATGAAGCTCTCAGCGTGTCGCAAAGTTTTCCTGCTCCTTATTGGATCGCCACCGGCTGAAAATTGTGTATTACAATGTAGTGTATCACCACTTATATGGCTTGCAATCTAAACAATTAAAATTATTAATGATTATATTTACTTTTGTAAGCAAGGACTTTTATACAAAAAAAAATTTAAACTTATTGTTTAAAATGTGGAACTTATATTCTTGACGGTATCAATCAAACTATGAATACTTAAAAAAAATTTAGACAATTTAGTAAATTATGAACACTCGATAAATTAAAATTGAGTAAGCAAAATTGGTTAGAATGCCTTTGGTTAGTATATTATATTACTATTTACCTCCGTCTGCGATCGTATCTGCTTCTGTAGGGTGATGAAGGTCTGCCGTAACGTGCCATCTGCACTCTCAGCTCCCTTCCGTCTAACATTCGGCCATCGAGCGAATCCAAAGCTTCCTCTGCATCCCGACGATCGTAGAACCTAATCGTGGTATTTTCGATAATGTATTTTATATTATGGGAAATAACATTGTGTTTTATTTAGATATATATATATATATTTATAACCATATTAATATTAATATCAGTCCAGTCTTTATAAGGTACCCACCCTAACAATATTCCACCGGTGGTGATGTCATAATGCAAATTATAGAGATCTGTAGTACTTTTCTTATAACTTACCTAACAAAAGCGAAACCTCTGCTTTCGCGTGTGTAACGATCTCTGGGTATGTAGATATCGCCGACCTCTCCGCATCTTTCAAATACACGACGTAGATCTTCAGGAGTTGTCCGGTAAGTTAAATTATCCACTTTCAATGAAACCATGCCGTCAATACGTGGCGGCGGCCTTCCGTAACTCATTTTGATTAATAAGGAAATTCACAGAGTCCAAAAATTTCTAACAAACGAACGGTTAACAATATAAAATGGCGCTTTAGACAAGCTACGCACGCGTGCAAGCGATGAAATAAATATGGCGACCGTAAACCGGATAGGGGTATATTTAGAAAGCGGATACGGTAGTTTTATGTTGCTAGTTAAAATAGGTTGTTATAAATTCTTAATTATTTACTGCGCTATACTTTCCTGTACCATGTCATGAATATTATGATCATTAGTATTTTGTTAATAGGAATGTATTTTATTATTGTGATTTACTATTTAAGCAGTAGGCAATGAAGTTACTTTTAGATTGAATTTGGCAAAATGTAATAATTGAGATAAAAATATAATTTATTTTAAATTATTAATAATATTGGATATAAGTTATTTAAGCCTAACTTCTTATATTATTCAAATTTTCAAAAATAACTCTACCAAGATATTAAAACTGATTAAGAAGATCTGAAGTAAATCGAAACGAATTTTTAGTATTTATTATAGTTCCAACAATGTTGAGCAATATGCTATAATCATATAAACTTTGTAGGTTCAATTAATACAAGCTTCTGTATATAGATAGTGGATATAGATAAATAAAAGAAAATGAAGTTTTTTTTAATGAAGGGTTATAATACCTTCATGCCTATAACCTCATATTCTATAAAGAATATATAACCTTATACGTGCTCTGAACATGTTATTATTGTTTCGTTGCCATGGTCACGTATGTTTACAGTTAGCATAGCAGATAAATTCGAGTTGAAATTGCTTTTGATGAAAATCTATAGTTCTTTAAGTATCCATAATGGTAGGTATAAAACAAGTTAGGAATAAAAAGCTTCTGCCCGACTTGACAAAAGAAGGACAGTTGACTAAAGAAATAGTATTATCTACAAAAGAGAAACATGGTGTGCCTGTTGGATCTAGACTGTATTCTCATCACACGCTGGCGAGTATTAGGAAGCTTAGTTTTTACCACCCCTTCTTGTAAGTTTCATTTGAATATATTATACCTACTTAGTTTATATGTTACTATATATATTTATAGGAATGTTATATTACTCTTTATGTTCTTTGTGTTTCAATATTTTGTGTTCACCTATTAGTTATCTAGGTAAGCTATAACTTGCGACGGCAAATTTTTAAAGGCAGCATTTTTTCGGCACAACTGAACACAGAGTATCAATATTTAATTTGAAACCGTAAAACAAATGTAGCATAGGCAGCTATTTGATTTAGCCTATAGGCAACATATTTATAAAGCCACCACTTATAATGTGGGTAAAAATCATCTACGGATCTTGCTTACGCGTTTTCACGAGTAGTGATCCACAGACCACACTAAGATCCACACAGATCCACACTAAGTGAACCTAGAATTTCCACAGCAAATGTTAATTTTCCGTTTATTTATTACGGACAAAGGAAACCAGCATTCGTACTACTTTTAGTTTTGTAAATATCATTTACATAATGCTGCGTTATGTGGTGGCGATATATTCTTATTGGGCTAACCCAGAAATGCTAAGTGGGTAAGTGACGTTTTGAAACTAGCCAGTATTTATGTAGTTAGCAAGAGGCTTGCAAGCCCGCTTTACAATCTAAAAAAGGTGTGAAAGCTACACATGGTCTTTGGCAGTAGAGGAGTTTGAGTATTACTTGTCTTTTTAATGGGTATTTGATGGTGACTGTCACCTGATGAGTCTTTTCCCACATCTCTCACGTGGCATGCCCTAGCATTGAGATAACTTATTTTTAGAGTACGTAAACGGATCATTTCCCAATGATAACAAAAAAAAATCACAACTTTTACTATCGATAGTAATTGCCGATTTTTCGTTGAGTGTAATTTATTGATTGTATTAAGCAGAGTTTCCACGATATGTTATAGAAGAAAAAATATTATTATGTGTAGTTTGCCCGAAGACAGCCTAGATTTCGTCCTAACCGCCACGTATAATCATTCAACGGAGAAGTTCGCTGACAAAGAAGATTTGTATTTGCAGCCAGAGACGCACGGTTGCAACACTTGGCGACGATTAAGGAACACTTTAGATAAGCATCCGCCTGTTCTTGTACCTTTGGTAAATTATTACTTTTCTATGTTTTCACTTATCTTTATTTTTGAATATGTGTCTAATGTTAGGTTATTGTTATGAAAGTTCTTTATCGATCTTTTTTTAAATTTCGACACTGCCACAATCTTATTTGATGTTAAATGACAATGATCAGAGGTAGACTGACTCTCAAATGCAACCGCCGGAATACAAAATGCAGGAAAGTTATAAAAGCACCCATGCATGGCTAACAACGAATCGAAACCTATCGAAAAAAAAAGACCCTGGTCTGTGACAGCATGGAATGTGTGGTCACCGTGGTATCTCTCTAGTGGGTATTTTTAGAGTACTTCTTTCTTTAGCAGAGGTTATATTAGAGATGTGCGGAGTAATTAGATGACCTGAGATATGGCTTTTATATCCCAGTTTCAAAGTAATAGGTAATAGGAAAAAAACATACTATTATTTTTAAATAATACATTCTATTTACATTTACAGTTTTTTTCTTTAGCTTTACCGATGAAGATTATATTAGTTGCGCTGTGAAACAATGTTTCGCTTTATCAAACAGTGTCTTTTGACTAATACTCCAGTAGGTAGTTGTAGTTCTCCATATTGTTTTGGTGACTCTTACACACATGTCTTGCACAAATCTCTCGCTTTTTGCTTATTATGGATATTGTATTTGTATAGTATGAAACGATGATAGCTGTATTGCTTGTGTGTACAGACTACGCGTCCATGGACGTGAGTTCGAAACCCTGCAATGAGCCTGAGCTTTCGGTGAAGGAAAACATTGTGATGAAACCATACCATAACGGTAGGGATTTTTCTAATGCCCATCTGGCTAACTACGATCCTCAAGTTAAAAATCCGCCACAAAATTTCTATAGATGTGGTCCAGCGGTTGCACTTGAGAGCGATACCCATCGTTAGGCTGAGCGTGTCTACCATCTTGGGACACATCGTCACTTAAGTTCAGATGAGATTGTGGCCATACCGCTAGGATATATATTACTTATAAAAAAATCCACTAGCCCCTTTCATCAGACCTGAACTATGTCTTAGTTGTCTAAGTATCTCTTAGTTACTCTAGATTAATAAAGTAATTCTTTGCGAGTTTCGCTCACATATCGCTAAACATTCCTCTAACGCAGTTATAATTATAGCCTGCATTCGCCAACGAAAGCTATTTTCTACTGGATGTACTATACTTGAACGTTGCCGCTACGCTTAAATAAAAGACATAAATCTTTATATATTTGTACTTAATTCCAGGGTCATCCTATGAAGCGTGGAGGAATCAAGGATCGCAAGTCACCGTTTAGTGTGAAGCTGATGAACTCTGGTGTGCATTCCTCACAAACTAACCCCGGATACAGTAGGCAACCGGCTGGTGGAGCTATCTTCTTCTATTAGAGCATATTTAAAAAAATGTACTTCATTGAGTTAATATATGTCACGATTTATGTGTGAAATAGATCGTTCTGAGGAGTTAAAATTCTATCTATATTCCCACTTACAGCTTATTCTTCAGTTGCTATAACTTGAAAAAAAAATACTTATAGAAATAAATGTCTATTGAACATTATGATATTATAACTGACAATATTAAAATGCGTGTCTATATTTTTTTTATGTTTCTATAAAGGTTTAGCATTTGATTATAATCTGACTTGATGTGACAAAAGATTGTAATAACTGCTGGAATACACCTATAGTTGCTTGGCGGCAGATCACCGACTTAACGACGATGCTTTTCTTAATTGAAAGCACAGGTTTATTGTAGGAAATTGAACTCACATCGATTTATGCGATGCCTGTATACTCTACCTCTAAGCTAAAACTTCTTAACGTAGCATTGTGAGTAAATATCTAAACTTAGGATCACATTCCCACACGTTATGTTGGTACATAGCTACGAGCGTACTAATAATAATTTTGTCATTTCTATTTAATTATGTCATGTTATTGAAAGATCATTTGTTACCTACTTAGTATTCTAGTATTACTTAGTATGTTTGAAATAATAAATGTATGTACATTGCTTACTTTTGACCTATCAAGCCATTCCTGTACGTTTAAATATGCGTTTGTATTTATAATACCAATAAAACAATTTTATTTGAGTTGTGTTTTCCACGATACATAAGTTTATGTTATTTTGTTTTCTTGAAAATAAATTACACAGTTATAAGTGTGTTTTTATTATTTTTTGAGTTTCGTTCGTTATGATTTTGTATAGTTAATCAAAATAAACATGACTAAGCTGGAACATAATTCAGTGTTTAGACGTTTCTTTTAAGATTGCTACGTTTACCACATAATAAATCTATGACGTCGACACGAATCTTGAGCAAGGAATATGACACTTATGTCTTCTTCTCCAGACATTTTTGTTGTTAATGTACAACGAAAAAATATATGAGTATATTATACATGTAATATACTCAATATACATATACATATACTAATAATACAATAAAACAAATTGTAAATTATACGAAAAATCAAAAAGTTATAAGAACCAACTAAGAACTGAGAGAATCCTTTACGCATACTGGCAGAATCAAATTATTCTTAAAAGTTCTGCCAAAAATGATAACCTACGTACTGTTCAAATGAAAGAAAACAGAAAAAGTCAATGAAATTTTTTAAACTTTTATTTTTTTAATTATGTAATTTCATATTTATTTATTATTATTTTATATTACCGACTCATATTTACTTTTGAATGGATTTCTTAGATTCTCTTGGTAAGTTATTTAAATTTATACTTATTACAAAATTTGTGAAACAGGAAGGTACTAAGCAAAGAATCTTTCTAGATTTGGAAACAACAAATAAAAGGTCGGATCGTTTTCGGTCATGGTATTTGTATGAGCAATTCAAATCCCTCGAAAGGAGCCAGTTACAAGCTGCTCAAAAATTAAAAGATAGATCTTACCAAGAAAGGATCTTACGACAAGAATTGTCAGAGAGGAGAGCTAGACGTAAAATTTACGATCAATTTGGGTTGAGCCATAGCGAGTCCAAACTAGAAAGGGATATAAATAATACCAGAATTAAATCAGAGCTTAGTGTTAGCGCAGATGATTGCTTCGAAAGTGTTTGCGAACTGCAAGAAGATGAAGAGTTATCCGAAGAAAAGATTCTCTCGGAGGATACTTATAGTGAAGATGATTCCTTAGATGTCAAATGTTATACAGATGACTTCAAATCAGTTGAAGATACTAAATACGGCAGTTACAAAGAAAGTGTTACAAGCGTAATGGAAAATTTAAATAATGACGAATATTTGTCCAACGATATAAAAAAGGTTATAAAAACTGAAACGAATATCGCACAAAATATAACCCTACAGCTGGAAGAAGTTAAAGAGAATATACAATGTATTGAAAAATACACGGAATTGGTTAATGATAACATTTTGGAAGACGATATTACTCCTATTGACAATTTAAGTGAAGAATTGAAAAGTAAAAAAGTTGTAACCGACAAGACTGCTAAAAAATTTGATAGTAATGTATTCATTGTGTGGACCAGATTAGTCTCTTTTGCTTACCAATTATTGCAGCTCAATCACGGTAATGTATATCAAAACTAGTCGTTATAGTTATAGTGCGTTAATTTACAATAAGTTAAACTACTCAACCGATCATCAAGAAAATTTCCATTCAAGTTGTCATTGTGGACATGTGGTTAAAGGGCATACAAAGAATGGCATAACAATTTTTCCTCATATATATAAAAAAAATTATTAGATCGACAAAAGCTAGTGTTTTTATATACTTTTGTAAGTAATATATATAATATAAGTTTGTCCAATAGCTTAAATTCTTGCAGGCAACTGTTATTACGACTATAGCTCTCAGTTTTTGATAGCGGTTTTGGCTTGCGATGTGCTTCGCAGAGGAGTCAGTAAAATGTGTTAGTATGTACAATTTTAACTTTATTCTACTATCTTAGACTTGGGCGACGTTTTGGTAGCCCAAGTTGGAATGCGGTTCTAGTAGTAGCGAACAATATCGTAGACTTATTTGTATGTCATAATGAGAAGTTTAATTTTAGGTCATATTTTGCAGCCCTACGTCTCACCAGTAAAGTATGCTACTGACAATTCAGACGCATCTGTGGAAAGTATTAAGAACGTAAATAGAAAAAAACCAGGTCAATTAGAAAAGTCTCGAAAATCTTATGGAAAAAAGGTAGCCTTTTTTTTGAGCAAATTATCATTCGTACTTTGCTTATAAGACATTAGAGTGGTAAATATGATTGATTTACTCAAAAAGGACGAAACAAGAAGCGTTAAATAACCACTGTTGACTTCGTTTTCGTAATTTAATATTTTTATCTAATTTTTTTCAGCGCTGAAGAGTTGTTCTAGTGAATTCCTAAGTAGACAATTCGTATCGTATAGTACCTAGAGAGCAACCTATACAATATTAATAAAAATTAAATGTTGTCCGTTGATAAGCGCCACCCATGAAACATAAGTATTTGCCTTTTTCTGCTAAATATAAGCCGAATTAAGTTATTAGTGCAAAGTATTTTTGAAAACTTACTTATAATACACTGTGAAAATTGAATGGACTATTAATATGTTTTTATTAATTTTAGACAAAAATGTTTTAATAGATTTTACGAAACGATCACAAAAAAAAATCCAATTATGAGCAGAACGATGTCTTTATTAATACAGTTTCTCAACAATTGTTCACCTCTGTTTAAATAAATTTCTACATCTTTGACCGTAAGATACCAAATTACAAATAATGTGACTGCTTGTAAGGTACTGGAAAAAAAATGTAGCCCTCTTATTTTATTTTGGCTTCGTTGGTCGTGGCTTTTTATATGTGAAGTTATAGGTGGATTAAGAACAAGGCAGTGGGCTTTATTAATAAAGTAACTAAATTTATAAATTATACTAAAAAAAAAACAACCACCTGGCGACATAATATGCGACACCATTACCCCTGCGTTAAATAGAAACATTTACTTTAATTCCAGCTTCGTGTACGGCATAAATCGGAATATAAAAACACGAAGAGATCCGACTTTAATAGGAAATCCCGTTCAGAAGAATGTTGGCGACGTTACTCAAAAGGTACTGTTGGTGGATCAAACAAGAAATGCACGCGTACCAGCGAACCCTGGCAAAGCGGATCTAAATTGCATACTATAAAGCGGGAAGCGAGTGAACAATCGTCAGTTTCTAGCAGCATTTGGCCGGAATTTTCAAAAGAAGACGTCGGGAGAAGTAATTGTTTGAAAGTTTGTGACTGTTGCTGGCGACGAGAAGTGGAGAATTCATTGTTGAAGATAACTCGCTATGTGGACAATATGTTAAAGGAACTCGAAGAATGTAATAGAAAGTGAAAAATTTTAATGTTGAAAGTAAATATTTTTTTATAATCTTAATTCTGATTTTTAGAGGCGCAGGCGTTGTTCTGTTCCTTTCGATAGTCACCTAACACCTCAGCAATAGTGGCATTTATTATATCACGGAATAGCTATGAAACATCGTTTCGAGTAAAAAATATATTACACGAATATAACTGATGTTTGTGAGTTGGAATCCCTGCAATGAACCTGGGCTTCCAGTGAAGGAAAACATCGTGATGAAGTCATAGAATAGTGGTAGAGATTTTTCGAATGCTCGTCTGAATATCCACCCTCTTTTTATGAACATAGTGTTTAAAATTCTATTTTTTACGGACTTCCTTACCGCAATCCGTAAAGGCATCCTGGACTCAGGCCAGGGCGACAGCGGCATGTGGCAACACTAATCGGATGGCAAGCACGCGACATTACCCACTGCAAGAGACACTTTAAGCTCCCGTGTTGCTAGAGACCAGAGTCGACGCACGCACTTTTAATCGGATAGCTATCACACACAAGATGAAAATTTACCGAAAAATACCTATAGGTGTGATCTGGCAGTTGCACTTGGAGCCAGTCCCTCCACTAGGCTTAGCATGTTCACCATCTTGGACCACATTGTAACTTAATGTTATTTTAATCGTGGCCATAACGCTAAACCTATAAAAGTTAACTATAATATCAGGAAAGAATGACAAAAAAAAAACTTCATAACAAATATGTAATTCTTTATTCGTCGCCTGATGGCTGCTTAGAATTACAATAATTTTGACATTTTACATAAACAAATTCATAAGAACATATCCCTTTCACATGTGATTGAAAGTATTATAAATAACCTCGTATCGTTGTTTGTAATTGTTACATAATGGTTTGCAAATTAAAATATACGTATACGTAAGGCGGTGGTCAATTTCGAAAGCAGAATTTCGTTTATTCCAATTTGAATGGAAAAGTAATCGGTGATTGGAAACAACAAAGATATATATATATGTAATTAATATTTAAAGTGCTTCAAATGTTCAAAAATATATAATCAATAGGAAAAGTATTGAAGCGATGACAGCTCAGTGGTAGTGTGTACGCCTTCGCGTCAAGGGACGTGAGTTTGAATCCAACCACCTACAATGAGCTTGAGCTTTCGTTGAAAGAAAACACTGTGAGGAAACCATAGCATGGTGGTAGGGCTTTTTCTAATGCCCGCATGGCTAGCAACAACATTCAAGTTGAAAATATGCCGGCAAAATACCAAAAGGTGTGTTCCGGCAGTTGCACTTGAGAGCCAGTTCCTCCAAAGGTTTAGCGTGTCAACCAACTTAGGCCGTATCGTCACTTAAGATCAGGTGAGATTATGGCCATAACGCTAAACCTTATCTATACAAAAAATAACAACATTCGTTGACCATAGCTTAAACAAGTTGAAATTCAGATGTGTTCTTATAAATCAATTAAATTATTTTTCTACTTATATGTAATTATTTACGGTAAACAGTTACTTTATAAGCCCAACTAGTGAGACGTAGGCGTAAGCGGACGAAGAATCATTCGATTTACATTGCAGACACAAACCAATCGACAACAATTTAGATATTCTCTCGTTTGCTCGATTAAAAATCTAGGCAACATATTGAGTCTTTTCAGAAAAAAACGTATCGGAAAATCGTAAGCAACAGTTGCACTTTTTACAGGAGATTTATTCCTATTTAAGAAGTATTTATGGTAGCTTTAAAAAAAAACTTACTTGTTGTTCATAATTAACCACAGATCTATTAAAATAGCGCCTATTAACGCACGGATTCTAATTTAGAAAGATCCAAAAAAGTAAGATTTTTGGCGCTTACGATCTTTTTCCTGAAAAGGCTCGATATTGTTACGATTTTCCAATCGAGTTTACATAGTAATTATATAATTCCCACTGAAATTCAAATGATATACAGCATAAACTGTAAACCCACGTTCTGGCTGAACTAGAGAAAGTTCACAAACGAATTGAATTAGAGGACTGAACGAACCGTTTACGTCAATCAAATTGTTGAACATTATATTATGTTATATATCAATAGAAATAGATATATTTAGTTTGATCACGCATTCATAACACTAGTTCGGCTTAAGCAGTAATATTTTCAATCGATCGCCCATAAAAAGTACAACAATTATATTATAAAGAGTACAGTGACATTCAACTATTTATTCTCCTATTTCTTTAAATACTTTACATTAAATAGGCCTGTATATAATAAAGTCAACAGTTTCTGCACGTGCGTTGATTTCCGTCATAATATTTTGGTACACCCAAAGCTATAAACAACATATTTATTTGAAACATTTCTGCTATAGTATGCCATAATATATCAAATATCACTAATTTGTATTTAGTTTAGTGGCAAAAATAATAAACATGTGGGTATATTGGCAAGTCGGCCATATTTCCAAAATTTCAAAAATGGTGGACACGCACGCTCGCAGTTAATCGTCAAAGGGTATACATATCTGCTATATTCTAAAAAGTTTATTCTAAGAATCGTTACTCTGTAATAAAATTAATAATATTGTCAACAGATTAGAAATTTTAAATGTACTGCAAAATGTAACCTTTTTATATACAGTAGATCCTTCATAAGTCGAACATCAAGGTACACGCCAAAAAATTCGAGTTATACGTGTTTTCGACTAATAGAGAATGGAGGTTTTGGTGTTCGAAGGGAAGTGAAACATAACATTTTTTCGAGATTTGGAGGTTTTCAACTTATCGAGGGCCGACTTAACGAGGTTCTACTGTATATTATAGGCATTATAACTCCTGTCTGTTGTATTATAACCTAACCTCTTAACTGTCAAATCGGAAATGGAGGGAATGGTGCGATCGGTAGTTTAATAACAATACGACATAATCTTATTTTTTAGTAAAATTCCGAGCTGTCCTAATCACACATATTGTTGTATATTTGCTCTCGCTTATTGTAAACTTAAAGATGGCCATTTTCTGTAATGAAACGATTGAGATTAAAATGTCAAATACCAATCAACCAATCAGCGTGCACCATTATTATTCTTCTTTTTTATTTATGGCAACTCAGTACTCTTTAGACACTACTGCTATTTCAAGTAATAAGATTATTACATTTTGGACAGATGAATCTATCTTCAACAAGATGGTGACTGTCTTGTTGAAGTTCTCTTGAGAGTTTTTGTGGCAACTCATATATCATGTTCCGAATTATTATTCATAATTCACTTCACTTATGCTCTTCAGATATACTACATATTATTAAATTATCAAGACGGAAGAATTATATTTGTATGTAACGAATAAACTCAAGAACTACTGGATAGATTTCAAAAATTCCTTCACCATTATAATGGTATATTAGCCCTGAGTAACATAGGCTATATAACATTTTTTTAATGAAAATGATTAAATAAAATTTAAGTTCCACGCGAACGGACTCGCAGACACAGCTAATATTACACAATAAAGGGGTAACTAATTGTATGAGTTAAAATAAAAATCACAACGCGACATATCAAGATCCCGCAAAAACTCCCATATCATTTATGCTGTATATGATGTTATGTGTATATGTTATAATTTGACGGTAATATTAGGCTATGATCTAACGGAAAAATAAGCGTGGCATTTTAAATTTAATAGTTCGTTTCATAAAATTTACATTTTATAACGAAATGTTTGCAAGGGATATCGTATACCATGAACTGGGGACAAAATTGCTCGAGTATTGTTCATCACGTGACTTGAATAATATATATCTACAGATAAAACTAATTCGCCTGGCGTATGTCCTTTTATAATATCATATAGTATTCAAAACGGATCTTTCAAAAGTTACAATATGAATATAAAATAGAAAAAAAGCGTACCCTACTTATAACTTTCAATTAGTAAATATATACCAACACGTCAGGTAGAGAACATATTAAACTTAATATATGAAATTCTGCAGCTGGATACCAGAAATATTGATGCATAGATGAAATTTTCAGGTGTTCACAATTAAATTTTTTTTTTTCGTTTCATCGAAAGCCAAATTTTTATACACGATTTTAAAAGGGTAGCGCTTCCAACCACAGTGATTGCTGCATAACGAATTAAAGGTAACACTGTCACTTTAACCAAATCTTACCCTTGTACGTTTACCCAAAACAGTGAGTTTAACACAAAGCAAGCAACACCATCTAACCGCATTTATAAAATGCAGATCAGTAGAAATATAATTACAAAAACATATTCAAAGGTATTGTCATTTTTATTGTGAATGTAACATTCTGGTTCTCGAAGATTTATTCTCACATGTTTTCTCATTCGACACCTAAGTATAAAAAGAGCCTAAACAAGTTTTTAATCAAATCTATATAAATATTATAAAGCAGAAAAGTTTTATACGCGCTAATCTAACAACAGTTTGGATTTTTTAAAATATTATTTAGGAAGGCTTTAGGCTATTTAACATTAGGCTATCAACAATAGAAACAAAACCGTCTTGAAAAAAAAAACGCAAACACAGGTAAAAACTATTAAATAGTTATTAGATTCATGCGAACTATTAACAAAATAACCAATAATAAATGAAATATCAAACGGAAAACATGACACGGACTTACGCCAGGCGTCTAACAGACACTCCACCGACTCGATATATTTATGAGTTATACATTACTTTTAATAACAATGTAAACTGTTGTAAACATCGTACAAATAAGGCCCGCCTGTAAAACCCCTTAAAACTACACCTAAACCATTACATAATGGCTATATAAATATAAAAATGAATAAATATTTATATAGATATACTTTCAAATGTGAAATATTCATTCCACCTACCATACCCAGTGTTTACGTTAAAATGGATTATTATATAAAAAGAAAATACTCCACGAATATCGTTTTAAAATGTTGTATACTGTATTGGTTTTCAATGATATCTATTTCAAAAATAATTTTTATATTTGACAGAGCAATCATTGAGGTAGGCTTTAGGCTATTTAGCATCACGCTACCGCCAATAGGAGCAAAGTTGTATTGAAAAATGTTAAAATAATTAAAGTTAAAAAGTTAAATTGAAACGGGTAGAAATTATTATACAATTTTTAGTTCCAAGCGAACGTGATGTGAAAACTATGGATCTCTTTTTAAATACTGAAAACTCAAACGAGTCTGAGATTTGGCATAGTTAAAGTTTATATCGAAAAGTAGAGGACAAAAACAAAATTTATATTTAATATACTGGCAATGTGAAATGTATAGTAGTCTGTGGACTGACCACAGAGTAGAGATTGTCGCAAATTAATTTTAATATGTTGCGATTTCAAAATTTCAAAAGATTACATTGACTTTTAGATGTATACCTTTTTGAAACTTCAATATTGTTCATGCTGTACAATTTAGTGAATTATGCTGGAATTTCGATCATTGACTGAACACTGGTATCAAAGAAATCTCACAAGTGGTGCATGGTCGGAAAAAAAATTGTATGGAAACATTTTATGAACAAGATAATTTCTCTTAAGTCAACAAAATTTCGACGTTTTAGAGAGCTTGTTGTTAAATGGAGAGGCGTTAAATAGAGTATCTACTGGAGTCCAAAATTATTTACACATTCATATGCTAAAAAAACACCTCGCACTTTAGAGAAATAAACATTCAAAAGACAACTTATACTTTGTTGTAAATTGTAAATTATACGTTCAATACTTCTATCTATCAAACTCGGGCTGTGCGAATTATTGCTTTTACTATACTCAATATAATTTTACATATTCTATGTATCCAATCGTTATATTTCTTTCTCGGCTTTATTATTTTGACCCGGTCCAGAGATCCAGCTCGGGACGGTCAAGAACCTCAGAGGAGACATGATTTAACATGTCCGTTGCTGATAACACGATATCGCGTTATGCGATCCCTTAAAAAATGGCCATCAACGCGATATCGCGTGTAGATATTTAGATTTGATTAACCTACTTATATATGTGACGTTCGTTTTATTTACTAGCAACTTTTTCACGTCAACTGCATTTTGAAATTAAAAAAGAGTTGCCACCAACAAATATATTGTGTGTGCATAGATAATAAACTTTGGTCACCATAGAAAAAAAACCGGTGTGTGCTTAAAAACACACGACAGAAGTGAAATATCACTATATCTCTCTCGATCCCTTAGTCGTCACGAGGCGACATTACCCGAACGCGCGTCACACAAAGTGGTTGCGGATCATAATTTCAAACCCACTGAAAAGTCAAATACTCAATGAACGTGTTAATATACACAACTGTTTGCTGGGTATGGTAGTAAGTTGCTAAAAGATTTGAGCTAATATATATATAATACCGGTCAGTTAATTGTCCGGTGGGTTGTCGAAATAGTCTATCTTATTGTCGCTGGGTTGCGGTTTGGGCTGGCTGCGAGCTGCCCACGCATTCGTCGATGTTAGAGTCGCCCAGCCACCGGACGATCTGTAAATACGAGCTCTTATATAGATAGCTCAGTGGTAGTGTGTCAGACTTTGCGTCAAGGGGCGTAAGTTTGAATCTAACCAACTACAATGTTCTTGAGCTTTCGGTGAAGCAAAACATCGTGAAGAAACCATAGCATGGTGGTAGGTCTACTTCTGATCCCCGCCCGACTAGCTACCATCCTCAAGTTGAAAATCTACCGTCAAAATATCAATAAGTGTGTTCCGGCAGTTGCACTTGAGAGCCAGTTCCTCCAAAGGTTTAGCGTGTCTACCAACTTGGGCCGTATCGTCACTTAAGATCAGGTGAGATTATAGCCATAACGCTAAGTCTAAGCTATTAAAAAAAAAAAAAACATTGATTACTCAATGGTAGTATATACAAGCTAAGTGTCTATTTCTGTGGGTTCGATTCCTTGGAATGAGCCAGCGCTTTCGGTGAAGGGAAACATCATCAGCCATAGCATGACGAAAGGGTGTTTTCTACTATCTCACCCTGAGAACCAGTCCCACCACTAGACTTAACATTCCCACCATCTTGGGCTGCATCGTCATACACCATCCGGTGAGATTGTGGTCCTAACACTAAAGCTATAAAATAATAAATTGAAGAAAACTGTTTTCAATGTAGGGAATTCCATTTTAAAGTTTAAATATCTCGTATTTTCATAAGTAATATGGTACAATTTTTTTTGCAATATTCCAAATATGGTACATAAACAAACAACCTTAGTCTTTTTTTTAATACTAATAAGATGCTGCTAAGTGAAAATGTTTTGTTTGAAAAATGAAATGTGTGTGAAAAATGAAAGTAAGTGAAAGTGTTTGTGTAAATGTCAAGATGATGGGCACGTTAAATCTAATAGATCCCTCTATTATAGATTGCTCTCAAAGTGCAACGACCGAAACACTTGCTTAATATTTGGCGGCAGATGTCCAACTTGAGGGCGGTAGCTAGCCAGATAGGTATTAGAAAAAGCCTTACTACCATGCTATGGTGTGATCACGATGTTTTCCTTCACCGAAAGCTCATGTTCATTGCAGGGATTCGATCTCATATCCATATACACTATCAATTGAGCCAGATGTAGAAGTCCATTATCAAGTTGAAAGTCTCCAAATACCTATAGGTGTATTCTGGCAGTTGCATTTGAGAGCCAGTCTCTCTACTAGGTTTAGCGTGTCCAACATTTGTCGTCAACTTAAAACAGACACTTTTTAAACTGATTTTAAGTTTATAACATTAAATAAAATTGATTCCAATTTACTGGAAGCAATCTATAACTGTAAATATTTAATCGCTTTCATTGATTTTCGGTAAAAAAAAATGGCACACTATTGGCCATTATGTGTCAGATATATGGTTTTTGTACTTATGGAGATATGATCAATTAAAAAAGTAAATGAATTAAGTCGTAATTTCATAAAGGCTTTTACGGTGTTTGATATTTCGATTAAAAATAAATATATATCAGGTACTTTTCATACTGAATTAACTAAAAAATGTGTCAAAAGAGAGAGTAGTGGTGGAAGTTAATAAAAACTATGTAGTATACATTCACAATTCGAGCAATATACAAACAATTAAAAAATACATGTCATAATTTTATATTATTGAATACTTCACTTCTTATTTACATACTGTAATGTAATAGTACTACAACCGACTGAACTTGTTGTGCATACTCAGATTCTATAATATACCAGCAAAAAATATTGTACTATATTGTATATAATCTGTTATGTATGCCTTAATAAATTCTTAGTAATATTATAAATGCGAAAGTGAGTTTGTTTGTTGCTTACGCTTTCACGTCTCAACTGCTGAATGGATTATGATAAACTTTGGTACAGAGATAGATGGCAACCTGAAGATGGGGATAGGCTACTTTTTCTAGCGAAAAACTTATCGGAGAAGAGACGGATAAACTTTGTATAATTTTTTTATTGCGTCATCCGATTTCAGGTCGAAGGCGCAGGTAAAATTTAGTGAATGAAATAAATAACGATTACAGTTGTTTACGTACTTGGATGCATACGTCGCTGATGAGGAGCTACTGGAGGCAGGGGCGGAGCCCCCTGCTGAGGTGGGTGCATTGGACCTCAGCATGGGCCCCGGGACACGGCGCTTCCCCGCTTCACGAGCCAACACCTCCATTATACTCATCGCCGGGAGCCATGACTGTGGATAACAATACTATATATGAGGCATATATAAAAATTCAGGCTGTCTGTTTGTCTGATATTTTCACTTCATAACCTTTCAACAAATTTGTATATATCTATATATATAATAAATAAATCTGTAGAAAAATCTTTTTTGTATACCGAAAATATTAAAAAATAAAATATTGCCAGAGTGTTAAAGGATAACCAACAAAACTTATTTTCAGAATTTTTTGAATTTTAGTCGTTTTACGAAACCAATGTAGGTAACATTTACGAAAAATTATACGCAATGTTAAGTATTATTTAGTTTTTCTTTCTTCGTTCAACATATCATGAGATAATATATAATAGAAATTTAAAGTGTTCTCATACGCGCAATTCAGTTACTTGCGGCGCCAAAATAAAGCGAATGTTGACAGTTGAACTCCACATTCGATAGATGGCGTTGTGCATATGACGTCATCATGTAACACGAATGTTGCTTTACTCCTACGTAAGCGGAGCCTTTTTGTTTTCGACAACCACGCGATCAAAGTCACGGACCAGCTAGTTTAGATATAAAATACAGTGTAAACTTGATATAACGGCATTTAAAGAATAACTCATTTTAAGGCGTTATCTGTAGATACTTAAAAGACCGGCAACACTTAATTACTAGAAATCGTGACAAACTGCTCCCCTCTATATTTTAGATTTAGAGAGACCAGTAATAGTTTTTAGGTTATAGTGTTAGGATTTATAACAAAGTCCCAAAGCACATGAGTGATTTGCCGGATAGCAAGTTCCAGTACCACGTCAAGCGGGTTTTAATATCAAAAGGCTATTACAAAGTGGATCAATATTAGCACCCTTCTTTGTGCATCCTCTAATGTTATTGTAAATTTATAACAGTTTTTCTCTGTTAAATAAATACCTAAAAAGACAATATAACCTGATCAAGTTTTTTTGCCGTTTCTTTGCGATGACTGGGTTATTTTAATAACCGGTGGTAATTTGACGTTCGTAAGTGCCTTCTCAGGACTTAAATGGAATAAAGTAATCAGATTAGGCATATAAACTGACTTTCTCTCTATCGGCAGTGGCGACTACGTTCCTGTTGGGCTCGGCGTCGTAGGCGACGCTCTCGCAGCCGAAGTGCTCGCACATCTCGTGTATGAACTGACGCTTCTGCCAGTTCATAGAGGGGAACGAGTGCGCTCGGGTCTTCTGTTTCGACTGGAAACAATTGTACACATGTTTACAAAACGTGAACTAGGTCTTTAAGATATAACCAAATTCTTTTTTTCCTTAATTTGTTAAAGGCATAGGTTCTCAATGAGGGCGGTGCCACCCCCTAGTGGGCGTTGAGTCTATCTGAAGAGGCTATTAAAACTTCAAGTGACATTGGGAGTGGCTAAAAAAAATCGGGTGGGCGGTGGAATTTCTTAGAAATTACTAAAAATATTCTACTGATTTACGGTTCGTATTTCTTGATTGAACCAGGTTGAGTCCATCATACTTCTTGTTGCCTGAATAGGTAAATAACAGAGGGCGATTCGTAAATTTTAGTCACGTTAAAAAAAAGCTATCTTAATTTATTCAGATCAATGTGATATAAGTTTCCGGTTTCTGACAATTAAGAGGGATTTGTAGAGCCACCGTGGAAGTTTTATTGAGTATAAAATAGTCCGGACCAGTTAAGTCCCATATATCTCTTTCGTACTTTGCCCAGAAAAACGGGGATGTCAGTAAGTTGGATACAAAAAAAGACATCTATACTTATTAATATAAATGTAGAAGAAAATCCCATTATGTAGCAAGTAAAGAGGGAATATAGGGTCAGACGAATCTCATAACATGCCCTTTCGTAGTCTGCACAGGTAAATGAGAGAGATAAGATTTTAGTATGGGTTAGTACTTCATTGAGTGGGATGAGACGGGTGAGTGGGGAAAGATGAGTGAGAAGGGGCGCTGACGGGGATGAGGAGCGTTGAGTGAGAAGAGGTGCGGTCAGAGGCATGAGGAGCGGTGAGAGGGGTGGTGGCGGTGGTGAAAGGGGATAGGGTAGACGAGTGTGGGGGAGGGGGCGGATGTTACCTTTTTGGCGAGCTGCACGAGGTCGGTGAGCTTGTCGTGCACGTGCACGGCGAAGGCGGGCTCGCGGGTAGCTGTGGCGCGAACGTGCTCGCTGTAGCGCGGCGCCAGTTTGCTGGACACGTCCGGGTTGCGGATCTGCAGCGCCAGCGCGAGCTGCCTCGCGCGCGCCTCCGCACGGCACTCCTCCTCGCAATCCAACCTAACAACAAACACTTGCCACTTAAACGTTCAAGCGATTATATCGAAGCGACGATAGTTCAGTAGGAAGTACGTAGGAACGACGCGTCATGGGACGTGAGTTCGAATCCAAACGTCTACAATGAGCTGGAGCTTTCGGTGAAGGGAAATATCGTGAGGAAACCATAGCATGGCGGTAGGGCTTTTTCTAGCTAACACTCTTAAGTTGAAAATTTGTGGTCAAATACTAACAGCTGTGTTCCGGCAGTTGCATTTGAGAGCCAGTCTCTTCAATAAAGGTCGGTAAACACACCAGCGATTCACCTGGTATTGTTGGTTGTGCATAGGCGGCGGTGATCACTTACCATCAGGTGACAACCTAACTTGTTTGCGCCCTATTCAATAAAAAAAGTTATGGCTTCATTGTACTGTGAGCGGACATGACAGGTAAGAAATTCGATCTTTCGGTGGAGGGTTAGTGCGCTAGGAGTCACTTGTTTTTGGCTATAAAGCAGGTATTTGTAGCCGTTGTGAGGATGTTGTAGTGGCTATTACTGTTGATTTTTACTAGGTGAGTCCCATTACCAGTAAAAGTGTGTAAACGTATTTTTCTCTTAGTTAACCTAAACAAAAAAAAAAAAAAAAAATTTTCGAACATGTACCTATTTTATTTGACTTTAGTATTTACAATCTCCCTGCCGCGTTTGCTTCGACAGAGTATGTGACTCACCTTGTGTGAATCAGATATCTACACGGAAATTCCCACAGTGACCTTATCACTTCAATACTAGCAACCACCCTCAAAATAAATAGAACTGTTATAAATCACTTATATGTATTGGTTCCCAAAGACATATACTGGAACACTCTAGTATATGCCTTTGAGTGCTTAATCCCTCTACAACGATTAGCGTGTCACCACCTTGCACCATTATCACCGTACGCAATAAGAAATTGTATTACTGCGAAATGCTAGACACAGTAAGTTTGTAACCAATTAACGGCATATATATATTTTTTATGGATATATATATATATATATATATATATATAGGTGATGCTGTGGTCGAATTTTTTACTACTGGATTTGGGATAACGTCTCCCGGCCCAGATACTGCACATTTAGTATAAAGATTTGAAACTGATGACTCGACGTTGCCTTCGCACTGAGTATTATGTTTTCGATCCTCAAACAATTATTTAGTAGGATCCACAAATCATTTCTGAAAACCAGGATGAAATATGCGCCTGTGGGGTCAGCCCTAATGTCGCTGTGACATTAGTGTGTATTGGTTAATGTATCATTGTGTGAGATGCAAAATCAGTTGCTCGCACACGATCTTAGTGTAGTTTAGAATAGTAATTATTTAAGACATTTCTCACTAAAGTATAAAACAGTTCATAGAAAATGAAATTATTCACATCCATTAGACATAAATACTTACGTTTTGAGTACATTACCAGGTCGTTGCACATCCGACAGATCCACGGAACCGCCCTCTTGCATTTTCGTTGCTGCCAGTGCACTCATCATTCTGCAAAATATTATTATGCGTATCAAAAATACTAATATGTATTTTAAATTGATAGGTAACTGTTACTAATGATTTCTTAGGTTTACGCGAATATTATTCATTGAAATAAAACTAATTTAAACGGATTTTATCGCGGTTATTTATTAAATTTTGAACCCGACGTTTCGAAAGCTTTTCAGCCTTCGTGGTCACGGGGCGGACTGAGGTGTAGGTTGTCCAGAAAAGTTTATAAATAAATTGAAGGTAGACACAGTAACATAAACTTTTTTGGACAACGTACACCTCAGTCCGCCCCGTGACCACGAAGGCTGAAAAGCTTTCGAAACGTCGGGTTCAAAATTTAATAAATAACCGCGATAAAATCCGTTTATATTAGTTTTATTTCGATAACTGTTACTAATTCATCATCACACCTGTAAGCCTCGCTATGAGCCTGTGTTTTTGGTAAAGGACAACATAATGGTGGAGGTTTTAAAGGTTACTGAAAAAAATATAGGTAATGTTGGTTGTCATACTTGGCGTAGTCCCTGGCGTTCTCCCAGCAGGGTCTCTCTGCGCTCCGGCGGCCGCACGGGCAGATGGCGCGGACCGGCTTGCGGCACGGCGCCGAGCTCGGGCACGCGCTGCCTCCGCCTCCGCCCTCGCCCTCCGCCCCCGCCTCCGCCTCCGCTTCCGCCCCCGCCCTCCAGTGGCAGGGGGCGGCGCACGGGTGTCCGCAGCTCGCACGCTTCTCATTACACGGTTGCGTACACCTAAAAAGCCAAAATGATCTTAAGTCATATTACAGAAAAAAAAAAAAAAGTTATTTTAAAATAATCAAACGCTATTATTGTGAGGACTCCTCTCGTATGATTTTTTTTATATAATAGCGGGCAAACGAGGAAATTGGTCACCTGATGGCAAGAGTACACAACCGCCCATGGACAACCACAACTCCAGGGGAATCGCAAGTGCGTTGCCGGCCTTTATTGGAGGGCCTGGCTCTCACGTGCAACTGCTGGAATACACCTATTGGTATTTGGCGGTAGATTTCCAACTTGACGGTGGTAGTTACCCAAACGGTCATCAGAAAAAGCCATACCATCATGCTAAATTCCAAAAGTTCCAATATAATTAAATAAATGCACGTGGACGATTTCTTTGCAATTTCCTGCAGACAATTCGAGTGTCAGTAAAATAATCTGGTCTTACTAACCTCCATATAGGTATTTTTATAATATATAGGTTTTTGTTACACTCACTTGCTAGTGTCGCAGAGGCCTTTGTGACAGGTCTTGATGCATGTGTGTTTGCCGCAAGGTAGTGGCTTCCCGCAAGGAAGTCCGCAGGAGAACTCCTCTTGCGAACACGGTATGGTCTTCCTTTCCTGAATTTATAAATATTGATTTATTATTACCTGTTCTTTTATAATTCTTTTTTTAATTAATACTTATACATTGTCAAATATCAGATTCGTTTAAACATAATAATTATAAGTCAGAAAAGTGGCAGATTCTAGGTAAGCTATCTTACGACAAACAAATTTAGCAACACGAAGGCGGTATTTTTTGTTCACTGTAATTGAATTCTTAATTTTGTTAGTAATGTGGCATAGGCGGCTTTTCAGTCATCCTGTAGGTGGCACATTAGTAAATCCACCACTGACTGAGAGAATAGTAAAATTCAGTGTCACACGATTTATTCCCCTGTGAAGTAAGCAATGAAACTATAAATATAAAAAAACAGAAACAGCACTAAGAGATTGACAATCCATCGAAGGCTATCTCTGATGTCAGCCCCCAAGCTTCTAAAATTGGTCTGGCTGGTGTCGAAACAACAAACCAAAAAAGAGTCATACAGACGGATTTATCGTCATAAGAACGGTGGTTGCGACTCTGTTAGGCATAGATACCTACCATCCCATTCGATTGCTAGATATATTTTCCCTAAAACGGTTCTATGTCTTCAAATCCATCAAACATAATTGTAATGTTCACACTAATGAATCACAACCTCAGGCATATGTTTTTTTTATAGTTTATAGATTTTAGCATTATGTTCATAATCTCATCTGATTTTAAATGACGATACGGCCCAAGTTAGTAGACACACTAAACCTATGGAGGAACTGGCTCTCAAGTGCAACTGTCGGAACAGACCTATTGGTATTTGGAGGCAAATTTTCAACTTGAAAATGGTAGCTAAAGGCATTAGAAAAAGCCCTACCACCATGCTATGGTTTCCTCACGATGTTGTATATCTGAGGTATAGTTAGGAATGGGGTATAGCTTTGTCGACAGTAACGACCGTCATTTGATGATCAACCGACGGTCACCGCTGTTTTAAACTGTACTTGTTTGAGCATGTTGATTCTTACTTCGTGGTTGCCATGGCAACGTTTGGTAGTGAGTACTACGCAAGGCGGGCAGTCGCCCGAGTGGCAGGAGTGGTGCGGTTGGTGGCCGCAGGGCCGGGGGCGGCGGCACGGCGCCAGGCAGGCCGGCGGTTTGGTGCCGCACGGGACCGGTGGCAAGATCACCTCGGTGCCGCATTCGCATCGCAGCTCTTCGAAATCTGCACGTCGGAAACCAACACTTATATAAAATTTGGCAAGTAAAGTTGTCTATGACAATTATCTAGGCCAGCGATTCTCAAATATTTTTGATAACGAAACCCGTTTGAAAAGCGAAATATTTGATGAAGTCCTAAAAACATATTTGTTTATGGACATAGTTAATAAGTACATGGCTGTCCATGCGATTTTGTTCGCGTGAGTGTCGAAAACTGAAACGCGTCACTTGCATAAGAGTACAATCAATATCCGTGTTACATGATGACGTCATATGCACAACACTATCTATCGAATATGGGGTTCAACTGACAACATTAGTTCTATTTTGCTGTTGCAAGTAACTGATTACGTGCGTGAGAACACTTTAAATTCATATTATCTAATATCTCTTGATAGTGAACCGATTGTCATGAAACAAATACTAAGCAATTTTTATGTATAAAAGTTATCTACAAACCCACAGACAAAAAATCTAAAAATACTGGAAATAGGAAATACTGTTGGTAATTCCACTTTGGCATTTTTTTATTATTTGTAATGTAAAAAAAGGTTTATTTTTTCAGATTAATTGTGGTAAAATGTAACAGTTGATATCAGGTTTGATAGAAGAGAGTTGAAGTCTCATATCAGGTCATACGGTGTCGTGATCACGGATGTCGCGCCCGTAGATATGAGATGAGTATTTCTGATTTTTTTCTCATTATTATCAGTATTATTGTGAAGCCCGCATAGTAGCTTTGAGGAACCCTAGGGCTCCACGGATCACACTTCAAGTACACAGCTATTGCTTTGATCAGTCAGATCCAGGCAATAGCTATAGTATAGTCACAACCTCAACTAATGTTAAGTGATGATGTGGACACGTTAAGCCTAGTGGAGTGACTGGCTCCCAAGCGATGATAGCTCAGTGGTAGTGTGTACGACTTCGCGTCAAGGGACGTGAGTTCGAATCCAAGCACCTACAATGAGCTTGAGCTTTCGGTGAAGGAAAACATCGTGAGGAAACCATAGCATGGTGGTAGGGCTTTTTCTAATGCCCGCCTGGGTAGCTACCACTCTCAAGTTGTAAAACCTGCCGCCAAATACCAATAGGTGTGTTCCGGCAGCTGTACTTGAGAACCAGTTCCTCCACAGGTTTAGCGTGTCTATCAACTTGGGCCGTATGGTCACTTAAGATCAGGTAAGATCATGGCCATAACGTTAAACCTTAAGTATAAAAAAAAAACTGCCGGAACTCACCTATATGTATTGGAGGTAGATTTACAACATAAAGGTAGCTAACCATTAAAAAACCCTACCACAGTGTTATGGTTTCATCAGCTCTTGCTCATTGCAAGGCATTGAACTAACGTCCGTTGATACGATATCCGTACACTTCACCAATGAACTATTATTGCTTCAATCAGTCATTTATCAAACCTTATGTGATGATTCTATTAACAGCGGAACCATTGAATCTTACTTATTGATCCTATGTGTAGTAACACTCTCATGCAAAGATACTTCTTTGTTGATTCTATAGGTAGATATGGTTCTCTGTCATCAGTCAATCAATATATAGTCAAGAACATTTATTCTAATTAATAATAATAATAAATAATAAAAACTAATATTCATATGTTTTTGTACTACACTTAAAGATAATTCCGTTTTACACTTCAATGCTAAATGATCTGAGATACTTACTAAGCCTAGGGCATGGTGCACAACGACCTGTATGGCAGAACTCTTCACAGCGATGCGCTTGACAGGGAAGCGAACGAGCACACACCAAAGTGCAACGGTGTACACTCTCCGCACAGCACAAAGTTCTGCACCGGTGTCGTCCGCATGACAATTTCTATTAAACAACAATAATTACATTAGATACCTCGTTAAGTCGAACCTCGATAAGTTGAAACCGTTCAAATCTCGAAAAAAAATTTTTTGATCCCTTCCCTTCAAACATCAACACCTGCATACTCTATAAGTCGAAAACTCTACAACTCGAATTTTTTGGAGTCTCCCTTGATGTTCGATTTATAGAGGTTCTACTGTATATATCATAGCACAGAGACAACGACCTTATTCAATACTTCCTCTGTCTAACATGTTCAATTTAAAAAGAGCTGTCGCTATAATTTTGTGTTTTATAGAAGTTGCAATTGAAACCTCTAGCCAAATTGTCTCATATCGATAACTACAATTGTGAAAAAAAAAACGATTGTATAGAAGTTTTAGAACGAACTCCTCGGCGGTGGCCATTAGGAAACTGGCGTACGAGATTTATGAGTGATACACCATAGATGTATGACCTTAATTGGTTAAGTTATTTAGAAGATACACAATCATTAACAGACATACAGAAAAAATTATATATATAGATAGTAAGAAATATAAGCAAGTAGATAGAATTTAGACTTACCTTGTTACATTTTTTCTGACAGAGTACGTTGTTATACATCTGAGGCAATTCGGTGCAAGGCACTTCGCGGCTCGAATGGCCGCAGCGACATTGCAGGACAGTTTTATCGGGGCATCCGGGACAAGGGCCTGTAGGTTCACATATATGTATATTAAGATATTGTATTAACAAGCTGCTTTTAATTGTATAGTATTAACGAATATGTTACTTCATAAACGGATCAAGACTGAGTTATTCTATATTAAAAATAATGATTATGTAGAAGTGACTGATAACAAAACGGGTTAATATTACACTGTTTTAAAACCTTCAACACACTAACAATTTAAAGTAAACCACAAAAATTGTATGGAACAGTATACAAAATTTGATTTTATAAATGTAGCAAAAATTTCAATAGTAAATTGATCATATTTTTTATTTGAAAATGTAAAAGTTACATAGTAAAAAGAGAGGATCATACATATTTCCTTGAACGTGTATATATTATATAAATTATAAGTAATTTCTATTTACCATTGTGACAATCAACTTTACAAAAATGTTTATCTCCCGGCGGTCCACAAGATAAAGGCTTCGCACAGATGTTCCCGCATAGAGGTATTGGGTCAGTACACAGTTTACGCTTATCCTTTTCTAACCTGTTGAATTATTTATTTGATATTTAAGCACATTTAACATAACATAATATAATATATATTCAACAATTAAAAGGTGCGAGTTAAGATAAGTGAAGCAATGGTGATTCAGTGGTAGTGTGGTAGACTCTGTATTGATGGAAATGAGTTTGAACGCCTACAATGAGCCTGAGATTTCAGTGATGATAAAATATGTGATGAAACCATAGCACGGTAGTTGAATAATTTCTAATTCCCCCCTGGTGAGCGACCACCTTCAAGCTGGAAGTCTGTAGCCAAATATCTACAGGTGTGTTCCGACAGTAGCACTTGATAGCCAGTCCTACTACTAGGTATAATTTGTTCACCGTTTTGAGCCAAATTACTAATAAACATGAGGTGGCAGAGAGCCTAAATGCTTATATATAATAATAGAAGACATGAGAGAAGTGACAGAAGTGAAACGCGTGTTATAACCTATATGTATGTGGTTGTCTCTTCTTATTATTGTCGCTTTTTTGTTTCATAGAGTTTCAAATCACAACAATTAAAAAAAAAAACCACTTCAATAATAAAAACGTAATAATCATTACTACATTTTTTTTTGTAATACTTATGTATTTTATTTGTATGTAATTAAAAGAATGGTTGTCACTGTGTGTATGAGAGAGAGAAAAAGAGTGAATGTAATTTTTTTTTATAGTCAAGGTTAGTGTTATAGCCATAATCTCACCTGATCTTAAGTGACGACAAGATTCAAGGTAGTAGCCAGGCAGGGATTAGAAAAAGCCCTACCACCATGCTATGGTTTCATCACGATGTGGATTAGAGCTCATGCTCCTTGACACAGAGTCCGTACACACTATTATAGAGCTATCATCATTTATGTGTGTGTGTGTCTGTTCTTTTTGTTTCAGTGATTATAGCTTTTGCATAGAAATGGTATGTGTGATTTTGAAAAACTGATCTGCTGGTGTTTTCTATATCATTCTGTTTCCAGATTAATATAGAAAACACCAGTATAAATAAATATGTAGAGGAAGAGATAACATCAAGTTCTACTAGGACTCTCACAGATATAATTGGAAGCTGTTATTCAACAACAATTAATAGGTCAGTTAGTTTTTACAGTGGACAGAGCCTTACAGCTTTAATATTTTAAAGTGAATTTTATGGCATATCTTGGTGGATACCTAGATTATAAATGATCTTAATTGACACCATCATTGCTATGTGTGTGTAGCGGACTGGCAGTGCAGGTAAAAAGAAAATTCAAGCAAGGTAATGGTTTGCCTGATGTGTTACATAGATAGATACATCTGGATTGGGGTCATTGCAAGCCACTTTTAGTACAATTCAGAAATCAAGTGCAAACAATTTCGTACTATTAAAGCTGCAAATGCAATAAAACGACTTTTAACATAGTACTATCTTACCATTTGTAAAGAACGACACTTATTTTTATATGTAATTGCGTTTGTGCGTTTTTTTAATTATTTATAAGGTGTGGAAGCTTATAATTACAAATATTGTTCTTTTTATATAATATTTTATTTAAAAGTTTGTATTAGTCTGTAAGCTTTCCTAAAAATATTAAATTAAAATAAAACTAATTTAAACGGATTTTATCGCGGTTATTTATTAAATTTTGATCCCGACGTTTCGAAAGCTTTTCAGCCTTCGTGGTCACGGGGCGGTCTGAGGTGTAGGTTGTCCAGAAAAGTTTATGTTACTGTGTCTACCTTCAATTTTTATTATTGATAGTGTTCCGATATACGCAGAAAGAAATCACAGTGTCTTGAGGTCTGGCAATTGAAAAATAACCGCGATAAAATCCGTTTAAATTAGTTTTATTTCAATGAATAATATTCGCGTAAACCTAAGAAATCATTATATTAAATTAAAATTAAATACCTGGTCTTTCCACATGGGCAAGTTAGTACAGTCTCTGGCAGGAGGACACAAGGCGGGCAGGGCGGCGGGTGACAGGACTGTCTGCATACATGAGCTCCGCATGACAGCACTCGCCCACACTCGCTACCGCATGACCAATTTTTACTCTTACTCGTCTCCTTTGTGCACGGTACAGATTGAGATTTACCCGCTGGACAGTAGCATACTGAAGAAAAAACAATATATTTCAATATCACTCATAAAAAATTTAAAGATTGAGTCACTAGTCAAATTCATTTTACAAAAGTATGTATCAGATTCTTAAGATTCTTTGAACACGATTCAAAGTAAAAGATGCGCATAGTATGTTGCGTAGAAAAACATAACGCTATCAGTTAACGTTTATATTAATTTCATTCGTTATAATAGCTCCTCGTATGGAACTTATATGAAAATTGTTTCTTAAGGAATAAACTCTAAAAGGTAAAAGTTTCTTTTATCTATACATTAGGCGTGCCTGCAAGTTCATTATGTCCAACTAGAAGTAATTTTTTTTAAATCAAAATTTACAAATTTACATAAACGGGCAAAACTTATTAAATACTTTTTAGCTCTACATGACTGAAATCGTGAGCACAGCTAGCACTTAAGTTATAAAATACCTTGTTCGACAGTTTCAGTACAAGTATCGCAAGGGCCTTCATGGCAAACCCTTAAGCATTTGTGCAGGCCACATTCCAGTTTGCGCTCGCACACGCGTCCGCAAATTTGTTCTAGCTTACTACTGCATAACACTGATCGCGTTTCTGCCCCACAGCCACATTGTCTGAAAACAAATTATTTTGAGGTATTTGATACTTTTTATTTTAATTTATAAATGAAACGAACCATATTATAAAGCAGAAATTTTTGTTTGAATGTGCTTCTAATAAGTCAGATATCAGAAAATATTTTTGTGTTTTTAAGACGAATATTTCAAGAAGGCTTTAGGTTATTTTAATATGATACTACCACCAATAGGAGTACAGCTGTATTGAAAATAGTTACAGAAGTGGGCAAAAACTATTATATAATTTTTAGTTCCATGTGAACCAATTCATAAGCACAGCTAGTATAAAATAATTTGAGCTGCTACAATAACCTCCCACGTGTGTTAACAGTGTAGCCGCTATCTTGCAACCTTGTTATAACTTTGATTGGGGATTAAAAACAACTCTACTCACTTAACTTAGGCTTAAAAAGCGCTTCTCCAGTAGCCTTTACAATAACAAAAAAATGTATTTGTGAACATTATTTAATATTAACTATCTGACCTCAGCTTCACCCGTGTTATATGCAACACAAAATTTAAACTGTATTAATATGGTATTTTTATACTAAATTTAATCATAATTTTTTAATTTTATCCCCTACTTCGGAGGGTACTTTGTTCTGTTACGAGATAAACAGTATCCTGTACGTTGACCAATACTATAGGTAATAACCGTGTCAAATTTCATCAGAACCTGTCCAGTAGTTTCAGAGTTATGTTACAACGGGGCAAATAGAAAACAAAAAAAAAACACATTACCTAGTGGTACTGTATAGTTAGTGTAGATAAATGTAGTAGAATAAGTAGACAAAATAAATTAAGTTTGTCTAAAATTAATCTTACTTAGTAACAGTTGCCTGGCATGCTGGGCATGGGCCAGGGTGGCAAAGTAAAGTACAAGGATGCGGGCAGCTCCGTGGTCTCTTGCACGATTTCCCACACGTGTGAGCCAGGTTACCACCACGCTGGTACTCTGGTGAACGGACCGCCCCACACATGCAGCGGTAATCTGCTAGGCTATCATTGTTCGAGTTTTGACATGCCGGACACCGCCATTTTCCCTCTGAAACCGAAATAACAAACATTTTCAGACGAAGGTATTCACATATCTCTATATATTCTATAGATCTTTAGATACTCTTTAAAGACACGAATGAATATTGTGATTTTCTAGTGGCAGTTAGAAACGAAAATAATCTTTCTCTAGTTTACAATTCTTGGTAATCAAGATGAAATACAAAAATATAATTTGAAGCTAAAAGAATCTTACAATGCTCTAACATGTAACTTCATGTCTAGGCTGAAAAATTGTGTTGTATTAAAGAGGTACAAGTACAACCCACCATACACTCATTTGGAACGTGCTACATCCAGTAGAGCCATTTGAAAAGTTTTGTGATTTTGTTATTGGTATAAATCCATAGGAACCTTATAAATTGCATACTGATAATAAGCCTTTTTTGCCACCTTATTATTAGAGTTACAGGAAAAATTATAATAAACGATAACAGCTTAACAATATTTTTTCATCCTCTTATATTAAACTTTTCCTGTCTTTTTGTGATTAGGTTATTTTCTAGTAAATTATTTTACATAATAAATAATTTCTAGTAGTTAACATGCAAAATCTTGTTGTAAATGAACTTACATATACACAAAGTTGTTTATAATATTTGTGGATATGGATATCCAAAAGAAGGCTTTTAACCAGCAAAGAAATACTGACAAAATAATTAATGACTTAACAATTAATTATTCTAATAATTTTCCATTATTACATAATATTTTTGAAATGCACATAGGATTTCATGGGATTTCAAAAGCCAATGTCACAACACTGTGTGATACTCATAATACTATTAATAATGTATCCACATTAGTAAATTATATTTCTGGTCAATCTAATATAGTAACATTCTATGTAATAATAAGATCTACTGAAAATATTGTGGCTTTGTTACACCTGTGATCTCCCAACCTTATTTTTGAACTATATTACATTGGAATAAATAAAATCAAAATAAATATAATTTTGTACGAAACTTGATCACTTACCAACCATGCTGCTTATGGCCCATTTTCTAATACACCTGAGATGTAGAACATGGTAACAATTTCCGCAGGACCACACCGGATCTATCTGTTTGACACGTTCACAACATACAAGGCATTCTAGTGTACCCTTCTCTAACTGTTCTGTGAGACGCTCCCTTTGTGTCATTTCTTTGTGACCTGGAATTATGTTAACATCAATAGATTGGCCCTGGCGACATTATCCTGCCTTATCTGGTAGTTGATAGCTCTATTATAGCTCCATTTATCTCATTCAGTAAAAATACGTACTGTCAATTAGTTGGAATTTTACGTTGTCATATATAAAAACATAACTATTTATATATACAGAATGAAATTCAGACATTGCTTATATTTATAGTTATGTCATCAGCCATAGATTAACATTGCATTAAATCCATTAAGAAATTCATAGAAAATTTTAACTTTTATCTTATACCCAGGAGGTACACATAAAAAAACATATTCGTCCACTCTATATTAATAATAAAGTACACCAAATTATATTAAAAAAATAGTAATGTACAGATTTGATTCCTTTAGGTTTATTATATTTATAGAGATAATTGAATCCATAAGACACCAATCTAAAATTATTTCCTCCATTTGAGTATTCACAATTGAGGGGTGTAAAAGCAAATCCACTTCAATAAAAAAATTGGTATATTTAAGTAAGTATACCAAATTGTTTTGGCTGGCTTTTTAGGACTGTAATTTGGTGTATTATGAAATATTTTTGGACTCACAATGTAAAATAACATTCTAAATTTGTTGGTGCAGTGTATAAACAAGATTATTTATTCAATATGTATACTACCCTAATGTTTGAAAAAACTAAAGTAGAAGAAAAAAATTAGGGCAAAATTACATATATATTTATTTATACTCCAAATGACATCAGTAACAATCTCCTAAGTGTAAGCCTTAGCTAAAATTACTATAATGTTCAACATTAATGATTAAGGAAGACTTAATAAGTTCACATTTGATTTATCTTAATAAAGCCTGTAAATTAAATGAAGAAATTTATTATACCTTGATCAATATTTTTGTTTCGGTTTCTCATCGGACTTGAAAATAGCTCAGGTTTACTTTTTTCCAACTTCTCTTGTTTTTGTTGAAGGTAATTATTAGCATATTCCTCATCTTCAACTTTGTTCCTATCTGCAGTCCTGAGACGATGGCTTCCCACTCTATTTTTAGGTTTTGTAGAACTCTCACCTCTTCCATTTCTTACATCCTGGCTATCTTTATTTATTGAGCTATTATAAAATGTGCGTACTTCCGGATCTTTGGCTTTCAGTTTAGAATTCTGTTTTCCTTGGACTCTCTTCTCTTGCCGTGTGCTGGACTCATAATTTCGGGTATTCTGCTCATTGTTACGGTTTGCAGATTCATATTGATTTCTATCATAGCCTCTATTACTTACCTCGTAGTGCTGACCATTTGATTGAATATCCCTGTTAGATTCTTTATTACGACCATTGCTTTGTGGCCTTTGGCTTTCTTGTAAGTAGTTATTTGACTCTCCATAGCTTATATCATCATTCTGTTGTGAAGTTTGTGGCCTTTCTCTCCAGTTTGTATCAGACGAGCTAACTTGCTTACTACTGACTTCAGGAATATCATTAAATGAACTGGGAGTTTCGGCAATATTTTGGCTATTTGTGAATGGTGGTATCATACTTTTTGGCACAAATTCTGTTGCAGTAGGCGTTAAGTTAGATTTTAATATTAAATCATTTGAATAAGAATGATTTGGCATCATATATTGTGCTTGGACATTTGTTTGATACGAATCTGTATTACCAGGGACGTTAGATGAGTTTTGTCCATATGTATAGTTATTTAATTGCGTATTTTGACTATTAGAGGGCATATTTTGATAATTGTATTGTGTGGGCGGATAGTTTTCAAACTGAATATTTCTGAAGTGCGGAGCTGTGCTTGAAGCTGCTGTATTACTCTGCATTCGATTTAAGAACTCATTGAAATTAACGTACTGACTATTTGGGTCCTGTCTGTTTGGGTAATATTGCTGACTAACATATTGGCTATTAGGATCACCATTCCAAGCGTTACCAGCTTGGTACTGGTTATTGTAAGCGTACGAGTTATTCCACTGGGACATATTAATAACGGTTAACAACTAAAAATATTATGAAATAATATTGTGAAAGTAAGTAAAATTTTGACGTGTAATCGAATGCTTTTGATATTTCATTGACCACAGGCCGAAGCCTGAGGTCCAAGGCCCGTTGGTATATCAGACCTGTAACGGAGAAAATTTAATAATTGCAGATGAAATTCACAATAGAACAGCGTGCATCATTTTTTATAAAAACTGTACTATGAACTTGACTCACCAATAGGTTACCTTGTTTACTCGTTATTTTTATTTGAAAACTACACTAAAGTTACAAAATAAAACTGAAATAATTTACAAACTGAACTGTTCGAACTTTAGGATATGATAAGAATAATTCGGAAATTGAAAGGTAGGGAAGAGGATCAGTCGACGTTGACAGATTTTTAAAATGTCAAATCCTATTGCTTTGTACTGAAGTACCCTATAATCTGTGTTGCCAGCCCCAACAACCGAAACAACAACAGCTCACTAATAAAAAAACACGGGAAAACCGTAGGTAAAGTAAAAACGGCAGATTTTATACTTTACTCATATTACTAAAACAATCACCTACTTTTATTAGGTACTAGGACTCACATAGGATCGTCTTAATGTTTCTGTATTTTTTATAATTGAGAGTACATGTTATATTGTCAGCGGCCGAGGTAAGAGCCAAGCAACATATACTCGACTTACAACGAGTAAGAGCCCATCTATTTGAGGAGGCATGTGGGAACGGGAACTCCAAACGAGCAAGCGGATCATCTGATGGTAAGTGATCACCGTTACCCATGGATATCTACATATGACAAGAATCGCAAATCGCAGAATTGCGGTAATTGAAACAATAAAAAATTATGAATGAAACAGACAACAGAGCATCAATGTGAAAACAGCAAATCTAATATTAAAACAGTAGGGTTATTAACACTGCCTATGTTGTTAACGGATCCGTGCTTTGCAGTCTATGTTTTTTAATAATGGTTACAATTCTTCACTCTATCGGTTTTATTATTCAGTTTTTGATTATCATGATCACAAATGTACGTTTGGGTCTGTAGTATATATGTAGTGAAATACAAATGTTGTTCTTGAGTGTACTTAAATACATAAACAAAAAAACTGTATACAATACAATGTATATATATCTATAATACCGTAGCTGTGTCCGTGGATCCACATATTATTTTTACACCTGCATTTTATTTTTATTATTTTTAGAATCATTACTGACAATTCTTATAGCCTATCAGTTTCAGAATCACACACTTCCCGTGTATAATTGGTTTCTCAATTCTTTTTTGGGAAATCCTTAACGGGCGCAATTTACTCTCGTCACGTAGGTTCGGGCGACTACAGGCTTGAATTACAATTCTCATTAGAATGGATGAAATTTAAAAAAGGTATTTTTTATTTGACAAATTTATTCCTTGCCAATAAAATCGAACCATATACCGACACAGCAGTTGGCATGACGCTCTCTTATGCCCTCATGACCCTTCTAGACCCCGCTCTGGTGTTCCTTGTGCGTGTGTGTAGTTACTTCTGTGTTTCTTTTAATATATTTTTATTTTATTATTGAAACGCTATTTTTTATTAATATTCTAATACATATTTTCTTTATTAAATTTTATTAGTTATTATTAATTAAAAAGTATAATATTAAGTTAAAATATTTCACATCTGCCAGGCGTGCCGTGACGGTTTACTTTTTTATGTAATCGATGTTTTCGAATAATGATGAGTATAACTACATATATTTAAAAGGTAAACAAATTATAAAGTTTTTATCGTCCTAAAGAAAAGTGCAACTGCCAGACTTTCAGGTTTCAAACTAAGAAAATTTGCAGTATGTATTTTAGGAAGCTTTTTTCTTCTGTGCGATGGTATTCCTAATCTATTTGCATACAAGCACTTGCAGTCTCTCCTACATGAGGCACGTTGCACTGCTATCTAATCGCACCGATCAGTTCCTGTTTATTTCTACCCTTAATATTTAATTATCGAGAGATTAGTTGGGTCTTCGTTGGCTCATAGAGCGAGCAGCTAGTCTTTAGTACCTAGAGTACTCGTTGGCCTCCAATCGCGATAGAGGTTTGCTAGCAACAAACTTAGTAAGTCTATAATTTATTTCTATGTATAGGCTCAAAGTCGAATTCTATCGTAATCGGCTCTGATGTGGAGTCTGGGTTAGCTGATACTCAGAGAGCAAAGTGGCTCGGTAAATAAATCGAAAAATTTAAGTAGAATTACTGCGTAAGCATTGCAATCCCTTTTAGCGCTCATAAAACTCATTAGATTGAATAAAATAGTAGAACTTGATTAACAATTCCAGTGTTATAATTAGAGCAGTCGGGCTGGACATCACAATCTGTTCGGAAGAACAATTCGTTTGTAATTATGTTTAATATTAATAATTGTAACACTGAAATTTTAGTTTTTTTGTTAAGAAGAATTAAAATTGATTATTTACTTGTTTGTTCGATACTACATTAACCCTATTGCAACAAATCACTAATATAATGGGGCTTATCGTGTATAGGAATAATTATCGTGACAGCTTTACGTAGATGTGTAAATTAGATCGATGAATATGGATGAGGTATTTTTGTTTAACTTCCATGTAATATAAATGCCGCGTAATACAAATAGCGACATATAAAAAGATTCTAACGAAGTTTAAAAAACTTCAAACAGATTTTTATTTAGAGATGGTGGATGATATGGTGGTAGGGCTTTTTCTGATGCCAGCGTGGCTAGCTACCACCCTCAAGTTGAAAATCTGCCGCCAAATACTAATAGGTGTGTTCCGGCAGTTGCATTTGAGAGCCAATCCCTCCACAGGTTTAGGGTGTCTACCAACTTGGGCCGTATCGTCATTTTGGATCAGGTGGGATTATGGCCATAACGCTAAGCCTTAAATATTTAAAAAAATATATTTTGAAATCCGACGGTGGTTCCTAAGATTAACGCGTTCAAACAAACACACATTTCCGCTTTATAATATTAATATAGATGGCAACGTTTGAACCACAATTATTATATCAGAAAAGGCTGCTACCAAAAACGTTAATAACGTTAACGTATAGAATTTTCATTTGACAGCAATGTTTATGGTGATCTTCCAAACAGTGTTGTAGTTTAGCGATTTAATATATACAAAGATCCATTTTTTTATATTGTACTGATAGAAATTCAATCACAGCTTATATTTCAGTTTATGTTGTTAGTTATCCAACACAAAAAATTGCATTAAACTTCACCAAGAAGCTTGTATATATAGAGTCATTGGACTAATTTATCACTACTTGTATTGAATTAAGATTCTTACCACCCTGTATGATTAATAAATATACTGGGATATATAATGGGATTGAAAATGACGTAGCTTCTGTTCACCTCTCACTCGCTCTCTGTCGCTATCTATACTCACACACGCCGGTACAGACAGCAACTCAAAAACCGTTATGAGAGTAGTACAGTTCTCCAGTCAAATAAGATCAGAATTTGGCACTGAACTTTGCATCTTTGGTGTAATGTAGATTTAATGATACAATAATGTGTAAAGGTTTTCGTGTCTGCAACCCGCGGCAAGCGTTACAAAACAATTTTAAAGTATGTAGAGCTTAAAACTTGACATAAAAAAGGCCCTATGCCTTTTTTTTGTCCAGTAAAATTAACCGAGTTAGGCAGGTTTTAGGTTTAGGTAAGAATGTAAATTTTAAAAAATCGTAGTTAGTCAAGAAATGAGCAAACTATAATTATTTTTTATTATTAATTATTTATTCTAATATATTATATTATATATTATCAATTATTTTAAAGGTACAGATTTATTTTTGTATTACAATCAAATATTACAATTTTAAATTTTAATACATTTAAAAATTATTAATAACTTCTTTGTCATATTTAGATGCCTCGTAAAATTTTCCAAATTTTATGAATGAAAAACATTTGAAAAAATCATAAACACATGCCAGAGAAAGATTACGCCATGGACAAGTTCCTAGCTGATCACGGCCACGAAACGTTGAGATTACTACCATACAACTGTGATCTATATCCAATAGAGTATGTGTGGAATCTGGTGAAACCAGCACTGGCAGAAAACAATGTGGATCAGCTAGAAAAAAATAGAAGGTATGACGCGTGCAGCCATAGCCTCGATAACGGTTGAGGATTGGCAAAAAAAAGCCAATTATATAAACAGACTAGAAACTGAACATACACTTACCTAATTATAAACTTTTTTATTATATGATCTCTTCATTTTATAAATATAAATATTCATATACTTATTTCTATATAGATATTTTAATTAGATGACAAACTGATAACAACAATATGTTTTAATATTTAAAAAAATATTATAAATAAAAATCGTAGCTATAGAACACGTGTATGCTGACAGTACCGGTATAATTAGCCGCCATTTTTAATCCCGTTCTTTACGTGTATGGGTGACAGTGATCTGGTTTTGAAGCAATTATAGATCAGTGGCAGCGTCTACGGACGCCATGTCAGTAAACGTAAGTTCGAATCACTGCAATGTGCTTGAGCTTTCGGTGAAGAAAAACATTGTGAGGAAACCATAGCGTGGCGGTAGGGATTTTTCTTATGCAAGCTTGGCTATCTACTACCCTCAAGTTGACAAACTGTCGTCATATAACACTATGAGCCCAGAGCGAAAACTAGCGCTGGATGTCTTTTAGCACCTAAGCTGACTCGTAACCCATTTGTTATACACTCAATTCAAACTTCCAACTACTTATATTGAAAAATTGTATTACTTCTTTTTCTTTCGTTTTATTACTATTGTTATTTAGTTTAAATGTACTTTCTTTCTTTCTTTCTTTCATTCTAATATCTATAGTAGTGTTCCGGCATTTGCACTTGAAGGCCAGTCCCTCTACTAGGCTTAGCGTGTCCATCATCGTCACGTAACATCAGTTGAAATTGTGAACTAAATGTATAAACAATTAAAGAATCTGGTTGGGCAAAATTACCGTATCCTACAAATCAATAAAATTTGCTTTATTAAAATTTTCACACATCCTTGTGTATCGATATAGTACAAATACGTCGAGGACGGTGCCGTTTCGTGCGCTGATCTTATTGTTGTATATTTACAATGAATTTTTCAAAATATTTTCCCTGAAGTATTAAACAATTCGGCAAATCCGGTGCAGCCTTGACATATATTGTGCGACTCATTATTTGTTAAGTATATAAGTGTGCGAGCTGATGTTTTCCAACATTGTGTATTGAAGTGTGCGTGATGGAATGGGCTGTATGGCGAGTACACAAAGGGTCCACGTTTCTGCCGTATCTTCAGTGAGTGTTCAGTGCTGTTAGAATAAAAGTATATCAATAGTATATATATTTTACTGCGTTATAATTATGCTCAATCGGTTTGCGTTTTGATAGAGCAAGTTTTTCGAAATAAATCTATACCAGGCTATCCTAGCAATTACTCTCAGCCTTATTCTTCCATTTGTCTTCGAGACCAAAGATCAGCCTATTGTAAACTATTGTGTTGTTGTACTGGCAACTTGTTATAAACACTTTATATTTCATACTTATTTACATATTGTTTGACGTAAATTCGTATAATAATTGGTCTTTCACTAAAGATTGTAGCATGATGTTAAAGTTCATAATTCTGCTGTGATATGAAGTTCACCGGGTCAGTTAGTCCTTTTTAAAATTATAAATGCGAAAGAGAGTTTGTTTGGTAGTTTGTTTGTTACCCTTTCATACCTTAACTGCTGAATCGATTATGATGAATTTTGGTATAGGGATAGACTGGACCCTGAAGGCGGTGATAGGCTACAATTTCTTGCAAAAACCTTATTGGAACTGGGATAAAATGAGGTATAAATTTTGTTTGAGACTTTTTAGTGCATCAACCGATTTGTTTAACAGAATCAACGTTAACACGAGCGAAGCCGCACGTAAATTCTAGTCTATATTAAATGAAGCTAAGGGCTTTGTGTTTGTAATTCAGTGTAACGTTAAGTTTAACCTTTTAAACTTTGTTATTGACGTTCGCTAATGGTTTTATTATACACCATACCTTCAAGTTAGTTTACATTCGCTTATAGAATCCCCTCAAAAATAGAAACAGTAAAGGTAGCAGTCATATCTTAGATAAAAGTTTTATAAATTAAAGTATTCAATCCATTTTATTATTAGATATTTATCATTATAATATAGTTCAAAATTGATGTACGCTGAGGTGGAAGAGATATCTAAATTAGTATTATAAATCGGAAAATTTGTTTGAGTGCGCTAATCTTAGGAACTATCAGTCGGATTTCAAAAATTGTTTTGTATTTGATAGGGCAATCTATTTCACATCACTCTACCATTAATAAGAGCAAAGCTGTATTAAAAAAAAAACTTACAAAAATACTAAACAAATTTTAGTTCCACGCGGATGAAGTCGCCGGAATAGCTAGTTGTTTAATAAAATCTTTTATTAAGGAGCTTATATTAACGTCCATCGATCAATTAGCCATAGAGTAAGCTATGTTTTATAGTCGTAGCTAGTTTTGTAAGACACTAACGAGTACATTTTCCAATATTTAGGTATCATGGCCAAATACAGCGGCAAGCAAAGGTGAGACGGTTGTGGCTGCTCTTGCGAGGCTCGATGAGGACATCGCAAAAAGCGAGCGGTCATATCCGAGCGCAAGGATAGCAGTTGTCATGGCAGAATTAGAAAGTCTCCAAGAGGTACGTGATGGTTTTAAGTAGTGGTGTTGGATCCGATTTTTTGGAAAGGGTCCCGAAGCCTGATAGGGTAAAGCTATTATTTTTTATGTAGCATCCGTTCTGTTACATCTATCATAGTACGACAATCACATTCCACTACACTCAGTGTACCTACAACGTGTTTTTTTATGGAAATGCAATTGAGCAAGTGTCTCACCTGATGGTACATGATCACAGCCACCCATGGACACCCACAACTCCAGCTCATTATAGATGGTTGGATTCGAACTCACGTCCGATAAAGAGGCGTTCCTATACACTACCACTGAGCTATCATCGCTTCAAATACATGGGTTCACTGTTGGACTTATTTTTAATTAATCAAATGTATTACTAAATATAAATATATGTATATAACAATATCAATGTTTGTTATGTTATAGTTCGCTAAAATCATGTAAGATTTCATTTGCTCAATATAAATGTATAAATTTTTAATTGCCTCATGTCTTTATATCTTTTAGGAAATTAGTACATTTGAGGAGAATACTGGAATAACAACAAAGGACAGTTACGCGAAAACTATTCATCAGGTAAGTTAATGTAGATAATACTAGCTGTGCTCCTGACTTCGTTCGCGTGGAACTAAAATTTTAATTAATAATTTTTCCTGTGTTGTAGCTTTTTTCAGTACACCTTTGCTCCTAATGACGGTAGTGTAAAATTAAATAACCTAAAGCCTTCCTCAATGGTTGTTTTATGAAATATAAAACAAACAGAAAACCGGCAAAAACCATTAAATCATTTTTATTTCTGCGCGGACACAGCTATATAGTGATAAATATAATGTGACTTTTTGTTTCAGTATGTAACCATATTTTTCTTTATTTTTATTAAGTTGTTCGTAAGCTTGGATTTGTACAGGCGTCCGCTGTTGGCTTCGGAGAATGAAGATTTTATCGCTAATGTCAATCGTAAGGTACATACATGTATATGTTATTTTTATTTGATTAAAAGTGTAATTAGTTGCTATAGCAAAAAGTTACGCTCTTCCTAGTTTTTCCTACATTACGAAAACTGTTTCAAAAACCATTAGTTAAAATTGAATTTGTATGCAGTATAAATTGTAATTTTATTTAAGTTTGTAATGTAGGATGAACCAAAAGGAATAGAGAATATTTACAAGAAAAAATATTTATATAACTCTGCATGTGGTAGATCTTTTCCTAACGCCCGCCTAGCTAGCTACCACTCTCAAGTTTAAAATCTGCCGCCAAATACCATTAGATGTGTTCGGGCAGTGCCACTTAAGAGCTAGACCCTCCTATAAAAGCCGGCAACGGAACTGCGATTCCTCTGCTATGGTAGGTGTCCATGGGCGACGGTGATCACTTACCGTGAGGTGATACGTTTGCTCATTAGCCACCTATTCCATAAAAAAAAAATACATCATCAGTCCGTCCGCTAAGGAAAAAGAAATCCGTTATTTAACATAACTTTCCCAAAAAGGTAGACATATTGTCCTGTGTTACTAACTCTTACATGGCGCACGAAACTTTTACCAGCTCGTCGGTTCATCATGTGGTAGATCTATCCACGATACATTTTTTGATATGTAAATACCCATTATTTACCTTTTAACTATATGCCTGTTGTTTATTCGTTTTACTGGTAATGTATTCCATGCACTGCTAATTAACTGTAGCAGCTCCAATAAGTATACTTGTGACTTTGACTTTCAATACTTATAAACATGAATATTAAAAATAACAATAATCAAATTATACACTATTGTTAGGAGATGCGTCGCCTGGAACTGTGTTGGTTAAGGACGCGGCAAACTGAGCTTCAAAAAGAAAGAAGACTGTTGCACGCGCAGATTTTAAGAATACGGTCGCTCTATGCTCAGAATCAACAACTGCTTGGTACGAATTACATTTTATTACCACTCTTTTAATATTTTGAAATGACTCAAGGTTTTAACCTTTCATAAAATACCACATCGTCACGAACCCGCGGCATAGTGATAAAGCGTTTTCTAATCCTGGCTAGTTACCACCTTTATGTTAAAAAACTGTCTCTAAATATCTATATATAATAAGTATATATTATATTACATATATAGTAGGTATAGTTTGTACTTAGAGTTAATTGTCCAATTTAGTTTATTGTTTCACAATCTTGGGCCACAACGACGCTTAATATCAAGGTAAGATTGTGGCCAAAAGCTAGAGTAAGGTTTTCACATAAAATACGTTACATTTATATTCAGAGGAGTAAAGAATACCTCATGTTAGTATTCTGTGTTCAGTTTGTCGCTCTGTTATATGTGAGTAGGCACACAGATGGATCTATGGCCTTTGTCATAGCTATGAGCTTACTCCACATAGTATTCACAATGTTCGTGACCGTGATTTTTCCGATCCACATACTTGCAAGCGTAGTATTATATGTTCATAGATCTTTGTTTATAACTAAATATTACAATAAAACATCCACTCTATTACCAACGCCTACTATTAATATTAATTAAATGTATAAGCAGTAATATATATAGTTAGAAAAAGTAGTTCTTAAGAGATTAGTTTTATGTATTTTTAAGCAATTATTTCGTAAGTAATACATAAAAGTATAAAATGCGAACCAAAAATTTGCATAACTAACAAAAAAGTTAAATATTTCCATGGAACAAGGCAATACAGTCAGGCATTTCAGATATTTGGGTATATTTTACTTTTCATGACGTAAGTAATATTCTTAAATAACTCTTCTGTTAATAAAAAAAATATTATAAATCCAGTGAGCCTCTGGGGCAATAATCAGCGTCCAGGCATATCTCAGGAAAGCGCTTTGAGCAAAGCTACTGCCTTAAGAGACGCGTTGGCGTCGGTGAGTGCTAAATTGCGAGCAGCAGTTGCCTACGCTCATGCAGCTGTCAAATTACTGGAAGACGTTCTACCAACGTGGAAACTTACCTCCATGGGAAAGTAAGTACTATTCTTGTAATCATAAATCGGGATATATTAAATTCAGCCTAATTTTTTGTTAGAAAATTGGGTTATTAATTGGATATACTAAGACATCTTTTTGTAACATTCAATGATTTTGTTCCGGTTTTTTTTTAGTATAACATAATAATATTTATCGACTTAACCATGTACTGTTTTTATTTGCAACGACTTAAAAAGATAGCTTAGTTACAAAACATTTATGTAAAATGTACATATACATTATTAGGCATTTAAGGGTTTAATTATTGTGAATTAATTGAATTGTAGACTTATGTAAAATCATATTTACGATTAATTACTTTTCTTCGTCAATCTCAAGTGCTCTACCTAGATCTGAATTATTGACTTGAAATGTAGTATGCCACCTTACATGACGTAGATATTCATTAAGGACAGATTTCACGATCGTTTAGTTAAAAAAACAAGATGGATGATCAATAGGTTTGAGATTCCTGAGTAACTTTTTATACCTTTAAGAATGCGTATTCTTGCTTAATAAATATCAATATTAGTAATTATATTATGTTATGCTTACTGGGATTTTCCAGCATCCGTTACTACCACTCGTCAATATAAGTGCCAATATATTACAGTTGAATGCAAGTAAGAAAGTGTTATCCGGGGTAATCGTAATATAGTCCATCTTTCTTCGCCTGTTACGGTACTACAGGTGAAGTATTAGAGGGAACACTGGCCTGCACAGGATTCATCAACTGACATCTCCGTTAATGAGTTCTTATAGTCGTCCTCGTAATAGTGATTGGCGGTCTTGTAAAATTGTTGGTAGTTCCCCTACGAGTTATCGAGGATCCCCACCGGGATCCAAATATCCAAAAATTAGTTGTGTAAAGTACAATATTATGTAACAAACTTGTATTGATTCCTAATATGAATAAGTACGCATGGTAGGTTTAGATTATTTTAAACAAGCAGACGCGTCTTGACGCTTAAGCAAGACGGCCCCGCCATCTTGTTATATATAGTTACAACGTTACAAAAGTATTGGGGTATTATGGTTTATAGCCAGTGAATTATATACAAATAGGAGTGGGTGGGAGCGTACGTTGGCTTGCGCGGATACGTGCCGCTTGTTGGTGGAGGCCAGGTGCTTGGAGCGCGGTGCTCGCCGTGTCTTGTCCTCGCCTGCCGCTCCTCGTGCGGCACGTACTCTGCGTCTTGTCCTCGACTACGCATTCACTGATGCTATACATGACCATAAGTATACTTACATATATATTTAAATACGTCGTACCGTTTCTATCCAAAATAAAGAAAGCTTGAATTGTTATAACGGCTGATATATCTATCTAATACTATTAAGTGAGCAATTCTTGTACATTTTTTTATAGTTAAGGTTTAGCATTATGGCTACAATCTCACCTGATGTTAAGTGACGATGTGGCCCAAGATGGTAAACGCGCTAAACCAGTGGAGGGACTGCCTGTCAAGTGCAACTACTGGAACACTCCCATATAGGATTTAGGCGGCAGATGTTCAACTTGAGGGTGGTAGCTAGTCAGGCGGGCATTGGAAAAAGCCCTACCACCATGCTATAGATTCATTACGATGTTCCGTTCACCATAAGCTCAAGCTCATTATAGGTGAATTAGAATGAACGTCCTTTGACGCGGCGTCCGTACACGCTACCACTGAGCTATCATCGTATATATGTATATACATTTCACATAACTCGAATACGGTTTGGATGAAATTTTGTATTCAGGCCGATTATGGTTTATTGAATTCACCTATATAGATATTCGTAAAAACATAGTATGTTAAGTAAATTACTTGTATTAGTATGATTAATTACTTGCTGAAATTTTTAATTTAAATAATCAATTCATATATACATACATATGCAAAATGTAAAAAAATATATTTTGAAGTAAACAACATAATAACAAAAAAATCCGAACTAAGCTCAGTCATCTAAGTACTACACATAATAATCCGCAATTATGTTCATCACATCAGAGTCCGTCGTGGGTAGGGGTCTCACTTGACTTTTGAAGTCAACGGTAGGGCTACGTAATAGTTTATAAATAACCTACAACATCTAAGTTGTGACTATAATGAGAGTTTATACAAATGTTGCCAGTTTTAATAAAACTCCCTTTGTTTTTTTTTCACATTGCTTTTGCTTCGCACCAGCCAGTAAACATTATTTTATAACCAAAATTCATTTTCAGATATCAAAGGGCAACAGAAATATTCCTCAATTTTAAAGTATCCCTGGTGCAACTCATTGATTCAATACACCTAGTGAGTAATTATTTAGTTTGCATCAAATTTAGATTAACCACATATACTACATGTATAGGTGCGTTATTTTCCAAGTATACTTTCTTTGTTTACATAAATATTATCAGTATATATTTTCCTACATTTTTTTCGTTTATCATCTTAAAACAACGTATACCTAATCTTAATTTTCAGCGTCTCAGCAAGATTGTTTTTTTTTATTTAAGTTAAGAAGGTCTGCAAAGGTAACATTTGCCTGCCCGGACCGCTAATATGTAATGTAAATATTGTTATAATTTATAACAGTATTATTTATGTAAAGAAATGAAAGAAGTAGTGGAGAATACATTTTGAACTAAATATGTAATAATTAAATATTATTTTACAAGTAAAAGACATATCAATAATAGATTAGTCCGTAGCCGACTTATTAAATTTTGGTGATTGTTAAAGTTTTAACAATTAAAATAGGTTGATCATTTGTTGTTTGTTTGTTGTTGTTGTTTTATTTGTTATTATTTTAATTAGAGTTCATTTATATTTTATGTAGAGTTATAATTATATTTTGAATAAATTAGCAATGACATTTTTTCTTTATAATATTTTATTGTTTTTTTTATATATATTATTTTTTACTTCACAAACAGAGAGTATATAAAGAGGTTTTAACAGTACAATTAAGGTGAAGGTTCATAAATTCTTTCAACCAACATTATGAAGGATCTACTGGCAGCTGCTATATGATATGACATATAAAAATTACTGTCACAGAGAGCAGGTACATTTGTAGACGCTATTTAATAAAATATGTATCATTTGTTACGAAAGTTATTGAAGTTTAACAGAATCTGGCAAGTTCCATTTAGGAAGCATACTACAGAAGTGGAAATATTTATAAATGGAAAACCAATTCAGGTTCCAAGCTATTATACCATAATACAGGCATTGCGCCGAGAACGGGTTACCATACCATCGTTCTGTTACCACGAGCGACTTTCGATCGCTGGCAACTGTCGCATGTGCTTAGTTCATGTTGAAGGCATGTGGAAACCGCAAATAGCCTGTGCTATGCCTGTAGCTAAAAATATGAAAATTCGTACAAACACCGAAATTACCTATAAAGCTCAAGAAAGTGTTTTAGAATTCCTCCTTGTAGATCATCCCTTAGATTGCCCAATTTGCGATCAGGGCGGCGAGTGTGACTTACAGGATTTATCAATGAGATTTGGAAATGATCGTTCGAGATTCACAGATATACATTTCGAAGGGAAACGGGCTGTTGAGAGCAAAAATCTTGGACCACTCATAGGTACTGAAATGAATCGTTGCATACATTGCACCCGTTGCATAAGGTTCGCTTCACAAGTGTGTGGGTTGGATGTATTGGGCACGACTGGTCGCGGTACGGATATGCTCGTTGGGACTTATGTTGATAAGATGTTTCTCTCCGAACTGTCCGGCAACATTATTGATTTGTGCCCTGTTGGAGCGCTTACGGCTAAGCCTTACAAATTTAAAGCCAGACCTTGGGAAATAAATAAAGCTAATTCTATTGATGTCACAGACGCTACTGGGACAAACATCGTAGTAAATTATAGATTTGACAGAGTGTTAAGAGTTTTGCCTCGAGAGCATGACGAAATAAACCAGGAGTGGCTCTCAGATAAAGGTCGTTGGGCGATAGATTCACTTGAAATGCAAAGATTGGTTTCACCGATGCAAAGAAGTAGTTCCCATTTATGCCCTGTGGAATGGGATGATGCCTTAAAACGTGTTAGTAATATAATAAAATGTAACTGCCCAGATAATGTTATAGCTATAGCTGGTCCGCATTGCAATGCCGAAACTTTAGTTGCAGCCAAAGACTTCCTCAATATGCTGGGCTCAGAACATACTTATTTAGAACGAGGTTTATGTTACACTCAATCTAATAGCGATATAAGAGCAGCATATTCACTAAATATAAACATGAAAGATATTTCACAAGCTGATAAAATTTTGCTGGTTGGTACAAACCCTCGATTCGAAGCTCCCATTTTAAATGCCTGGATACGACAAGCATACAGATCTAATGAATGTGACATTTATTCTATTGGACCAAAGTTTGATAGTAATTACCATGTTAACCATTTAGGAGAGAATTTAGAAACATTATCAAAAGCTGGAGAAGCATTGAAAGGTGCTAATAAACCTCTCATATTTGTAGGGGTATCGCAGTTAGAAACTGCTTTTGGAGGTCAAATTATGGGAGAGTTAACGAAGGTTGCGACTTCTTTTAAAATTGCAAACTGGGCGATCTTGCATGTGATAACACGGGAGGCGAGTTTTGCTGGAGGTTTGGAGGCTGGGTGGAAGCCAGGAGCACTACCATTTCTGCAAAAATGCACACCGTCTGTAATTATATCTTTAGGTGCTGATGACATTTTCTACGATTGGACACCACCTCCTAATTGTAATATTATCTACATTGGATTTCAAGGAGACCGAGGAGCAGAATTAGCGAGTTTTGTACTGCCTGGTAGTGCGTACACGGAAGCTGGAGGACTGTATTTGAATATGGAATGTAGATCTCAGTATGCGATGCCAGCTGTTACACCACCAGGGAAGGCACGTTACGATTGGAAAATTATCAGAGCATTAGCGGAATATACGGGTGTTTGTTTGCGGTACGATGATGATGATTCCTTATGTCGTAGACTAGCAGAAGTCAGCCCCAACTTCGTTCACCTGGGATGTTATCAGCAGAAGCTATTTGCTGATTTGATAAATCAACTTTTGAACTGTAGCAGTACTGGAAGTGGTAATTTAGATATCGATATGAAGACGTTAGCAGAATATTATTGTGCTGATGTGTTTACTTACAATTCGCCAACCATGGTCAAAGCTCAGAAAGCTGCGTGTGATCATGTTCTCTCTAGTTATGCTGCTATATAGTGTTATTATTAATTAGCGATATCATGTGATTTTGTTTATATTATTTTGTTATTCTGTTGAAACGAAATATTATTTTGTTCATTGTCTTTTTTAGTATGATCATTGATATGTTGCTTTGGCAAGTTTAATTCCAGTAAGTTATTGTGCGTTAACGATTCCATATACGTATATTTTTATATGTATATGGGAATTTACAGAAGCTCCTATGAACATATGGTTAGTCTAATATAATGCAATTAATTACAGAATATATGTTGTTAATCACATGAAAATGTTGATAATCGACTTAATTTTCGTTTCTATATTTTTATTTTTATTATACTAAAGTTTTATTTCGTTGGATACGTATTTTAAGATTTCCCTTTTTATGGCTACGGTCCCATGAATTTAAGCCAAAAAGACTAAACCTAACACTAAGGACGCTAAAACTAATGTATTTAATACGGATCAGGATAAATATTATCAGTTCAACTGGGTTCTTAAAATGGTTGTTTAATAAATTATTATTGCAGGTACTACTAAATAATCTAGAAAATCTGGCAGTAGCTGATAAGGATGTGGCAAAATGTAGACGAGAGTTACAAGCGGCCAGAGTTAATGTTATCGTCCAAAAAGGTCTAGCAGAATTGAAATATGAAACTAAAGCTTTGACTGGTTTGAAGATGCAAACTAACTCTGATTGATGCTGAACTGATTGATGGTTTACAAAGTTACATTTAAATTAAAAAATAAAAGAATACGCAATACTATTAGAACATAAACAAGTTCAAATTTTATTGTTCTAAGCTTTTATTGTATATTAGAGTTAAGCTGTTAAAAAAAAAGTGCATTTAACTTATTCTTGTATAAATTATAAAGTTTTAAATTATTCTACTTAAATACTGTTATTTTCTTTAATAGAATAATTGACGGTGTTAAGTCAAGTTTTAGCGTTCTCATTTGATCTTAAGTGTCGATACGGCTCGAGTTGGTGGACACGCTATACCTCCGGCGGCACTGACTCTCAAGTACAACTGCCGGAACACATCTATTGGTAATTGGCAACAGATTCTCAACTTGAAGGTGCTAGCTAGTTAGGCGGGTATTATAAAAAGCCCCACCACCATGCTATTGCTTCCTCACGATGTAACGGATATATGGTTTCCTTCACCGAAAGTTCAAGTTCATTATAGGTGGATTCGAACTTACGTCCCTTGATGCGGCGTCCGTACACACTACTACTGAGATATAATTGCTTCAAAAAATACCTGTTACAGGAATCAATGTGCTCTTGAAGTATTCCAGACAATTGAATCTGTTTTGTTTTACTTATTTATTATAAACCAGACTGTAGTGCAGCACGTATTATAATAGGTCTGTACCTTTATGTTAACTTGTTGCTGTAATGACACCGGCCATAAAGTTAAGTGCGACCTAATATGAATTATTTTGACTGTTTTTAATTTTACGTTTAAATTTTTTATTACTTAATATTAGGGTGTTTAATAAATCAAAGTCACGTTTACAAAAACACAATCATATTTTATTAAATATCAAATATTGTATTGTCTAACACGATTCCTTAACTATCATGTTACATTTATAATAATGGTATGTTATGATACGATTACAAATACATTGGACCAAGAAAGTATAGACAGAGCATTATAGTCAAATGAAAGATTTAGCAAATGGATTCCTTTATGTTATTCCACTGTTTATAATATACCTTATATAAGATTAATATTGTCATGAAGGAACAAGAATTAGCCAAGGATAAATATAATATCCGTATAGCAATCAATTTTGTTAATTTATAAATATACTTTGAAATGAACTGTATTTTGGTCAGGGCCGGATTTTCTTATATGCTAACCAGGCATCAGCCTAGGGCTTAGGGCATCAATATCAAGAGGGGGATACAGTAAACTTGTAAGTAAAATTAAAATTACACTATTTTGAAAACAATGAACACTAAAACACTGGACCGAAAATAAGGAGAAATTCTATGCAAATGACTAATATGTTTATACATAATAAAAAAAACCGGTTAAGATCAACGTGAGAGGTAAAAGGGCCTCATAAGTATAATGAAAATATCTTAGAGCTTCTTTTTACCTAATCCGGCCCTGATTTTGCTTAACAAAATTAATTAAGTGTAAGCTTTGTAATATTATACTATAATTTACAAAAAAAAAGTCTAAAATACAAAAAACAGGCAAATGGTTTAAAAAGGTTGTGTATCTATAACAGACAAAAAAAATGAAATAGAATATATATTTATTATAGAAATAAGTTTGTATAGCTACTTAATTAAAGATAATAAAACATGTCGCGTAGAATTGAAATCATAAGATGTTCAGAGGATAGACTTGGAAAAAGGAAATGATTAAATATGTTAGTAGGACACACTCACATTATAAATATGTATATACTATAGTTCACAATACATGGGCATAAATGCAAAATCTACAAATAGGTGTTATACACGATTATTATCTCAAAATTGTATGATCAATTAATAATAGTTCTTACGTACTATTCATATAGTTTGTGCGCCAAAGCTCTACCCGGAGTATATTCGAAGCACTGTCACAAAATTACCTGACAATTATTATTATTTAATTGTAGTCATTCTGTCGGCGAGGGATTGAACGTTACCTTTGTATAAAAACACTGATATGTTCTACTGATGTGTTTTGTCATATTTGGTCGCAAGAGCGCAAAGCTCCAAACTCTAAATAGTGCCTCTGTCAACCTATCAGTTCACTGTATTTAGTGAAATAACATGAACAGTATAGAATTTGTATATTCCATTTGTTTCCTATTTCGATTTCATGATTTCCAATTAAATTTTATAGTGATTGTAACTAGTGCTAAATATATTATTTATTGGTTAATTACTTTTTTGTAAAATCCGGTAAAATAGTATAAAAAAAAATTAAAAAGAAAATTCATATCTTTATAAAATTCTCACACACAATAGTTTGTGCAATAAAAAGCTTGTCTTAAAAAGCTTGTCTAATTCATTTGCATTAAAAACTTCATATAAATTAGTTTAAAGTTCATTGACTAGAATAAGTTTCATCCGTGTAATAAGTTAATTCTAAAAAACGCGACCGAATAATTCAGATGACTTTATGGGCTTGCATATCATGGGATGGGATCTAGAGATAGCATCTGAGGTCGATTAATAAAAAACAAAAAAAATCGATTCACAGCTCCGAACTGACCCGGTGAATCGATATTTTACCCTTAAAAATCGAAGATCGATTCTTATAAATTTTCATAAAATATAAAACATCATTGGAAATGATACAGATATATATATATATACATATATATAGAATGATAACATCGATTATTCAGGTGCTCTTTTTGTTCTCTACAATTACTTTTATATCGCAAATATAATCACGAGAAGCGCATCGAAAAAAAAACGATTTTTAATGAATCGATCTTTTGCAACGATTCATTTGATTTCAATTCGAATTGATTCAAGGATTGTTATTTCTGATACACAATCGCTATCCCTAGTGTATAACTATTTAATGGAGATTATGGCGAGGGCTATTCCATTAAAACACGTCAACCTGTCCTTGTCTAGTCTACGAAAGCTACGCACGTACGTCGCCGACGCTACATTATTTTAGCGAATATGTGTATTGTCGATCCGAAAGCGCTGCGAACGTCGCAATCAAGGCCGTTCGATTAGCGCTTGGAAAATTTTATCAAAAACCGTTCTACAGCATAATATTCGTATATTAAGTTGTAAAAAACATGGAAGCACACCTGCGGACAGACTCTTTGCTGGCTAAACATTTCCTTTATATTACTAATTTTATTGAATTATCTTCAATAGTTACGTGTGATTATTGATCAATATAAGTTTGTAGATAATATATAAACTACTGTAATAGGATAAATAATAGTTTTAGATCTAGTTTGAAATGTAGGTACTTTGAATAATAAGGAAATCTCGACTGACAATATCAAAATAGAGTTGCAAATTATAGTTAGCATGAAAACTGAAATCGAAGAGAATATTTTGAATAGTTTAAATTACCTTCTGATAATCAACCTTAAATCAATGTTATTAGCAATCCTAGAAGTGAACTATTTTATCATTACTATGTTAACTTTAATCAGCATTTCAGTAATGTACTTCAATTAATAATGACAGACACAAATCCTAGAGAGATACGATCTTAGAATTATAAAGCAGAGACGCTTATGAAACTAAATTAAAATGTTCTAAGAATCAATTTAACTTATATAGTCAATGTCAGACATCAACATAAAATCTTTGGTAATATCAATAAAATATTAACAAATACTTTAATAATGTGACCTTGAAAACGATCTAACAGATAGATAGATGAGGGGATCTAATAAAACAGACAACAAAACAGGGAGCTAAATCAGCCGTTATCGGGGACTCGATTACGGAACAGTCGCAGTATCGATACGATGATTTCAAACGATACCTTCACTGGTTTATACTTTTGTGATTGTCTTCATCTTTCTGCTACGGAGGCATCTGTAATAGCAAAGACATAATTGAAATCAAAATCAAGTAAAAAAAGTGTGGTTTTCAGGAAATTATTCGATTTATGGTATTCAAATCGCGTTTTTAATCTTAACTTAGTAGAAATCAATGCTACACGGCTGAAGCGAGCCATGGGCGCCGCCATATAGGCCTTAGCTACTCTACCCACCTCTACTCCGCGACATAAGACAAGCGATAGATGAAAGAAAAAGTTTAGGCTATGTATAAAAAGGTTCCCTTTAAAAATGCTTTATTAAATATATGCTCTGAGAAGGCACTTATGAACGTTAAAACTACCATTGTATAGTATTTTAACTTCACTAGATGTACTCGCGGTTCGGTTCACGTGAACTTGTATAATGTTTCACGTATTTTTGTAGATATTTATCAAGTTTGATTGTAAAATTATTATACTAAATATATATACAAATATCGAAATTTTTATGTACCTGTGGGGGTCAATCATAATGTCAAAATTAACAAACAAGTTCGTTTACTCACGAATGTTAACTTTGGCTGGCTCTCAAGAGCAACTGCCGAAACACACCTACTGTTATTTGGCGGCAGATTTTCAACTTGAGGGTGGTTACTCGCCATGCGGGCATTAGAAAATGCCTTACCACCATGAGTTTCCTCACGATGTTTTCCTTCAACGAAAGTTCAAACTCATTGTAGGTGGATTCGAACTCGCGGCCTTTGACGCTGAACCCGTAGACACTATCACTGAGCTATAATTGCATGAAACTTTTATCAGTCATTTATTTTAAGTTAAGGTTGTAAAATCATTTTGATTTGCGTCTAGCTAATGTAGTAATGTATGGCAGGAAAATCAATGATTCTTTTCTTATCGGAGTCTTACCGTAAATAAGTTGCAGGTAAGTTTTTAAATAACATTATCATGATATGGCTAAAACGGGTTGAAAGCGCAGAAGAGCCGATAATATGCTTTGATAGTTTCTCAGTCAATTTTTAATACATTTTTTCTCTCGTAGTAGCAATTGGCCCATAATTTAATTATAAGTAATAACAGAGTAATATAAATACCTTATAAAACCTCGGTAAAGCATGAAAGCTCCGTAAAGACTTAGCACGATTGTTGCTGTCCACACGACGGCCAGTACTGAACTACTCCCTTCTAGAATTATATAAAAGAATATTTATATAGAATAAGAAGATATGCCGAGTAGTTCAAGAGGCTGATTGGATTAATCTGTCAGAATGATGTACGAACTTCTTAGCAAAGCACGGTTTTTACCGTGGGCGTTTCAGGTACACCGTGAACCTAATCGTTGTAGCAGAGAGACACGAGACAGTGTCCGAGACTTGCGACTCAGATAAAGGTTTAAGGAGGCCTCTTTTCGATGTACGTCACCACTCACCTTCACCGCTCATATCTCTTTCTGGCTAGTATAAACCATCTCCGATAATGATTTACAGCATAAATACCTAAACAGTGTCAATAATAGAGAAATATAAATCTTATGTATAAATAGAAATATGAATACGCCTCAAGCGCCAAATTTAGACTGAACCCAACGCCGAACTCGCATCGCGCTTTATACTAATCGGCATTATAAACTATATACTATAACTATAATCTGCCATAAAACATCCACCCTATAACTACATATATACTATACTATAGTTCTCACATTTGTAGGATATTTGATACGCAAAATTTAATTTTTAAAGCGCTGAATATTTCTTACTATTTTAATTATTGTTTATTTATTTTTCGTATATATGTATTTTTTTTACTAAATTTGACACAAAATAAATGTTTTTTTTTATATAGTCTAACCAACTATTTCTTTTGTTTAAAAGTCAAAAATTTACTCTTGAAATTATTATTACTACTAGTTGGCCCAGCATGTATTAACCTTTTAATAATCAATAAGGAGCTGTTCCGTATTACGTAATACAATTTTGGGAGGAGGTGGCTCTTGTAAAACCTAACGATGCGTTACAAGGTCGGCAGGAGGGTTCGCATAGGTCCACGTAATATTGCTATTTTAAATAATTTAGATAATAAATTAAGCAATTAAATTTTCCCAAGTTTGCATCTCTTTTCGTTTCTATTTTACGGGGAATCCCTCGACTATTTCTATTCGCGTAACCAAATGTTAAGATAAGTTATTTAATTTAAGAGTTAATTTGTAAGAAACATAATTATGAATTTTAGGTAAAAATGCTCACTTGGGTGTTATGTAACGTTTAAGTAGGGGAAGGGGGGTACAGAAAAAATGATTACATGGGGAGAGGGAGGATCAAAAATCTTTAAAATAGGGTTACGTAATACTTGAAGGGCTCCTGACAGGACCACAGCGCTACCTATTCTATTCAATAATAGTATAAAAACCTCTGTGAGAAAATATATATACGATCAAATTTTAGTGGTTGGTAGTTTGAGTATGTTTTCAAATATTCAACGTATAATCCATATATGGTCCTGTTGAAGATTGATTAATTGTATAGACTACTATTTACTCAATTCATTCGATGTTATTGAATTAATTTTAATTATATTTCCGTAGTCTTTTGTACAAATTAAATCTTATATTAAATTATTTTAGTATGAGTGACCATTAAGCATGTATACATGAAATTATAACTTTTAATTTAGTATTATGATTTTTTATGTATTTGCAATTTAGTCATCCATAAAGTACACATATAAAAAATCATGTTTTTTGATCTTTTTTTTGTAGTTAAAGTTTAACGTTATGGCCGTAACCTCACCCGATCTTAAATGACTATACAACCATAGTTGGTACACACGATAAACATGTGGTGGAACTGGCTCTCAAATGCTACTGCCGAAATACACACCTATAGGTACTTGGCGGCCGTTTTTCAACTTGAAGGTGGTAGCTACCAGCCCGGCATAAGACAAAGCCCTGCCACCATGCTATTGCTAAATATGGTTTCTTAACCAAAAATACTTAAAGTTAAGTTAAGTAATATTAATTAATTGACATACCAATGTATCCGTCGTGATATACCTCCCTGTCGACCCAATCGCGACGCGACTTGTCCTCACGTGGCTCGACGGCGAGGAGGTCGGGGATCTCGTCTGCGTCGCCGGTGCAGTTCGCCCACTCTATTGTCACGAATCTGCATTCGAAACAAAACATTATTGAAGTGAGAACTTCTATAGGGAGTTATGGATAGGCAGTAAATTCATGTAAGTCGTCATCGACATGATCACGTGACGTGTTAACGATAACACTATATCTGTTTCTATTAGTATAACTTATTGCGTTGTAAACAGCTTTGATTTACAAGTTTTAGCTTAAGATCAAACAATTAAATTGTTTGTTTTTTATAGTTGAGGCTTTGTTGATGATACGGCCCAAGTTGGTAGACACGCTAAACCTGTGAAGGAGCTGGCTCTCAATCTGGATGTCCAAAAATAACAACTGTTTGTTTATAGTTTTAAGTTTTCACTTTTGTTGGCAGGCTTCAAGACTGCTTCAAACTTTTTATGATGTTTTGTTATGACGTACCTTGAAGGTGTCTTGCAAGCTCGTCGTGCTGGTACCAGTAGCTGTCTGGTGCGAGACCTGGCTCCACCACGACACGGGCCCCACGAGCCCCACGGACCCGACTGGCCGGTCTCCGACTGTTTGCATCCACACTCCACTTCGCAACCTTCTTCCTCCTGATAAGAGATATGTGATAAAAACTAAGAGAGCTATTAAAGCGCTTCTATATTTAAAATAAAATCAATTTAAAGCGATGATAGCTACTGAGCTACCACTGAGCAGCGAGTAGGAACGCCGCGTCACGGGACGTGAGTTCGAATCCAACCACCCACAATGAGCTTGTGCTTTCGGTGGATAAAAACATCGTAAAGAAACCGTAGCATGGTATTAGGGCTTTTTCTAATGCCAGCCAGGCTAGCTAGCATCCTCAAGTTGAAAATTTGCTGCAAATATCATTAGGTGTGTTCCGGCAGTTGCACTTGAGATCCAGTCCCTCCTATAAAGGCATCTGCGATTTCTCTGATGTTCTAGGTGTCCATGGACGGCGGTGATCACTTACCATCAGGTGACGCGCTTGCTCATTTGACTTCTATTATATAAAAAAAGAAATTTTTAGACACGGCGAAACTGTAATAGTTCATTTGATCATGAGGTTGGTTGCTAGCCAGGCGGGAGTTAGAAAAAGTCTTACCACCATACTATGGTGTTATCACGATGTTTTCCTTGATCGAAAGCTCAAGTTTATTGGAGGTGGATCTGAACTCGCGTCCCTTTATATGGCGTCCGTACACACTACTCACTTAACTATCATCGCTTCTAAACATCGATGGTCAACATATAAACTCAATGACATATCTCGATACTAAAACCCGTGATCTCAGCGCATTCAAAGCAACGCCTATTTGTCTGTTTGTTTGTTAGTTATAACTCAAGAACAACTAATTTAGAGGATTTTTTTAATCCACAGATTTGTTCTTTAAGTATACATTTTTACTGTAAATAATAGATAGAATAAGAATGGAAAATTTTTCAAAAAAGTCACCATTTTGTTAAAGCTTATTGTGAACCCTGAAGTTTGGAAGAATACTACGACACATTGATATTATTGTGTTTATATATAATACTCCCTTATAGATTTTATTACTTATAATATATTTATAGATGTCAATAGTAAATAAGAACAAGATACAGTCGACACAGCAAGGTTTAGATGATACCTGGTAACCCATAGGTGGAGCGACAATCCTGCCCGGCAGCACGATGGCACAGCGCCACGGCTCTAGATACGCATCAGTTGCTGGTTCATCCCCAATATTCGTTAGTTCGCATCTTGCGTGTGATGTCTTCACTCCCCAACCGCAAGCCCTCTCAGCTTCATCGCCAGATGATGTCTAAAGATAATATTCATACGAACGAGATCTATTACACATATTTATAACAAGTTGGAGGAAGAAAACATGTTAAAAAACGCGCAATATTCCTTTTGAGAGATTATCGTAGAATTACTGTTTTATTTTTATGACTTCACATCATTTCAGAATGACTATGATGTCTTCTTATAACTAGCTTATGGTTAGCCTGATCGTGAGTAGTTACCACAGCATATGAACATTTTTAATAATAGCGGTATCAAAAGTTTACTACCGAGGTTGCAGCTTCAAATCAGTGGTACTCAGCGTCGCGTCTTCAGTCAAGGTTTGCCCAATTCCGATAAAGTTATACTTCTAATATGTAAAATTCTAAGTATATACTTATATATCAAGGAATAAAGGGTAAACACGGATGTAAAGAAAACTTACTTGAATATGGCATCCAAGAGATGGTCGAGCGACGAGTCGTAGACAAGGCTCCCGTGGACACGGGGCGCGTTGCTCTGAAGGAGGACACGCACGTCCGGGCCACACGGCCGCAGTTAAATGTTGCCTGTACAATGGAAATTATAAAACGATAATACTGTTGTGCATATATCTATTTACTTTTTGAAAGGCCAATGCTCATGGTCCAGGACTCTTGAAAAAAGTCTGAGAATGCATCACATTGCCTAAAACAAGCTCTACAAAGGTTGAGCAATAAAAGATAAAATACTTAATCGCCTTATTCCTGTTTTAGATAAATAACTATCCCACTGAGTTGTTCCAAAATAACAGCTTGTTACATGAATCTGTCTCTGTTTATTATTATAATCGAGAAAAGAGCAGATCGTATTCCGCCCAAACTTTAATAAATGTATTAAAAAATCCTTTTCATCTTTCTGTGATAATAGAGCGCAGAACACAGCGTGTTCAACTCAAGATTATAATTATTTGAACAGCGCCGCGAGCTCTGTATTAGCTTATACTTAACAAATTACTATGATGTTTAAAATCTCATCCCTGTTCCTTTCTTGACTTTAAATATTCATTAGTTTCTTTTTATTTTTCAATACCTATTTTATGATAAATATAAATTTTGGTACATAATATGTTCTAACAAATAATCGGAATCACGGGTGCCGGCCGTTAGCAGTTAAAATGAATAATATATTAATGTAGTATTTTATTATAGCATCTGCTTTCGCAAGCAATTTCGCCAATGTTAAATAAGAATGGTGATATTAGAAATGAGTAATGCCCAGACTTAGAACAATCGTTTGTGGATCACACAAAAAATTGAGCTGTATGGGTTTCGAACCCAAAGTACTTCGTAAATCACTTAAACTACTAAATCAAACGCGTTGTGTACAAACCTGACAAACAACAACAAAGTATGCATTATACAAATTAATATGGTGTGTTATAGAGTAAAATAAATAATAGTGTTATCTTAATTAACATCTCTTTTACTCTGGATCAATGTCACGAGGCCAGTATACGTAATGGAAGAAGTATGTCTTGAACACATGTAAAGAAAGGAAAAGGTGATGGCAGGTACACAATTTCGTAGTACTAAATATCATTACCATATTTAGTCATGAGAGATCTATGTATACAAATGAAAATTAAAGTAAGAGCTTACCTGGTACGTCTCATATGTCGTGTCGGGGAAGTTTCACCGCAGGAGCAGGCGGAAGTGTCCCAGGCACTCCACTCTCCCAACTCGCAGTCGACGCCACATGGTACATAGCACCAGGACTCTTTTGTTTCTGTAGCTGTAGTATTCTGGACACGTATAGAATTGAAACCCATAACTATAAGTTTTTTATTGATTGACTCTGATTTATTATTGATTGACTCATAATCATATTTCAAAAGTATGAGACCTATTGACTTGAATTGTCATCGTGGATACTTATTAATAATGGGTCAAACAAGGTACTTTTAGGTCAAGATATTCATAGGATAATCAAGATATAACGCCTAAGAGCGTATTGTATCTGATGTCATGCCAAAGTATGACATGATTGTCATATATTATTAGCTAGCAAATCAAGCAAATATATACAATAATTAATATAAAGTACCACCCAGATTCAGAACAAACATTTGTGTATCATACAAATAATTGACTTGAATAAGATTCGAACCCCCAGCACTGAGCGTGGTGACAGGAGAGATGCGATCGTTTAAACCGCTAGGCTAAAGTGCAGTCAAATGGTAATACTTACTAATATTATGCGAAAGTGAATTTGTTTGTTTGTTTGTTACGCTTTCAGGCCTAAATTGCTGAATCGATTATGGTGAATTTGGTATAGGATTTTTTTTAATTTTTTTAATATTTATTTATTCACCTCAAAAATATATACACAAAGGTCATGTTCGTGACCGATAGTAGCTACGGTAGTTTAGAACTGTGTGTTAGATAGATGGTACCTTGGAGACGATGATAGGGCTACTTTTTCTTGCGAAAAACTTATTGAAAGCGAGGTAAAGAAAAGAAAAAACTTCGTATTAAACTTTTTATTGCTACATACGATTTAAATAAATTAATATTAACATGAGCGAAGCTGCGAGTTAATGCTAGTTATAAATAATTATGATCATAGGATATGAGATTGCGTACTTACAGGGCAAAATGAATCGTTGACAAATATTCCGTCACTTCGCAGACATCGTACAGCTCGTTTCTTCGTGCCTTCACCACAAGGCGAACCCCCTAATTCATATAAATTCAATGAACATATTGTAACAAATCATTCCATTCAATTTTCCTACAACAAGAACTATTCCTCTCTAAAAGATCAGAAAAAGACGATATACACTGCTAAATATATAATAGAAGCTTATCTGGAATTTAAAAGCAATTATATTCTATAATCTATTGATGGTCTTAATAGGTCCTGATTCATTATCGTTCAGCCCTACTAACAAATGATATAAATATGAAGGTATTAACTTATATTTTAAGTACTCTTTAGGAATGGACTGCTCTGAATACAAACTTAAATTAAATAACAAAGTTTCTACGAAGAATATTTAGCGAATAAGATTTACTTTAAACTGACATTAAACCTTTTTGGCTTTATTTTTATTTAATTACAATGAGATAGCGGTAGTTAATTATATAATATTTTATTGATAGTGAAGACTGGATTAATTTTATAGTTTTACCTAAAGGTTGGCAGTCATCCCAAGGCGCTACATGCCATGTGTAAGCGTGCGGTGAACAAGGTTCAGCACCCACTAAATGTGGACAAGATGAACCGCCGTCATCAGCGGGTCGCAGTACTACCCGAGTCCTGTCTCGCCGGCCTCCCCACTTCGTCTGCATTAAATATAGTCATATTTTGAAGAAAATTTCGTACAAGATGAATTAAAACGAATGGTAATGAAAGAGTATGGGCACTAGAGGTTGAATTTAAAGGCAAGAAGGTACTCTGCTAAGAAGGCAGTAGAAGTATTCAAATAATATCGAATATAATACTTTCTTACAAAACGCCTTTTCAAAAAGAAGAATTTTAAATGTGATTTACACGTTTAATTTCTCCGGAAAGTTAAAATATATTCCTTGTTACCGTATTTTCAAAATGTAAGTTGGTTTTGCAAACCAAATTAACTTCCATTCCTAAAGCTAAAAGGTTCATCATTGACGAACACGTCAGGTAGGATACCCTAATCATATTATGATAATAATAGTATCACTTTAGATTAAGGGAATTTAGATATAAAATTAAAAAGATCTCGGTTGGCACAACTACTTCCAATGAATTTGTATGATTCCAACTTTAGGATATTGATTTTAGATGAATTCAATATATTTGCCTGTCATGTTTGTTTTCAATATTTTTTAGACCAGACGCATACATATTAGTCTGTTTTGCGTGACTTTCAATGTGCTACAAAAATTGTGTTTAGCTCGGGATAGAGAAGATATGTACTTTTATATTTTTGTACTGTCCCAAGTAGAAAGAAGTTGTTTAGTTTTGAGATGAAAGGTTGACTCTAACACGGTTTAGTATTTTGAATAAATAGATATATTAAAAAAAAAATGATGTTAACAGCATGTGATGTTAAATAATGTGACTTCAGCTACAGCAGAACTACATTTTTTTTTAATTTGTCTAATTTTTAAGTTTAGCTGTTAGTTTAATTGTTTTTATTGATACCTGTTCGCAAGGGCTCCATTCTGACCATGTACTGACAACACAGTCACTGGGGCAGGGAGCTCGACAGGTCGCCTCGCGTGACGGAGCGGGACCTGCTCCCGAAGCTTCACATGTAGAATCATCAAGCCAGTTCCCTTCAGCATCCAGGCATCTAAAAAAATATGATCATTTCTTGTAACCATTTAGTACTTAAGATAAAAATAAAGAAATATAAAACAGCGATGATAACAGAGTAGGTAGTGTATATGGACGCAAGTTTAAATGCATCTGTAATGAGCCTGAGCTTTAGATAAAGGAAGACATCGCGATGAAACCTTAGCATTGTAGTAAAACTTTAGTTTAAATCTGCCGCCAAAAACCCATAGCTGTTTTCCGGCAGTTGCAGTTTTTTTTATAGTTAAGGCTTAGCGTTATCTTAAGTGACGATACGGCCCAAGTTCGTAGACACGCTAAACCTGTGGCTAAACATGATATTAAATACTTGAATACTAACTCAACAGTTCGGTTTATGATCGCCCGACCACATAAAGACTGCGGCGGAGTGCACACCGACCAGTCGCCAAGAGACCACCTCGGTTCTGACACAGCACACGTGGCTCGTTGTAGAGTGGCACCACATTCACGGCCACCAGACGAACCTTCTTCTATCACCTCCCTATAAATGTATGAACCTACTAAAAATAGCTATAAACGCATCATAGCTTTAAAGTATTCTTCGAATACCACAAGAATTTGGTTTGTGTGTAGGTTATCCAAAAACATAGCTTTTCACGTGAATCTTATGCGAGGGGTTTGAAATTCTTATCTGCAACCTATTTGGGTGACGCTCGTTCGGGTAAAGTCGGCTCGAAACGACTAAGGGAGAGAGAGAAATATAGTTATGCTTCACTTCTGTAAGCACACACGGTTTTTTTACTATCTTTGTTCTTTGAATTTTTCACATTCCGATGTGTATTTTATCTTGCCAATGCTGAGATAATTTGGCGGGATCGTTATGCTTTTTATTTGGATTTATAGCTTACCTTATTTAGTATATACTATTGGTGGCATTCTGTGTGATATATTTTGATTATTATACGCAAGTGTAGTGTCAATAATTAATAATTACTACACATGTATGTTGAGTTACGATAAAAGCGTCCTGAAAGTTTTTAACAAGAGGCCAACATCTTGTTATAACTGTTTCCGTATTAAAGAATGTGTTTTTTTGTAATGGGATTGTGGACAAACGAGCAAGCATGTGATGGTAAGTGATCACCGCCCCCCCCATCAACATCCACAACACCAGAGGAGTCGTAGTTGCGTTGCCAGCCTTTATAGGAAGGACTGGCTATCAAGTGCCACTGCCGGAACACACCTAATGGCGTCCCTACCTATCTCTACAATTAGATTCCTCATAGGACTACGCGAATTGTAAAAAAAATGATATAAGACCTAAGTTCTAACTGGTTAAACATATTATCTAGCAATATTTAGGTATATTTATATGTATAAATTATTTGAATTTCTAAAAATTAAAACAAAAAATACCACAATTTTGCCCCTTCTAAAATATGTCGCCCTAGGTTCCAGCTACCAGCATTATTATTGTAGGAAAATCAACGATACTATTGTAAATATAAAATAAGTAAAGAATAATGATAATAAACAGACTAACAGAAGTATAAATAATTTATATCGATCCTTAGGCAGTTAGGCAAGTAAAAAAAGTATATTAAATGTGGACAAAACTTGAAGATACTTAACATGAAGTTGAAAATAAATATTGTAAAAGTATGAAATGTTACCTAGTCCTGAATCGGAAAGCGGCTCGTGAACCTGGTTCCGCTGCGCACGGACCCCACTCTCCCCAAGCGCCTGCGACGCAATCGCGTGCGCAGTGCACCGAGCACGCGCCGCGCAACAGCGACGGGAACTCGTAGTCGTAAGAATAACCGTCCGTCGATGCTTCACGTACTTGGCTTGGCCCTGATAGTGGAACACTCAACTGAAATTATATTTCTAATGGAATTGTGCGAAGCTAATTGCTCATCTGTTGTTAAATGTTACTAAAAAGTTCTAAAAATAAATAAGCAATAGCATATATCTATCTTTTCTGGTTTACTTACAAAAACCATTCTTATGATTTACAATTTCGTGCCGATAAGCACTTCAATTGCGGAGATGTTGTATCAATATGGTATTAATCATTTGAAGGATTTAATTTAGATCAACTAGTTACTAAATAATTTTATTATTATCATTATAATGTAGCTACTATTGTAAATATAGCATTGGTTCAGATGCGGTTGACAAAATATTCCTATAAAGTCATCGTGGCATCACAGCTTACCTGTAAGTGGGTGGTATTTTTTACAAATATCCATGGGAACGTCTCGTCCGCCGACCATGCATCGGGCAGCTCTCAGCGACCTCCCTTCTCCGCACTCCAACCTTTAAATATAAATGTATTTTATTTGTTAAACAGTTTTTTCAATTCTTTCCACCACGTTAAAACAACACTTAGTTTTAAATAATGATGGTAAAAATAAATTTTGTCGGAGAACAGTTTCTGATTTTGTTTTATGATAGTTTTGTCTATGTATAATGATTTCTTAGGTTTACGCGAATATTATTCATTGAAATAAAACTAATTTAAACGGATTTTATCGCGGTTATTTATTTTGTCTATGTAGGCAGTTTGGTCATTGTGAAATGTAGAATGTAATTTTCAGACAAGAGTGCTTTTTTTAATCAGTCAAATGTATTTTTGCAGTAACTTAAAAACATGTTCGTAGTCATGAGCAAAATATATGCGTACAGTGGCGGCAATATTATAGAATATTATGCCAAATATTTGATTCAAAATATAAAAAGACTACACGACAGATACGGTCAGGTACTTTCATTTTTTTGCTATACAAACATGTTTTAAGTCAAATCGGCTGACCCACTCTCTGACCTATGTTACGATATCGTACGTATAAATAATATTTCGTCTTTACCTGTATGATCCTGCCTTATCCGAATATCTTGTTGATGAAAGCGAAGTTGTTGAATTAATTATACTTAATATGTACGTTCACAAGGCAGTATTAGGAAGAGATGTTTCTTGCAATCGCTTCGATTTAGTAACAAGAGTTTCTACAATATAACTGGTTTATACTATTATTAAATTATACGAGTCATACGAGTCTTTGACAACAGAATCTTAATAATGCTTAAACTTATAATTTAAATTAAATTATGGTCAAATTTCGACCACGAGGGACCACTAGTTAATATTATAAAGCGGAAAAGTTTGTCTGTTTGTTTGAACGTGCTAATCTTAGGCACCACCACTCGGGTTTCAAATTGTTTTTTGTTTTTGATAGAGTAATCATTGCTGAAGGTTTTAAGCTATTTAATATCACGCTTCCACCAATTGGAGCGAAGCTGTATTGAAAAGAGTTATAAAAAACAGGCAAAATTGTTTTAATACTTTTTAGTTACACGCGACGAGGTGAGATGGTATTGAATATGGCACATGATTTTATCTTTAATTTATGATTCTAATGTAGAAAGTTTTAACGGTGTACAAAACTTACCCTGGAGGTAGGATGCAGTCAGAATCGGCTGGTAACAACTCCAATGTGACGTTTTTGCAAATACAGTTTGGGACGTCAGGATCCGCTGTGTCCAAATACCTAGAAGATTTTTAGTAATTATAATTGTCATTTCTAATAACGTAGAAGAGCTTGTGAATATTTTAAATTTATAATACGAATAAAAAGAAGTTATATGTGCCATTTTATGTTACTAAGGTGTCAAACAAAAATTCGGCCTATGATTCGGTAATGTGCGTTGGAACTTTGTTGTAATACCAAACACTATTAACTCAACAACTGTTACTGGTGGAGTCTGTAGTAAAGAGTAACATGATTTAGTATTTACATTATGCGGGTCTTTCACGAAATGTGACTTTTCCAAGTTTTTGCGGACATACATTAAATTATTAATAATGTATTGGGAGGGCAGAGTTAAGACACCGAATTCCGAAAACTTATCCTTTGAGTTTAGAATCGTATACCTCAATGGATCAGCGCAAATGGTGTCACAAGTGAGAGGCTTGATCTGGTCGCAGGACACTTGACAGCGCGCGACACTTCTGGGCACCAGTTGACCTGCACAGGCTCCCGCCTCCATACGGTGGGAGTCAGATGCACACCATATACCTATAGAATATCACATATAAGAGCTACTTCATAGGTGACATTTTGAAGTGTATATAATCGATCCGTTTATTTATTTCCTGTCATTATTTATAGTAGTTAGTTATTATTTTCTTCTATTTTAATAATATTTTTAATGTTTATGTTGGATTGTACCTTGAGTGATGATCATTTTTTAATATTTGAAATTTAATTTTAAAACATCAATTTTTAACTGTAAAATGTAACGTTATGGTCGTGACCCATACATAAAAACTGTGCAACTGAATCAAATCTGTACATTAGATTTTTTTTTTATTATAATGGGGATGTGCTTTGTTATCGATATTAAAAACAGAAATATGTTTCTTCGAATATTTGTTTGTCTGTTTTTGAAGACACAGAAATATAGTATAGATCCTCATAGACCATAAAATATTTATTGCGGCACATTAATATTGACTAGTTTCTTTAGGCAGAATATTATACAAACGAATGTATGACAATACCTTATAGTTAATAAAAATGATACGTACTTCGCACTCTGTACCCGACGCCGCATCTTTCTCCAGGCGGTAAACGACAAGTACTCCACTCGCCGGTATTCCAACTGGCTTCTCGAGGCCGACACGATCTCGGTACCGGGCAATCACGTGTCTCTTGTCGTGGCCCACAGCTAGGACCACCGTGAACAACTCGCACCCTCACTTGTTTGCCAGGATCTATGTATTAAAAAAAAAACGAATATTGCCAGTAGTATTGCTTTGAAATTCTTCAAGAAGTACATTTACTACTACATTATAACTTCTGTCCCCTATTCTTTAGAAACCTTTGCACTGATTGGGTTAAAAAAGTATAGCATAATATTTGTTACTAACTGTGTCCGCGACTTTGTTCGCGTGGGACTAAATCTGTATTTAATATTTTCATTAAAAAAAAGGTAAGTAGCCTATGTTACTCAGGGCTAATGCAGCATTCTAATGGTGAAAGAATTTTATAAATCGGTCCAGTGGTTCTTTAGTTTATTCATTATAAACAAAAATGCTAATCTTTCCTATTTATAAGATTAGTTTAAATATAGATATAGTATATTTAGTATAGATCACTGTGTCAAATTTGTACTTGTATTTGTAAATTATGTATGTATTTAGTTTATTTATTTTGACTACATTTTGCTCAACATGCTATTCGTTATGAATTATTTATATTATCTTAGTACATCTATTATTATATACATATTTCACTAATTATTTTATTTGCACTACCTACAATGGTAGTATTTTTTATTACTACCTTACTGCTGGTTAGCTGGAAGGAAATACCTTATGGCATTAAGCTCGCCAGTGTACATATTTAAAGTACAATCAAGTATTCATTCATACAAATTTCATTAGAACATGTTCAGCTCCATTGTTTAGGTTACGTGAGGTTATAGGGTTGTCTAAATTCCCGTCAACTTCAATAATTTATATCATCCCCGATTGTATCGCCTCAAGAGACAATTTGTCAGAAATGCAGAACAATGTTTATTTCTTACTAATAGCATAAATATGAATTTTCACTTCCATAATGATAAGATTAAGTCTAAAGTCGACAGAACGCTTTTCCAGAGAATCGTTAATTTTCTATTGCAACCCTTGAAGTTTTATTTTCGCTACAACTTTCGCCTGTATTCATCTTGAACTGTTGCATTTTCTGTCACTGTCTAAATAATCCTATTTGTAAGTCAGTTGATTCCTGGCCAATAAATAAGGCTGGAAGTCGAACAATTAAAATTGTAATTAGTGCAATTCAAATTTGTTCCATATTAATTTTAATTTGTGTTGATTAAAAAAAGGCAGACGCTGTGTTCGTATAACAGATTGTCCAGTTTAACTTTATACCAAAATTCGTCGAAATTGGTGCAGCGGTTGTGGCCATTTGTATTCTGCTCGGATTTGTAATTAATATTAATTATTTACCACAAGTGTTAGGGCACGGAGACCATGGCATCCAAGCTTCTACTTTGCAGCCTCTCCTACAGCGCACAGTGCAAGCTCGTCGGGATGTCGGCCGGCGTAATGGTAAACATCTGTGCTCAAAATTTCACGGTTAAACAAATTATATAGGTATAGTTTCCAAAACAAATGAACTTATCGTTAAAAAAATTATCATTAACCAATTACTTTTTCTTTCGATTGGTCATATGCTATTAGCCTTAGAGTAGGGGTTCCCAAAGTATACGCCGCGTCGCTCTGGTGCGCCGTTAAGACTGAAGAAGGTCGCCGTGAAGTGATTCTCTTTACCACCGTCCGAAACCTCAACTTAAATGGTCGCGAGTACAAAATAAACATTGAAATTTATATATTTATCTACGTGCTCGAAAACTGTTAATTTTATGTTCATATAAATAAACAGTTTGGATTCATAATGTGGGTCATTTAAATTTTGTTCCAATCCACATATCTAGTATCATTGTACCTATGTTTCATTTAGATAGGTTAGGGCACCGCGATAAAATAGTAAACATATATGTGCGCCGCAAACTCAAAAAGATTGAGAATCCCTGGCTTAGGGGCTTTCACAGCAACACTGAGCTTTGGGGGCGAGTATGGAGCGTACTCAGCTCGGCTACCTTACCGACCTCATTACTATGTAAATATATGTGTTTATTATAGGATTCCTTAATTTCAACGTATATTTGTTATAACGCTATGTAGGTAACAAATTTATGAAGTTTATTTCCTATTTAATTGTTTTCTACATTTGTATTTGTGGCTGTGTTTAGTGCTTTGGATTACATCACACTATGACATCAGTGATTAAAAAATGGCCAATTAATTTTATCTATGTACAAATACGAAAAGTGATAACATTGAATCTCTTTTTTAAGAATACTGTAAGGACGGAATAATATAACATTTGACGTAATTTATGTAGATATGCAGTGAGCTAAAACTTATAGTTAGTATGTGTTACAAATATTTAAAGTATATTACATAATTTTCAAAAATATAGCGTATTATTATTTTGCAGTTTAGAAATTGTCACCAAATAGTTGTAAATATTTCGCATTTCTTTGCAAAAGGTTACATCGACTTTAAGACGCTCACTTGAGTAATGTAAAAAAATTACAATTTAATTAATTGTATTCGAATATCAATGATTCGATGACAACTAATATGTACTATTAGATTATTTAATTTAACTTACAGAGCTTCCCGTACAACGTCAGCATTATTCTGAACGCACATCACATCTCTGACCATTTCGCCTTCTTCGATACATGGTTCCTCGTCATCACTTTCATTAAATGTTTCACTGTCCTGTTTGAAACATGTTATGATACAATTATTCAGATCAAGTTCTTAACAGATATTGCCTTTATCTAAATGTTAATTAATACCTTGTAATAAAAATAATATCAACGGTGTGTTTCTTCTAAAAATTGTTAAGTTATTAATATAATCCTACTACATCTATTTTACGTCACAATTTATATTAAATCAGATCCGTGCTGTTTTTTTTTGTATTTTAGAAACGAACATATGGCATTTTTATCTTCGCTTTAAATATAGTGGTGTTTATCCTTTTGGGTGAAATCTTTTTATATTTGCCAATAGGTATAAATGTCCCTTATATAAGAAAAGAAGGGAGAAAATTATAAGCTCTTGTTAAAGAAGGAAAGCTTTTTTAATTGGAAGAAGAAATAATATTGAGTTATGAGATGGGATAGAGGGTTATAACTCTTTTATAACACACTAAAATACCACTGTATATGTTATCAAACGTAGTGTAACATTAAAAATGCATATTAAAAAAATGAGATACTGTAAACGTACTAGTAAGTCGGTAATATTGGTGGCCGCGGTATAGTCTTGGCGCCGGCGCTCACAGGGACCCCAGGGAGTTGCGAGCCATGAGTACGTTGCACACGCGTGAGTATTACAAGTTTCATTTTGCACTAACTGGTCTTCTGGTGGACACGGCCATCCGACTGGAACAAATACGGTTTTTATACTTATTATATAATAGTAGGAATGCCCGCGACTTCGTTTGTGAAAACCTATAAAATATTTATTTATTTTTCTTGGAACACCAATTTTTTATAAAATATAATTAGCCTATGTTACTTCTTATAACATCAGCTATCTACCAGCGGAATAGTCGTCAAAATTGTTCGAGCTGTTTCAGAGATAAGCCGGGACAAACAAACAGACAAAAATATTAAACATTGTTTTTTTTTTACACAAGTACCGTATATACTCTCATATGTTTTTAGTAAAAAGCTGTTAATTCGCCACTACAAATAGACATTTCAATTTTATATATTTGTATAGATGAACTGTATTTGTTAGTAAAATACCGAAGTACCTACAGTATCTAATGTAATAAAATACGCATTTATCATATTTTAAGTTATCTGGTCTCGTGGGGCTAAATTATCAATCCTTTCCCTGCGTTTATATTTAAGACTTGTTGATGCCAAATTATTTTAGTAGTTTGGAACTCTTTCCTAATATTTACACGTTGTTTTGTTTTTACAGGGACAAGCCGTTCACAAGTTTAATATTAAGAATGTACACACATTTTTACTGCAAATATAGAACTTCTGCAATATGGTGCTACATTTCAGAGCAAAAGTCCAGGAGCAAAATTCTCAAAACAATTGTAGTTCACATGTTTATCCATTATCAATAGAATAGCCACTAAATAAGACTTACTGTTATTTTAATGCAAATATAATTATTTGTTTTTGGAAAATTTTAACTTAACAAGCGATTTGTATAGAATACATTTGACTTGACTCAATGGACGCTTTAAGTAGATCCTTTAAAATAATTCTAGAATAAAAGATAAAGTTACAAAAAGTTACTTTGTGATTTAAATTATGAGCATAATTTTCGAAATTTATTACAAATAGATATTACGATCTTATATCTTAATATCGATTTTGTCAAACAAACCGGATGACGCACTAAAAAGTTTCATACAAAGTTTATCCCTCTATTTACTTCACTTCCAATAAAGATTTCGCGAAAAAAGTAGCTTATCTCCGTTTCCTGGGTCCCAGCTATCTTTGTGCCAAAATTTATCACAATCCGTTCAGCGGTGTAACAAACTCACTTTTATATTTATATTATATAGTAAAGTATATATTAAAGTATATAATGGTTACAATTATAAGTAAGTGGTCATAAATAGCTGAAAAATATTTTTTTACCATGAATAACAAGATTTTCAGATGAGGCTTAGAAAATATTGCTCTACGATGAAGCACTTTAAACAGTAAAATATTTATTACATTTATTTAAAAGCACATTTTTAACTGATACAATTAAATGTTGAGTTTCAATTCTAAGGATCTTACCAGGTGACGCATGGGCTAGTATATGCCGTCGACGTGTCCTCGTCGGTGGTGGATGCGCTGGAGACGAGCAAACTGAAGAGCACGGTGACCACGGACCCCAAGACGAGACAACGCAGTCGCCTGCACACGCAATACGGCAGCGCTCACTTCGTGACGGAGCCCCGGTACCGCTGCACCAAGCACGCTGGGCTTCTTTCTGTCACATCAAATAAATATGTTAACCAATATACCTAAATTGATTGACGGCTGATGAATGAGCAGAATTGAAGTAGAAAACATGTTGTGTCGACCCTACCTACGTGGGATAAGGGCTAAGAAGAAGACCTAAATTCGGCTTTATGTTTCATTAGAAGACTTAGATCTCGAAACGGTGATAGCTCAGTTGGTAGTGTATACGAATGCTGCGGCAATGGATGTCACCTTGAACTTTCGGTGAAGGGAAACATTGCGATGAAACCATAGTATAGTGATACGGCTTTTTCTATTGCCCGCCTGGCTAACTACCACCTTTAAGTTGAAAATCTGCCGAAATACCTGTAGGTGTGTTCCGGCAGTTGCACTTGGAATTCAGTATCTTCATTAGACTTAGTATGTCCAACATCTTGGAATATATTGTCATTTAACATCAGGTGAGATTGTGGTCATAACGCTAAACCTATGAAGTATAAAAAAATGTGTAAAGCTAGGTAAATGGATTATTAAAACCGTATGCCTTACATTAGTCGCAAAAGTAAACAATCTCAACTCTTATTAGTCTCTGTTTCATATCAAAGTAAAGCTAATAATTTAGGATGGAATGCATTTATTTATTTTTTGTTAACTTACTCCATCATGTCCAACGCATCTAAGTTCTCTACTGCGCTTCCCAGGACCGCATATAGTGTGAGGTTGATTGAGAACACATGGGCCCCAAGGTAAAGCTTTCCATGAAGCACAGCGTGGTGAACTGCACGTTCGTTTTTCCTCTAATGGGGAGCAAGGAGCTCCACCACCGGAGGCTGCGGAGATAACACGCCTACGCCGTACACTGTAACCTTTAGGAATGCAGCAGAATATCAATAAAATTGTATATATGAGCTTGCCTCAGAATTATTGTCTGTAATAGCAATGTTAATATTTATTACATTTAAATCATTGATTTTATTTTGATTATGAATTACTTACAATTCTTATTCTCTTGCTTACCCGTAGTTGTAAGTTGCTGTACAGGAAATAGTGGGCATCCGTCTGTTGGCTGACAGGCACCCCATTTGCTCCATTCACCGACTTCACAATCTCGTGGGCAAGGAACCTTGACAAATATAAAATTATTCTGTGATAAAAGAGAACGTTAAGAATTTCGAAGTATTTAGCCTTGAACCTAAGTTTTAAAGAAAACTTAAAGCTGTTGTAAATGTTATTTAACAGTAACAAAGCAATCAAACACATAGAGGCACCCAATTAATAAAAAAACTTGAAATTTGTGAATAGGGTGTAGTTAACATGTCGCTATAGATACCTCACATGGCTGCACTAATGTCGGCATAACTGCATGCGCGCATTGTGCAGTATCAAGTGCTCTTCCGTCAGCACGTACACAGTTAGCCTCTCTTCGTTGGACTCCACCGCCGCAGCTAGCTCCACCACTCTCTTTATCGTCGTCATTTGGTTCATCTTCATCGTCATCGTCATCATTATATATGGCATCGTCATCATCAGCATCATCATCATCATCTTCGTTATTTACTATGCATAAAAATGCAAAGTTTAATTTCAAAAATAGCTTATCGGCCATAGTCGACGCTTTGTGTAAGTGTACGCTAGCAATTTGTGTAGTTCCTTATCGAAAGTTGCTACAAGGTAATTACTATAAATAGTATAACTAAGGAAAGGTTGGTTAAGGAAGCTTTGATATGAAAATAAGGTAAAAACTTGCGAATAGAATTTAATCTACGATGGTGCCTATATAGAATGAGGGTAGTTACGTACTTAAATATATAAATAAGGAATATCTGAACTGTAAACAGAATGTATTTTGGTTTTCGAATATAATACAGTAGAATTAATACAGAACAGTAATAGTAAATTAATCTGTTTTTATATATTAAAGGAGAAAACCATTGCCTCCTTATCTTAAGTTGAATTAGCTTGCTTATTTATAATATTTTTACATATAATAACTAACAGCGTGTTATAACAGCTATAGCTTCTGCAGCAACGCGACATGGACCCCAGGCACCTGGCACCCAGTGGGCACTAGCTTCCAAAGCGGCTGGCCTTACTTCTTCCACTACGTCGCATTCTTTGCCACCCCCTACATACATAGAACAGTTTCATTAATTAGTGCATCTAATGTATAATTTTTAAAGCATTAATATCAAAATAATCTCTATAATTATGTCTTATTTGCAAGTTTTTTCACCTTGCGGAAACTTCCTGAACCGTCGAGTGCGTACCATAGCACCATCACTCTTAGGTCTCCAAGGAAGCCACTCAGCGAGCGCACAATCCTCTTTTATGATGCAAACTCGTGATGTACCCATTTTCGTGAGCGCAGACCCGCAGTACCTGAAAAAAGGCATCCGTTGCTATAAACAGTCTCAAAGATAAATTATTCATTAAAGTACAAGGAACCTGCTTTGAATAAATAATCAATGTAATAAAACTTTGATAACATTTAAGAATATTATATTTCGAATAACAATTAGATATTTACTTGCACAGAAGCTTTCCTCATGTTATTATACAATGCCGTGAATTAAATATGATTTATAATATCACACGTAATAGTTTCAAATAAAAACTCTGGTTTGGTAACTGGTTGAAATATTGTAATGGTAGGATGTATATGAAAAAATGAATCATCAAAACTTTCTTACTTCTAAGAAAATACAAGTGATCAATATTCAGCTGAAGTCATGCAACTTACTAAGATATTCTCTCGAGTTTTTGTTGGCATAACGAGCAGCGGAGTTCGCAGGCGTTGATGACAGTTTGCATTAGCTTTTTACGAACTATAAGTACTCGTTATGAGGGTAAGCTTCCACATAACAAGTTCTACCATAAGCTTGAATTAGATCAATATACTCGTATGCAAACTTTTGACCCAGTTTCATAGGAAAGTGTCGTAAGCGTGCACGGTTGCCTACGATCATTCGTTAAACAATCTGACATCTATTTTATGCATAGTTATTAGGATGTAATCAATTTATTTATTCTTGTATATCTAAAAACATTCCGTGCCAGGAAGTTCCTCCACGCTAAGGTCGGAATCCATTAACCAGTTTCAATGAAATTTTTAAATATGTATTGCTTAGTCCAACTTGAGACATGGGACAGTTATTTTTTAATAAATAACCCTATCTCTCAGTGAGATAGCTTGCGCTGTGGTTGGGCTATTAGGTACTAGAAAAGGTAGAACAATGTTTCCCAGACTAGCTAGTAATATCATATGTTCTCTTTGACCATGAGGCCAAACTAATAATGATATCGATCCCAGATTTAATTAAAATTTGTCCATATATAACATCGGGTCCTTCAAGAGAAACATAAAAAAGCATTTACGCAGGCCGGCATGACAGTAGTGATTGGCGATGGATAGTTGATCTCTCGGTGGTCGCTGCTGCTTTTTGGTTGTGCTGTACTTAACATCAGGTACAGTGCAGTCACTTTGCCACGCTACAATAAACAAAAAACACGTTATGAAAAAAAATACTTTTATTATATTGGAAATCTATATTTTAAAGTCGTCTAAAAGGATATAAACATCAGATATTTAAATCATTTTTCGAAATGTCAATCTGCTATGTGTAGTTTTTGAGTGTAAGATTCATAATGGTTCAACGAGGAAGGACCACCATAAGATTTTTTTTTTAAAGTTTAGTGTACATTATACAGTTTGTTAATAGTATATAAGCGTAGCAATATTACATGTATGACTTACATAGCCTCGATGAATTGCCCGTCTTTGTTGCGACATTGCACCTGGCGTCTCTGTAAGCCAAGTCGGGGCGTATGCACTAGTGAATTCGCATCTGACCTCATGTACCTGTGGACGCAGATATAAACATTTAGGTAACACACAGTTCGAGGAGCCAACGTTAATATTCAAGTTTACTTATAACTTTGATCATACGAGTAGGTATATCTTAGTTTTCAATGAAAAGTCTTCGGTATTTAATGTTTCAAATTATTTTAATTATATTATTTAAATTCATTTATATTACTCTAAATTAGGCACTATTGTAAATTAATGCTCAAATTTCATTGAGCATGTTTCCAAAAAGCTGATCGTATTACCTCTATGTACGCTTAAACTTTGAACTACTGGGTATATTTATCCATGAAACAAAAACTAACGTCTTTTTGTTTTATATTAATGTATGCAAGCGCTTGAACTCGTATCACAAATACTAGTCTCTTCTCGTCATATATAACATTTATAACTTTGTTATGAGTTATTCATATTGTTCTACATATAATAATTAAATAACACACAATGTGATTTATTTTTAACCTATAAACTGGCAGGAAGCTTACTAGAAGCTAAGTAGATATATCTGGTTCATATCTAGTACATTATTAATCAGTTACGACCGCGCCTTCGTTTGCATGAACTTGAATTAATATTCTTTTTTTTTTATAGTTAAGGTTTAACATTATGACAATAATCTCACCTGATCTCAAGTGACAATACGGCCCAGGTTGGTAAACACGCTAAACCTGTGGAGGAACTGGCTCTTAAGTGCAACTGCCGGAACACACCTAATGGTATTTAGCGGCAGATTTTCAATTTGAGGGTGGTAATTAGCCAGGCGGGCATTATAAAAAATCCTACCACCTTGCTATGGTTTCCTCATGATGTTTTCCTTTACCGAAAGTTCAAGCTCATTGTAGGTGTTTGGATTCGAACTCACGTCCCGTGACACGGCTATTCCACACACTGTATTGTGTATATATGTATAACTGAGGACATATTTTTTGACTTTGTAGGCACGGTATATATAAACTACGTAGAACTATTATTAAAATATATTTTTATAAACTTATTGAGTTCAATAACATTGCCATATTGTACAAAGAAGTTTAAACTTTGATCCCTAGTCCCGGAATAACTTTTTTTTATTATCATATATATACATTTTATAATATTAATTTACACTGAACAACAATTCGTTAAATTCTGTCCCGAGGACAAGGTACAAGGGAACAGACAAATAGATGATTTTATTTAAATAAAATATCTTTGCTCTTGGAAGTACACTTCAATTATAATTTTCGCGTTAATTGAAGAGGTAGTTAGAATAGCAGACGAACGAAATAAATAAAAAGGAGGGTTGAATAATAGTATAATATTAAGTATGAGGCAAAGGGGACCTCAAATAAACAAAAAAAAAAAAATGTTCAAGCAATATTGAATATATTGATTTGGATTAGTTATACATCTGCTGTATATATACGAAGCAGTGTTGGGCAAACTGCAATCAGATGAATGATTAAAGGTTATGGTTACACTGTGTAATCCTTAATCATGATTACAATTTAACTGAAATAATCAAAAAAGTAATAATACAAGAGCTTAATGATTACTAATCTTTAATCTTAATCTTGATTATTTTTTTGAATAATATCAAAATAATAATGTAGACACAAGACATAGATATTTATTTATTCAACTTTATTTGTAATTTTAACGTTTGTCATCAATTTAAATTTACCTCGATTACAAGATATTAATAATTACAATCAATTAACTTAAGTCTTACAGGTCTGTTTGAAATTATTCATATGCGACTTAAATTGGATTTCAATAGCAGTCTCTTTTCAAAAAAATTATCTAATAATCAAATAATACTCATAGTTATAAAATACCGTTTCGGTAAAAATGCAATAACTTCAATATTTTTATTCCATCAATCGACTACTTTTAAAGTTTTGCAGTCATGAACATACATAAATAATTACTTATTTATATACTTACCTAAAGTTCGTTTTACTTCATGTGACAAACATATTCGTGCTTTAATACCTACTGGCTTTTATTTGATTGCGGCATAAACTACTACTACAATATTGAAAAACATTTAATTATATAATCTTGATTACGGATAACTTTAATCGTGATTAATGATTACACAACAATCATGATTAAATGCAATCTTTATTGAATGAAATCAAGATTAATCAATTACTTTCAATCAGATTAATAATCTAATTACAAAAGTAATCGACTACGCCCATTTCTGATACGTAGTATAACTCACACGTATTTATACATTTTAGGCTTTAAGCAAACAATATATGTATATTATAGGGTAGTCCCGAGCAGAGGTTATACTATAAAAAAAGAAAAAGCCTTCCACATATTCCTTTTCGAATAAAAAGGGTTTGCTGGTGAATAACGTTGTGAGTACGGTATGAATACAAAAGGATTTCCATACCTTTCAGATGTTTTAGCGGCGTGCTCTCCTTGCCCCACGGGACTGCATTCAGTCCACCGGCTCACATACACCGAGAACTCGCCTGTCGTTATCGTTGCATCTGTTACGAAGATAAAATAATATTTATAATTGTATGTATTTAAATATAAAGTAAAAGATTTCACAAGAGTATTTTTAACTTAAACAAATAAAAACATAATATGGACACAAATACTTTTCATAATATTATACTGTTAAAATTAGGTAAATAAAATTAAAACCTATTACTCAAGTTTGAAGATTCGAACTTGTCTAACTTATATCTCTTTAATTTATGCTAGTTGTGAACCCCTATGAACTTTGTTAAGACTTCGTTTGAATTGTGGGATTTATATTCTCAGAAAGATTGTGATACATGTTTTAATTATATTTTATAGTCGCAACGTTTAGTCTAGTAGGAAATTTATTCTTAAATATCATTGCCGAAACACGTTCAGTGAGAACTGAAAAGTTAAATATGGCAGCTAATCTAGCAGCCATTACAATATGTGCTATTAACATGCTCTGGTTTCATCACGATCTCCATTAAAAGATAACTCTGAGCTCATTGAATGTATTCGAATCAATATCAATCGACGCAATGTCCGTATTATATCGAACCACTATGAACTAAAAAGTTCTGAATAGCAATGTGCGTATAGTTACTGCACTTATACAAAGCTTTATAACGATTTCCCGACCTGTGTATATATTTTTTATAATTTATAGGCTTAGCGTTATGGTCACAATCTCATCTGATGTTTAGTGATGATGTGACCCAAGGTGATGAACAAGCTAACTGGATAGGCTCTCGAGTGTACCTTGGTATTTGTTGGCAGATTTTCAACTTGATGGTATAGCTAACCCAGCAGGTTATATAAATAGTCCTACTACCATGCTATGTTTGCTTTAAACGAAAGCTTGGGCTCATTGCTCGAATTCGAACTCACGTCCGTTGACGTCGCGTCCGTACACTCCACCAACTGAACCAACATCGTTACAAAATAGATTGCTTTTATTATAAATTATGCAGCAGCAGCGACAGTATAAACGCGTAAACCCCCAAGACATCGTTGTAATCGAATATTGTACAAAAAACGCCGCGTCAAAGGACGTGAGTTCCAATTCCTGAAATGAGCTTGAATTTTCGGTGACGACAAATATTATGATAAAAACGTAGTATGGCGGTAATGCTTTTTATAATGCCCACCTGATTATCAACCGCCCTCAAGTTAAAAATTACTTGCTAAATATCAGTGTTTTGGCAGTTGCACTTGAGAGCCAGTTCGTCCACTAGCATTAGCGTGTTTACCAGCTTGGGCCACATCGTCAATTAACATCACGTGAGATTGTAGCCATAACGCTTAACCAATAAACTATAAAAAAAGATCTTAGCTACCCATAGATTCACCGTACGGGTGGGCGGTCCATCGTGTGATAGAGAGGGAAACTCCAACGAGTTCCCGAGCCTTGTGACACGGATGTAGGTTTAAGGGTGTGCCACTCGTGTTGACAGAGATCAGGGAATGCTTTCGCAATTCTTCTAGTCGGGTTTAAGGGGTTCTTTTCCGATGCACGTCAACACTCACTTTCACTACTCTTGTTTCTCTCACTGGTCAGCCAAATTTGGTAGGAGCCTGCTAACGTAGCTTTAGAGGCACATTCTAATATAGAACTTACTGCAGCCCTCGACAGGCCAGGATCTTTTTGTAGACTGTACAAAGATTTTGCTGCTAAAACTGGTTACATCGAGTGCTTATAAATTAGCTATGTATGCTTTCCTGTTCAGGTTATTTAGTAGCTCGTAGTGTTTATTTGTTCTTATAGCGTGGTCTTTTAGTATATTTGTTTCTCATGGTACAGTGAGCTAAATCAGTACTATATTTGAGTGTTATAACGTATGTGTTGCGACGTTCTTGAAAATAAATTCGGTCTGGAAGTCGAAGCTCTAACATTCTCTGGGATTTCATAATGCTTCTCATACGTGTCCATTAAAATAATTTACGGACAAACATTACAAATATCAAATATATTAGTGCAACAACCACGAACATACTTGTTTCAAACTATTGCACGCCTCATAAGCGAAGCGTTGATGTGGGTACTACTGTCACTTCACGTAAAACAACTGATTTTTTAAACTTAGAATGTCTCTATTTATCATATAATGCACTTGTAAAATAATATATACACACACATATTAAGAAAAAACACTATTTTTATACTCACGATATTTTTGATGCCATTTTTGTTATTTAAACTATTTAAAAAAGTTCTGTCTTGGACGTCCGTGTGTCTGTATGTGCGGATCCTGTTTGTTATCACAACCGAAATACTTTACCAATTGAGTCTTTTTTTTTCTTACGCTTCAGTATAATTAGAAATGGAATCCTATTTCACGGTCTGATCCGATGTGGTTTAATTGTTATTAAATAAATATATAAAAAAAGAGTATGTGGCGTGCGCTTATGGATTTTCCGAACTTTAACAATTTATTAGTTTTGTAATGAAAATGACTACAGAGTGCTTCTGTAACAAAGCGGCACAAACTCTGTTATCTGTTGCGAAATTGCGTTCATCCATTTTAACTCAATTTATCTGCAGCTGTAAAGTTTTATTCTCTATGCTGTGTGTAATTTCAATCTAAATGGTTTTTATAGAATAAATTGAAAGCTAGATTATATTTAAAAAAAATCGAGTGATATTGTTATCTATATTCTTATGGCCAATGATAGTGACGACTATTAGTTTTTATTTTATAAAACATTAGCTGTGAGCGCGACTCCGTTCGCGTGGAATTAAAATATTATTTAATAATTTTCATGAAAAAATGTTATACAGCCTATACGCTGGACTAACGTAGCATTTTAAGGTGAAAGAAATTTTGAAGTAAGAAGTTCATAAGTTCTTGAGTTTATTCTTTACAAATAAAAATACAAATCTTTCCTCGTTATAATATAATTATAGAAAACAATGTATCAATCAAACTCAGACCAATAATTTGCGGCTCACACAGATAATCGTCATGTGTGGGCTTCGAACCAACAGCACTTCGGCGCAGCGGTTGCAGTGAGGCAACTGTTTTAACCGCAAAGCCAGCCGTGTAGTTTGTGGTTTAAATTATTAAATTCCATCCAGTTTCCGTTGATTGTGCATCACGATGTATGAAAGAAATGTATTCATATAAGTTCCCACATTAAGCCACATTTTTTTAAATTTTAAACAAAGCTTTTATCATGTTTACTAAACATCTGATATAAATATCCTTATGTGAAAAATATTTTGTACTTCCATTTGTTAATAATTCCTTTTCTTCTGAACGCTTAATGGTTCTTAGGTATAGATGGATGAATAATGGCATGGTAATTTTTATTCTTACATCACGACTCATTAATCTGAAGTAGGTCTACTTACAGAATCCTCTATTGCATAATAGATAATTAACCATCATATATACAGCTGAAATGTTCAATCGTAGATGAGTCGTGGATGGGTGGGATGGTCGTGGTGTCGTAGTGGTGGACCTGCGACTTCTCGGTCCAATAGTAGGCTGTACTACCACTGCACTACGCGATTTATGTTAAATATATTGTATTGATAAAAAACAAACAATTACTTTCTATTAATAACAATATTATTTCAATGGTAATACGGAAATGTAATTATGTTACAAATTGAATTCTCCGTTGGCTGAAATTATTTGTGAGTATACTCGCTAATGACGTCACACGCGGTGAGCCTCGGAAGGCACATAAATCATGAAAAGCTTATGTAATTTTGTGCTTAAGTGAAGCGATAGTCGCAGCGTAGTTCGGGCTGTCGCGTACGTGTAGGGCTGTCACGTTTGTAATTAGAGCGAACAATTTATATTGCACACTGAAAATACAGTCACTGTTTGAAATTCCATCTGTGAATTCTCATGTTATTGGTTTATATTTAGTGTATATTTACTTTCAGTATTAAAACGTCAGCAGTCGAAATTTACATAGTGACGTTAATTCATACAGATATTCAAATTTAACAAATGTTCTATATTTAAACTAATCTATCGAATACTGTAAAAAGAGCAATTCTTGTATATACAGACATTTAGCGTATCTCCAAAACAGTTCTAATGATTTGGATGAAGTTTCCCATATACACTCATTTTTATTTTTGAATTCATTTATATGGATGTATTTTAATAGAAACACAAATTTTGAAGAAAATCGTTTATGATAAAAGAATTACTTTTGATTTTTAATTTAAATAACCGGTTCATGGTTGTGCAAAATCGTAAAATGTGGATATTTAATTAGAATATGATTCGTATCTAAATATATTTTATGGTATAAACGTATTAAAAAAAAGTTCTTATCAAGTTTAGTCATCCAAGTAAGAATGTTAATATTACTAACAATAGTTAATTTAAAATGATTGACGCTGTAACAAAGGAAACTTTAAGTAGAATTTCACTGGTTCAAACAAAAGCTGGATAGAGTGACGGAGTTATTATTAGTAGAGACCGCCCAGTGGTACGATTCGACCATAACTAATATAAATTATGTGTTTCAATATTATTCAGATTCAGTTGTCAAAGATTCGTAGGGTTATGTTTGACATTCGATAAAGACAAACAATAATAAATGTATAATCTATTCCCAATTTGACCACAGACTAATAATAAACAAAAGAGTTTATGTGCATATATGTCTCAAATAAACGGTAGTTTGTGTAATGCTTTTTTTAATGATAAATTTATTATTTATGCATAATTAAAAAAAATATCATTCTGCACCCCTTCTTTATATAAACTATAAGTGTGTGAAATTTAATATTATTCCGTCCGCGCAATTTGTGTAAAAAGGGATAGAAAGTTTTTACTTCACGTATAATATATAGCTAAGTGTATTTCGATGATGGCTCTATTGGTAATGTTTATGAACGTCAATAGGTGTGGGTTCAAATCCCTGTAATGAGCCTGAGATTTCGGTGAAGGAAAACATCCTAATGAAGCAATCGCATGATGGTAGGGTTTGTTCTAATACCACCCTCAAGCTTATAATCTGCTGCCAAATACATATAGTTGTGTTCCGGCAGTTGCACTTGAGAGCCAGTCCTTTCACTAGAATTGGCGTGTTCATCGTCTTGGGTCATAGAGTCACCAGATGAGTTTGTGGTCGTAACGCTAAACCTTTAAGATAAATAAAAAACAACCTTTTTAGATTAGGAAAATATTATCCAAACAAATTCAATGTAACTCTTTACTAAATGAGTTCCGGAAGAAATCTAGCAGAAACTCATAGCACTTATTCTTTCAACTTTAAAATATTTTTTCACCAACACAGATGCCCACTAAGAACGTTAATGGAAAAACGCGAACATAGGCGAGTGCACCATACGTATGAATTCATGTCTACAGCCTCCTTTTTCTTGACTTGCTAAAGAGCAAAGACAAATACGACCTTACATTCTGTGTCCAATTACACGGAGACAAGAGGCTTACCAGTGATGTCACTATACAAAGTAAAACAAGCTGCTTGGGAGACAGAATTAACTCTTGCATTTAAGTCATTATTTTTGACATTGTTATTTGAGTATCTTCATCAGATTTTACAGTAATAAGAGAAGGTTAAATTAGTGTGTAACTTATTGGTCAGTGTTGTGCTATTTTTAGGTCATGCTTCATTATTCTGATTTCTTTGCAATTTAATTTTTTATATTATGTCATTTTCCTGCATAGACAATTTGCCAATATCAAGTGAGAAGACACATTTATTGAACGCAAAGTAGCAACCAAGCTCGGGAGAATCATTTGTGTATCACTCAAATAATAGTCCTGCCCGTTACTCGAATACACAACACCTCGACGCAAAAGCACACGCGGCGCGACGGGGCAACCGTTTTAACCGCTAGACCAACCGTACACTCAGGTAAAAAAAGTGCATTTGTCACACATTGGCATGGGCGAAGTTGCCTATATAGACATATGTCATATAAAAATGAAAAATGATTTGCTATTAATCTTTTAAACGTCAATGTATTATTTAAATATCTAAATTTTATTTATGTCATAATTATCATATCACAATCATTTTACATTTTTTTTTACTTTCATATAATTTCTTTATCTAGTAACAAAATATAAAAATACTGAGAGGACAATGTTAAAAATTAAACTAAATAAAAACAGTAAAGTGTTCATTGTGGTTTAAAGAACAAAGAGCAAGACTGTAAAGAGAAAATGCTTTAGAAAATTCACGTTATTCACTAAGGAGCTTTATACAGAAACAAGTAATATTATTAGAACAGTGTATCTCCAAGCTCGAGGTTCAGAGACGTAGCAGTTTTCGTTGTAATTAATTAAGTGCGGTGCACTCTATCGAATTAACGTCAGAGGGCGCACAATCAGTTTGCTTCCACACCGCTAATGGAGGTTCATTGAAAACGCTTTTTAATTGTCTGCTATAACTTTGAATAATTTCAGGTAAAACAATTTTTAGGTTTTAACTGTGAAGATTTTTGTTTTAGTTTCTTTATAGGTTTAGCGTTATTAATACAATCTCAACCGTTGTAAAATAAAGATATGGTCCAAGATAGTGGATACGCTAAACTGAATGGCAGTACTGGCTTTCAAGTGCAACTACCGGAACACACCTATATTTATTTGGCAACAGATTTTGTAACTTGAGGATGGTGAGGATGGTAATCACTAATCCTGCATTACTTATAAACAGGTTCTAAATAAATACATAGAAAAGTGACTATACTAGATTTGATGAGCTTAATACTCTGTACATTGATAAAATAAAAGCAGCGGTTACCACCGAGACATTAGCAATGCAACAACGACCATCACTGTCACGATTTTTTTTAAGGAATAGCGGGCAAATGATGATGGTGAATGAACACTGCCACTCATGGACACTCATAACACCTGAAGAATCGCAGGTGGGTTGCTGGCTTTATAGGAGACACTGGCTCTCACGTGCCACTGCTGGAACACACCTAATGGTATTTGGCAGTAGATTATCTACTTGAGGGTGGTAACTAGCCAGGCGGGCAATAAAAAAGCCGTACCATTATGCAAAATAAGTTAAAAGTAAGTTAAATAAAGGTAAGTATCACGAAGTTTTATTTTTAACCTGCTAGTGATCGGTTCAGTTCACGGACTTGGAGACTGCCAATAGCTTAATAAAAACAAAATCAAAATCAATAAACAGCCATGACTATGTAGCATTTATTAAAGACAGTAGTATATTTGCAGAACTTGAGGTCTTCGGCTGAAATCCTGTCATTCCTTGACACGTAAAGGAATCAAAATATATTATTGTCATGTTCAACTTCGCCACATCTGAAAGGTATAACTTTGTAAATAAATATATATAAAATAAAAATTATACTTAAAAAATATAGCGAAATAACCAATGAATACGATTAAGTTAGGAAGCTGATTATTAGCTTTCATTCGGCTGTTATCAAATTACTCCGGCTCCTCTGTCAATAAAGTAATTTACTCTTGAGTGTTTTCAAATTATAAACGGTAAACTCTACCTAATAAATTTTCACCGAAAATTTTTAGTGACTATTTTCACCTGTTTCAAACTCCCTATGATTAGATATAATTATAGATATAGAGAGATGATTAGATATATATATATATATATATATATATATATATATATAGATTAAATATAATATAATATAATTATACCTATTAGAGTTGACAATTTAATATGTAACTCGCACTTCTGCTCGAATAAAATTTGTTTGTTGTTTTAATTTTCTTTAAAATATATACTTTTAAACGTAGAAAAGCTAGATTTCGTTAAAGATTTGCATGATTTGAACACTAGAAATCGTGACAAACTGGCCACCCCCTATTTTGGACTCAGTAAGATCAGTAACAATTTTTTAGGTAATAGTGTTAGGTTTTACATTGAAGTCCCAAAGCACGTTACTGAATTGCCGGATAGTACGTTCAAGAGCGATGTCAAAAAATGTGAAGATCGAGTTTTTTACCGGTTCTCCTCGATGACTACGTTAGTTTTCAAACCGGCAGTAGTTTTGAAGTTCATAAGCGCCTTATTAGAGCCTAAATTTAATAAAGACATTTCGATTTGATTTGTTTTTTATAACCCTTGTAACTTCATTATCTAATGTAACAAAATTGATATAATAAAACTACCTCTGTTCACGACTTCATACAGGTGAAATTAAAACATTTCATTATTCATGCTCGGATTTGTTTCAATATAACTTTGACCCTATAGATGGTAGCGTGATGATAAATAGCCCAAAGCCTTCCTCAATGATTGCGCTATCGAATTAAAAACTATTAAATCCGACTAATAGGTATTAAGATTAGCGCGATTAAACAAACTTTTCTGCTTTATAATATTAATATAGACAATTAGTAAATACATCTATTTAAAAAACTGGTTCTTCTGTCAGAACAACAATAAAAAAACCATTCCCTTTTTTTACTAAGACGCCGTTTAAGTATTACGTAACGAAATTTGGGGGAATAGGGCGGGGAGATAAATCCTCAAAATTTGTGTTAACTAATACTCGAACGGCCCTAAACTGTGATTGTTCTGTGCTTATTAATATTTATGTATTATAAAGTAGCTTTTTATCATCTGTTTCATAAAATAGACATGGATAAAATATTTACACACACACATAATAAGAAACTAAACAGAAAGCAGTAGTTCTCTATACACTCCGTAGAATTTATACCGTACTATACCTAGTCTAGTTATATATGAGGGAATTAAAGCGAGCGCCATTTGTATGCAGATGCTAATACCGGACCCGAAAATACTGAGACATTTAGAATTCCAGTAATACGGTCAATTTATATTGCCGAGTAGTGCCTAAAGCAAAGTTGTTTATAACGAAAATTCTAATAGTATTATCAATTTTGTAGGTTTCTCTAGTTTGTTAAGATTTCATGCAGTAACTTCTCAACCGATAATCATGAAATTCTGCATACACGTTGTCAGAGATACAGAAATGGATATCGGGTACCTTTCATCTTTTAAAAAAGTAGTATTGCTAAATAATTGTTGGTAAGACACGGGTACAGTTAGTATATTACAAATTTTGCACTGTTTAGGATACGTTAAATGAATGGAAAGAAGGGTAAAAAGACATAAAATGTACATAGAATTAAGGTAGCAAATGCAAGGTAATTGTACTTGAAGTTAAGTAAGACTCTACAGAGAGTCTAGAAGAAATAAATTAGTATTGAGTTTCGTCGCCGACGTGGGTCGTTACCCTGAGTTGTACGTACAGGCTCAAGACCTGAAACTTTTATAGATTCACACATATTTATGTGTTCCATAAGTGGTTGTACCTTGTAACCGAACAAAGAGAATGCTATGCCTTTTTATAATCTAATCTATATTCTCTATGTATACTATAAGATAAGAAAATCAAATATCCCGGATCACTGAGCCGTGGATACGTTTATACAATCGCACCGTGTTAATGAGAAGGCCCGGTTCGATTTGGACATTCCGGGATTAGGACGATGTTCTGCTCTAACAGCCGCCGAAGGGACAACTGACGGATTTAGAATTGATTACGTGCTTTTTTTATTTAATCATGGAAAAGTTTTTTGTGGGGCTTCGGTATAGGCCGCTGTCGGTTTTACATTATGTATTCCTAATATGTACAAAAATTACTTGGAACTAAAGACAAAATTCTATGAAATCCTGGTTCCGTCACTTGCAGGTGCAGCCAAGATTTTATGGAACATACCCTGGTCCATTATATTAAGTCCCAAATGGCTATGATAGCCTCCTTTGAGGTCACTTCCGTTCACATTCCATGAACTGTTGCAAGTCTTCGATAAATCCACACTTTGTGCAATTGAGTGATACACTTTTTACATGCTAATTATAATTGCTCATCTATCTGCTACGGCTATTACAAATTGCCTGACAAAAAACTAGTGTATACAATTTTTTAAAATAAAGTTAGCTACTAATTTAATATAGAATTGAAAGAAAAAAATTGGCAGCATTAAAATTATAAATTTAAAAATTGCTTGCATGTGCTTAGTGCATAGTGATAGCGACACAGTCAGGCAAGGATTTCACGACCCTCTATTTTGATTCTAGATAAACATTGAATCACCCGGGATCGCGACATGTGTCACTCAGGCAGATTTTACACTTGATGGTAGCGTTGGTTGACTACCCTTTGACGTTAGACAATACATAAAGCGTCATCAGTATTAAATGATCGGGTGAAATAAAATAATGTGATGAATTTAAATAGAAACCAATGCATGACTGATAAGATGCTGACAGAAACGAAAACTAACTTGTTGATAATAGTGTCACTGCGAAACCAGAGAGTAATAAATTAAAATAAATTCTCAATTCCAAGCGATGATAGATCAGTGGTAGTGTGTAGGAACGCCGCGTCATAGGAGGTGTATTCGAATCCAACCACCTACAATGAGCTTCAGCTTTCGGTGAAGGTAAACATCGGAGTCAAACCCTAGTTTGGTGGTAGGAGTTTTTCTAATGCTGTCCTGGCTAGCTACCATCCTGAAGTAGAAAATCGGCCGCCAAACACCAATAGGTGTGTACCGGTAGTTGCACTTGAGAGAAAACCTCTCCTATAAAGGCCGGCAACGCACCTGCGATATTCCCTGGTGTTGTAGGTGTCCATGGGCGGCGGTGATCACTTACCATCAGGTGCCACACTAGCTCGTTTGCCTCCTTATCAATAAGAAAAAAGAATGAAAGAAATAAAGGCAGAAAGAAATCATTTATCCATAATGCACAACAACACACATTATACAGAAGTAGATAAAAAATACATCCCGTCATTATAAAAGGATGTCCAATTCAGCATATGCTAAAGTATGCTAGGAAGCACTCAGCGTCGATTTTCAGCTGGAACCCGGTACAAATCACGGTACGTAAGAAACAATAATTTTATAGCTAGTAATCTGTACTGTGCTTCAAATAACGTAGAATACCTTTAGTTTTAACAGCAAATTTTTCTGATTCTACGAATTCGCAGACCCGTTACGGTAATAAACGCAATCTACTGCTCCTCCTGTTACCCCGCTTGTATACTGCGAAAGCTAATTTTGTTAACTCTAAAGCCCTTTATCGGGCATAAAATTACGTGTAGTATCGTTTAGGCTTTCACGAATTACGTTACTTTTACAGGCGCTTCTCTGTTATTATATTTTTCAGAAACGACAGTATACTTTCTGTCGTTAGAAATGTTTATTTCTATTTTACTTGATACACTGAGGGCGAGGGCTAACGGATACGAATAGGACATGATTTCTCTTGTTTTATTCTTGACTAGCTTATACGTGGGGTTTCGTTCGCATTAATATTGATTTTGTGAAACAATTCGGATAACGAAATTTCTTACAAAGTTTATACCTCGCATTACCCCACATTTAATAAGGTTTCTAAAACAAAAAATATAACCTATCACCGTCTTCTGGTTCTCATCTACCTCTGTGTCGAAATTTATAATAATCGATTCAGCGGTTTAGGCGTGAAAGCGTAATAAACAAACAAACTCACTCTCACATTTATAATGTTAGTAAGGACAACGATAGGTTTTAGTGTTTGACTACAAACCTACTTAATGTTGAGTGACGTTTTGGTCTAACACATTTATAGAAATTTATTGGTAACAGATTTCAACTCAAGGGTGGTAACTAGCCAGGCAGCCATTGGAAAATACCTTACTATCACGATATGGTTTTATTTCCTAAATGGTTCAAGCTAGGGGATTCATATCACATCGAATTGAACCACCATTGCCGTAATCTTACTAATATTATTAAGTGAAAGTGAGCTTGTTACGCTTTCACGCCTAAACCGCTTAATCGATTATGTTGAATTTTGGTATGAACATAGATGAGAACCAGGAGACGCTGATAGGTCTCGCGAAAGCCTTATTAAAAGTAGGGTAAAGAGTTTGTATGAAACTTCTTATAGAGTCATCCGATTTAGTTGACTAATCAATATTAACACGAGCGAAGCCGCACGTCAAAGCTAGTAATAATATACTTTAAACCAAATTAAATTGTATGTAAGTGCGATCGCTGGTTACTTTAAGTTAAAGAGGTACGTATTTATCTATCACATAAATTACGTTATAATTGATTCCTGATATGTATAACTATGTTCAAATAACTAAAGGTCCTGATAAAGTGAGACGATATCAACGACTGTACATATAGTAGTGAAATCATAGATCACCATAGATAATTATATGGTGGGATCTCGCAATTGTTTCTGATTGGATCGCGACCTTCATTTATTATTTTAGTTAATACATTTATCATAGCTTAAGTAATAAAAAACGACAATACCTACCTTTTGGAAAATATTTCAATTTTTAATAGAAACGACAAATAACAACAGCTACTTTGCAATTTGTTTACTTTCGTAGACAGCGGCGACCGTCTTCTTAAAAGGCGACACGACATAGTAAATCTCTGTGATAGAATTTCCTAAGCCTTCCTAAGCTACTCTATTTTTCACGGCACATTTATTGTGGTGGGAATGTCTTCGGAAGGGTCTCTTACTTTTTATTCTAACAAATATATAAAGCAGTGTTAATCTCTATGCCGAGCAGCTAATTTTCCGTAGATCGAGCTCGGATTAAGAAAAATGAAAATAAAAAAGAACTCTTAAAGAGAAAAACCAATGTATTCCTTAAAACAAGGATAAATGTTAAGTACAGCGCTTGGTGTTTTATTCTTATTGTTCCTTAAGATAAATCCCAGTTAGAAGCGAGAGGTCGTGAACTCTAAGGAAATAAATCCACTTTTTGTGAGGTCGGCGACCCTCTCGTTCCTGCGGAGGTTATTTGAGTACCCGAAATTGGTAAAGTTTGTGGTAAAACATCGCGTGCCTTCAATATTTCAGTTCTGTCCATGTGAATTTACTATTCATACATAGTTTGGGATAGATGAATAATTGTGGAGCAAAATATGTTACGGAATTGTTTGGAAATTCTAACTTTATACGAGTCTTTTATTTGAAATGGGTCGTTGAGGGCCGAGTTAACTAAATAATTGTAGGTAAAGTTAAATTTCTGGAGCAATTTTCATCCGCAATAACATATTTGTGAAAACGATCTGTGTAATAACGGAAATAACTGTTAAAATTAGGTATATCTATTACACATGAGGTTCCCTTTTACTTATATTTCACTTATCAATATGACCACTCTCTGGAATAAGTTTAATGTATTCTTTTATATTTTACTTATTTTTTATAGTCAAGGTTTAGCGTTATGTTCACAATTTCACCTGATATTAAGTGACGATGTGGTTTAAAGTGCTGGTCACGCTAAGCCTAGTGGACGGACTGACTCTCAAGTGTAACTGCCGGAACACACCTATTGGTATTTGGTGCAGATTTTTAGCTAAAGTGTAGATAGCCAGGCGGGCATTATAAAAAGTCGTACCTCCAAGCTTGAAAATTGAAAATTCAAAGGTTTAGTAAAATAGTGTGTGTATATTTTCCATCAAAGATTTAGTTTTTCATTTTTTATCGCGATGGGATACTAATGTAATGAATATGTAATGTAACAGTAATGTGTTTTGCATTTTCATAAATTAAAACGTTCGCTAATCAATTAATGTTGACGTTTAAAGCGTCTATATAAAAACCAGCCAAAAATTTGTCGTTTTATTTCAGGAATTTTTTAAGACTTCATCTATATAGGCGTGTTTCACATGAGTATATAAGGCGATATTGTTATATTCAGAAAAACGAAAATTAAATTTAAAGTGATAAGGAAACTATTACAAACAGTAAAACTGAACGTAAAACAGAAAATTCAGACGGGTAGTTTACGAGATTAATCATGTGCCCAATCATTTTACTATAGAAAGAAGTATATAAATACGAATACGAGAAATAGCGTATGTTTATTATATAAAGAGTAAGCCGGGATGCTGCAATGATTTAGTTACTTTCCAAAGAATAGAAAACAAAACTAAAAGTTATACATTTTTATCTTGTAGAAATGCATGCATGGGTTTATACAAACAGACATGAATGAATGGAGGAATTATGTATATACTATTTTTAAGACTTTCATTTTTAACTTGAAATTAAGGAAACCATTTACATGTAATGTATTCACGCAACAAATTTATTTAAAGTAAAAATTATTACAGAACATCTTTATATTTACTGGACACAAACTACACACAGATACATATATTACCTAAAGTGTCCTGACAACATAGAACTGCACAGTAAGCCTGGTAGCCACGATAAAGTAGAAGCCTCGGTGCAATCACCCCGCCGAGTTGGGTTTGAGTCCCGCATAGGGCAATTGTTTGTGTGATCCAGAAATAGTTGTTTTGAGTTTAGGATTTACTTTGGCGCCGTTAATTGTTTTTACAAAGTCTATCACACTTGACATCGGCGATATTTCTAACGTAGGCTGTCATGTCATGATTTATAAAAAAACACGTAACAAACACATCGCGATTTAAAACTCTTTGATAACATGTTATATAAAACATTTTTATAAAGTTCGTTAGTCTACTTTTTATAACGAGCAAGAAACCGATCGTATATTTTTCCCGCATCCGTATTAAACGTGACGGGTGTAAGAAATGTTTTCGAATATTACAAGAGGGTTAAGGGAAAGCTGTACGCCGAGCGAGGCGATAACAGAAAAGTCTCATGAATTAAATATTTCTCTGTGAATGCGTCGGTTAAAAATGTATAAGATATAAGCTGTGTGTGGTATATAAAAAACTGGTAACGAATTAAAAAAAAAAAAAATGGCAACCGTTGATACCGAGTTTTACTCATACTCGCTAAGTACCGTTACAAAATACCCGATGTTAGATAAACTATAGAAAAAAGTAAGTATGCAATTCAAAATAATTAATTATCTGACACAAAACTTTTTTGAAATAAAGCCACCGTTTCTAATACTATGCTAACTGAATAATGTAATAAGTTTACAAATACTACAATTAAAGAATACTTTATTGGTTTAACGTTATGGCTGCAACATCACCTGATTTTAATTAATGATGTGGCCAAGACCAAGGACACGTTAAGCCTAGTGGAGGGACTGGCTCTCAACTTTGGCTTTCAAGTTCAGGGTAGTAGCGCGGGCATTAAAAAAACTGCTACCACCATGCTATGATGTCATTACGATTTTTTCCTTCACCAAAAGCTCAGGTTCATTGTAGGGAGTCGAACTCACGTTCATTGACGCGGCGGCCGTATACATGAACTGATAAAAATATCATACCATATACAATTTTAAACTAAATAAAACCTAAGTGTGTAATATAGTTTATAGCAAGTAGTAAAACAATTCTTTAATATCCATAAGTTAACATTTGAATTCAGGAAGATTTACTTAAAGATATTTTTTCAATTCCACTAAACGAAACCCATCCACGCGGGAACAGAAAACCTTATTTTCAACGTAAATAATGGGCCCTGTGCAGAGTTATAGAGATAGAATAAGATTGTGTGAGTTTTATGTGACCCAGTATGAGGGTTATTATAACAACTTTTACCGGAAACAAATTATTCACGACAATACACCTACTTTTTTCATAGAATTGTATTTTTGCCTAACAAGTCGTACAACATAATATCTGATTCTTTTATTTTTATTCGCGTTTACTCATATTTCTTTACGTCATGTCTTGACAATACCTACGCAGTTCTTATAAGCGAACCCAATTAGTTACAAAAATATATATACACTAGGTTTTCTTGCGGTATCGTACGCGTGGAACTAGGTAAAAATAGATTTAACCATATTTGCCTATTTTTCAATACAGTTTTACTCCTTTTGGTGGCAACGTGATGATAAATGACCTGAAATCTTTCTTAATGATTGTTCTATCAAATACAAATATATTTTTTAAACCGACTGTTAGATCAGCGCGTTCAAACAAACAAAATTTTACGCTTTGCAATATTGTATAAATTTATCGTGATACTGAATTTTTTGTTGTAAACTCTTAAATCACAATGAAAACAATTTATTTATGTATTAAGAGATAAATTATTGATTCGTTTATTTTAATTAGCGTTAGCGGAATTCTATCTCCTTCACATCATGACAATGCCTACGTCGTTCTTATACAGGAAACCCATTAGCTACAAAAAATATAATACATTTCTCGTACATTTTATTGTATTTCTTGTTATTAACTAGAAGATCGTAGAGAAAATAATTTATTTTTGTATAAAGAGATAAATAATTGATTCATTTATATTTATTATCGTTACGGGATATTTGTCTTCGTCACATCCTGTCAAAACCTACACTGCTTTTTATTAGTAACCAATAAGTCAAGAAAATATGTACTTTTTATGTGAAACAGTATCTCTTCTTATTAACTCGAAGATTATCATAAAAATAACTGATTAAGAAATTAAGAGATAGATGTTTTGATATTTAGTTTCGTTAGAGGATATCTGTCTTCGTCACATCCTGACAAAACTACTAAATGACTAAACTAAACTACATAAATAGTCAAACTAAACATGTAAATAATAACTAAACATGTAAATAATACATGACTAAACTAAATAAATAGTCAAACGCGATATATACATTTTCTTCTCAGCTTATGCATCAATTTTCTTTTTATTTAGTAGATAATCATGGACATTAGAATCGTCAGTAAAAAAAGTCTAGTACTTTTTCTCTCCTATGCGATCCGAATTCTGTTGTACTGCGGATTTTCCTTTCTTGTTTGTCGTTATTTAGATGCATAAATATTATTAATTAATTGAAAACATTTTTTTCTAACTTAACGAGAATCTTTTAAAATTTTCAATAGCGATTATGATCGAATGATTTACATACTTTTCGAATATTAGTATATTTTAAAATTATAATATAATTATTATAATCTTAATAAATATTCAGAGACCATATTATTGGGTTAGTTTATTAATGTGTTGTTATCTATTCGTAGGGGAAACATAAGTAAAGGAGCCCTGGTGTGTAGCAGAGATTACGGAATCAAGCTGGACCGCGCAGTGCGATGGGCGGAAGTTAGATTCGAGTCCATATACATTTATTAGAGTAGATACATTATTACGTCTTCATCTTCTTAGCCCTTATCCCACCTAGGCAGGGTCGGCACAACATGTTTTCTTCTTCCACTCAATTCTATCAGCCGTCATCTCAGTATTTACTCTTTACATATACATACATTCATTATTACGTATAATTTTTAAATTTAAGTTTGAGTACAATAATTGTTTAATTCATTGTTGTTGTTCTTTTTTTATCTAGCAAGACAGTGACTGCACTGCATCTGGTCTTAAGTACAGTACAATTCAAATCAGCGATGACAGACATTGAACCAAAATTCACTATCAGTCACCGCTGTCATGCTGGCCTGCTTAGATACCTTTTCACTCCTCTTTTAAAGGACTCCATGCCATGGGAGCGTGGTAACATACTGATGGGAGGACGATTCTACAGTATAACGGTACGACATAAATGTGAATCAGCAAACTTTCATCTTAACACTGTTACTACACATGTAGTTTCCTCTGAATGTTTTATGTATCGGTAGTTATTAATTATATAAAAGAAAGAGAATATAAAATTTGTTGGTTAATAAGAACATTAATTAATGAATATTCATTTTTATACAATTATTATGAGATAGCTCTTTAAACTTAATATTAAAATCTTATTTAATATCTTAATATTAAGTTAAATTGCCAGAAATAACGGTGGTAGTTATAGCGACGATTGTGAGAATTACTTAAATAAAAAATATTTATTGGCCATTGTGGTCCTTAATTAAGTTACCCTGCTATACTTTATTATACAGAGATTAGTTATATACTTTATATTAAGTACCACTGATAAGACTTCATTGATTACATTCTAACTGATGATATCATTGCCTTACCTAAAGTTATTTCCCAAGAGTCTGGCTCCTGAAAAGCGATACCAGAAAAGATAAAGTCTACTTACTGTACACAATAAAAGCAATTTCAACTTAAATTTGTATAGTATTTAGGAATGACATTGTACTCACAACAATTGAGCATAAGTATTTTTACTGCCCGTGTTTTTATACTTTTAAATACATGCAGATTTCGTGAATTTTGAGATTTCAAAGTTAGCTTTCTGAAATATTACATGAGATTAATCTAATTGTTAATAAGGCTGTCTTAATAGATTGTTTATTTATTTATCTCAAACAAAATATTCATGCGTCTCCGCTAGTTTAAAATTTTTATATCGTTATAATCCACTATTGGACCTATTACTCTGTTACGTTATATATAAAACATTCTAAAAGATTATAAGAGAGCACATCCATAATCTCAAACAATTAAAAAATTATCATAAATTGATTCTTTGGTTTTTCAGTCATTAGTACAAATGCGAACCAACAGATGGATCAAAGAGACTTTGCTTATGTATATTACAAAACTTCCAGTAAGTTTAAACTTTTATATTTCCAAAGCTACAGGTAGGTACGTTAGAACCTAACTAAAACACACAAAGTCATATTACAGCGTTGAACCCTTTAAAACAGATTCCACGATCATGTATGATTAGTGAGAAAAACGCAAACAAAGTCGATGATACCTACTAGTACATAAATACAAATAAACAAAAAAAATACCTATTGTAACTGAAAAGGAAAATAAGAAGTACTTCCTGTACCGTTAATAATCTTATTTTGTATTTAATTAGTCAATATTATGAATCCACTCGCTTCAGCTCCTATATAAACAGGAAATGTTCTGCCTTAAGGAGGATATATCACCGTGGCAACAGTCACCATGGAGATTACACCCATAAATCAGCGGAGCGGATGGAAAATCACACGCGTTTACTGCCACAGGGTATATGTACTCAGCAGTAGGTAAGTTTTGTATACAAATAAATTCTCGTCCATGTTTTCCATTGCAAAATTGATATATATATATTTTTTGCGACCTGACATACGCTGTTAGCCGTAAGGGCTTTGACAGCTTTACCGAACTTTTTGGGGCGAATGCTGAGGGCACTCAGCCCTTAGGCAGCGGGCGCAAGTATGCCAGAATGTCCGAACCTCGGCTTGAACTGCTGCCGGAATACGAAAAAAGATTCGCGAGCCTAACTAATCAACAGGACTTAACTTACTAAGTTTAGTGGTCCTAGCCATGATATCGGGCAAGAAATAGTTTCTGAGGCCGAAAACGGTCAGGAATTCGTCATCATTTCATTTTATATTTATATATATATTTCATGAATAAGGTTCATGGTATCCCTGTATGACATTATTGCCACGATAAGCATTCATATTTTTGTATACTTCATATGTTTAGGCGTGATGACCACAATCGCACATAGTGTAAGATGACCATGTGGTCCAAGATGGTGGACAAGCTAACCCTAGTTGAGAGACTGATTCTCAAGTGCAACTGCCGGAACACACCTAAAGGTATTTAGCGGTAGATTTTTATCTTGCGTGTTGTAGCTAGCCAGTCGGTTTTTAAAAAAGACAATAATAATAGATAATAGACTCATGTATAATATTTACAATTTATATGCATAGTCTTCTTCTTTTACAGTGATCTAAGGTAGAAGACCAAATTGTAATACTACATATAATTTAACTGTGCCCAAAGTAGAGGCGTAAGTGTAAGCGTATATCAAACAGCGACGTGATGTGAGTGCTGATGAAATGAAAATAAACAGCTGCCTACCCACCGCACTCCGCTATATCCATTAATAACACATACGTACCTTACCTACTGTATAAAACTTACGATATTGGATTTTATTCACTACCCTTTCATACTGTTCCGTATGACTGTATATAACCTTTTTCCGCATTACAATAAATATTTAAAATTATCGGAAAATGTTCTGTTCTATTAAAATATGTTAGTGCTTTTATTACTGTTCTATTAGTGTACTAGTGAAATGCCCCGGTTTCAGACAGACATAAAAAAACTGTTGTTCCGATCACTACCAAACTTCACGAGAATACCCACTGAGCTAGTCTAAATATTGGCTAGAAATTGAATCAAAATCGATACAACTATTTGGAGCTACATCGATTTTTATAATATATATATGTGTGTATGTGTAAAAAGTGTATCTGTGTCAGTTCCGATGGATGACGGGGGATAATTCCTTAAGTAGGGTTATTTAAAACGCGCAAAGTAAGTTGCACAGCATAATATAATGCTTGTACTAATCTCACTCTTTATCAAATTTTCATACCGTGGGCTGGACATTAAAAATTGATTCTTAAGCAATAAGCCCAAAAATATATTAAAGCTTTTATAACGGTTTTCAATTCAGCAACTAGTCAGGTACTAGCGAAATTTTAAATAGACTAATAAAGCCATTGTCAATGATTGATCTATCAAGTACAAAAATATTTATTATAAATAATCCCTAAGTTCCTAATCAGTGTGTTCAAACAAACAAACTTATCCGCTTTATAATATTACTATAGATTTTAGATCACTTTTTTGCACATCCTTACTAATATTATAAATGCGATAACGAGTTTGTTTGTTTGTTACGCTTTAGCGCTTAAACCACTAAATCGATTATTATGAATTTTAGTATAGAGATCAAACTTATTGGTAGTGACGTAAAGAGAGGTATAAACTTTGTATCAAACTTTTTATTGCGTCATCGGATTTGTTTGATAAAATCAATATTAACACGAGCGAAGCCGCGGGTAAAAGATGGTACTGTATAATCAGGCATCTTTAAAATTTTACCTTTACCATTTTTAATTTACCATCATAAGCGTTACCTTGTAACAGGCATAACCATTATCCGTTACTACAGCGATTTTTCTCTGGAAAAAATGACCGTATTATTTTAATAGCGTCCCATTTAACCGTTCAGAATAAACTTTAAAGCTCGCCATTGGAACGCCGCGCCTCGCCGATGCGACGGTGGATCTGGCTAATGAATTCCCTGGATTCACTCCTCTCTCACCCGAATTAATCTTATCATACAAATCCCTACTTTTACTTTATAAGCAGGTAAGAAATCGGAATTCTTTTTAAGAACCTAACCTAATAAATAAATGCGAATGTGAGAATTGTTTGTTTGCTTATTACGCTTTCACGTTTTGAGTGCTCAACCGAACATTATCTACTTTTTCATACGTGTTTTAAGGAATACAAAAAAGAGAACAGAGATCGTTTTATCTTGAAAAAAGTACTGATTTCGAGGGCTAGAAAAAAACCACGCTCACGCGAATGAAGTCGCTATCAAAAGTTAGCATTAAGTACGCTGTGTCTCAATATATACATTATTAGTAAAATATTTAATAATTTTTACTTTAATAATAACCTTTATCAATGGTTGCTCTATCAAATATAAAAATAATTTTTGACATATGGCTGGTAGTTTCAACAAACAAACTTTTCCACTTTATAATATTTATAGTTACATAATTTTACTAACCATAAGAATATAGGTAAGGCTACTTCTATCTACAGAAATGTAGCTAAGACTACATTTAGTTATGTATCACTCGATACGTCAAGAAACGGAGGGCCCCAGAGACCCGTCTGCCTTTTAAAATTTCACTCTGTCGGAGTTCTCTTTTTTAGTATAGATTAACGTAAAATAAAATGGTCGAGTTTTCACGTCGCGTTATTTGATTACTTATTACGCTGATGAGTTTGTGTTGAGTAAATACAATTTAGCGACGCTGGGTTAACGAAGTTACCGACTTCACGAAACAACAAAGGGTTGTCGATCTGTGAAACGTGTGGTGTCCCGGTTAATAATACCTTGAACAGACATTCTAGCCATATTAATGAATCGAGTTTTTTTAAATACTTTATAAGTTTAGTGTTATGGCCACAGTCTTAACTGATGTTGTGAAGTGACGATACAGCCCAAGATGATGGATACGTTAAGACTAGTGCAGAAACTGGTTCTCAAGTGCAACTGCCGGAATATTTCTATAGGTATTTGGTGGCAGATTTTCAACTTGATGGTAGTAACTATCATGGTGAGGCTATACCACCATGCTATGGTTACATCGCGATGTTATCCTTCAGCGAAAACCCAAGCACATTGCAGGGATTTGAATTCACGTCCCAATGAATCAATATGCGGCTCTGGTATACTATCAACTAAGCCATCATCGCTTCTAAAAATGAGTTTTTGTCCAAACCATAATTGGCAGTTTAGTGTACATGTGTAGTTGCAAATAAATACAAACCAATAAATGTGAATATATATGTGATTACACGAAAACAATTAGGCAGGTTTTGATGAAATTTTCAGGCAATATTCAGTTTAGCTCGAGGGTGATTATGAGAAGTTATGTTGCGCTCAAATTAACAGATTAATTATTTTTTTTCATATGAGGCCGGGGTTAGTCGCTAGTAAATAATATATTATGAATTATAGTATATTAGTTGCTTAGTGACCATGAGCTTTGTGGGCTTTGCTTAAATTGAAATTTAATTATTCTTCTGAAATTTTGACCCTGTATTAAGGAAATAAATTATAGTATTAATGCAAAATATTAATTATTTTGTTTATTATTTATGAATAATAATATAACGTGAGATTAATCATTTAGTCAAATCTAAATAACAAGTTTTAACAATTCAGTTTACGTAGGTAAATCAGAGGCAGTCTAATTGCAACGCTTAAATAAGATTAACAGCTCCATATTCACTTAATATTATGGAATAATAAAAAAAAAAAAAGGGTTTTTTTTGTACTTGATTTTCTGTGAAAAAACATTTCCCAAACTCGTTACATTAGTATAAAACTTCAAGAGCAATGAAAGTCAAGTCATTGAAGGAATGACGTCCAATGAAACTCAGTAAGATTGATGTATATTGGCCCTTAGGTGGTTCGCGACTGTCGATCGATTACGCGAAGGGTGCGGGGGTATGGGGTAAGCACGGCGGAGACCGGGGTACATATCTGCCGCTTTACACGCGTTAGCGTCCGCTAACACGCCGGTAAAACGCTCACATTGCCGGCGTAAATGTGCCTGACATAGTACTGTGTACAGTTGGCTATTTTAGCTATAGGATTATTAACGTGTTCCTTGATAAGTAATCGATCTTAATTTTAGAATCGAAGACTTTCTATAGAAATATTATTAAGCGGAAAAGTTTGTTAGTAGAACGCGCTAATTTTAATAACTAACAGTCGAATTAAAAAAAAATCGTTATATTTGATAGAGCAATTACTGAGGAAGGCTTTAAGTCCACAACAGACGGAGCTATAATATATATTAATATAAGTTATAACAATGTTACGGTATATTTTCTATAGTAATGGGAGAGTGGCTACAGACGCAGCTGTGACTTATATTTTTGAAATGCTACCAAAATATATCGACAGATATAGTACGATATATAAAATATATTTAGAGTATATTTTAATATATTTCAAGAAAACAGGGTGTAAATCATTACGTGCACATGCAACGACGGCCTGTAGTTTTAGCAGATTTTAATAACAGTAAATATTTTTTCCCTGAGTTTAAGTTAAAATATAAATTTAAGCCAATGTTTTCAGTCGTTTAAAAACTATGAGCGTTATTATTTTAAATATTTTTATTTTCTATATGTGTGTTGCATATTATTAAAACGTTATAGCTTTATGTATTCCGTAAAAATAAAGCGAAGCATTATTTCTATTTTTTCTTGCCATTGAGCAGTTTCGAGGTGTTTATAAAAAAAGCTACTCTGTCATATAGAGCTGCGAAAAAGTTTACGGGTTATTGTTTGCATATAAATAACTACGGTGAATAGTAACGAAGCTCTATTGAAAAGTTACAAAAACGGGCAAAGATGAATATATAATTTTTAGTTCCACCCGAACGATGTCGCAAGCGTAGCTAGTGTTAGATATAAATGAAAGACTAGTAATAAAAAGGCGTGAAGAAAGGAGCAAAAGCAGAGTGGATGAAATGGTGACAGATCTCAGGGATTATTTCATTCACGAATCCTCCGGAAGCATAAGATATAAGTTTATGATGCCATTACATGATATGCATGTCGGGATTTGTAAATTGAATGTAGGGTAATGACAGAAATAAAATTGATGCGAATAAAGGGACAAAATTAACTTAGGGGACAGAATAAGTAACTCAGAGGAAGAATGAGAATAGCACCAGTATTAAAAAAAAACGAAATCAATAGATTAACGTGATATGGACAGGACGTGAAAAAGATGTTTCATTTTATATAATAGAAGACTGTTAGATCTGAAGATAGACAAATGTAGAAGGAGAAAAATACTGAGGAAGGAGTGCATGAACTGTATGAGAAATGTTATACATAAAAGAGTGTAACACAGAGATGACGCCTGAAAGGGAAAATTATGTATCGCCCCACTTAGACAAGAGAAAGACAAGAAGGTATTATTGATATAACTATGGCAACAGAAACGACAAGGATATATCTATTACTTTGAAAACTTTCGCATTTCATTACTGGCAATGCTGCGATCGCTGGAATTCAGTAGTGCGATTATTCCGGAACTGTTTACCGGATGATCGCGCAGACTCGGCACATTCAAACCACTACGCAATTTAATACTGTTGCTACGGAACCGTGCATAATTTTAATTCAAGGATATTGGATTTTTTCGGATAACGCCTGTCGTTCTCAATATTGAGCATATTCGTGTAACCGAGCGTGGTTTATTAATGGGGTGTAATAGATCTGGTTACAGTTACTCAAGAACCCAAAAATAGCTGTTAATTTTGTAACCTTTAGTGAAATATTTTGGTAACCAAGCTCTTTATCGACAAAAATCTATATAAAATTTTGCAAATAAAACATTATTTATATACTCAATTCTATCCGTAAGGTTTTCCGATAAACCAATTACATAATAATAGCACTGTTGGAAAGAGGCAGCTAGATTTCGAATAAAAATATTACATTATTATAACCTCGGCCCTACATTACAAGATTGTTTCTTACTTTGTTATTTTCCTGTCACAAACAGAATCAAGGCAATAATATGCTCCAACGAGCGGCCAGTATCTCAGACGATATACGGCTTATTCTCTGAATCTTATATCGTGGGGAATTGTTTGTTATAACTTGGCTATTTTTAATATAAAATAAATAGGATTTCTCTTACGACAAATGTAAAATAATGTATTTCGTGTAATATATTCGTATCAATATATTTTAATTATTATAATTTAATACACTTTCTTTAATAGTTCAAGTAAAATTAGGAGAGAAAAACATATTTTGAAACTAACCTTTTTTTCCTTTGATGTCTTTTACCTATGTAGTCAATGTTAAGCATGAATATTTCATACAAAAGCAATTCGTAGAAACGTAAATACGTTACTACGTAAAACTAATAAAACCTCGTGCGACTTTCGATACTTCGAAAACTGTTGACTTACTTTATTTAATTATACCAGCTGGCGATACAGAGCGTTTATATTCACTAATTTAGGTATTACTCAGTACTAAAAAATATCTAGGTAAAAACGACGTATATAATACCTTTTGATTAGTAAAATAAATTCAAGTATTTTATAATAAAAAAATACGTAATGGTCAGGTTTATACCATATTTTCTTGTAATTGCGAAAATAACGAAATCTTCTTTTTTTATTATTGGCAATTCGGTCTTCTTTAGAGTCTATAACTGCCATTTTTAAGTGATTAGATTTGGACATTTTAGACAGATGAAACAATCTTCAACAAGATGTTGACTCGCTTGTTGAAGCTCTTTTGGGAATTTTTGTGGCAACTAATATATCATGTTCCGAATGATTATTTATAATTCACTTCACTTATGCACTTCAGCTACACTATATCACGTAAAATGTCTCCTATATTACACAATACACGGGTAAATAACTAAGTATATGAATAAAAGTCATACCAAAACCTTCACGCTCTATAAGTCGCAAACTCTACAACTCCAATTTTTTGGCGTTTTCCTTGATGTTCGATATATAGAAGTTCTACTGTAATTATTTAGTTATTACTATTTGTGCCCGGTACACAATGTTATGTTATTGTAAAGCAAAAGGTCTTTACTTTTGTCTCTGAATCCTTCGAGCAGAGACTACAATATTTTAATACTGCCTACAATAATAATATTAATACAGTAGAATGTATGGGTAAGGGATGCATCGAGGACCTATTTACATAGAAAACTAGGTTTTAATTTATGTTTAAAATAAGTGAACAGTCACGCTCGGATCGGTGACGCACTGAATCATGTATGATGTCCTTGATGACTGTCTAATTTTATTAAATTAAAAATCTTTTATTGATTTCATTGAGATGAATTTCAGCATATCTACAAATGCCTGCAAGCAGTTTCAGGTCATTTTCTTTGTAATAACAAACAACGTATTAGTTTTATATTATGAAAAGAAAGCTACGATTTATACAGGATACAATGGTTTTGAAGATACACTAACAGCACTGTACGTAATAAAAGTAGGCCTCAAATAACAGACGATTGTTAAACATGGAATAGAAATTTGCATGTTCGCGGAAAGAGACGATTTCAGTGTTGTGACACCATCAAAGCCGCACGCAATCAAGAAGTTTAAACATTCTTCTAATTTACATAATTTGAAATTATCTGTATAGGTACTACCTATAGGTACCTGCGATTTGCAACTTCGTCGCGTGAATTTGAATTATGTTTCGTATAATTTGATAACGTATTTTCAACTTCGAAGATATGGTATTATTATGCTAAGTTTAACTTTCACAATCACAAGCATTCGTTATATCTGTTTAACCACAATCACATTGTAACAATGCATAAAGAAATGTATTTACTACAAAAGGTTAACTTTTTACCTCTCTCGGGAGAATTTGTTTCATTTTATGGGCTAATTCTCGTAATTTATATTCTATATAAAGGCAGTTTTTATAGATATTTTATTGTTTTTGTGTTTGGTCACTTTCTCATCTGATGTTAGTATGGCCAAAGATGGTAAATCTAATAAGAATACTAGTTATCAAGTGCTGTTGTGCGAACAAACCAAAAGGTGCTTGCCCACAGATTTTCAACTTGAGGATAGTAGTTAAACAGGGAGATATTCAAAATGCTCTAGCACCAAGCTGTATTTATATAATATTGTGTTATGTACATTTCTTATCCATTTTATTTTTTAATCAATATTATAAAAGTACCTATGGATTGATATTTTGTATAAGTTTTTAGGTGAAAACAGATTCAAATATCAATGCCGAATGTAAAAATTTTGAAGCGATGATAGCTCAGTGGTAGCTTTACGGAGTCCACGACACGGAACATGAGTTCGAATCCCTGCATCGAGCTGGAGTTGTCGGTGAAGGAAACATTATGATGAAACCATAGCATGGTGGTAGCACGTTTTCTAATGCTCGCCCAGCCAGCTATCATATTCAAGTTGAAAACTGCACTTGGGAGTTAGTCCCTCAACGTTTTTAACGTGTTCACCAGCTTTAACCACATCATTATTTAACATGAGGTGTGATTGTTGCCATAAAACTAAACCTAAAAAAAATACATTGCTTGATTATAATTTAAACTGGATCGTAGTAATAATTACATTATTTTGACATCCTGTTATCTGGTCTATACAACAAATTAGTGCATCGTTTATCAAGCTTCCGATGAAACAGAAGCGTCGGCCGCTCACTCCGGCGGCACAACACCAAATTGCTTCCATTAGAACGCATTAGGGAAGCCAGCCGGGACCAAGCAAACGCCTCGCTTCGAATAATTTGTGAGAGTTTAAAGTGTTTTCCTCCGTTACGCGTTCTGTTATGAAAAATAAATACAAATATGTTTCAACGCAGGGTTGTCGAATAGAATTCCGCGTAACAAAGCCTTTGTAATGAGTACGCATTATCTATTGTAGATTAATAGACAATAAAACATTGTCTGAGAGAGTAATCGTGCTCCATTGGTTATTATTATATTCAACATTACATAATTATTATCAATCATTGAAGCATATCTAATTATTTAGAGTAATGATAGCTAAACTTTTAAAGGTACATGAAACAAGTTCAGTTCAAGTTCTTTGACTTTAAAGAACCGTACATCAAATACTATGTTAATTAAAACAAGATTTAAGAATTTTTAAATATTTTAACTATTCCTTAGTTAATATTTACTAAAGTAAAGGGAACTCATTGCACAAATAGCTCGCCTAAAGACCTTAATTGTGGCAATTTTAAACTGGTATAAATATAAGGATTTTGAAATTATATATGAAAAAATTTAGTTAGAGTTCGTTATTTATTTTAAACTTTTACCAAGGCTTATACATGTGCAACATTAGTATTGCTGCATGAAATTATCCAAATGGTTATTTAGATCTGAAAATTCTATTTAAAAAATACGGCAGATGGTATGCGAGAAGCAAGTGACGGTATTTTAGCTGTTACAGATTGAATAAGCTCTTGTGATATTTATTTTCCATTTGAGTTTGTAGTAAATATACATCCCAAGTATTCGTATTTTATGTTTTTTTTTTGTTGCAGTGTATAAAAATGTTGACCGAAACTAATGAAGAAACATAAAATTTGTATAGTAGTTTCTTCATGGGATTTTTAATTGAAGGGAAAATGTGTGTTTGAAATTGGACACCTAAGGTAAATGACGTGCGTGACAAAGATTTACGTGGAATTTTTTTCTTAAATCTATTGACTTCAAATTAAGCGCATAGACTTTTAAATAAAAACAATTAAAATCTGTTTCATTATTTTTCAAATTTCATCTCCCCAGTGTGTATAATAGAAAATTAAATTCTGCATTAATAATTTTATTCCAATTTTAAGTAGATAATTGTTTTCTTCTGGACTTAAATTTTAAGAAAATGTTATCTTGAATTCTTATTCATTTAAAAATTGATTTCCGGACTAAGAAAACAAAGCTGCGATGCTAGCTAATGAAATATATTTCTATGTCTACGTAGATTTGAGTTATACGAACGATGTAATATTATAAAGTATTTCATTATTTTCAGATAATATAGTTAAGTTCACATTATAACAAAACGTACATTCATATCGATTCACCATTAATATCGAGTGCACCAGACAATTTTCAGTATACTTATGTGGTATGTAGTAGTAACTACATATATACACGTATGTATATATGGTTTCATGCGATTATTGATACACCGTGCACGGTAGCACAGTACATTATCGTGCTAAGCCGAACCGACAGGTGAGATACATATTATATGGGGTGAATCCACCCAATCGGTTATTGGCAACGGTTTATATGAAACGTGTTGAAACGCAACGTTTCTGACGTAAAAATAAAGGAGAAAGATAATTGATCAAAAGAGGGAGACATAGCATGAATAAGCTAGAATAGAATAAGAAAGTTGTAGGCAAGGCTTTTGCTTTCACACAATATGAAATAAATAAAGTAATTTAATAATAACAACAAAATACGTTTCTAATTAAAAGTTTCGTTTGTGTTTAGTGTAATGGATTGACCGAGCGCTTTTATATCAATTGTAATATTACTATTATATTTTGAATATTATTTTCATTGTTAATCTTGATAGCGTATTATTTTATTGAATCTAAATTTATTATGATTGTTTGATTTTGAAATAAATAAATCATGGTAACGACTAATTGTAACGGTTCCAAATTATACAATATACATTTAAAGTGCTTCATTGTTTTCTAATTTATGATCCATGCGCCTGATAATTTAGCCTATTAAATACACTTTAAAAACAAGCCCACTTAGAAAACCTCGTTAACCTCTTTAAAGCATGGATTTTCAAAAATTTAGGATTCGCATTCTTTCTCTTCGTACGTCTAACTGAATAATTTTAACTTGTGAGTTGCTAGATAGTCAGCACTACATACAATTATTTTCAAGTGTCATTTCGCAGTGAAGCAAAATTGTCGCTAATTGAGCATGCTCAGATATTCCTATAAACACCTAACCAAATTATATTTTTCTACATTTTACATAAAGAGTATTAAAAGATGTATGGGATGACAGTCTTGTGTAGAATATCGACGATATATATCAACACTAAATCTTATTATCAGAGTGTCTTAAAAACTTTCAAATTCACAAATATATTTGAAACACGACATTGATGCCTATTTTACATCTGATATTACTATCAGTATCAGTTTTTACAGACGCGATGTGTTTAATACTGTCTGATTAAGAGACTTACCGTTGAGATATGTCGTTGGTTCAGTATTTAGAATGTTATTACATACATTTTTTTATTATTCTTTATGTAAGCGAATAGAGGAGAAATATAATTTGGCTCGGGACTCTTATTGGCGTATATTTATCGTAAAAATGTAGTTGGATTAACCAACGTGTACTGATCAATGTATTTGTTCAGTCACCCCAAATATTCCCCTCTCTTTGAGATCAAAATATATTAGTATCATATAATGGTAAGGGAAAAGCAGGAAATTAAATTTTGTGGTTGATATTTTTGCATTGAGATGAAATTTGAGCTTTCAAGCGATGATGGCCCAGTTGATTAGCCTGACTTTTCGGTGAATAAAGACGTCGTGATGAAACAATAGAATGTTGGTAGGATTTTTTCTAATACCTACCTGGATAGCTACCATCCTCAAGTGAAAATCTGCCGCTAAATGCCTATGATATGTCGTGGCAGTTACGCTTGACAGACAGTCCCTCTATTAGGCTTTACGTGTCCACCATCTCAGGCCACATCGTCACTTACTATCGGGTCAGATTATGGCCGGAACGCTAAACCTACAGGTTTATGTATAGTTTTTGCACAAAAATAGATGATAAATATAAACACATTAATTTCCTATTTCTGTTATGAAAAGTAGGTTCCTTATGTGACTTAAGTAAAAATATATTTTTACATCGAACTCAAGTACTGATGAATAGGGATGAATGTATATTCAGACTGATATCAAATTATTATTTTTAAAATAAAACCACGCGTATAATTTACTATTCTCGGAACCGATGTACTACCGATGTTTTGAACACATACACTTATGTATAAAATACCAAAGGAGGAACTGCAGCATCACAAACAGTGGAACAGGGCTACGTATCATTAACTCTTCGCTGTTATTTCTGCCACATTGACCTTTGTACGGATCATTAAGCAATGAATTTAAAATGTTTTAAAAATGAGTCAGTTTTAATTAATGTTTTAGTATATTTATTTCTTATGCAAATAAGATATATATACCTCTTAATATATGTATATATATAAAACATGTATATATTAACGTTAATGCTTGGATCTAAAAAAAATATATATAACTATAATTTTTAATATAACAAAAATATATTCCATTGTTCAGAGGAAAACATTTTTTATAGTTAAGATTTTAGTGTTGTGGCCATAATTCCACCTGATTTTAACTGACAACGCGGCCTAAGTTGGTAGACACGCTAAACCTGTAGAGCGACAGACTCTCAAATGCAACTGTCAGAACACATCTATTTGGTAGGTATTGATTTGATTTGGCGACAAATTTTGAACTTGGGGTGTGGTAGCTAGCCAGGCGGCCATTAGAAAAAGCCCTAACACCATGCTAAGTCTTCCTCACGATGTATTCCTTCACCTAAAGTTTAAATTCATTGTAAGTGGATTCGAACCTACGTCCCTTGACGCGGCATCCGCATAAACTACCACTGAGCTATCTTCGATTCAAAAACTCACTGTTTTTCGAAAAGTGTAATTTTATTTTTGTTAACATCTTAAATGTAGAGTCCTCTCGATCTTGAAGCCTTAGGGTGAAACCTAGTTAGCCTATAGGAAAATCCAATCCTGCTGATAATACAAGTATACATAAATGTATATTATGAGATATTGATATTATAATGTAAAGGGAGGCTGGCTACGTTGGTAATTACCACGCTAAATATAATTGACAGGTGAGGAGGTCGGATTTAGGAATATTGTTTGGGGGAAATTTTCACTGTTATAATTTAATACAATCAAAGGATTTTATTGTTAAGATACGTTAATTTAAATTCAAAAAAAATCACCAGTTCCATTAAATTGAAAAGAATAGTATTGCGCGTCTTACAATTATCTGAGTTTGGTTGTTTCTAATTGTTTTTATATTCTACTAGATTTTACGAGCGGCTTTGCTCATGTTAATATTAATTTAGACAAACAAATTAGACGACGCATTAAAAAGTCTCATACAAAGTTTATCCCTCTCTTTACTACACTTGCAATAAGGTTTTCGCGAGGAAAAGTAACCTCCATGTGTCTCTACACCAAAATTCATCATAATCGATTTGGCAGTTTAGGTGTGAAAGCGTAACAAAATCACTTTCGCATGTATAATATTAAATAAGGATATCAACGTTTCCACATTATAAAGTAATACACTTCAAAAGAAAGTAAATACTTAAATAAATAAATATTTTGTTACATGGTCCAAATGATTAAATTAATTGCGGCTGAGCCCCGATTTATTTTGAATACAACCCTGGCACATGATCTACATATTGTATCACATACGCAATCAGATTAACAATATCGGCTTATATGGTTATTGTCGAAGGGGGTATGGATGTGGAGAGCAGAACGGAGGGGGGTACATTGATATAAAATGTACATTCTAGTGTGACGTCACATGAAACGTGATATTCATATTCTGTTATTGTTTTCAGTCTCTTTTGTTTACAGTGTCTCGTGTTAATGAGAATTTTAATGAGTCCAGAGTAACACGAGAGCAGATATAAATATAGGAACAAGGTAACGTACTACGTTACTGTGTGTACGTTACTGTGTTCCTATACCTATATCATCTTCTCTCGTGTTACAAGACCTCAAGTAAGGACGTGTTAAATAGCAGACGGTTAATATATTCAGCTATGTTTTGGTGTAGGTACATATTAATTACTGTGTAAATTTACCAGAATATATATCTGATAATTTATATATTATAATTTTATAATCGACGCGAACGACATTGGTACATTAAGAGTAATTAAAACTAGTGGACCCGTGGGAATAAGTTGTTCATTATCTTTTTTTTATTTCAACACAACATTTACATTGTTATATTTAACAATATCGGAAAGCATGATGATATATAATATATTATATTTGTAAAAAATAAAAAATGGCGGTCAATAACTAATGTAGTGTAATGCGTCAAATATACTTAAGAAGTTAAAATGTAAAAATAAAATACGTTACGCACGTAAAGATACGTAATACCTTATCTATAATAAATAATAATAAACAAATACTCTTTTGTTTTATTCTATTTTTATTTCCTTTTGCGATAAGAGATTGCGGTTAATGTGTTGGTTACTGTAGGTGCAGAACAACGACTGCTCTTCCAGCCAATTAAAAAGACGAATAACTTTAATATATGTTACTTTTGCTAACCACATTTTTTGTTCAACTTTTATAGAAAACTTTGCATACTAGTTCAAAGATATAACTATATATTTTAATCAGAATTATAAATGGCATTGATATAAAAACAAGTTTATAAAGAGTTAGGGCATAAAAACATAATTTTAGAAATCTCTAGATCAGATGAAAAATAATTTTGTATTGAACTTGAACAACAAGAAAAGTTTCCAAATCTCATTAAGCAAGAGACTTTTAAATCCATTAAATGGTTGCTATTGTAAGGTATTATGAAGTTGGCAACTGGTTTACCACACTAATTGTAAATAAAAAATCTGAAATATATATACATAGTAACACACACTGTCATGTTTCCTGTCACGACCACAAAACGGAATCAAGACAAGCCGACTGCAACGACGCCTGCCACTTCCGTCGGAAATCAAACCCGGTTGACACTGACAGTTATAGTATCAAACGAAATTATAACATTCATGTAGAGTACAAACTTTTTTAATCAAACTTCATACTTTTATAGAAAATATGCTATAGAGTAGATATATTGCATTGATTCTTATGGAAGTTTCCTACTAAACCTAATATTACTTTCACATACTATTCCAAAATTAGTTGTTTTTATAAAAAAAAGTTAATGTAAATTATTAGTACTATTTTAGCAATAATTTACATCAGTAAAAAACAACGCTATATGTAGGCCTTTTTTATTAGGAAACAATCAATCATAACAGGAGAAGTATTTATATATAGTAGAAAATATATATTGTAGCGAATCTTTATTGGAGTTTAAGATAGGAATTTAATTTAGAAAAAAAGTAAACTATAACAATTAGAAAAGATTATGCTCCTGAGAAACTACGGTGTAAAAAGATACAGTTTTTGATTGTTATATAACATACTGGCTGTAGCCGTAACTTCGTCCACATACAGTAGAAGTGTTTCATTTGACATATTTTTTTCAAATCTGTAGATAAGGTAATTAATATACTAAGTATAACTATTTAAGTATAACTATAACAGACTTTTTATGTTCTCTTATAAGACGTTCGAAATATTAGGTATATTGTGGATTTTACGGAGTCAGTTTTTTTACCAATAACATAAACGTACCTTAATTTTATCACAAAATTGTGTTTTATTTATTACGTATAATGATATGAATGTGGTAGCGTGCAAGCACACCGCGTTTATGAATGTGAGTTCGAATATTTGCAACGAGCTTGAGCTTACTACGGCGAAGGACTTTTTCGTTTTCGGGGGGGGAATAGGACTTTTTCTAATACCCGCCTAGTTAACGACGACCCTCAACTTAAAAATCTGCTAACAAGCACCTATAAGTGTGTTCCGGTAATTGCACTTCAGAGTCAGTCCCTCCTAAAGGCTTAGCGTGTCCAACACCTTGGGCCACATGATCACTTAACATCAGGTGAGGTTGTGGCCATAACAGTAAGCCTATTAACTGTGGTTTAAAAACCAAGTGTTTATTACGGGTAAAGACTATCCACCTACAATGTATTTATAGGCGAATGAGCGCTGCCTCGGTATGAGATGAGCTGGCTAGTTTTATCTTCTTAAAACATAGATCACACACGAATACCACTTTATTTTACTTTTAAATCTTTTTTTTTTTTGACAAGTATCTTTTAACTAGTCATTTGACTTGAACACATTTTTTGACATGAAGAGACTGCCCAAAAATACCGGCCTGTAAGTGTTTCAGCAGTTTGATATATCTAGCTTGTATCATTGTGATATATTTATCACTACGTACATGAGGATCGCAAACCAAGTGGATTCAAATCCCTACCTTAACGATTACATACCATTATGTGTATTATATACTTGATGTATGGTGGTCCCGATTAAGTTGGTCATAATTATCCGAAAATAAGGTTATCATTAATAATTTTATAATTAAATTTCCAGAGTTTTCCACTATCATTCACGTTAATCAAGTGTGTCACTGAATTTAACTTTACGTGCTACTTAACATTAACCGAGAAACCTTTACTTTGTACATAAATCCAAGACCCAGTTATAGAACAGATTAGATTATTATTATTCGGGTGAACCATGAAAGTTGACCTTATTGCTTGCAATAACTAATATTTCCGAGTACCCACTCATTTCGTTTGAAAAGCAAGCAACGTTTCCCTTGTATCTAGTGATAATATTGTTCCCGCGTGTATAAACGAACACGCAACGTTTGAACGGGCAATTCCCAGCTTAATATTTCGAGTGCCCTTCAATGTGCTCAGAGCTTATCAAGGGAACACACGCTTAGTAAATTATTGTTATGAAACTGTAACACACTGAAGAATACGTGGTGTGTAAAATTTGTTGTACTTTGTATAAATAAAGCACAACAATTGCTTACTACTATTTGTAATACTACTATAATAATTTTTAACCTAAACTGCAGACTCTTAGATCGCTCCATTTTAATTTAATTGTTGTTTTTATGATTACTTTTTTAATGTACTTTTAATTTACAAAAAAATTAAGTTACTTTCTATTTAGTGGTCTTATATGTTAATTATTATCCTTTTGTGTATACATAATTCTTATGATTATTTTAACAACTTTTGACCTGCTGAGTCAGATGCGATAAATTCGTATCATGTTGGTATCCTTTTTACTGTTTCCATGACTTTGGTTTTTATGGCCATCTTGATGTTATAGGTAAATACTATAAAATGTATATCTAATATTATGAAGTAAGTAATCCTTGTATACAATTCGCGTATCTTATAAATGGCTTAAAGATTTGGATGAAATTTTGTATTGCAGTTTTGCATGTAGACAGATTTTTGTGTTTTGAATTTACCTGTATAGTTGTTGTATTTTTCGTAAAGCTCATATCGTGATTTTTATGCGTTTAAATAATCAGTTTATACGTATGTATAATCGTAAATTGTGAATATTTAACACCTTCAATGCGGAACAGGCTTATATCGGCATAACACGGTACTTCAGCTGATCCGGACTGAGAAAACTATGTCTCTCTCGCTGGTGCGGAAAGAACATCTCAGGTGTTTGTTAGAGTTCGACAGACATAAATATATATTTCAGCTTATAGTCAAAATCGTAGGTGTTCCCTAACAAAACATCACGGCAGGCACTTTTCGGCCTACCACACACTGACCGTGAAATACATCCGCTCAGCGCGGCAGTGGGTATATTTTGGCCCGCCGTCCCAACATGCAGCCGGCGACGTGATGCCGCACAGAGCGCACGCACCGCTAGTTAGTGTTGTGCTATCTTGCTGATCTGACGTAGCGTTCGTTCGATATAATCAACGATGGCAAGCAATAAAATGAATGAAATAAAAATGTTAAGATAGACTCTGCGGACATGAAAGTGAGGCACAAAAAATCTACGACATTCGTGTATAGACACAGGCAACGCACACACGTGCAATTAAATGACGGTCTTACACTACAGCGATGTGACAGTGTTTATCAAAAACTACCTCACTTCAAAACGATTTATCTTACTTTTTTAATTTCATTTGAGAATCTATTTATTACTTCCCAACAGTGAATCCTGTAGTAAAACTCATATGGTAAATAAATCACACGTACTTAAAAAAAAAAACATTTCAGAGAATCAAGCAAAACCTAAGGAATTCAATGGTCATGTCCCTGAGATGACCGCTAAACAGAGAAATTGTGCAGGGTTCTACGAGAGACTGAGGAGAACCTTAATAGTAATCAAGCAAAAAAAAAGTAAAACAATAATAATAATGCAGGTAATGCAACTAAAACCTTTTCGTGACATGTTTTATAGACTGCTATAAGTAAATAAAAATACTATATTCATTTTTTTTTACAATAATTCTATTTTATTTTTGATATCCCTTTATTTCATTTGTCCCATCACTACTAAAAATACTTTCTAGTGCGGATCAGGTCGATATCGGCCTGCCGCTTTCATTGGTTATTTTCTTGTTTCCTATTTGGAAATTCCTATTCCTGGGCGAATCGAACCTAAGGAAGTTGAATTCAAGGTTATTCTAATAGTACAAATAAAAGTCTACACATCATATTTTCGCAAAGTTATAGCATTTTAATCTACCTTAGTGCTGGTGGGTTAAGAAAGACCTGCCACGCACTGGTGGAAATATCCTTGGAGGCGCATTTCGATCCGCCGCCGCACCAGATGAAGGTTTATGATTTTACTTGCCACAGTCAAAGTCTTAATGTCATTCGTATCTAATGATATATTTTTAAATAAACTCATTTTTGAGACAAAAGTAATGAACTAAGCTCGGCCATCGAGGTACCAATTGTAACAAAGACGTCTAATAAAATACAAGGCAAATATTTAATAATGTTCCCTCGAGTGACTGCTCGGGCGATACAGTGGCGCTCCACATCCAGAGAGTACATCATCACATGTATATACCCTTCGTGCACACCCACACGTTAAACACACGGTTCTGTAAGAGATTATCCCCATGGCCCTTGCATGGGTTGCCCGATAATGATCTGTTGCTTAGTTAGGCTCGCGAATCTTTGTTTATTTCCGGCAGCAGCCCAAGCCGAGGTTCGGCCATTCTGGCACCCTTGCGTCCGCTGCCTCGGGGCTAAGCTCCCTCAACACTCGCCTCAAAAAGTTCGGTTAAGCTGTCAAAGCCATTAAGGCGTATGATAGTTAAAAAAAATAATTAGAAGTGTATAATTCTCTCTACTTTTATTTATTATTTTTTCGCAATTCGGCGACTAATCTTTCCTCGTTGAAGTTCATTACTGCCTATATCACGTACGTTAGTCTTAGTATAATTTAAGTATTCTAACAAAGCGGTGGTCCTCTAACTTTACTGCAACCTTTAAGACATCTTATACACACTCTAACGCTCTTTGTATATAATATTCAAGCTCTACTATGCAAAATGTCAGCTATTTTAGATAATTTCCTGTAAAATAAAAAAGTTTTTCGCATGTCTAACAGCGTACAAGTGATAATTCTTAAAAAGGATCGCCCTTTCGTCGGACTTTTTGCCATAGTGTGCACTCTAACGAAATGACAATGAGCACGAGGGTACTAAATTGGCTAAAGTTCGGCTTACGCTGTCGTATACGCAATTGTGCAATTTGATGCCACCTCTTTATTCAACTAACATATTATACGTGTATTTAAGAATATGCATGCATACTTTTCCTAACTTATAACAACTTAAGTGCCAAAAAGGGTCTCTTACAAATTTATGTTCCTAATGCGTGAGTGTACAGCAATAGAAATACAGGATCTGTGACATTTTTTGTTCGTCTCTCTTCGTCATGGCTCTTTTATCTATACTATTTCTTTCAACAATTCATCTTAACATGTCGGTCTATAGACTCACAAACTAATGTGTACACATGTAGCATATATTTTAATGGAAGATAGATGAGATTCATCTTCAGAATTTTGTTAATAACTCTTCATTCCTTTTTTATTTTAATGGTGAATACTTTTCGTAACTCTACGTGGCGACTAGGCTGTAATTGGACGTGATACAAGCATCCCATAGAATAAAAACCATGTTATTATTGAAAGTGTCTTTGAAGCCCTTCTCGGAAACAGTTTTTTTATGTAATGTAGTAAGAAAAATAGACTGCATTGTCCCTTATGGTAAGTATAGAACAACTGAAAATCATTCGACTGACTGACGAGACTGACAATGTATCAGGACTATTTTTGTGCCGGTAACCTGTAAGTTCCTCGGCAGTTGGTTATTTAACTGATTCCGCATAACGGGAAACCGGAAAAGAGTGAAGAGTTCAATGCTTTGTGTATGGTGATTGCAATGTTGTACACATTTTAACACTAATTTCTCAGAAATCTTTCGAAGCGATGATAGCTCAGTGGTAGTATGTACGACTTTGCGTCAAGGGACGTATGTTCGAATCCAAACACCTACAATGAGCTTGAGCTTTCGGTGAAGAAAAACATCGTGAGGAAACCATAGCATGGTGGTAGGGCTTTTTCTAATGCCCGCCTGGCTAGCTACCACCCTCAAGTTAAAAATCTGCCGCCAAATACCAATAAGTGTGTTACGGTAGTTGCAATTGAGAGCCAGTTCATCCTAAGCTTTAGCGTGTCTACCAACTTGGGCCGTATCGTCACTTAAGATCAGGAGAGATTATAGCCCATAACGCTAAGCCATAACTACAAAAAAAAAACTACAAATACATAAACATATTCAATATATAAACCTTAGTTCTTGATATGTATGAATGTACACTAAGATGTAAGGTTTCGGACCTAAGCAAACATTGTCGTTTATAGAACACGATTACAAAAGGGAGAGGATTTTATTCGATATAAAACATTTTCTCTTTTAACAACGTATCGGTGTCATGACAAATTGAACGTCGGTTGGTAAATAGCGATCTATTGTTATACAGAGACAAATGTGTTCTAGATTTGTTTAAAATTGTTTAGGGAAAGTTATTTATTCACATTTGATGTAAGAGAGGGCCAGAGAATTTACATTGTAATATAAACGTGTAAGACAAAGAATAGAGTCGGTGGGATCAGCTACTTAAATATAATAGGCGAATTAAATACTGGTTTATGCTAGGAAACCTTTAAAAAGAATGGGTGATAGATGAAGCGATGATAGCTCAGCTGTTAGTGTGTACGGACGCTGCGTCAAAGGATGTAAGCTCGAATCTACCTACAATGAGCTTGAGCTTTCGGTGTAGAAAAATATGGTGATAAAACCATACCACGGTGGTAGGTCTTTTTCTAATACCCGCCAAGCTAGCAACCACACCCAAGTTGAAAATCTGTTCCAAAATACCTGTAGGGTTATTCCGGCAGTTGCACTTGAGAGCCAGTCCCTCCAATAGGCTTAGTGTATCAATTATTTTGAGCCACAACATCATTTAACATCAGGTGAGATTGTAGCCATAATGCTAAACCTTAATAATAAAAAAATATGAAGCCGAACAGTTTTTGAGTGGTAATCACTAATCTGAAGACGTAGGGTGAATAAACTTAGGACATTATGAACTGAGTACTTAATGAAGGTTGTAAAGCCCGCTGGATGGTTGCAGTTGGGACCCAGTCTTTCGCGTTATACTTTGTTATTGATATTTTGTAATTGTACATATGGGCGCTAAGTTTATTTGTAAATGAATTTAGAATTATAATTATGATAATAATTGATATTTTGATATACGTAATTGTTATTCCGAGTTTATTGAGTATAATTATATTAGTATTATTGAGTATAATAATTGAGTATAAGAACACTTTCTTGACTACTTCCGGTAACGTTAATTTTAAAACTGTTTAATCCATATCCTAAAAAAATTATTTATTGTCTTGAAATATTTTGTTACTTAAAAACATACTTAATGCACTTATGTGAAGAAAAATGGGTAATTCGTTAATATTGTTGGTTAAATGATTTAAGTATAGAATGTGGTTTTTATTCTGTATCAACTTCAGTTCTTCAATGTCGTTTGTAGAGCTAACATTTCTGGTGAAAGTAAATAAAAGCGATAATTTGTAATTCTGATGGGTTACTCTGTTGGATTTTTCCTGCAACTTGAGGTCTATGCGTATCGCTCCGAAACTAGGGAATAGATTGTAATAAAATTTGACGGACAAACTACCTTATACATAGAGAACTATGTATAGAAATATAGGTAGCGGTATTATAACGTTTGAGCTTACTCATTTGGCTATTGTCGGTTGTTGCTTTGTAATTAATATAGTATAACTCCGATCATGATTGTTCTACTTGAATAGAAACCACTTCGTAATAAATGATTCGCTTTGTACATTTTGACAACGTGATAAATCTTCAACAGGTAAGTAAAATCCCTGTGCCAGCAAAAGCTATATTTGACATAATAATAATTGATGTAAAAATATGAAAAATAATAATTATAGGTTACATACGTAATTCAAACTCAAACAAAGAAGTCGTAATCTAATTATATTTATTTTTGATTCCCAAGTGAATTCTTCAGAACACACCTATAGGGGCAGTATAAAATACTATATGGTTTTATCATAATGTCTCCTTCACCGATAGTACAGACTCGTACTTCAGTTCCGATACAAACGTGAGTCCACCACCACCATTGTGATAAAGCCATATAGTATTGTATAATAACCCTTTATCTATCTACTGATCTCAAGCTGAATCTTTAAGCACCTATAAGTGTGTTCCGGTGATTTCATTTAAGACTCAAATATAAATGTAACTAACAGACTAAGATCAGACATACAGAGAAAAAAGTTCTCTACTTTATTCTCTTATTTTATGAAACAGTTCCCACTAGGCTTAGGTTTTTACCGACTTGGGTCACATCAGCATTTAATATTGGTTTAAACTATTGCTAAATGATAAACCTATGAACAAATGAAATATAAAGTTAATAAAAAAATACTATATAAAATATGAATCTAGTTGTTGACATAGATGTATCAAGTACAACGTTAAAAGACGTTATAGAACCGTAAGTATAAAAACCATCTTAAATTTATAAATTTCTTGTCGCAATGTTTTTCTAAATATAAAAAAAAGTTCATTATATAAGCTCATGTACACATAAATTCACAAATAATGACGTCATTCGGTCAGCTCTTAAACGACTAAGCCGATGTTTAAGCAATTTATCTTTATATGCCGCCCTTGCCGAAGCGTCCTATCTAAAAATACCCATTTTCGCCCCGTATTTTTATGTAATTTATTGCAAGAGCTCCATTGTTAGGAACGTTGTCTGCTTCCAAACAACATAATAATAACGGGGATAATGGCCTCGCTCACGTAGAATTTACTACGCTAAGTGCTACGTTCTCGTAGCAATACCTACTACGGCAGTTCCGTGTTACGAGTTCAGAAGTGTAATGAAACTTAATTGTTTTGTGGTGTACGTTACGTATTAATGAAATATATAGGTAAATATTAGTATATAGTTTTTAATTAGATCTTAATGTGTAACTAGGCCGAACCGTCGAGTAAATAAATAAAAAGTAAGCCACGTTATAGACCCGCATTTAATATCTATATTATAATAGATCTTAATCTTTCGTACATTTATTTTTAATAGTCACAGTTTAGCGTTATGGCTACAATCTCATCTAATGTTAAGTGACGATGTGGCCCATGATGGTGGACAAGCTAAACCTAGTGGAGGGTCTTCTGTATTTCTGTCTAAATGCATAAACTTATGTGATGCTCGTGGCCCGCAGCTTCCTTCGTGTTATTTCCGTCAGTCATGTTTGATCATTAAATTTCATTTTAGTGTGGGATCTACGTGAAAGGAATAGGAATGGTAAATTTCAAGTAATAGGTCAAGTATTTTAGAGGATATCTCAGTAAAATATTCAATGAAAAGTTTCATCCCTCTATTTGACATACGTAGGGGTTGAAATATCAAATACGTATTTATCTATCTTTATTAGGCAGTTTTTATCTAAAATTTCAAGTCAATAGGTGATAATTTTTTTCATCCTTGTATAAAATTTTCACACCCACGGTTATCCTCTTAGAGCTTAAATTTTGAAAAATCACCTCTTTATGTGCCTCTAAGTCACAAAATACAACTACTGTCGAAATTTCATTTTCTAGCTTCAGTAGATTTGGTTTTGCGTTGGTATGGCAGTCAATCAACATAACCCTAATGTCCTGTTTCCAAGTCATTTGGAGTTCGCACAGTACGTTTTCTTCTTCCACAAGTCTCTTTCAGCCGTCATCTCTTCATTCACTCCCGTTTCTTTCATCTCATTCCTCTCACACTCTATCCATCTTTTCTTTGGCCTTCCTCTTCCTTTTCATCTTTCACCTTTCATATGCATTACTTTTTTCGTGACATGCCCGAACCAAGACAAACGATTCCCTTTCAACTTATGTACCACTGGCACCACTTTCAAACTTCCTCTTACATACTCATTCCTGACTTTGTTTATTCACGTGCATGTGCATTCGCATTTCAAGTCGGTCAACCAACGTCTTTGTATATGTGTATAAAATAGAACATTGGTGACATTTTTCGTAATCTATTCGTTTATTGTTTTCAAATGAAGTGGATTGAAAATATTAATTTGAAACATGCGGCCACCATATTTTTAGAGCGTTCTTTGAGATTTTACAATAACAGTATATTATTCTATCGACATTGAACGGATTATGTGTAAGCACAAGTTAGTGTGAAATATGAAAAAAACATACATTAGATGTGGGTAGTGATGTCTTTAATTGTAATTATTTATATGTAAATCGTTTACATATTACAGCAATGGAGAGAAATAGCATTTATTATATATAAAATTGATAAGTAAATATAATTATTTTTATGAACTTTCAATACTGATATAGCACCACGTTTTTTTTTAATAAAAGTATATTCATTCTTGTTTTTGATTACATTTGATGACGGTTGAGGGCATGCACCTTTAAGATATCAATTTCTATACGAAACTTACATAAAAGCTTATGTACCTTATTATTATTATTATTAGGGGGAGTTATGCAGGCTGTCCAGACCTGTATCACTGCGATCATAGATGATTTATTGTGATCAACCCACGCTACTAAATCTCACTACCTAGTCCTAAAGCATGAATGTACTGTAGGACTTTATTAGCAGGGAGAAGTTGAACCTCTTCTGAGTGTCAGTTACGCTTATGTTGTACACATTCACATTCATATAAGAGGTGTTTTGGCGTTTCATCCACATTGTTGCAAAGTCTGCAATCTCTTATGCTCTGGACACCGATGTTAAACATGTTTGTTCAATCAGTAATGTCCCGTAAGTGTTCTCACCAAAATACGCAGCTGATTCCTGAACCTCATAGCCTCTCCAGCTCGGCGCTGGTTAAAGGGCATGATTAGGTCTTTGGCATGATTTTGTTCCGGTAAATTGTACCAGAATTTTTTCGCTTCTTGGTTGAAATGGTTTTAAGTATTTTGTTGAAAAAGAACGTTATAGTTACAGTTTATGTACTAATATTGTAAAGTGTCTATTTTTTTATAATAAGCTCACCTGGTAATGTTTCGAGCAGACCTTCCGGATCGGTGACCTCATCAGCGCCAACATGGACCAATGCTACCGTCATGACCAACCACAGCATTCGCGCCATGACTCCTGTGAATAATAATTGTTTAATAATTTAGAGATATTGCCATAAAGATTTAAACAATTTTATGACACTCATATATCATCGATGTTCAGTGTAATCCATACATACTACAAAAATTACAAAGACTGGACTAAACAGTACTGGATATAAATCAATACATCCTGTCGATAGAATTTGCTAACAGCAGAGATCTGATGTTGGAGGGATCGTGACCAGCGTACACACTGAGATAAATTTGATGGTTTTTGGTTTTTCGCATTTCGTAATCAACTTTCATTTACTATAAAATTACTACCTTTCAATCGACCGCTACGCTAGGTGTGTTTTATTTTTAGTAGCTCTAAATAAAATGACGAATTAAAGAAACAAATGACATTAAAAGTACACCAATTTGGGCCGTATTTGTCATTTAAGACCAGTTGAGATATAGCGCTAACACCTTAACTAAAAAAAAACAATATACAGCAACAAAAAGCAGTTAATTGGAAAAAAAATCAAAGGGATAATGAAATCCGAAAACTAAGTACTAACTCTGAATTGAATTGAAGCGATGATAGCTCGGTGGTAGTGTGAACGACTTAGCGTCAAAGGGACCTGAGTTCGAATCCATCTACAATGAGCTTGAGCTTTCGGTGAAGGAAAACATCGTGAGGAAACCATAGCATGGTGGTAGGACTTTTTCTAGTGCCCGCTTGTCTAGCAATCACCCTCAAGTTAAAAATCTGCCGCCAAATATCAGTAATTGTATTCCGGCAGTGATACTTGAGATCCAATTCCTCCACAGGTTTAACATGTCTACCAATTTGGGCCGTATCGTCATTTAAGATCCGGTGAGATTATGGCCATAACGCTAAACCTTGACAATAAAAAAAAGTTCTATCCTGACAAGTTCAGCAGTTTTAACGCGCTCGTTTCCCGGGCTGATATATATACAATTACAATTTCTTTGCAAATCTATTACGTTTTTCTATCGATTCCCAATAAAGCCGTCTTCCAGCCCGCAACACTTTATGTATATCGAAATTGTTATTCTACTATGTATGTGAAATAAAACTTGGTATATTTTACGACGACAATAAACTTTAACTTGTATTCCCAGTACACGAAGGTGGGTAAATAATGGCGTGCGAGTATATTTTTAATCTATTTAAAGCGTGTTAACCTGTTACGAAGACCATTGTATTATCATAAACACAATACTGTACAACTTAAAAAAAAATAGGGCAAGGTTTTTTGTTATTTCAACCATATCTTAAAAGTAAGAAAAACTCATCAAGCTTCTTCCTTTTATTGATTGGCAACCTGTTTATAAGCAACAATAAACAGTCTTGTCAATGTCACGTAGAATAGTAAAATATGTCGCAAACCCTCAGAGATCATACAACACTTCAGGCAATTTTTATGGCAAGTAACATATCAGGTTTAGAACTATTATTTATAATTCATTTCTATTATGCACAATAACCACATCATATGACATATTTGTGACGTAGTAATCATGGAAACCTTAACAATAAAAAAGGAAGTTTTAAAATAATTAATTGATATAGAATTAAGATTGATATGGAGTTGTCACTACTAGAAACCTGTGAACAATAATGTATGAATGACAATACAATTCACAATGTTCAGATTGTTTGGGCCCAACATACAATTTATTATTAACAGTTTTACTGTTCTAACGTGAACACACATCTATTCGTGTAGTAATAAAACATGACCTAGAAACATGTAATGTCAGTGTGACAAAGTTAATTCACATGTCAGCGAGCACGGCAACAATTCTAAGTCGTTACCGTTCCCACTGAATATGACTCTTTTACCGCTCGCCTAGTTTTCAACAATGCCGTCATCCAGGTACGTAATTAAGAGTCTAAAATTGAAGTTGACCCCCCGTAAACTAATAAAAATCCAAACTTATACCCTATATTTAAAAGTAAATCTTTCTGTCAGTGAGTCTGTTATGTTTTCACACCTAAACTGCTAAACCGATTTCAACCAATTTTCAAATAGAGGTAGATTGAACTATCTTTTATCCGGACAATAAGACTTGAAGCCGTGAGAGAGATGATTAAAGTTTTCATGTAGAATCCAACATTTCTCAGACTAAGTATGTAAAAATTATATATTTATTCGTTCGGTAAGAAAAGAAAAGTGTTTAATGTGATTGAAAAAATAGCCTCAAGGATATACAATACGGGAGAATTACAGTTATTCAAATTGACATAAACGTAGTCGTGGACAGAGTTGGTCTATGAAAAATAGACAAAGATAACACAGTTTATTCCCATACTTCTTCAGGCTGCCCTGATGGAAGCCCGGTTTACCTTCAGGCCAGGTCAGTGGCTCCAGTAAGGCAAAAGATGGCCGTTTGGTTATCAGTGGCTAGCGTAGGGCGAATCCCAAATAACCTTCTAAGTTCCTCCGGGCTGGGAGGGTTGGTTTAAATATAATTCCTACATTAAAAAAAGAATTTGTTCCCATACCTACTACCTACAACCCTTTATTTGTCGACGGTTTTTTTTAGAATCTATGACGTGTTTTGTCGTTATCCATTTAAAAAATATGTAAAGATATTTCATTCTTTTGTCACCTTTGCAAAAGATCCTCAAATTTCGTCCTGTTGGCGAACATTAGTGTAAATAAAAAGGAAGGTTACTATATATTTCTCCTTCTTTTGGTCACTACGATCTGACTTTACCTGAACGAAAGTTACACAAAATGGTTGCGGATTAAAATATCAAAGCTTTCTTTGTAAAAATTTCGATAACTATCGTTTATCGTTTATTGCCCGTAATTACATAAAACGAATATTTTCTTTTGTTTCAATGTCAACTACCTTGTACCTTGTAAAAGTATATACGAAATTAAGACATCAAGATTACAAAATAGTTGTTATTATTAACATGTAAAAATGTGGTAAAATAGTCGCCGAGAACTAACTCATTATTTTAGTTCACCGAAATCCAGAACTTAGTATACTAATTCAACAAATACGTACATACATACATAATATCACGCTTCTCTCCCATAAGGGTAGGCAGAGTTCTTCCACTTTCTACGATTCTGACACAGATCTTCCGCTTCTTCTACTTTCATAAGCACCTTCATACATGCTTTTCGGTTACGGGTACTTTTGACTCGGCCTTTCACCAGAACGCCCTCAATCTGGTTGAGATAAGTTCGCCTAAGTCAACCCTTACCAGCTTGCCCAGGCTCGCCTTGTAAATTTGTCTGTCATCCACCCTCTTCAAATGTCCATACCAATTAAACATCCCTTTCTCTATCTTTATCACTACATCCTCTACCACACCACAACGTTCCCTTAACACACTATTCCTTACTTTATCTATCATTCTTATGCCATTATAATTCAACATAAATACCTACGTCATTTGTTTTAAGGCTACATACAGACAAAATTGGTAAGAACTGTGAATCAACAGCATATGAGAATATCTTTTCTTTTGTGAATTCCATATATAGGATTATTATATTTTAAATACAAGAATTTTAGACGCATAGCCAAACTGTTTACAAGGGGCTTATTTCAATAGGAACTTATAAGGAATTAATACCTTAAAATCACATTTATTGTGGCCACGATACAATAATTGTAACACCCACAACTTAGTGCTACGTAGTGACACGCATAGAAATGGAAGCGATGATAGCTCAGCTGGTAGTAAGTTCGAATCCCTGCAATGAGCCTGAGCTTTAGTTGACGGAAAAATCCGCGATGAAACTATAGCATTGTGGTAGAGCTTTTTAATGTTTGCCTGGCTACCTACCTCAAGTTGAAAATCTATCGCCAAATATCTATAGGTGTGTTCAAGCAGTTATCTCAACTAAACTTCGCGTGTCCACCATCCTGAGTCACATCTTCACTTATCATCAAATGAAATTGTGGCTTTAAGACTAAACTTATAAAGTATTAAAAAAGAGTGCCAAGTTACTGATTAATTGGTTTACATTCAGCGGTAAAGTGAGGTATGACGAATCTGTACCCGTCTCGACTGAAACCACCATACAAATGGTGATAAATCCGTAAGTGTAATTCTTTTGGTTGTCATCTATTTTTGATTTACTTTTATATGCTCAGCATAACAGATGATGACGGCCAGGATGTATCTAAATATGAACAGCTTGTTATGTCACTTAACAATAAGCTAAATTTTATATTGATACAAAATGAAACGTACCAATAAAATTATTTGAAAACGTACCGATTACATACCTGAACGTACTTCTATTGTGCTCCTCTAAGAAAGGAGAATAGGGGGACCAAAGGCACGTAACATTTTCTACTCACACTGTCAAAGAGAGGTCGACCCTTTATGGTGCAAAGGATGTTTTATCTGATCCGAAAATTTTGGTACTTAACTTATAGTACTTTATTTTATAGCTCAATTTGTTTTGTTATAGAAACTTTATGTTGTCATTGTAATAAAACAATTTTATGAGAAAATAAAAGAATACAATAAAAAATATTATGTTTCTAGATATACTCATTTATAAAAATATCGAAACTTTTTTTTATACTTAAGGTTTAACGTTATGACCATAATCTCACCTGATCTTAAGTGACGATACGGACCAAGTTAGTAGACACGCTAAACCTGTGGGGTAACTGGCTCTCAAGTGCAGCAGCCGGAACACACCTATTGGTATTTGGCGGCAGGTTTACAACTTGAGGGTGGTAGCTACCCAGGCGGGCATTAGAAAAAGCCCTACCACCATGCTACGGTTTCCTCGCGATGTTTTCCTTCACCGAAAGCTCAAGCTCACTGTAACTCACTCACGTGACTCACGTAAAACTCACGTCCCTTGACGCGAATTCGTACACACTACCACTGAGCTATCATCGATTTAAAAGATGGTTCGGTTAGCAGACATTATTCTGACCTATTGCAATAATCAGTTATTTAATTACAGCGCTGCCTATCGCATTCACGAGTAACCTGAAAGCTCTCGATATTAAGAATACGTATACCGATTTACAAATTAATTTTGACTTTATTTTATTTAGGGACTTAGGTCCACAAAGGGCTTATCAGTCCCATACGACCCTGACTTTGCATTATGTACAAAAATTAAAAGTAATGATAAAATTGCAGATGCAGCTAAGATTTTATGGAACACACGGATACAAGCTCAAGGGAAAGCTGTCATAGACCATTGGGACTTAATATAGTGGATAAGAGCATGTTTCATAAAATCTACCAATTTTCATTGTGATCGTTCAAACAGTTTAGGAGTTTAGTGTTTTGTTCCTTATCCCAGAGGAACCCTTTCATAGTGTGAGACAAAAAGTATGTTATATGTTAATCCATAATGTTAGCATTGGGTCAAAAATCTGCTTGTTGGTTTTATAGTTAAATGCGCGTACAAGGAAATAGACAGACAAAATAAACCCTAAAAGGACCTTTATATCAATAACAAACTACACTACACTTAATACTTGCTTTTACCTGCGGCTTCGCTCGCGTTAATATTCATTTTGTTTGATTCGTGAGAAAAAGTAGCCTATCACTATCTTCAGGTCCCCATCTATGTCTATCCCAAAATTCATCATATTTGATTCAGCGGCTTAGGCGTGAAAGCGTTTCAAACGAACTCTCTTTCGCATTTACAATATTAGTAAGAATCCTTACTAATCAGTAAGGATTATAAAGCTGAAAATTTTTGTTTGTTTTAACGCGCTAATCTTAGGAACGACCAGACGGATTACAAAAAAAAAGAACAATTTTCAATGAAGTCTTTAAACTATTGAACATCACGTTACCTAATGTATACTAAACAAATTCGAAAAATAATAACTTAATATCAACAAAAGTCAATACTAAATAATAAATTAACCAGCTATAATTTAGACCACAATAAATGTTTTGTTCATTCAATTTGAATCATTCGAATCCAATTGTTGATATATTGTTGTGTACATACATACATTGTTGTAGTATAAATTCGTTGGGTTATATTGTATAACGACAGAGCGTCAATACATTAAAAGTACGTGGTTGTAAATAAAACTGATGGAAGTCTCAGTATATTTCCAAACTAAAATAGTTCATAGAAACAAAAGCATGTGCATTATTATTAAAATAACAGTAAGTCAATATTACAAAGAAACTTTATAAATTGAAAGTAATAAATTAACATAAGTAAGCCGTGTTGTGTTGTTAGTAATATAAAATTAATTAATTAATAAATAATTTTAACAATATAATAAGTGAACCTAAATAAAGTTTCTGACCTAAGTCAGATGAATGATTCGTGTACAAAAAAAAGATCACGCCACCAACAATAGACGCAGAGCTGTATTAAAAAAAATTACAAAAATATTAAATAACGTTTAATTGTACACGAACGAAGTCGTAGGCACAACTATTGTTTAGGATACAGACTTGGCTCTATTAAAGTATAAATAAATCCAAAAGTCTTCTTAATAAGTCCTTTTACATTATAAATTATAAATTTATATTATTATAATGAGAATAAGCCTTTTATCTGAACTATAAATTACAAAAGTTGGTGTTGTGTTCTAATTATGACAATATGTCTCATAATTCAAAGTGCCTCTTGGCACAGGTCTCCTCTAATATTTACCATTGACTTCTATCTAGTGATACCCTTTTTTAATGATAACCAGCAGTAAGTCTCATATTGTTTTCCCTTCTTGTCAGTGGTCGGCCTCTGTTTCGCTTTCCATTTTTGGATATCAGTTGGTATAATATATACATCATTAGGTATATATTAAAAATTAAGTTGCGCTATAGTAAATACTTATCAAAGGTCAAAACATATATAATCTTATTAATGCCCATTCCATCACTAATATTAAACGAAATATATTGGTAATAAATAGTAATGGCGTATAAACCGCGTAACCTTTCCACGCCTTTGTGAGCCTCCTATAATATATTAATTCATTGACCGGACACGAAGTGTTACTATTATTATAAGTACATATTAATAATAGACCTAAACACGTTTTTTTTTATGTATTCGATGTTTCGGTCTCGTTTCAAGGGCCGTAGTCAAGAATCAATGAGTTTTTTTTAATTTTCCCATTATTATTTTGATTTCTCTCATACTTTAGTCTAGACACTCACTAAGTAAGTAACTCGTACTTTTCGACCTCCCAACATATCTATATATTTTTATTTGAATATTTGTTTTATTTGTTAGTTATTAATATCTGATAGGATACTATCTGCCTACCTTATTCGATGGAAAATTTTGTAAAATTGAATCATTATATTATTATATCATTATGTCGTCTATTTATTATTTGTCTTATAAAACAATGTAAATTTTGTACAGAGATCGTGTAAATGAATATAGATAAAGAATTTTCTGGACTATTTTTTCAAAAAAAATCTTATTTATTTTCCAATGTTACTCATCTTCTTTATTTATTTATTTCCTTATTACATGTGCAAAAGAATTCCATATCTTGTTTATATGGATTTTGTTAATTTACCTTTGAATTATAAAATAGTCAGTAAAAAATTTAGTTGTTCTCATTTACAACTAGAGAGACAATAAAATTGAGGGCTTATCTGATGGCAAGCGGACACAGTAATCTCTGAATGCTTGTAACACCATAGGCATAACTAACACATTGGTGATGTTGAATTTTCTTTTCCAAGATGCTATGGAAATCCAACATACTCCAGTAAGATATCATAATGTTATTTGATTATTGTTTTTGTTTAAGATAGAAGTATTTCACCATTTAGGCTGGCCCTTGTATAAAAAATCCTAAGGAGTGTCTTTATGCCTTACCAACTCCAATAAAGAATAGGTCGTTGCCTCAATAAACGTTTTATTTTTAGTAACAGATACGAGGTTACATTACTTAATTTTGATCTTTTAGTACCAATAAACTAGAGAACGTATAATTGTAACCTCTGTATTTATTTGAAAAGGTTTTTTACGTCTTAACACTATGCTTTTCATTTTGAACAAAGCTGAAATTAAAGCAGTCAATTGAGCTTAAACCTAATCAATCTGCAATGTGGTCCTTTGATATAGTTCAGTGAACCTGTTAAGGTTTTGTTCACTAAAATTAAGAAAGGAATTTACGGTTACAACAAGTAAATTGAGACTAAACACGTTGATTTATTTATTTATGCATATTTATCGGTGGAATAATAATTATAATGTGACGTAACATAGTTTAGAAAAAGCCGGCAAAAATCGTACGTAACAAAAATGCGTGGAATAAGATTTTGTTATATATTTCATTGGAATGATGTACATAAATATATACAAATCTTATAATAGCGGGTAAATTTGCTTTTTTGAACGCGCTAACCTTAAAACTACCCTTCGAAATTTAAAAACCTTTTGGTATTTGATAGAATGATGATTGAGGAAAGCTTTAGGGTATTTAGCATCACGCTACCACTAATAGGAGCAAACCAGTATTGATAAAATGACAAAAACCAGGAACAAAAACATTTTCTTAAAAAAAAACCCTAGCGTGCGCTTGCTAATTCATTTAATTTAGATTGATATAATGTATTAGAGCAATATTCCGTTTAAAAAGTTATAAAAATAAGTCCAGGATAGCATATATCTATCATTTCTGGTTTACTTACAATACATTTTTATGATTTACAATTTACTTCCAAAACAACGCTTCATTTGCGAAGATGTTTTATCAACATGGTATTAATCCTTATGTAACTAAACTTATTAATCAATAGGAGAATTTAAATTAGAACAACTTTTTAGTTTATAGTATTCAATGAAAATGAGTAACTTACGAAATATCACAGATTCAAAATATATGACGCACCAAAAAAATATATGGCTTTTGTAATGTGTTATCTGCCTTTGTATGAAATTACATTAATACGTAAATAGATGTTTCTTTGTATATTATTATAGTTATATTATTTTATGAATCATTGTGAATAAAATAAAAGTGGTAAGATAATTTTGTAAAATACTTTTTAATTTTTATCGATAATTGATTTATCTCGAATAGATCTTGAAATTAATATTTATGTAATAAGCAATTTCGTTCCTATTTGGTGTCCCACGACACCACAGGTTTTATTTTTATAGTTAAGGCATAGCGTAATGGCCATAATCTCACCTGATCTTATGTGACGATACGGTCCAAGTTAGTAGACACGCTTAACCTGTGGAGGAACTGGCTCTCAAGTACAACTGCCGGAACACACTTACTGGTATTTGGCGGCAGATTTTCAACTTGAGAGTGATAGCTAGCTAGGTGGGCATCAGAAAAAGCCCTACCATCATACTATGGTTTTCTCACGATGTTTTCCTTTACCGAAAGCTCAAGCTCATTGTAGGTTGGGTTCGATCTCACGTCTCTTGACGCGAAGTCTTACACACTACCACTGCGCTATCATCACTTCAAATTAAATTTATTTATTTCAAGGAATATCAACAGCTATTAACGCATAATTCAAAATACAATAAGCAATAGAGCTAATTAGAGATACTCACAAGTAGATAATGAAGTAGTAATAGGAAGATATAAAGTGCTGCATAAATAATATTTCATGGTGGTAGGGCTTTTCCTAATGCTCGCCTGGCTAGTAGTAGTCAAGTTGAATATCTAACGCTAAATACCATCAGGTTTGTTTTGGTAGTCGCACTTGAGAGCCACTCCGTCCTATAAAGGCCGGAAACGCACCTGTGATTTTTCTGGTGTTGTGGGAGTCCATGAGCGGCGGTGATCGCTTACCATCATACGTAAGGCTTGCTCGTTTGCCCCCTATTAAAAAAAAAATCCCTACATTCAACCTTGTTAAACAGACATGAAAGAAAGTTTTAATTTAGTTTATCAGCCGGTTTAAAAAATAATAATTTAGCCCTATATATTATACTAGCTGACCTGGCAGACTTTGTTCTGCTTTTCGAGTAGTTAATCACATCTATCGCGTTATGATCACTTACCCAGATAAAATGTATCCTATCTCTCAAGTTAGATCAAACTGTGCACTGAATGCACAATTTGATTAAGATCGGTTCAGCAGTTTAGGGGTTCATCGCGGACAAGCAACGTGACACGACATTTTTATATATAAAGATAATATTAAAGTTCTTCAGTAGCTAATAAAAAAAGAAAATCCGTGAAAACACGGAGGAGAAAAAGGTATTGAAATATTTTGTCTTTCCCTATTTATACATAGACTACCTGTCTGTGTCTGTGAGTTCGTTCATGTGGAATTAAAAATAAAAAGTTTATCGCGGACAAATAACCTGTCACGAATTTTTATATATAAAGATTATGGAATAATATCTGTTAGGCCAGGCAGTTCTTTTATAATCGACATTATTTGTGAAAGTAGCATAAGTGATTTTTTTTTAAGTATAAAATATAAAATAAAATAATAAATAATAAAATGCTTAAAATTTTATATAATTTACGAGTTATGATACGTTGGTAAGGTTTCTGTGTAATTTGGGACGATTCTAGTGACTCATCAACATAACTTTACATTTCAGATAATAGCCCCAGCTAATGGGTATCCACAAAGTTTAATACGATTTTAGTAATCGATTTGGGTTCAAACTCGATTATGCGAGTTATCGATATGCGAACAGTTTGCATATTACAGTGTAACGGTTGTTTGGACAGGGCGGCCTTATTAACTCTTTGACGAGGGTGCGTGTGGTAACTTCAGATATAAGTTTAGTATGGGCAATCTATTTAACGGTTTATTTATAGCTAGACGGTGTACCTCGATTCTATTTCGGATGATATTTGGTTACATTGGATTATTTCTTGATCGCGCTGTGTAATATTTTCTCCAAGCGATAACCACTAATTTTTTTTTTATAGTAACTTATGCCTGTCACAGTGATAACCTGTACATTTAAACATCTGAATGTTTACTTCCCTATATGCTTTTTTAAGACGGTTTTTTTTCTAACTGATGCACGCTGTTAGTCCCGAGGGCTTTGACAGCTTCACCGACATTTTTTAGGGCGAGTACTGAAGGCAACGAGCACAAGGGTGGCAAAACGGCCAAACCTCGGCTTGGGCTGCTGCCGGTAAATGAAAAAAGATTTACGATCCTGATTAGCCAACAGGTCTTGTCTTACAAATTTAGTGTTTTTAAGACGGCCTTTACATAATATCATGTATAGGGATCGTGATATAGTCAAAGCCATTAGGGTCTAGACGAGGTTCTAATTAATATTGCTAGCTGTGCCTTTGACTTCACTGACGTCTAACTAAATAAAAATGTTGGCCGTTTTTGTAACTTTTTTCAATCCAGCTTTATATAATAAAAATATAATTATGTTTGAAATCAGTGACAAATGCTGTAGTTTCATAATTCAGTGCGCACGTTGTCTGTAATCTCAGTTCGTTGTTACGTTATGTAGGTTTAATTAAAGTTGTACCCGCAGCATACGACAGTAGACCTACGAATTCCTTGATATCTTGCCAAATTATGAGAGGGATTAAACCCGACACCCTCGAGAATGCAGGATGATATATAACATAGTTTGGAGTTACGAGGATCGTATCAGTATTAGTAATTAAGTATATATATTTATTTATCTATATTAATATTCTAAAGCGGAAAGATTTGTTTGTTTGTTTGAACGCGATAATTGTGGGAATTACTTGTCGGATTTAAAGAGCAATCATCGTGGAAGGCTTTAGGCTATTCAACATCACGCTACCCTCAATAGGAGCATAGATATATTGAAAAACATTACAAGAACGGGCAAAAATTATTTGAACGAAGTCGCGGACACAGCTGTCATACTTCATACTAATATTATAAATGCGAAAGTGAGTTTGTTTGTTATGCTTTCATCCCTGAACCGCAGAAACGATTATGATGAATTTTTTGTATAAAGATAGGTACGAACCTGGAGACGATGATAGACTACTTTTTCTTGTGAAAGCCTTACTGGAAGTGGGGTAAAGAGAGGAATAAACTACTTTGTATGAAACTTTTTATTGCGTTTATATTTGCAGAAAATCAATATTATCGCGAGCGAAGCCGCACGTTAAAGTCATAGTCATATAGTTAAATCTAGTAATAAATTAAATTAATAATGTAGTATAAAAAAGTAAATTTTCATTATTATCAAATATCTATACAAATATTATAGCTAAGTATTTTATGTTTGTTTGATCTTGTTAATCTCAGGAAATGAGCTTGAAGTGATGATAACTCAGTGGTAGTGTCTACGACTTCACGGCAAGGCACGTGAGTTCGAATCCACATACAATGAGCTTAAGCTTTCGGTGAAAGACACCTTCGAGAGGAAAACATACCATTGTGGTAGGGCTTTTTCTAATGCCCGCCTGGATAGCTACCACCCTCAACTTGAAAATCTGCCGCCAAATACCAATAGGTGTGTTCTGGCAGTTGCACTTGAAAGCCAGTGCCTCCACAGGTTTAGCGTGTTTACTAACTTGGGCCGTATCGTCAATTTAAAGTCAGGTGACATTATGGCCATAACGCTTAACCCTCACTGTAAAAAAAACAGTCGTTTTTGAAAAATTACTTTTGTGTTTACCAGAGAGTATTGTAAAGTCTTGTTATAAATTAATCATGTAAAAATCGAGCCTTAATCTCTTCAAACTAAGGAAATCATAATTTGTGTATAACGGTTTAATAATACGTAAATTTAATCACATTATTATAAAAGCAGTTTTAATTAATAGAGTTTTGTGCACGTAACTTTTGTGACAAACGCCCACCATTGTTCATGGAAGTTTTCGTTTTAATTAAATTCTGTTGATTTGCATCGAACGGCCGGATGTAGGCCGGACTTAATTAAGAAAACACTTTGATATGTGTTAAAAGGGATGATTGTGTGTTACAGTGTTTAATTTAGTTCAATAGAAATGGTATGTAGGTCACCTTTTATATCATTTTACATGCCTCATATACCGCGAAGCAGGTAAAGGCCGTTCAAGTATTACGTAACGCAATTTTCAAAGATTTTTGAGCCTCCATCCCCATGTAACGCGCCGTAACAATTTTCTGTTACCTCCTCCTCCTCAAACGTTACGTAACACCCAAGTGAATATTTTTACCTAAAAGTCATAATTATGTTTATCTATTTTTACTAATTAACACTTAAAATAAATAACCTATTTATTTTCACCTTTGGAAATAGTCAAGGGATTCTTCTAAAAACATAACCATGCGAACTTGGAAAATTCTAATGAGTTAGTTAACGATTTCAATTTAAAAAAAAAACAATGTTACGGAACGCATCGTAACGTTTACGAGACCCCCTCCCTCCAAATTGCTTTATATAATACTTAAACGGCCTCTAAGGTTGTGCTCTACTCTCGACACGTCAAGTTCAATCAAATTGTTTAATTATATTTCTAGAAATAAATCCAAAGTAAGCAAAATATATTATACTATCTGGGTTTGCGCTTTCTAAAAAATATATAATAATTTTGCCTGTTTATGCATTTTTTAATTACAGCTTTGTTTCTATTAGTGGTAGTGTGATGTTAAATAGCCTGAATCCTTCCTCAATTATTGTTTAATCAAACACAAAATGATTTTTGGAAATCCGATCGATATTCCTTAAGTTTAGTACGAATAAACAAACAAATATTCTGCTTTACAATATTAATATACAGTAAAGTAAATGAAGAGCTGATAAACTATACTACAATCTTCTTGTAGTTGCAGACACAGGTATTTTAAATAAAAATAACTAATACAGAGGATAAGAGTTGGACATCAGCAACATTGGAATTATTAATTTTGTCCAAAGGGTTCCGTTCGAATTCAGTGCTTCTAGCCAAGTTGTCTTTCAAAAATTGGTTACGTAAAAAAAAACACTTTCATATTTTTTGTACGTTATATTTAATAACTCAAGAATCAAAGGCAAAACGGGTAATTGCTTAGTATTCCCAGGCGGTGGAGAGGCGGGTTAAACGATGTTGAAGGTCAAAAAAGTTTATTACTACGGCTCGGGGTCAAACTGAACCGCCGTTCACTATCCTTGGAAGATGACTTTGATTACATTTTTTTCAATTCTCTATTGTGGATATTTCATACGAGTAAGTTTTGACGCAATGTTGGCTTGATATATACGAAAGCCGCTTCAATGGATGTGAGTTCGAGTCCCTGCAATGAGCCTAAGCTTTCGATGAAGAGAAACATCGTGATGAAACTATAGCATGTTGTAGAGTTTTTTTCTAATGCCTACTTGGCTAGCTACCACCCACAATGTGATAATCAGCCGCCAGATCGATCCAATTGGATGTCAGTTCCTCCACTAGGCTTAGCGTGCCCACCATCAGTAACACGTCGTCACTAAACATCAGAATTGTAGCCATAATGCTAAATTTATAAACTATTTAAAAAGTAAGGTAGCAAAATAGCCTACATCCTGTTATAAGTCTCTGCTGCTTCTAGAAGGAGCTCGACAAACTCTGCTCTACCTACCTAACTCTACCTACCTACTCTACTGTGTGATATGGGTCATGACACATGATGATTGCTACGCTGAGACCTTCTGTAAGACCGTGGTATTCCACCAGCAGTATACTCTAGTACAGCCTTAAAAACTATATCACGTGTGAATATCTTTAATAGTTTAAACCCATTCTAGAGTTATAACTCAGCTATCAATATGATTATTTTGAAGACTCAATCCATAAAACTAAAAAAATATTTAATAAGTAACCAGATTTGTAGGGTTAAAGATGAACTTCTATACCTTTCAATTATTTCGTGGCTCGTGGTGTGAGAAATATTGTTTGTTGAGTTTTTTTTTTAATAGCCGACCCGGTGAACTTATTATCATCTAAAATCGATGATCCTTGTTCTCGCTAAAATTAAAAAACGGTCTGACCGATTTATTTTTACTTATTAGGTATAATCAATTCTAATCAACCTTCCATCTTCAATTCGTTAGGATCAATATCACGGGCTATATCTTATATCGTTTCTGTTTTTTATTTCTTTTGGTTATTGAATGAAACTTGTTCATAAGTCCCACGAATTAATTACCATTTAATTATATTAAATTTATGTGGATTCAAACCCATGTTCCTTGACGCGGCGTCCGTACACACAACCAGCTGAGATATCATGGCTTCAAACTGAGCTATCATAATTTCACTACTTTTCATATTATGAATCTATTAGGAATAAAACATAAAAAAAAATCTGTTCGCTGATGGTTTTTTACTTTTATATATACAAACCCTATTCTGACAATAACGATTACAATAATAAAAGAATTATCCAATCTGGTGCTGCCGTTCGGAAGTTATGCACGTACATACATTTCATATATATATATATATATATATATATATATATGTATTGATAGAGTGAACCGATTGCGATGAAACACAAACTAAGTAATATTTCTAGTTGCGTATAATTTTTGCGCATAAAAGTTATCTACATTGGTTTTGTTCATTTTACGTGATGCATACATAGACAAAGAAACAAAACAGACACCAAATGCAAACATGTTGGAAATGTGTTTTAGTTGGTTATCCACTTGGGTTTTTTTTATACTTAAGGTTTAGTGGTATGGCCATAATCTCACCTGATCTTAAGTGACGATACGGCCCAAGTTGGTAGATACGCTAAACCTGTGGAGGAACTGGCTCTCAAGTGCAACTGCCGGAACACACCTATTGGTATTTGGCGGCAGGTTTACTAACTTGAGGGTGGTAGCTACCCAGGCGGGCATTAGAAAAAGCCCTACCACCATGTTATGGTTTCCTCACAATGTTTTCCTTCACCGAAAGCTCAAGCTCATTGTAGGTGCTTGGATTCGAACCCCCGTCCCTTGACGCGAAGTCGTGCACACTACCACTGAGCTATCATCGCTTCGAAACCCCCAGCTAACCCCAGCTACTTTCTTTTTAGAAATATTTTCAATGTACAAAAACGACTTTTCTACAGATCTATTATATGTATATATGTTACATTAATGTTGTGTTCTCTAACTGAATTGCTTTATTGCAACTGTATTTAATACAAAATATAAATTATTAAAATTATACGATTCGATAAATCGCAGATATGATTATAAATAGGTTTAAGTTTAACGCCCACGCATTATAATGTTACAAAATAAAGGACGTAACCGTACAAAATTATCCATATGTCGCCATGGTACGTAATAGCTTATTCCCTAAAAGATAAACACGAAATTATTAAGAAAGTGCCCGAAACTTCGAGGCGACTCCTTTCGGTTAAAATTAAACATGAAATCCTACGGCAACGGTAATACAAGGTAAAGTTGATGTTAGAGGAAAGTGAGAGTTAATTTTCAGGAGCGTGTCTCCGACGAAACGTTTTAAGAAAATTTACTTTCAAACTTAGTTCTTGAAAGGCGGCTTTATACACGTTATAAATATAACTTTGTTAATAAGCGAAAAAGGTTTTTATGTTGTAAATAAATTTTGAAAAACACATTACTGTCATGTCAACAATTTTTACTGAGTACTTTAGAATTTAATATTACTACAATATAGTAACGCAATCGATAGATTGTATCGTGATTATATAGTAACGAGATAGCTTCCATTTCGGCATGAACAAGGAAGTTCAAAAACGTTTCCGCATCATGCAAATGTAGAATTGTCTCCCGGCGAGAGTATTTCCATCGATAAAATCCTATTCTTTTACGTGAAGGGTCGAAATGCATTTTACCAAATGGAATTTTTTTTTACTGCGTAGCCCACTAACCGTAATTGGGAAACTGTAATGTTATTTTCATGTTCTGTATGTATAAACAATAAATATGATCATCTTAAAAAATCTTATGTACTTATGATGGTACTTAATACACACACATAGATGACGCTGTGGTCGGATACTACAAAAACTGACAGAGCAAGGTCTCAAGGGCTTGCTAGTATACATCTATATTAACTAATATTATAAAGCGAAAAATTTGTTCGTGTGAAAGCTTTAAAATCTTGGGAACTACCAGTCGGATTTCGAAAATTATTTTTTTATTTGATAGACCAATCATTCAGGAAGGCCCTGGGATATTTAACATCACGCTACCGCCGATAGGCGCAAAGCTATATTATAAAAAGTCACAAACAAACTAGGCAAACAAAGTCGCGGACACACCTAATGTATGTTTATAAAAAAATTAACGCTGATTCCATGACTCATTATGATATAACATTTTACACATATAGTAACTTGATATTGAGCATATTTACTTCTTTTGTTTTGAAAATAGTCCCTAAGAACATATTTTACGATCACACGAAGTTGATGCGAAGAAAGCGAACGAAATCGCGGTCACCAATTAGTGTATAATAATAATGGAAATGGCTTTATCCTCAATAATTTCTATAGCTTCTTCTGACTAAAACTTTATTTTCGTCAAAAATTTTCCTGCCGTGTTTACTTATTCATCAAAAAATTTATAAGAGTTTCAAGATTAAAAAGGTTTCTGCCATCTTAAAGTTCACCGACAAAATACGCGCCATTTTGAATTCAGAACGACGCCACGTGACGCACCGTAAATTCTTCCTCGCGTCTTTACTTTCAATCTATATAGCTGCTTAGGTATTACTGCGAAGAATTTATTAAGTATTTATTTGCAATTAAATATATACAAAAAAGTATATTTGTAATATATTTTTCGATTATAAAAGTGTAAGTAGATATTTACTAAATCGCTACTTATCTTGCTAAATTTATAGAGATCGTTATCTGCTGAATAGAACAAGTACACAGGGACTTTTATTATTTGGAAAAGGATCGTTAGTCTGTGGTATCTCTCGATCAATATATGTTCTGTGAGGCTGGCACGTCGCCCGTCGAGTGTTCTTGAATAAAGTCTACAGGAAGGCAAAATTCCGAGTAATGAACGGCGCGGTCGATGGCACTCGATTCCACCCCGGTGCGATGTTGGCGAAACAATGAATTCGCTTCGGAGCCTCTGCCGGGAACTACACCGAACCGGGGAACTTGTTGACTACGTGAATGATTCAATACTCGTCTTGGCGAAAAATAAATAGGCAATTTCTGAAAGTACAAGTTATTATTTATTTATGGTGCATTTTAAGTTTCTTTTTAATTAACGTTCAAGTAAGTTTTTTTTTTGCATTCGGTAGAGCAGAATTTATGATAATCTTTTTGAATACTGTCTGTGCTAAAATTGTAACTATTACATATTTCGTTTGCCTATATACTATTTTGTAGACATAATAGTTATCACATATAGTTTGTTACAAATCAACTAAGTGCCTGTTTATGTTTATCTGCTATATCATTTTTATACTTCTACCAACGTCGATGTAAAAAATCCAGTGATAGGTTCAGGAATAGAGGCGTGAAAGGCAACAAATAATAACAAATAAATTAACATTTTCATTTATAATGTTAGTTAGAATTATGAACTACATGCAATCAGTTGTATAATAGGATAACAATGTTTATAAGTTCGCTGCGTGCAGCCTGGAAGTGTATGAGGGGGTTCCGTGAGCACAGCGAGGAGAGCTCTCAGCTTTGTTAAGCTCTTCATAGTTAGGCTATTAGACTGTTCACTCCATCGAGCACGATATAAAAACCTGTGATATGTTTTCGTTATTCTACATACTTTAAAAATTACTGTAACGTCCCCGAGTAGTAAATCATCGGATAAATTGTCATCATTTTAAAGAAATCTTTGCACAGTGGTTAAATTTCACAGTAATATTTCGATCAATTTGGTAAAGGAAAACATATATCTAATCTTTATTGGTTTAGCGTTATGGCCACAATCTTAACTGATGTTAAGTGACCATGTGACTCAAGATAGTAGACACGCTACGTCTAGTAGAGGGAATAGCTTGCAAGTGCAACTACCGGAGCATATCTATAGGTATTTGGGGGCAAATTCAACATTACCAATCTTTACAAGAACTAATTCAAATAAAAATCTTGTTCGAATACCGACCATTAGGCAAACACTAGCAACAGAAATTTCAGGAACATAAGTGTAAAGAAAATAAACCGTACCTATATTATCACAGCGTACCTGTAATTGCAGCCACGGTACGGGATTGAGTTCAAAGGAAGTAGCGGCAGTAAGTAGTATAGAGTGCTCTCCCGCTTTGTTCTGCCCTTACCAGCCAACTCTATCGATCAGCCGCTCGAATGAACACCAGCGGTGTGCGGCAGAATAACTAATCAAGATCGGCTTTTTAATCTCCACTCCACAATACATACACATCACGGTTAAAATTATTTTTAATGCATATAAAAAAATATGATATTCTTGCGATTAAATTGATATAAATTGTAATTGCAATATAATATTATCTTAATTTAAATTTTCATTTTCAACTTTTTTTATACTTAAGTTTTAATATTATGGTTAAAATCTCACGTGACGTTAAATAAAGATGTGACCCAATCTGGTGAACACGCTAAACCTGTGGAGAGGTTTGCTCTGAAGTTCAACTGCCGGAACAGACCTATAGGTATCTGGTGGCAGATTTTCAACTTAAGGGTCATAGCTAGCCAGGCGGGCATTAGAAACATCCCTACCACCATGCTACGGTTTCCTCACCATGTTTTCCCTCACTGAAAGCTCGGGCTTATTGCGGGTGGATTCGAACTCACATCTTTGACGCGACGTCCGTACACACTACCAAATGAGCTATCTATCGCTTCAATTCTACTATAGCTTTGATGCTAAAATGTATAATAATATTCTACAATTTTTAGTACATAGTATTATTATATTTGCATACATTCGCTATTATATTTATTTATAACGGGATATTGTAACAAGCAAATCTGACGAGCCATTGTATCTTGCGTCTGGGATTGATTTCCTTAAATAAATAGTTACTTTTTAAAACTATCTTCCCTTTATGTTACCATTAAGGCTCGGAACGCCTTAAAAGGCACATTAACTAGCTAATGTACAGATTAACATGAGAAACTACGAATTTTCCACATTTTAACTAAGTAATATACATATTAATGACTTTCATATGGTTAAAGCTTTAACACTGACTCTAGATAGTCTAGAATAAGTAACTGGTTTCTACGTACACAGTGAATAAATATACATGCTACAAACAAAGAAGGAGTACATAAACTTTTCCTTTTCAGAAAGTTTAGCACAGTTGGAAGTATAATGACACCCACAGCTTTCTGTTCAAACTTCACCTTACACTATTTCAACTGCCTGCATCACTAAACAAACTTATTACAGACTTAGACTTCTTGTGTAGTATATAGACTTATTGTGTATGTTACAAACAAGTTTTTTAATTTGCTTTCTTGACCGCCTGTTCGGTACAAATTTTAGAATAGTCTGAGCAAATATTTAGAATAGATTGCATAATTTCATACACAAGATTATTAAATCTTTAATCTTACAACTGTGGGGTTCGAGAGTACGCATCTTTTTATAGATCACAAATTGATTGTCAATAACTTGGCTAGAGAAAGAGTATTGCCATAGAATGGAACAAAACGTTCCACCTTTTAGATACATTTCCTTCTGCATCAGGTTGGATGGCACTACTTAGTATAACTTAAAGTAAAGTATTAAATAAATGATGTAGACTATCTGACGAGCGTTAGAAATTGTTCTACAATCATACTTTGATCTTATCACCAAGGCTTATTCTAAGGTACTTATCAAATACATTTAACTTCACAATAATAATTTTGTTAATACATTATACAAATGAAACCTATAAAAAATCATCGTAACCAAGAAGTTATTTATATCCGCTTGATGATAAGCCATTAACCATTATCATTGGTTATTATAGGCATTACCAGCGCGTTGTTCTAACCTCCAAAGAGATTATAGGGTATCATTTAATATACATTAAATCTAATTAGGTCATCAAAATGTACAATTTATTTTTATCTACTAGTTGTATATATTTATGTACCTAGATTATTAATAAAAGTTATTATATAGCATGTAACATGCGAGTTATGAAATGATAATGGCTCAGTTGTACGTACACCGCGTTAATGGAGGTAAGTTCGATTCCACCTGCAATGAGTTCCAGCTTTCAGTAAGGGGAAATATCGTGGGGAAAACATAGCATGGTGGTAGGGATTTTTCTAATGCCCAGCTATTCTCATATACTACTCTCACGTTGAAAATCTACCGCTAAAAACCTGTATGTGTGTTCCGGCAGTTGCACTTAAACCAATCCCTCGACTAGGCTTAGAGTGTTCACGATTTTGAGCACATCGTCACTTAACATCAAATAAACCTATAAAGTAGAAATATATCTACCGCGCGACGCCGACGGCTGAAATGAGTAAAAAGCAATATCGTTTGTTGACAAAGACTGCGGTAATAAAACGATGAGAGCAAGCGATTTCATTTAAAACACAGGTTTTTAATAATCCCTGACGATTTTCAAGCGAGTAAACACGACGGAGCACAGAGCGCGCGACTCGCTCGTAACTTAATTATCCTAGGGACCGTTGTAACGAACTTAACCGTGGTGTCGTTTTGTGTGGAATTTCCGAATCGAATAGAATTTTAATTTCTCCACTGCGGGAACCAAGCAACGGCACGGTTAGCGGTGTACCTAAACCTTGCGGTTATTACTGAGATTAATTATATACAACAACTTTTCCTCTTTCGCATCAAGCTCCTTTTTATATAAATTATACCGTTCGCTGACTTTTTAGGTAGTTTTGCAAATGTAATGTATGTTAAATATACCTTTAGTTGCCAACTGTGTATTGTAGAACAACTTTGAAAGGACATGAAGAAGGTCTAAATATATTGTTTCCAAAGGATAGGATAATGATTTTCAAAATAAAATCTAGATTAACGAGAGTGAAGCCGCAAGCAATAGCTTACTGTGTGTACATTAAAACACAAATATAATAGAAATAGACAGCTTTTTTATATTTTATTTACGAATAAACGTTATGTTGTAAGTTTTTCTATACTATTAGTTAACTATTTAATTAAAATTTTAAATAATAACAGACCGAATATACGCTAACTCTGATAAAACACTTATACCTGAAGGTAGTATTTTATTTTGCCGTCAGCTCAAGATTCCATCTAATATTTCAATAGTCTACAAAATTCTAAAGAATACTTTTAATATTCCCACAATGTACAATACAGTAATGTATAAGCTAAGTTCGATTTAGCTGAAGCTCCCGTTCCATTTGCATGCGAGCCTTATAATCACTACCTTACATGGTTTGGACTACGGGCCCATCCTTGTAGATAGGTCGTTGTGAGCTTGGCAAGAGTGCAAATAATGAAGTTACTAGTGACGTTACGCCGCTACCACAATGACCGTGGTCGTCATCTGGAACGGCTAAAGGTATGTTGTTTTTTTATAGTTAAGGTTTAGTGTCATGGCCACAATCTCACCTGATGTAAAGTGACGATGAGGACCAAGATGTTGGGCACGCAAAGCCTAAGGGACTGGCTCTAAGTGCAACTTTCGGAACACACCTATCGGTGTTTAGCAGCAGATTTTCAACTAGAGGGCGGTAGCTAGCCAGGCGGGTATTAAAAATAACCCTACTAACATGCTATGGTTTATTTATGATGTTTTGTTATGAAACTCAAACTCACTGAAAGCGGATTCGAACCCACGTCCCTTGACGCGGCGTTCGTATACACAATCAACTGAGCTATCATCGCTTTGAGCATTGTGACCGTTAAATAGAACGTGTCCAGTATAAAGTCAACTTTTTTCAAATTTCCATAGAACATTGTCCTAGTCTGTAAGTATTTACGGGTACAAATAGCTAATAATATTCAAAACTGTGTTAATATTATAAAACGGAAACGTCGAATCTCAAAAAAATATTTTGGTACTTGATAGAGCAATCATCGAAGAAGGCTTTAGGTTTTTTAATATCAAGCTACTACCGATATGAGCAAAGCCATATGAAAAAAACTTACAAAAATGGGCATAATTCTAAATTTAAATAAATTTTAGTTCCACCTGAAAGAAGTCGCGGACACAGCTTGTAACAATATAAGTGTGAATTCTAAAAACGTAGGTTGCAAATAGCGCTTTCAACCACCGTTAGATAGATTTTCCATCTACCTTAACTCGCCTACCATCATCGATATCTATGCTTAATTTGATACGGCTATAAAAAATATTTATTATCCTACGAAAAGAGAAACTTCCAATTCTGAAAAAATATAGGAAATAACATAACATCTGAGAACAATTAAAAAGTAATAGTAGGTGAAAAGGTACAGATATAATTTCACCAAGTGAAGTTAAGTGTCGGAACAATGAATGAAGAACCCTGTGTTCGAAATAAGCGGTCTGAAAATGCATGGAGGACCGGGCCGCCTGTGCGCCACGCCGCTCCAACGCGACGTCACACTGAATGGCCCTCTGCGGGAATCACGGGCTCGTTCACTTCGTTTGACACGCTGTTCATATCAACCCAATTATTTCTTTCAATTATATAGTCCATATAGAAGGGATATATGCGCTCTTAAAATCGAAAATACATTATATATGTATGTAATAACCAATAGCATTTTGTTCAATAGTTCGAAATATGAAATTCATAAAAAGATACAGATAAATTTATGAAATACAAATATTTATGAAGTTGAATTACTTAATATCAGCTTTTACCCGCGACTTTGCTCGCGTAAATACTAATTATGTCAAACAAATCGGACGACGCACTAAAAAGTTTCATACAAAGTTTATTCCTCTTTTTACCTCACTTCCAAAAAATGTTAGGCTAGAAAAATTACCCTATCACTATTTTTATGTATGTATTTGTATTTGTATACCAAAATTCATCGTAATCGATTCAGCGGTTTAGGCGTGAAAGCGTAACAAACAACACAGTTTCGTATTTATAATATTAGTTCTACAATACAAGGATATTCTAGAAAATACAACCCAATTATTTCTTTCATTTAAATATTCCATACAGAACGGATATATGAACGGTACAATTTAAAAATCTATTCTATATCTAAGTAATAACCAAGCATTATATTCAGTAGTTAATTTATATGAAAATATTCAATCAAATTTATGAAATACAAATAATTTCCAAGTTTAATTATTTTACGACTTCTGTAAAATACAATTTACAAATTATTAATAAGTTAATTATGGGAATTATTATCTTTAAAGGACACTTACACGCACGATCACCAGAACTTGGAAGTAGCCTGATCTATTGTCTAGATATTTATGTATGTACCATGTATTCCCATCGCAACTAGTAGGCGCGGATTATGAAAAAACTTAGCATTCACGCAGATTTTATTAAAAAAAAAAAACCGGCAAGTACAACATAATGTACTGAATATTACAGAAGAGTGGAGAGATCTATAGATACAAATCTGTACTCAACTGGGTCGGGACAGCTAGATAAATCAGTCACAGTGGTTCTTTATTAGTTAGCGAACGTAGATACAGCTATTGTAAGGTTTGCAGTTTAGCAAGATGATGTAGGCCGGTGATGGATTACCGCCCGCTAATTATATACCAAAAGTCGCAAATAATAGGTAGTAAGTTGACAAATTAAGTACACTACAGCTGTTGTAAAACGCGAATTTACCATTTCGAAGCTAATACTTAGCAATTTTTGATATCGCTTTGCGAATTACGGAATTAAATTTTTGCGTGTATTAAGCAGTTATATTATATAGCAAAATATAGAAAATATTCTTGAATGGGAAAATCTAATATTTTATTTTTTGTTTGTTTTTAATTCCAAATACCTACTAATTATCCCACATACATTTGCTTGCTAATGTCTCTGTTATAGACGTGGTTTTAAACTTGTACCATACATGAAACATACATCTGCCACTTTGTCGTGATAATATAAATAAGTATATAGTGAAGTGTTTTATTGTTTTCTTCTCGAGTGGCGGAAATAGGACACACGAGAAACTCTGTTTTCGAAGTGAAAGGACAACGTCTCTTTGTGGTGCGAACTGTACGAGCACTCGCGTAATTGGAGGTGCATTTGACGTCTATTATTCAAAAGGTCCGCTGAAATGCATACGACATCTTACTGTTTACTTAGAACGCCGTATTTTGCCAGTTAATTTCGAAACAACTCCCTAAGAATTTATTAGTCCAGAATTCAAACCGAACTCACCAAAAATGTTTTTTTAATCCAAACAAAGCTCTCTGCCGTCTTTGAAAAGACAAAATCTAACGATATAATAAATTATAATTGTTTTGACATTTATTAAATTCTGTTCCTTATATATATTTATATTAAATTCATAATAAATGGACAGAAGAGCTAATTTTAAAAGTGTACTCATATATTATGTTTTTCTAAATAAAACAATTTGTAAATGAGAATACTCTCATCAGTATTGAATTTATTCAAAAAAATTTTGGTAGTAACAATTAGCGTGATGGCCATAATCTCACCTGATCTTAAGTGACGATACGGCCCAAGTTGGTAGACACGCTAAATCTGTGGAGGAACTGGCTCTCTAGTGCAGCTGCCGGAACACTCAGCTTCAACTTGAGGGTGGTTGCTAGCCAGGCGGGCATTAGAAAAAGCCCTACCATCATATAAAAATAGTATGTATTTAATACCGTTTTTTTTTATAGCTTTATCAACATACTTTATTATTTAGTATTATGTTTAATTAAAGACCATACAAAAGGCATTTAACAAACATATAATATAAAGAGTGAAAGTACAGCCAAACTCATACTGGTACTAAGTCATCATTGCCCTGATACTGCACGCAAAGCGTATGAGGTAGTGCTCTACTCTCGACACGTCAGGATCAAGATTTTTTTTGCTTTTAAACTGCCTCTATCACTGACTATTTGCACTTATAAGATAGAATGAGTAGATGTATTTAAAAAAAGACGTTAAATAATTTATCTCATATTTTGTAAAAAAAAAACTTTTTACCTTTTATTTAAAATTAAAATTTAAAATTATCTATTTCACATCAATGGCCAAGTACGCGTAGTTTAAAAAAAAAAAAGTTCTTACAGGCTTATTTTTGAATTTATTACATTTTACATTAACAACTTATGAGTATTGTTAATATTTTTTTCTTTTTGAAAGATAAGAAAAAGGCAAGATACCTAAACGATACAGCCAAGTCGAACGTTATTTCATAATAAAAAGTTTAACGCTTCAACATGATAGAGACTCTTAGCTAACTATCTACGAGGGTTTTGTGGCAAGCAATAAATCATGCTTGCTTAAAATTTATAGATTTTTTAATAAATTGAACAATTATAATTAATGAAATAATAAATAATTAATAAAATATGTCAGTGGAATGTCTTGTCTTTTTTGTTAAAATTTTAATAAGTGGTATGAGGAGTGCACTTTTGGATTTTCCAAACTTATGTAATATTATTGAATGATTAATAGCTAGCTGACCCGGTGAACTTCGTATCACATAACAAATATTTGAATTTTTCTGATTTTCTGTTCTATAATATGTATGTATTATACATATAAAGCTTCCTCATGAATCACCCTACCTAATGGTGATTAATTATGTAATCCGTTGAATAATTTAAAAAATCTAAACAAACAGACAGTGAAAGCGATTTTATTTTACACTATGTAAAGATATCTCTTGTTATCTTATAATAGGGTGAACGGATTGCGATGAAACAAAAACTAACTAATTCTCCAAGTTGCGTACAATTTTTTTATGTATAAAAATTATCTACATTGGTTTTGTACATTTTATATGATGCGTGTACAGAAAAACCGGTAAACAGACACAAATTCTAAAATACTGGCAATGGGTTCTATTGGTTATCATTAAACACCCTTTTTTGTTTGTTTTAGAAATATTTTCAATGTACAAAAATTAGTTTTCTACAGATTTATTATATGCAAAGATTTATGATTGATTGATATTAATTTATATTTAAATAACATATACATAATATATCTACTGGCAATTCGAACCCACAACACTCAGAGTAGCGGTAGTAGTGAAGCGACCGCTGAAACCGCTATAACATCCATGCACTCAAATTGACCCGATCAGATAGATAATTAAGTTATAAGGTAATGGCTGCGCTCCCCGCTCTGTGTTCCCATAATTACTCTGTATCTCGGCTTTATATTACATTAGCGTATCTCAAAGAAGGTTCTCCGAGACTCAAAATGAATAAAGTTCAATCATAAAACGTATATACAGGTATATAGGGTCTATCTACTGTTACTACTAGTTTAAGAACAAGAAAAATAAATAAAACAATTACAAATATGAATAAACGTGTTTATAAATGCACGAATAGAAGTGTAAATTATAAGAGAGTTGTTTTAAATACCTTATTGGCATTATTGTCACATTCTCATCTGATGTTAAGTGATGATGGTGGTGGACGAGGTAAGCGTAGAGTAAGAACTGGCTCTCAAGTGCTACCTCCGGAACACACCTAAAGGTTTTTGGCAACAAATTTTCAACTTGAAAGTGTGGTGAAAGGTGAACGTTAGAAATATCTCTACCACCATGCTGTGGTTTCATCACAATGTTTTTCTCCACCGGAAGTTCAGGCTCAGAATTCATGGCCTATGGACTTCCGTACACACTAAAATCTGAACTGTAAAACTTTTCAACTAAATTATCGCTAAATATGACAGGTGGCGATATGGGCGAGTTATTTATTATTGATATAGGCAGAGTAACATCTCTGGGACAACAAGCCTATTAATACAACAATAGCATAAGCACTCTTGAGCAAAAGGCAAATTTATTCTAAAGGATCCGTTCTTAGAAAAGAAACCCTTTAGGCGGCCTACGGTGTTTCTAGTGTTACGCTTCGTAGCCAATTAATGGCCGATTTATATTTTATTTGCGATATTCTGCCGAATATTGTAATACATAGTTTTCAATATAAACTGAAAATAATATAGGTATAAATCGCTAAACTCCAATGAAATTTCAGTGATCTCCATAGACATCGAACATGCATATATTTTATGCTATTCATGTTATACTCGAATGCAATAGACGGGACTATGGCCGGGTATATGTCTACTAGAGAAGAGAAAATAATGTATGTGGGACAGATTGTAGTTAGAATGAAAAACAAACATAAAGTGAAATATCAGGTATTCCCATACAAGTATTTATATTTTACCTTTTTTATGTTTTGTTATTATATTACCGCTTAATACTTACAAACATTTACACAATAAATAATAAAAACAGGTCAAGTGCACTTGAATTAGTAAAACACATTATTTTATAGTGGATACATGACACAATTTTATAGTTTCTTGACACGGAACCCTATATGGACGAATGCCACTCGACTTTGTCCGATTTTTTTTACATCCCGTTATCATGGCACTATATACTCCAGTGTAAAGCTCGTACGTTACTACCTACTACTCAACTACTAATACTATATTTTTTGTATTAGCGTAGTGTTTAAAATCCATTCTTTACGGACTTCCTTATCGAAACGCGGAAGTGCAGTACCCGGACTCAGGTTAAGGCAAGAGGGTCATGTGCTGACACTTTGGGTGCTAATCACCCACCACCACCCACTAAACGTACCACGGCGATGCTTCAAACACCAGTATTGCCAGAAACTAGGAACAGTGCCTATACTTTTCCCAATCCACTTATATTACTACCTAAGCTAAATGACGCTTAGCAGTTGGTTTGACTTTTATACGGCCTCTATATCTCAAACAATAAGATTCGCTTGTTTGAAATAATGAACAGTCAAGGTGAAAACTGTAATACTACAATTAAAAATCTCAATGAAATTTCAGAACTTTATACAGATCAACACTAATTACATTCGGCATTTATCGTATAATTTATTAATATCCACTACCGCTAATAAAAAGCATGGGGAATCTCCTAAATAAAATTCAAGACGAACAAAGTATTTATCACATGGCATTTTACATATAAATTTTGTTATATAAAATAAATGAGCACAAAGAAAGATTCTCTGAACATGTATCTAAATATTTAGATACGTAAATAATTAGGTAAGTAGAATGGTTCGAAAGATGTCTCAAAATAAAGCTTTGAGTACTTGATTAAAGTGAATGTTCTGCGAACTTATTCCCTATAAGCAGATTACATATATTACCAGAAGCATGAAAAGAAAATATAGTAAAGGAATCCCTTTGATAACGATGTCAAAAAATATTTCGTACATATAAATACTGTATATATTCTTTGATCCTTTGTGTTCGTTATTATAATGGCATATTTTATAGTCATAAGCGAGTTGGAGAGTTCGCTGTATCGTGATCGTTTCAGAGAGGCACTTTTGTTATAAGATACTTGAAATTTTTGTCGTGTGTCAGTTCCAGATATATCTAAGCCAACAGTAAGTTGTGGTGGACTAATGTATATATATATGACTTATGTGTGTTATACATATATCCCAATTATACGCTAGCTGTGTCTGCAAATTAGGTCGCGTGGAAGAAAAATGTATTAAACCATGTTTGTTTGTTTTTGTGACTTTTTTTAGTACAGGTTTGATCCTATTAATGATAACGTGATGTTAGATAGTCTAAAGTCTTCCTTGAAGATAGCTCTATCAAAGACGAAAATAATTATTGAAATCCGACCGTTGGTTCCAAAGATTATTGCTTTCAAACAAACTAACCGCTTTCTAATATTAATATAGGTTAACTATTTACACTAGCGTGCGCTCTCTGGTTGCAAATTGATAATAAGTATTAAAGAAAATTTCAGAAAATTCTTAAAAAGTTGTGGGACAAAGACTATTTCAAATATATTTTAATTCATAAAACTAAATCTCGTCAATAGTTATAGAAGAAAAAAGAAAATCGCTTGATAAAGGGAGATGAAAATGGTACAAAACTGTGCCCCTATTCAAGTTGTCTATCAAAGATCGCTAATGTGAAGAGAATACAAAAATGTATGGGATGATATTTGACATAGATTGTCGAAGTCACTTTGACATGTGTCACTTCATACATACAATGCCTTTGTTTGCGTATCTTAATGTTTTTAAACCCATTTATTTAACCTTTAGTTACTTCATTACTCTCCTTACCTGGCGTCATTTTGTCCTTGATTTATTACCATTGACGTTAGAATTGAATTGAATAGTTACATGGGCATCGATATTTTTCATCTTTTTTACTTGATTTAAATACAATCATGTCTAGTTTACCTTTATACATAATTCGAAACTTAAAATTATAAATTATAGGGTGAAAATATTCATCATTAAGCGTATAAAGTATTTCATAGGTCAATTCAATAATGGTATTGTGATAGAGTCGTTAGAAAATAATCAGTGAATTTCTAATGAATGTGATTGGACAATTTAATTCTCAATTTACAAGTGATTAATACTTTTATATGTAAACGATCGTACAATTTCTTGTTACGTAGAAAGAATTGTCTTCCCGAGATAGTCGTGTAAGTAAAATTTAGTTTTATAGGATTGATGCTTTTCAAAATGCCGGAAGATCTATGAAAATGTTTACGATTAGTGGTTAGTATCGAAAAATGAGGGTCGGACGCCGAAGAGCTCATTGGGTTGACGATAATATTGTAAAAATCACGGGTCAGTCTTGGATAAAATTAACTCGGGTTACCATGAGAGGTGTATAGGTAGATTGAAATTTTGAATTGACATGCAATGTTTTGTTTTCCTGTCTTAAAGCTTCTATTAGAACTATTATGTATTTTATTATTCACATTGACAATAATTTCATACTTTTTACAATAGATAAAAGTGTTTTTGTGCTTTAACTGTAATTTTTAAATGAAAGGTTACATCTCTTTTTTTTTGCAATACACAATATATCTTATAGTATATAACATTTATAAATATTCAAGTGCAAAAGAACGATATTATTTCTTTCTTTTGAAATTAAACTGTGTAATACTTATAAAATTGACTTACAATTTATCTCGAATATTACAAAAAGAGTAGACAAAAAACGTTTTATTCAAATATCTATTCCCAATTATTTCAATCGGCTTTGCTGGTAAACAGCTTTTACTTTCATTGCATTTGTTGAACATTCATCGTAACATAACCAACATTTGTTAAATAAATTGCTTTCGTATTTCGATATGTATTAAAAGCCTTTCTATCTACTAATTTGTTAACTGACTAATGACGCGGGTGTAGTCATAAGGGAGTATTATGCTTTCTATATTAACACGTAGTTAATATTATATTATAAAGCTTAATTATGGTTCTGGAAAACTGATATTTATTTATACAATATTACATACGTTAATTAGTAGAATGTTAAAATATATAAATGTTTTACTTGCTAGTAAATTGGTTCTTATTCGTGTTTGAAATAGATAATGGTTTGCCACAATTTTCTACAAACAAAATTAGACAACCTAATTAAGACAAGCGACAATTTCCTTACTAACAAAGGGAAGATCGTAGAAAGAAATGAAACAAATCAGAAAGTATAAATAATTACCACATGCGAGAATAATTGTGCTAATATGAGACATGATTTTATTAATAATTTATAAATTCAGCTACTTCATTAAAAATAGACAACTGTACACTTTTGTTAGACTTTCTATTTAATATATATAAAAAAAAAACATTTTTATTAAAGACTTTGGTTTAGATATTTGAAACTAACTTGAGATTAAATATGTATTTATGTATATCAGTTAAGGTTTATTGGCTAAATATTTTTTATTGTTACTTTATTTCATGGTGGTAATAAAATTAAGAACAAATAAATTTAATATGATCTATTTTATAATTATAATACATATTGATTTTATATATTAATAATATATTAAAATTTTTTTTTTATAGAAATAAATACTTTACCTTCGATGATTTACTTGCAATCTAACCTGAACTCTTCAACATATCTAACAGATACAAAATTTATATGTACTTTTTCACAGACTATACAATCAGAATTTTAATTAGAATTGCAAAAAATGCATCTCGTTTAACAAAGGTGGAATATTCAGATATGGAAATGTACTGCCGGTGGAGAATTCGACTCGAGGTAGACGCAAGCAGTCTAACACACGACCCGCGGGGTACTGACCAAAGCCAGCCTGCGCCGCGCCGCCCTTTTGCGAACAACACGCGAAATCAACAAGGAGTCAATTTTAACAGTAGTGCCACTCGATTTATGTGACGTTAAAGCTTTATAAGGAAAAATTTACAATTCTTGGTCAAATTGTATATTTAGTTACATATTATTACATATTTTAAGTTTGTAGCTTTATATTTATAAGTTTAAGCGATGATAGCACAGTGGTAGTGTGTACGACTTTGCGTCAAGGGACGTGAATTTGAATCCAACCACCTACAATGAGCTTGAACTTTCGCTGAAGGAAACCATAGCAAGGTGGTAGGACTTTTTCTGATGCTCGCCTGGCTAGCAACCAGCCTCAAGTTAAAAATCTGCCGCGAAATTTTCCAAATTATTCCGGCAGTTGCACTTGAGAGCCAGTTCCTCTACAGTTTTAGTGTGTCTACCAACTTGGGTCGTATTGTCACTTAAGATCAGGTGAGATTATGGCCATAACGCTAATCCTTAACTATAAAAAAAGTAATTAAATGTATTATTTTACTAATTATTTTTAAGTAATGATTTCTTATGTCTACGCGAATATTATTTAAACGGATTTTATCCCGGTTATTTATTAATTTTGATCCCGACGTTTCGAAAGTTTTTCAGCCTTCATCCAATCCGTTTAAATTAGTTTTATTTTTAAGTGTTTTCTATTATCATAGAATAGGTAATGATCATATGAAACTTACATAATTCATTGAAATAAAACTAATTTAAACGGATTTTATCGCGGTTATTTATTAAATTTTGATCCCGACGTTTCGAAAGCTTTTCAGCCTTCGTGGTCACGGGGCGGACTGAGGTGTAGGTTGTCCAGAAAAGTTTATGTTACTGTGTCTACCTTCAATTTAATTTTTATTATTGATGGTGTTCCGATCTACGCAGAAAGAGCTCACAGTGTCTTGAGGTCTGGCAATTGGTCTTTTGGGTTCCGATTTAATTAAATGTATAATTGGATCCCAGGCTTGTGCTAGCTTCCAACCATCTTCTCTATTGAAATTTGGATGTTTTTTAATTTCAATAGCCTCACGAATCATCCTAGGTAGGAATCGGTGTTCTTTTGCAAGGATTTGTGGCTTGTCGAATCGAAGATAATGCTTGGAGCCTTCTTCTGAATGTTCAGCAACTGCAGACTTCGTAGAGCGTCGGTGTTTAACATCAGCTATATGTTCTTTTACGCGGGTCCCTATATTTCTTTTAGTTTGTCCGATATAGGAGAGGCCACAGTCACATTCTATTTTGTATACGCCCTGTTCTTGTAGAGGTATATGACACTTGACAGGTGGTAAAAATTGACTAATCTTCTTGGGCGGCTTGAAGTAAGTTTTAATTGAAGCACGCTTCAGTACATAGCCAATCTTGTCTGTGACCCCTCTTACAAAAGGTAACACAACAGGTACACGTTCTACTGTGGCTGGTTTCACTCGGTTTCCGTGACGGCGGCGTGGAATTTGGAGCTTGTTATCACGCAGTACTTGCTTGACATGTCGCAGCTCAGCAGCCAGATGTTCCTCGTCACAGATTCCTTGTGCTCTCTGAAACAAAGATTTACCCACGGTAGCTAACTGTTTCGGATGGTGGTGAGATTCACCATTCAGGTATTTATCTGTATGGGTCATTTTTCTGTACACAGTATGGCCTAAAGACTGATCAGGATTACGGATAACTAAAACATCTAAGAAAGGAAGAGATTTCTTTTGCTCTAACTCCACAGTGAATTGTATGTTATTGTTAATGGAGTTAAGATGATCTAAAAATGCAGCTACATTGTCAGATGGTAAAATTGTGAAAGTATCATCTACGTACCGTTTGTAAAACCTGGGGGTGACGGGGGCAGTGCTTAGGGCTGTCTCCTCGAAGTCCTCCATGAAAATATCAGCGACTACTGGAGATACAGGTGAGCCCATAGCTACTCCATTCACTTGTACATAAAACTGATTCCTCCACAACATGTAGCCAGATGTGAGGCAATGTTTAAGTAATGCTGCATACTCTATGGGCATGTTATTATCTGCTAACCTCTTAGACACAATTTCAATGCAGTCTTGTACTGGTAAGCTTGTGAATAGAGACTGGACATCAAAACTAACCATGGTTTCATTGTCAGCTAATTGTAGGTGTTTAATATCACTGACAAATTGATATGAATCCTTCACAGATGCTCTAGTATTGCCTCTTAGTGGTGATAACACTTTTGCTACGTGCTGAGCCAATCTGTAGGTTGGTGTGTCGACCTGACTCACGATGGGACGTAGTGGAGCATTTGGCTTGTGTATTTTCGGTAACCCATACGGTTTAGGAGGTTTTGCACACGATGGGACGAGTAAGTTTACGTCAAGATTTAATGTGTCGGAGTAACTGCTTATTAAAGAGCTGGTAGCCTTTAAAACTTTGTTGGTTGGGTCTGTTTTAACCTTCTTGTATGTACTTTCATCGGACAAAAGTTGTTCTATTTTATTATTGTAATCTGACGTATCCATTACTACTGTCGCATTACCTTTATCTGCACGGAGAATAGTTACATCCTTCTGTGAACGCAAGTTCTTTAAAGCGATATATTGTTGTTTTGGAAGATTTGGTTTGGGCGCTTTCACTTGTCGTAATATTGACGAAATGTCTTGACGTATCGCCTCCGAATCCTCCTTTTGCAAATTATTTTTGACGAGACTATTCTCAACGTTACAAATAAAGTCTTCATACGGTATCCTTCGTGGTGTTACGGCAAAATTTAATCCTTTTTCAATTCAGGTTTTATCAAAAGGATTAAATTTTGCCGTAACACCACGAAGGATAACGTATGAAGACATTATTTGTAACGTTGAGAATAGTCTCGTCAAAAATAATTTGCAAAAGGAGGATTCGGAGGCGATACGTCAAGACATTTCGTCAATATTACGACAAGTGAAAGCGCCCAAACCAAATCTTCCAAAACTACAATATATCGCTTTAAAGAACTTGCGTTCACAGAAGGATGTAACTATTCTCCGTGCAGATAAAGGTAATGCGACAGTAGTAATGGATACGTCAGATTACAATAATAAAATAGAACAACTTTTGTCCGATGAAAGTACATACAAGAAGGTTAAAACAGACCCAACCAACAAAGTTTTAAAGGCTACCAGCTCTTTAATAAGCAGTTACTCCGACACATTAAATCTTGACGTAAACTTACTCGTCCCATCGTGTGCAAAACCTCCTAAACCGTATGGGTTACCGAAAATACACAAGCCAAATGCTCCACTACGTCCCATCGTGAGTCAGGTCGACACACCAACCTACAGATTGGCTCAGCACGTAGCAAAAGTGTTATCACCACTAAGAGGCAATACTAGAGCATCTGTGAAGGATTCATACCAATTTGTCAGTGATATTAAACACCTACAATTAGCTGACAATGAAACCATGGTTAGTTTTGATGTCCAGTCTCTATTCACAAGCTTACCAGTACAAGACTGCATTGAAATTGTGTCTAAGAGGTTAGCAGATAATAACATGCCCATAGAGTATGCAGCATTACTTAAACATTGCCTCACATCTGGCTACATGTTGTGGAGGAATCAGTTTTATGTACAAGTGAATGGAGTAGCTATGGGCTCACCTGTATCTCCAGTAGTCGCTGATATTTTCATGGAGGACTTCGAGGAGACAGCCCTAAGCACTGCCCCCGTCACCCCCAGGTTTTACAAACGGTACGTAGATGATACTTTCACAATTTTACCATCTGACAAAGTAGCTGCATTTTTAGATCATCTTAACTCCATTAACAATAACATACAATTCACTGTGGAGTTAGAGCAAAAGAAATCTCTTCCTTTCTTAGATGTTTTAGTTATCCGTAATCCTGATCAGTCTTTAGGCCATACTGTGTACAGAAAAATGACCCATACAGATAAATACCTGAATGGTGAATCTCACCACCATCCGAAACAGTTAGCTACCGTGGGTAAATCTTTGTTTCAGAGAGCACAAGGAATCTGTGACGAGGAACATCTGGCTGCTGAGCTGCGACATGTCAAGCAAGTACTGCGTGATAACAAGCTCCAAATTCCACGCCGCCGTCACGGAAACCGAGTGAAACCAGCCACAGTAGAACGTGTACCTGTTGTGTTACCTTTTGTAAGAGGGGTCACAGACAAGATTGGCTATGTACTGAAGCGTGCTTCAATTAAAACTTACTTCAAGCCGCCCAAGAAGATTAGTCAATTTTTACCACCTGTCAAGTGTCATATACCTCTACAAGAACAGGGCGTATACAAAATAGAATGTGACTGTGGCCTCTCCTATATCGGACAAACTAAAAGAAATATAGGGACCCGCGTAAAAGAACATATAGCTGATGTTAAACACCGACGCTCTACGAAGTCTGCAGTTGCTGAACATTCAGAAGAAGGCTCCAAGCATTATCTTCGATTCGACAAGCCACAAATCCTTGCAAAAGAACACCGATTCCTACCTAGGATGATTCGTGAGGCTATTGAAATTAAAAAACATCCAAATTTCAATAGAGAAGATGGTTGGAAGCTAGCACAAGCCTGGGATCCAATTATACATTTAATTAAATCGGAACCCAAAAGACCAATTGCCAGACCTCAAGACACTGTGAGCTCTTTCTGCGTAGATTGGAACACCATCAATAATAAAAATTAAATTGAAGGTAGACACAGTAACATAAACTTTTCTGGACAACCTACACCTCAGTCCGCCCCGTGATTACGAAGGCTGAAAAGCTTTCGAAACGTCGGGATCAAAATTTAATAAATAACCGCGATAAAATCCGTTTAAATTAGTTTTATTTCAATGAATAATATTCGCGTAAACCTAAGAAATCATTATACTTACATAATTTCCAGTTTTATTTAAAAACTTAATTTTTGTGTACATACTATGAATATATTATGATAAGTGGTAACACATTTTTTATTCTTTACAATTTTTTTTATTTTCTTTTATATATAATAATTTAAAGGAATACTTAGTTTTACTTAACTGATAGCAAATTTTAGTAGATCTTCTGTACATTTAATTATTCTTTGCACACTGTATCTGTTAGGGTGGGTACTCGATCCGTTGTGAGCCCGGAAGCGTCCGCTGGCCCTTTACAAACCTTTGTTTCACCTGAAAGCCGCCTATTAACATATTTCATTATTGAGCCTTTTACCGGGTTGATTTTATTTAGATTATGTCCAGAAATATTATTACTGTTATTATATTACTCATGTATTTTCATTTACAAATGAATTGTTGTTGTTTATAATATACATATGAGTTTATAATTATATGTAGAGTAAATTAAAATTCTGGTTGAACCTATAATGATTTAGTAGTAGCGTGTTTGGCCACTATAACTTAGTTCGAACTCTACGCTTTCATTTACTACTAGCTGTGCCCGTGGCTTCGTGCGCGTGAAAATAAATATTATTTAACCATTTTTATCCGTTTCTGTAACTCTTTTCAATACAGCTTTGCTCCTATTGATGGTAGCGTAATATTAAATAAAGCCTTCCTCGATCCAGCCAATAGTTGCGTGTTTCAAATAAACTTTTCGCTTTATAATATTAATATAGGTATAGAAGATTTATGCGACGGTTTGATCTAAACCTTTAACATGCTCTCAAGTAGGGCTGATGGAATACATCTATCTGCGTTTTGCTGAGGATTTTCAATTAGACACCGACATTAGAGCTCTCCTACGGTTTACGGTTTTCCTTCAACGAAAGGTCAGACTTATTACAGGGTATCAAACTCACGTCCATTGACGCTGTGTTTAAAAACACGCTAACGTGCACACTGAGCTATTATTCTGCTGTAAATATTTGACCTTTTACCATTTTTAATATGTCTGTAGTGTCCGTACATGCTATCCCCAAGTGTAACTCAGTGCACTTTATTATTTAAATTATTAGCTGTCTCCACGACTTCGTTTGCGTGGAACTAAAACACATTTAACTATTTCTGCCGGTATCTGTAACTTTTTTCAATATCGCTGTGCTCCTATTCGCAGTAGCATGATTTTAAATGGCTTAAAACTTTCCTAAATTATTTCTCTATGAAATACAAAAAAAAAAAAAAAACCCAGTGGTAGCTGTTTAGATTAGCGCGTTCTAACAAACATACAAACTTTTACTTTTTATACCGGAGGAAGAGGAGGATCTGGACACTTCTTCCTCTCGTATAGGATGAAAAGGTAGTATTTTTTATATGTCCGAATATATGTACACTATATATGTTTACGTTTATATGTGTAAGTTATAAGTATAACTTTCAACAAAATGGATATTATTACGTTTAGGGCTTTTATTGTATGAAGTTACGACTCATGGGTAATCACTTTATTTCCTTTATGATCTTTAGGACCTCCTATGAAAGTCATAGGTGATTCGAAATCACAAACATTACCTACCTATATGTGATTATTATGGTGTTGGTTACTATATATGCCACCCATTTCATAATCCATAAAAGAAATCTGCGAAATCCATAAAAAGTAATATACAATCAACTGACCCGTCCATAGTTTCCACCTTGTAACTCCATTGAAATATATTTATTTGTATATAGCTCTCCCAGTTTTCACTTGTAAGTGTGAGCGAGATCGCAGATGTCGATTGGCTCACAAAATGGCTTTTCATAGCGTTATCAAAGGCGCACCGGTCGCGGTCGACGAAAGTTGGACAATAACTGTCAATTCATAGCAAGAGTTGTATAGGGCAGAGTTCTGAACTATTCTCAATACACGTAGTAATGGAAATGTTTAATATATTGTATCTACTAAGTCATATTATACCTAGAAGCGATATGGACGCTAACGTCCCAAATCATAGACAAATTGTAAGTCACTGAAAATCTCCAAAGTTTTGAGCGAGCCTTAAGTGGTTTTTATCCGAAACAGATTTTGAAATAACTAGACGAATACCTGATTACTTATATAATTAATATAAAGCTATAGCTCAAATGCAATAGTAGTAGGCAGCCTAGAACAAGTCAACCAAAGGGAAGGTCACCGATGAGATGGATTGACGATCTAGCTAAGATAAAGTAAAAACTTGAATAAGAACTGTCTTAGATAGAAGACTGAATGTTTCAAGTTAAGTAAGGCACAAAAATCTCTTTGTAAGTCTCATTCTATACGAAGCAGCTCGACTGGTAAATACATGCTGGTAGGTTTTTCTAATGCCTGCCTGACTAGCTACCCTCAAGTTGAAAGTCTGCCACCAAAATGCCAATAAGTGTGTTTCGGTAGTAACACTTGAAAGTCAATCCCTCCACAGATTTAACATATCTTCCAACTTGGGCCATATCGTTACTTAATATCAGGTAAGGTTATGATCATAACGCGAAAGCCTTAAATTAAAAATAAAATACCTCCACGCTACTAAAAGTGGAAGTAAATAACCTTGTGCTTACGCGCTGAGTAGGGCTTTCAAGCTCTTTGCGTAAGGACAATTTAAGGTTACTAGTGCACTTCTGGTGTTAAAAAAGTTAATACACTTATATTATTTATCAAGAGTTGGGACTTAAAGTACAGAGTGCCATTCTAGTAGTGTAAAGGTATGAAATGACAATGAAATCTACATTTAAGATTGGGTAGAAACCAGGGTATTGATTTATAGCAAAAGGTTGCTTCTACATAAAGTCTGCAAATAACTCGATTTTCGTCGAACAGCCACCATTGCTGAATGTTCACGCTAGCATAGTATTTTAATCCGACGAAGAAATAAGACGAAAACTTTTAAGTAGCTGAATGTACTATATGTAAGTTGGTTCGACTAAGCCACCCGTAGAACTTCAACTTAAATTGGATGCAAAGGCGAACTTGCTAAATAGATATAACAGCTTCGCGTTCGCGTATCGTAGGAACTTTCAAAAGTCACTATCCCTTTGAATATCTGACATAATTTTAAATTTTACATTTCTAAAGTTAATGTAATTACATTCGTCCGCAACTACATACGCGTTAGTAAGAAATTAAATATTATGTATAATTTATATAATTTGTGGAAACTACAATATAATCTTAGTTTACAACCATAGTGGCCAAATATAGATTTTAGTCAGAGTGTCTAGCATCTACATAAATTAATAACATATGCATAAAATATTTTTTTTTTATGCTAATGGCACCAAACAGGCAGTCGGCCCATCTGATGTTAAATGGTTACCGTCGCCTCTGAACAGCAGCAACACCAGGGTAATTACAGCCGTGTTGGCGACCATGGAGACCGTATTTCAATCCCTTTTTGAAGAGTCCCATCTAATAACCTTGAGGAAATACCGTGCCGAGCAGTCCATTCCATAGATCTAATGTGCGCGGTAGGAATGTTCTAGAGAACCTAAATGTTTTCACAACCCAGCCGGTCCTTAGAGTATACGGATGAGCAGCTAGCCAACAGCGAGAAGTTCGGCCTTGAGATGAGGGTACCACATCAAATAGTTCCTCAAAGCACTCCCCGTTGTATATGTGGTAGAAAACACAAACGAGATCCTATATCCCTACATAGTTCCAAGGACTCGGTCAAGGACTATGTCGTGTGTTAGGACGGGAGATATATATACACTTTATTTACTCTGCAGTGAGAATTAACATCGTTAATATTTATGATATAGATACCTAAGTATAGAGCACTGCACGATGTATTACATGAAACATACTTATTGTAATCTTACTAAGTATTTAATTATTCAAATACAGAAATAATGTAAACAAAATATAGTATAGTATATTGTACTACCCTTTGATGCTGTTATCTAACGAAGCAACTGTGCAATGGGCCTAATGAGTTGTCAAGTATAGACACCCATGATTTGATGTTAATTTTGTATAGGACACAGATAAAAAGTTTGTTGATTTATATTTTTGTCGTACCGTAGAGCTGTGGAAAGTTTTCCAGTCAGCGTGTTCCCACCCTACTATGACATGGGGTCTTTCAAAAGAAGCGTGAAAAGGTATCTAAGCAGGCCAGCATGACAGCGATGACTGATAGTAAATTTAGGTTCAATGTCAGTCACCGCTGATCTGGATTGTACTGTACTTAATACCAGGTAAAGTGCAGTCACTATGCTGGGCAAAAAAAAACATCTAAATTTTCTATATAAATTGAGTTAAAGCTTTGGTTTTGTGTAAATGGTATATACGTTATAGGAATGAGCCGCTATTGTATTGACCATATATGTAAATATGCTGTCGCTCAGGGAGCCAGAAGCTGGCTATGTGCCAGTATTTTGTAAGGGGTCAGATAATATATAGGGTTATGTAATATGTAGTATGGTCGAGTTTTCGAGTTCAATTGCTGTTCCTGGCACTCAAAATAGTTTATGTTGCACGTATTATTTTAGCATACATTAATAATCGCGACATACTTCATTTAAGCCCACTTTTAGTCGTCGATTTTAACTTTAAGAAATAATAATATTACCAATTAAGGACCATTCATTAATTCCAGAACGGTCTTAAGGGGAGGGCGATTCCAATAATCTCTACATACTTTTATCTCGGAGGAACAGGGCGGTTGGTAAGCCATTTTTATGTTATATTACATAAATTATAATATGTGATTTTTAACATAAAGTATGGATATTTAAGAGTTAAAAGTTTGGAAAAATAAAGTGTATCCTTAAGACCATACGGCAGAAGTGAAAGCTTTATCAAGACGAGGTTAATAATAAAGAACAAAACTATAACATATTAAATAAAACGTATTAGCACAGCACATACGCTATTTATGTCGATACTACTATCTTATGTTTAAAGCGATGATAGCTCAGTGCTAGTGTGTACGGATGCCGCGTCAAGGGACGTGAGTTCGAATCCACTTACAATGAGGTTTCAGTGAAGAAAAACATCGTGATGAAATCATAGCATGGTAGATTTTTTCTAATGTCTACCGCGCTAGCTACTACCCTTAAGTTGAAAATTTGTCGCTAAATACCGGTGTGTTCCGGCAATTGCACTTGAGAGCCAGTCCCGCCACAGGCTTAGCGTGTCCACCACTTTGGGCCACATCGTCACTTAACATCAGGGGAGATTGTGGCCATAATGCTAAAAAACCGTAACCATAAAAATAAGTACTCAGCCTGCCTAAAGATATTAACATTCTTTTTTTCAACACATTTTCCCTCCATAAAATTAAATTCACAACGTCCCAAAAGAATATTTCACTTCGAAAAATTACTTCTTACGTTAACAAGATAAAATCTTACGTAAGAAAAGGTGGGAAAGAAATCTCTTGTGGTCTTATATGAGGGTAGGAGGAATCAGAAACGGTTAAAATCGTCCTTAAGTTTTGATTAATAGTCTATTACGGTATATAACATAGACTAACTTTGAACACAAATACATGAATTGAATCTCATATCTACCTAATATTTGCATAACTATATTAAAATGGTTAAGCTTTTAAAAATCAATACGACATATTGAAATAAAAAAAATGTTTATTATATGTATAATATTATTTAACATACCTTATTCAGGGTCTATTTGTGCGTATTATAATGATATAATACTTAAATGTACGTACATGGGTGCAAGTATTTAAGTAAATAACACATTGGTTTAAAATCTCGTATATGCTACGTGAAAGTTCACGAGCTCTCTGGAATCATTAAAAAGAGTTATGTGAAACTGAAGTACCATCCATTTTACCGGGAACGAACGTGACGTTCTAGCCACCAAAGGTGAAATGGTACAGATAATAAATGTCGTACTCTCAATAATAACTGAGTAATATAACAATTGCATTATTTGAATTATTTCTTTGTCTCATCATCATTCTTTGCTTGTCTGTATGTTTCTATGTATTTATGAACAAACTTTTTTTGTCGTGGGGAAATGCAGTTTAAATGCTGATACCCTTCCAGCCCGAGGGATTGAGAGGGATATGAAGGACTCATCCAGTGGGAAGCATCCGGAATACCCACCAGAACCTCATGATATGCCGAATTTTCATCAGAGCAACCTAACAAGCTGCCTTTTCAGACGGCCGGATTGGTGCAATAAGAGGCGGGTTCCCCAATTCGCCCCTCTCAGTCTGGTTTAGGGCGGTGGATGGGCACGGGCATGGCACCATAGCATTCGATGACCTCTTGCTGCTGAGCATAGCGTTCACTATACCCGGCAGCCAAATATTCGTTCCCACCGCCGTATTCAGTATGTGACGCGACTCGGAACATGAATACATTACTACGTGAACATACAATTCCAGGCCGGCATGACAGTAGCGATTGGCGATGGATTGTTGTTCTCTCGATGGTCGCTGCTGTTTTTGGACTGTGCTGTAATTAGCATCAGGTACAGTGCAGTCACTTTGCCGAGATACCATTAAAAAAAATGGTGTAGCTTCCATAGCCTATATATTATTATAAAGGCTGCGTTTACATGAATTGTAATTGTAAATCGAATGTAACTTGTATTATCTGAATGGAATATACCATGTAAATATACAATCATTCATGCGTAAACATGGATACAACAAAGTAAAGCACACTAAAATCCAAATCTTTGGTCTACTCCTTGTCTACATTTTCGTTTAGGTACACAAACAGTACCTTCTCTATTTAAAAGCCTACCCTGCTAGGTTTGGCAACGTCGCAATTTGTAGTATACATACGATGAAGTGTGTAGTCAATTAGAATGTACGAAGAATAAATCTGTTGATATGCGACGATGCCATATCACACGATATTGTATTTCATTTGTAAATAGAAGGGTGCGGTAGGTAGTTAGTGTTTTAGATTCCTAAATTTAGTTTAAGGGAAAAACCGAAGAGTTTGTATAAATAACATGTTCATAAAGAGATTTGAAAGACCGGTCAGGCTGTGAAAGGTTTTGAGGCTACCAGTGATTAAATAAAAAAAGAGATTTGGAACACAACATTGCCATTATGTTTATTGGCAGAGACGATGAGAACACAAACATCATATTCGCTTACCTACATTGACTTCGGCTGTACATCGAACAGAAAACCCTTTACGAAACGGATAGGTTTACCAATAATTGTTCCCGTGGGCTACAGTCAAAGTAAATATAACAAACCGAATATATCTTTTAAAGATTTCCTTTTTACTGATAAAGAAAAATTTGTTTTTTTTTTATATTATGAAAAGTCAATCGACAATTACATGAATAATATCCACGAATAAGCTTAATCCACGCATTTAGGTATGTTGTTAATCGACACAGGGTAAAGGTTGAATGAGTATAAGATTATGTGTTATTGTGACGAAATTGTGCTTGACTAACTAGCGATTACAATACACTGCGTATAGTTAATGTCAAGGGATGTTGTTAGTGGTTATAGGAAGAAGACTGAATAAGTCTGGGATAGTATTATGGTGACGAAATTGTACCAAATTAAATATACATTTAGGCTTGCCGCGTTCCTGGTTCAACAGATATATTCCAACAATCAAACGGCGTAGTAGGGTTTAAACTTTAGATCAGCACTACCATAGGTAGGTGAGACCGGAAGGATTGAAGTGAAGATTTGTGAAAGTTGTGGTTAATTTCTGGCAATACGGGGGTTCGAGTCGCATCGTGATATCTTCTTTGTAGTTAGTTGACAGTGCTTGTCACTCAATAAGTCTTACAAATGCCCGTCTGACATTGGCTTGAACTTGTGTAGTACGTTTACGCATTGCGAAAGAAAGTTCGTAAATTAATTTTATCACGATTCTAATATATAAAAAAGGTCAGGAGTACCATACACAAAGTGTTAAGTCTATTACAATATTACTTTTCGTTTAATACGTTCTGGTTACAACCAGTAGTTGTTCAGCTGCCAAATGGTTTACAAACCGATGTAACAAAGGGAATCGCTAATTAGTTCTATCAAGTACAATGTCTTCATTTTTAATTCTTACACGACTATTGATTTTGCAGTAACAATAAAAATATATCTTCGATTGTAATTTAAAATACCTTTCGTAAGTGGGAATTCCAGTAGATGTAAGACTCTGGCTGTGTAGATAGTGGAATCAAATTTATTGCAAGCATACTTCTAGCTTCTATTCCAGATCCATTTGTCCACAGTCAGCCGTTGAAATTGGATGCACGTACGTTGATGCATGTTTCCTCATTACTACGGAAACTCGCTTCTGCGTCACAAATAATTGGTTTTTGATTCTAATATATAAACGTAGTGGTGCTGTACGTTCTGGTGTACAATACCATTAGAATGCAATACAAAAAATGCAGCAACCACTAATGAATATACAGTCTGTCGCAAGTCGTCGCTGTAATCCTTAGGCTGATCAAAAGGTTTTGTGTGTTGTAGTTCTAGAATTTCATGTTGGAAGAAAGACAGTTCCAAAACATCACTCTATGGCAAATTCATATTATTATTAAGAGTTGGATGTTACCGTAAATCGGTGACTCCGGAGGCTTCGCATGTGGGTTTCCATGAAAGTAATACGGATTTGTTCGCGTTTGCTATTGGAAAAATAATATTGTTTTACCATTATCTTTTTTACGCTTCTAATAATAAATGGCATATTTATATTTGAATAGAATAGTACTGAAATAGTGATTAAAACAAAAAAAAGAGAAATAAGTTTTCTTATATATTTTAGTTAAAATTTAGCGTTATAGCCATAATCTCCCCTGATTTTAAGGGACGATACAGGCCAAATTGGTAGACACGCTAAACCTAAAGCTAAACGCTAAACCCGTAGGAAACATAATCTTAAAGTTATACTAAATTACATAGGACAAAAGTTTTACTTAACTACGCATGCAACTCTTGTTTGTGTAAGATAATCCTTCATGATAAAGTATAAATCAAGAAATGTATATTATTATATCTACATCGTATTTTATTTTACGGCAATACGACGATACAAACTATATATTTTTATATATTGTTTTTGAAGTAATTGCTAAAGTATAGGTGCTCAAAATGGGCGGTACCTTTCCCCTGTGGGTGCCCAGATCATCTAAGAGGGCTATAGAAATTTCAAGTAATACTGGAGAATTCTTCAAAAAATCGGTGGTTGCTGGATTTTCGTACAAATGTCTGTAAAAAATCTTGATGAAGTATTCCTGGGGGGCGTTGGACATTAAATTTTCTCTAAAGTGGGCGGTACACCAAAAATTTCAAGAAACACTGGTCTAAAAATATCTAAATAGGTGAGTGTCAAACGTGTATCTGTAGTACTAGCAAAAAGCTCGCTATTGCCTTGCCTTTAAAAATAAAAAATAAATAAAACAAATCCCACTCGACGTAGCGACAAAACGGATTGTAATTGTAAACAATATTTCTAAATCGATTTGTAACACAAGAACCCCTTGCCATACTGCCTTTTTCCACAATCGTTAGAAAACAGGCTATACATTTTTTTTTACAATCGTACGAAAAGATAACTTGGCTAGAGTGTAATTTTACAAAATATTCCTGTAAATAAAAATTAAATATGCCTAAGTATAGTTTCTTCGGACACATTTTTTTTATAGTTAAGGTTTTAGCGTTATGGTCTCAATCTTACTTGATGTTAAGTGACGATGTGGTTAAAGATGGTGGTGGAGGTGGTGGACTTGTGGAGGCACTAGCTACATAGCTTTAGGCATTTGGCAGAAGTTTTTCTACTTGAGGGTGGTAGATAGCCAGGCAGGCATATGAAAAAGGAAGAAATAAAGCAAATACGATAGTGCTCAACCTCATTGTAGGTGGATTCGAACTCGTGTCCCTTGACGCGGTGTCCATACATACTACCAACTGGGCAATCATAGCTACAAACTATATTCATTATGCGATCTCCAAGGCACTGTCTGGAGAAAGAGATATTAATAAGTGAAATGGACGGCAGACGTGATCAAGGAAGGGCGCCTACAAAATGGTTCCGAAACAATGAGTAATGTGGCTGGCGGCAGAATGCACTACGCAGTCGATTGCACATGTGACCGCAGCCAATTTAGATTTTTTTTTCATGGTCGCCATCCTCAGCAGTGAGAGAACGGTGATAGATAAATAGGTATAGTTTTTTAGTGTTTGCTATAAAACAACCGCATTAAAGACACACGTCTGGACACAACAAACAATTTGATATATAAAGTATTTTTGCCTTTCTATTTAATTTGTGTTTTTTGCACATTCTACGTGAATAATTGCTTCATTTTAAACTTTAATATTATTGTATATAATATACATGTTAACACAGAAAGATAAGCTATGCATTTGCATGTATGAACGCAATGTTTTTACAATAAAACAATTATTTATGATATACTTTGATTTATCAACAAAGTAGTACAACCCTGAAAATAGGTTTTTTCATATCTTCAAGTGATTCTTGTATTGTACATATAAGACACACAGAAATACCGTCTATCTGATTTGTGACATTTTGATGTCTTTTCCTAACCCTGTTTCACATTTTTCAACTTATCTACATGTCTTACCTATTTATACCTAAACTGTCAAAAAGTAATATAGCCTGCTTCCCTTCCACTATATAAGTAATTTATCTACCAGATGTGACAATACAATTTCCACTAAACGCCAAATGTTGTTTTCTTCGCATTATGTCGTCGTCTCTTTGAGAAGCCATCGGATCGCGAGGGGATATTAAAAACGCTTCCCAGGGCGGCAGGAAGCTAGAAAACGAGGATTGATTAGCTGTCACACAGCGTCGCGGCTTGTAATGGAGCCATGACAAAGACATTATGAATACCCAATAAATATATTCATACACGGACAATAGAAAGAAATAATTTATTTCTTTGACATGCGTACAAATATAAATGGAAATACATTATTCACGTTGAATTATAATAAAGCAATTTAATGTTTATTTTCTACATTATAATATTTATCTAACTATTATATATAAACAAATGAACATGTAAATTAAACTTATTAAACAGAAAATGAATTATTTTCTGCATTCTAACAATAAATTCTATTGGAAAAGATTAAAAGGAAAGTTTATAATAATTATATAGGGTTCATTAATATGTTGTCCTCATCTTTCCATCAGTCAATATATCGACTAGAACACCACCTATCGCGTTCTAGAATACACGTCTTCAAATGTTCACCAATACAAAACCATAAACACTCAATTACATTTTCTTTTTAGTTACGTGATCAGCTTACGAACAAAGAATTACATTAACGTCCGTCAAGTACTAACTACAAACCGATTACAATTTTTAAAATATATTTACTGAACAGTTGTATTTCAATGCTATTTTTATTATATTTATATGTAGAAAAACATCATTGTACCTTATTTATTCTTGTGCATTATATATTTTCAAAGTGTACTCTTATCTGACACCAAGAGATATAAGGATATACAAATATTTTTACACGATTTTGAAATGTTCCTAATTTGAACAATAAAATAATTTCCTAATAATACAACAAATAACCTAATTTCAAGGTCTGCAAAGATACTAAGGTTGATAACAGTAATTAAGGCATGCAAAATTATGTACAATATTCTGTCGTAATGTTATTACATTATTTCATGCTCACTGTAATTATGAAACAAACTGCTACACAATAATTTTTCAAGCTACCGAATCATAACTATTGATTTTGTAGATTATCGAATAATTATTTAAACGAAGAGCCTTTGTGACGGTAAGAAGTTTATAAATTATTCGAAATATTTATTCATTTTTTATTTATACGTAGCTGTGTCTGCGACTCCGTTCACGTAGAACTAAAATTTTATTTAATCATATTCATAAAAAATGTTATATAGCCTAATATTACTCAGGGCTAATGTAGCATTCTAATGGTGTAAGAATTTTTAAAATCAGTTCAGTTGTTCTTAAGTTTATTCATTACAAACAAAAATACAAATCTTTTCTCTTTATAATATTAGTATAGATAAATAAGCTCTACAGCGGTCTGAGTGCTTGCTACAAGTGTTGTAACTGGCTACGCCGTATCGTTGAATTAACATAGCGCTACATTGTATACGACACGAATTATTTATTATATTATACTAGTTGTACCCACGACTGACTTCGCGTGGAATTTCGTATATAAAAAACACTAATAAAAACATTGTAAAACAGAAATGAAACAAGACTATATCTCAATATATATAGAAATTCAATGCGGGTCTAAAACATGACTTACTTTTTAATATTTGCTTGACGTTTCGACCTGGTCACACAGGCCGTGGACACGAGCCGACTGAAGTGTTGCGGTGTCTTCTTTAGGGAGGGTAGTTTCTAGTAACTGCCCTAATTTGCTCATTATCTCTAATAATGTTCTATGTCGGTGTGACCAGGCCGAAACGTCGAGCAATTATTAAAAAGTAAGTCGCGTTTTAGACCCGCATTGAATTTTTATATTATAATGTATACCATACGCGAAAGTTTACAAGTCTATATCTCTATTTATATATATCTATATCTCTTTCGCTCCCTTAGTTGCCTCGAGCCGAATTTACCCGAACGAGAGTCACACAAAAGATTGTCTCAGAATGTTGAAGTCATCTCATAAAAAATTTCACTTAAAACAATCTCACATGTGGATGTGTATTGAAACTCCACGGTAGCGAAATAACCGTCCCTCGTATTTTAAGATTATCTCAATTACAGACTCGACGTGACCCTTAACATTAAGTTGTTGGTCGTAAATAACAACTTTTAATTGCGTTGATAAAGGTCTATTCATTTAATTAAGGTCTGTCATCACTTTATAATATATTTTTTAAAACTAGTTTCGATGCATTGACATTCATCCTTACGTATATGCTGTAAATTTAATCCACTTTACACTTTTTACAGGTTTTTACGGTGCGTAATTTTTTCTAAGTGAAAGTACATAGTAGTAGTAAGTAGTAAGTAAATAGTAGTTAAGTAGTTTTTTATAAGTAGTAGTTTTTTTTTAAGTTCAGTAGAATGTATCATCTAGTTTCTTATAAGCGAACGACTGTAAATGACGAAGTAAAATTATCTTAGATCTTAATCGATATTATTCAACTTTAAAGGCCAGTGTTCATAAAATATTCTCTCCGACATCTTAAGTGTATACATTTTTATTCTTTTCTATTTTATTATAAATATACATTTCACTGTATATTTTAAGCGTGATCAAAATTTATACACTTTATACATGTTCATAAACTACAAACATATTAAATTTCATCGAATTTGATTCAATAATTTCTGAGTCATTCGCGTATAGATTAAGAGACTGGCAGACAGAAGTTTCAAAATTCATAGACATAGTTCTTGGGTGAACAGATCTTAACTAAGATAAAAACTTGTAGTACTAACTCAATCAATAATCTACCTTTCATCAGTGACTGATCTATCGAATTGACGCATTGATTTATAAATAATATCGATGCACATGATGAACTAAATCATGAAACAACATAATTTGAAATGTTACAAGTTTTGAAAATCTTCATGACCGCTCCACTGGCATAGTATCGCTGGCTGAGTCATTGTGTAATGGTATTATTTCACGGAAGGGGTGGCCAGTGGACTGGCAGCGACCCTGAAAGGGTGCCTTTTGTTTTCACATGATTCATTCTGATTCAGCGTATTGGTTGAACATTACGTGTATTCTCAATAATCTATCATACAGGTACGTATTTGCAAGAAAAGTGAGAGCCAGTCCCTTCAATAAAGACCGGCAACAGACCTGCGATTCCCCTTATGTTGTGGGTGTCTATAGGCAGCGGTGATCACTTACCATCGGGTAATAGGCTCGCTCGTTTGCCCTCTATACGATAAAAAAAACATTAAAATGCATACCGTTTAGTACTTTTTCTATAAATTCTATTTATTCACATAATCATCGAAGTATTAACTTTAATATCTACAATTTTTATTCAACTTAAATTATGGAGACATTATTCAATATATGTGATTTTATAATAATAGATTTTTATAGAATAGAAAAAACCACATAGAAATTTATTTATATACATAAATCTTTAACCTGTACAGCCCCACTTGAGTCATGAATTGAAAAAAAATGCCTATAATATGCAAAATGAGCCACCCGTGTAAGTTTTTATCATACGTAACGATTATTTTTATGGTAAAATGGAAAAATTAACGCAAAGTTATTTATAGAAAGTACAGTGTAGACCAAAACCAACTGACGATGATAAGTTCCTACAATAATGGGAAAATGCATTGTTTGAACGTTTGAAGAACTCGATATCGTGTATAAATTAATAGATACGCAAATTTTTAGGTACACATATTTATTATCTGTAAATGATCTTTCTATAGAGAAACAGTAAACCGGTCACCAAATATTTTATTTTCTCTACATTCAATTTGATAACGCACAAGGGCTAAGGTCGACTTAACGTTTATATCGCTCTGAATATACATTCAGCCGTTCCAAACGATGACACGGTCATTGTGGTCGCGGCGATCTAGCCACTAATGACAGCATTATTTTCACTCACGCCATGCTCACAACGACTTGAGTTAAAGATTTTAACGCTCACAAGCAAGCGGAACGGGAAAAACTACGGTCGTGAGCGTGTAATGAACGCTCCGAGGATAGCCGTATGCAGTATTGAATTCAGTTATTATTATTTGTCCTTGAACTTTTAACTGAATACGGCCCAGGTGACTGCCAGTCAATGACAAAGAAAGCTTTTAGTCGGAACTCAGGATGAATAATAAATTGCCGTGATATAGGATCACAACTATTACTGACAAAATATATACTTATCATCGATAACAAGACGCATTTATTATACGTGTATTACAATTTATAGTAAATAAATTTCGATAATATCAACAACTAACTATATCTAACTACTACTACTCTTTGTCACGCAACACGTGAATATTGTTTATGTATTTAGGTTAAGTAGAGAGTACTAATTAATATATATATAATCTCACATGATCCTAAGTGACGATATGGCCCATGTTTGTAGACACGCTAAACCTGTGGAGGAACTGACTCTCAAGCCGGAACACACATATTGGTATTTGGCGGCAGATCTTCAACTTGAGGGAGGTTGCTAGCCATGCGGGCATTAGGAAAAGCCGTACCCTACTATCTGCTCTTCTCGCGTTAATATTGATTTTGTCAAACCAATTCGGAGGACACAATAAAAAGTTTAACAAAGTTTATCCCTATCTTTATCCCACTTCCAATAAGTTTTTCCCGAGAGAGAGTAGCCATTCACCGTCTACAAGTTCCCATCTTACTATGTGGCAAAAATCAGTATAATTGATTAAGGGGTTTAGGCGTGAAAGCGTAACAAACAAACAAACTGATTTTCTCATTTAGAATATTCAGAAGAATATGCAGAAGAATCATTTTCACACCATTTTATGCTATAAATTGCAAGGGCAATTCTGGTTTAAATGCTGATACATGAACTGCTTCATCTCAATTCCAGAATGAGCAAGTTCAGTATAAATTGACTTTTAATTATGAGTGCTCAATAGCAAGGACACAATATCTAAAAATCTCTTGCCCTCAATATTTGCAATTTCATGTTAGAAAATAAAAGTCAAAAGAGGTGGCTTAGACGGACATTCACTTCTATATTAATATTATAAAGAGGAAAGATTTGTATTTTTCTTTATAACGAACTCGATACTTAAGGACTAATGGACGAATTCAAAAATTCCATTCGAATTCTAGATTAGCCCTGAGTAACATGGGCTATATAACCATTTTTATGAAAATTATTAAATACAATCTTAGTTCAACGCGAACAGAGTCGCGGATACAGCTAGTAATGTTATAATCTACCATCATGCCACCCACCGCACGGTAAAAGAATCGATTCTACTGCCAGGCGCGCTAAAAGAAATTTCACATCAAATCATTATCTGAAAATTATTTCATACATTTGAAAATCTCGCTATGTTATTATTTTCCTAGACAATAATTATAAAAGTAGACATTGACTCTTGAACATTGAAATAAAGGTAGCAAACATCATGCGCTATTTAAAATAGCATCTTAACTTTTGCCTCTTGACTCGTGTCATTTAGCCACGTGACAAAGCCAGACAAATAACTTTCATTGTATTTAAAACGTGCGGATAAAAATATCACAAATTGACCTTCTATAAAAATAAACTTTTTAACAAAACAAGAATTGCCGTCGAAATGTAAAGTTGCTTGAAACGTCCATGAAATTTTCTGGGATTGCTAAATTTATTTTCCATTGAAGAGCATCAGTTCTTCTACGAGTGGTTCAGATTTTAATAAAAGAAACCCTATTATTATTAATTAACCCTAAATATAGTATGAGTAATAATTATATGTTGTTCAGCTATTTATGTGTAACATTAAACTTATATCTCTGTATATATAAAAAACAAATTTGTATGTACGAAATCGCTGAATTCTGACATCGTTTTTTTTATAGTTAAGGCTTATCGTAATGGCTATAATCTCACCTGATCTTAAGTGACGATACGGTCCAAGTTGGTAGACACGCTAAACCTGTGTAGGAACTGGCTCTCAAGTGCAACTACCGAAATACACCTATTGGTATTTAACAGCAGATTTTCAAAATGCCAGGCGGGCATTAGAAAAAACCCTAACACTATGCTATAGTTTCCTTACGATGTTTTCCTTCACCGAAAGCCCAAGCTCATTGTAGGTGGTTGGATTCGAACTCACGTCTCATGGCGCGGCGTTCTTACACACTACCACTGAACTACCATCGCTTCAAAAATCGTTTATCTGATCATCATGAAAATTGGCACATATATGAAGTTTTGAAGTGAAACTTTTATCTGAGGGTTTTGAAATTCTTTTCCGCGAGCTTTTTGTGTGATATTTGTTCGGGTAAAGTCGTCTCGAGGCGATTAAGGCAGTGAGAGATATATTGTGATGGTTTACTTCTGTCGTGTGATCTTAAGCAATCACTGTTTTTTCATAGCGAACGCATTTACGTTATTGCTGAACCTGATAACAGACATTGAGGTCGAGCATTGGCTCTTCAGAGAGAGAAGGACTTTCTGGTATCTATGAGAATTGATAGTGACAATGGTATCTTTTTTTTTGGTAATTTACGATGGTTCTACCTGTTGAGTTCCACGTACCTCTCTTCTAGCCTTTTCGGTACATTGCGTCAATGTATTTTTTCACGATACCAAAAAGATCATTAAATGTGTACTTAAATAAACTCTGGTCAAATCATTTACAATCCACCTTTAAGTTGAAATTTGAATTTATAGCTTTAACTAAAACTCTCTTGTTTTCAGTCTCTAGGCCCAATTGCTAGTGTGTACGAATACCGCGTCAAAGGATGTGAGTTCGAATCCCTGCAATGAACCTGAGCTTTTGATGAAGAAACATAGTGATGTAACCATGCCTGTGACTTTTCCTAATGCCTATATGGTTAGCTACTACCCTCAAGTTGGAATTCTGCGATCAAATACCTATAGGCATGTTCCGACAATTGCACTTGAAATACAACCTCTTCACTAGGCTCAGCGTGTCCACCATCTTGAGCATCGTCACTCAACATCAGATGAGATTGTGGCCATAACGTTAAACCTAGATCATACGATAAAAAAACATTATAGGTTGAAACGTTTACTGAAACGGCACTATCTTATTTATCGCTTTCTGGATGTACATGTTAACGCATGGATCTGACTTCGCCTGGTTATAGTAAAAAAAAAAAACGGTACGTACTTAAAACCACACGATAGCAGTCAAACATCCACTGTATCTGTCTCGCTCACTTAGTCGCCTCGAGCCGTCTTTATCCGAATGAGCGTCGCACAAAATTGTTGCGGATCAAAATTTCGAAGCCCTCCTCCAAGAAGTTTCAATTCAAAAATAGCAAACAGAAGGACATTTCTCTAATATATTTAATTTCACAGTGCTTGTGAGTAGGTATGTTTTTTTTTTTTGGTACAATATCTGTCTTGTTTTTCTCCCGAAGTATATAAAGCATGAACGCATTCGATAGCAACGTTTTTCCAATTCAAAACATTCGCTGACAAACTTTCACAGAATTTGAACAAATGAATTTTAATAATTTTACTACCAACCCAATACGGCTACAAACGCCAAAATATAACGCTGGTGTAATCTGAAAATTACATCACCATCAAAGCCGTTTTGGAGTATACACGGATAACACACAGATTTATGTATACACTAGGTGTCATGCGGTATTCACGCTAGGCGGCTTTTGTATTTAAAATTATCGCCATATCTCAACCAATTTACTCAAAACCTGAAACTATACACCTAAACGTTCCTCATGAATCACTCTGACTATTGGTAAAAACCGTATGAAAATCCGTTCCGATGGAATTTATCTCAAAATGACAGACAGACAGATGCGGTGACGGGGGCCTTATAACATATAGCGACGTGTAACTAGCAAGTTATCATTGCTTCATTTATTGATTTTCAGTGTAGGTATAGTTAGTTTCGATATAGCATAAAACGAGAGAATTCTTAAGTACAATCCAAACACGAGAGGCTCGAATTTAGTTAGAGTTATAGAGTTAGTAAAGCTAAGAAATTCTACAATATGAAACTTAAATCGTCAATAGCCATTCACCTTTCTCTAAAGTATCTCTAAGTTTCGTCCGCAGCAATAAAAAATTCGATTGCTCTGAGAACAAATAATATTGCACGTTTCGCCGATACTGAGTACTTATATTTCTGGCAGGTTGCCCGTACGTTTTTTTGAAATAAATTATTTCTCATATCACCTCAAATATGAAGAAGGCTATGCTACAAACACACGGATACACTTTATGCAACATTTATCACAAGACTGGCAACGTGTATAATCTACATACATACAATTATTGAGCAGAATTTCTTTTATCTACATTAATATTATAAAGGGGAAAAGTTTGGTCGTTTGTTTGAAGGCTCTAATCTCAGGAACTACGACTCTGATTTCAAACAATATTTTTATATTTGGTAGACCAATTCTTGAGGAAGGATTTAGGCTATTCAACATAACGCTGTAAGAGTCATTACGGCGGTAGAATTAGTAGGATTCAACCATCTATAGGAGGAAAGCTGTATTGTAAAAAGTTATAAAAATAGGGAAATATTATTAATTAATTATTAGTTCGTCACGAACGAAGTCGCAGGCACAACTAGTTTTTTACAATATAAAATCAACGATAATCACGGAGTGATTAGTAATTAATCCAGAATTATATTGGTTAGCGATAACGGTTCAGCTACAACAAGAAAATTTTAGTACCCATAGATTTCTTTTCTATTGTGACTACAAGCTTTTCTAAATATTAATTATTCCTAGCTGTGCCCGCGATTTCGTTCGCGTGAAACTATAATTTTATTTAATCATTTTGTCTGCTCTTGTTTTTTTTCAATACAGCTTTATTCCTATTAGTGGTAGCGTGATGGTAAATAACATAAAGACTTTCTCACTGCTCTATCAATTACAAAATAATTTTATGAATCCGACTGGTACTTCCTAAAATTAGCGCATTCAAACAAACGAACAAACTTTTCGGCATTGTAATATTAATATAGTTTAAACAATTCAGTTGTATTTATGTAAAACCCTATAATAACCAAATTAAACTAAAATAGACAACAAAACCAAGCTGCGGTGAGCCGCAAACTACGATGAATTTACTATCGTGCCCCTACTGTTCATACTCCTCCACAGTCGCATACCAATCGACATATACTTTACATGCCCAGAGAGTGGCTGACATTGGGTTGAACTTAGTTCGATGCAATCAGTGTCACGATATAAGAAGAACAAGAACCAAATTTACACTTTATTGTTTCCGGTATTATCTTTATGCGTCGTTTCCCGAGACTAATCAGACTTTATTTTGTTGGACCTCTGTAATGGTTTAACTGTTTTTTATACAAATAAAACTGAAACAGCCAAATCATAACATTAATTATTTTTTGAAATTTATTATCGTGGAAAAACATTTTATTTGATATTTTTTGCTGTTTGTGTGTCTCCTTTTACGAACATCGCTCTGATATTACTGGTCAGAATTTAATGAAATTAGATACGGTGATGGCTGATACAGTAGAGCTACATGTAATATACTCTTCCTCAAAAATCGGAATAAAAATTAATAGTTACCCGCGAGTGAAATTCTTTATTGATTTTAGATATAACTTTCTTTATTCAGAAGACGACAGTTAATCAAGAAATCTAATATCTAATGTATATATACTATAGAAATGCAACAAAATGTTTTTGACTAGAATCGTGAACTCTGTAATGGGTCATAGCATATAGCACAAGGCAAGGAAGGCATATACTTCCTTTAAATATTTATTCGTTTGCAACTACTTTTCAATATCTATTTTGCGATAAATAATATCCTAGAACTGATAAACGAAGTTTATAGATTTTACTATACTACGTCTCGGTTATATACAGGCGAAATAACAGCCGAAACTTTCGTGCCACATTATTGCAATGTTTGTTGACAGTATTTTTTATATAATGCTTTATACGGTTTCACGTCAGAATCGTAGCCTTACAATAGCATGAAATAAAAAACAAAATGACAAGTAGTTCAACAACTTTTGTTATTTGAATATATTTGCTTGTTAAAGCAACAAATGCTTCCTCTCATAGATTTCAGTAATTTAAAATTTCTACTCTTCAAAGTTCCGGGTTTGTTCCGCAATTATAATTCCTAATCAAACTTCTCAGTTACGTTTCTAAAGCCTTTTAACATTGATCCGAAATTTGATAAACGAAATTTCAAGACGTCCGCACCGTAATTATTTTAGCTTCGGCCGAATAGGAACTGTGATGGGGGAATTATTCAAAACATCTACAAGATCATAAGCCAACGAAATTAAATTCCGACCAGCCGGTCCTTTATGCGAGAGGCCATACAAAAATACCGTCCTAAAAGAAACCAAGGAAATTCAATCAAATTTTAGCGTCTCTTTAATAAACTCTTTTGATTGAGGATTTATCTTATCAATTTGTCCGACAAATTCTTTAAATACATATAATATTAAACATACTTTTATTACACTAACATTAATAAATACGTACACAATAATGGCGCCATGTTGAATTTACCAAAAAAGAAACAGCTCATAATATTGTTATTTATCTACGTCTAATCTTTCATTATAAAAAATATTACATAAAAATACAACTAGCGGTTTTTATAGTTTAAAATAACAAAAAATTAAACATTTTAATGATGATTTTCTTAACGGTTCCGAGGCAGACAAAGCGCTTATTAAGTCCGTGTCGTGTACGATGCAAGATGCGCCCGGCGACGTCAATCGATGTGGGTTGCCATGGCAACGCGCAACAGTCCGTACCCAGACGACACCGCTTTTATATTATTCTATGGCTTCACCGGAGACCAATAGGCTCCACGATACCGTAACGCTTTTTAAACCTTATCAGACTTGTAATAAGTTTTACATTAATCATACAATTTTATTTAAGGGAACAAAATGAGTGGCTTTTTCTAAAGCGAGACTGAAATAAAACGCTTTTACCGCAATTGGCGAGGGCAGTAAAAATCTGTTTGCTTTTAATGATTGTGTCTTATTAAGAGTGTAATTACTTGGCTTTGAACCGATCGGAAGGACCAAATTATTTATAATCAAAATTTGTTATTCATATTCAATCTCTTCTGTTTATATTAAATCAGCACGGATTCGTTTACCTTCTAATTAAATAAGATTTATTTTGATTGAAAGCCATTCATATACATCGTCTTTTAATCTTCGGACTATTCTGTCTGTAACATCTTTAAATCTTTACTTCATATCCCTTACATTTACACCCTTAAGTTATATTCTTTTTAAATTTCGTAATACTTACTCGAACTTTTTCCTTTCTTTATAATGCTTTGTATTAAGTCTAATTTAGCGTTTAGAATTTTTCATATTTGCTAGCCACGTAGTCAGTAACAAAGAGATATTAATATTTATTTGCTAAAAGCTTGTTTTGAGTGTTAAAAACAGAATGATCATTACTATAAATCCTAACTATCCTAATATGTTCGAGCTGTCTACGACCGGCAAAAACGAGCGCTGCTGGGCCCCTCAAACGATATTGCTCGCGGGTCGCTGACAACTCGATATGGTGCCTGCGATACGCAGCCCTATATCTTACCTTTCTTCCTGGTCAGGGTGTGATCTCGACGCTCGACACTCCAAGCCGCCACAAGATATATAAAGTGGTGTATGTGTAGTCAACTGTGTGTACTAGGTATGTGTTATGATCACCCGGGCGGTTCCGGGTACCGCCACCAACTTACACGCTAATCAGCCCACCAACACCTCTCACCACTAAGCAAGGTACAGTACCAATTCACAAATACATAGATTTGGTAACAATAACTATTTCTTCAATCACAATAGTCACCTTTTTCCAATCCCAATTATAAAATACAAAACTACGACAAAAAGAAGGACATTTTTGACGTTTCCGAATGACAGCTTTATTTTTAATCAAACAAATATTATAAATGTGACAGTGAGTTTATTTGTTACTCTTTCACGCTTAAACCACTAAATCGATTGCGTAAATTTATGATATAGAGATAAATGGGAACTTGGGGAAGGTGATAGTATACTTTTCTGGCAATAAACTTATGGAATTGAGGTAAAGTGAATGACTTTGTTTAAAGTTTTTTTATGTGTCATTCGATTTGACAAAATCAATATTAACATATGAGAACCCGCGGGTAAAAGCTAGTAAGTATATATAGAGAAACACAATTTAATTCTAAGCGAAGTGAAGTTTGTTTTACGTTAATTCTTTAACTACTACTAAAGGTACTAAGATAAAAAGGTACAGATACCTAACAATTAGTATGCTCATTACTTTAAAATTATTATGTGCCTGATTCGATCATCCAACGAATAAGAAATATACTTATGATTTATATCAATATTATGTGCCAAAAATTGTATAAAGCGTAACTCGCTGCTAATATTATCGTGTGGTATAAAAAGCTTGTGGAATACCGCTAAATTGGCAAACTCTACGACATACATGTACCTACGGTTGGTTCTGTTGTGTACTTTCAATCATTTGATAACATTAGTCGGTACTCTAAAGCAATTGGCTATTGAAATATATTTAATAAATATCTCATCAGAGGCAAAAACTCGTGATAGTTATAAATAATCATTCGATATTATTTTATATTATAATTATCCAAACGTTGGATATGTTTGGCCAATGTTCGTACGCGCCGCGGCCTCCTTTCGCAGACGCCTGAGCCTAGGTTCGATCCTCCGGACAGGAGCCCTCGAGTGACTCTGCTCGCGCGATACAGTGACACTCTACATCACTGAGATTACACCATCACACCGCATACCATTCGTGCACACTCACACGTTAAGTACACGGTTCTGTAAGGGACTACCCTCGCGGTCCTTGAGCTGTTTACCTGATAAGGTCGTAGTTTCACTAATTTTGTAATAAAGAACCTGTTGGTTAGTCAGGATCATGAATCTTTTTCATTTACCGGCAGCAGCCCTAGCCGAGGTTCGGCCGTCCTGGCACCCTTGTGCCTGCTGCCTCGGGGCTGAGTGCCCTCAGCACTCGCCCCCAAAAGTTCGGTGAAGCTGTCAAAGCCCTTGGGGCTAACAGCGTAAGTCAGTTCGAAAAAAAAAAAAAACAATGTTCGTATCCAATATATACGTTGAAAAAGCGAAGGTTTTTTTTATTTAATCTTTGGGGTTGGTTTATTTATGATTGATTTTAAAATAATTCTATAATTATTTCTATTTTTGTAGCTTACATTTTATTGATCTTTATTCACGATGCTCTCGTAGAATATCTTGTTTAATTTGATTTACGAGATCATTCAAACTTAAGTAAAGTTTTGATTAATGTCTACACCTAATTAAAACTTTTGATTGATTGATTTTTCGTTTACTATACAATCCTTATATACTTTATATCATTTAATACAAAACGCGAAATAGTATATTTACCTTTACCTTACCTTAGTTTCATTATATAGTTCATATTAATGTGTATATCGCATGTTAAAGTAAGAAAAAAATTAGAAAAGTAAGGCTTTGACAGACTTAGAAACTCAGTGAACGTAAGTAATCTTAGGGTTACGGGTTACATAGGGTTACATAAGTAAAGTTATTGGTTCAAACCCTGCCCACGACTGTCATTTGTTTGTTGAGCATAATTTCAGTTGTGTCTGTGTGCTTAAAATTAGCTTAGTTTAATATATATATATATATATATATATATAATAAAATTTAATAGCCATATATGAAATTGTGTTTCTGTATTTATACCTACTGGTTGAAGGGGCAGCTTTACTCGATTTATTCAATCGATTATGATCGTAGCATTGGAATAAGAAAATTGTAACATCATTATAATAAAATACTTCATATTAAAAATTTACAAAAATTTCACGTTCAAAAGAGAACTAACTTACTGAATACAATAGGTCAGTTTTCAACGCTGAAATGTAGGCGGCTGCATATTGCGAATAACGTCACACCTGAGGGCGTGACTGCTGGGGGATCGAGTAAACAATTTACATATTTTACCTCGAAAATAGAACCCGAATGGCGAAAACTTTCAACATCTGACGTCCTTATTCTGCTCCAGTTTAACACGACTGCGGTATGAGATATTTTTAAATAAATAAATTAACAAGTTAATAGAAGTACAGATTTCAGATGGATGGGAAGAAGGTTAAAAAATATATAAAAGACAAATGTAAACTAGCTTTAGGCTGTGACTTTACACGATCAAAAATTGCTAATGCAATGACGGAATTGAATACTTATTACTTTATACATTTGGGACACTAATAAAATTTAATAAATATATCACAGATATTAATGTTTTACATGTAAGAGGGAAGGAGAGGGATCCCTTCAACACTAGGTTCTCTACATCGATGTGAGTTCGGTAATACAATTCATTATAACTTAAATTTAATTTAATTTATTCTTTATGTGTAGAAATACACATAATACACAATAGAGGCTAATTTATATTCTAAATATTTTATTATCTATAAAAAGTAGTAAGGTACTCAGTGGTGTATTTACAAATGTGCCGCCTATAGTCTGGATCAAATCGCCTCCTATGCTACAAGTCTTACAAAATTAAAAATTAATGTTCCATTTTTAGTGGAGCTGAAAAGTCCCGCCTTTAAAAATTTGTCGTATAGTCTACCGAACCTACCTAGAAATCCGTCATTAATCTTAATTGTTATGTACTTTATTTTTTATCTGTACTCTATTGTATAGTATATTATATGTAAAGAATAGGAAGCTACTCTATCGTTGTAAATAATTTTCTTGTACATACATACATACATTATCTTTTGCCGTAAAATTGAATTTTAGTCATATAAACTTTTACTTTATTATACATCTGTGCCGTATTTAGTATGCGTTCAAGGCTCTATATGAGAAAATATTCGAATATTTTATAATGTTTGTTTTAAATACAACTAAAAAGTATCCCCTCATTCTCAATATTAATTTACTAACGATGTATCATGGTGAAACAATAACATATTTAAAAGAACATAAATATACCTAATATATATTTACATATTATAAAAGGCAACGATTCTCTGTCTGCCCGTCTATCAGTGTGCTAATAATTCGAGAACTAGGTACTAAACCAAGTTATATGATTTTTGTTGTTAATTATAGTTGTATTTTCAGGTGATGATGTAATTATAGGTAATATCAGATTAGGTTATATGTAGTATAGTATATATTACCATGTATTAATTGAGTAAGTTGTAGTAAGTTAAAATAATAAAAAAAATATAATAGACGACAAAATATATGACTTTATATTTACAATATTTTAAAGGTTAAAGCGAGTGAAGCTGCAAGCAATCTAGCGATCTGTTTAATATTTCTACACTCTTCTTTATTATAAGGTACTTTTGTATACATAAAATTCTATAACACGTAGAAAGATATGGGGAGTACGGATCTGCTGACTTCAATACATAGAATCGCTTTCGTCTAAGCGGCGTGTAATATATATATACCTATTAAATATTTTTGTCGTGAAATATATCAAATAAGTTCTCTAAATACAAAAGCTATAGTGCTAATGATTTTTAAAAGTCAATACATTTTCGAACAGTTCATTTAACAGAATAACATTCCGAACCCTTTATTTCGGGGAGGGTTTAACGTCCTTCGTAAATTATGGAATACGTTCCAAAAACAAAGTCCCGTGTTGAAATGGAAATTTTTCACTAATAATTTTATTGTTTAGCCGTCAATTGTGCTCAGTATTTTATTATTAACTTTTAGGAACTTTTGACTAACGATCTATTTTACACAAAATATGAAATTTAAGCTGCAATCATTTGATATATCTGATTTACAGCTTTGATATCCATCATCATAAAATAAGTATATTAAAGATTTGATATAACGTTACAAACTAAGCTTATGAAGGCAACTGGCATTTAAGTACAGCAAGCAGTGCACACAAAAATATTTGGAGAATACCTTCCTCGCTAGATGGATATTACAATATGCTCAACCACCATGCTTCGGTTTCATGACAAACTTTACCGAAAGCCTAGAATTTTCTAAGATTTTCAACCTAGGTAAAAACCGTGTCTGGATCTTCTCTCCGTGTCTGCCAGGGCTGGCTACGAAATAAGTATGTAGGAACAATTTGATGCGAACCCCTCACTTGCCAAAGTCAGGTAACCGATCTTTTATTGCTTTCAGTAAGATTTGAACTTACGTCAATCGACGCTATACTTAACATGCAACCACTCGTTCAAAATCATTTGAGAGTAAATAACGAATTTGTTCATAATAGCTAAATCACTAAAATTACCAAGTATTGAAAAATACGTACGTATATTTATTTTTTACTACAAATAAGTAAAACAAGCGTCTTGGTATAATATTTAAAAACTCCATTAAACTTTTTGACCCCTCTGAAGCGAATTTATACTCGAGAAATCGAATACGGCTTCTTTAATTTAATACAGGATGAGGAAGCCATCATGGATGAAATTCAACACCGCACTGGGGGATTCGTATTATGTATTTAAACAAATATGTAAATGCGATATTTCCAATAGTTACATAGATATTAACATTATAGTTATCTGAGAACAATCTTATTGTACTTTGGATGAATTGATAATTGATAAATTGATACAGGCACTACGATAATTACAGCATTGTTGTAGTAGCAAGGTGTACAAAAATAAAGGTGTAAAATGTGCTGGAGAACAAGATCCTAGTTAATATGACAGGAATTTTGAACACATTGGCAGAAATCGTGGCATCAGTAACCACTATTCAATGGATAAGAGGGATCCTGGAATATTGAAAACCAGCTGACTTATTAACAAGTTCTATCTGGAAAGTGACGCTGTAGATACGACTACTGACGAGCGGCGAAGGACCTTCAAGAGACATTGGAGCAGCGCCACGGTGGCAAAGCGAGACGAAGAGCGCGCGCCATGGTTTCGATATTAGTAAATGGTTTTATGGAATCCGACAAGCGATTATACCTTGTGGTCGGTGAAGCACTCTAGGACCATTTCGGAGCCATTCTTTCAGCCGCCAGGTTCTCTGGATTAGTAGAACTCATCCCCATCGGAGACTCAAACCAACTCCTCTATATCGATAGGGGAAACCTGTTCAAGATGACCTACTATCGACCAACACTAATAGCCGGTATAACACAAAATCTCCTCTGTACCTACAGAAACCCCATGGAAGAAGCATACGCCTTAAACAGTATATACTCTTCTAGGCATATAGTTGCATCCGGGTTGGGAGTATAGTTTAAGTGATCTTATGATAGGTCAATGAGTCGATCAGTGGTAGTTGTTTTATATATGTAGATATATAATTACATATATTTATGTATGTAAGGAAAGTATAGTTTCTTTGACGTTCATTCAAGGGTCGCTCGCTAACTTCAGTAAGTTAGATTGATTAGTTAGACTCGCGATTTCTTTCGATACCCGGTAGCATCCCAAGTCGAGATTCTGACAATCTAGTACTCTCGCGCCTGCTGCCTTAAGGCTGCTCTCCCCACTCGCCCCAAAAAGTTCGGTAAAGCTTCGTTCGTGTGGAATTACAGTTTCACTCCTATTGATGGTAGCGTGATACCCTAAAGTGTTTCTCGAAGGTTGCACTAATAAACCCGAACATAATTTTTAAAATACAATTGGTAGTTTCAAATATTAGCAAGTTCGAAACAAATAAACAATCTTTTCGCTTTATAATATTATTAATATAGAAAGCGCAGTACCAAATCATGTGAGCTTATAAATGAAAATTAAAACCACATGACAAATGAATATTCCACCAAATACCCCAATTAGTTAGGTATTTATTAAGGGTTGCTTACTTAATATAAATATTTATTAAAGTTCTTATAAACGGTTGTTCAAATTCCAGTGACAAAGATTTACCTATAAAATAAATAATAGAACATCCTTCATATACCTGATTATTACAAAATACAAATGAATTAAATTACCTATGAATTCTAATATTTGTTAAGAGCGCTTTAACATAAAATTGAAGTTTTAAATATGTTTTGTATAAGAGATTACTTAACATAATTTATAATCGATGTGAAGTTAATCTAGAACTCATGAGAGTATTATGTTTCTTGATCTAGAGAGATATTTTACTAAACTTTTTAACAACTAATACTTATAATATCAGACATATGGCTAATTTTGACTTACCGCTAAAAACCATTGTTACCGATATAATACTTTCTTTCAGATTTACGTTCGAAACTTAAACATAATTTAAAATATTTATTAGATTGCATAATATTAAGTACACATAAATTAAATTTGTACAAAATATTTTTTTTTTACTAATTGTATCATGTAATAATTAAATCAACTGTAAAGTTAAATAATCTATTCGAATTTCTAAACGCATTATTTTTGGTGTTGCCATCTAAAAAAAGTGAAATTTAGTTTTGATATTAATTTTACTTAAATACACTATATAAGAAATAAAATAAAACTATGTAAGATATTGCTTTGCCTTAGCCTTAATATATGATATACTACCTCATTTTTTATATACTTATGGTTTAGCGTTGTGGCCATAATATCACCTGATCTTAAGTGACGATACGACCAAGTTGGTAGACACGCTCAACCTGTGAAGACACTGCACTGCCGGAACACACCTATTGGTATTTGGCGGAAGATTTTCAATTAGAAGGTGGTTGCTAGCCAGGCGGGCATTAGAAAGAGCCCTACCACCACTTATTGCTATATTGTTTAGTAGACGTAGTAAACCAAAAATATGAATATTGACATAGTTGAAAATTAGAGTAAGTACATGAATAACAGAATAATACCGAATAAACATTATTAAGTAAAATGGTTGATACATTGATATTATAGTACATTTGTAAGGAATAGGTAACGATTAAATATGGCCTTAAAACAATATAAATAATTGTCTACAGCATATTTTTTTAATTAAAAAAAAAATACAGTAGTTCAAAATAGTGTCATCATACCGTGACATACAATTTTAAACATATGAAATATGAAATCAGTCCATAATATATATAAAAACAAAAAAGTAATAAAAAAATATGCAATATTTAAAATATTTCGAAATGAGTCTGTAACAATACAACGCTCATTTGTGGCAACACTGTTAACCAGTCACGTCACATTCCGACGTTAGTGTGGGTGTTTCGTGTGCGTGCATCTATGGATTTGTAGTGCTAGTTTCATGTTTGTGTGTATTTCTGACGCCGTTTTTGAGTTGCCTGTCATCTCTCTAATTTTGGATTTCATCAATAAAACCACACAAACTGTCGTCTTCAGGTATGTAATCTTACATTCTAACGTTAAATACATATGTATGAATCGATGAAATACATTATCATTCAAAACTTAAAATTTCCAAGGCGTTGTCTCAAGATAAAAGTATGGCTATTGTAAATGTTATTCGAGTATAATTTCATGTTTTTTGGGTTCGCCGGCTATAGATTGTGTTATCTGCCGGTTATCTAGCGATCCGAAGTGTCTCGTGTTATTATTATCTGGGTGCGGGGACTAAGTGGTTCTATCGGTGAGTTGGTTTTCATACTTTTCAAGTTAGTCGGCCTTCCGATGCCGGTTGGTTTGCTAGTGTCGTGCGTAGTATGATATCATGGTAGTATTGTTGTTAAGCCCATTAGATTTTGTGGTGTTTAGGTGAAGTGGCTAAGTGCTTGGTTTGTTGCAGGCCGGCAGAATGCTAAAATTCATACGCGGCAAGGGGCAACAGCCCTCTGCTGAAAGGCAGAAGCTCCAAAACGAGCTGTTCGCGTTCCGCAAGGTATGTACTAGTCAACTAATGTGTGTTATAAAATTCTATAGAAAAAGTTCTTAATCTTTGTTTTTTATTTCTGATATACGCTGTTAGCCTTAGTACTTTAACACCTTTACCGAACTTTTTTGTTTTTAATTGGTGTATTGAAATAAAGTGCGATTTTAAAGAAATTAATTATATGTATACTTCAACAAATTTATTTAATTAATTGTTAATTACTCATTTATAATTACCAATATTAGTCAGCTTAACAATTTAAAAGTTTGCTAATTGATTCATATCTTTTTTTTTACTGATAAATACTCTTACATAGTATATCTTCATAAAAGTATGCATACATGAAGATGGTTATGAATTTAAATTAAGTAAAAAAAATTACTAAGACAGATATAGCATTTTTTTCTTTCTTATAGATATGTGAGTAATGATTTTAGTGGGGTTTTAGTAAACATTTCACTATTGCCTTGTGTTTTGATTTTAGTTATTTCCGTTGTTTTATTTTGAGTACAGTGTATATATCAAAGTGTAATGACTTTGATATTGTTATTTAAGACTTAGCAGAATGTTAATTAGATAAAAAACATAGATGCTGTATTTTCTATACTAGTAAATTTAAACTTTGATAATGTGGTTATTAAAATTTAAAGTTGTTTCATGCTCTAGAAGCACTTCAATTATGCTAAATGCAATTAGAACTAATAATTTTTTTAAATCCAAAATCAGGGTATTTTTATGGAATGGATACATAGATAAAGAACGGTATGCTAAATAATTTTATATGCTTCACAAAAACATATTTATACAAGTGATAATCATTATAATTTACTTAGAATTTCTGTGAAATGTATCCACAATTAAAATGTAGTTTGCTACACTATTTCAAAATATAATATATTATTAGGTGTAGATGAGAAGTTATATTTAGGGTGGCATTTTTAGATTCTTGTAACATGCCTAGATTACTTTATAGGAAATTCAAAATTAATCATACCTTCATACCAAGAAAATTATAATAACTTTCAATATTACAAAATACGTAATTATATTTTCAGTTAAAATTTTCTATTGTTCCTTTTTGCAAAATTGAACTTTCTTTTCTTCTGTCTTTATTAAAGTTATTAGTATACTAAATAACTTTCTTAATGGTATTTCTTATAAATTAATTAATAAAATGTCATAGAAATATGAAAAAAATTTGATTTGTTCTCTGTGCATTGTACAAATAATCAAGTTTTATTTTTCTTATTTTTATATTGTTCTATATGCTATAAAATATATTTAATGTCTTTATTTGCTTGGAACATTTTTTTATTTAATAATGTTTGACCATTTTTGTGTTGTTTTTCAAGACAGCTTTGCTCCTATTATTGATAGTGTGATATTAAATATTGTAAAGCCTTCCTCAATAATTGCTTTATCAAATACAAAAATATTTTTTGTCAATGACTGGAGGTTCCTGAGATTGGTGTATTCAAATAGTCTAACAAGCAATTTTTCCTGCTTTATAATATTGATATAGATACACAATACTTCAATTATTATATTTTCTGACTAAAATTTATATAGAAACTGTTTAGGTAGACTTAATTATTAATGTTTAAAGTAATACATAAAGTTTTTCATGTCATTACAAAATGTTTATTTTGCGCAATCTTATCTTGAAGCCCTGTGTTATTTATTTACTGATTAGGTGTTTCAGTAATTTTTATAGCTCATAGATTCTCAGCATGGAACCTAAATTGGGCCATGGGCACACAGTGAAATATAAAAATGATGAAAATGCAAGCCCATGTTTAATAAAAACACAAATAAACATAGCAGATAATATTTTATAATTATTTCACTAAGGAAAAAATATTGATAATGAAATTTACTTTATGCTTAGCTGTATCTACAACTTAGCTCGCATGGTAACTATAATTTTATTTCATCTGTTTGCCCGTTTTTATAACTTTTTTCAATACAGATTCTCTCCTATTGATAATAGCTTTATGTTAAATTGCCTAAGGCCTTACTCAATGATTGGTCTATCAAACACAAAAAAGAAAATCAAAATCTGACTGGTAGTTCCTAAAATGATTGCATTCAAACTAACAAAATTCCACTCTATAACATTAATAAAAATTAAGTAATTAAATTGGAATTATGTATAACCATCCATTTTTGTCATCACCAAAAATAATTTTCGAAAGACTTATAGTTCCTAAGATTTAACAAACTACTAAACAAACTCTGCCCCTTCTGTAACATTAATATAGATTTTAACACTTTCTATATAGTTTTTTGGATTCAATAAATATATGTAAAATTATTAGTCTACATTACTACTACTTACAATGAACAAATAACTCTAAAGTATTCCATGATGACTCCATCACATTGCACAGATTGATATCAAGGTCGGATATTGTTTCAATTTAAACATGTCTGTCAATTATTACACCCATGATTGGAGATAACTTATTAAAATATTCCATAATTTTTTCTGTTGTGTAAGAATACTTTGACTAATTTAACTATATAGAATAATAATAACAAATGTAGGATAGAGTTTCATTATGTATTTAGTTCTAAAGTATTTAATAATTATTTATGTTATAGTAAATAACAGCTGATTTATATCTACATAATATTAAAAACAGAAAAGTTTGTTGAACATGCTAATTCTAGGAACTACCAATCGGATTTCTAATTACTTTTTGTATTAGATAGAGCAATAATTAGGCTTTAGCTTATTTACAATCACGCTACCACCAATAGGAGCAAAGCTGTATTCAAAAAAATACAATACTAAATAATTATGAAACAAAATTATACATTCACGCGAACAAAGCCGCAGGCACACTAAGTAAATAGTAAATGATGAGCTAATTCTTAAAATAACAACGGTTGCTATGTATTATAAAGGTTTTAAAAAAAAAACAAAGATATGTATGCACAAAGTGTGTATGTGTTTGTGTGTGTGTACTCATGTGTTATATGCTTTACTTTACCGTGCTAAAATAAAATAAAGCCCAGATATTTTAAATAACAATGTTGTTTGTGAAACATAATAGTTGTCAGCAAAATGTACTGCCAACGTATATACGTGGCGGTTATCGTCTTTTATCAGATAAAACTAAGATAACATTAGTATTGTATCGATAAGTTTGTTACCATCGCTCCGTATCATATTGTGTACTACTTTACTATTTTTTTGTGTTCATTTTATTTATGAACTTCTGTCATAAAGGAAGGACATGTATGTCCCATCGTACTCTAACCTTACAATATGTACCTAAAATTACTTAGAAGTAATGATAAAATTCCTTAAATCTTGGCCTCGTCACCTGCAAGGGCAGTCAAGATTTTATGAAACATGCCCTGATTCATTACGTTTAGTGCCAAATGGTCTATGATAGCTTGGTTCCGTTCACATTCCATCAGCAAGTGATGCGAGTCGCCAAGTCTATAATTTACTAAGGTACTGTTAGGTCCCTTATAAAAGTTCCAAATTTGTTTAACATTTAAGAATGAATTTCAAGTTTTTAAAACATATGTATATATTTTTTTTATTTAGGCCCTAAAACACTAATCGGTTCGAGAAATAATATAAAACGATTGCTCGCTAGAAATTCTATTCAGTTTAAATTTTTTTTAATATGTTGATAGTGTTTCACGTAATGTTTTCCCACCTTGAGATATTTAAATTTACTCGACGTGGTCCTTGAACTTGCTGACCAGCATGTCGGTAATGTACTTACAGATATTATAGAACCTAACTAACGCTTACGTAAAATATTGTATTAGCCTTGGTGATTCTAAACTATAGGATGACTAACTTGTGTTTATTTGTAGTATTTAAACTATTGTTTACCAAATGTAGCCTAAGATTTTGAAAACGTATATTAAATTGACAAGTATGTATTACGAGGATAAAGATTATACATTATTCGAACTATACTCAAAACCGCTTTGAATTTGATTTTTTTAAACAACTAGGAAGGCAAACAATCATACGACCTTTTGTTACTTAAGTTAATACTAATATGTTATAATATTACTTAAGCAAAGGATTTAATTTTATGTAGAAATCTAGAAATTATACTAATGTGTCCGTTTAGGTTTAAGTGAATAAAACTGCGAATAGGAAATTTAATTTCAATATAACTCTTCTGTGTGGCAATAATATCAAATGAATACATGACCATGATGCTATTTAAATTTACTTTGAGATTGGCCACACTGAATCAGTTATAAAGAAAAACTGGCATAAATTTTGCCATACTCTGATACAAAAATCTACCCTCATATCTTTAGTCTGGGTGACGATTAGTTCATGGGGATTTCGTACTTTACATATGTATATATAATAGTTTGAGTACTAATTAATAGTGATCGTATATGATACCTGCTTAGTTTTTTTATACTTCATGTTTATTTAGGAAATTACACGCTATAAGCAATAATAAACCGCCACACCCCGGCCTCGCCCGTACTGTTAATATTTTTATCGTTGAGATTAATAGTACTCCAAGTATATAGATAGATAAGCCATCACCTTGATTATTGGTTTTTAACGTTTCCATAGAAATTGGTTATTAATAATAACTAAAATATTAGTAATCCTCTAATATAATCTCTAACTAATTCTTCATAACTATATATCTATTAACTAACTAGAACTACTAATTTCTATATTTTTTCAATATGAATGGTATCCTATAGCTTTTTCTATAACCCTAGATATATGTATGCAAAATTTCATAACAGTTCACTGAGTAGTTTAATTGTGTAAGGGCAACTAACAAATTCAAATTGTTAGTTAGAATACGATAGTACAAAGATGGTTTTGTAGTGGTGAATGATGGTAAATACTATTCCAAAGCATATGTGGTTTTATGATTCAATAATCAATCGAATGTAGATATAACACATACCTGAATATGCAAATGAAGGTTTTAGTTGTAGCTTAGTAAACGTATAGTACTATATCTGATAGTGAGGACAGTTCAGTCCAAAATCAACGACGGCCACTGTAAATTCGGCAAGCAATCGTCGGTTTTTTAGAATTGCCTCACAGCCTTTTCCATAATGGATACGATAAAACATGACCAACTAAGAGTACATACGATAAAATGGCTCTCGTTAGCTGGATATCCCACAAGTTTACAGCTTGGTAGAGTTCTTTCTAATGCCCACTCACAAGTTGAAAATCTGTTGCTAAATAAGTTCAAGTGTGTCCCGGCAGTTGCACTTGAGAGCCAGCCCCTACAGTAAACTTAGCTTGTTCACTGTCGCAGGCCACATTATCACCTTTACATCAGGTGAGATCGTTACCATAACGCTAAAACCTATAAAGTATATAAAATAAATATAATTCAGATTGGTTCTAAAATGCAGCTTGCTTACGTTGCTAATATTGTAAAAATATTCTTTTATAACCCGATCAATAATGTTTTGCTCTTCTCAAAGTAATGAAACCAATAAAACGAACCGAGTCTAAGTTTACAAAAAAACTTGTAAACGCGTTGTACTTAACATGAAACAAATAATTGGGAACAGTTTGTATTTGTTTCAAACATAAACTTCTAATGAATCCCATGAAATGAAAATTTCTCGAGAATCGGTTAATAAAATTTACCTCATGAATTTGATAAATTTAGCAGTTTCGGAAAAATAGTAAAACCAACGTTAAAGCAAACTTTAACAGTAATATTCCAGTGAGAGAAATTTGCACGGCAATAATACCAAATGCTTGAAGTCGGTCGGTCTCTTATCTATTCACGTTTTAGCAAAACTTGAACAGGGCCCGTTCTAGAACATTCCTATAGTCGTCGTTAAGTTTGTTAGAAATGTTTACTGATAAACGTAGCTGCATCGTTGTGAAGCACGGACGAAGTTCTACTGACTGTTCAACGTTGCGCACGTTAAAAATACATTGCCTCTTTTCGTGTTGTTCATTCACATGTACTTGAAAGTTACAGTCAATGTTTTTTTATTATTGAAGTGAAACTTATAGGCGGGCTTTGAAATTCTGATCCGCAATCTTTTTGTGTGACGTTCGTTCAAGTAAAGTCTAAGGCGACTAAGGGAGCGAGAGAGATTAGGGAATTTTTACTTCTAACGTGTGGTTTTAAGAGCATATTTGTTTTTATATAAAATAATACAATAAAATTTTGCAAAATAGTTTTCATATTAGTTAATGGTAGTACGTCAACCTTTTTTGACATTCTTCCAATAAAAATATATGAAGGATATCATTCACTCTAGGGTTTACGAAATCATAATAACGATGTGTAAGGTCATAATAGGTTAATATAGCATAAGGAAAACAAGAAATTCAGTAATCATTTCCAATAGTCCATAAATCGAAAATAATTTATTTTTTAAAACATGTTATGATACATTTTCTATTTTTTCAAAGTAGTATTGGCAGTTCTTATGGGCTATCTATTTAGGAATGACATATACTTCCTGTTTGGGAAATCTAATCAGATTATAGTTTATTTCAAGCGAAATGATAATCGTGCTTATGGTGATGAAACCGTTGTAGTGTCTTCTTTAGGTGAAGTCCTTTATGTGTATTTTTTATTGTTGATTTCTTAGGTTTACGCGAATATTATTACGCGAAACGTCGGGATCAAAATTTAATAAATAACCGCGATAAAATCCGTTTAAATTAGTTTTATTTCAATTTTTTATTGTTGTTTTTTTTTAGTTTAGAATATTTTAGCGTTATTGCTACAATCTTACTTGATGTTAAGTGGCGATGTTCCCCAAGATGATGGACACGGAAAGCCCTCTATTACAACTGCCGGAACACACTTACAGGCATTGGGCGGCAGATTTTCAACTTAAGTGTGGTAGCTAGCCGGCCAGCATTTAAAAAAAGCCCTACCACCATGCATTGGTTTACCATTAGAAACATTTCAGTCACTTAGTATGTTAAAAAATCTGTCGCACGGTATATTTACGATTTGCTTAAGTCGTTGCAATGGCAGTTTTTCTGTATGTTGAATATAAGATGTTTCGATTTATAGAACTAACCTTGGCTCGGGTTGCCTAGAGTAAAACTTGTTGCGACACGAAGGTATTCGCTATGGAGGCTATAGTTTCTAAAAGCGTAAAAAGTATTATGTAATAAAAATGATGGACAGGTTTGAGCTTGCATGCAGGAAAAATCTTGAGAGACTCTGTGCATGTCGGATTTTTTGTATCCCATTAAAGGTTCGTCGACATTTGTCGCGGGTAATTGGCGCTTATCGCGCAGATAAAATGAAAATATGTTGTTTAGATTAAATTTTATTTAATTTGCTTTTACTAATAATAATACATTCCTTTTCAAGTTTTGTTTCTTATTCACAATAAAATACGTTGGTATAATAGTGACTTGTTGTTAAAATTCTATTAGATTGATTTTACGTACTGTGAAGATTTATGTAAAATGCTGAACTTAGGGAGAACCGACTTACAGGTTGTTGATGACATATTTTTGAACTCGAGATTGGTTACCAGCTCCGGCGTTATTAGACAATGCCTTACAACTATGCTGTGTTCGTCACGTTGTTTTCCTTTATCGAAAACTCAAATTCATTCACTGAGGCTAAGTCTGTACACTTGCTTAAAACTTATATATTGTAAGATATATCACTGGGAATAAGCATGTTCGCCGTCGAAAATACGTAATTTAAGTCATTATGTATCGGTATAAGAAAAGGATAGGAGATACACTTATTTTATAAACGCTAAAGAGATGGCTGCATTCCTGTATCTAATCATAAAATTGTACGTAAAAAATTAGAACATGCGGTGAGTGAGTCTAAGCATTTGTTTATCTGTTTCATATGAAACGAGAAAATGCATATCAGGGCGTGAGAAATGTTTTAAAACAGTTAACGAATATAACTCGCTGGCAAAGGTTTATAGTTCGGGAAGAATACATTAGTACTACACCGTCTAATTAAGAAACCATTTACAGCTATACCTTATCAGATTCTTTCTTTATAGTTAAATATGAAAATTGCATCAAGTTACAAGATTATTACATGTTTAATGAAAATGAAAAAATCTTTACTTAGAAAACAAAAGTGATACATTTCCAAGGGCTCTCAAATTAGGCGGAGCCAAGTAAAATAGGGGAGTAAACACCTAATGTGTTAGCGAGATTCGTCAGTAAGTGTGTGTTGTGGTGAAATATAATATGTATTAGCTGTCCTTGCCGATTTTCTGCATTTTTATAGTTTATATGTTTAGCATTATGGCCACAATCTCACCTCATGTTAAGTCACGATGTGGCCAAGATGATGGACAGGTCTAGTAGAGGGGTTTGCTTTCAAGTGCAACTGCCGAAACACACCTAAAGGTATTTTGCGGGAGATTCTCAACTGGAGGGTTATAGCTAACCAGGCGGGCATTGGAAAAAAACTCTACCACAAGGCAAAATTATTTATATTGCATATTTATTTATTAGCAACTTCACCGCTGCATCATTTTTTTTATTTGGTAATGTGCTGAAAAAATGCTTGCGCTAAAATCCTCCGTAACATAAGAGATACAAGAGATTTGTAAGGTTAAGACAACGTCAAATACACGATACTAAAAATACCACAATGACCCACGTCACCCTTGTTACTAGAAACTGGAGACACCTTTCGCATTATTGGAAGTCTCTGGTGCGCAGTCGTAGGGTGTTGCGTCGATGACTTATCATGTAAGGGAAAATAGCGTAAAATCAGTCTCTATGAAAAAAAAAACAGACAATTTTAATGTTAATTGTTCATTCATTTCATATATACAACAAACATCCATGTATATTATAAAACGGATATGTTTGTGTTTATTTGAACGCGCTAATCTTAAGAACTACTAGTCGGATTGGAAAAAATCCTGTTGCCTTTTTTTGTATCGTAGTTAAAGCTGTATTAAGTAGCTGAATAAAGTTCAAAAACCTGCAAAATAAAAAGAAGTTAATTAGGAGCTAGTTTTTATACTATATACAAGTTTACCGATGTAGATAGTTCAGCTAATATTTTGCTTGAAGAGTTATGTTTAAACGTAGTTCTAATAAACAGGCGGTTCGCTTGATCAAGCTGCTGAGAGAGTTTTTAGAGCAACTTATTAAACGTTTGTCCCTGATTATGATTTATATGCGCAACGACCAAATTATATCACACAAAATGCCGCCAACACTAAATAATATTTGGTCATGTCCTTACTAATATTATAAATGCGAAAGTGAGTTTGTGACGTTTTCACTCCTAAACAGCTAAATCGATTATAAATTTGATACAGAGATATATGGGAACCTGGAGACGGAGATAGGCTACTTTACCTCGCTAAAACCGTATTGGAAGTGAGTAAAGAGAGGAATAAATTTTGTATGAAACTTTTTATTGCGTCATTCGATTTGTTTGACAACGTCAATATTAACGCGAGTGAATCCGCGTGTAAAAGCTAGAAAGTTTATAAATTAAACTAAAAAAATACATGAGACAGATCAAGACCTAACATAAAAATCAGCATGTTCATTTTAGTAAATTATAATATATAAGAAAAATTGTTTGTCTGATTTACGTTTTCTTTATAATTCTATTAATCAATAAGCGGTGTACCTTGTTCCAAGAACTGTATTTCCAGGTAACATAAATATATAATAGTTTTTTCTCTCATGAAACCTGAGGTCTTTATATGGAATTAACGAGATACCTGTTTTAGAAACACACCGGCGATGGGAACGGGAATTGACGATTATGTGAACATCGCTTGACTCATTGTTTAAAATATAAATCCTTATCCTAAGATTATAAATGCGAATGAAAGTTCATTTGTTTATTTATTACGTTTTAATTATTCAGCTAATCATCATATTTTACGTACAAGTTGTCGTAGGATACAGAAAAGGATATGGAGTAGATGTCATTAAGTAAAAAGTATTGTTTCCTGAAGATAGAAAAACACATCTTTTAGATTTGCAAAATGTACATTAAAGAGAGCGAAACCGCGGGACAAAAGTTAGTATTTGGTTTATAATTTTTTCCTAAGTTTTCACGTAAAGTGAATAGCGTTTAAACCTAGTTTGATAAATAGCACAGTAATTATATAATACCGTCTTGGATAAATATTTTTATAAATTTTTTAATGTACTGTTTTTTTTACCTATGCTCGAGTAAGACAGTAGAATATATAATTTCATATTGTAATCATCTTCTTTAATATTCTTTTTAACTTTACCACAATTTGATAAATTGTAAATAGGATCATAGAATTATTAGTGGTAGCTTAGTGGTCAATATTCGACCGTATTCATTCGTTTTTTAAATGTGAATGAACATCATTAAGGTCAGTCAGATATAGACAGTAAATAATAACTGCTTAGAATTGTTCTATATACGTGTGTATATACGACTGTATGACCATAGATTGCACCCACATGTCATTAGCGTTAGTTTATTTAAATTATATACAGACAAAAAGTTTTTTTTTTTGTTATAAGTACCGTATATACATTCATATGCATTTAGTAAAAAACTATTGCGATGTTATTACAAACAAACACTTCATTTTTATTTCTCACTGTAGATATAGCGTGTTTCCTCTTTAAAATAAAGGTGATATGATGATTTATATTCATAGCATCTCGAAAGCTGCTTTGCATAAAAAACAATAAACAAATAATCTCGAAGCTTCTTGGCTTGCTCGCAACGCAACCGGCAATCTGAAAGCAAAATCGACCTATTCTAATAACCAGAATCAATTACCTCTTTCGTATCGAAGAGACCGCATTCCGCATGCCAACGTAGCTGTGAACCGATCCAGTTTACTCTCCTTCTTTTTGTACTGTCTCTTGTGTTACACGAAATGAACGACGGAGCTCCCATCGCGTTTCTATGCCCCCGAGGTTCGTAACATTCGGACATGATTTCAAATTAAATTATTGTAACGGCATATGTATGTAGTATATTTTTTATATTCGCACCGCAAAATCATTATTACTATTAGTGGTTTGATTCACTTATAATTATCAACAGTCTCTTCCCAACGGCCGAAGTTTCTATCTCCTTCTAATGTTGATAAACTACATTTATGTAATTCCCTCGTAGGGTAGGCTACGGAAAGCAGTATGTGGGGCTCATCTGGAATGTACCAGTTGTACCTACTAAAAATTCCCACGATAGCCCTACATTTGCTAAAAACCAGAAAGCAAGTTTTTATCGCCTACTACTAACGATACTTTACGCCACCCCTTAGTGGGGAGAGTGGAGCGCATTAGGGTTACACAGTAAGTAGTGGCAATCAACTCTACCTGCCGAAAGAAAGGCGTCTATGTTTGTGATAACTAATTGTGTCCTTGCGAGAATAGATGCTGCTCTTGGGTAGTCCCGTTTAACTGCACTATGCAGTAATTCTGGCTCCAAACATTGCTTAGGTTAACAGGTTCCCTGACGGTAGAATCCTAATCTAGACTTCGGTTCATTGTCGTTAATTGCCAGCAGAATTTTGAGTAAGAAGTTGATCTCAAGGCCCGATCGTAATTCGGTGGCAATGGGGCGTGTGCTTGGGTTTTCATCATCTAAAATTCAGTGTAGACGTTTTTACATAATGTCACATCGATGCAACACTGAATCCACGTCAAGAATTTTCTTTCATATATTAATATAAATAAATACTTGCATTAAAAACGAACACTGCGGAATGTTTTTGTTTATTTTGGTTTAATTTTATAGCTTACTACTCACGGTATTTGATATTGGCCAGATATCGGTGAAACGTGTTCTGCTTATAAAATTCGGTACTTCAATTTGATGGTGTATAATAATCTGTATACTGCTGCACAAGTTGTCGGGGTGAACATATTGCTACTAAGTTTTGTGAAATGTCGAGGTTGTAACATAAGTATAATTCTTTTAGTTTCTAGATATTTTTCTTAGGAATTACTAAAACATCCAATAACAGACATATCGAAGATAATTTGCAATAAAGGCGATAATAACAGTTGTATAACTCAAAATAGTCGCGTTAGGGTCGTATTAGGTGAAAAAGATTTTATCTAGTGACATTGTTCTTTCTATGTATATAGTTCGCGTCAACTTGGAATAAAAGTTGACTAAATTACTTCTTCTAACACCAGCTATTTGTCTTTTAAAATCACGTCTAACCGGAGAGGGTCATTGTTCTGATTATTCTCTTCATTTAGTAAAAAGACGGATATTTGTTTTGCTTTTTTTTTTTTTATACATAGCGTATTCAAACGCCTTTAGTAAAAAATTGATTTTATATGGAAACACCTCAATTGAATTTATGTAGTTATATAAGTTATATAAAATATATATGACAAAATTTTTATTGACTTATCATTGCCAAATCCATTAGTATTAATATTAGATATAAACATAAACATCTAAACATGACTTTATATTTTAGACAGAGTTTAAAAATGTTTTCTTTCGAAATTGAAATCCTCTAAGGGGATGAAATGAGAATAATATTTCCTTAACAATTGGTATTAATTCTTTTAGACATAATAAAACAATTGTCGTCCTTTCCAAAAATTTAAACATCAAAGAATTTGACAGGCGATTGCAAAATTCTTTGGGACATGATATTAAGTTCAAATTTATAACCAAACCACATATAAACTCATTTACATACAAAGACTGGTACAAATATGGCAAACTGCGGGCACTAAGCTAGTTATAAAAGAAACAAATGTTGTACTAAATTACAGTTTGTTTTTGTATATAATTATCGTATGCAAAGTCAAATCGAGATGTTGCCAAGGTAATATCAATCATAGAGTACATTCGTATTTAAGCTTCTATCAGTTATTCATTAAATTTTTTATTGACAAATTATTCATTTAATATAGCTTTCTGAGCAATCTCCACGTGATATGACCGAAGTATTTCGTCCAATTTGTTTAGTATATTTGCTTCAAACGACGCGCGAGTCTCGTTCCACGGGACATACATCTTAACCTCTATTAAGCCGCGTCATTGGCGTAATGACCGCCTCCCACGGTTTCCTACTTGCTCCAACCATCACCAATTCAGGCTAACTATAACATCGTACATTTCGTCCAATTCCCCAGGGTGGTGCATCCTATTTCTGTCTCTCATCCTGTTAGTAATTGGCTTGTTACTGGTCTTGGAATCTCGACATGACTACATTTAGATAATTTTCTTAGTTTATTTTTTCGGTATTGGATTTATTGTAGTATGTTATTTTCCCTATTTCATAAATTTATATATATTTTAAATAAAGTTTAGAGGTTTAGCGTTATGCCCAGAACCTCGCCTGATGTTAAGTGACGAAGTAGCCTAAGATAGTGGACGCGCTAATCCTTATGGAGGGACTGGCCCTGACACACCTATATATAATGGACACAATAAAAGTTAAATTTTGAATAATAATAGAATTCGATTCTCGAAATCTTAGAATCTCGATTGTCAATTTCTATAAACGAATTTAAATTTAATTTGATATTAACTGTCGCATAAATAATATTAATCGTACTGGAGCTACACCTTTTGCGAAAATCAGCTTAATTTAGGTGCTATATTCCTGCAGACACGTAATTGCAATTTTAAACATTTCCGTAAGAAGGCGAAGCTGTCTCACGATAAGCATTGGTTTCGGGTTCATTCACACCTTCAACCGTTCGCACGTCCGTTAATATGATCACCAATATTAAATATCAATCGTGATTTCTTATCACGTCCTTACGTTTGCCAATATCTGTTCGCTCTTCATAATTTAGCAATACTACAATCGCCCATATTCGTGACTAGCTGTTTCCGCAAGTTCGTGGGTGTGGATCTAAAAATTACTTAATATTTTATTCTCTTATCATAACTTTTTTCAATATAGCTTTGCTCCTATTAGTGGAAGCGCGATGTGAAATAGCATAAAGTTTTCTTCAATTATTGCTTTATTAAATACAAAAACAATTTTGAAATCCGTGTGACAGTACCTTAGATTAGTGCGTTCAAACAAACAAACAATCAAACAAACAAACTCTTATGCTTTATAATATTAAATAATATAGATAAAAGTATAACCATTTTAAAAACTAATTTCCTAAAATCTTAATATTTTGATAGAAATTATTTTGTCACGTACGATAATTCATAGCATTATATGGGGTGGTCAAGAAGTCAATACATTCATCACATTTTATAATTTAATTCTGAGAATCTCTATTGACTCCTTTATGATATTTAAATAATTTCATATTAGCCTTAAGTAAAATATTAATTATAACAATTTTGCCGTATCTCTTATACAAATGAACAACCATCCTCGTAATAGCAGAGATTAATGCGTAAACACGGAGTCAGTTATAGTTGTCATTAGTCTGAATGAATGAATTCAATCTGAGGGGCAAATGGACGGTGAACATTGTTAATCTCTTTTTGGTGTTGTTTCACACGAATTCATTTTATGTATCATCACGATTATTAATATTGGATCTTTTACAAAAATACTTTTCAAATTTGAATATTTTACTCTCTGAATCATGTTTGATGCTTTATTTATACATACGTCTAAATAGACGCATATCAAATTATGTAATACTAACCGTATTCATAGTGCTAGTTTTTATGGCAACTTCTCGTCTACTTATAGGACGAATTAAAAAAAGTACCTTCTCAGCACTCGTTATAAGGGCAAACTTTACAAAGTTTTATTCGTTTATATCCACAGGCTCAAGCGATGCGTTGTTCGTCATCAAACCTTACCAATTTTATTAAGTAGATAAATCCAGTTAACTTTTTGTATACGGCTTATAATAACAAAAAAACACCATATTGCTTTTTCACGATTCTTTGTACGATGTATATAAAAGCGAAATACACTACACAGACTAACAGAAATAGAGTTGCTCTATCCTTTGTTGTCGGCCGCTCAACTCTCTTCGAAGGTCAGTCCTTTATAATGTCTTTAAATTTATCTGTCAGTTCTTGAAATGATGTAGGTTCTATGGTGATATTAATTTCGATTAACATTTTATCTATTAGGTATCATGTAGGTTCTCTTATATCGGTATCGTGTGCTTTTTCAATAACTCGAGTCTAATAGATATATTTTAGATTATTTACATCAACGGATTATTAACTTTATAGAAACTGTCTGTTGTCGCATCCATAGCAGTTTGCAGAATATTAGAAATTGCTAGTTTCAAGTAAGAGCCGTAGAAGCCATACAATTTAGGTTCATTGTACTTGTTATCGATTTGCTGATTCATCATTTTACAGAGCTAGAAAAATGATTAATTACTTGTTTTCTTAACCATACTAAATTTGGCAATTTATAAGCAGCTGTATTTTGAACTGTTAATTAATATTATTGTTCGTCTTTAGCCACATCTTTGATATGTATTTAAATAATTTGCATCTCTGCAATCTAGTTCTTCATTTATCATCCAAACCGCAATTTGTAAATATTTGTGGCTGTTTGTTTGTTTGTTGAATAATAACGTGAGCTTAGTCTGAGTTCCTTCTCTTTTTTACCTTTCACCAAATAAAGTAAAAGGTTATTATCTTTTATATGAAGTGAATATATCATAGTATTAAAAGATTAGAGAAATGAAATCATATTTACACTTGTAAATCATATTATACATTTGCAAGGTCTGACTTTCTATTATTGGTTTATGTATTGTCCTTTATAGAAAAGGTAGTATTCGATCCAATGTGTAAAAGTCTATTTTACCTAGGTAATACCTGAAAAAAAAAATCCAAAACCAAACATTGTCGATTTCGATTCTCGATTCATGATATGGTCAATTTACACATTTGGCTATTGTTTCCTCTCTTATAATATAATGTAATCTTTCTCTATTTCCAACCTACTTGGGTATCGTCACTCGCGGAGGCTCTTTTCATAGGTATGAAAGGATTTATGGTATAATATAGTTTACCTTATAATGTCACGTTTAAATCTTACAAAATAATGAACTCTTCATACATCATTGATTCGTTTTATATAATAGTATTATTTTCAGTCACGTACTTGCTGACTTTATTTGCATATGTTACATTCGCTTGCAGACATTTCTGTGATTTAAACCAAGTTTGCTGATCCTTTTTCAAATATATGCGATTTTGTTCGTTGCTTCTTTGGGCGTTGAGTTTATTCAGCAATTTTATAACCTATTGAAGTATGAAACAAAAGCCAGACGACCACTCCCGCTGCATTATGTCTAATTTCATCATTTTACGATTATTTTACGATTCCCACGATATTAGCTAACACTACAGCGTTCACTATCTTATGTGTGAATCGTTACAGATTTATAGCTGACGTAACCTGCTGGTAATGAGCGGGCCCATCTATTTTTGATTGCAGTTTTATTGCGGCGTGTTTATTATTTATTTTGGTTGTAAAATTTGTGTGCTGTACCAACTAAACTACTCCTGCGGTACGCGTGTTTGACACCGAAGTACGCTACTTTCATGATGTATAGTTTGGAAATGATGCTCATCTTTATCAATGTTTTCAACTGTTGCCTACAAATTTTGCAAATATATATTTGTTTAATTGTAAGCATCTATTTGTTTTTGTATTCGCTTTTGTTGTTGCATTGCTTCTTACATGCTACTTTCAATCAGACTTTTTATTTTATTTTATCATCCACCTTAGTACGCATTACATTCTAAATATTGTCTAGATATTTGTAACGTAATACTACATCCGTTAGTGTTTCTTGAAATGCTCTTACCTGAAAATTGTTTGATTTAGCCATGAATCATAATGCTACATGTTACTCGAACCGTATGAACGTATGAGTATTTCTAAAAATATTGATTATGTCTAGGTATCGACGCGATAAGGTTTTATCATGGTGTCGATTATCGTATGCTACGTGCCCTCTTCAAATGTTCACCGAACAAAGAAGTTATTATATTTATTGCCGTGTTATGAAACATTTACATTGTTTATAAAGCAATTAATCCAATCATACCAGACAAAGTCAAGTAAATGCTATCTCCATAAAGCCTAGGAACCTATATTTTTGTTTATACTGCAGGGTAAGCTTTGTGCAATATGATTATTAATATATAATCATTCATACTAATATTATAAATGCGACAGTGAGTTACTTTTTTGTTACGTTTTTACGTCTAAACTGCTAAATTGATTGTGATGAATTTTGGCACAGAGATTGATGGTATCCTGGACACAGATATAGGCTACTTTTTTCGCGAAAACTTATTGAAAGTCCGGTAAAGAGCGGGATAAACATTGTATGAAATATATTTTTGAGTCATCCGATTTGACTAAATAATATTAACGCGAACGAAGTTGTACGTAAAATCTAGTATGATGTGAAAACAAGGCGACTGTCGAGAGATTGGAAATTCAAAGCCGCCCCTTCGCTTTCGTGACGGGTTAAAAACCTTTCAGCAGATACATTGGCTGATATGGAAATGCGACAAAGTAAAATTGAGGGACAATGACTTATTTATGCATAGTGGTTCTGAAACAAGTTATGTACAGATTATTTTCTCCCTATTTGTGTACTGGATATATCCAGAAATGTGACATGTCTGAGCGTACCGTTAAGGCAGGTGATAGACTTGGTCTATGATGAACGTGATCCGGTCAGATGCAGTTGTCGAGTTCCACCGACCTTAAATGTAGATAAATCCGGCGCATAGCTAATAGTATAAGATAGTATAAACAATGCGATACAAATTTATTATCACAGACTCATATCTTATAGTGTATAGAGAAGTAAATGTATTGTTAAACAAACGAAAAGCACCGAAACTGCTTCATCGGCGTTAGTATAAATGTATGTGATGCAAACAAATCGATTCAAATGATTGACCCTTGACAAGGTCTGATTCATATCTTATAGTGTATAGAGAAGTAAATTTATTGTTAAATAAACGAAAAGCACCGAAACTGCTTCATCGGCGTTAGTATAAATGTATGTGATGCAAACAAATCGATTCAAATGATTGACCCTTGACAAGGTCTCAGTTTGTAGATTGCCTTTCATTTATTAAGCGAACTACAAGTGTCTCATGCGGTATTTATAGCATTTGTTTTCTCTGAATATTTCATGCATAGTTTTAAAATTTGTAAGCCACGTAGAAAACAACTAAGTTTATGTGAAGATTAAAGTATACATATCTAAATTCATTAATATTATAAAGCCGAAAAGTTTTTTTTGAACGCGCTAATCTTAGACACTACTAGTCGGATTAAGAATCCTTTTGTATTAAATAGAGCAATAATTGAGGAAAGCTTTATGCTATTTAATACCTCGCTACCACTCGCATAGGGATAAAACTGTATTAAAAAAGTAACTAAAACTGGTAAAATTATTAATTTTAAAATCCTCACTATAGAAGTCGCAGGCACAACTAGTGTTTATACAGCACATTTTTATGTTATGAACAATATATGTTATACAATACTTTTTTCTATTCTTTGTACCTTTAGTAATATCTTTACAATCTTACCTGATATTAAGGTACTATGTAAGTCAAAATAATAAGACGCTAAGCCTAATGGAAGGACTGGCTCTTAAGTGCAGCTGCCAGAAAAGATTTGTGATTGGAAGCTAACCAGGTAGGCACGAGAAAATGGTTATGGTTTCAATACGATATTTTCCTTTAGTAAAATCTCAGTTTCGAAGCTATATCGAGCAAGGCTGTGTCCAAACATGTTACCACGGAGCCATGATTGCTTCATAAGTATTTTGGGAAAATTGATTATTTTCCAATATATTGTTTATTTATGATATGTTTAAATTGACCGTTTCTAAAGTAAATATACACGCGCGTGCAATCAAATAAACAAGCGTACAAGCACGCGAACTAGTGTTGAGAAAAGTTCGATAATTATTATAATAGTACTAAAGATTACTTAGAAGAACGAATTTACGTTATTAATTGGTAGAGCAAATATCCGTAATTCGATATTATTTTAATATGGAAATATCCAATTTGTTTTCTATTGTTTTGATAACTTATGATTTGTTGTGTACAATTATTCATTCTTTAAGCTTATCAGTTGTCCTATGATATAAATCAAACTACATTTCAAGTACGGTCAAAAGTTTGAGATTTCCTGAGTGCACACACATTACACATTTACTAACTTATATTTATTATTACTACCTTTTACCTGTATTAATATACCAACCATTCTAATTTTATTTGTAGAAAAAATTCTTTTCCTCTCCGTTCGAAGGTCACATAGGACGTACAGGTATGTTTTCGAGCGGATAGTTCAACACCGTAGAGACCTTTAGCGGAACACTAAAACGGTATATGTATAGTGAAGAGACAAAGTTAAATATAGAAACAATTGTCGGCAATTTTTTGTTATTATAGAAATAAAGGAATCCTTGTAGGGAGAATCATTATCAATGTCTTAAATATTTCCGAAGGAAAGTCATAAAATAATGTTTCATCGTTTCGTTTTTACACTTTAATTGTATAAAAATTCCGTCGTTGACCACTAAGTGATTGCTTGACCGCCGTCTGCGGGTTCAGGTCTCAAATAGGAGAATTATTTGTATTATCAATCAATTAAGATTTGAAGCGATGATAGCTCAGTGGTACGTGTACGGATGCCACGTCAACGTACGTGAGTTCGAATCTCTGCAACAGGCTTGAGCTTTTGGTAAAAGAAAACATCGTGATGAAACCATAGTATAGCGGTAGGGCCTTTTCTAATAGCTAGTTACACTCATCAAATTAAAAATCTGTCACCAAATATATGTAGGTATGTTGTTGTATGTCTCCCCGCACCGTGTTCTCCATATCGTCATTTAACATCAGGTGAGATTGTAGCCATAACGCTAAACTTATAAAAAACTTGCATTATTGTTAAGCCTTAGTGTGAGTAATGTTTTTATAAGGAAATACCCTGTTATCGATACAAAGTTTATTAAACATCCAACTGCATCAAAAGTTTAATGAATTATTAGCGATACGTTAGTGCTTTTTAGAACATGTGCAAATAAAATTTATTTGTAGTATAAGAACAAGCAGAAATATTTACTGGTCTTTACCAGACAACAGTGACTAAGACATGGTACATGGAACATAATGTAAACTGATTAATTATGAATCGTTGTCGTTGCGTGCATCTTGTTATTATACAAGTGAGAGTGTTCGCGAGTGGAATTCGATTTCAACCGCGGTCGTGAACGGACGTGTCCGTGAGCTCTCGTTGATTGTTCTCGAAACCGATCTGGCTGCGTCTTACCGCGCCGCCTATTGTTTCTTTGTGCTGTTCTTACGTCTTATCGGCAATAATCCGTCTATTGTTGCCGACATTTCAGTTCGCGTTACCGATAATTAGTCCTTTGTTAATCTCAACCTATTGTTTGGTTATCGTGTCAAGTTTATATTGTGAGAGATATCTTACTTTATTATTCCGAATTCCAAGTATTGCTTTTCGTCATTGTGAATTTAGTGCAGTGATTAAAGTGCCGACACTGTAAGTACGCCGGTCACCGGCTACCAACAAAGGTAAAGCTTACTTTCCCTTAAGCCTTTTATTACAGGCCAGGCCATAGATATTTTATTGTTTTTGTTTTTTTTTTCTTTCTTTTTTCCTTTTCTTCTGATTTTGCACGTGCAGTAGATTGTATTAAATGTTATTTCTCCGAACTTGGGATAGTTCGTTAGTTTTTTGCTAACCGCGCCCCCCTGCCCTTCCGGCAGGGAGGTTTCACCTAGGCTTACGAGCAAATTTTCTCACCCCAAGTCCTACATCCGGACCATGGCCAATCGTCCGGAAGATTTATATTTAAGGCTACGTGCCTTCATAGGTAGAGAGCAACCAGACTTGCTCAAGGCGTTCCTCGCCTCCCAACCAGTCCAACGCGTTCGCACCCCACCGACCGCAGCGAATGCACCAACTCGTGCTCGACCGGCGTCCCCCCCATCTACGTTACTACCCCTTCGCACCCCATCTACCGCAGCGACAGCACCGGTGCGTCGCCCAGCATCTCCACACTCACGCTCCCGATCCCGCTCGCCTGTGTTAATTCACTCGCAGGCACCTGCTATCAACATAACAAGTACACAGTCGCCTTCAGCGACCCCCACCCCTACGCTTGCGCCTCGTCCTTTCGAGGAGCAAATATCGTACGCACCACGGCCAATACCAACGGCGAACTCTTTCTCGCTATTATCCTCCGACCCGACCCCCGAAAACGAGGCTGAAATGAGGGACCTCGATTTGGAACCTGAAAGCAATCCTGAAGCCGACTTTATAATAGTCACAAAGGCCAAGAACAAGAGGGTGCTATCACCCTCAACAGTTGAAACTGCTGTCGCAAAAACAAGGCGCGTCCCTACTGCATCCGAGAACGCTAATACCCCAATGACACAACCTCCCACATCCGCTAGCTCGACTGAGAAAGCGGTACGCCCACCGCTCCCCGTTACGATCTGCGATAAGGCTTCCTGGGTAAGCATCTCGGCCCAGCTCAACTCAAGGAAAATTGCATACACTAGGGCCACCAGCACCCCTTCAGGGATACAGGTTAAAGTCCCGTCTATCAAAGATTATAAGAATTTAACGTCCTTTCTCCGGGAAGGAAAACACCAGTTCTATACCTACACAACTGAAGAAGAGCGCCTTCTGCGCGTCGTTCTTAGGCGCGTTCCTAAAGAGCTCTCCGAGGAGCTAATCCTAGCCTCCCTTAAGGAGCAAAACTTCCCGGTCCACGAGGTACATCAAATGTACCATAATATAACAAAAAAACTATACGACCTAGTTCTAGTCACTTTGGACCGATCCAAGGAAGGAAAAGAAATTTTCTCCCTCCAATCCGTCTGCGGCCTCTCCGGCATAGTTGTAGAGACCCCCCATAAGAGGCATACCCCCACTCAATGCCATAACTGTCAAACATACGGCCACTCCGCTCGCAACTGCTTTATCAACCCGCGTTGCGTCAAATGTTTAGAAAACCACTCCACTAAGGAGTGCTCTCGCACCCGTGACTCTCCAACTCCACCGAGCTGCGTCTTATGTGGTAAAACCGGGCACCCCGCGAACTATCGCGGGTGTGAACGCGCTCCACGCACAAGACACACGCGTTCCTTTAATCAGGCGCCCTCAGCGCAAACAACGGCCGCACATCCTGCCCCACCGCCACTCAAGTCAATTCAGGCTTTCCCGAGCCTGCCTAAACCCACGCGAGTCACTTCCGTGAATACATCTCCGTCTCAGAATTCCACTTTAGCTCCAACCACCTCATGGGCGCCCCAACCGCAGCCTCCAAAGGCTAAACCCTCACATACCACTATGTCCAGCCCGTCTATTGGTCTAATAGGGATCGACTGGCTCGCTGAACTTCTTGACCAACATTCAGTAGAGGACATCATCGCATTCGACGAAATGCTCAGTGCTAGTCAAGATCTAGGCCGTCTTAAAGCTATTAGGTGCTTCCCAGGCATTGCAAAGACCGTGCAACGCCTCATCCGCTCTTCCCTTAAATAAATTCGCAATGGAGGATAAGATCAGACCTCGTGGCCTTTCTATATCCTTTTTTAACGCACGTAACCTGAAACCCCAACGAGACTTAGTAGCTAGCTTCCTTAAGGAGCGACAGATAGACGTGTTTCTTGTACAAGAAACACTACTAAAACCGAGCGTTCGTAATCCCGCGATTGCGAACTACACGATAGTAAGAAATGACCGTACCGGTGTAAGAGGCGGCGGCACGCTCATATACTACAGAAAGTCACTGTATTGCATGCCAATAGATCCTCCCGAACTTACAAATTTAGAAGTCTCGGTATGTAGAGTGGGTATGACCGGTCATCCCACTATCTTTATCGTTTCCGCGTACCTTTCACCTAATAAAACTCTCCTCCAGTCGGATCTGGAGACGCTTTTCGCACTCGGTGACTCTGTTATAGTGGCTGGCGATCTAAACAGCGGGCACATTCAATACAACAACCCGCGTAGTACCACTAATGGTAGGACTTTATACTGGCTAGAAAATACGCTTACGTTCGACGTAATAGCTCCTTCTGAGCCAACTCATTATCAAACTAACTGCCGCCCTTCAGTTTTAGACATAGCTATTTTAAAAGGGATCGCGCTTCAGGTACGACAAATCGATGTCGTACATGAACTACATTCCGATCACCGCCCAGTAATTTTGCAACTAGGTTACCCGGGTGACCACACACCGGCTTCAGTCAAAGTGGCTGACTATCCAAAGCTCAAACACTATCTTTCAAATAATCTCTCCTCCCCTTTCTTAGATAGGATCCCCGACGAGATAAAGTCTGTGACCGATGCCGATGTGGCAATTGACTCCCTGGTCGGTCACCTCCAGAATGCCATCAGCGAAACCTCGAAAGAGGTAAAGGTGGCAAACGATCGCCGTTTCATACTCCCTGATGACATTCGAAGACTGATCACGGAAAAAAACGCCGCGACTCGCGCCCATGATTCTTATCCGACGGAGGAAAATCGCGTACGGCTACGTAACTTACAACGATTAGTTAAAACTCGTATCTCCGAACTCCGCGGTCAAAGATGGGACAGTCTTTTAGAGGAAATCAAACCATCTCATCTTGCCTTCTGGGATCTTGTCCGTAAACAAAAGAGCAGCTACTCGTCCTCAATGCCACCGCTGGATAGAGGCCCCGGCAATCTGCCCGCCTTCGAAAGTATAGACAAGGCAGAGTATCTCGCTACCACTCTCGAACAACAGTATTCTCCCAATTCCTATGAATATCATACCATAGATCCCGGACACATCGGGAGGGTCAATCGAACAATTCAATCAATAAGAGAGACCCCACCAGTTGAAAATTTAGACCCGGTCACAAATAACGAAGTTGTCGCGATCATAAAACGCCTTAAGCCAAGGAAAGCCCCTGGTCCTGATGGAATCAGGAACGAAGCCCTAAAACTTCTCCCTGATAAACTTATAGCTCTTCTGGTCTGTATCTTCAATGCGGCCATAATTCACTGCCATTTTCCAGCCGCTTGGAAAAAGGCAACGGTAATAGGTATCCGCAAATCCGGTAAAAAGGCATCTCTCCCAGAAAGCTATCGCCCAATTAGCCTCCTCAATACGTTAGGTAAAATATACGAGCGGCTCCTTCTGAACCGACTTCAATCCATTGTCTCAGAGAAATGTCTCTTACCACACGAGCAATTCGGCTTTCGACCGAAGCACTCGTGTACCCACCAAGTGCTCCGCCTCACGGAGCATATTCTCTCCAATTTCACGGAGCCACGCCGTCCTAGGCGCACGCTTGCCGTATTTTTCGACATAGCCAAAGCTTTCGATAAGGTCTGGCACGAAGGCCTCATATTTAAACTCAATCTCTTTCAAGTCCCGGACAGACTAGTCCGCATAATCCTCGCTTACCTATCAGACCGTACCTTCCGCTATAAAGCGGACGGAACTCTATCCTCACCACATTCAATAAGGTCAGGAGTCCCGCAAGGTTCTATCCTAGCCCCTTGCCTCTTCAACCTGTTTGTTAGTGACATCCCTGAACTCCCCGACATCGCAGTAGGCTCTTACGCAGACGACACAGTCATCTTCAGCTCAGGCAGAAATAGGATTCACTTATACTACCGCGTCCAAAGGGCTGTGTCTACGTTCGGGTCCTGGTGCCTCAAATGGCGCATAGGAATAAACCCAGACAAAAGCGCGGCTATTATGTTCGATCCTCACGCGAGGAAGAATATAAAAAGAACATTACATCTTTTTGATGTCAATATCCCTTGGGCTAACCAAACTAAATACCTTGGTGTAGTTTTAGACAGACATCTCACTTTTAACAAACATATAGATTATGTACAGAAAAAAGCCACCACAGCTATGGCTCTACTACGCAACCTAACCTCCTCTAAGAGCAAAATGTCACTCAGACATAAGCTCACAATATACAAAGTATGCATCCGTCCCATACTTACCTACAGTTGCCCCGTATTCGCTCACGCTTCGCACACCACCCTGCGCAAACTACAAGTTCTGCAAAATAAATTCATGCGTATAGCCGTCCAAGCCCCTCCGTACGTCCGTAATGTAGATCTCCATAAAGATATGGATATTCCGTCCATATATGCATATATCAAAGACCTTACAAAGCAATTCTTCGAAAAAGCCGAAGTTCATCCCAACCCCAAAATAGTACACGCAGTTAGCTACAATGCTAATCCGCACGCCAAAGCTTTCGCGCGCCGGCCACGTAATTGTTTCACTGATCCCGTCGATAAAATAACAAGATTGAACGCACTTCTTCCTACCGTCTCCACCAATCGTACGTGTCCGCGTACACGCCCGCGTAACCGCCGCCCTCGCCGCCGAGGCCGAGCGGTTAATTTCGCTCCCGCACACCCGCCGCGGCCTCCCTCTGCAGACGCTTGAGCCAGGATCGATCCTCCGGATAGGAGCCCTCAAGTGACTCTGCTCGCGCGATACAGTAACACTCTACATCACTGAAAGTACATCATCACACCGCATACCATCCATGCACACCTACACGTTAAGTACACGGTTCTGTAAGGGACTACCTCCACGATCCTTGTTGTTTTCCGCAGCATCCCAAGCCGAGGTTCGGCCATTCTGGCACCCTTGCGCTCGCTGCCTCGGAGCTGAGTGAAGCTGTCAAAGCCCTTACGGCTAACAGCGAATGTCAATTCGAAAAAAAAAAAAAAAAAAGTGTTCGCGAGTTGTCACACAAGACTCAAGGGCAACCAATTGCTACTGCTTGTATTGTTAAATAACTTTCCGCACGTGGCTTCTCTCCAATAATTCTATTTCTATTTATTACTCTAATTGAATTTATACGTTTTTTTGAATTTGAATTAACCAAAAATTATGAAAACACTGTAATATATTTTGCGAGGCAGACTACTGATAGGAAGTATTAAATGCAGCATACTACTTTTCATAACATTTTGATATCTGTCTCATGTTTGTATTCCCAGACCACGGTTATATTTATTGACTTTACAATAGTAATATATTTTTATTTTTATAAAAGCACAGCAAAGTCAACGCACTAAGCTTGACGGTAAACACAGTGCAATCCAAAAATAACGTCTATAGTCTATCGATTAGCAATCCGTTGACGGTCAACGTTTTATAAAGGCATGAAAACTACCGAAACTAAAATAAAGTTATTGCGTCAGACTTATCAGCGTTATGTATGGTGGTCACAATTCAGTCTAACACAGATTCCTGCTTCCCTGTTAGCCATAATAAAATGTAACCCGTTTAATAGCACTTTCCATATAAACATTACCACGGCCTTGCATAACCTTGTAGATGAGTATTTTTAAAACCTCAAAATACGTGTCAAATTAATTGTGTCGAACGTATATTAAGTGTTGTTTATGTTTACTTGTTAGTTGCACTATTGCAAAAATTTCAATACAGTAACTTAAAAATATTCACTATAATCAAATGACAAAACTATTTTGTTGTAATATTCTGAATGACAACCACACCTATCGTTCCGCTTGGCGGTATCGAGATCGTGCTGCTTGCTCCATTTCCTATCTATTGCATAATCAAATCACGTTGCATACGAGATTCGATACTCATATTCGCGTGTGTTCGATCGATTCCGTCGAAGAAAACGTGTCGAGGCCGTGTCATCAATATGATCGATAAATTTATTAAATGACTTGGTGTTTACGAATGTATTAACTCGTAAGACAGAAAAACTTTAGAATAAGGATGTGAAACAAAAGTCGTGATGGAAAGCCAGATCGCATTTGGCGCATGCCTTTCTCTTAATCGAATAATATATATGGGTATATATTAGCAACAATATTAAAGTATAGAACAGAACATTTTATTTATGTCTTTCGAAATTTGAACGTCGCACTGCCATCTAATTTTCTACAAATAATCTAACCATAGTTTACATATTGATTAACTTATTAAACTATCGCTTATCCTAAAACATTCATTGAAACAGATTTGGATAACATATAGAAGATACAGATTCTCAGTACTTCCATAATAATGTTATTAACTGCATTGTAATGCCAGTTAGTTGTTCACGAAACACGATTGCAATCGAGTGTGGGTTCAAATGTCAGAACGAACGGTACAACCGCCTTCGTATAATACGGCTTCACCGAGTTTCACTTTACGCTTATTGTAATCACGCTGTATATGGTCGCTGTCACCATACGCGGTTGTTCCTCAGTCGTGTGTGCAAATTACAAATCAAAATAATTTATTCAATTTAGGCTCTCGGAAGGCGTTTATAAACGTCAAAACTACCGCCGGTTCGAAAAATAACGTTAAATCAGTCATCAAAAAGAACCGACAAGAAACGCTATCTGGTTGCACATTGTAAGACATGATACATCATTGTCTTTCCCCTTATAATCAGAAACTTTCGCCAGTAACAGAGTTTTAGAAGCTAGATTTTTGAAATCAGTTCTTTAGTAAGTCAATAGTGTTTTGTTGGCATGTAATTATGGGTCTGTGGTAGTGTGTTAAGAAATCCCGTTTATTTAGATTCAAATCCTATAGTGGAATTCACTTTTCAATGAGAGAAAACTTCCACGGCGAAACGTTTATATATTTATATTACGGTATTTTTTAATGTTGGTCGGGTTAGGCAATTAAGTATTCCTTATTAGGTATTCCCACAAGTTGAAAATCTTCCACCAAGGACCTACAATGGTGTTACGTTAGCTGCACTTAAAAGCCAACGAGTTCCCTCTGAGCTTATCGCGTTATAGGCGCTTGGGCAACATTGTCACTTAACATAAATTGAGACTGTAGACAAACGCTAAAATATATTATAAATTTAAAAAATGTGGTGATTTATTTTAGACACCTATTAAAGTATTTCGCCAAAGCAAATCACTAGCAAACATTAAAAATTATTAACAGTAAATTGACAAATTAAGTTTATTTTTGGTACACATAATACGAGTTTGCCATTTCAAGACTAATATTTAGCTATTTTTGCTATCTTTATAGCTTTTACGAAATACGTAATAAGGCTTCAAATTTGACGGCAAGGAACAGTATGTATTTTACTGTCTTTTTTTGTATATTCTATGCATCTTATGTGGAAAATCATTAATGGATGTAATGAAAGAAAAAAAATTATGTACTTCCATCGTTAGATTCACGTATAAAAATATCAACTGATAATATCCGAGTAACATGATCTCTGGGGAAGCTTAATCCAGAATTTAATGCAATGAACGGTAATGACGTAATCTCAACTACAGTTACAAGACCATAATACCCACAAGCGTTACATATAACACAATGTTTATCCGCCTACTTCATTCAATTATTCAGCAAAATATGAACCCGTATATTTATTTACACGTAACCGCTAGGAACTTACAGGAAACGTCGGTTTATTAATATTTATAACAGTCCGAGAACTAATTTAGCATTCGCTGAATGGGAGATTAGAGATGGGATTTATACTATGGCGTTAGGTACACGTACTATTTTTTTTATGTATTGTAAAGTTTATTAGGTAATTCCCGTGCCCGCGACTAGGCCCTTCTGAAAGATACACTTTATCTCTAATTCTCTCTGCTAAGATTTACCGAAATTAGATCAAAGGTTGAATTGTGAAAATGTAACAAAGAAACTGCTAGTGTTATTTTTCTATTAAAATACTAGGTTGTATTATTGTTGCAAAAAAAAAAAACAAAGTTAAGAGTTTAGTCCAATTAAGACGCAACCGTTAACATTCTTGATTTATACATTTTTAATGCAATGATAGATCAGTTGTAGCATATTCAGAGATGACGTCGACGAACGTCAATTTGAATTCTACAATGAAAACTCGGGGTTTTTAATAAAGTGTAGCATAGAATGAAATCATATCCTAGTGATAGAGTATTGTCCATTATCCACCTGATTAGCTACAGCATTCAAGTTTACAACCATTTGTCACGTAGATAGATGTGTTTTAGTACCAATACTTTTACTTAAAACAATGTAATAAGGTTCCCGCTTTACTGCCAAATACAGAGGGAAGACTCTCCATGCAAACGCCATAAAAAGACTCTGAAAAGAATTTATCCACTTTAAAATGAATCAGGGCTTACTTATAGCATCAAGTGAGATTATAATCAAAAGCTAAAACGCAAAAGTAGGTATGTTAATGGTATTGTATACGTGTGATTTTGTGTCGAATACAAATACTTAATCGACTGTGCGTGTTGCACTCTGGCTTCCTGCACAATCATCAGCATACACTCACAGCTCCATAATAAATACTTTTGACACTGTCAGTCTATAGAACGGTGTAAGCGACCGTTATTAATTTTCACATAACGTCAAAAATATACATATATAATAATTTTTGTCTTTTATTTTTATTTAATTATACTCTGCTCTCGGGATAGTAACAACAACAACGCGGATTTATTTTAACCTATGGGTGAATAAATACAAGCAAATATATTTTATTCGCGCTGTACCGTTAGTTATTTATCAAACATGACAAGTAGAGATGTAATACATTAGTCGGGCGTACTGATTTCGGACAAAAAAATGCGATATACCTTTTTTGTTCAAAGTGGAAAGTTGCACGGGTCTTTCCCGCATTGTAGCTTTTTTTTCTAATGGATTATCTGTTGAACGTGTATAGTTGGTGAAGCTAATGTCTGTTAGCTGCATATCATGTTTTTCCAATCAGCGTCTATACAAAAAGTATAACTTTGAGATTAGAACCAAATAGCAGGTTTTATATGACAATATTTTGGCTGATGCACCTAGCATATTTTTTAGTGACCACAGCTCACTGCGTCATGCGTGGACTCACATAGCAATCTATTTATGTAAAAATTTCGTTAGTAAACATATCAGGTACTGGCTTTACCCGCTACTTCTTTCGCGTGAAACTAAAAATTATTTATTAATGTTTGCTAATTTTTGTCACTTTTTTCAATACAGCTTTGATCCTATTGGTAATGAAATGTTAAATAGCTTAAAGGCTTCTTCAACAATTGAACTATAAAATAAATAAGAATTTCTGAAATTTTACTGGTAGTTACTAACATTAGCGCGTTCAATTAAAAAAACGAACTTTTCCGCTTAAAATAATAGTATAAACTGGTTTAAGAACGACGTTATATTTAGCATACTCGGACTTCTTGGGCATAATAAGGCGACATTTATAATGCATTTTATTTCCGGATCTTTCGTATTAAGGGTTTAATTATTACGCAATTAATTATAACCATGACCTAGTTTTATGAAAATAGTTATAAAAAGTTTTGACACATGAATTTAATGTTCTAACGATTGGTGGGATGTTTAAATTGTTTAGCACGTGGTCTTTAAGGGAGAGCAATATACTGTAATTACAGTATATTATGTTCTTAACACTATATATAAAGATACCAAATACCACACTAATGTTATTTTCGACAATGTCTTAAGCAAAACGACTGCCCCGCCGCAGTGTGAGTATCAGAAATACATTTACAGAATGTCAATGATTCGTCGTTGCCCGGTGACTCATCTACATGCCTTCGTAATCACCTGCTGCGGTGGTACTTGTGGCTTCTATAATCAACTGAGTTTTCGCACAGAGCAATTTACATTGAACGCTGTAAATAAACACGAACGTATATAACTCTTCATGCGTTGGACGTGGAAATCCAACCTAATTGAATGTCGTATTAGTGTTTATCTAAACATCTGAATCATACTGTTTTGTCACACTTGATAGTGCATGTTGTTGCATAGGTTATCTAAACCGGAATCTGAATCATATTTTTCCGGTTTTATCCTTGTTGTATCATACGATATTTCTGGAAATAATTTAAGAGAATAAATAAACCATTATATTTTGTATTTATACTTATATATTGTCAAAAATTAGAATGTTGAAGGACAAATGATGACATTTAAGTGATATCATATACTTAACAAACTGTAATGAACCAAATAGAAATCTCAAGCAGGAACATGGAAACACTATTTTTAAACCGAGGCTGTCTTAATAATAGGTACTTGATGTGTTTGTTTCTTACCCATATATGAGTGTCTGACGTTTTCATGGTTCCAAACGTCATAAGGAAAGAAATAAACTGTCATAAGATCATTTTTGTTCTACAAGTATTTATTAAAGTAAAAGATTAAGTTACTAATAATCCATACAACAGTAACAAAAAAATACATAAATATTTAATTGCTAATACATTTAGCAAATCAGGAATAGTTTACATAACTTACTGTTGTTTCTGAAAACTGACTTTACTCTTACAAGCATTTTTAATTCCACACCAAAATGTTAGGGAACACCAGAAGAGTAGTGACTTTCAGCAATAAATATAATATTCCATGACGCAGATTTAATCAAAGTTGTTTAATAAACATGAGACTGACTTATTTGTCACTAAGGAAAATCCATAGTACGAGCTGAAGCATTCTTACTCGATGAATGGGTAGCGCCGGCGCAGCCAACTGAATGGAACGCGCGCGCATGATTTGTGCCGGTATCGTGAAAGGAAATCATAAATATTATCATTCATATAGATCAATTACTTACTATATTTTGAAATTAATATAAGATTTTTTTATACTTAAGGTTTAGCATTATGGCCGTAATCTCACCTGATCTTATGTAAAGATACGGCCCAAGTTGGTAGATACGCTAAACCTGTGGAAGAACTGGTTCTCAAGTGCAGCTGCCGGAACACACCTATTGGTATTTGGCGGCAGTTTTACAACTTGAGGGTGGTAGCTACCCAGGCGGGCATAAGAAAAATTCCTACCACCATGCTATGTTTTCCTCACGGTTGTTTTTCTTCACCGAATGCTCAAGCTCATTGTAGATGCTTGGATTCGAACGCACGTCCCTTGACGCGAAGTCGTACACACTACCACTGAGCTATCATCGCTTTCGCATCGCACGTCAAGCCTAGTGGAGGAACTGGCTCTTAAGTGCAACTGCCGGAACATATCTATATTAGTGTATTCCGACAGATGCACCTGAGAGCCAACCCTTCCACTAGGCTTATCGTGTCCACCATCTTGGGCCACATCGTCATTTAACAATAGGAAAGATTGCACATAATGCTAAACCTATAAACTAAAAAATCGTATAACTCTCATAATTGTGTGGCATAAAGCCTTATTCTAATATACTTTTATCTATGAATATGCTATGATTCGATATTGCTCCTTTATAAGACACAGCGTAATGATTTAAATAGTTTTAAAAGATATTCATTATTCATAAACGGTAGTCGCTGGTAAAACAATGCCGTAGTACAATGGCGTTTGGTTGGTTGAACGTCGTTCTCGCATTGTGCGTCCGGAAGTTATACAGGAAACCGCTGGTCTGTGACACCTGAGTAAAATTTTATAACCTACTAAATGCATTAACATATTTGCAATAACATTATCTATTGTACTATACATACATATATAGAAAATATTTCGTTAGCATTCACTTTCCTCGAAACTCTTACGATAAAGCTTATCGATGACGTATATCAGCAACTATTCCATATCCATCCATATTACATAAAAGTAATTCACATTCAATCGTATACCAAAGCGGTCCTTTTAATGTAGGGGAAAGTTGTTCCTTCGATTTGGTTATAATATTTCACAACATAAGTATTGAAAAAGAAAAATTAATTTACAAATATTTAAGGGTAACAAAGACAACCACCAGGTTGAGATTTGAAACTATTCTAGCTGTGTGTCATCACAGTTCTTGAAGGTGGTAAAAAGATCTTATCATCGCCACGTTATTGGCACTACAATACCATAGGAAGGTAATTAGATATAATGAGAGAAAGATTTTTAATTGTCAATAACCGAATAGGGAAAATTGCAACAAAATCCATAAATAAATTAATATATGTTTTTTTTAGCATCTACCTATGCAGACAATTACACCAATCTCGAATGAGAATAATTATATATATAGACAACACAAATCATTTTACGCGAATACAAGGAGTTAGACAAGTAGACGGGAAATAAGCAAATATTTTGGCCTTTACATCGCTAACGAAGTACATCGTTTATGATTAAAAATAAATGGATATATACAGATTTGGCTCAGTTACTCTTTTATTATATGTATAGAAAAGCACAGCCGTTTCGAAATACCGCCCGTACCTTATTGCAAAACCAATGGTAACTTTCATACACCCACGGGGAAAATGCCAGATGTACCGCCCGACCCGAGATTATAACTTCAAGTGCTTTCAAATAGACGGGGTCACGTTTTACTCATTGAATTCTTTATATCTGTCTTTACTTTAAAATATAATGTAAATTCTATATAGCGAGACATCATTGCGACAAGCGAATTGCGCGTTTATAGCGTTAGTGGAAATTGTTATTAAATGGAGAAATGTCCTTGTATGGATAAGGTAAATCAATCAAAGTCAAGTAAGTTATAGTTTATCAGAACGTGGTGTTTTATAAAAAGTTTAAATGATTTTTAACAGAAAGATTTCTGCTTTATTTTTCATCCAAATTATATATTTCAGATTACGTACATTTAATACATAGCATTAATAAGAAGTTGCAAAAGACCTTTGCAAACCCATCAGTTAAATTAAAAACAAAGATCTATTACCAAAAGATTATTGAAATCCGAATTGTACGGTTATAATTTCTATATTTGAACATACCGATAAAATCTAACGATTCTGTTAGTTTGGTAACAACAACCAGAAAGTAAAAAGCATTCCACTGCCATGACCCATTCTACCACGACGGAGATAAGTTGATGGCATTGTTAATTAGTTTTATGAACCGATATTAGTGCATGGCTGATAATAGCCATCTGTGTTTAGTTAAAATGAGTAGTAAACCTTTTTCATATCTCTTTTAAACATTTGGTATACATATATATTAAAACTGTAGATACGTAATAAAAAATGTACACCATATTCGGTGACAGATAACAGATAATCACTAAGTCTTTTTTGCAATATGGCTTTTGCTGTGCCAGGCACTTTGGCCCAGTGTCAATTGTAAAAAAATATACATTGTAGAAGCTGAATGTTCAGCATAACCGAAAACGTAGTTCTACAATTGAAATGGTTACATTTCACAAATAATATTATTATGTTGTATAATGTGCAATACTTATGTAAATACAGTACATATAATAATAAAATAAGTTACACATATATTATGTACTGACATTTTTGTTTTTTAATATTGTCTCTGAGGAAAGTTGCACTTATTACAATTCAAACGAATAATCTGATATTAATTAATCTATAAGAGATAAAATACAAAATATTGAAAATAGAAGCGTTATATTAATTTATAATTTATTAAAGACGTAGCACTTTATTTATTTAGAATTTTTAGTTTTCAACCATAAAACAAAATTTAAAGCAACTCTCGTATTCGATCACTAATTTCTAGCCCGATTCAAGTTGAAGGTCGTATTGACATTAGACTATTACTTTAAATAGAGACTGGAACAGGTGAACGTCCTTACAATATACAGGTGATTTGCTCGTATAACGTTAGAGAAATGAATGTAGGACTATAGTATAATTTATCTCCCTTCATATAGGAGTCGAAAGTGCGTCATTTAGGAATAAAACTGCATAAAGTTTTTTTTTTTTTAATCTTGGGTTTGGGTAATAAAACTTGAAAAATAAATTTTACTGACTATGATTGGGTTACTGTTTGGTCTCATCCGATAGTCAACTGAACAGTCAACTATTTCAAACAAAAAAAAACCCTAACACAAAGGACATTTTTAAGTTTTTTGCAAAAATCCTGCAGATTTTAAACAGAAAAAATCAAATATTCAATGCAGTTTTATTCCGAAATTACTCACTTTCGACCCGATGGGGGTTAAATTACTCTTCTATAGTTCAAGATTCATCTCCCGCACGGAATACGATCAATTACAAATCAACCTGTACGTAATACTAACGAAACGAACGAAGCAAACCAGACAAAGAACGTGCGTCTCAGCTTGGTTTTATATTCCCTATAGAATGAATAGTTGAATTTTATAAAGAACAGTTTGGGAAATCGTTTAGAAATATGAAACGTGACTAAGACATGACTTTTTTACTATGCACAACGACTGAACCCTGACATTGGAACTTGCGAGGTAAACTTGACATTTATGTATAAGGTGATCGGGGTTCAAGTTTTTTCGTGTATACTCATATTTAGCGTTGCCTTGCCCATAATTCTGTCCAATTAGTAAGGACTATGTCGGTCGTGGTCGTACTAGCTCGAACCAGTTTAAAGAGTATGGTGCCTATTTCTATTTTGTTATTATACTAACAACTGGAACCGGCTTCGCACTGGTAATAGTGTTATTCATACAAGATCGATATACAGCATTGTTTAATAGACCTTTTATACATGACTATATATGAATTACATACTACGTTTTGGTGACAGGTTTTGTATAAAATCGCTTGTGTAAAACTTTGAAAGTGAAACGTTATCTAAATATAAAATTTCATCTCAAGGGTTAGAACTACTTACGATAAACAAAATATGTACATCTGTACAGAAGTACAGTAACATATGTTATCAGATATATTTCTTCATAAACATGTATATTAAAAACACTGATTATAAATATAACATTTAAAAATTGTACCTACAAACAGGTTTTGTTTAGAAAATGGTTTGAATTATTTTTGTGTAATTTCATTCACGGTAAATGTATCTATGTCGTCCTTTTTAAATGTCAAATGTTTTTTTCTTCTTCGTCCGTTTGACATGTTTTCGTAACTAGGAAATATCCGTCGTAACGCGCAATTAATGCCTTTGAATTAATTAATAAGAATTGCCAATAATACTTCTAGATAGTATACAATATAAATAAAAATAGATGTCAAGAAATTATAGTTCATAATATTTTTAAGAAGTAATAATAAACACTTGTGGATACGCGGGTACAGGTAGGTATATTTATCAAAAGTAGCTCTATTAATATTATTAGACTGATATAGCGTTCAAATGAAAAACATGTGTGGACATAAAACATTCAGATTCAGATTTGCTATTCCTTTAAATAGATATATGTACTTCTATAATAATCATTTATAAGATAAACTATGAACCTATTAAGGTTTCCATTATCGTGAAATCCGGAATAATTTTATTTTACAGCTTATGTATATTTATGGTATTCGTTAAAGCATATTAAACTGTTACTAAAAGTCTTGATCATATTGCAGGCGGAAAAATGGGCAGTGACTTTTTCCCCAACTATAGGGTAACAAACCATTTTTGGTCTAGTTTAATAAAATTCAAACTAAATCGCAATAATGTGAGATATGAAAAAAAAACATTTTGGTTTACTACCTTTACATAAGTTAGTGTAAATTATTTTATAATTATTCTCTCTGCCTCTCAAACCTGAAACAAAAGCTCATCGATAGTTTTTTCTTTGATAGTTTTTTTTTTGTTTAGGATACTTGTACCTGGATCACCTTTCTTGCACAATTTAAATACGTTCCGAGTCATCATCCTGCGTAATATTATAAATGTGAATGTGAGTAGGTTTGTTACGGTTTAACGCCTAGACAGCATGGCTAGATTATGATGAATTGTGATATAGAGATACTGGAGACGGTGATAGGTTACTTTTTATCATGAAAAAGTGCAAATCTAAGTAAGTATTGCAAGTGGGTTAAAGAGAAGAATATAAACATTATATGAAACTTTAATTGCATTATCCGATATTAACGCGAGCATAGCCGCTGGTAAAAGTTATTTATAAAATTTACTCCGATTTCAGTTTTTCACAAAATAATATTAGTGCTAACATAATTTAGATTAGTCACGGCGTATTATAATTCGTTCGTAGACAGCGTGGACTGACGTAATCTGGCAACGAAAGCTACAACTGTCATTGTATCGACGGTGACATCACTTTTATAAGACGTAAGCGCTTATCCTTACAGTTTTAATCATAATCATATTGATATTCTTTAAATGAATTTTTCCTTCTACGAATTATTAATGTGCAAAGTGCAACCTGTTCGGATTACGTAGAATATCCAGGCAATGGAACTGCGATTTAGACTAAAAAGATATATTTGGATGAACGTGGAAAGTATAACTTCATGTAAATATAAAATCCATTCAAATTCTTTGAACGATTAACGAGAAACTAGTCACTTATTAACTATACATGAATTTGTGACTAAATCATTTTAAATGTAAGACTATTATTGTAGGTGTCTAAAACGAATTGAATAACTGTAATTAAATAACTCGGATTATCAGACTAAATAGCCTTGAAAACTATAACTAAATACATATATATATATATTACTTTTTTATTCTTTATTTTTCTTTAGCCTTTACTTTCGTTACCTGATTATGTGCACTTTTTGGAGATTTCGACATTTTGATTGTTACGACTAGTTACTTGTCGGTTGTCTTCCGAAATGATATCTTGGAGTCTAAATTATAGGATCTATAGATTCTCAGTATCTGTACTATAGAAATTTGTACCCGACTGTGTAGTGTAATACCATGTTGATAAACAACTCACGGAAACTTCTGACTGGTCACATTTTGAGATCAGATATAGAATATCGAATTGTTGAGATATGTAGGCTAACGATTCAATTGTGACTCGCGGTGACCTTTCAATGGTGGTTGTTGTTTTTACATTGTACTCTATTTACTATTAGGTACTATACCTTGCATATAAACATCAAGTGTTGGAGTAATCCATATGCACATTGACACTTGCATACATTTTTATGACAGTTGTCGTACCATCTCTGAACGCGATAGGAAGCGGTATGGTTGAAATATTGACCACTAGGAAGGCAGGACAATGTCTGCCGAGACAGCTAGTTATATAAAAAAATGGCAGACAGCACACGTTCGGTCGTTTGGTGTAAATGTGAAATGAACAACATTACACAATTATTATTAAACATATGAAGCGCGACGACCTAACTGCCGCTAATTATCTCGCATTGATTGAATTCCGCGGCGGTGTCATGAATTTAAATGAACCAGGTTTATTGCATTTGATATAATTAGCATAATTTGTTGTTGTAATGAAGTTTCATTCATGAGTTCACTACTGCATTCATTAGCAAATTATTATGTTTTATAATTTGAGACGGTATGAACTAGTAACAGGTCACGTATGACTCCTGCGAGCTAAGCTAACATATTAGCAGCGATATTTGATATTATTTTAGCAGTATACAAATATATCCTGTTTATACTCTTAAGCATTACGCCCTTTTTAATGTTCTTTAGATTTATTTATAAAAGACGAATTTCCGCACTGGGAACCAAACTTCCTGCCGCGAGCAAACATAATTAACGGGCTCAAAAGCACAGTTCGACTGGAAACAGTCATTTGTGGAGCATACAAATAATTGTCGTTTGTAATATCCGGGCTGACAATATTACGCGGCGGCAGTGGTGTAGCGACTGAGTAAACCACTACAAAATAGACAATATTCGATTCTTCCGAATTAGCGTCATCTAAATTAAATAATTTGCTTCAGTTAAAGTGTTTTTATTGCGTGTATTCGATGCTTGAGGTAAAATGATCTTTGCATATTCTACTTATTTAGAAGGGAGCTATAATAACATTTAGAATTTAGTAATCAAAATGTTTAATATTTTTATCTAGCATGCTCACGGGGGCATTGCACTATGGCAGAAGTTTAAACTTTTTAATGAGCCATTATCATAACATAAGTGCAACTGTCCAAATGTCGACCTTATTTGGTCGTTTTAACGCTACAGTGAGAGAATCTAACATCCTGCTATGTTAGCGTATACAAGACAGGCTATAGTCGATAACGGTGCCGCGGAACCGGTCCATCGCGGCACCGGTGCCGGTGGTAACAAACAGGGCTACCCGAGCGACATTGAACAAATATCGATAGGTACGTGCAGGTAATAATGTATTACTTCGCACGAGACAAAATGAGAACGAATAACCGGCCTCTTTTGTCGTTCTAAAACTTAACAAGAAGTGAAAAGACATTCTTCATCGATACTTATAAGTAAAACAAAATATCGATTGTGAATAGATTTCGAGCACGTCCCTAGTATCGCAGCAACGTGCTTAGTCCAGTACACGTGCACCGAAGGCTTGTTTCAGCTTAGATAATACTTGCACAACATTCTTGCTCGAATATGGTTTGATGTTACAATATTTTGTTTATTATAAAGAAGTCAATATTGACTCCGACTTTAAGGACAGCCTAGACCAACGTTTAATTTTAAACCTGATATAATTGGCAAATTTTAATACAAATAAACTGAGTTTACGTTAAAATCAAGTGTAATGTTTTCATAAAACTGGCCCTTAAAAATATTTGACCATAAACAAATAAATAGTTTGCTTTGGTTTGCCAACTATTGGAGTAAATTTGCGGGCGCGTTTGCTTCTCCGTCACGCAACATCGCATGACAGCTTTCATGAATATGAGATCACTGCGCCCGTCCTGTGAAGAATGTGTACTAAACAAAACGTTTTTGACACGTTAATTGATTATGAACACACCCTGTGATATTTAACACGTTCAGAAATCTGTACTTTTATGTTTATTAAAACCAAGTTTTGCCTGCGACTTCGTTCGCGTGGAACTAAAAGTATAAAAAATTATTTATAACTTTTCTCAATACACCTTTGATCTTATTGTTGGTATAGTGATGTTAAATAGCCTAAAGCCTTTCTCAGCGATTGCTCTATTATACCCAAAAATATTTCTTGCATTCACCTAAATCTTACCTATTTATAATATTAATATAGATAACAAAGTTAATGTTTTTCTTCTTTCAATCAAGTCTACCTGATTTAATTGCAAACCGGGGCAAAAATATTTTTAAGAGTGGTAGAACTTATATGAAAATATAAGCTGCGGAAGTAAGAAAATCACATGTAATTTTATCCTACAACAGTACTTTGTTTTTTTTTTTATGAGTAGAAAAAATGCTTCATGCTTTGTTTTTTTTTTTCGTTAACGTGATGAAAAACTAAAAGATAAATAGAGAGACGTTGCCTTTTATAAAATATACTGATTGTAATTAATTATATAAAAATTATAATAAGTGAAGATCGTTATAAATCTCAATATGAAAATAAACTTAAAATTCAATACTTGTAACTTATTTCGACTTCTGTCTATCTATCTATATTTTAATTTAAACTCGACGGATTTAGTTTTCTTTGCATAATTAAATACTCCATGTAGATACTTAATTCTTGGAAGTCTGACCTTATAGTAAATAAATTACATAATGTTATTAACTAAAACGCAAGGTCGGCCGGTATGTTAGTGTGTGTGCGTTTCCCACGTTTTTTTTCTCATTCGATAATATTATCTGTGTTAGTATAAATTCCGAGAAATTATTCTGAATTGTTTGCTTAGTTTGGATTAAATATTTAAGTAGTTTCGTGTAAGTACGCCTATTTACCAATATTTTGTGCTTTATGTTCTAATCAACTTTTTTATAAGTACATGTTTTATAATAAAGTCTTGATAGTTCATGATATGTTACAATTTCGAAGCGATGCTGGTTGATGAGGAATTTCCTTGTCTTGAATAGTTTTGTTATTTAAAGGGACCAGTATTTTGTGTTTCAGGGTCGCAAAGGTATTAAAATAAATGAAAAACATTTTCTCAGAGTTTCACACAACTTCTTATTTCAGTCTATATCTAGTATTAACTACAACTCCGTAAAAATATCAACGACCATAAGGTTAAACATTTTTGAACCACTGCTTTGATAGGAATAGAAAATGTATATAATTTATTCGTTGCCTAAGATCATGTTATCTTAATACTTAAATTGCTCAAAACCGTGGCTTTATAATAAAAAATCTAAATAATAGAGATATTAAACTTGAAGAATATATATTTTTGTGTATGTTATAAGAATAATTATTCAAGAGTGTTATAACCACCGCTCTATAGTTCAGTGATAGCGCTCGTTGAAATTGTGTTTAAGGTCGAAACTTTCTGAAATTTTCTCATATCTATGTATTTTGAAGAAGAAATGTTACTGTACTGGCACGATCTACTGAAAATGGCCTATGTCGCATTTAATACAAAGAAATACGACCACATAGAACTGATAAAGAAGAGCTTGATATAAGAATACAACAGAATATATGATAGCAACAATGATTCTTGAAGTAATAACATCGAAACATTGTTACAAAATGATTTATTAATACTGATTATGCAAACTCACTGAACTGTAGACTAAATATTTATAAACACGTATATCTTTATTATAAACGTAATAAATATTTCATTTACGTATACGTAAACATAGATACATTCATATTTCAAGTTTGTCTGCCATTAGAAATAACGTTACTACGTCAGAAAGCTTTTAAATGATATCGGGAGACTCTCAATCATTTTAAGGAATTCATCGCTCAAAACTAAGGAATGCGAAATCTTGAGAAATTTTATACGATTTTTAGTTCTCAGGTTACTTTGAAACTTTTTAATAGTTGCATGGCGAAGTGATAATACTTCCGCTAGTATACTATAGTAAGCGCATTACAATTCATAAGAAACGGTGGCCAAATCTATTAGCAATGTCCACTTGCTCAAATATATCTGCATGTGACTGTTATCATCGTAGTTAGATGAGTATCGGTATTTGATGTCGCCTTTAGATAATTATTTAGTTTATGTGTAAACTATATTAAATTTATAAAACGGAAAAGTTTGTTTTAACGCGCTAATTTTAGGAACTATCAGTCAAATTTATAAAATTCTTTGTGTTTGATAGAGCAATCATCGAGGAAGGCGCTAGGCTGCTTAACATCATGCTACCATCAATAGAAGTATAGCTGTATTGTAAAAATTTAATATATAAAATATGATTTAAAAAAAAATAGATGCACGCGAACGACGTCTGTACTAATGATGATGATGATGCAATTCGACTGATTTTTTTCCGATTGGACTCCTCTATGTCCTGACATGTCGTTCAATCAATTTTCCTTCATCCTTCATCAGACAATCTTCCCTGAAAAGGTCCTGGTACACTGTGAGCATGTGAGCACACCGTTGACATATTTGTAATTAAATACCGCAGGTGGTCGGGCTTTGAGCTCGTTGCGCTTTGTATCCACTAATAAAATAAAGCAGAAGAGTGTTTTTGTTTGTTTAAACGCGCTTAACTCTGGAACTACAAGTCGGCTTCGAAAATTCTTTATGACATTCTCTTTCATAGCCATGCTTAAGAAAAATAGTTAAGGTGATTTTTACCTAGAAAAAAAGTGTGCGAAGCGAACGAAGTCCCGGGGACAGCTAGCCCGCTTATTTGTATGGGTATTAAGTAGGACGATTGTATTCCGGATTTGAAAATCCCTAGCTACATCAACGGTTACGTTGAAGAACTCAATATTGTGTACACACCTAACAAATACTATATCAAAAAAACAATTCCTTTCATCTACCAATCAAGGACATTACTTAAAAGTACGAATGAGGAAAGTGGGTACACACTTATACGTGACTATAAATAATTATTCTCATAAGACATTGTTACATCGTTCGCTTCAATGAGTCAGACTCACAGAGTGACGTCGGTAACAGGGGACGAACGATCTATTGCGTGACTTGAACTCACAATACCGCGGAGAGTGTTAAATTTGCAAAAATAACTTTTATACACATTGACCGATCTTAACAATTGCTAACTTAACCTAACAAAACTGTACTTTCAATCGAAATAGTTTTCATAGAAACTGCTGCTCGAAACTGATTTTAAAGATGAAAGTTATTTTCTCGGTATTAGAGCATTTTAGATTTCGTCTCTCTGTGGGTAATTACAGCAACGTCACTTAATAGGGAATTATTAGTCTTAACGAGATTGTGGTCTAATTTTTATAACATTAACTGATCGAATATTAAATCAAAGTAGGTCTAATATTAAAATATACATTGTTTTTCTTTTGATCTGCATGATCATTGACATGCATTCATTTGATCTGAATAAAACTATATACATTTACCAACTTCTTTCTCTCACATGGCTAAAGTGTATATGTTAAAGAGAAATAGCGTAAACTCTTAGGCACCGTGTCAAAATATTTTGAACTAAAATATACATATTAAAGGTAAATGCTATTTCAATGTAAAATTTATGAACTTGTTTATAATTCTAGAAATACTTAGGACGAATTATTGTTTGACTGTATTTTATTGTATTTTTAGTTCTTGCAGTGATGAAAACTGTACTTGAGATTAAAATAATATCTTGGATATTTATAGCCTGACTAAAACTCATATAGATGCATACGCAGGAGAAATTTATCGAACCACATGGAGATTATTTGTATTATATTAAGTTTATTAAATCTAATAAGATTAATTTAAATATAGTTCTTTCTGTCTCCATGCGCGAAAATTTACAGAAATTATGTTCCTAGTGGCCAAGATACGTGAGACGTATTGTAGTTTCCAATATCATTCCATTAACAAATACTACCTAGTAGCGGTTATTTTTTAAATCAATTATACTTAATATATAATCTCGATGAAGATCATAATATTTGATATTAATATATTTTATTTTTATCAACAGACAGTGCAGCACGGTTTTCCACACAGAGCGTCGGCCCTCGCGTGGGACCCATTGCTAAGGTTAGCAGCGCTCGGAACCGCTACCGGCGCCCTCAAGGTCTACGGACGGCCGGGAGTCGAACTTTACGGACAGCACACAAATTCTGACGTCATCGTCACACAAATACATTTCATACCAGGTGAATGTTGTGATAATGCTTAAAATCAATAATTTTAAATCAAAAAACAACGGCGACCACTGACTAACTGGCAGTCTATAGTCGGTGGTCACTGTCATGGCCGTGAAGCTTTCAGTGGATGGGTATACACGAGCTTATTCCAAAACACGCTAAACTAAGCTCCGAAACAAGCTAGAAACTGGGGATGTTAAGACGTGTGCTGATATTTAGACTTCTGGTAGTTTTCACGGAATGGCTCACGGATGGGTGTGCGAGGGTAAAACACTATCCATGGTGATTCTTGAAGTACTGAGCGTATCACGTATCCATGGTGAATAAGGTGTTAACCCATTCCTCCCCACTGTCATATTTTTAGGACACTATTTTCAAAATGTCTTTTTACGTATTAGGACTTTTATTTATATTAATTAAACATTTTTTACAGCGAAAAACATTTATTTTATTAGAAAAATAGTGTAAAAATATGAATTTCATCAGAAATAATAAAAATTAAAGTCGTAATACGTAAAAAGAAATTTTGAAAATAGTGTCCTAAAAATATGATAGTGGGGAGCAATGGGTTAATGTGTAGAAGTTATTATTGTTATGAATTTGTAAAGATTCTAGAACCGAATATATTATAACAAAGTTGTTCTTGATTCTAGGCACAGGCAGGCTAATATCATTATGTGATGACAACACACTGCACTTATGGGAGATCAATGAGAAATCTCTCGTTGAACTGAAGAATCACACGCCAGAGGGAAAAAATAAGAAAATTTCCGCGTTATGCGTGAAGTCATCCGGCAAGGACCTCCTATTAGGCACAGAAGGCGGGAACGTATACACTTTGGATTTGAACACATTCTCTATTTCAGAAGATGTCATCTACCAGGACGTTGTTATGCAGAAGTGAGTTTAATTTATTTATCGAAGGCTTAGTCGTCATCGCGACACTATCGCCATGTACCTATCACACAAATTCAGGGATACTTTGGTAAATATATTTAACAATGTTTTAATTTCATATAATTCTCTAGTAGTTTTGGAAATAAGTTCTGACAACAAGGATCATTGTGAAACGAACTAAATGCATTGAGCCCAGATCATGAATCTTGGTTTCTATTATTACATGCTACCAAGATGTGGTGAATGTTTTCGATGTCTCATTTTGTATTCGTATATTGTTTACGTAAATGCGTTTATAAACCTCTTGTGTTCTAATATATCCAATCTATTTTAGTTTATGACTCATGATATGTTATGAATTCACTTGTCAAAGTAATATGACAAATCCATGATTTTCCCATTTATATGCTGACTAAGTTTGTTTTTATACAGCAGCGCTGTCAAGTATCGAATGTGTACATAATAGAAAGCGCAATTTAAATCCTAAAATTTACAACCACTAAAAGATCAGCTAGTCATGTCGTTGTCGACGTCAGAATTGGGCAACTGTGGAGGGACTGCCTCTCAAGTACAACTTCCGGAACACACCTATAGATATTTGTCGGCAGATTTTCAATTTGAGGATGGTAGCTTAGGGTGAACATATGAAAATTATAGAAAAAATATAATTTTGTGGTAAATAAACTTATTAACGAATACTGATGTCATTTTGTCTGTTCCTTTACCTATAAATACAAGAAAATTTACCTATATAAGTTATATATGAAGGTCTGAAAGCTTTACCTGTTGTTAAGTTATTAATAACTGGAATAGACCAGACAACGTCTGCCGCTTCAGTTAGTCTTAAATTAGAGACGATACAAAATACGCTACGTTTTTGTTACACTTTTCGTTTAATAACAAGAATAAATAGATCTATATATGTAATTTATTTATATAATCACTTCCAGTTGCCCCGAAGACTTCAAAGTGAATCCCGGCGCAGTAGAATCGATATGCGAGCACCCGAAAATTCCAAGCCGCATTCTTATCGGCTACAACCGAGGCCTGGTCGTGCTCTGGGACCGGATTTCGTCGGCCCCCACACACACATTCGTTTCCAATCAACAGCTTGAGAGCTTGTGCTGGAATGATGATGGTATCGTATATATTTTAAATCCTATCTATATTACTACTAGCTTTTACGTGCGGCTTCGCTCGCGTTAATATTTATCTTATCAAACAAATCGGATGACTAAAAAAAAGTTTCATACAAAGTTAAGGGATAAATAAAGCCTATCGCCGTCGTCGGGTTCCCATCTATCTCTATACCAAAACTCATCACAATCGATTCAGCGGTTTAGGCGTGAAAGTGTAACAAACAAACTCAACTGCGCATTTATTGCGCAATAACTGCGCAATTATATTGTTGTTTAGTTTAATATTGTTTCTTTTTCTAAATATTTTGTTTAGCGGGATTTTCAATGGTAATAAAAACTACATAGTCACTTGATTATATTTGAATGAAAAGGGTTTATTTTCTTTAAAAAATCGTCTTTCAAACAATTTACAAAGCATTTTCATATGCCATTGATTGAGTACGTAAGGATATTAATTATATGTACAGATAGAATTACAAATTTATTGGTTCACATAGAACTTGAAATTATTTTACGGTTTTCGCACGTTTTGTAACTTTTTTGTAAACAGCTTTGCTCCTATTGGCTGTAGCGCAATTTGTAATAGGCTAAAGCCTTTCTCTATGATTTATGTAACAAACAATATTTTTTTTAAATCGATTGTTCTTAAAATTGGTGCATTCTAACAAAGAAACTTTTTCAATTTATAATATGAATAAAGATGCATAATTAAATATAGGTGAACATTTTACATCGTCTCACAACGACGGTTCGTACGTGACGTGGGAGGTGGCCGGGGCAGCTAGCGACCGTCCCCTGAAGGAGCCGGTCACACCGTACGGACCCTACCCATGTAAGGCCATCAGCAAGATACTGAACCGGACCAGCTTAGATGGAGAAGAAATTATCATTTACTCAGGTATGTGAAACCGATATTTTTTTTTGTATAGTTTATAGGTTGTAGTGTTATGGCCATAGTTGTTAGACACGCTAAACCTAGGACAATGCTAGTAATTAACGAACCATACATTTTCATGTTAATTTGAATGTATTTATTTACTTGTTGGTTGTTATGTTCCAGGTGGCATGCCGCGTGCGTCATACGCTGACAAATACACGGTCACCGTACAGCAGGGAGAGAAACATGTCGCTTTCGACTTTACAAGCCGCGTAAGCTTTAAATTTAGTGTGCAGTTTTTCGTGTAGTTTAGTACAGTGTTTTAAATTTAGAATAATATATAAATGAATCCTTAGAAAAAAAAACGAATTCCCGGGATTATCTCCTAGGGATTATTTTGATATTACGTAAACACTAAAAGAGCGGCGGGGGGGTCATTTAATAGCTTATTTTAAACGAATATGAGAGGTCTTCATGGTGGTAGCGTCAACACTATTTATTTATTTATGTTATTTTTAATATAAAATTTAATAGATAGATAGTTTAATAGGTTATTCCACAGCGAAAAGCATGTACACGGATTCCCTAAATTAATTGGTATTACTTAGTCATTATCACGCATTATTTTGTAGTATATATTGCGTAACTGTAGGCGGGGGATAAGAGCTTTACGTACTTTTACTGATAAGGTGAGGGGAATGTCAAAATTACTAAAATATGTAATCTTAATTAGCAAGTCAGATATAGCTCAAAGTGTGAACTATAATACTAAAATTAGGCGAAAATCACATAGGTACGAAAACAAAAAAAAATCAAAGCAGTCAAGATTACTGACAGAAGTGAAAACTATAATCAAACAGTTGTTATTTGTGGATATCCAAATTGATTGTTTGATCTGAAACTAATAATTGTAAATCAAAACTGTTTACAGCGCAATAAGTTATACTAATAGGGTGAACATGTCACGTAACCAATTCGATGACGACTTACATACTCCCTCCCTATCCAAACACTTTTATAGAAATTTTCACTTTAATACATTTTTTATTTATTTAAACTCATAAGTATTACAATTTCTCGAAATGCGGTGTTCAAATCTCAATTTATTTATAGGTAATCGATTTCTTCACAACGACACCGGTGCCACCGGACGGTGTGCCGCTTCAGGAGGATCGTCCGGACACGCCCGCACTCATTGAACTCCAGACGGTCAACCAAGTCGCCGCTACTTTGGTATGCCAATATATATATTTTTTGAAGTGAAACTTCTTTAGGCGCATGAGGGTAAAATTTTTACAGATGAAACGTCACGCCGGTATGCAACGGAAGTGTCGGAAAAGAGAGAGAGAGTGATCGAGACCGATTGAGAGAGAGTAAGACAGGGCGAACGTAGCATGAGCAACTAGCCGTGGAGTGAGAGTAGGGAGCAAGCGAGTGAGAAAGATTGAGAGAAAAAGTGAGACACAGCGAACAAGATTTATAAATTAGTTCGCCAAAGAAGTTTCACTTCTGACATGTGTACTTTGTACGCACGCATGTTTTTTTTATATAGTTAAGGTTCACCTGGTCTTAAGCGACGATACGACCCAAGTTGGTAGACACGCTAAAGCTATGGAGGAACTCAATCTCAAGTGTAGCTGCCGGAACACACCTATTGGTATTTGGCGGCAGATTTTCAATTTGAGGGTGGTTGCTAGCCAGGCGGGCATTAGTATTAGCCCTACCACCATGCTATGGTTTCCTCACGATGTTTTCCTTTACCGGAAGCTCAAGTTCATTGCAGCTGGTTGCATTAAAACTCACGTCCCTTGACACGAAGTCGTACAGCCTACCACTGAGCTATCATCGCTTCAAAAATTATTTACTACATATACATAAGGAAAATTTAAATAAAAATAAATACCAAACAGGTCGTTCTTGCTGAAGAGGAGTTGGTGGTGATCGACCTGTGTGATCCGAAATGGCGACCGCTGCGACTGCCCTACCTCGTGTCGATACACGCGTCGGCGGTCACCACCGCGCAGCTCGTCGACAACGTCTCCGCCAGTGTATACGATAATATCGTGGCCGCCGGTGAGTTTGTCAATTTAACAAATGTATATACAGTGTACACTCTATTTAACGATGCACTCTCTAAAACGTTATACAATGCACACTTCATTTAACGACAAAATAACTAAAAGCTCTTGACGATTTCACTGTGGTTGGTTTTCCTTCTTGTCTGTATTATTATATCTCCTTTCCATTTAACGAGAACTATCAATACCGCCATACAATGTGTAGATTCGGAAATGGTAGTACAATAAAGCTTATTTTGTATATTAGTAATATCGACACGTGTTCACCGAGTTGTCAAAATTCAACTACAAATATTATTGATAGTGTGTGCAGAGATTATTATAAAAGCGTCAAGAATATCGGTTTCTTATTTTTCTAATTGACAATATTACAGATTAAATTACTAAGCAAAAAAAAGATATTGGTTGAAGTACTTAGGAGAAAATACTGAATTTACTTCTTCTATGACTCGAAGGTCAGAGTAAATGCTAAAAATTTTGAGTTAATGAGTTTTCGGTTTAACAAGAAGTTCAAGATCCAAATGATTTAATTGCATAAATTCCGACTTAGAAAGTCGCGATTTCTAAGTATGTTTCGAGTTGTATTATATCGAGACGTTATAATTTAATAATTACTATTTACGGAGTCTGCTTTTTGAAGTTTGAGTTATAGGGTATAAATGTGCACTATCGATATACTGCAGAAAAATAACATTTTGTTCGAAACACAAAGTGTAAATAATTCAAGATACAGCGTATTTACAGGTTCAGCGGAAAGCAATGGCATTGTTTTCGACTAAATGACAATTACGTCGTAAGAAGCTGTTCAAGTATTACGTAACGCAATTTTTGAAGATCTATGACTCTAAATGTAACGCGCCGTAGAATTTTCTGTACAACTCCCCCTCTTTAAACGTTATGTAACACCCAAGTGAGCATTTTTACCTAAACGCCATAATTATGTTTTACTTTTTTATACCAATGAGCACTTAAAATATATAATTTATTTCTTTTAACCTCTAGAAAAGTGATTAAAGAAAGTTGAGGGATTTTCCGTAAAACACAAAACATGTGAACTTGGAATTTTTTTAAGAGCTAGTTATTTATTAAAAAAAAAAAAATTTTACTAAACGCGTGGATCGAAACCCCCTCCCGTTCTTGTAACGCACAGTAACATTTTACAAGAAGGCCAATAATTGGGTTACATAATACTTCAACGGCCCCTAACTAGGTTCGAGTTTTAAAGATTCCACTGGAATAGTAATTTGTGATGTCAGGCTTGCAGCAGACGGAGAACGTGTACTCGGAGAGCCCGTGGCCGGTGTCGGGCGGGTGCGTGGAGAGCGCCGCGGTGTCCGAGCGGCAGGTGCTGCTGACGGGCCACGAGGACGGCTCCGTGCGCTTCTGGGACGTCACCGGGGTCGCCATGACGCCGCTATACAAGTACACCACTGCGCAACTGTTCAGGTAAATCTGTTCAATGTATACTCAGACTTAGTGCTTATTGTAAATTAGTGTAACAATTTCTTAAGCATTTTTTTCCGTAAGTAATAAATAAGAGCAAACAAATATGGTGTCTTTTTTATAGTGTATAGGTTTAGCGTTGTGGCTACAATCTCACCTGACGTTAAGTGACAATGTGGCCTAAGATGCTTCGAAAGGCCTATAGGTATTTGTTGGCAGATTTTCAACTTGAGGGTGCTAGTTAGCCAGGAGAGTATTAGAAAAAAATTCCAAACAACCTTTCTACGGCTTCATCGTGGTGTTTCCTTTCACGAAAAGCTCAAGCTTATTGCAAATTTGATTGATGTTTGCTAAAGTGATAATTTTAAATTATAGATGTAGTATTATTCAAAGTGCTGGTATACAATTTTATGGCTGTTTTCATGAAATTAAAAGTGCTATTACATACATTGCTTTTTAAATTAATGTTGTGTTCAAATGTCTACTCTTTATGGACTACTTCATTGCAACGCGTAAACGCATTACCCGGGCTCAAAGGGCATGTAGCAAGACTCGTTGGGTGTTAAGTATCCGACATTATCTGCCGCCAAATACCTATAGTTGTGTTCTGGCAGGTGCACTTGAGATCCAGTCACTCCTCTAGGCTCAAATCAGATGAGTTTGTGGTTGTGATCCTAAGTCCATAACGTATTAAATAAAAAGTTGACCAGTTCTTGATCTGCCATATTGTGATTTTTATTTGAATTCATATACTTAGTTGTACTATGTTATGTATTATTAGTGATAATTTATATCATATAGTTTGACTATGTGAAATGAATAATGATTTCAGTTTGATGTATTATTTGCTACAAAAACTCCATGGACAGTATTATTTTTTGTAAATTCTATATATATTTGACTGAAACCCACATACAAAAGGATCATGGACTATAAACACAAATCTTAATTCTAAATGTATATTGATACACTTTGGACAGATTGGATTCATTGATGCAATGCTCAAAGTTCTTCTAATTATCTTTATTTATATAAATCTTGTATATGTCTGTTAGTGATTGTGTAACTTCTAAACAAGTTGACTGATAGAAGTAAAATTCATGTGTTATATTTCTTTTATCGAGACAATGGCTCAGAGTTACTCCATGATATGATAGATGGCACTAAGGTTAACTTATTAACTACCGAATGGGGCAAAACAGCGTCTGCCGGGCTAGCCAGTTTTCTATAAGAAACTGAATAAAAATAAAATGAATATAATAAAATTCACTACATATTTATTTTTGACAGAACTACTAAACAATTTTTCTTTAACATAAAACATTTTTTTATATATTTATATAATGCTGTATTTAGTCTAGTAAAAATGTTAAATTTTTTAGTATATATAGATATAGGTAGTGCGTAATACACTAAGTTTTTGCTATGAGATGAAGGGATAAGTAACGAAAGAGGACTTCCTACTTGCAATGGGTTGATCGGTGTATAAGCGGTGTTGTTTTATATCGTTTGATCTAGACGTAGATTGTTCCTTTTACGCCTTGTTTTCCCCTATACTCACTCATAAACACTAAGTTGGTCGCCGGTTTATTATATTGTGCCTATTGTATTTTCCACAACGTTTATGTGACCGTCACCTTGAACTGGTCTGGTCATATGTCATAAGAGTTAGACGACAACTGGATTTTCGTGACATAAGCTTAAAGCTACAAATAAATACAGGCTTCTTACAGCTTGCGTCTAATGAATTTGTCTTTTGCTTATTGCTTACTTGTTACGAAGTGGGCTGAAAAGATCGACCACAAGGTAAACGGCCGTTGTACTACACACTATAAGCATGTTATAGGCCAAATGCATGTTTTGTTATTATTTAAAAAACTATATGCCAGTTATTTTCATTTGCCATGTTTGTTTCTTACTAAATTCTATACAGACTATATTTTTCTTTATTATATTTTGAATAGCTTTCCATTGATTATCAAAGTATAGATTTAATTTTAGTTATGAAAGATGTGTTTTGTGTGGATTATATTTTTTAAATGTATGCTTTAAGTTGATAACTGGAAAAATATCTACATTAATAATTCGTAAAATATACTAGGATTACTATAAATATATACATATGCATCAAAACAAGAAGAATAATCACCTCCATAGTCTATGTACAGTATGCTCTGATGAAATGTTATGATGAATGTGTATTTCATATATAAAAATAATATATGTAATATAGGAAATTACCAATCTCCAGCGGCAAGTAACCGATCAGTATAACAATTGGCAAATTATATCTAAAGATGATAGGTGAATGCAAAAAATGCAAACTATTTGTAATTAATTCCTACTGTATTGCTATCCTTTTTCAAATTTGTTTTGTTATTCAAAGTCTGAAGAAGTATTGATCTTAGTATTTTATACGCGAAATGCGAAAAGGATTACACATTTGTGACAGTTTTTTTTTCAGTTACAGTTCTACTTATTAACCATCTTTATCTAATATAAATATAAACATAATAAATAATAAGGTATTTTTTAAACATTGAATTTTGTTCCTTTATTGCAGCGGCGAAGAAATAGGTGAGAACAACGACAGTCAGAATGATGAAGAAGAATGGCCGCCGTTCAGGAGAGTTGGTTCCTTTGACCCTTATAGTGATGACCCGCGACTCGCTGTCAAACGTGTAAGTTTGATTGTGTACCGGTTTGAATTCATTTTAATTTGATCTTATATTCAATGGATTGTATTTAAAATATTTATCGAAAATATAATTTATTCCTTAATGTTTTTTATCTTCATAAATAATTTGAAATTCATAGTAAAAGTGTAAAGGTATCAATTATTGCCATATGCATTTAAAAAAATAAATAGAAAAGCTTATTACCGTAAAATATATCGCTATGCTAATTTATCGATTTTATTCCAGGTTATCCTTTGTCCATTATCTGGAATGTTAACAATCGGCGGTGCCGCTGGACATATCGTGATAGCTGCATTGAAAACCACACCCAACACTGCTGAAGTGAAGGTACATTATCCCTTACAATTAATCCTGGATAATATTATAATTGTAAATTGATTTATTTCATTTGTCCGCTTTTACGCGTTAACTATTTAACCGAACGTTATGAAATACTGCATGTAAAAAGAACATTTGCAGTACATGTAGAAATAGTAAATTAATGTCGCATTGGCATCTAATTCGGGCCGCCATGGCAATAGCGCGACTGGCTACGGATTGTCGTTCTCTCGATGGCCGCTGCTATTTTTGTACTGTACTGTACTTAACGTCGGGTACAGTGCAGTCACTTTGCCGAGTTAACATAAAAAAAGACGGGAATAATAATTTTGAATTTTGTTGATTATTTGTAGTCCATCGTGTTGTAGCGTTGTAGGGCAATTGTACAATTTGAACTATACATAAACATAAAAAGTGAGTTAATATTATTCTGAAATCCAGTTCTAACATAAGGTCTCATTTACACTTGTCTGTAAGTCAGTTATATTGTATTGGGGGAGTCCCCGAATACATCCTGTCGACTAATGAAAGTAATGTATCTATATATGGCGTGCGGGCATTCCCCGCAGACGGACTAATATCCAATAAAATTAACCAGTTGGTGTACAGCAAGCTTCTCCATAATTTTAAATTGATTTCAAGAAATACAAAAAAAATGCAGTAATTGTAGAGGTATATATTTTATAAATAGCTTAATTAGTATTTGAACTTTACAGTTAAATTAATTGTGGCCGTATTTTTTTTTATTGGATGATAACTAGCCAATATGAATCAGAATAAAAAATATAATAATGCACTTTTCTTTGTTCCAGTCAGTATCAGTAAATATAGTGTCAGATCGTGATGGGTTTGTTTGGAAAGGTCATGATCAGCTAACTCTGAGGTCTGGATCACATACATTCCCACAAGGTTATCAGGTAAATAATACTCTACATTTGCCTACCAATATCTTATGTGTTTATATTCTATCGGTTCTGTTGTTGAATAATTAGTGTTTTGTAAAATCTTTATTGTTAAATATTTTAGTTGAGATTAATAAATAAACAATTTACTAATTGAATGTAAAACTCATACATTGACTTTAGATGTTCATAAAACGTCATACATATTATTACGGCTATACTTAGCGTGTTTAATTTGAAGGTTAGTTCAATAGTAGCTAGGTGGCAAATACATATAACTATCTTCTACGCTCATATTAAAAAGAGGAAGGGTTTTGTATTTTTGTTTGTAATGAATATATACCCAGGAACTACTGGACCGATTTCAAAAATTCTTTTACCATTAAAATTAAATTAGCCCTGAATAACATAGGTTACATAACATTTTTTTTAATGAAAATGATTAAATATTATATTAGTTCCACGCGAACGGAGTCGCGGACACACCTAGTTATTAATAAATCAGTTTTTATGATTGGTTTGGATCATCGCATTTCCTCATCAGAAGGTATCCAGTAAATAAGGTTTTTTTAAAAATCTTGGTTTTCTGCGATCACCGTTGTTTTTAATTGTATCGTTCTTTTGTTATTAAAAGTCACGAATTTTGGTACAGAGATAGATGGGGACCTGGAGACAGTGACAGGCTACTTTTTGTTACGAAAAACTTATTGGAAGTGGGATAAAGAGGGGGATAAATTTTGTATGAAACTTTTTATTGCGTTATCCAATGTGTTTGAAAAAATGAATATTAACGCGAGCGCAGCTGGAAGTAAAAGCTATGGAAGATATTTATGTGTGCGTACGTTGCAGGCGACGTCGGTGGTGCAGGTGTCGCCCCCGGCCGCGGTGACGTCACTGGCGGCGCACTGGGAGTGGGGCGTCGTGTGCGCCGGCACCGCGCACGGGCTCGCGCTGCTCGACGCGCTGCACCCGGCGCCGCTGCTGCACAAGTGCACGCTCAACCCGCACGGTCAGTGCTGCCCCACACCCACGTCCCACCCGCGTCCTACCCACGTCCCACCCGCGTCCTGCCCACGTCCCACCCGCGTCCTACCCGCGTCCCACCCACATCCCACCCGCGTCCTACCCACGTCCCACCCGCGTCCTACCCACGTCCCACCCGCGTCCTACCCACGTCACATGAGTCACATATCAATGACGTCTTAAAAAATTAGATTGTTAATTGTGTTCACACCTGACCCTGGCGACATTACCTACATAGACAGGTGCCATAATAGCTAAATATATATAACACGTCGCAGGGCGGCTGTGCTTTATTATCGGTCATTAAGAACGTACGTCCGACTTCGTTTTAATTATTCCTCCAAATAACATAATTCACTATTTTAGTGTAAAAAATATAGAGTTTTTTCTTTGTAGTTTATATCATTAAAAGGCTTTTACTAAATTGAATTATAACAGAAAAAAAAACGCTTGAGATAATTTGTCCATTGGCATATGTAGTTAGGACGTGCAGTTATAAACACGATTAGGATCGATTGGCTTTATCAATTTGTTTTTAAATTAACTGAATTAGTGAGGAATGGAATACGAACTTTTAAACATATAGTTTTTTTAATAATGCTATAAAATCATTATGCCGTGCACATTTAAATTTTTCAAACTATTTTCATATTCATCTAAATTCCAATTCATGATGATATTTTTGTATAATAACCATTGTTTTTTTTTTTTTTGTTTATACCATACAAATTACATATTAACCTGGTCAGTTTAGATGAAAAACGTGCGATCAAGGTTATCGCGTGAAGAAATATCTAAATCATAAAAACGACCTATTCAAGTGATCCCATTGTATGTGGTAAATAAATTGCCTTTTTTGATGAATATTATTCGTAATTTTTGCAAAACAGTAAATAAGAAACTAGAAAAAGAATTCTAACGTTTTTAACTAGAGAGATGTGTATCACTTTAAGTTCTACCAGCATCACCCTTGATACCCTTACGTAATTATTTAATGGCACCTAATTGAGTTTCCATAAGTCCTCTACATTAAACCATTTTGTTTCTTATCCTTCTAATATCAGTTACCGGCATATCAACATCAATTATTCATAAATTCCACATGCAGCAATATGTAGTTGCTTTCCAGCTCTTGTATATTAATTTGTTCTGTCCCTACAGATCATTCTGGAGCCGGTGATACACCAATTTCTAGGAGAAAATCGTTCAAGAAGTCGCTGAGAGAATCATTCAGGCGACTCCGTAAGGGCAGATCACAACGTAGACAGACAACATCAAACCCGACTTCGCCTACACAAGTAATTAAAATATACTGCTCATACAATACTATAGTTGGATAAATCTTAATCTCAATGAACTACTAATTTAACCTTAAAGTATTGAAAGAGTATTTGATTTGTATAATTCTTAATTTATGTTTATAGAAAGCGCCTTGATGTGTTATTATTGTTTAAAATTAGGTAATTATCACGGTAAATAATTATTAATATAAGATTTATTTTTTATAGATTACTATAGTCAAGTCACTCAACTGCTGAATGTACACTAGCAGGAGGTCGAAACATAATAGGCCAAAAAAATAATGGGCATTTTTACTCATTTGTACAAGTATTAGGTGCTAGGGATCTCACTTGATTATTAAAGCTACATTCCACTACGCATTCAAAATGTTAACGACCTCGGTTGTTACAATCATTAACTCAAATGGAATGGAGTACAAGTTGTTTTAAGTGTTGTTGTAACCAATACAAATTGTGATTTTGAAAAAATAAAGAGGAAAGAGGCTAAGTTAGAATTTATTAAATTTAACCATAAACTTTATTATTTATTGGTTGAATTAATATTCGTGATATATATATATATCACAGATATAAACAATTTAATTATTTTGTATTAAGTTACTTTATGTCATTGACACATCAGGAATGACAGTTGACTATGATTTAACTAAACTGTTTGAATTTTATTGATAGGATTTTTTTAACGTGTATGGATAGAATTGAAATAAAACTAATTTAAACGGATTTTATCGCGGTTATTTATTGATTTTGATCCCGACGTTTCGAAAGCTTTTCAGCATTCGTGGTCACGGGGCGGACTGAGGTGTAGGTTGTCCAGAAAACTTAATGTTACTGTGTCTACCTTAAATTTTCAATACGCGTAAACATAAGAAATCATTGTGTATGGATAGGGTTTATTTGATGTTTATGGGTAGGTTTTGTTTGAGGTATATGGATAGGATTTCTATGAAGTGTATGAATAGAATTTATTTGATATAATAAAGAAATGAATTTGTGAATAGCCGATACCGAAGAAACCGATCGACAAGGCCGCATCGGACACAGACGCGGAGATCAAACCTGTGGAGAGAGCCGTGGAGGCGAGGTCCACGGACGACGCATTCGGTTCCATGGTGCGCTGCCTGTACTTCGCAAGGACCTTCCTTATCAATAGTCAGTATTAATACTTATCACTCCTAAAACTTAGTTTAAACTTTGAACTTAGTTCCCACCTTGCTGTGACAATGTGTACATTGTGATTCTGGTCCAACTATTTTCAAATTTACTTTGATACAATATTTTATTATTCCTATAAAACGTCAAATAATACTTTAAAAAGACAACAGTTGTATTGTTACAACTGGCTACCAAGTTGTTGTGACTAATCTAGATACATATATCCATTTGTTATTTATATACATAGAAAACTAAGTAAATCTTCTGTCTACGTGAAATACGTATGTCTATATACAAGATAATGTGTTATGCTTATTTGTGACTAATTGATGGAACACATTTCAGCACAAAGTTCAACACCGACATTGTGGGCGGGCACGAACAACGGAACTGTATACGCATTTACGATACATGTGCCCAACTCAAATAAGAGGAAAGAGGAGCCTGTGAGTACAATGATCCGTATCTACTATTACTCCATTAAAAAAAAAGATGGTTATAATTTAACCCGTAAATACCTAGTATTTCAAACATGAAATGCTTTAGATTACAATTAAATATTTACCAAAGCAAAAGATTTACTTTTGGCTGTATGTCATATTGACTTAGTCTGTTGAAATTAATATAAAAAAAACATGAAACTTCTACACATTAATTTTATTTCCTTTGTAACATACACATTAATCTATATAAATATGTTATTCAGTCGATATTCGTAAATCATGCATTTAAGGGTTAATGAATTTCATTCTTCATAGTAACATGCCAAAATACTTGCACTGCTGTGCCGGTAAACACAATACTATTCAAAAACAACAACAAACAAACAATTCGTTAGAGGTCATCACTGTGATGCTGCCTGCAAACCGCTCAGTGGTTGGATACAAAATGTTGATCCTGGAATGTGATATACCTATGTGTTCGTCTAATAAATGTTACTCTTTATTGTTTAGTAGTCATTATCCAAACGAACACTATTCTATCATATATGGGCATTTAACATAAGTATCCATCATTCATTAGGTATAGCATCTGATAACATTCACGTGAAATGGGCGTTATAAGTAATCAATTTCATAAACATATATGAAAATGTTTCATTATAGGTGACCTGTCAACTAGCGAAAGAGATTCAACTAAAACACAGAGCTCCGGTCATAGGTATTACTGTGCTGGACGGAGCGTCGGTTCCACTGCCCGATCCATTAGAGGTAAGTTATATTTGATAAAATATAATCTCTTTACAAGTGTCATTCAGTCATGAGGACTGCTGACAGCAGTGAAAACTTGATAGTATAAACAAACAGTTATTATTTTTGGATATCCAAATTAATTGTTTGATCTTAAAATTTAAACTTGTAAATCAAAACTGTTTATAGGGCAATAAGTTATATTAATAGGAATAGATATATTTTGTACGTTAACACTTCGATGACGACTTACATGAATCTACTCTTTATCGAAACCCTCTTATTCAAAAATGCCGTGTTACAATGAAAATATTTATTAAAGGATCATTGAAATCTGTTTTAGCTTGGTATATGTCAATGATTAAACTTATGTATAAAATGCACTACCTGGGCTACATACCACTTAACGTTCACGACCGCGAATTTGCCGTTCCATTTGCTTGTATCGTTATAATCATTCATTTAAATGAAACTGAGTGTAGGTCCATCTTTGGCGAAGAATCCTTTTGAGCTTGGACTGAGTAAAAATAATGAGACCATCGGTGACGTTTTTGCCGCGACCACAACGACAGTGATCGTCATATGGATCAGCGGAAGGCATGTTTTAGTCGTTGTGAACGTGTAGCTATGCGGTGCCGTATGTACGTGATATGTAAGATGATTATATTAAATGATGTTTTTAGAACATGGGTATATTGGGACGAAATTTTGTTTTAATATTATTAATACAAATATTTACGACTATGGCCAAGTATCCTACATCGCATAAAAAATCTGTTATTTGTTATTATTTATGTTCAATGTACAGGTAGAAAGAGGAGTGGCGCCACTGCCCGAACCGGGAACGCATCGTATCGTGATCACTTCAGAGGAACAGTTCAAAATATTCACATTGCCCTCTCTGAAGCCGCACAACAAGTACAAATTGACCGCACACGAAGGAGCCAGGGTGAGTACACGAAATCGGTTCTTTTTCATGTTTTTTATTGTATGAAACGTGAAAAACAGTTTTTTTAACCTTTTGTTGGAACAATGAAATAACCGAAATATGGTAAACGAGGTTACTAAATGCATTTCCTCTAATATGTAGTCGCCTTTTGAGTAATAATTTAAATTATATAATTAGTAAATGTCCTTGACATCTCACTGCACAATCATCGAACCACCGCTGAAGAAGTCTCACTTCATAAATAGAAGCTACACAAACAAACATTTGAATAATTTGTATGTTAAGAAGTCCTATGTAAACTATTTATATATAGCGATGTTATTAAGTGGAAAGTAGCCTAAATTGTCTAGACAAGAAGGTAAACCATACCAAGTCATATAATTTGCGCATACTGAATTGTTTAATTGGCTGTCCAGAGAAACTAAGTAAAATTAACCTGCTGGTACCTGCCGTAGCTTGTAGAAAACATAAAATACTTTCTAATCCAGTCGTTAAAGCTACATATAAACAAAATTCCTACTTTATTCAAGTAGCCAGTAGTATAAATAAATAAAATAGTGATCTTTATATAGATTTATTGAATAAAATGTGCAGAAATGAAAACATCTAAATTCATGTTTCTTTGAATAAGATTGTTGTTCTTCCCTCTATTCTATCTGTTTGTAATTCTATTTGTGAAAACTTGCACATGGCCTTAATGTTATCTAAACATTTAATTTAATCTTTGTATATAGCTGTAAGTTTTACTAATATAATAATAATAATATAAAAGTCGAGTAATTGCGTTGTTTAGAGTGTAATGATTAAATTAAGTGATGTTAAATGGAGTCAACACTGAGTTTTGATTATGGTAATTGTTGATGGTTTCAGGTGCGTCGTACCGCGTTCGCGTGGTTCGAGTGTGGTGCAGGTTCGAGTGCCGGTTCGGGCACGGGCGGGGTGCACCGCGAGTGGTGCTTGCTTTGCCTGACTAATCTTGGAGACTGCCTCGTGTTGAGCCCTGAACTGCGCCGGCAACTGAATGCGGCCGCCGTACGCAAAGAAGATATTAAGTACGAACAATCGTCATATTTATACTGACTATTGTTATAATTGTTGAATCAATGATATCTCAGTTGATAGTATGTACGGACGCCGCGTCAATGGTCGTCATGCTTGAGCTTTCAGTGAAGGAAAACATTGTAATGAAACCATAGCATAATGGTAGGGCTTATTTTATTGCCCGCCTGGCTAACTACCACCCTCAAATAGAAAATTTGCAGCCAAATACGTATAGGTGTGTTCCGGCAGTTACACTTGAAAGCCAGTTTGAAAGCCTCCACAGTTTTAGCGTGTCCACCAACTAGGCCGTATCGTTCTTAGGTTCAGGTGAGATTATGGCCATAACACAAAAAATAATAATATGAATCATGATAATATATACCGTCATTTTCAATTGAAAACTTCTTTAGCGTAGTTGTGACTTGAAACTCGATGAAACGAAAAAGCGACAGTAAAAGGGACAACCACGTACATCAATAGGATATAACGTGAAATAGAATCAGGTAGAAGACATTGTACAGGGTTTCTTACCAGCCCCGAGCGCTGTACATGTGTTGTTATCGTGGTTTAGTGTTTACTTGTATTGTTTACATAAATATTGTAGTAATTTTTTGAAATGTGTGAACTGCACACATGATTTTTTTAATACTTTACAGCTTTAGCATTATGTTCATAATCTAACCGGATGTTACGTGACGATGTAGCCCAAGATGGTTTGGACTTCAGGAACTGTCTATGAAATACAACTTTAGATATCTGGAGACAGATTTAGAGGTTAACTACCACCGTCAAGTTTACAGTCTCCATTTCAGTTGCATTTCAGATCTTGTTCTTCCACTAGGGTTAGCGTGTCTACCATCTTAGGACATATTGTCACATAACATCAGGTGAAATTGTGGCTATAATGGTAAACCTATAAAATATTAAAAAATGTGTAAATTATGTAATTAAAATAAAGTTTTTTTTTTACTAGCGGTATTTCAAGTCTGTGCTTCTCAAAGCGGGGTGAAGCTCTCTACTTGCATTCATCTTCAGAACTTCAGCGGATCACCCTCTCAGCTACGAAGGTAAATTATTTGCTTGTCTATTATTTGATATTACAAAGTGAAGAAACACTCCCAATGCCTTTACCACTGCAATTATCATTCTAATGTTTTAACGTTCAAGCCTTTGTTCATTATTTAATGTTTAAAAATTAAGAAACACGACTAATAGCATTACCATGGGCATTATTTTTCCAAATGTTCATAATTTATGACTATAACTTTTTTCGCAATATACTAGAAGTTATTTCTGTCAGTTGTAAAGTTTAGTACTTATTTTATTATTTTGGTAAATTAGTAACATAAAATGATGATACTTTTTTCTGAATAAACAGTATTCCTTTTTCTGTATCCCTAAGAATATTGTATGTACACAAAATTTCATAATAATTATTTGAAGGTAATTTAATTATTTCTTAACATTAATAATATTATTAGTTAGGATTATAAATCATTATTTACATGTTCTGGGCCAACTATAGCTCATATGTATGTTGATAGATAACAATAAATAAGTACAGCATAATTATGTACACTTGTATACAGGTAATATTTTTATTAATATTTGTACAACATAATTGATCATATTTGAAATATTAGGTATATTTTTTAATTTATTATAGTGTTAAGTTTTACAGTAAAGTCCCAAAGCACATTAACAATTTGCCGGACAGTAAGTTCAAGTACCATATATAACGGGTTTTGATTTCAAAAGGCTATTACAGAGTGGATCAATATGTGAACGATGGTAATGTCTGGAAATAATACCCCTCTCTGAGCATCCGCAAATAACTAATGTAAAACCACACATTAAAAAACATTATTTAAAAAAAAATCGAGTGTTTTGCTGGTTCTTCTCGATGATTGAGTTATTTTCCAAATAACTGGTAGTAATTTTGACGTCCATAAATGTCTTCTTAGGGCCATAATTGAATAGAGTTTTTTGATATGTATTGAATATGATTGATATCAACTAATATAATAGGGTTTATGATTGGTGCAGGTGACGATAGCTCATTGCCATATAATCCTGTCTCCGTGGGCGGTCGCCTTGAAAAGTTCCACCGAGGAAGCTCCACTCACTAACGGTGAACATAAGGTAATTAGCACATATATTTCTCATGTACTGTTTTGCAATAATTCCGAGTAATATTCAAAAATGGCATACAGTTTACCTCATACGTATAGAATTTCCAGTAAGCCACTTTTATAGTTTGTATATTTATTAGTGTCATAACTTTGATCACACGTTTAACATATAAAGTGACAAAATTACTACGTTATTTGTATACAACAAACAAAGAAAATTAATTAGATTTTAGTAAATAAACAATAATAATTTATTATTATTATGTCTTCTGGCTATGTAGGTAATTTCATCAATATCAAGTGAGAACACAAAGTTGCAACCAAACTCTGAACTATTATTTGTGGATCACACGAATAATTGTCCTGTCCTTGAATCGAACCTACAGTACTTCGGCATAGCAGTTGCAGCGAGGCAATTGCTTTAATCGCTAGGCCAACTGTGCAGTCAAAAATATGCTTCGATAAAATATGTTTATCAATATTTTGTAGACAAACTTTTCTTTTGACCAACTATAATTATAGTACCTAGTTATGGTATATCATAACGAAAAAAAAAATGTTTTAATGGGTTCCACTGTTTATTGTGACCGACCCGAATGACCGAGCTAGCTCGTTTTTTTTTTTTAATTGTGTTAACTTAATAAAGTATATTTAAATGTTATTCACATATTGACTAAATTATATGGTTTTTCATGCGTATAAACTGATGAACAAATAAAAACACGAATTTAATCTTTTTATTAGAAATACAACTATTTGGTTAAATTCAAAGAGCAAAAATCTATCCGAGTATGAAATGTCGTCCAAATCGTTACACTCGTTTCTTAGAAAAGTGAAATTTTAATGGTATTAGGATAGTTGTAGTTATTGCAATGTGAAGTGAATGTGAGTGAGATGTGTCCGGCACAGGAAGAGATCCCGGAGTCGGCGCACGACGTGACGGCCGCGTCCGGTGACATCACGGTGGACTCGGTCCGCGACCACACCAACGCCAACACCAACGCCAACACCAATACCAACACCAACGCGACACCCGATCACCAGCCGGAGCTCAATATCAACTTGCAGGTACCTACACGAAATTATTATTATTTTTGAAGCGATGATAGCTCAATTGGCAGTGTATACGGACGCCGCGTCAAGAGACGTGAGTTCGAATCCACCTACAATTAGCTTGATGTTTCGGTGAAGGAAAGCGCCGTGATTAAACCATAGCATGGCAGTAGGGCATTTTTTAATGCCTGTCTGACTAGCAACCACCCTCAGGTCTGGAGTTATGGACATGTCGTAATGTGTCAATTTAAGTCTCCTATCTACTTTAATATTATAAGGCGGAAAACTTTGTTTATTTGAAAGCGCTAATCATAGAAACTATCAGACGGATTTCAAAAATGCTTATTGTATTTGATAGAGCATTAATTGAACATCACACTACCACCAATAAATGCAAAGCTGTATTGAAGAATGTTACAAAAACGGACAAAAATTATGAAATAATATTTAATTCCACGCGAACAAAGTCGCGGACATAACTTATATGTATACCTAGATAATATTTGTAAATATACAATCGTGTTGTGACGGTCAGAATTCGCAAGTGAACACGAGCTCGATGGTGATTAAGACGACGACACGCACGACTATGAACGAGAGCGGTGCGGACGGCACCACTACTACTACCACTACCACTTCGAATTCCACTACCGAAAACAGTGAGTACATTCCTACACAGCAAAGCTCAGTTCTTAACGGTGTCTTACTTTTGTTCAGATAAATTTCTTTTTTTACTATTCCAATTTTTTTAATATTTTTTTGTTATCTGTACCTGCAATAAATACCTAACGGGATAATATGAGAATTAACTCGATTTTATTGTCCATAAATATTTAACAGAATATAATAAATATTCTAAATATACAGGTTATCTGAAAAGGCGTTTTCGACAATAATAAAAAGAAAAGTATTGAAAAAAGTACAAATTTGTGGCAACAGGGGTGAAAAGACAGTAACAGAGAATATAATTTTAATTTTTGTTCGAAATGCCTAAAATTTTAAAAGCTTGCAACTAAGGTTTTTTTATTCATATTTTACTGATAACTTTTGGGACACCTGTATGAATTTTTCCTTTATATCGAAGCCTTTGTATCTATTAAAGGAATATTCCAATTGATTAGTTATTAAAGTGGACAGAATATTTGACACATATTACCCACTACATTTCATTTTTAGTTATAGTTTATTGTTACAAAAATTATGGCCTTATAAAGACAGCACGTTGTAATATGAAATTAATTTGTTATGCACAAATTTCTCATATACCCTTGTCCCACTTCTGACCAAATTCATTTCAGCGGGACATATTCTTGATACCATTAATACTGCGGCATTTATTTTAAAACAAAATAAGAATTAGCGTCAACAGTATACGTCTATATTAGGTTTTAGGTAACAGCTTAATGTATTTACATTATACACAAACAAAATCTGTCGTTATTTATTTCCCCACAGACATCAATATGAGCATGAAAGCTTGTTTTATTATTTGGCCTGAAAATATTGTACATATGTGCTTTGAATTGGCTTTCTTACTGCAATAATTATACTCATAGACAATTTGATATATCGCAATGTTGCACTAGATTATATGATTTATGACAACTGATGATTTTCATTTTCTATTCAGTTTAGCTTGAATGTCGTTTTATTGTAGGCGAGTAGAAAATTCTAGAAAAGGACTTAAACTTTTTTGTTATGGTTCACATTATATTTTTACAGAATTATTAATAGATATACATTCATACCATTACTAAAATTTAACAAGTTTGTGGAGTCGAGAGGAGAAACCCATTATTTGTTCTATGTAGAGGCGATTTGTAACTTATTAAAAAAATAACACTCGTGTGTTACAATAATTTTGCTTGATGGTGGGGCTTTTTCTAACGTCTGCTTAGCTAGCTACCATCCTCAAATTGAAAATGTAGTGCCATTTACCTATAGGTGTGTCTCTGCAGTTGCACTCAAGAGCCAATCACTTCACTAGGCCTTATGATATAGTAGGCATAACGCAAAAAAATCGTATTATTTATGTATAAAAGTTTCAGCATAATATATCTGTTTTTTATCAAGAAGGTGGTCCATAACTATTTTAAAACATGATAGCACTGTGGTGAAATAATTAACTACTTAACTTGGTACATATAAATAAAAAACTTTATATTGTTTAGATAATTAACACTTAATTTTTACTTTGCTTGTTAATGTCTCTCTTGAATCAATCTGGAGCCCTCCCTTGAATCATAGGCCCTCTGGATTTGATGAAAAGACTGATGTGTGTACAATTTGTTATTTATAATAGTAATCTATTTACTAACAAATTTTTGTGTATCATTCATAATACTAACTATCAAATTATAACACTAAAACGCAATGTAAGTTACTTCTTTAGATGACTGTATTATTTACTTTTTTTTTTTAAACTACAATTTCTTTAAATTTTATAGATATGAAATGATACTGTTTGTTTAATAGTGTTGTTATTTGTAAGTTTCCTTAACAATTGCAGCTTAATGCGCTATATATTTATATATATATATATATATTTATGTTACAATGTGTATCCGTTTGTATGTTTGACGGGCGCTTTATGTTTTTGTTCGTAGTCCTAGAGCACAGTCGTGAGGAGGGAGTCATCACGCGCATCGAGGTATAAAACACTTTGCTTTTATATATTATTTATTATAAGCGATGAGCGACAATCAAATTACTTATATAAAAGGATTCTACAATATTACTTACCTACTAACTTAAAAGTTACCGCTTAAAAGTTATCCATTTGTAAATACTTAACGGAAGGTTCGTTTTTGAAGACGTCCGACCATTAAATTTGTACTATAATTTTATTTTCTCGAATGTTCGAGCTATGTTACAATATTACAAGTTAGAGTCTTGATATTTTCATGAGATATATTAAGAGAGAGATTTTACACGTGGCTAGTGTCTTAAGCTGGGCTAATTAGACCTTATAAAAGTTTGTAGACGCAGGCTGTATAAAATAAACGGAAATTATAAAAACGTGCGAACCTTTATAACATTGAACTTATTGACTCGCTATACCGCTCATCGCTTATTTTTTTAATATATATGACATACAAACTTTTCGCATGACAACTTACTTGCCCACTCTCTTTATTTTATCTTCCTTATTAAAGCTTCTTCAATTATATTATTCTTATCTAACTAATACTAACCTTCAATTTATTAACTAATCGATTAATAAAACTATATGATTATTACTTAACGCAATGTTGTGGCGTCCGCTCGTGTTCGTCCGATAGTGTCACGCGGGGTTCATACATCATTTTTCATAATTTCGATATAAACAGTTATCGATAAAAAGTAATCGATTACGTCGTTTTGTATCGATATAAGTAGTAATCGATTTCGCAATAGACCCGGGCAAACCCGCGCGGGCGCCACGCGTCGCCGAGAAGAACGTGAGATGGTACTCATAAGGCGATGTACACACAGACGGGAACCGTGACGGTGCCGGCCGGAACCGATCCGAAGCTAATCCTCGAGATGTTTGACCGGCAACGGTCGCCGCTCGCCGTGCCCGTGCCGCCCACGCCGATGCCCACCGAAACGCATTAACATTCAACCGAGCATTCAAATCATATCAAAACCACATCATAAACTCGGTTTCGCGCTGCCCTAATTTATCAGTTGTTATATAAATAATATATATTTCAAAGCAATCGTGAGGATTGTCGACAGAAGTGAAAACTTGAAACTATAAACAAACAGTTGTTATCCAAATGAATTGTTTGATCTTAAATTTAAACTTGTAAATCAAAACTGTTTACAGCGCAATAAGTTATAGTAATAGGAACAGATATACTGTTTATGTTAACTCGTCACGTGACCATGTCGTTGACGACTTACATGAATTTAGTTCCTATCCAAATCTTCCCACGGAAGTTTTTACTTCAATAAAACCATGTGTATGTACTTCTGTACGCACGTAGGAAGTTATACTTCTTTGGTGTAATAATTTATCATTTATCACCGTATACAAATTTGAAACCGGATTATAACGACATGTAAAGACTTCTTGAAACGCTATATCCGGTAGTTGTTAAAAACCAATATACTTTGTTTTAAATTATTAATATGGTCATTCATTCGAGACCTACCCATTTAGTCGTAATAACCGATTCGACGTTGTAACCGATGTTTTTATATCCGGTTTCGACGATAGTTTAAAAATACATACATATTTGTATATAAATATTTTTTATTCGTGCTGACATAAAACGCGTTTTAATAATTACCTTGAATTTAGTTATCTGTTTTTGTATGTCAGTGTGTTCAGGCATCCTTAAAATTCACTATATAGTTTTTCCCTAATGCACCAAAAACAGTATAAGTTAAAAAATCGTTTTTGATTCCACCGAAACGTTACGCCGAAATAATCGTTTCTCTTATTGTAAGTTATTATTATTTTAAACCGAGATACGTTTTATTTAATTAATGAATCGTTATTCTATATCGTATTAAAAGCATTTCTATACCTTTTAATAAACTTTGTGACAGCTAAACGTACTGCCATGTTTGGAATTGTTTTTGTTTAGAATTCGAGTAAAAATTGAAATAGAATTAACGAGAATTACATGTTTTAAATGTTATATTTGTATATTTTATGATTTCTTATATTTTATGGTATACTTGTATGCGTTTATCGATAGCAAACATATAAAAATCTAGCCTAAGTAATGACAGTGCATTGTATTATTAGAAAAACTATTACAAACTGTTACACTTACCCCGAGTTTCTCTTTTATATTATTTATACGTATGCGATTGGTCTATAAAAAAATATACCTCGTGTTACATTTTTTTATTATTAGTAAAGTATCAAAACTAGTTGACCCATGTTATTGTTTTGTAAAAAAGTTACTTTGAATAATGGCGTATTCAAAGTTATTCTTCAGGGGATTGGTACTCTTACAAGGGATGTTTTATTGTATCGAAATGTTGGATTAATAATAATCGATAATGAAATTCTTATAAAACACTTTATATGACTAACTTATATAATGACTGTTATCGAATAAATGCGTACGAGTTGCGATATTGCATTTTATTGTGATTAACTTTTACTATAGATAAAGTGCTTGTCTGTTTTAAATATTATGGTAATATGATTTTCATTCGAATTACGGAATAATTAATTGATATTTCTACCTGTTGTATTTTCATAGCCCGTACTTAACAGTATCGACATTTTGTAAATGAGAATTACATAGTTTATCGATTTTACTCTTGCATTATTGATTTTTTTATATATACGACGATTGCATGTAATATTAAATAAAGCAATATTGGGCATTCAAATATGAATATATTTACTCTTTCGATTTTATCAAAACAGTATTAAATATCTACCGATATTAACATTTTTAGAAAGAGTTTAGAAAATTGACATTTTTATATTGATAAAAGGTACTTTGTGAAGCGTACATTTCAATAACATTTGAGTAAAATCGATTCATATTTTAGAATTTTAGTACAAAACCTTGGGCGCCATAAGTTTGTTGTATTATCAATACTGCAATATAATTGTGGATTGTTTGAATTAATTAAGGGGACAACATATGAAATTAATATACTAATTTAGATATTAAGTTTTTATTTCACACATTCGTAGTGAATGTGATGTGCCTATTTATTTCCTTTTTTTTATAATGAAGAGAACTGTATTTAATTAAATTAGTATTAGAAAATCTTTGACAATTAGTAATTTTCAATTATAATACAATAATTTAAAATATATATAGATTTAATATTTTTTTCTTAGTAGTTTTAACGCCGTTTTAATGAATGAATTGTTAATTATAATTACCTATATTGCTTGAGTATGTATATTCAGTAAAGTTTAACTATGATAATTAAATAAAGAGCAAAACTTAAAACAAAATGTTTTGCAATGTTTTTAATAAAAAACAATAAAAAAAAGGTTAGAATATTATTTAAAACAGGTTTCGTAATTACATTGTAGTGTATAAATAGTTAAACAGAAAATAAAATGGCAGCTGTTTCTAGGACTTATTTATACTCCTACTACATCACAATTCTTGATGTGTGAGAATTGATTTACTGACATTATTTTGTTTGGATATGTTTTATAATAAGTTGAATGTGCCTGCCTTTTAAACACGTTTCATAAACTTAAAAGGCAAATACGTAGGTTATAAATAGGTAATAAATGTATTTTAAGGAACGTCATAGTTTTTAACGTGTTGGAAACGTTTCTTTTTATATATTAAAATGTACAATTTTCACTATCTATAGAGGCATTTTTAAATATTTGATACGAGCAGTTTGTATGCAGCGTTCTTACGTGAAAATAAATGCTAAAATACGAAATGTTGTTTTATTTAATTAAATTAATTTTTCCACGTGGACATGCACAATGTAAACTATTGCAAGTAACACTAAAACTCGTTAGTTATTAAAAGCCTATAACTGTACTAGGAATCAAATCATCTGTGCATCACATAAATACTGCGTATCATCTTATGATGTTACTAACAGTTAACGCTAAATGCAGACAATAAAAAAATAATAATCAGAGTGCCATTGTGTGTACAACAAGGTAACTTTATCAGCCGAGTCATTTTGACGTTTTAGGGAGTCTGTCGTTATTTCGAGTTTACATTGTTATTGTCTTGTGTGCAACCTGAATTCAAGGTACTGTGCTTAGTATCAGCAGTCAGCACCAATAAATCTTTTTTTACATATACATTATACATTTTTTATACGTTAGTTCAGCTATTGCAATGAAATAAGTTTGTCGATTAATTTTGATGCGCTTGTAGAAAGGGCCGGGTTTCCATATAGGCTAACTACAGATCAGGCCTCAAGAAGGGCCTTGATTCGAGTTGTTAGCGAGACTTGGAAGGGCCCCATAAGTTGAATTGCTTAGGACCTCTTTTCATTAGAAATCGGCTCTTGTACATATTTCTTTAGCTTCAGTCATGAGCTGAATTTCATTGTAATTTGTGGCTACTCTCCTTTTTTTATATTGCGCAGCATAGTGACTCCACTGCACCTGGAGATAAGTACCGTATAGTCCAAATCAGCGGCGACAAATTCACTATGTCACCGCTGTCATACTGGCTAAAATCGTGGTGATCACCATTTCGTGACAATAACTCTGACACATCTAGCATTATAACATTTACAGTTGTCCTCTGGAGCCAACGTGTGCATAATTCGACGAATCTACATATGCACGATCTACTGATGGTAAGTAAAATAAATAATGTGTTACCAGACAACCTAATCAAATGTCGAAGTGATTTTTATTTATATCGACCGTGAGAATATATGTTCGATATATTTTTTCATATTGAATAAATATCGAATTCATTTTTTGTATTTGCAGACTTTGTGAACTAGGTGTTATGGGAATTACAGAAGGTGGAAAACATATTGAGTATGGATATTTTATAATAGTACAAATAAATATACTTTAAATCTTACTACAAATTGCTGTATTTCAAAGGTAATTATGAGAGCATCGCCATGAAAAGTTGTTACATATCATTAAAACAATCATATTGATAATACTACCACTTATTTAATAGAGTTCTTAAGTGTAAATTCAACACTATAAGCATATCTAGCAATTTATGCGGATGATCTATTAAAACGCCACATTTTCAATAGCGGTTTATTTTAGTAGAGAGGTACTATATATCAAAGTTAATAGTTATAGCACTACATAACCAAGATTTACCAATTTTACAATAAAAGATAAGACATTCGTTAAATTATAGATAAGATACCCAACTTATGTGATTCAGAGATATGAAATTAAAATACATTTATAAATATCGGACAGTTTGTTAAAATCTTTTATTATTCGAATCCATTCAAATAACTTTAATATGCATCACTACATTTGAAATGACAATATTGACATTTAAGGATTTTGACAAACTGTTTGATACGTGTTTTTATTTTCAAATCAGAAGCTCTGATTATACTTACATATTTATTATCATTATTTTAAAAACAATGGACAGATGCAGAGTGTGCCTTGAATCTAAGCGGAATAGAGGTATTTGTGATATAAAATTTTTAAAAAAGTTGGATGATAAGAGTTTTACTGATGTAATATTATTCTGCTTAGATATAAAGGTAAACATCTCCCATTACAACTTTTATTTATATAGTATGTAATTTATATATTAAAAAAAAATTAATATATGTTATGAAGATAGGTTTAAGTTTTTAATTTAGAACCTGGTTGGAATACTTGGTTGTAGCTTTTCTCAACGCTGACTTTTCAAGTTTAAAATTATTTTCAATAAAATATATTGCAACATCTAGTTAAAAACTTCCAATACGGTTGCAGGCTTGACTGCAATCCGCAATTAACAAAGTGCTTCTACTAAAAACTTATAAATCCACAAAATATTTTTTTAAGATCTAGAGATCTTACATATCATAATCTGGGTTAAATAAACTATGGTATTTTATGTTATGTCGGTATCAAATCACGTTGGTAATTTTACATGTATTTGTTAATATTTCTCAAAAAGCCTTAATACATGCTTGATATAAATTGTGCATGGTATAATAAAATTGTATAATATTGTTAATACTACTTTTTTTTTATTAGATAGTACTAAAAGTGAGAAAAAGGCTTGCAAACAGAGCTTACATCCACACATGTTGTAACATTTAAAAAGTTATTAGTATTTGTATTTATATGTAGCGTACTGCCCAGTAAGGGCTTTTATGCACATTAATTACCTTTTTGTCTTCATAACTGGGAGTGCTCTGAGCAAAACAAAGTCTATGTTGAGAAATCATAATTTTATTGTGACACCTTGTATGTAGAACGTCCCAAATAATATATCTATACTATATCATTTTTTATCTTTGTAGATAATGGAAGATTCAAATACAAATAGCAAAATATGCATGAAATGCTATAAAAAAATCATAGCATTTTACAAGTTTAAAACACTAGCTTTGAGGAATGATATTGAATTAAAATCTGAGGACCTCACATACATGAATGAGGTGGACTATCACAGTGATGAAATGGGTGTTAAGTTAGAAGCTATGTCACTAAGTGACAATGAGGAAATTAAGGTCAAAAGTGAAGAACAGTCACAGGACTACCAGTCAGATGATGAGCTGCTTAGTGTAATTAAAAGTATCAAATATGACAGCTTCACACAGGAATCTGAAGAGAATGGTATTTATTTTATTATATTATAATTAATGTCTCAAATATAATGAGAATTAATTTAATATTAACATCTTTTATGATATCCAAAGTTAATGCTATGGAAACTTTACTCATATTAAAGACAAGCTGTGTAAACTTGTAAACCATATTAATATTCCAAGTGCCTACTATTTTTAATTTTAAGTATTCTCAGTCTATATCTTGTTTAAATAAAATGTATGCATTATTACCTTGAAAGCCGTGACAAATACAATACAGCATACAATAGTTATAATGGTGGTACTATAAAATGAATCATGTTTTGAGATTGACTTGTGTATACCATATCATAAACAGACTTCCTAACTATCATCACAGATATGTCTGCCAATTATTTAGCAATTTATCATTGGACTACATTATTGTTGCATGCTGCTGCGTTTAGCATACAACACAATGATTTTAACCTTCTAATGCTGGTGATACAGAAATCTTTTGTGTATAGATTGTAAAATTTTATTGGCGAGTTATTACCATGTAGATTCTATTTTTTTAAAGTTTGTATATCAGGAAATACTTTCTCATTGGGCATAAAGTATATGGGAGAAATCTAAACCAATCATGTAATAGAATGCCTGATGGTTAGCCCTTAGTAAAAATAAAAATAAAGGACCTGGTATTTTTAAAATACTTTTAGATATAATTTTACTACATTCATTAAATTCTATTGCAAAAAAGTGGTAATTTGAAGGTCTATTGTTTGTGATGCAATACATCAGTGATGCATATTTAATTCTTAGGGATAAGAAATCAATATTACCAATGTTACACAGTGATCCATTTGAGCATTTACATTATGTATTAAACATTCATGGTTTGTTGCCGTAATATGAAACTAAAATAACAAATTGAACCATTCTTGAAATATTACAACAAACAACTGTTTCCTAACTAAACAATTATGGAGTGTAACATCTCAAGTAGGTCTGAAAATTTCTAGTAAATTTGTTAAACACTGGCATATAAAGTGTTCTAAATGAGTCCCGAAGTTTAATATCTCATTGTAACTGGATTCAAAAATGCTTTCTTTTTGGAAACACAAAATTTTGGTTCAATTATAATTCATACAATAATAAAAAAAGGCATAGATAATAGGCAGCTATAAATTAAGACTCTAAATTAGGTTTTTTACATTTGTAGTTTAAGCACTGGAGGTTTATCATGAACAGAATATGTACGTAAATAAAATTTTACAGAACCAGTCAAAAGAGGTAGAGGAAGACCTAAGAAAAAAAGGTTGAAAGAAACTAACTCCACTACACCAAAACAAGTCTGCGAAGAATGTGGTAAAAGTGTGAAGAATCTGAAGGAACATATGCAGAGACATCTACCTGCTGACAGACAGAGGCGAATACAATGCGATAGGTGTGATAAAACATTCTCTTGTCATAGTGCCAAGTATAAACATGTCAGAAGAAAACATCTTGGTATAAAACTACATTGCAAAGCTTGCAATAAAAGTGAGTATAGATATAAAGTCTCTTCCAGCAGACAGATCATTGCGAATTGACGATGGCAAAGTTGGCTGTGCCTGGACACTGTGTCTATGGACATTGCGGTGAACAAAAACATTGTGATGAAACCATAGCATGGTGATAGCGATCTTTCTAATGCCTGCCTGGCTAGCTACCACTCTTATGTTGAAAATCTGCTGCTTAGTAACTATAGGTGTGTTCCGGCAATTTTATAGCCAGTCCTCTTTTAGGTTTAGTGTGTCCACCGTCTTGGGCCACATGTTCATTTGCAGGGATTCTAACTCACATCCATTGGAGACGGCTTCCATACACACTATTAGCTGAGCCATCGTCGCTTTAAAACTTGTTGCTGATATAAAAAAAAGAGATTTACGGAACATTGAGAATCATCACTTTCAAGTATCGAAATATGCCTAAACGCGTTTTTGGATCTTCGCTCTCAATTTTCGTATGGTTACCGAATTTTCACCTAAGAATTTTCATTAAAAAAAAACTGGTAACATTCCAGTGGTAACAAATCTGAAACAACATGTACTAGTGGTGCACAACACGGAGGATTTACCTTATGAGTGCATTGCTTGCCAACGCCGGTTCATATCCAAGTCCCGGCTCGACCAACACCTGTCTGTCCATACGAAGGACCGGCCTCATGAGTGCACCACATGCGGGAAGAGATTCCGCACGAAACCCAGTATGTTACTACATATGTAAGTCGATAATAAATTATTTTTATATATAAGGAGTTTTCACTTAAAAAACCTAATATTTTTGATTTTTTGTCCGTTACAAAATTCCTCACAAATTTAGCCGGAGTAAAAATTTAATTAGCGTTAGTTTTCTCTCGATTAGATTTGTTAAAATATATTGGGGTAAAAATAAATCATTGGTACAAAATTTCTCCTTGTCTTAATGAAAAAAAATATTAATTTTATAACAACTTAATTTTATATTACAGACGTCAAGTACATGATAAAGAGAAAACGCACTTATGTCAATTTTGTTCGAAGAGCTTCTTCAAGAAATATCATTTACAAGTGCATTTGAGGTTAGTAAATATATAAGTGGAATCGGGTGGTTATTTTTGTATCACGGAAGTAAATATTAACTAAGCACATAGCTTTATTTGTATATCATTGTTTCGATGCTCGCAGTAACGTACTTTATCCCCTTTTATAATATTGTCTTTACTGACACTTGTAACGCTTTTATATTGTCATCTCAAAACTTAAAACTTTATTACTCAAAAGAATATAGTTCACTTAATATAAGATTAAAAATTGTAATAATAATAATATTCAGTAATTTCTTAAATATATTCTTGACCTAGTTTTAAATATATTCAACATCTCCGATTTCCTCAGGTCTGTCGGTAGTTTATTAAATAGTTTAGCGCCCTCAAATCTAATATTTTTTATGCCATACTTTTCAGATCTTGCTTTAGTTATTATTAGCTTATTTTTGTGATAGATTATAAAAATATTGAAGGTTTTAGCTTGAACTTTAACCTCGAATAACTTTTAAACGATTCGACTAAGCAAGAAATCACATTAGATCTATTATATAGATCGTTTAATTCCCTACAAGTATATTATTTCAAATTCACTGCACGATAATTCGTCTGAAAGCACTACAATTCCAAATTTAAAAAATCCTGCTTTATTGAAATAAATTATTAAAAGTCACGATGAGCCACCTTTTAGTATTAATTTTATAGTTGAAACTTTACCAGAATTTTTTTTTGCATTTTGGACAATATTTCTATGGTAACTAAATAAGGGGTTCTATGGCCCACCCGAATATAGATATATGACTTCAGTTGTGTATTTCCATACAGGAGTCACACTAAAGAGAAACCGTACTCATGTCCACAGTGCGGAAAGTGTTTCGCATCTACCACTATACTCAAAAACCACCAACTGATCCACGGCGATAACAAAATGTTCAGTTGTACGCTGTGCGATATGAGTTTCGTGAGGAGTGGGTAAGAGTTAATTAATACTACTTTTACATTCTATGTAAATATATATGTGGGAATGGACAAAATTATTGCAAAAGAGTAGTGGCTGAAAAGACTTATGTCCTCAGTTACAGTTATAAAAAAATATTGTTAGAATTACTTTTTTTTTGTTAATTAAGATGGAGAAAAGCTGTTGTGTGTTGTGTAAATGTTCTGATTATATATTGTTTCACTAAGAATTAAAAGTATTTATATTCCATTGTGTTATCACTTAATTCAATATATATAGCGATAATAATTCGATTGCTTGCTCAAGCCTACTCAGCCTGATGGTAAATTCGCCACTGAGGTATTCGGTTCGTGACGCCTCATCAATAGCACGTCTATTATATTTTAAGACGCGTTAATACATATTTACCATTTAAATCAGTTTTACAGCGATGTTACAGTACTTAGAAATAACGGTAGCACAATTCAAAAGCAATGCTCGGTAAATTAGAAGAACCACTGTGTGACATCGTCAGATAGTAATAAAACTTTGTTATGAAATCGTAGCATGGTGGTAGGCCATTTTCTAATATCCATCTGGCTACCTATCACCCTCATGTTGAAAATCTGTCGGCAAATAACAATAGGTGTGTTCCGGCAGTTGCACTTGAGAGCCAGTCCGTCCACTAGGCTAAGCATTCCCATTACCTTGGGCCACATCGTCAATTAACATCAGATCAGACTGTGGCCATAACACTAAGCCTGTAAAGATAATCTGGAAATCGCAGTTAACAGAGTGTCGCAGGAAAATCATTTTTTTTTTTTTATTCTTAAGGTTTTAGCGTTATGGCCGTAATCTCACCTGATCTTAAGTGACGATACGGCCCAAGTTGGTAGACACGCTAACCTGTGGAGGAACTGGCTCTCAAGTGCAGCTGCCGGAACACACCTATTGGTACTTGGCGGCAGGTTTACAACTTGAGGGTGGTAGCTACCCAGGCGGGCATTAGAAAAAGCCCTACCACCATGCTATATGGTTTCCTCACGATATTTTCCTGCACCGAAAGCTCAAGCTCATTGTAGGTGCTTGGGTTCGAACCCACGTCCCTTGACGCGAAGTCGTGCACACTACCACTGAGCTATCATCGCTATAAAATTGGCAGGCATAGACAGTGAATACCTTCATCGAATCCTACCAATTATATTATTGGACAGTGACTTCAATTAATTTTTATTTCACTTTAATTTTCCTGCGATATCGAACATGTGCCGGATCAAAAAGATTTTTTTGTAAATCGAATAAATCTACCTCGAAATATAAATCGATTTTATATTGTATAGTTCTCAATACAGCAATGTTTGTTATTATATAGATATCTGCGCAGTCACATGGTGTCCCATACAAAAGAGAAGCGTTACCCTTGTCAGTATTGCGACGTGAAGTTCCACCGGTCGGATCACCGCAAGCGGCACGAGTACACCGCCCATCAGCGGCATCTAGCTATTAAAACCGACACGTGACCATAAACCATCTCTAATAGGTAGGTACTTATTAGGGATGTTACGGAGCTTTGACCCCGATTCCGAAAGGTCGGAACTTCCCTTTAATTGTACACCTCCAACTCCGACTTCGACTTCGGTACTTTTCAATCGGAGTTTATAACCGAGATCGCAATACAAGTAACTGCGGCTAGAATAAATAAGTCCAAAATTTAACTTGTAGTTCAGGAAAAGTAATTGATTCCCTCAAGTTTTATGGAAGATACCAAATTTCGTCGCTTGTTAAAATTCCTGAGATCGAATAATATTAATATAATTATATTTTATTTATTTATTTAACACATCTGTTTTCTTCTCTACCTCCGTTTCGCACCTGACTCCGATAAAGCAGATTATAAACCTCCGGTTCCGACTCTGGCTCCGGTACACTCACCTCCGTAACATCTCTAGTACTTATCCAAGGGTCACAGACCACATGTGACCAACAACCTATTACATATAATAAAATTGTAACTGAACCAAATTTATGTAACATTTTTTTTTTAAAGTGAAAGCGTTGGACACTTTTGGGATGGGGTCAAAGCACTGAACTCAAGCAAATTTGATGGTCAGATACAGATACAGGTGTGTATATGTGTGTGTATGTATGAAACGCCTGTACCTGCGACTTTTTGTGAAACTAAAATTTTATTTAGTAATTTTTGCTCGTTTTTCTAACATTTTTCAATGCAATGGAAATGCAACATAAAGCCTTCCTCAATGATTTCCTAAACAAATATAAAAAAAAAAAAAACAGCCGACTGGTAATTCCTAAGATTAGCCCATTTTAACAAACTTCTCCGCTTTATAATATGAATATAAAGTTCTTTTTTTTCAATCAATTTTTTTAGGCACATGGGGCACTTTTTGGATGGGGACAAAGCACTGAACCCGATTAACACTCAGATATATAAATACAGATATGTGTCTTCTAAGTTTAGCAAATATTGCAAAGAAGTTTTTATTTCTGACCTGCAGATCTACAACTGACAGTTTTTTTTATTTATGTTCGTGGTATACTCCGATATCTACTTGGACGTCAAGAACATATTTGTAATAATCTCTTCCCTTGTACGCGTGTCACATTGAAACTATTAGATTAATTTTGAAATTTCACAAATGAAATATAGAATACTGTTAAACTCATAAAATGAAAGGGTTCCTCCGGGATAGGGAATAAAACGTAAGGGATTGATTTGTTTGTTAAAGAAGGTTTTACGTTATCGCTGGACGAGATAGCTATAGAGATACAGGATAATTGATAGTACTGCTCCATGAAAGAAATGAGATTTCTTTAAAAATACATTGTTTAGATATTTGATTGACCAAGGCATTACTTTGCAATATCCATCATTAAATGTTGAAGTTGTGTAAACCTATATTCCTTTGCACTTTCGCTTGGAATTGATTGGCCGGTGAGACGTTTTATTTTGTGGCAATACAATACATGCTAACTGTAGCTAGTAATATATATTTATTTTATTCCATGTGTGTCACAGATGGGTTACCAATGAAACTAAAACTAAGTAATATATTAATCTGTATGAATATATAAATACGTGTCCACCAAACTCAGGGTAATATTCTTAGAATTAAAATAATGTTTATTATAAAGTTGACTGTAAAAAATTGTTACCGACTGTCAAATATATGTGAATCGTTTGTTTTAACAAAATTTGTTTGATTTCTATTTCTTGTTTGTTTGTTTGTCTTGTTTGATTTGATTTCTAATTCCTACTTAATTAATCATTACCAACGGGTAGTAAACTGTTCGTAATAAAAATTCTTGCGACGCCCCTTATAAAGCTTTCTTTTGATGAGAAAACAACGTGGTAGGTTTTTTTAATCAAAACTACACGTGCCTTAAGGTGGTCTAAGTTATTTATTTCGTAAAATCATGTTCCTACTATTTTCATTGATAAATTTTAATTAATATATTTTTAATAGCTTGGTATATTCTTTCAATTAAGCCCATGTATTGTCATTTTACTCATGTTTTTTGGGTTTTCTACACTTTCTTGAGGCACACGCGTGCCAAAATAATACTGGTGTTTTAAAAAAAAAACATTAGTATTTTCTCATCAAAAGGAAGCTTTTTAGGTGACGTTGCAAGATAAGAAGATTCTTTGTTACGACCAGTCTTACATAGAATTGCTTTCCTCTTACGCTATAAGTGACGCCGTTTATTGATAGAAAAACTAATGAATGGAAATTCGAGCTTGTAGCAATGATGGCTTAGTAGTATTCGTTGATCTACGTATGTTTGAATCTCGGTACTTAGTTTGTCTAAGGTTTCTAAAACTAGATTTTTATGTGAAATATTAAAATTTGATGGTACACTTGACGTAATGTGTATCGGCCGATGTAAAAATTGCATTTATATAGTGTTCTCTCTACTTTAAACTGTCTTATTTGTTGTTATGAAATATAAATGTTTTCTATATTTTAATACTTTGACATTGAAAACTGTTCTATTAGTTTCGTAAGAAATCATAATCTTGTTTCGTCATATTTGAATGTACAAGAAAAGTCACAAAAAAAAACTAAACGATTCAAAATACCCAAAGTATATTCATACAAAATCGACACTGTAAATATAAGACACACGACATCAAATATAAAATTCTAGTTCTATGGGCAGAGCGGTTTTTCGGCAACATTTTCCGAGCTCTCTTCCTCGACGATACAGTCGCCGCCCTCCTCAGTGAGTTGCGGAGAATCGTCCGGCGTGAATATGTTCAGGGTGTTCGATATCACTTCGAACCTATCGTTTAAATGTGGGTACTCCTCGCTCAGTTTCTCCACGATGTACCTGATGCGGTCGTTGAGGGCGCGCGCCTGTTTGTACTCCGCCAAGACGGTCGCCTTCGGCTTCCTGACGCGAACCGACTGTCGCTTCACCGCTGTACTAAGTTCGTTACCCAGTCGCTGGCTGCGGACGACGCGTTCTAGAAGCTACCAATACCGAAAACGATATCTATGACTTTCTGTTGCAACTTATTAAACATGCCTCGTGATGTAGCCTTACAAAGCACAACTATAGAGAGAAGTTAAACTTTTCTGTGATAATCTTATTTTTTTAGCATCTGCCATAGAGACACGTTTTGGTGAAATTTATCAGTTTTAATTGGTACCAAGTAATGGTAGGCACAGATAATTAAAAAAGCTGATGTCCAAATCATCATTAGCCTACGCCTCTATCATTTGTCTGCCACGTTAGCCTGCACTCCTATCAACTGCCGTGTGAACACTACCTAATTTCGAAAGCCAATAAGTCAAAATACTGAAACCTCTAATAATAATCTCGTCCTACCGTATATTGCAAAGTGTTAATACTAAATGTAACTTATTCTTGTTCTCTACAAAACTACTTTAAAAGTGATATAATGTAAATACTTTCCTTCTTCAAATAAAAGACACTGTAAGTACTTACGTATTGTTTCTCCCGATCAGTTTCTCGGCACTCCTGGATAAGCGTAGCTATCCGTTCTTCTAGTTGCGAATTCAGAGCGTTCGTATCAGCAACTTCACGATCTAGCCTCTCCTGCTCCTTCTGCAACTGCTCCAAATGTGCACGGGCTTCGGCCAAATCCTAAAGAATAAACAAATATCCTTGAAAAGAGATCATTGTATTACATCCATAAAATATAAAAAAAAAACACCCGTGTTACTTTCAATAAGTACTATATAGTTGCTAGAGTTCCATGGAAAATAACGATTAAAACGCGATAGAGTTACCAATGGTATAACAAGCATCAATATAATATGCTAATCTTGTAAAATCAAGTGGGACTAAAACTCGTTTTTCACCATATATCTATAATAAAATTTAATCACAGATTACTTCAAACATTTAGTATTAAAAATAACCTAAAACAAGCTTTGTCCTTTAGGTTTTATACCTTTTATTTCAAATTACTTATTACAGCCAAATCTGTTTACATTATGTGTATTACACACTCGTCATCAAGAATTATTACCATTTCATAGCTACAAAAGAAAAGGCTCGTTGTGTTTTATCGTCTGTAGCGTGGTAAGCATTTATAAGAATTATTTAAATCTAAGCCATCATCAGACATTCACCTGAATATCTACGGAGGCACAGCCCCACAGTAGCACCCATCGGTCCTATATCCCATACATTTTTTTTGCTTACGTTTGCAATTTGCTGCAAAACCAGTTCCTCTAAAACTACATGTTTGCTGTATTTTGTGGATTTTGAATGGTCTCTCAGCTAATGTGTTTTACTCTTGATTATATTGAGTCATTAAAATGAGATGACAGAAAGATATTCAAACGAGTTGACATCACATGTATGACTGTCGTTAAATTTCGTTTCTCCATTATTCGCCGTCAGTATCGTACTCAACATCAGGTATTCTAAAAGCAAGATTTAATGTATGCCAGGTTTCCTTGTTCTAAATGTATAAAAACCAAGATATGTATAAGGTATATGAATGTACCACCTTGGTAACTCGAGCCACGTCGGCTCTGGCAAGTCTCAGTTTGTGATGGTAGACAGACTGCGATGTTTGACCGGAATTCCCGTGGGCCTTCTCAACAGCAGCGGTCGCACGGCTCTTCTCCATCGCCGTGTCTCTTCGAGTGACGTACAGCGCTAGATCTTCTGCTAACTTCTCTCCCGTACGACGGAGCTGTTCTCGACGCACCTGATAAAAACAGATATTTATTTCCCGCCATACTATTTTATTATAAGATATTTAATATATTAGAATAAGTAACAATATCCAAGGAAAAAAAGGCACCCTATTAAGAATGAAAATGAATAGATATGGCAATGGAAGAAGGAAAAAGACACGAATGGGCTGTGTGAGGAATTACATATATATAAAAATTTGGAATGTTGAGATTGCAGCTGATAGAAGATAGTGGAAGAGGAAACTATGTAACGACCTTGCGACTTCTTAAGGGCTCATTTTCACTGGTGTTAACTCAGTTATTATACCGTATGCGGTCAGTCCAGAATACGGGCTATCGACTAATGAAAGTAATATATCTATATATGGCATGCGGGTATTCCCCGCACACGGCCTAACATCCAATGTTACTTGACTTACATTATTACTCGTCTATAACATCTATTCATTCCCACACTTTCAAAAGAAATGCGCGGTGAAGAATATCGACTCTATCTATATATCTATCAACTAATGAAAACGGTTATCGCATGCTATCCCTATGGCATGCGTGTATATAAATCTCCCGCACCCCGAATGCGGTCTGGAACGGCCAATTAAAATGAGTCCTTAAGAAGATGTAGGTAATAATCTTCATGAATAAGTCTATTTCAGTTTTTACACTAGTACCCATAAAGTTAAGTGGTCTATTAGGGATGTTAAAATTAAAAAAAAGGTTCTGTAAATATTAATAGTAATTAAAATATGTAATGGTCGTTTTCATACCTAAAAAAACACTCTGTCGAGTTAACATAGTAACTTTCATTCCAGAGGTATTACGAATAGTATACTACTAAATACTTTACTACTCACTACATTAAAATAATACAAATGACTTATATTACTTATTTCAATGCGTTACTTATTAATATTTGAATATGATTTCTTTTACACTAAAAACTAGGCAATAAAACAAAAATATCTTAGTTCCGTTGTGAGTTAATGTAAATTTCATGAAACATAAATTGCTGCTATTGACATTACCATTCTAAATTAGGTAATTGAATTTTGCTTTGAGAATTATTCAACTACATCGATAATCTTGTAATTCAATTATGGTTACAAAATACCAAAAAGGTTTTATCTTCCGTAGATTCATAGGCTATATACAGCATAACTTTAGGATACCTACTATTACATAAGTAAGTGGAATTAACATTAATTTTCATAAATTACATCTGAAACTTTTAATTTACTGTCGTAATTCTGGATTTTATTATGTTTACTTCATATAAAATGAATTTATTTGGTTTCCATTTTTTTCTTTTATTAGCCTTATACACTTTCGTTATTGTTTCGGTGCAATACATAGAGGTACCTTGTTATTTCAGTCATACAATAATCCTTCAACATTTTTCTTCATTCTAATATAGTTTTATTTTTCCATATAAATGGGCTATTATGGAAATAAACTTAATATCTTGCCATTAAAATTTCTAAACCTTTATTCTTTTCTTTATTATAAAATAAAGATAACACCACCATAGATACCATATCATTTAAATATAGAGAGAAGTTTAACCTTAATGAAGCTTACTGCCAATAATAATATATTTTGCTAGTTCATAATTATTCTTACCTCCATTCTATGTATCTCCGTTCTCATCTGTCCAATCTCGCCGGCAGCCGACTTCGCAGTTTGCATATCTTTCTTTAAATCCAAAGCTAATATTCCCTGATAAAATAACAGTATTAAATTAGTTATATATCAACAATAGCAACATTTTCACATTCTGTTACTTTAACTTTAATAAGGCTCAGAAAAAGACATTTACTTGAATAAATCCATATGTTTTACCGGTGTAACTCGTAAGCGTTAGGTAATAAAATTGTTGCCTTTGATTCTATACAATTCATACTAATCAGCTATAAATTATAAGGTGTCAAAATACCTAAGGTGACTTGGATTAGAAAAAGTATTTCAATCTATACTAATAAATAAAATTGAAGTGTCTATTTGTAATATCAACATAAGATATTATTACTAAATGCATATGAAAGTATATACGATACTTACATATATGAACAAAATCAATTTTGATATTGTTTGCCTTTCTATTTGTTCCGGCTAATCTCCGAAACGGTTGGACCGGTTTTAACCGAACTTTCGCTGGCAGATAGCTATGTTACAAGGGATAATTTAAACTAGATTTATTTAAGAAAAAAAAAAATAGGTTTCTTCGAAATAAATAACCTTCATTCCCATGCGAAGTCGCGGGCACTGTTAGCGCTCCATAAAATAAGTGATAAATAACATTACAGCATCTTCCTGTCTTCATAAGTAATTGAATAAATCAGTGCCATTTAGAATTCAGACAAAATATCCGGTATTTAAAAAGTCGCCATGAAAGAACCACATAAAGATACCTACGTCAATCCTTACCTACACCTCTTCTCCGGTTTCATTATAATTATATACGACCAAAACCTGGAAAACCATTATTCAAACTGACCTTTCTTTGCCATATGAGGGCCTCCCGTTGGACGCGATCAAGTTCTTGGGTTAAATTTATCTTTTCCTTGTCCATGGCCTCTATTTCATCTTCTAATTGGATGATTTCGGTTTCTGCACCCTGCAAAATGAAACATTATTTTCATACAAACACTAGATATGTTACCCAGATTTGAAAAAAACGTGTAATTATAAACAGTGATGTTTGTAAACATGTAAGAGTATATTTCAACTGACTATTGGAGTCCAATGTACCTATATAAAAAATTTATAAAATACTTACCAGGATTTAATACTTATTATACTTAATACTAGATTATTATAAATTGTAACAATATGTCGTTACCTTAAGGTTAGCGGCGTAGTCGTGTGTAATGGCCGCGTTGGTCCGCTGAGCTTCATTGTTGCGCTCGGCAGCCTCCTTGCGTGCTCGCTCCAACACCTCAAGTCGACCTCGCAACTCCCGCAACGACCTCTCAACTCGCGTCCGTTCCGCGAATACATTTTCCGACTCCGCCTGAATTCGCACCGACTTTTGTTCGCAGATTTGGATCTCTACAAGATTTTGATCCATGTAGCCAATTAAATACAATAAGATATCGTGTTTTTATATGACTCAGAGCTTAATACGCTTAAGTCCTACTTTTACCTATACGAAATATCTCAGGTGTAGGATATTTTTTTTAATGGATGAGGGAGAAAAAGAGCAACCGTGTCACCTGATGGTAAGTCGACACTCATGGACACCCACAACCAGAGGAATCGCAGGTGCTTTGCTGGCCTTTATAGGAGGATCTGGCTCTCAAGTGCCACTGCCGGAACACACCTGGTGGTATTTGGCGGCAGATTTTCAACTTGAGGGTGGTAGGTAGCCAGGCAGGCATTAGAAACAACCCTACCACCATGCTATGGTTACCTCACGATGTTTTCCTTCACCGAAGGCTCAAGTTCATTGTAGGTGGTTGGATTCGAACTCACGTCCCATGACGCTGACGCGCTATCAAAAAGATATCTCTAACACCAATGTTCCTAACTTATGGCTTATACTATATCCCTCATTATAGTACGAATAATTTACCATAAGAATTTAATAAATATATATCACATAATCTTTACCGAGGATGATGTTAATAATTAACACTAATGTTTATTTAAGTGGGGGTGTCCGGCGGAATCTTGATTTGTTATTTTTATTTTTATTCATATACGTAGTTATTTCGTCCTATATTGTGTAATATAGGTGATATTTTACGTGTAGTGTAGCTGAAGAGCATTAATGAAGTGAATTATGAATAATGATTCGGAACATTAAATATTAATTGCCATAAAAACTTCCAAGAGACTTTCAACAAGGGAGTCACCGTCTTGTTGAAGATAGTTTCATCTGCCCCAAATACCCAAATCTTATCACTTGAAAATGAAAGAAATAGTTTCTAAAGAGTACTGAATTGCCAAGAATAAAATGAAGAAATTTAAGTGTAGGTATACAGCAAATGGATCCCAAGTCACCAATGATGCTAAGTGAATGAGTCCTGCAGTATTGATTTTCATTTCAAACTCAAAATTTCATTTTATTACTCGGGAGACATAGATTTTATTCACACTACATTCTCATCTGTACTAATATTATTAATATGAAAGTGAGTTTGTTTATGGTTGTTAATAATCTGATGGTAGTAAACTAAACTAACGTTTTTTAATAAGATTAATATCTGTAATCATCTTATGATGTTGTTCAGTGAGTTTGACCACGTGTCCTTGCAGCCGCAGCCACTCGTGCTGCATACTCTCCGTGCGTTCACGGAGACTCTTTATCTTTTGCTCCAGCTCTTCGATGCGTCGTTCTTGCGGTGACTTTAACTAAACAAAATATTAGTGCATCATTTTTTACTATTTTAAATACTAAACCATTTTTTTGTATAGTTTATAGGTTTAGCATTATGACCATAATCGCACCTGCTCTCAAATGACGCTAAGGCCCGAGTTGATGGACACGCTAAAACTGTGGTGAGACTAGCTCTCAAATCCAACTATCGGAACATAGCTATTAGTATTTGGCGGTAGATATTCAACTTGAGGGTAGTAGCTAGCCAGGCAGGCATTAGAAAAAGCCCTACCACCAACTATGGTTTGATCACGATGTTTTCCTTCACCGAAACCAAGTTTATTGTAGGTGGATTCAAACCCACGTCCCTTGATACGGCGTCCGTACACACTAATGGTATTCCACTGAGCTATCATCGCTTCAAGTCTTCGCTATTTTTTCCATAGTAATGAAGCTTTATGTAATTTATTACACATACAAAAACATTCATATCCTTAACATTATAAGAGTTGTTATTGTTATGATGAATATAGACTATACATTATTTTCATAACTTAATAAAACCTTTGACGATTTTGTTAATGTCTTTGGTAAAGTTTTTGTTAATTAATTTAGAAAAAAGTTTTGTTCCGCTAAAAGCAAGTACTTAACCCAGTTAAGTTTTAATTTTATGAAATTAAACATTTGTTTATTGAAATCTTATTTACTGTAAGTATATTAAACTAATTACACGGTAAGTCGTATAAGGGATTAGGGCAATAAGTCACTCATCAGGATATCTTTAAAATTACCTGAAATATATTCGTATCACAACTCAGAAGCTCATTAAGAATACATCATAGATGAGGTTTTTGTGGACAAAATCGACGAAATCAAGGAAACGTATTGGGAACAATTGTAGCAAAAATGTACAGATAGCTTGCTAATTATAAAAAAAATTACATCAAATATTTCCTTCAAGGCATTGTACTTCTTCGTGATTATATCCAATTCCCTTTGCTTCCTTGTGATAACGAGAACTCTATCATCATATTTCTCCTGAAGCTGGTCCATCTCCTTTTCTTTTGCTCTCACTTTGGACGAATTCTCCTCTTGGATCAACTTATTATTCGCCTGCCTGTTGCGATGGATCTCTATGTCGAGCATCATTTTTGCGTGCTGGTTTTCCATTGCCACTAGTGATATTTCCTATAAAAATTTGATAAATTTCAAATAAATTAAACATTAAGTAGTGTGTACGGATGCCGCGTCATAGGACGTGACTTCGAATACGTGCATTGAGCCTGAGCTTTCTTAAAAAAAAATCATTGTGTTGAAACAATAGCAGGATTTTTCTAATGTCAACCTGTGTAACTACCACCCACAAGTTAAAAATCGGTCGCCAAATACCTATACGTGTGTTCCGACATTCGCACTTGAGAGCCAGCCCTTCCAATTGAATTAGCGTGTCCACCATCTTGGGCCACATCTTCACTTAAAACATCAGGTGAGATTTGGGCCACAACGTTAAATCTATTAAGTCTAAAAAAAACTTAATTCTTATTCTTTACAGATGTTTTAATTAATTCAATTTTTGATTATTATAGTTTTGAACTACAACTGTAGTTTCTAATAAAAAAAAGTCTTTGCAATATTTTAAACTATCAAATAAAATAAAAAGATTTTCGTGTTAAAACGATGCAACGGCAATGGCCTTATTTAAAAAATATGCTTTACAGGTTATAAAGCATATTTTCTTATTTATGATCTTTTTTCTTACTTATTGTATTTCTATGAATTACTTTGGCTTAACTGCAACACGGCTAAGTACTCTACTTGGTAATTAACAAAGTACAACGCAAAACAATGGCAAATACCGAGAGGACAATTAACCCACCACGAATCTAGCTGCAATGCGGCCTGTAAACCTCTCAACATCTAAATATACAGCAGTCGATGTGAGGTCGCATTTTTATTTATAGTTAAGGTTTCGCGTTATAGCTATAACCTTATGTGACGATGCGGCCTAAGTTGGTAGACACGCTAAGCCTGTGGAGGAACTGGCTCTCAAGGGCAACTGCTGGAACATATCTATTGGTATTTGGCGACAAATTTTCAACTCGAAAACGACTAGCCAGGCGGAAAAAGCCGTACCACCAAGCTATGTTTTCCACACAATGTTTTCCTTCACCAAAAGCTCAAGCTCATTGTAGGTGGATTCGAACTCACTTCCCTTGACGCGAAGTCGTAAATACTACCACTGAGCTAGCATCGCAATGACCGAAAAGCTTAACGAAACTGTACAAAGTCTGTTTACATTTGTAACAGACTTGTCACTATGTGCGTGGTGGTTGGGACCCAGTCAAGTAAAAATTCCTACTAGCCCCAGCTTAAGAGAACTCACACCGGTTGATCCCGAGAAGTCACACGACTAAACGTGATACTATGACAAGTACGGTGTTCTGATTTACGATGGCCACGGTCCAGTTATGCGCAAATATCATGACCTCGCAAAGTATTTGTATGTATTACACATTTATTCTTAGTATTTAAGTTTATTGAAGTTGGCCAGAGAGAGAAGCACGAATAGTGAAGTGAATAGTGTTGACGCACGTCGAAAAAGTGCCCCTTAAATCTACAATACGTGTCACAAGTCTCAAAATCTACTCGAAGATTCCTTCACCGCAACACGACGAACTGGACAACCGCACGATGAATCCATGGATTGCTAAAAAGTTCGTCTCTCTTAAACGGATTACCTGTTTCCTAGACATCTCGCGCATTTTCTTAATACCATTCGCCATAGATTCCACTGCTTTGTCGTTAAGCAGGCATTCTTGTAAATTCGTGAGTATCTCGTTTTCCAGTTTCAACTTTTGCTCAGCTTTACGCTCGTACTCTTTTTCTGTACTCTTCAATATATTACGCATAGTTTGGTTCTCCTAGAAATGTAAAGCACCTTTTTGAATTATTAGAAATTCTACAAATTTAAATTAATACAGTTTCACACATAATATATATATATATGTGAAGGCAAAAAATTTAAATTGTTTTCTACATTATTTTGTAGTAAGGAAGAAGAAAATGTACATAAGGCACTAATTATTTTTTAAATACCTAGCAATTTAAACGTACTTAGGTATATTACATTCGAAATCGTATACGATACTCTTAATTAAGACATACTGACCGATTTTATCAATTCTTGGTCCCTTTCGCTCATTTCGATCGATTCGGAGAGCTCTGCAATCTGCTTTTCGAGATTTATGCGTTTTACGTCTTCCGCGTCGACTGAAAAAAAAAATCCAAGTAATCTCACGTCAAACTGAACTTTATATCGAATACATAGGTGCATACTTCCCCAACAAACATTCGTACATAAATACCAACGACACGAATTGAAAATATTCTGGTCTTCATCTCTAACGTAAGACAGTGTCATCGTGGCAGTCAGTGTGAGTAACCAAGAGCTGATTAACAAAAATATTGTACTGAGACGAGCTAAAAATCACCAGTCTAAACAAAGCCCTTATAGTTGTTTGCTAGCAAAGAAAACCAAGTCATTAGAAAGATTTCGCACGCGAGAGAGTTAAATGAATTATCTTTTCCATTCGCAAAGATAGTTAAGATACTGTCCTAATTGTAGTCGTATAGTCGCAACTCAATAAAAAGTTCATATCAACTTATACTCACACAATTTAGTAGCGTGTTCGATGTCGTACAGAAGCTTGTCTTTGTTCATTGCAATCTCTTTACCCTTATTCATTTCCTCCATGACTACTTTCTTAGTTATCTCCAAGTTGTTGAGTAAAGTGCGGTAGTTCTCCTGCAGGTTTCTGTATTTAGTAACAAAGTGGTTTTGTACATTCGTTTCTCAATCTTATAAAGTTGTATAGTTAATCGTAATGAAATTAGACATTCATTTCAAATTATTAAGCATTAAGTCCAAACCCTGAGCTTTGGGCTTAGGGTAACATCTTAATAAAATCGTACCACCGTGATAGGGCACTTTCTAATGCCCGCGTAGTTGCCTATAACCCTAAACTTGAAGTTCTACCCTCAAGTTACTTATAGCTGCGACTCGAAACTACAATTGAGATCAATCGCCTCCTCTACTAGAATTATCAGCTAGTTATTCGGTAACATTGTTACTTAACATCAAGTGATTTTTTTGGCTAAAATGTTAAACCTGAAAAGAAAAAACGCGTACACAACCACATATTACAGCAGCAGAACACTTTCAATTTTCTCACACAAATATTTTTAAAGATCAAACACAAAAGTTTAGGGGAATATTAACTGAACTATAAACCGTAAAATGCACGAACCCAATATTAATATGGCATTTGACTATGTAGGTAATTTGACAAGTGTGAAGTAAGAATAGCTATACAAGCAACAAACATAAATACCATGACTCAGAATAATTATTTTTACACAAATAATTGTATTGGGATAGTAAACATGCGTCAGTGAGGCGAACGTGTAAACCGCTAGACCAACCATAGACCTCCTTTTAGTGAAAGTCCAAAAAGCTGTCACCAACAATTTGTAAATCGGTCATGAATTGGCTATAATTCTGCTCAAAAAGATCCATTAATACATAAATTAAAAAACATTATACCTAGCATAGTTTAAAAAAAATACAATTTTGCGAATACTATACAATCATCAAAGGCGTTAATACTGTAATGGACAAAGAAATTTTAATAACGGTAAATTTGCAATTGATAAACAGTTAGGTTAATCTAAAGACTTACTTGTAATCGTCTCTGACGGTATCATATACCTTGTCTCGTTGCTGTATATTGACTAGAACCGAGTTCCACAAACTCACCAGTCGACGCTTATCGAGCTCCAAATCTTCTAGCTCTGTTGCGTAAGCGGTCACCTGAAGGAAAAATTAAACCGATCTATTTACTTTAATATAAGTTGTGGCATAGTAGTGACAGGCCTTAGTACTATTAAGTCGAAAGGCAACGATTTGGCCCGCCACTCAAGACTAACTTAAGTGATGAGCACAGTTGACATTTATATATCTCGGCGTTAAATACATGCACGAACATTACCTACTTTAAATACATAGTATATAAGTTATCTTTTTTTATATAATATATTATATGACTGTAGTTTATGTAACTACATAAGGTGGCAAACAAGCGTACAGCGGATGTAGCTACTACAAGAAAAGTATAAAATGTTTAGTAAGAGGGCTATACATAATTAAAAAAACATAATAAATTAAACAGCTGTTGATTTCTTTATAAATAAATAAAATAATATACAAAGACAAGAGAAGTGAAAATATAAAATGAATAACTCGACACCTACTTTGTCATTTACTTTTTCCATCTCGGCATTTTTAATTTCGAATTGCTTGCGGAACATTTCCAACTTAGACTCGAGCTTCCATACTTCATTATTTAGACCCAATATTATCATATCCTGAAAAAAAGTACTATGTTAATATCAAACCACTTAATGACATTAAAGGAAATTAAAGTAATAATTAGATACCAATTGACGTTTTTCGTCAGCGAGAGCTTTTTTCTCGGCTCTCATTTTATCAGACATGCGCTGGCTGACAGTGAGATCTGATTCTGTCTCCTCCCGCCATGTTTCCAACTGGCGGCAGAGCGTTGTGAGTGCTTCTAATTCTTCTGTCAACTCTCGCTCTGCATTATCATTAAGAGTATTTAACATTTCAAGCTATAAACCAGAGCTTTTGGTGCAGAGTAACACTTTTATATATAGTTATTGTTATGACTAAATATCACCACATGTTAAGTGACTATGTGGCCCAAGCTGGTGAACACGTTAAACTTGTGGAGAGTCTAGCCCTCAAGTGCAACTGTCGGAACACACCTTTAGGTATTTGGTGGTAGACTCTTAACTTTACGGTGGTTGCTAGCCAGACGGACAAAAGAAAAAGCTCTACGACACCAGAAGACTGTGATAATACAGTTGCTTGGTGGCAAGATATCTACTAATTCCAGCCTTCCCTTGAAGGGAAAATCTAGGACCAAGCAGTTATAGGTGTATTTCAAGTATTGCGTTTGAAAACTACTTCTTCTTTCAGAAAGTTACCATCTTGAGTCACATCGTCATTACGCTAGGTGTGTTTGTGGACGAAAGCAAAACGTACGGAATGAAAATGAAAAATTATCCACTGAAACTATTAACATATAATAAGTTTGTGAAATAAATAATTCCTAATAATAAATACATTATTAGAATGTAATCGGGATTGAATTCTTTAGGTATTCTTTACCTTCACATTAATTATATCTTCTATACAGACAACTAAATAAAAACAATGAAAGAATTGGAAATTGAACTAGAAGGGCTCAGATTTTCAGAAAATCTATAACTTTCACTTATTTTAATTAAACATTCAAAGGTTACCGTTGATAATGTCTTGTTCTAGCTTTTCCTTAGTACGTTTGTACTTCTCATTCGACTCATTAGCACGCTGTTCTGCCGCTTCACGCTCCGACGCCCGTTGGGCAAGCGATGCTTCGTATTCCATTATCAACGCCTAAAAGTATTATATACATTACTTAACTTACTTAGTATAAGTCCTTACAATTACTATCGGTTTAAAGTTTATATTGTTACGACAACGAAGGAGGTTGTCAAGTCACATAAACTTAGTTGATCGTTTCTTTCATCCATTTTTCATTGTTGGCCGGTGGACGATAATTTTTTATAAATGCCTAATACCCTATAAGAAGCCATAAGTACAGAAAAAACAAGTAATATACTACAAAAAACGTTACTTTATATTTTATTTATTACTTTTCTATAAGTTTTATGACAATTTATGTTAAGAGTTTTCAACTGAAACTTCTTGTATAAATTAATGCTTAGAAGTTCTCAACCGAAACCTTTTCCTGGCGCAACTTCTGTAATTTTTAAGCGATGACAGCTCAGTGTTAGTGTATACGACTTCGCGTCAAGGGACGCGAGTTCGAATCCACCTACAACGAGCTTCAGCTTTCGGTGAAGGAATACACCGCGAGGAAACCATAGCATGATGGTAAGGCTTTTTCTAATACCCGCCTGGCTAGCAAACACCGTCAATTTGAAAATCTACCGTCAAATACCAATAGGTGTATTCCGGCAGTTGCACTTGAGAGCCAGGTCCTTCACAGGTTTAGGGTCTCTACAAACTTGGGCCATATCGTCCAGATCCTCCATATTTTTTAAATATATGACATTTTTAATTCAATTTTAAAACTAGATTGGTAAAAGAGTTAATTAGTCAATGATTTTGTTAATTACCCTTTGTGAATTAGTGTTATGATCGCTACGATAAATAGCTTCCAGGTCTGTTTCATAAGCTTGCTTGCTCAATCGAAGTTCTTCACGCTGAAATAAAATATTATTTTAGTTAAACATTTATAACATATTATTATTATTTAAAAAAAATATTATCTATTATCGGTATACCATCAGCAAAATTGTATAAATTATAACTATTGAAGCTTATTAAAAAAAGTGCATATCGAAAATACGGAATATGATTTTTACTCATGGTACAATGGTAAAGAACCCCATAATTAGGCCAAGAAGATAAATGTCAATTGCATATAATTATCATAAATATATCAGTCATTCAGTGATAGTAACACAGACAATTAAAAGGTATTACGTATGAAATAGTGTCCCTTTAGAATGTAATAATTATATACTAATTATTTACTAGATTGAGAATCTCTTCTTGGGCAATAGCGTTCTCCTTTTCAAGGAATCGTTTCAAAGTTTCCTGGAACTTCTGCATTAGCGGGTGCGTTGCTTCTAACACAGCTGGCATAGCGCCGATATCTCGTTTGCTACGCCATCTGATATATTTAAAAGGTACATTTTATTCAATATAGAGCATTTTAGTAAATAACACTTTAAGATAATATTACACCAGACGTCAAAACTAACGTTGTTTCACGATAGATAAAAGCGTGAATCAAATCTTTAGACACTCTTTTGAGGCGAAAATAACAGACGAATATATTAATTAATTAATGTTAATCCATCATCAAAATCACTATCACAAGTTATTTGTATAGGAAATTTTAGTTAAAGAAACCAAATTTTCACTACAGTTTAGGTCAGTCTATGACCCGTAAACAAATAGAGTGGTGGGGGAACTATATGGTGATAATAATAAACACGTTAGAGTAACCCTCCTTTGGCTGTCATGTTTCGGAATCAACCAATGTACATTCAATTGCCCAGATGATAATGGGCCGGTGTGGGAGCGACGACCTCTGATAAGTTACTGTTTTCTCGATACTCACCATTGTTTTAGGACTGTACTCTGCTGACCATCATATACAATGAATTGGCTTCTCTATAAAACTATAAAATGAATTCTACGTAATTAATAATCATATTTACTCATCGAAAATTTCTCTTCCTGCCTTCTTGCACCGACATTGGTCGATTGGACAAGCACAACACTTGCAAACGCCACCTTCGAATGTTGGTGTGACGCATTCGCATTCCTTAGGCTCCTGTTAGTAAAATGTAATTAGAGGGTACAATATTTTGAACGGGTTGGTTGTGTGGTATCTTATGAGTCTTCAACATAATATACATAATAAAAAAAGTTTTTGCTAGCGTTGGACATAATACCAAATATATTAAGTGGTAAGAGCTGATGAATAAAGTGTGTGGAATGAGAAAAACTAATTATTTTAACGGATGTAAGCTATTTTGATTGAAATTTGTGAACAATAGAATGTATATAAACAATGTCGTACATCGTCACTTCTAAAGTTCAAGCATTTACTTTAAAATTTTATTAATATACTTTTTTTCAATTTAGGTTCTAGGAAGACAATAAACTTAAAACACACTGATTATAGATATAGAACTATCCCAATAATTAGGAAACAAATGGAAGGAAACTTGACTTAAATCTTGTTTTATACCTACAGAATGTTTGCAGTTAATAATTTTATAATTCCGTGTACATACAATGTGGAGTCGTTTCTGTATAATTATTATTCACATAATGACCTACCCTACAATGTAGACAATAAATCTTTCTTGACATGGCCTTACCTTCACTCTGCTCCAAAATGATAATAGTGGTTTTAATTAGACGGTAAAATCTCTTCGGATTACATTCTCGTAAATATCAAAAACTAATTTAAGATCTATTTGCATTAATGTCACAGAATAATTACATTATTTCCAATAGATTATACCGAAATTTTAAACATATCTCGAAAAATACGCATTACCCTTTTGTTTTCGTGACTCAACCGAGTTCCAATTGTTCTTCAAGAGTCTCACCCACTATCCGAGAGCTTTCTATATGGATGAAAAATAAAAATCGCATGAAATACTAACATGAGGAAATATAATGGTTTCATTTTTGTAGAGCAGGCAGGTTTCTTCATGAATGACGATATCATGCTCGTCCTTACTACAAGCGCAGTGAGGGGTCAACAGGGACTCTGTCGATAATACGTCTTCAGTACAGGGACAAACTTTCGAATCCGAGCGAGGCGATGACATCACTCTCAAAGTAATAAGAAAAACTTGACTGTACTCAAAATTAACAATATAAGAAAGTGCAAATAAGTCGCTTCAAAAGGTTCCTAGCGTTGTTTGCAACTAAGCAACGTAAAAAATATTGATTTGACATCTCTTCTTTTATTGTTTTAACATAGCAACCTATTTCTCTTGTTAAAAACAACCATTACTACCATTACCAGGTGGATATAGTTTCGTCTGTATAAAGCTAACTCCACTTATAGTATAGGATATATGGTTAAATGAACAAATGAATAAATAAAGAACTAAATCTTTATATTACGAGTTAAAATCCCACCAGTAACATTCATTCTAATAATATTTGTTTATTTATTGCAAGTAGGCTTTTGAGGTACCTATGTAGAAGGATAAGCGGCAATCGCACATTTTGGAATTCTTTTAAGCACAAATCGGTATTTGCTTTTCAGTAAATTAAGTAAAACTATTTAATATGTCGAAATAAATATTTTTGTGAAAACAATTGAGTTAGGTTCAGAAAAATATGTTTATTAGAATATCTACTTACTACTAAGTAACTAACAATGTCAATGTAATAGTTGCGTTGTAACTGATTTACTTATTTAAACCAAACACACATCTTTGCTCTTCAAAGTATCAAAAAGTAAGATTACTCCTAGGTCCTTACAACTAAAATGTATACAAAATACAAATTAAGGTAAATAAAAACAATGTTTTATTTTTTATCAAGGTTACAAATAATACTTATATACACACATAACTACAGATTTATTAATATCGATATGGAGTTCATACATATTATAACAACCTTTTTGGTCAGTTACATTGTGACATTGTGGGTATTTGACACTTAAATTAATAGGTAACTAATGAAAGGATACCGGGGTTTAGAAACCTGTTTCACTATGTTCAAAGTGTGTCCGATAGCCATTATATATTGCATATGATGTAAAATAGGTACGCACATTGCAGTCAATTATAATGGCAATATTAGTTAGTAGCCTTTGCCCTTCGCTCGCCTTAGTGTAGATTTTGTCAGTCTAACAGTGTTTTTCTATAACTCGGAAACAGTACTTTTTGGGTGAAAGGTCCCAATGCCTTTTCTTGTAGCTAAGAAAACGTATAGCAAATTTTTATCAAAAGTAGTTAAAATATTTAATATTTAGCTTTTCTTACTTATATACTGGTATTAGCAATATAACGGTTATAATTAATTTTACGATTTAAAACGATACGATTTTACGAACGGTTTTAAATAATTAAAATGAATTATATAAGTAATTAAAAATGATCTTAGTAAATTAGAAGCACTGTATTAATAGCTACTATTTAAATAGATCAAAGAACAACTCACATTTTTTTAATAAAGATTTAATAAATCATTTAATTAGAAATGAAAACTCTCTACAGTAAAAACTGTAATTGTCGCTTACGATATTCCTAAAAAGGTTCGATAAGTAGATTTCGGAATTTTGTTTTAAATCAATGTATGATGTGGGGCGCGTTTTAGATAACTATCACAACGCTAATGCTCAGGAACGCGGTTTTTCCATTCCACTTGATTTAGTAAAGTCACGATCTGTCCTTAGTAACTTTTTCGCCGGGTCTACAGTTACCAAGATCGTCTTGTGAAACGGCTGAGGAAATGTATTAAGCATTGTGACCGCTATCTGGAACGCACCTTTATAGTAATTATTTATTCTAAATAAAAAAGATTACTCTATGAATGAAAAAAAAGTATTAGATACTCTGTAGTTGCTATAGCAACGATTTGTAAACAAAAAGCATCTCTCCACAACATTATCAACAATTTTGTTGTACGATTGTAAAAATGGTTAGATTTGAATTATTTCGTGCTTTTGTTATTAAATAATGATTTAATTCTGGTCAGAAACAGGTATTGATAATGTCTATTTCAGATTCTTTCAAGGTCAAAACCAGCGACGGACAGTCGCGTCGGCACTGGCAGTGGTTCCGCTAAGAAACATTTTCCAGAACTTGAAGATTTCATAGTAAAAAGAGATTATGTCGGAGCTCTAACTATGCTTGAGGTATATTGGTATTAATTATTTTGAATCTTGAATGAACTAATGTTTTTATTGAACAGGATTGTACAAAACTTAGATCGAAGATTAAGTATTGATATGTAATGAGGGAAAGCGGCCACTCTTTTGGGAACTTGGTTACCTGCCGACAGATGGTATTCACTACTTTTACAAATCTTATGTGATATATCTGTTTATCTTTTCTACACGGCTTCTGTCTATGGAGGCAATTTTGCAGATGTCAAGTGTAGAATGTTTTTACTTTACAAATTTACACTATACTGTAGTTTAAATTAACAAATTAAATACTAACTCATATTTCAGTTGTCCAGGCAATGTTAGCGTGTTGAATAACTTAGCGTGATATAGTGACGGCTATAGGTCCTCTTTCTCTAATACCTAGATTTATTTAAAAATATCTAGTTCTATCACCATTATTTACTTTAAAATTGCAATACATACTTTAACAAAAATTAAGTGATAATAGCTCAGTTGGCAGTGTGTGCGGACGCCGCGACAAGGGACGTGAGTTCGAATCCATCTGCAATGAGCTTGAGCTTTCGGTGAAGGAAACATCGTGATGAAACCATAGCATGGTGGTAGCGCTTTTTGTAATACCCACATGGCTAGCTACCACCCGGTAGTTGAAAATTGTGTCGCTTAATACCTATAGGTGTGTTCCTGCGTTGCACCTGAGATCTAGTAACTCCATTAGTCTTATCGTGTCCACCAATTTGGGCCACATCGTCATTTAACATCAGATGACATTATGGCCATAACGGTAAACATATTATTTATATAAAAAAACTATAAAACATATAATTCAAAATATTTTAATTGCGTAATTTTATTTTAATTATTTCCACGTTATATTATCGTACAGGCATTTGATACACGTGAAATATTCTGAAATTTTAAAATTGCTGAGAAATCCTGGATAAATTCGTCGTAGGTGTTTATAAAACCGGTGCCCTACTTTAGCATTAAAAGGTCGTAGGTTCCAAACCTATATGGATGCGAGTTATATTTCTTTTTTACATTATTTTATAAAGTATAGTTTTCACTTCTATCGGCAGTCCTCATGGCTTTATATATATATATATATATATATACATTTTTTTTATTACGCGAGTAAATGCATTTACGCATCGCTCCCCAGACCTGTGGGGATAGGGGGTTATGTGGGACGCAACCGGTGCTTACCCCCGGAAATAACCACTAAAACCCCACAGCCGTCTAGGGCGACACGGATTTATGCTCGCAATCAACGCGTCCATAAGATTATTATACCAGTTTTTTTAGTTCTTAAAACATGAAGGCAACAAGGAAGTTTGGTGCGACGCGTGGAGCGCCTGGTGCTGGTTCCACCTCGGCGAGTACAAGCGAGCTCTCGAAGCGTATACGCAAATACGTGACACGCCTAACCTCGATACAAGTCTGGCAGACAACATTGATATGGACGTAGCAGTCTGTTATTTTTATTTAGGTAAAAGAACTTATAACTTAGAATAAATAGAATAAAATAACTTAGAACTTATAAAAACACGGTACTGTTTCACTTTGTGTGCGGAACTTTTTGTGTGGATCCAAATAGAACAATCACTACTAAGTATTAGAAAAACCATCAGCGATCGTGATTTGTAAACCTATTTGAATATACATAAGCAAACCCCGAAATGAAAGATATAAAAAAAGTCACTGTAAAAAGCTTAAAACACCGTGTGTAGATTCTTTGCAAATAGCATACAAATAACTTTCTTTGATGTATTCCAAGATGGTCGACAAGCTAAACCTAGTGGAGAGATTGGCTGTTAAGTGCAAATGCCGGAACACATCTATAGGTATTTTGAGGCAGATTTTCAACTTGAGAGAAGTAGCTAGCGAGGTGGACATTACGCGGAATGTGGTGGAGAGAGGTGGAGATACCCTACGACCATGCTATGGTTTCATTACGATATTTTCTTTTATCGAATACTCAGTCCATTGACGCGGGGTTCGTGCATAATGCCAACTGAGCTATGATTGCTTCACTACCCGAATATACACTAACAAATCCCAGAACGAGAAAAATCAAAAGAAAGTCCTTGTAACAATATAGTGTGTAGATGCTTTGCAATGTAGTTGCATATAAATAACTTTTTGTTGTTAATGCAGTGAAAAAAATATATTTACGTTCTTCCTCTCGTGACGCATAATCGTAAAACGTAATGTATGTGCAAGTTACAAAAGGGGCCTATAGAACTCATCGAGTAACAAACACGGTCTAATACTCAATACAGTGACACCATGGTTTTACTGAAAGTCACATATTGCCAAGGCCAAGGGTAGCTTTCACACATCTTTTACTTCACTTGTTTACTGGAAATAAATGTTGGCTGATCCCGAAATGTGACATTCATGAATGTCCTACGGAACACCTGTGGCCTGGTGCGGATCCAGTCCTCAAAAACGGTTGTAGTCACAGACGCCCGAAAATCGGCCCAGTGGGAGTCGGTGCATGAACGTGCTCATATAGTGCATTCCTACAAAGGTATGTAAATTATATGGGGCTTGCAAAGCTGTTGAGCATTCACTAACCGTGACAGTGTGACGTCACAAGTCAAGTTAGGGTTGTGGGTATACTCATCGTGCCTACATCGGTAGATCCACGCTTGCCTGTGGCTTCTAGCCAAGTTGTCTTTGAACAATTGCTTACGTATATAAAATAAAAAATAATGATATCCAATATAGAATGTCAAAGTTATATTGACACGTGTAATCTCCTACATTTTTTAATTTAATTTTAGTTAGTAATTATTGAAAGACAATTGAACTAGAGCACAGGTGTCTGTGGCGACTCAATTGGATATAGCTGTCTTGTACCACCTTGTACAAACTAATTTTAAATTCCTTAGGTATGTACAAAGAGTCTCGTCACACCGCAGAGAAAGCTCCCAATTGTGCTTTGAAGGTTAGTTTACTATGTATTTCAATATCTTCATGCAATTGTATCACCATCTATTAGCTTCATTGTACATCGGTTGTTATAAAAACATCAAAATTATGAGATCATAATCATACATTATATATATATTCCTAATTAAAACTGCTTGAGGGTGGTAGCTAGCCAGACGGGCATCAGAAAAAGCCCTACAAGTATGCTATAGTTACCTCACGGTGTTTTCCTTCACCGAAAGCTCAAGCTCATTGTAGGTAGTTGGATTCGAACTCACGTCCCTTAACGCAAAGTCGTACACACTATCACTGAGCTATCATCGCTTCAATCGCTTCATTGCTTATGTAATGTTAGTAATCGACAGACACTTCGCTCCCTCTCATTCACACAAAAAGTATTGTACAAGTATACGTGGTATATAAATAAACTATAGATTAACTTTTGCACTCTCGTGTATATCGTCTCTCGTGCATCTATATGTTTCTGTATGCGTCTGGCTGCGTATATATCTGTAGCCTGAATGCTAAAATGTGGTGTGCAAACGTGAGAGGCGAACTCCCCAGCAACAGCTCCAGCCGAGGATTGGCCACTTCATGGCTTCTTTGTGCGTGTTGCCCCCCGGGCTAAGTGCCTTCAGTACTTACCCCTCAAGTTCGGTGAAGCTGTGAACGCCCTTCAGGCTAACAGTATTTGTCCTGTCGAAAAAAAAAAGTGAGAGGCGAGCGTTTTTTTTTATCTGATACCGTACTAAATTTTCTTGTAACTGACTAAAGGAGTATAATATATAGTGTAATTTTTAAGTAATTAACGTAAACAAAACAGTCAAACGCTATAGCACAAATGGTTTTGACTTTCCTTATAAAATATGATTGAATTTTTAATATTTTATTGTACTTTTTTAGAACCATAAACGGTATCTAGTTAAAAAGACGTGCACTTTAATAACAAGCTGTACTAAAATGTAGGAATTATTCTTATTTTTCAAATATAGAAGGAGCAATGATCTATGATGTCATAATTGTCCTATTTTCGATAAATATATTATATTATTATTGTATATAATGTTGGGCATATCTGCTTTTTTTTCTTTATATTTTTAGATGTATCAATTTTTTTTCTGTCTAATTTATGTGTGTAATTTAATTTAATTGTATGGTTGTTCCAACAATAAAGTATTTCTTCCTTTCTTGTATATGTAAACAGCTTGGTTATTTTTGTATGCCCTGATGAAACTGGGCTAGGTGTAACGACAAAAGATATTATTGTATTGTCATTGGCTCTTAACACTGGTGCAATTTTTTAACTCAATCAGACGATTTAAATTATTGAAAATTACGTGAAAAGGTTCTCTTATATTAATAGATAGATTGTAGAGATAAATATAAGTGAAGGTAATAAATAGGTGTTAAAACAGACGTATTAGTAGTGTTTTTAAAGTTAAACCATACATATTTTTAAGAACCGGCTGCTGTTTCACTTGGCGCATAAATTGGGCGACGAGGAGGGCCTGATGCGAACACATGCAGCGTTACGTGATGTTCCAGAAGACCAGCTTAGCTTGGCCTCAGTACATTATTTGCGGGCACATTACCAAGAAGCTATTGACGTATACAAAAAACTACTTTTGGAACGACGGTAAAATAACTGTTGTTTTCAGTTCAGACCTCACTAAAATTCACGCAGTTTATGTTGTAGACTAATGTCTACTAATGTGGACTAAACAACGTAAAAATAATCTTCTATCTGCATAAATATATTACTTCTTTTATAGTTAATAGTTTGTTTATACTTTTTTTTTAAGATGTTTATTCGGCAACGCCATACACTTTATAAGGCGATGTCCATTAATTACGTTAGGCGTTTCGGGGGTGGAGGCATTCTGCCGAATCTCATCCAATCTCACGTGGAGGAGAAAAGGGCCTCAGCACAAATCACGTTTTTTTTCCGAACGAAACTAAATTGCGAGATAACTGAATTCCACTGAGATACCTTTTTCTCTTCATTAAGAATGTTTAAATCTCAATTTAAATGAAATACGATATATTTATCCAATAAACGTAAGTAGTTTAAAAAAAAACAGCATTAATCAAATTGATTTTTTTTTTAATAAACCCAACGCAATCAAACGCAGACATATTAGACTTAGAGTTATTAGACACATAACAGAATACATTTTTTAAATGAACCGCATGCATTTTGAATTATCTCATGTGAGATTAGAGTAGGGGAGAGGGGGTCAAGCAGAATCATTACGTCATCTCATCCGGGTCAGAGGGGGGTGAGTAGAAAATCACCTCACGTAATAATGGATGTCCCCTAAGTTCATGAAATTGAATGATTGAAGTGATTAGTAGAAAATAGTTGAAATTGTATTTGTTTAATATATCTTTCGCTGATAATATTTATTCTTCACAAGTCAATGGAGTAACTACACCACATATATTTTTATATACTGTAACGATAAAATACATAACGTACCCAGATTATTATTGCGTAATATAAAACGTCATTGCAGATACAAGAGATATGAAAAAGACAGTATGGATTGGATTAAAATTTTGTCTCACACAACCGGGTAAAATCAATAATCGAGAATTTAATTATTTTAGATCATAATTATATCAAAGTTTATACTTATATATTATTTATGTCATAATTTAGTAATTTAGAAGTATGTTGAATCCCTTTTTAATATAGTTATTTACTTATTACTATACTATATTATTATCTTTTTTTTATTTCTGGCACAAAGGTAAAAAAATTATAGTTATTAATAAGGCCTTTGAATCTATTAATCATATTTGATATGTTCAGTCTAGACTGTATATATTGTAATAAATTACGTCAATCATTATAACATCAAAACGACTTTACAACATATTCAATAGTAAAAATAAACGGCATATTTGTACATACGTATATAGAATCATCGTAAAAAATAAAAAATAAATAAAAAAATTAGGTTTAGTTATAACAAAATGTAATTATTACCAAAAAAATACTTGAAAATTTCAAGTTTACTAAATGTTACTGTTGTCTATACTGATATAATAAAGAGGAAAAATTTAGATTTTTCTTTGTAACGAATAAACCCAAGAACTACTGGACCGATTTCAAAAATTCTTTCACCATTAGAATGCTACATATATATTTTAATGCAAATGATTACGTACAATTTTAGTTCCACGCGAACGGAGTCGCGGTCACAACTAGTGTATTATAACTTTAAGTACTACATTGAATACAAATATTTCTTTACTGACAGTACATATATGGCTTTGAACGTATACGTGGCTCTCTGCTACTACAAGTTGGATTATTACGACGTGTCTCAAGAGGTACTGGGCGTGTACCTCGCACAGCATCCCACCTCAACCGTCGCCGGGAACTTGAAAGCTTGTAATTTGTTCAGGTAATCCAATGAACGAACAACATTTATATTATAAATGTATGTAATTTTTTATAGTTTATAGGTTTGTAGCCACAGCTTTACTGTTAAGTGATCATGATACCCAAGATGACGTCACTGCACATGATAAAACAATGAAATCTGTAAACAATAGTGACTATCATTAAAAGTATGAAGACTGACTGAAGGACAACCTACAGCTTAAATTGATGGGTCTATTGTATAGATTTTAAACTAGAGTAGACCTTCGAAATAGGAAAATTTAACACTTTTGAATTTTTTAAGGAGGTTAATTAAACAACAGTTCTTACATTCTATGGCAATAACAGATAATACATAAATTACTAGCAACCGCTCGTAACTATATTCTGGTTTATAACAATGCAGAATATGAGATGATTTGTATTAGCGTACTTAGCGTACTTAGTCTAATGCTTTACTAAAGATTATCTCCATTTATGCAGACTTTACAATGGCAAGGCGGCCGAGAACGACCTCAAGCTGATATCCTCCGAGCAACACACGTTCGGACAAGACCTGGTCAAGCATAACCTGGTCGTTTTCAGGAACGGAGAGGGAGCTTTGAAGGTGTTATCAATAACATAATATAAACTATTGAAAGAGTAAAACATAGAATAATCTATGTTATAAATTAGTTAATATTATACCAACTTTTTACCAATTATCCAACTAACCAACCAATTAACCAATTATCTTTTTCTATATACCACGATGGTGGCAAAAAAGCTTGCGATTCACTCGACGGTGAGAGATTACTGGAGCATTTGTTGCTTGCAACACCAAAAATATCACATGCGCATTAATTGACTTTAAAAAAAACTTGGTATTACAAACGTTAAGTAATTAATTAATTTGAATCCTAGACACAATTAATAGAAGACTAGAATATTAAATTTTATACCTGATAAAAAAAATTGTCTTTCTGTACATAGTTATTAGGTGTTTGTACCTTAATAACTTGGTATCTATATTATTATATAAAAAGTGGAAAAGTTTGAACGCGCTAATCTCACGAACTCTTAGTCGGATTCCTTTTCTTTCTGTATTTCGTAGAGCAGTCATTGAGGAAGGCTTTAGGTTAACATTACTCTACTACTAATAGGAGCAAAGCTATATTGAAGAAAGTTACAAAAACGGGAAAAAAATTATTAAACAATCTTTAATTCTACCTGAAGTAGTATTACTATTATACTACATAGAAATATAGCTTTACAATGTTCTACCGCATTAAGCAAACATAAGAAGAAAGTATTTCTCGTGTTAGTGATATTGACTATTATTCTTCTATAAAGGTTCTGCCCGAGATGGTGGACGTTGTTCCAGAAGCTCGACTAAACCTCGCTGGGTATCGGCTTCGTAACAGAGAACCTCTGGAAGCGAGGGCGCTGCTGGAACCTCTGCAGCCTACCTCACCCCTGCACTACATCCTGCGAGCTGTGATATCAGTTAGGCTATATAATGAAACTGGAGACGTAAGTTATATTCTTTTTTAAGTGAAACTTCTTTAGGCGCGTTTGCGACAGTGAACGAATGTAAACCGTCACGATCGGATCGGTGACACTGTATCGGGTTTACTCTGCTCCAGTGTTGAAGTGCGTTCATCAATCACGTTTACTGTCAGATCGCAATAAATACATTTTTGAAGTGAATCTTCTTATGGAAGGGCTTTGAAATGTTGACCCGTAATCTTTTTGTGTAACGCTTGTTCGGGTAAAGTCGGCTCAAGGCGATTAAGAACCGAGAGAGATATAGTTATATAGTTATATATAGAGATAGAGTTTCACCTCTGTCGTGTACACACTAATTGTTTGTTACACTTTATGAGCGAAGCCGCATTGCATTCTGTATAGGTTTTTAGCCAGTCTTACGTGATTTTAAGTGACGATGTGGCCCAAGATGACGGCAGTGTTGCTAATGGAAAAAAGTATAGTACAATGGATAAACAATAAAGGAACTGCAAAACATACCTAAAATTGTTTATTAAAATATTTTCAAATTCTATCTGGTAGCTAATTTGGGCCGCTTGCGAAATCATCCCAAACATTTTTTATTATCTCTTACGCTAGCGATTATAGAAAAATACAGCTTGGCTATCGGCTTAGGTGGCTATTAAAAGAATTGGCTTGGGTGTTGTCCGTGGTCTTTGGTAAAATGATAGTTTGTCGCCCTCTTGCCATATGATCCTCTCGTCTTAGCCTGAGCCCGAGTAATACATATACGCGTGGCGATGATACTGTCCATAAGCGGATTTTGGAACACCTCGCTAATAAAAATGGGCTTAGGTACCCATTAAAAATGTTTTATGGTTTCATTCTTTCACTGAAATAATACGCTTATTAATAGATGCGAATGTTTTTAACGAAGAAAGTTTTTATACGATACATAGTGCTTTGGGTAAATTATTAACTATTCTGTTACGACCAGAATAACGTCTGCCAAGCCAGCTAGTTTGGCTAGTTATAAGAAAGAAAAGAAAAAAAATTAATGTTGGACACAAACAAATAAAAAAAACACAAACACAGTATTGAATTTTTACAACAACAGCCAATTATTCAAAAGTCCCTGCTGCAACATAATCTTACGGTCACTACTGTAGCGCTGGTTGGACGGATTTTGATTAGATAAAATCTCATGTAGTCACATAGATGGTTCTTAGCTATAGTTGAACCCGATAGATATTTTTTATAGTTTATGGATTTAGCGTTATGGTCATAATCTCACCTGATCTTAGCTGACGATATGGCCCAAGTTGGTGAATACGCTGGAAAGACTGGCTGTTAATAGGTTTGGCTGCAGATTTTCAACTTGAGAGTGGTAGCTAACTGGGGTCAATAGAAACGTCCTACCTCCATGAAAAAATATGTTATATATTGAAATACAAAAGTTTCTTTTTATATATATTATATAGGAGGAACATATGAAACTCGCCCAACAAAGTTTCCATCTTGTCGGGAGTTCAGCCTCGGAGTGCGACACGATTCCCGGCAGACAGTGCATGGCTTCCTCGTATTTTCTCTCTGGACATTTCGAAGAGGTCCTTGTCTATCTAAACTCTATAAAGAGTTTTTTTGTTAACGATGATACCTTCAACTTTAATTATGCTCAGGTAATTAATAACAATGGTAACCATTTATAGTACAGTTCAAATCAAATCAAAACCATTTTCTGCACTTACGGATATTAAAACATTACCACCGGTTCGAAAAATATTCCTATCATCGAGAAGAACGACCAATATGATTGAGTTTCTCTTTTTTTTTATTTTATTACACAACCCACTGGGCGTTGCATAACTTAGTCTGTTAATAACAGTTGATATACATTTAGTACTGCAACAGTTTAATATAACGTTTTAAGATGAATAATTCCGTAATACAAGTACATAGTTTTTATATAATCTATTGGTTTAGCTGGCGCACGCCAGTTCAACTTCTAATTGGCATGATTTTTGTCGACTACTTCAAGAATCATGGTTATATTTCAGTCAATTTACACAAAATGTTATTAAATTACATCCCTAAACCATCCTCGTGAATCATTCCGTCTATCGGTAAAAGCCGTATGAAAGTTCCTCCATTGGGTTTTGAGTCTGTAGCGGCCAAACGAACAGATGTGACGGGGGACATTATTATGTGTATAGATAGATATAATACATGATTATCATTTATGTGGTAATGTAGATAGCTGTTGATATACCTACATAATATATGCCCAAATATACATGGAGCTATTTTTTTTTTTCATATTTATGAATACCTATCATGGTGGTAGGGCTTTTTATAACACCCCTCAGACTGAAAATCTGCCTTAGGATGTCTCCTTCACCGAAAGCTCAAGCTTATTGTAGATGGATTTGAACTCACGTCCCTTGACGCAGTCCGTACACACTGTCACTGAGCTATCATCGCTTCAAAAAGAGAACTTAGAAATAATACTTCTAATTGTAATTCTATTAACCTATTACTTTTATTTCAGGCAAAAGTGGCTACTGGTTTCTACCGTGAAGCCGAAGAATGTCTACTCGGTATCCAAGACGAGAATATCCGCAGTTCGTTCACATACCTCGCATGTCTATGCCGATGTCACGTAATGAACAAGGACGCTCATCTCGCATGGGAAATCTGTGTCAAGGTTAGTACCGTCCGGTATAAAAGTTCACTCTTATTCAAAATAATACGTGCAATACAATCTTGTACAATTTTAACGCATTTCGACGACTAGTTATCAGTATACTTCGTTCTTCGTTCGTATGGACTTGATATAAAAGTAGCCTAAATTACTCTTTATAACATTAGTAAGATGAGAATTAACGGAGACATACAATTTTAAACTGCAAAGTATGAGATAATAGGCATGACATTTATACCTTTTACTACACATTCAATGTTTATTGTAACTAAGAAAAGGGTTCAAAATTGTAAAATGCTCAACAATGTATAAGATTTATAATATCTAATGACGATTCATCAACGTATGTTTCTCTAAAATTACATTTACGGATTATTAAGGCTGTGTTCCGATATGCACTGCCAGCGCTGTAAGGTGTTACGTTAATAACTAGTATACTGCGAATCCGTTGCTTTATAGTTAGCTATATCTACTGGTTACTGTTTAAAACGGAACGCAGTCCACTATACTATTAACCATGTTTGTTTATTATTTAACCGTTTTTTATAGCTAATTATTCCTTTAATTTTATTTTTTTCGTTTCATTCAATGAATGAACGACAGAATGAACCTGAACTTTGACACTACAATTAACACAGTGTTTGTTTTTAGTGGTCGGAATCTTTGAATAACAGTATTCAAATAATTAATAGTGCGGACTGTTAAATTAGTGGACGCTGTTGATCACGTGATCAAAGCACTGACAACCCTTAACTCGAAAACGCCAGTGCTCACTGTACAAAAATGACGACGATTTATGACGTCATATATTTATGTACGATACTGCGGCAGTTTACTGTCAGCCGTAACGGAACGATTTTCTCCCGAGTAAGAGCACTAAACAATGCTGGCAGTGCATACCCTAATAGTTATATCTAACGATTGTTGGTTCCACAATTGGTTTTACTCATGTCGGTTAACCATATAATTCTTGATGCATCACAGCTTGGTGGTAGGGTTACCCGACTGGTTAGCGACCACCCTCGGGTGTGGATTGCCGCAAAATTCGGTATGAGCCTTTGTTTTCCGGCATAGTGAACGAGAGCAAGACCTTTCCGTCAAGGTTGGCTGTAATACCTCTGCTGTTGCAGCTGTCCATAGACGACGGTAACCATTTACCATCAGAAGAGCCGTCTATTTGCTGTCTGTAACATAAAATAATAAGATTTTTGCCTTTATATTTTACTGGTCTATGCCGGGTATAGTGTCGAGTGGTTTATATCTTAGTCGGCAGGTACTCCCGATAATTTCGCGTTACTACAACTAGTCGCTAACGATAGCTACAGGATGGGCCAGTTCGTAGTGGCCGCGAGAGCGTTCCACATGCTGGACCGGCTCGAGGGCGGACCGGAGATGTGGGAGGGGCTGCGCGGTGCAGTCTGCGGCTGTGCACAAGCCGCGGCTGCTAATAGATCAGGCTCGACTGCTGATCTGCGAGATGCACTCGCACTACTCAAGGGACCGAGGGCGCATCCACGTTCGGACCAAATCGTACGGCCGATAACGCGATGGGCCCAACAAAATAGGATTTTAGTCTAACACGGATATAAAAACATCGGTTGCAACGTCGAATCGGTTGTAAAGAGCAGATTGCTAAGCCCGGACGAATGTTTTTTTAATTATTTATGTAAACATATCGCTTATAACGACATCGGATAAAGCAATATATCGGTAATAGCAACGGACAGCCATCGGAATATATTATCTATAACTACGTACGGTCATCTTTATTACAACATTGTCTTGTTTTATTATTAGTATACACACTTACTCTTTCCTCTTCAACTGTTTAACATTGAGCTAGTACAGATACCTAACGACAGTTGACAGAGTAGTTGCTCAAAAAGAGCAGTTCCGACTAACATGACTATTCCAGGCGGTTAACTCTGTAAAAGATGTAAAAAAAAATTGTCGCTTTTGACGAAGAGTTATATTCTGATGTTAATTAAGAATTTTTGCGAGATATTAAATGTAAAATGCAAAACAACTTTGTGATTCAATACAAGAATTGTAGTTACATATTTTAAAAACTAATAAAAAATAAAAATATATGTGTGTTGCCTGTAGCAACTATCGGATAGAAAGGGAACGTTATATGGTCTCTTCGATGTCATTATATGCGGTTTCAACAGCATTCCAACTATGGATTCCTCATCTACTAAATTTTAGCCACCTTAAGGAATGATTTTGTAACCTAGTACATATCTGTGTTATATATTCCCGAACACAATTTAAAGCTCATAAGAGTATTAGTTTTCATTCATTAGTTCATAACATTACTCGTTTATTAGTAACTATGGATAATAAAATGATTCAAAAAGTCCTATATTTTGTTTCATTTGTAAGATTTTTATCTAATATATTGGTAAATATGTTATTAATATTTAATTGTTCCTTATAATAAGCAAGGATCAAGAACTATCTCGCTAATGACATTACAGACAAAAAGATAAAAATTAACACCTCTAAAAATTATAAACTTGACTATATAAACGTCTCATTTTTGTCAACGTTTCGAATCTTTATTTGTCCATCTTGTAAGTATAAATAAATTATTACAAGTGCACATAAACAAACGGAAATTGCTCAATAACACCTACAAAACTTGTTTGACTGAGTGTACCTTACATTCTAAGTAAAGGTGGGTTAATGCCCAAATGCAGTTTCCGTACGAACATTGCATATTTATAACTTCTTGACTACAACTAGTTTATTATTTCTTAATCTCATACGAACTACCATATAGCGGTTTATTATCCATATCTGTACATTCCCTCAACTTCAACTACAACTTCAACGTTTTTACTATTCAAAGTAACGAAGGAAACCAAATTAAGCGTTGTAGAAAAGTACGGGACCTAATTTATTTTTTACTTATTCTAATATTTAAGATTGTTTCATTATACCTAATACATAATACACTATAAACCTATATTGGTGCTATAATCTTATAATCAAGACGTCTTACAGGTTTGATTTAGGATAAAATGTCTATGCCTTTTGATGAAACCAATTTTCGTAATCTACAATAGGCGACCTTCTTTTCCTGCCACATCTTTTTCAAGCTTCTTTTTTATACTTTATAGGTTTAGCTGTATGGTGACTATCTCACTTGGAGTCAAATGACGGTGTACCCCTATATAGTGGACACGCTAAGCCTAATGGCTGGCCCTCATGTGCAAATATCGGAACACACCAATAGATATGCAGTGGCAGATTTTCAACTTGAGGATGGTAGCTAGGCAGAAGATGTGCGAAAACTGTGTCTAGTCTCTGGCAACACGGGAGTTCCAAGTGTCCCCGTAGTGCATTTTAGTGGGTAGTGTTGGGTGATTAGGACCCAATGACCAGCGGCCGCTCTAGGGATTACAGCGCCCAGCACCAAAAATCAAATCGCCGCCCATTGGGAATTTTAATATATATTGTCAATATAAAAATATATATTAATTAACAATTATATTTTTTTAGCGAAGAAGGGTTTAATTTGTGTAATTTTCTCTTTGTTATAAAAATTTACCATGCAAATTATAAATTTATACAAAAAAACGGTCGCCACAGAGTCCTTAAATTTTGGCGCCCCGGCCGAATGCTCCCGCCAATACAATATGGTCTGAGTCCGGGTTTTGCGTTTGAGTTTGCACGTTGCGATGAGAAAGTCCGTAAAGAATAAGGTTTGAAACATCACGTTAGTATAAAAAGGGTGGTAGCTAACCAGATGGGCATTAGAAAGAGTCCGACCACCATACTATGGTTTCATCACGATATTTTCCTGCACCGAAAGCTCAAGCCCGAGTAGGAATTCGAACTCACGTATATTGATGCGGCGTCCGTACACACTACCAACTCATCACTTCAAAATCTTTCGAATAATGACAAATATATTAAAAGATAGCTCAGCTGCAAAGTACATTCAATCCCTGTATAAAGCCTGAGAGTACATTAAAAGAAATTATCGTGATGAAATGTATAAAGTAGTGCATATTTTCTAACGCCGGCTTGGGTAGTTACAAACCTAAATTTGAACATTTGTCTAGAAAACATCTATATTTATCTTCCCACAGTTATCACCATTAGTTATATTCATTACATTAGGTGACATTGTAAGCAAATGCTATAAAACAAAAAAAAAGACATTCAATGCTGGCGTAGTTACAACTTTCATACAGACCCCTAAAATATATAGCGGTAAACTTGTACTTGTCCGTGGGTTGACCATAAAAGTAACGTGAATGAATGATTGAGGGAATGATTTAATAATTATAGTTTAGTAATAAAGTGCCTAGAAGTGACCTTAAAGGACCTAGTCTCTTGAAGCGATGTGGGCTTAGTTGGTAATGATAATAGACGTCGCGTCAATGTAAGTGAGTTCGAATCGACCTGCAATTTGTATGAACATCGTGGAGAAACTATAATATGGTTGTATGGCTTTTCCTACTCCGCAACCGACAAGCTACCCTCTATTAGGCTTAGCTAGTCCATCATCTAGTACCACATCGTTATTGACATCAGGATTGTACCCATAACACTAAAGCTATCGTTATTAATATTATAAATGTAAAAGGAAGTTTGTTTGTAATTTTTTTGTTACTCTTTCACGTCTAAACTGCTAAATCGATTATGATAAATTTTGGTATAGAGATAGATGGGATCCTGTAGACGGTGATAGGCTACTATTTTTCTCGAATAACTTATAAGAAAAGAGGGATACAATTTGTACGAAACTTTTTATTGCGTCATCAGATTTGCTTCAAACTTTAGTGAATAATTGTTTATAATTAATTGGCTGTGCTCGCAGCTTCAGCCGCGTGTGGAAATTATTTAATCATATTTGCCCTTTTTGTAACTTTTTTGAGTACAGCTTTGCTTGCAATTTAACCGTCACCCGAGGACTAGAGGTCTTGCGGCCTCCCCGGACATTACGAGGCGAAGTCCATAAACGATTTTTTTTACACACTACTGTATGAACTTTTATAATGTTATATTTTTATATGAAACCAATGTAAAATCCAAAAACAAAATCTTATTAGCTAAAATTGTGTTTCTATGTTAATGTAATTTTATGAAGGGCTTGTTAATATTGTAAAGTATGTTTAATAAATAAACCAAGGATACGGAAAAAAACTTCATTTATTCTTTTAAACTACTTAAACATACTTAAATTTACGTAAATAATACAACGCGTCAAGATCAAGTCCGTAGGCAAACAGTCGAAGCATTAAAATAAATAAATTACGAATTCATTCGATACATAATATGATTAGTCGTTGTCGATAAGCTGTGTTGCCGAGTGAGACGATATCACCAAGACTGCCCTTTGTACAACGGCTAAATATAAAAGGAGCTCTCATGCACCACATTTGCGTAGACTCTACACTCTTTTATACAGAATCCGAAGAACAAAACTAAATAATACATACACCATAATTTCCTTTATTCACCTAATCTAAATATATATTGTTTTGTTCAAATGTCAACTATTACAACAATAAAAAACATACAAACACGAAAATCTTTAACGTTATCAAATCACGAAACTCCGTTACCATGTAGCCGATGTCAAATGATTTTGCAAACTAACGAGATTGTAAATCAATCAAAAATCTAACACCCATCTCAACAGTTTTAATACACTAAAACTAACTCAGCCAAATGATTAAATCAGTTAATACCGCGTGTTATATGCACTCTATCACAGGGTATAGTTGTTTGATATCCGTTCGGAACTCAGTCGGCAACAGAGCAGATGTCAGGTGTCAGTTGGTAGATTGAATTAGCGCCACGGGTGACCGACGTGAGCGGTGGGTACAGCGTACCTCGCAATCGGTGCTGCCACAGCCACGTGTGCAGGAGCGGCAACAGCCACGTGTGCTGGAGCGGCCACGACCTTGGCTACAGGAGCTGCAACCTAGTTACAGAAACAAAAAATGGACTACTCCCTTATAGGCACATGTATACTTTAAAAAAATTTAATTAATTGGTAAAAGAGTCTATACCTAAACTATACTACAACCACACGTATGTTCCAAAATATCAAAATAATATTGGATAATTGCTATGACACATAGATAAATTTTGAGTTGAGTTACGATGTTTTACTTTCAGCGTCAACAAAACCTTCTCGCTCTCACTCTAATTTCCTACCAAAGTTGAATCGGAAATCATATTTTCCTTATTCCCTTTCCAATGATTATAAACAAATTGTTGGTACATATCAAGAAAAGAACATGGCTGTTATCGAGTGAACTTTGGAAATTTATATATATGACTCCTTGTGCCTGGAACTAAAAATTAATGAATGTTTTTGCCGGTTTTTGTAACTTTTTTTAATACGGCATTGCTCCTGTCGATAGTAGTGTGATATTAAATAGCTTAAAGGCTACGTTAATGATTTTGCTATCAAATAAAAAAAGAATTTTTGAAATCCTACTCGTTGTTTCTAAAGTTGGTGAGTTCAAACGAATAAACAAATCCTTCCGCTTTATAATATTAATATAGATAATGTTAATATGGATATTTAGTTAATACAATCATACCGCATGAGCAGTGTCGCCTGTCCTCTCGACGACTGCGTTGAAGCCGTTAATCTTGTCCGCGGTGTAGGTAACCCTTCTCAAGTGACCATCGGGTTCAACAAGGCTGTAAGAACCGTGAACTACCCCATTTTCCAATGTCTCTTGGGCATCTTTGTGGTCGCCGGTGGATGGGTCCGCTACTCCATACGAGAAACTGTATGATGGGTTGGGATCAACGGGTTCAGCGCGCACTGCCGCTACCTATAGTATAAATTTGCATAATGAAATATTAAACTTACAATTAGATATTCATTATAAACATCAAATTTATTAAAGAGATTTCGTTTTAAGTAAGGTAAAATTGAAATTTTTATTACTATTATTACTTTCAACTAGTGTTAAAACCACACTTATAGGAAGCACCTGAAGGACTAAATCTCATAAATTGAGAAAATTCTTCATAGAAACGTTCCGAAAATGTAAATCCAGAAGTTGGTAAATTCCTTGAAACGGTTATTGTTGTTGGGTCTCGATGGATTTCAATTTGAGATAAATAGTTATGTTCAAACTCACTGCTTTGACTACTGGTGCAGCTATCGCGTGTGCGGTGTACGCAGGTGCTGCGTACGCTGGGGCAGCTATTGCGTGTGCGGTGTACGCTGGGGCAGCATACGCCGCGGTTGCGTACGCTGGGGCTGCGTACGTATGGGCCGCATACGCTGGTGCAGCATACGCAGGCGCAGCTACTGCGTGCGCAATTGGGGCCGCATAACTAACACCGCCCAGCACGCCAGGTGCGGCCACAGCCGCGGCGCACGCGCAGCTTATGATGAATAACTAAACATACAATATCGGCATGCATAGAAAATGAGAATTGCTTTATTTATTTTCATAAAAATTAGATTACATTTTATAAAAAAGAACATAACAAGATAAATATTTCTAAAATGTTTGTAACTTTTGTATATTTTTTTAGTCTAGTTTTGCTTTTTAAGTTATGACTTCTGCTTACGTAGACAGCTTGGTCAATGTCAAGTGGAAAAGGCTTTTATAAAAACAATTAACAAACTCAATGTAACAACCAATTTTGGAATAATTATTTGTCCAGTATGAGAACTTCGGTTCGATAAATATTATGTATGTATGTTATGTATTAATGGAACTTAACAAGTTGTCAAAAATGACAGGCTGAATTTGAACTCTAAAACTTCCATTTAGCAATTCTTAAATATTTAATGTACTAATACTATTATTTAAAAAAAATATGTGTATAAATGTATTAATGCTGGTGCGATCATAAATATCGTGTCCAAGAATTATTTGATATTTTTATAAGATTTATTTAATGCAATAATACAAATGTAAATATGATTTACCTTAGCAATCATTTTGGTCGCGTGCGTACGGTGTGGAGTCAGAAAGCGCGTGTGTCAAATCCTGCACTATTCAGGCTATATAAAGGGCGAGGCTGGACCAACTCGCATTTGATACACATTTCACAACCAAGGATACCTTCCATATTATATGTATACACCTCGTATGTATCCTTTGGCGTTCAATTAAAGCTTGATGATCGAATTAAGCGATAATGGCTCAACAGTTAATTACGTTTGGACACCATATCGTATAACGTAGCTTCCAATCCAACAGTAGACTTAATAATATAGTCAAGGGAAATACTGTAAAGGTTACTTTATAAAAAACCTTTTGCCGAACTCTTATTGTTACTTACCATCAGTTGAGCTTAACATCAAATTCCTATAGGATTCATTCGTTGACCATAACGTCACTGAAGTAAGATTGTAGTAAAAATCAAATTTCCTATGTTCAATGTAAAGAACTTTTTAAACTTTGAAATCAGAAATCAAATAGTAACAAGATTCTTTTTTGATTAAATAAAAAAAACCTTAACAAACTCAGTAGAAATATATTACTTGTATGTATTTAGAATATTTTCTTCATACATTTTAGTGCTCTAGGACACAAAATCCGAAAGCTTAGGAATGTCGTATTTCAGGAACATAAGTGCTTTGTCATCAAAAGTAGCCGTTAGGAATCAGTGGGTATTCGATTGTGCCGTGATCTACTTAAATCTTAATCGAACCTATCAGCATGTTTTGTTATGAAACCTGTTTTGATTATTTTTTACTGTTTATAAGTATTTTGGCCTTATGGCTACAATCTCACCTGATGTTAAATGACGATCTGGCCCAAGCTGGTAAACACGCTAAACCTGTGGAGATACTGGCCCTCAAGTGCAGCTGCCAGAACACACGTATGTATATGTATTTGGTGGCAGATTTCCAACTTGAGGGTGTCAGTTAGCCAGGCGGGCATTAGAAAAAGTCCTACCATCATCGAAAGCTTACTTCACCGAAAGCTCAAATTCATTGCAGGGATTTGAACTCACGTTCTTTAACGCGGCGTCCGTACACAGAGCTACCATCGCATCACATGTAGCACTTGGAATAAGCCAGCGTAGCGATAGCGAGTAGTATATAGGCCAGCACGAAAGCTACGATCTATACACTAGCGAGCTTAATGCCCTAAGGCATTTTCTTCGAAATAACCAGCAGTACTGTAGTAGGAAAAAATATTTACATTATGGGTAAAATAAACAGTGAAATGAGTAAATAAAAATAAATAACTTAGTACAATTAATTCATAATGAATAGTGTATTAAAAGAGCTAACTGCAGTCAAACAAAATAACCTAAATATACATACATACGTGCATATTTATTTTATAACACCGAATTGTGTTATTCAACATCTCTCACTCTTCTTCATTAAACAAATGTCGAATATAGTCATAATTTAAAACTGGCGATGCTTTCGATGACGAATGTCTTGGTAGTCTTCTATATTTATTGTTTGTGTTGAACTAAGTATTAGGCACAGTGCAGTCACTTAGTCGTGCATAAAGGAGAAAACAGACCTTCAGGAACTTATCATACTGAATAACTTGACTACACTATACATTAAAACATCTATCGTTGAACTTTGCAATTTGATGCCATGATTATGTAATTAGGTCTGAAAATAAAGACAATGTACCGTCCATGTAGCAGCGTTCTTGAATATCTTTCTCTCAGTAAACCCGAAAGTTCCATTAGCATTTTTAGGTAGTAGTTATTATTATGTGTCAAATAGGAAACAGATACTATCATACTAAACCGACTTCGATAAAAAATCATAGATAATTTTTATTACTGCATACGTGTTGATTTTAATTAACAATGTCAAATTCAGTCTAATCCTAGAATTGATTATACCCATAGAAATTACTGGTGAATTTGCAACCCACAATAATAAGTTACATGATTTATTATTAATGGTTTATTTAAATAGTTAGAGCGACTTTTTTATATCACAACTGATAGATGATTGCTCCAGTATTTTCAGTCAGAACACCTTTTCCTTTTTCTGTCGTGTCGATATTAAATTGTAGTGTAACGATTGGTCAGCCAATAATATTACCGACTGCTCAGGGTGCGCCAGGCTATGATTGTTTTTCTAAGGAATTTTTTTCGCTACACGAGGAAAATTCTTGCTTACACCATATGATAGGAGACTACCAAATAAAAACTGGGTTAATTGATTTACAAATTTATTTGCTATATAAGTTTACAACTTGTATACACTACTAATTATTCAAAAGCGCATTTCTGGAAGTATAATGGTTTATTTTCTTTTATGGAGGAATCATTCATTATAAATATATCTTACAGTTTTAATCCTTTATAACTTCATCGTAAGTCTGAAAATTATAAAATAATAAGTACACAGACTAAACTGGATCAATAATATTTCCAATGCAGTAACTTGAAAGGGTAACAGATGCAAAAGTCGACACGAATTACATCAGATATTGTGATATTTGCTGTTGCGAGTCCACTGTTATCTATATTAACTAAACTATAAAATATTTAGATAAAATCTGTGATTACTGACCAGATTATAGCTTTAGCGTTTTGTCCACAATCTCACCTGGTTTTAAGTGTTATAAAGAAGAAAAATATGTTTAATTTGCCACTTTAAAGGAGCCAAATACGTCGTAGCCATCTATTACTTCGTATAGTGGCACATTTACCGGCTGGTATTTCGCTGGGTAAATTTGATTCGATATTAACAGAAAGTCCCAATGGGGCAGTAGTTTCAGCTCATGCATGATAATGGCCCTCGACACATTGTACGACTGGATACATTAGCCCTTCTATATCACGACGTCATATTTTAGGCCGTCCTGTACAGTCATTTGACATAGTATATTGAATATGCTTGAAATATGCTATTTTGATGTTAAGAACATTCGGCAATCGAGTGATTTGACAACAGAAAAAAAATTAAAATGGAACGTGTGACCGCATAAGGACACGAGACTTCACGCACAATTTTTTAGTATGAATGAATAATATGAATTATTAACGTGATATAAAACATTTTTTTAATCTGAAATAATATAAAATAATTATTATTATAGCGCGTAAAATAAGAATTCTCAACATACCCAGTCCAACCAATTGCATACAGTTTTTTTTAATGAACAGAATGTCAAATATCCCTAGAAAATGTTGATGCGTGTATATTTGGAATAATGTATAACAAACTAACGAGCTATATTGACCAACTCCAGACACTGATTTGGTCCAAGACGAATAAGGTGAGTACAGGACTACAGGTTAAACAACACGGTTGCTTAATGCAGTCTAGGTCTTAGACACTAATATTAACTAATGGAGAATATTCAACTAACTTATTCCATTAAAATGGTTTACATCAGTGGTGGATTTACCAGTAGGCTGAGTTGGCAGCCTAAGGCAATAGATAATAGACGCGGCAAGTTTTGGGGTATTTTTGTTTTGCTTCTTAGAAACTAAAAAGATTCATATACATACATATACCTACATGTTACTAGACAATATGTTTCATCACTTGGAATCTAAGTCTTATATATATTTTTACAATTTACGTAATCCTATGTGGAATCGTAACTGTAGAGATGGGTAGGGGCGGCAAAATTTGAATAGCCTACGGGCGACATAAGTGTAAATCTATTACTGACTTACATTTTTGTAATGCTCCAAGTAAACCATGCCAAGCTTGAAAACATAAATCAGTTTCTTGTATCACCTTTTAAAGTCGGTTATTATATCATTTATTATTTCTATTAATAGTAAATCTTCCAAGGTTATTAGATATCAATAGAGTTATTGAACTTATATGTCACATGCCTAGATATCTATTAATTACAAAAGACCGTATGGTGTTAAATCAAAAACCGATATATAATTAATCCAGTACGCTATTGTCGTTTGTTATTTAGCTTGTATAAGGGCAACATAGCTATGATATTGTAATATTAGTAAGGGAACATTTTAATTCATAAGTTTACACCGGAATTATTATTTAATTTTTCACTTCCAATTGCGTTGTATACCTAATAAATGTATGTATGACGATGTTGCATAAGATGGTGGATACGCTAAGCCTAGTGGAGATACTGGTTCTCAAGACAACTACCGGAACACGCCTGTAGGTATTTAGCGGCGGATATTCAACTTAAAGGTGGTACTAAGTCAGGTAGGCACTAAAAAGCCTATAGTTAAGTATAAGCATATACCATGCTATGGTTTCATCACGATGTCCTTTACCGAAAGATCAAGCTCATTGTAGGTAGATACGAACTCACGTCTCTTGACGTGGCGTCCGTACACTCTACCAACTAAGCTATCATCGCTCAGTTGTATACCGTATATTGTCAGAGAATTAAAGGTTTACTGTGTTTTAGCGATAAATAAAAGTTGTAAAATATTATACACTGAACTGTTTATTTATTTAATAGTTTTAGTGCAGACATGTTGACGCTTATACTTTTAGTTTTGTGAAATACGTTTTTTAAAATAAATATTAGGGCAATAAAATTAAATGACTCATATATTGTAATTGTCGCTTTATGATTCAGTATTCATAATTTACATATCTTAAATCACTTCTAGATAATTATCCATTTAAACATATGTTAAGGGTAAAATTATTATATAAAAGAACTATTTTCAATAAAATCCATTTTTACATCAGTTTATCACACAGACCATAAACGACCTGCACCAGTATCTAGTCTAGTCCGATACCTAACCAACGTTATTTCGGTGTAATGTAGGTCACACTCGACTAGATAACTTAGATTATTCCGGTAACTTGGGGCTGGGCGCGTGTGTGAGCAAGTTTAAAATTCATATCGACCGCGCCTACTTGTGTGCCTTGCACATAATTCGAGGAGTAGATTAGAGAGCCGACACGTAAACATTGCAAGGACGTATTTAACTATTGCAATATGTATCAAATACTATTATAAAACATATGCACCTAATGAAATGCTATTTTTAAATATAATTGAATATTTCACAATTTTAAAATAATTTACGGAGTTTAAAATAGTATCAGGCATCCTTATTAGAACTTAAAAATACATTGAAAGTTAAGATAGAAAAAAGTAACTAGATATCTATTATTGAACTCATTAAGTATAGATTATATGTTAGGCCCCCAATATTGTAATTTTACGTTTTTTTGCGCAACGTATTTTTCACACTTACTACTTTGACAATCGAGAAATTGTCCGTCTCATGACAGTCATTCTTAAGGAGTAAAACCCAGTCGTGCATCGAAGCTGACACACACTTAACTGAATAAATAAATGTTTTATCTAACTAACAAAACAATTGTTATAATCTTACACAACTCTGTGCTCTCTTAAATTAGGTAAATATTTTGATATCTCTACTAATAATATGTCTCCTTTTCCACCCACTTCGATATGTTATTCCTAATTAAATACCGCCTAATTTCATCGCCGACAATCATTAAAACCATGAATGGCGAAGCGAGGAAAAAATCATACCACGAAAGCGGTTCGGTGCTAAAGATTTCATTGCACACCGGTAAGTATGTCACGATTAGTGCTGCAACTAAATCCACCAAGATACTGACATTTAAAACGTGGTTTTTCATACCCTTTTTAAATAGAGAAATTCGCCTGGTTTTACATATTATCACGTCGGATATCTGAGTCCAACAAACAGACACAAAATACGCGGTCTGAGCTTTCCTTTCTAATTTCTTTCTGTCAGCATAAAACCAAGTTCTCCCCAGTGTATCTTTTATAACATTATTATTTTCCTCCCAATCTTTTCGTACGAACATTAAGCTCGAAGGGAAAAAACCATCTTGAGCGAAGACCACAAAATATGCGTATATGCCAGCAAAGAACTGGATCAGACCGACTTGAAAATACGCCATAAATATTAATACGCGGTTAACGAGGTGATCATTTGGTTTCCTCGGAGGAATTAACATTATATCCTCTTCAGAGTCCTCATAAGCCAAACTCATAGCAGGTAACAGATCAGTTCCGACATTTATGACTAGAATTAGCATAAGAGTTATAGGCAAAGGTATTCCAACACACGCGTACAAAACAAATGGCATCATTTCTGGAGTGTTCGAAGTGAGTGTATACGCAATTGTCTTTTTTAAATTATCAAATATTCGTCGACCTTCCTTAACACCTAAAACTATGGAGGCGAAATTGTCATCCAAAAGAATCATATCGGCGGCCTGTTTAGAAACTTCAGTACCATTAATACCCATTGCGATACCAATATCAGCTTTTTTTAATGCAGGCGAGTCGTTCACACCGTCTCCAGTGACAGCGACAATGTGTTTCAGTGATTGATATGCCTCAACTATAAATAATTTTTGTTGTGGACTAGTTCTTGCAAATGTTATTTCATCGTATTTTTTCTGAGCTGCCTTCAAATCGTTTACACTCATTTTCCGTAGCTCGTCTCCAGTTATAATAGCAGCTTTGAATTGGTTTTTAATGTGCTGTGGGACATCTGAAAGTTCAATGTGATGTTCGAAAGCATAGTCGTAAGCTGTTGGTAGCGTGATTGTACCGCATTGACGGGATATAGCTAAAGCTGTAACAGGATGATCACCTGTTACCATCACAACCTTGATCCCGGCTTGTCTGCACATAGCTATAGATTTGTCAATATCATGTCTCGGTGGATCAATCATTGATATTGCTCCTATAAAATTCAAATCTATAACTGGAAAATTTCTCTGCTCCGTATTAAATTTATACCCTAGAGGATAGGTTTGACTGGACAGCTGTAAATCACAGTAACCGATTACTCGCTCTCCCATATTTGCTAATTTTATAAAATTAGCTTTTAACTCTTTTTTAACTTGCGGAGTTAGTGGCTGAGTACCTTCATCTGTATGCAGGGTAGTACAGTGTTCAATTACAATTTCAGGAGCCCCTTTCATAATTAAATAATAATTTTCCGTTGCTTGCATTCGATGGATAGTTACTTGGTATTTGTAAGAAGAACTGAAAGGAATCTCTGCTTCTTTTGGATTTTGTTCTTGTGTTTGAGACGCAGATCGATTAAACTCCATATAACGTAATATCGCTGATTCTGATGCATCGCCTAATATCTTTCTTTTTTCTATTGGTAAATGCACGGTTTCATGTGTAAAAGTCGCTTTAAGATTGAGGGATGCAGCTAAACATAATGTAGAATATGAAGGATCGCTGACATGCGTGTGATCATTTTTATCAATAATTTTAAAATTGGTAAATAAATGAGAGACTCTCATCTGGTTTTCTGTGAGAGTACCAGTTTTATCAGAACAAATGCAGGATGTTGATCCTAAAGTCTCAACAGCTTGCAATGTTTTAGCCAGACAATTTTTCTTTTTTAGTTGTTTTGCTGAAAGAGTCATACAGACTGTCAATGTAACTATTAAGCCTTCAGGCACATTAGCTAAAACAATTCCTAGCATATACTGCAACGCTGATAGCCAGCTTCTTTGTACAAAGTAAACCAAAATGAAAAAGATTATTCCAAATGTAAATGCTACACCGCATAATATTTTTATAAAATGTGTTATTTCTTTAGCAATGGGCGTTTCCTCTTTTTCCAGTCCTGTAACAAGTCCTGCTATCTTTCCAATTTGTGTCATTTCACTAATAGCTACAACTACGCCTTTTGCAAAACCTTCGGTGATGGGACAACCGAAATAAACCATATTTTTTGACTCTAAAGGATTCGAGTTGGTACATTCTGGTGTATGAGTAACAGGTTCCGATTCTCCAGTCAATGATGACATATCGGTTTTGAAATTAGTGCATGACAGTACACGAACATCAGCTGGAACTATTTGACCGCCAGACATTTCAACGATATCACCGAGCACTATGTCAGTATTTGGTATAATTTTCTTTACACCGTCTCGAATAACGATTGCATTAGGCGGAACCATTTTTTCAAAACCACTCATTACAGCAATGTTCTTAGCTTCTTGATAAAACCCAAATAATCCTGTTCCTACAATAGTTCCTGTGATCACTATCCCCAAATAAAGGTACTCCTTATCTGAATGACCTGACGCATCTCCGTGCGTTATTTTGTTAGCGAAAAAATACGCTATAAAATTAAGAATCGCACCTACCCAAAGTACACATTGAAACCATCCGAATAAGTTGTGTCTGAAAACTTTACAATAAGTTGATCCTCGAAGCTCTCGCAAAATGTTAGGGCCGTGTAATTCTAATAGTTCCTTAGCGAAGCTGTCTGTTAGGCCAGTTTCGACGTTTGTTCTATAGACAACCTCGAGCTGAGCCGGCGAAAGAAAGTGATCTCCTGTATGAGTTTCTTCTTTCAGAATGTTAATTTCAGAGACTTCTGAGACAGTGTGCGCTAATAAACTGGGACGACGAGGTCCTATCATAGAAGTATTAGATCTTTTATGTCGCATGGTGATTAAATAAATAATTTGATCCTCTTTAAATGTGACTGAAGCCTTCAGTTACTTTTTAAATCTTTACTTTTCTTTTCTGCACTGTCAATAAAATTTCTCATAGACGTCAATAGAGCATTGGTCGCAATTTTTTTAATTTGAAAAAGTTATTACATAAAATATTATATTTCTAATATCTTGTAGCTGTTTTTAATTTAAAAATTTTATACACAAGTATTATGTATTCATAACAATCTTAAGAACAAATAACTCAGTAAAGAAGTGGAATTCGGAACCAGCATCTGTCTTTCCTTCATATTTAAACAAAGAATAAATAAGTTCTCACTAAGAGCAATCCATCATAGGCCTCATCGTCACTTACCATCAGGTGATATTGCGGTCAAGGGTTCACTTAATAGGTAGAAAAAAAGGTTATTGCTTTATACAAAATAATAATTGGAAGTAATGACACTGGTTGCATAGTGGTAGGGCTTTTTCTAATGCCCGCCTGGGTAGCTACCACCCTCAAGTTGTAAACCTGCCGCCAAATACCAATAGGTGTGTTTCGGCAGCTGCACTTGAGAGCCAGTTACCGCACAGGTTTAGTGTGTCTACCAGCTTGGGCCGTATCGTCACTTAAGATCAGGTGAGATTATGGCCATAACGCTAAACCTTAAGTATAAAAAAAAGACTATTCTTTAGTAAAACGTATATCTAAACGAATATACCTACTTACAAGTGATATTATCAAAACCTATCCTTGTTAATAACAAACGTAGTTTTGTATTTCTATTAAGGTTCAGCGTTTAACAAAAATATCCTTTAGTGGCGATGTTGTCCAAGAATATTACACCAGAGGGGGTGTTGCTCAGTGGTAGAACGTTCGCTTTGCATGTGAAAGGCCATGGGTTCGATCTCCGGCGTATCCAGATATTTCAGCAGCAGCCCAAGACGAGGTTCGACCACTGTGGTACCCATGCGCTCGCTGCCTCGGGGCCGAGGGCCCTCAGCACTCTTCCCAAAAAGTTCGGTGAAGCTGTCAAAGCCCTCAAAGCGAACACTGTATGTCAGGTCGAAAGAAAAAATGTTACACACTATGCCTAGTTGGTATTGGTTATTTGAATTATTTTTTTTTGGTAGAAATGTTCAAAATTGCCGTTAAAGGTAGTTAGAAGGGTATTAGAAGATGCTATAGTTTTATCACGATTATATTCCTTCAAACTAAACACAAGAAACGAACCATCGACGTCACGACTCAACGTTGAGTTATCAAAAATTGCTTTAGATACAAAAAACAAACAATTGGATACTAAAAATATTTTTATTATAAAAATATCTTTACAGTTACAAATATACACAGTTACAGCAGTTTACTTTGTTACAAGGGTGCAGTTTTTGAGTGAACATAATATTACTTCACACGGTTTTTACACCTGCATCATGTTCAGTTTTCAAAATTAATAGCAGCTAAAAACAGGCACTAATGTAGAAAAATCTTAAATTTTCATAGCAAACTATAATTTAAGCTGTAGAATTAAATATATAAATATATTTTACTATAATCCATTTGTAAACATCACAGAAATATACCAGCAAGGAACTATTAACATGGGATTTTATTGGGTATTTCATAAAAATTCTCTACAGGGTATACTCGTTCAAAAACAACCCTATTAAAGTATAAATGCTTAGCCACCGTAGGAACCGGTGCTTAGTACCGGTTATAAATCAGGCATTATATTATAAGAAGTCATTTTTTAAACTGCTGATTACCTTTTCAAACTTATTTCATTTGTATATGATTTTATATCTTAGGTGAATCCTTAAGTACGCAGACATATTTCAATATCCTTAAAGCTGATGCATGAGTCACATAGGCGATTATCTCAATCTTTGACACTTTTAAGCTAAACAGACTCATAAAAAGTCGATTATTTTAACTTAAATAAATAATATATATATTCAATTCAAAACAAACATTAAGATCGGTACATTTGCTTCTATATGACTCATTAAGAAAAAAAAATCGACCAAACTACGGCAAGACCTATAGATGATACATATATTTTTTTTTAATTATAAAGAAATTATTGTGGTATACATAAACTGTGCACCTAAAACGTTGTCGAGATCATTATATTGTGTAGACTTGACATAAAAATTGGTACAAAAAAAACGACATAAATACACGCCACGTACAAATTAACTCTTTTAATATGCGCCATAAAATTCAAATTCGCTTAATATTTCTGTCACATGATAATATATAATAAATAAGGGTACATAGACACTTGGAAACTTATAAAACTAAGGTACACTTATTATTGTTTTCACATTTTATAATAAAATCGGACTTTCCGGAATCCAATAACCGTTTCTATAATTATCTACAATCTTATCACAAATAAAATGTTAGCATTTATTGAATATACATATAGTTACTTACATAAAAGAAAAAGCAAAAATGCTTTATTTTATATCCTATTGTTTTCATAAATGAATCCTGAAAACTGGTTTTCTTTCTAACTTTACTTTAACCATAGGGACCAATCAAGTATTACATAAACAGAATTTTAGTGATTTCATACCTTCTCTTTCCTTTTGTGAAAAAAAAAATTAGCAATGCTCGTACCCCTTCCGCGTATACTTACGTACCTGATACTTACTTGGTAAATGTATTTTAAATTTACCATAAAACACCACTATGAGAGCAAGTAAGCATTAACAAATATTTTAAGGATCCCTGAACATTATTTTCGATATTCAGCATAGACAAGTAAGAGTACTATATCCTAATCTATCTAAAAAAAAATTGCTGACGTAATCATAATCTAGACCCACTGTCATAAAATAAAGCTAATAGCTATCCCCAACCTTTTTTGGTGCCTACATAATACTTAATACACTTTTATCATTTTTACATCCCGCTTCTGAACTTGTGATACTTTCTCGTACTAACAATCTCCACATAATCTAAGATACAAGCTAGCTATATACTGTTAAACTATAGTTCTATAGAATACATGATCCAAGCTTTACAATCTCCAGTCCTATAAATAATTTAAACATGTATACCTAATCAATACAACGAATAGAATTAGTTATACGCGATTACCTGGCGCAATGATTACATTATAAATACAATCACTATTACTACACTATCACATTTTATTATGCTGTGTTTTACATAAAATAAAGATAAGTCAATTAGGGAATATTTTATAACACTTGACATATACGAGTCGATTTACAAAGAATAAATACATTTTAAGAAATCTTCTATGTGCGAAAAACGTAAAGTGTGTGGTAAGAATTTTATGGATACTTTAATGAGTATCAATTATAGATATGGATATTAAATTATTACAGATATCCGTTAGTTTAGGGTAATTCGAATTATTGTGTCATTGGTCAAACAACTGCTTTTAGAAGAAAATTAAGTGTCATTGGAACATTTGTAATATATAACTATATTATCTTTATTTTTGATAATTATTATAACTCATTTTCAGTTGGTTTTATTGTCGACAGGGTTTCAGTCGACATATAATTCAATTATTTTTATTTGAATTAATTTGAATTTGAATTAAATTTCTCGGGATTTAAATATGTGTATATATATATATATATATATATATATAATTATTTATTTCGTACCCGCGAACACTTAAGTTGAGATTTCGAAGAACGGTAAAGAGAATCGCTTCACGGCGTCCTTCTTCACTCTCTACAGCGCACTTTGAGAACCCCTGCCATAGATAGACCAATAGAGTCTCAATCAGCAAAGCAAACTAATCGAGCCATTATCGCTTCCCAACAGCAGCAATCTGTTCAGAGGGAGCACTGACATGCAAGTCAGTACGCCCTTAAAGGTATCAGAACGTAGTTTTGTACTAGAAAAGGACGCGTCCTGGTCGAGAGACGTATGGACCCCTATACGATTGTTCGTGGTGCCCGAGATTAATTCGTTGTAGTATATAGCGAGACAGTGCACCGGCTCAGTACTTCCCCTGTGGATGATATAAATATAATAAAAAATAAATAATACCAAATTTAACATCACACCCTAATCACATCCTAAGTATTTTTTTTATAATCGTTAGTTTAACTCGTGTCGGCCCGATTTATACGGCACAGGTACACCGTGGAGTTTTAATGAGTATTCCCGGTTCGCACCGGGTAAGTCCCACATAACCCCTTCTACCCGCCCGGAACGAGAGAGTATCCAAAAACGGATTTCTTCACCATAAAAAAAATATATAGTTAAGGTTTAGCATTACAGTCACAATCACACCTGATGTTAAGTGACGATGTGACCCAAGATGGTGAACACGCTAAGTTTAGTGCATGAACTGGCTCTCAAGTGCAACTGCCGGAACACACTTATTTTCAGTTTGAGTATGGTAGTAGCAGTCATGCTATGGTTTCATCACGATGTTTTCCTTCACCGAATTCTTTGTATTTGCTGAACTCATTGTAATTGGATTCGAACCCACGTACTTTGACGTGGCGTCCGTACACACTACAATCAAAACTATCGTCGCTTTAAAACACGGTTAAAATGTTACAAAAAACGCTTTTTATTTTAATGGGCAGCAAACGGACATCAACACACCAATGGCATTACAGCCATGTTGTCAACCTTGGAGACCGTATTTTAATCACTTTTCGAAGAGCCTCATTAGCCCCATATAGCCTTAGGGGAAAAACGTTTGTACAAAAAGTGTAAAAGGTCAAACCGCTTTTAATATAAAACAATAAACATTATGTTTAAAAAAGTTGACTAGCCCTGACCTAAACTTTACAAACGTTTTTCTCTATATAGTGACAATAAAGGAAAAAAATGATACACTTACTTGAGATGAGCTATCAGCTCTCCATCATCAGGTTTCCAAAGAGCAGTGACTTGATCGAGACCTGAACTCAAAAGCCTGTGTTCGTCAACGGCCGCTAATCTCAGTACCTATATCGATTTTTTTAAATAAATTCAAATCAACAAACCTTTATTCAATTCAGGCCTGGAGAAGGCGCTAATGAACGTCAAAACTATTACCGGTTCAAAAAATAATCCAGTCATTGAGAAGAAACAGAAAGAAACTCGTTCTGGTTATGTATTTTTTTTTAAAGATAGAAATTTAAATACATTCACTATAGGTTTTAGCGCATGCACAGAGAGGGGTGTCAATTCCAGACATCACCATCGTTCACATGTTGATACACTCTGTAATAGCTTTTTGATATTAAAACCCGCATAACATGGTGCTTTTATTCACTATCCGGCAGATCAGTAATGTGTTTTGGGACTTTGTTATAAAACCTAAGACTATTACCTAAAAAACTTTTACTGGTCTCACTGAGTCTAAAATAATGGGGTGACCAGTAGTTTGTCACGATTTTTGGTATTTAAATCATACCGGTTTTTTACACAATCCAACTTATACAATTTTTTGCGCACATACATTTGATCAAGAATGTACTGGGCGGACAGAGTTAAGATACTGAATTCCGGAAACTTAGCCTTTAATAATGTGCGAAGTTCGTATTGTAACGCTCGTTTTTGTAAAATAAAACGATGTCCACTTCAGCTGCTGCCTCCAATAGCAGAATACCATAAGATATTAAGCTATGGAAGTAAGCGAAGTAAATCAACCTAGCAGTGGCAATATATGTGAGCTGGCGAAACTTGCGAACAGCGAATGCAGCACAACTTAGTCTTCCCGTCAATTTTCTAATGTGAGAACCACATTGTTATTTTGAATATCTTTTAGAAGTCTATTTATATACTAAATACCTAGAATACATTCAATATCCAGGGTATGTTCACTAAACACGTATCAAGGAAGGCTTCCAATAAATGCCCAGGCACTGTGCATTTGAAAAACCATTTTCACAGTTTTTATTTTTAGTATCTGTTAAAACGCAAATAGATTGGAAAAAATAAAAAATGTATACCAGAATAATAAAGTAATCATATACGAAATTTTATACAAAGAACTAATATATATAGGGAATAGAAAACTTAATCTTTATGGGACGCTCAAATTTGGAACATAATGAAAATGTATTATTATCGAAAAAAAAAACAAAATAATAAGATAAAAATAATACTTTTTATTTTGATTTCTTTATAGGTTTACCGTTATGGTCCCAATATCACCAGATGTTAAGTGGCAATGTGGTCCAAGATGGGCTACGCTAAGCCTAGTGTATGGAGAGTAGAGACAAGAAGCACCATCTCTGTGTATGAAAAAGTGCCCAAAAAAACGCGTCCAATAAGGGTGGCGCTGCGGTACCCTAGGATACATTTTAAAGAAAGCGCCAGAAGTAATCAGGATTAGATACAGAAATAAACAAATAAAATTGGTCGGTCACCAATTTCCGCCTGGTAATATATTTTAATTAATATTTATTTTAACTTGTTAAAAATTTATTTGTTGAAAGAAAAATACCGTCTTATAGAATTTTTAAGTACGGTGTAAATTTAAAATAAATCAACACGCGGGTAAAACAGATATTCAACGTATATTTTATATTGTCAAATTCAGCAAATTTCACTCCGTTTACAACAGTCAACAGCTATGTTCATATTGTAGTTCATATGACGCCAGCGCTAATCTGTCCGGTACTGGAATTTCTATTTTCAAGGTGCTTCTTGTCTATGCTCTCCATAGCCTAGTGAAGAGACTAACTCTCAAGTGCAACTGCCGGAACACATATAGCTGATTTTTTACTCAATGTTGTTAACTAGTAAATGGGTCACAAAAGCCTGGAATAGACGAAGGATAAGGAAGATATGTTCGGTTAGATTAAAGCAATTACCTCGCCATCGTGAGCTTTCCAATGCGCAAGCGGTTGTCCGGTGCGCAGCTCGAGCACGGCAATGTGCCCGCTGGCGAGCCCGCACGCCGCCCACGAGCCCGCACTACATACGCACATGCAACGTATGAACGTAGTCGTGCTCAGCGGTAACTATATCCAAATGTAAACACAATCTTTAATTATCAACACTTCCAGTAAAGCTTTTAAATTCCAGTAAGCTTCTAACTAATTCCAGTAAAGTTTCTAAACTCCACTAAGCTTCTAACTAATTCCAGTAAATCTTCTAAATGTTCAAACCCAGCGATAATAAAAATATACGCTGAATGATACTATAATGTAAAGCCTTGTTGCGTTGAAAATTACACACCGGTAATTTTTTTACAAGCATGACATGCCAGTAGCACTTCACGTGTTATATTTAAATGATAAAATATAGTTTGTGTGAATTAAGTGTAACAAAGAGCGCATACAACACAAGTGAAACAAGTATTTAAAATATAGTATTGCACTTGTTACGTATATTTAATAATTAACCTATAAAGTGTAAAAACGGAGTACACCCAAATAAAGTGATATAAGTTATGCTTCTTAAGAAATGGTCCAATTTTGAAACTAACAAGTAAAATTAAGGAATTGAGTGATAGAATCAGTAACATACAACCTATATCTCGCGTTTGTCTATCGCACTCAAGCAGCTCTCTCGGTTTATAACCTAAATCTTTGCTTTTTCAATTTAGGTAATAAAGAATTTTGCATGAATATTTAATAGTTAATAACTGATTTATTGGTATTCCAGAGGTGTCGAGCTGATTATATGAGCTATAGAAATACTTCTTAACATACATTTCATAGTTCCAATTACTTTGTTGTAGTAAATGTAAAACGCATACAAAAATCCATTCGATATTTTTCGAGTTTATCGAATACAAACAGACAGACGCGGTACTTTATTTTATAACAGGTAGTGAAGAAAATTGGTTAGTATGATAGTATGAAATCTTACCCTAAGTTCGTGATTATAGTTAGTGACACGAGCGTCTATGAGCCGCAGCGTTGCGTCCGTCGTCGCCGCTACGAGCGCCGCCGAGCCGCCCGTCAGCGTGCGGACTATGCTCACCGGTGACTTTATATTGTCCAGCTTTGGGAAATATAACCACAACACATTAAAAAGTTATTTTACATTAACCCCAGTTCTGAATATAAATGTTATTTACATGAATCCCACTTCTAATAGTAAAATTATTTTAAATGAATCCCACTTCTGAAAGCAAAGTTATTTTTACAATTATATTATAGAAGCTTAAATAGTGATGCGTTTACAGGTTTTACTGAGTTAAAAAAATCAAGTATAATAACCGTACAATAACCGAAATGAAAATTCCCGTGAAATCAATCTGAGTACGCGTGTTTGAGGTTTGGTAAGGTTTAAAAAGACCTTAAATAAAGACTTTTGTACCTTTCATTTCCAAAAAGGAAAATCGATAATTAACCGAAAACTATTATTTGATTCTCGCTTAGTGTTCCCTTGAACTAAACTTTTTGTGCGGATTACACTGTCACTAAGGGTTGTAACGTAATATTAGTTAACATCCTTATTAACACTATATTATGCAAAAGAACCTTAAATCTATCTATCTAGTCAAATCTCACTTTATATTAAGTGACGATGTGGCTCAAGACGGTGGGCATGCTAAGCCTAGTAGAGGAACTGGCTCTCAAGTGCGACTGCCAGAACGTGGATTTGAACTCACGTCCTCTACCAACTGAGCTATCATCGCTCCAAAATTGATTTATTGAGCTTTGTAATATTAGTTCTAGATTAATAATTGGTGCATTTTAAAGTACCTGTGAAACAACGCTTTCCATGAAAGGGTCCCATATGTGTACAACGGAATCAGTTGAGACAGCGAGACGCAACGATTCAATGAAAGAAAGAGACAGAACACCCTTCTTGTGTCCCGTGTACGTCCAGTTACACTGTGTGGTTGCGTTACCATCACCCTGCATCAAAAGATACAAATTACTACACAATATTATTAATAAAACTTCATATACGCATGTTCCTTATGTACTACAACTCGCCTAGAGCGATTTTGATAAGATTTTCAGACAATCAATCAAATTACCACACTAATTCTGTGATTTTTAGTAGCGAGCAGATTAACAGATTTTTTTTAATTCTAGGTATAAATAATTAGCAGTGTCAGTGAGAAGCCGGCGCTAGTTGCTAGTAATATATACTAGCGGTCGCTTAATGATAGAAATTGGACATGAATAAACTGTAAAATTTGAACGTTATTGAAATAATCATGCATCTCCAAATTTTTACTAGGGTTTTTGTTATTTCCGTTTTTATTTTGTGTACATTTACGTTCGAAATGCTTTAAAATATTATAATTTCTGAAAAAAATATTACAGTTTATGTAATCTGTACTCTGTTCATCTTCACTCATAATAAAAGTTCCTAACTGTGTAAGTTGTGCACTAATGTAATAGGGTATGGGATTTAAAATGATATCTAGAATTAAGTTCCTTTTGTACTTAATCTCATATCTGTATCCAGTGCCTTGTAAATTAAAATAAAATAAAATAAAATAATTTAACGAAAAGCATAAACTCTAAAAGTCAATATATTATTTTCGGTATTTATGAGCGACTTGTCTAAAACTATTAAGCGAGAATATTTAATCTGCGGAATCTTTTCACAACAGTCTATATACTTCATATTGGTAATATGATGAGAGACACGATGAAGCTTTATTTAATTTAGGAATTTGCAGTAATTATTAAATTTATACATTTCATTTATATGTACTTTTGCTCCATATAAACTTAAATTATGTCTAATTTGACATATATAACAATACTAATCGCTACTATTCTACTCATAATTTTTTTTTTTAAATATAGTTAATATCTAGGCTTGTGGCCACAATATCACCTGATGGTAAGTGATGATGTGGCTACGCTAAGCCTAGTAGGACTGGATCTCAAGTGCAAATGCCGGCAGACACCTATAGGTATTTGGCGGTATATTTTCAACTTGAGGGTGGTAGCTATCCAGATGGGCATTAAAAAAGTTCTACCACCATACTATGGTTTCATTATGATATTTCCTTTACTGTAAGCTCAAGCTTATTGTAGGTGGATTCGAACCTAGGCCCCGTGACGCGGCCTCCGTACACATCATCGCTATCATCGCTTCAGCATCAATGGACGTGAGTTCGAATCCACCTACAATGAGCTACAGCTTTCACTGTAGGAAAACGTGATGAAACCATAGCATAGTGGTAAGGCTTTTTCTAATGCCTGCCTGATTATTTACCACCCGCAAGTTGAAATTCTGCCGCCAAATACCTTTAGGTGTGTTCCAGCAGTTACCACTTGAGGGCCAGTCCCTCCACAGGTTTAGCGTGTCCACCAGTTTGGCAGGCACATTGTCACTTAACATCAGGTGAGATTGTGGTCGTAACGCTAAACCTTAACAATAAAAAAAAATGTCTAATCTCACATATATAACAATACAGATCCATTCCTACTCGGTTAATTGACATATACGAGGTGATTTCTAAGATTATTCTGAAGTATTATCTGAAGATTAGCGTGCACTATGGTGGACAGGTATTGAAACTGACCTGATTCCTCAGAGACCACAGCTTGACGGTCTTGTCCTTGGAACCGCTCATGAAGCTGTTCTCGTTGTCCAGACAGTGTATGGACTTGACTGAGTGCGTGTGACCGACGAACGTCTGCAGTTTGATCTGTTTCAGGTTGAATCGGGTATCCTTGTCCGAGCGACCGATCTCGTGCTCCCAATATATCAACCAATCGCCACGAAGGTGTCTAAAATCACACATTATGCAAGTTCAATAAAATAGTCGAATTAAATAAGCAGTTACCGAAGAAACGATCGACAGAATATAAAGTAGTTAATAATAGAATAAAATAGTTAAATCATTAAAAATTGATTGACGGACTGCGAAAGCCCAGTAAGATTAAAATATTTATATACGTATATCATATATATAAAATTCTCGTGTCATCGTGTTAGTTGCCATACCCCTCTGAAACGACTTGACCGATTTTTATGATATTTTATATGAGAATCAGTCGTAACCCTAAGTGATAAGTGTGGTCCACCCCAAACATTTTTATTTTATTTTTTTAACAACATATTACTTTTATTTTTTTTATGACATCGCATTAAAAATACATGCAACCCTAAATTTTCCCCTTACTTCCCTCAACCTCTCATTTTTGAATACAATCAAAGTATTCAATAGAAACAATTTATAAGACAGAACAAAGTTTGTCGGCACAGCTAGTTATATATATACTTGTCAATGTTTACGTAAACATGAGATATAGCTAAGAGCATTGCTTATTTTTGCTCACAAGGGAGAGCGCAGAGTCAAAATTACTAAAATTCTGCTAACGTTATATTCGAATGACTCCTCACAGGTGAGATTGTGACCATAGTGCTAAATGTGTCCTTACCAATATTATAAAAGCGAAAATGAGTTTCTTTGTTACGCTTTCACGCCTAAACCGCTGAATCGATTATGATGAATTTTGGTACAGAAATAGGTGGGAACCTGAAGACGGTGTTAGGCGACTTTTTCTCCCGAAAAACTTATCCGGAATGGAGTAAAGAGACGGATAAACTTTGTATGACACTTCTTGTTTATTTGACAGAATCAATATTCACGCGAGCGACGCCGCAGGTAAAAGCTAGTAAACTATAAATAAATCAACTAAATGGTTCGAGTTCAAGAGTATACAGACCTGTCACTAGTTATACCATTATCCATCTTATATGCGACGACATCAAAACCTTCCCACTGTCCAATATTATCGCTTGGGACATCACTGGCGACATCTATCCGGTTCCCGACTAATGTTACATTAGACCCGAAGCTGTTAGAGCTGGATATATGGTCCATGATTACATCAGATTTGGTCGGGGTTATGTCTACTTTACGGGTTATTGGATCATCGCTGTACGAAGACTGAACGCGTTTATCATTACGCGACATCTGAAGGAATGAGCTGTAAAAATAAATTTTGTACGGTGAAGATTTTATCTAGGTATATATCTAATCTTCGAACGCACTAATCCTAGGAAGTACCGATCGAATTTAAAACAATATCATTTAGTATATGGTATTTTAGTTTAGAGTATTTAACATTACGCTAATACCAGTAGGAGTAAGGCTATAACTATTAAGAAAAATTACATAAACGGGCAAAAATTATTAGATAATTTATAGCTCATGCGAATGAAGTCATGGGCGCAGCTAGTTTATTTATATACATGCAAACTCTATTTAACACCTTTTGAATTAACGATAACCTCCTTAGAAATCGAAACTACTTAAGCTTAGTTGTTTTTCCTTGTCAATATTAATATTGCGGAAAAGTTTGTTTGTTTGCGCGCAATCTAAAAAATATCTAAAAACGCGCAAAATCTAAAAAATATTTTAGTATTTCATAGGCTTTAGGTTATTTAACATCACGCTAACGTCAATAGGAACAAAGCTGTATTGAAAAAAGGTTACAAAACCGGGCAAAAATTATTTAATTACTATTACGTTCAGGCGAACGAAGTAGCGGGCGCAGCTAGTAAAAAACAAATAATAAATAAACAAAACATCCTTAATTACGGTAATGACAGCAAACGTACCTTAAAGAGTGACTGTGGCTGTACTTCCGACAGAGCGCACGTATCGTGTCGCCATTCTTCAAGCAGCGCTCCATCGTATCCGCTCCGATGAACTTACTGAAACTCGTATACGTCCTATACGCTAATTCTTCGTCGAACACCACAAGCAACTCTTCCTGTGCCTGATGGATTAAAAGTAGTGTTTAAAGCCTTCAATAAAACATTTCAAAGCAACTTCTTGGGAATAAATAGTATTAAGTAGTTCCAGGTTCAGCTGAAAACCAGCGCTGTAGCAGTTTGTCATAGCGCATGCTGAGCTTGGGTCCTTTTTGATGTATGATCATATTAGTTTGTAAGACTGTATTTTGTGCATATACACTGTGTTCTTTCTTTCTTTCTACATAAAAAGTGTAAAACCAAATCGGTTTTAGTCCAAATATTGTATTTTTAAGTAAATACACCAAATTGTAGTGACCGAAAGCAACAATAATTTGGTGTAGGTACTTACTTAAAAATGTTTCCTTTTGTATTGACTTTGTTTTCTGTTAGAAATAAACACCTTTACACGCACTTTTTCATCGAAAATAGATACACGGGAGGTGTAAAAACAAATTTGCTTTAGTCCAAAATTGATATTTTTTAAATAAGTACCTATATCAAATTATTGTTGCTTTTGAACTAAAACGGATTTACTTTAACGCATATATCTTTCGGATTTACTTTCTGCGAAAAAGTGTGTGTATAAACATTTCTAACAGAAAACAAAGTGAACACAAACCAAAACATTTTTTTTATTATTTCAACCAGCAAAGTGACTCTACCTACTGGCAATTATGAACCTCTCCAGCTTATTATAAGCAAGAAAGCTTATTATAGCAAAGAAAAGTCCAGGGTAAACAACCACCCGGAAGAACGCGAATTTCGTGGCTCTAAAATCTTCAGACGTGGTTCAATCTGAGCACAAGACCCCGGTTCCGTGCAGCCGTGTCCAAGGTCCAGATAGCTTTAATGATAGCCGGTCTCATGAAGAAAAATCTAGCATTAATGAGGAATTTAAAGAGTGGTGGACTTACAGTGAGTCGTGTGGAGTCCGGGGGCTGGTCGGAGAGGTCGGGCGGCGTGCAGGCCAGGTCGGGCAGGTCCGAGCGCACGACGCGCCCGTCCTGCACCGTCCACTCGGCCGTGGTGCCGTCCCGACATATCTCCAAGAAACCTTCCATTTTATTCTCGCACGGCTCTTGTTCTATCGTCTAAAGAAATATTATTTTCACATATACGGTAAATGCTCAAAGTTTATATAACGCTTTGGTAACATTAACTTTCCTGTCGAAGGAGTTTATGTAGCAGAAATCATGACCCAAAATAAGCCGTCTTTTTATGGTGGAATTTACATATTCTCCCAGCCCAGGGGAAAAAAACCACTAGAACAAATCACACCAAATTAAAAATCTGTATTCAATTCAGGACCTAAGTAAGCGCTTATGAAAGTCAAGCACTACCGCTTCAGAAAATAACGCAGTCATCGAGAAGAACTGGCAAGAAACTCGATCTGCATCTTTTTTTTAGGTCTTATTCATATCTTCTTTTACATAATAATTTAACGTGTTACAATAGTTATTAGCGGATAGACAGAAAGGGGTGTTAATTGCAGACATCACGATCGCTCTCATATTTATCCACCCTATATTAGCCTTTTGAAATCAAAACCCGTTTGAACCCCCCGGCCATCTATCGCCTTGATGGGGCGATGCGGGTTCGAACTTGCAATCACCGCATCGCCTTGGCGACAAGCTCGACCTGATAGTAAGCCAGGCCCCGTCCAGAAGTCTGGCAAGCTTCTCACCATCTCAAACTTCCGGACTAGTACAATGAGAAACATATATAACCCTAAGCCAAATGAAAAGAGCATCCATAAGTTTTTAATTTGAAATATCTTATGCGATGAGTCAGACAGTCTGTTGGCATAGCGACACGTCGCCACGGTATGCATCGCATGTAAAGATGTGACTAATGAGAAGAGTCAAATTGTCTCCATTTAATTTGTGTATTAAATTAATATAAATGTCTATAAAATAAATAATCATATAAATCTTTAAAACATCTCAGTACTTTTAATTATTTTAATTGTGCCATAATTTTTGCCTTTCAAAAGCTATACCTTTAAGTTTATAGTTTGTAGAAAAAAAAATCGGTGTTTCACATATGCCAGACGTTCCGCGACGACTCACTTTTTAATTTATGTAAATAAATCTGTGCTAACAGAAAAGGCTCAACAAAGCTTTGTTGTCCCGGAGACTTAATAGTTTTAATTTATATTATTCATTCAACCAAATGAGCCAATCAGAAAAAAAATCAGCCGTCACGCCAATAGACGACCTGACCCGCCGCATAACATGTTCCACGACAAAAACTTACTTGCTTAACCATTTACCAGATTATCTTGAACGTAGTAACATACTTTATTAGAGATAAAAGAAGCATATAAAAAATATGAAGTACTGACAATTGATATCATTTTATTTTGTTATTATTATATAAATAAATATCCATTTACCTTGTCAGAGAGGGTTTCGTCCTGCTTAGGCCAGTTATCTATTTTACCGGTAGCTTTATCGAAAGCTAAGAAAAATCTGCAAACAGAACAAAACAATTATTATCGTAAGTATTTATCTAATCTATTTATTTCTGATTGTGAACGATATTAATATTGTTTTGATTTTGCATTAATTAAATTTTACTATATATTCTATATGATATTTATTTGTGATGTTTTATCAATTAATTTATAATCCTGCATATTAGGGGCATTATTCAAAATTAGAAAATAAATATATGAAATAGTGGTAGCGATGCAACTTACCTTTAAGAGACGCCAAAGTATCACAACAAAGAACATATTGTTCTAAAGTTTATGATAATTATTTCAAGATAATCTAAGAATTAAATAAGTGAGCGGCCGGTGAACGTCTGACAGACGTGAAAAATAGTTTTTTTTTTTATTATGATTCTAATAGAATGACTTATGAAAGGAAATAAATATGGCATAATCAAAAATTTTAACAGTTCTGTGACGTTTTTAATAATAATGATAATCATTTACTTAATATACATTTCAATTCTTTTAACGCATTAATTAAATGAAGCCAATTTAATTCTTCTCAATAGTCTCTACATATACTATCACATAGCGTAGGGACGGCTACATGGACGGTCTGACCCACCGCATTAGATGTTTCACATCAATAAGAGGAGGGAGATAATAAATTTCTCCTTTGGTTCGGGCGGCTGGCACTCCTATAACTAGATATATAAGATAGAAAAATTAAGATATGAAGTATCAATAAGGGAACATAATATATTTGTTTTATGGTCCGGGTGAGTGGAACTCCTATAGAGTTATAAAACTTATACAATTTGAAATCTAAGTAAAATGAGGAAGTAGGAGATAATATATTTGTTTTATGGTGTGGTTGGCTGGCACTCTTATGAAGGAATCAAACTTAAGATTGAAATCTAAACATGCATAGGGGAGATAATATATGTATGTTATGGTTCGGATGGGTGATAGTGGTATATAGTTACCGCTGCAGAGCGGGCACGCAGAGATGCCGGCGCGTGATCTCGGGGCCGACGCGCAGCGCGAGCGCGTGCAGCGCGGACACGAGCTTGCGCGCGAGTGCGCGGCGCGCGGCCGCCCCGCCCGGGTACGCGCACCGGCTGCTCGCCGCGAGCCGCAGCGCCGGCTGCACTATCACCTTCAGGAACGTATCCTGTACCCAATTCTACATTTCACACTTCTATTCATAAATTAATCAATTAAAACTTTATTGAAAATTAAATGGACCGTTTATTTTGAAAGTGCTGTAAGTCCATTTTCTTTTGTTTCGAGAAAATTAAAGGTTACTACTATATTTGTTGATAATGCAATTTCATTTACCGACCGATTTTAAGTTCTACAATACATGGGATTTTTTTGAGAAATTAAACACGGACATTAAATTAAGCATGAATTACGTGATAGTTCATTTTTCTCAAAAATGGACTTACACCACTTTCAAAATAAACGGTCCAAATATCTACACTGACGAGATTATTGCTTTTTTTTATACTTTAGTGCATTTTTAATGTGTATACTGGCTAGTTAAATGCCACAAGGCATTTTCTTCCAACGCATCAGTGGTATTGTTATCAATTAAAAAAAAAGTGTAGGAAGACAAAAGAAAAGAAAAATGAAAAAAATATAACAATAGTGTGATTTTTTTTAGTGAGGTTGAGCGTTATGGCCACTATTTCACCTGATTTTAAGTGACGATACGGCAAATTTGGTAGACATGCTAAACCTGTGGAGGAACTGACTCTCAAGTGCAGCTGCTGGAATACACCTATTGGTATTCAATGGCAGATTTTCAAGTTGAGGGTAGTTGTTAGCCAGGAGGGCATTAGAAACAGCCCTACTATCATGCTATGGTTCGACACGATGTTTTCCTTCACTGAAAGCTCAAGCTCATTGTAGGTGGTTGGATTCAACCTCACGCCTCTTGACGCGAAGGCATACACACTACCATTGAGCTATCATCGCTTCAATATTGAATTTAACCAAAATACATAAATAATGTATAGAATAAATAAAATAAATTCATACAGAATATAAACACTGAGCTCATAGACATACACAAATAAATATATATTACTTGTACGTAATTAAGATATTTTCTTCATAAATTTTGGTGCTTGGACATAATCCAAACGGTCAGGAATGTCGTATTTCAGTAACCTATGAGACTTAATCATTAAAAGGGACGTTTATGAATTAGTAGGTACTCGATTGAGTCGTGATCTACTAATACCTGTTATCAAACCTATCACCGTGTTTTTGTTCGTAAACATGTTTAGATTTGTAACACTCAAGATAAGGCGATTACCATATAGGCCAGCATGATAGCTACGAACTATCGATGAATGTCATAAAGCATTTTCTTCCAGCTAAACAGCAGTAACGTATTAAGAAAAAATTACTACCATTATAGGTAGTGCAATTAAAATAATTAGTAAAATAAGTATATATTAATAAATATACTAAGATAAAATAAATAATTTATAACGAATAGCATAATTACTGAACATAATGTAGTCAAAATAAATAAACTAAGTATACATATACAGTATATACAGTACATACATATTTCGATTTTATAACAGAGAATTGTATTAAACAACATGTATTATTATATAATTACTATATTTACTACCAGACCCGACAGACGTTGTCCTGTCATAACTATGAATATTGAATTAGAATTGGTATAATTAATAAAAAAAATATTATTCAAAAACATAATATCTATTATTGTAATATTCTATGACAACTTTTTTATATTCTTAAATTTTTTAACGTTCCACTTATCCTCCTTAATTTTTTCCTTCACAAGAATCTTCTCCTGACAATAATTAATACAACAAAAAAAGTTAGCTAAAACTGTTCTATTCGTTCATGGATGATGCGATGACCAAGTCAACAGTGATTCATTTTTATATATATATAGATATTAGTTTCTATTCACCTAATGTTAAATGACTATATGAACCCAATTAGTGAACACGTTAAGCCTAGTAAAGGATCTGACTCTCAAGTTCAATTGCCGGAACACACCAATAGGTATTTGTCAAAAAAATATTATCACAAAATATAAACTACTATTAACCTGCAACTGTTCCATAATTTTGACATCGGACATATAAGGCACTAAGTATTTAATAAGTTGAAGACAAGCGACCACACCACCTTCGAGTGGTGCGGATAATCTCCTCCTGCAGGATGCTATCAGCTCTCCCATATGTGGTAGATATTGGAAAACTATCAACTGTTCCCCATACATAGCTGAAAGAAAATACAATCATTTATATAACCAAACACCATAAATTAATTTAAACAAATATTCTGCCCGCCTATACACATTAATCCATGAGATATACTAACACATGCATTTTACAGCAGGATGAGTTTTGATATGTATAATTCATATTCTGATTCCTGATTATCAAAACTAGACATCTATTTCTCATCCATGATTATACATTCCAGGACATAGTCGATCAAGACCGAAGGAATTAAATATAGAAATTATAAATCCAAATAAAAGTATGTCCTTATTTACAATAGTGATAGGTTAGACTTATTTAAAATGAATCAAATAATCTTTTTACGCATTTTAACTATTCAAAATAGTATCAAAGTCCGAACGCCAAAATTAAAAAATGTGAATAATGCTAATAATAATAATATAATATGATTAAATTATGAAAGTATGAAAACACAGAAAAGAGATTTGCAAATGTTTATATATTTTAAGAAATGGAATATCATATAATGCACACCAGTATAAATATTTTCAATTAATTATATGGTGTGTTAGAGTAAAAAAAAATATCTTTCAATTAAGTAAATTCAATAAGTTTACAGTTTCAATAACTAATCAATATTAAAATCCTGTCTATGTTAACAAAATAATTGCAAATTTTAGATACAGGCATTTCAATTACTACTTTGAATGATAAGGTAATATCCTGGCTATCTACTAATATAAATTTAAAAAAACTATCCTAAGTAACATATTTACTATACTGATGTATAATTGATGATGATTGATGATTGATTGATGTAATTAATATTAGAAAATATAATAATACTTACCGACAATAGAAGTAAGGCACTTTATAACTTTCATGGCATTTCTGTCTCCAACGACCATACTATTGATTATAGATATATCATCAAATTCATCTTTTTCATCACAATCCATTGGAGCCAAATTATCCTTACCAATATAACAGAGAGTGAGCATTTTCAGCAAATTTCTTGTGATATATCTACATGTTAGTACAGGGCCGAGTCTATGGGCCAACCATATGAGACTTTCGGAACTCATATCTGATATCTTACAATCGCTACTCTCTGTTAATTGCCCATTTTCAACGCTAAAATTATATATTTGAGACCCTCGACTTTCAAGATTCCTGTTAATTTCGAAACTTTTTATTTGCCGCCCGTGAGACTCTTTCCGTAACTCCACGTTCGCAGAACTCTCATCAGAGAAATGCAAGTAACTTGTGAACATCGATCTATTCGGTATATCAATAGACGGTGAAGTAGGTTTTGTTGGTGACTCAACTTCATTAATTTCATCTTTACTTATCACAATATTGAGTTCGTTTTCTTTCGTATTACCGGCGAAATGTTTCGCTATCGTCGGTGATACATAATCTCTAGACGGTGATGGAGTTTGGGTCTCGTGATAATTGGAATTGAAAGAATCAATCGATTCAGCTGGGGATTTGCTCCAACTGCTTCGACACGGTCGATCTTTATCACTTTCGAAATGGAACAATTCGTTTTCACTTCTATTATCGACATCCTTATCTTTATTATCATTAACTCCGATTGTCTTTTCTAAATTAGGCGTAACAACATTCTCTGAACCGTATGAAGTGTCCGGAGAAAATATATCCGATGTATTTGATAGCGCATTCTTGACATTATCATCAGAGTATCTTGGCTTCTTGTTAGCCATTGCCCGATTATGGCAAAGGTGACCCGGGGAGCCAGATTCCGCAGTGTGATCTTTATATCCGCCAACAGCTTCGACCAAATGCTGAGTGAAATTGTCCAAAAAACATTGAAGACCGAGCCTAACCATTAACTGGAGAAGGAATATGTTATGGTATAGTTTGACAAACTTTTGTCGGCTAGACACACCTACAGCAATAAGAGCGTCGATGTCGGTCAATTTGTGCTGTTCATATCTTTCAAAAACGAACTCATCATCTTCGTACAGATTGAGAATGTGCCTTAACAGCTTTTTCCTGGTTTGAACAGGCCCTAGAGCTTTACTAATGCAATCAAAGAGATACCATGCTGCTAATACAGACGTATTTTTGTTTTGTAACAGTTCGATATAATGAGCTAGGAAAATATCTAGAACATCGAATTGGTTATAACAAGTGACTTGATTTAGAAGCACCTCTAAATGCACTGAGCAAGCGTGTATTTTCCCTTCGGCGATTCTTTGTGCGTAGTAAAGTTTAGTTTTATCGACATTTTGATACGTTTCGCATTGTATACCATCGCATTCATACGTATATAGTATATTCAGTTCGTTGTTAGTCAATTCAAATTCGTGCAGAGTACTCAAAAGGTTGTATAGCGTTGTGAAAGTCTGTGGAAATGGGATTAGATGTGGCATCAGTAGAGGTTGAAGCAATTGCGCTGGTGTTGGCACTGGCAATCCTTTATCGGTAACTGTAATATTCTTAAATAGGTCTTTGTTTCTAATTGTCAATTCATTCTTGAAACTCAAACTCGGTGGTTGGACATTCAATAGTAGAGAGGCAACGTAACTAACGCACTTTGGTAAAGAGTTATAATTATATTTCAAAACTGTCCGACAACTATTATATCTGTCAACGAAACTGTCACCCGGTGTCCTTAATGGACGCATATATGTGTGTAAAAAGATTTCCACAATTAAGCAACCTATTACCAACATATCTTGCCTACGACTTTCAGTAATCACTTGTTTGTATACCGCCGCGTCCGTCGTATATCTCGTGTTGAAATTTCTATTCTTTCGTTCTTTCAAAACGCTCTCTAGATGAGCATCGTGGTTGAATTTCTTCAAATAACTTTGCTCGTACGGCGTTAAGAATATATGGTTTGTAAATGCTGTATCGTCTAGACCATCCTTGGGTCCATTTTCTTGCTTCGCATTATGTTGTACTCCGTTAAAATTGATTGTAGCAAAATCTTTATTTTTCTCCCTGTCTTCGGACTTAGAGAAGAAACATTTTGTTTTGAAATTATCTAATGCTTCCATAGCTTGAATACTCGCGACCGGATTAAATTCTTTTGGTAAATAGATAACGCCTTTGCCTAACTCGGAACGTTGGACCCTAAGATGTCTTGAGTGTGAAGAGGCTCTACTTTCAATAACTTGCTGTGGGTCATCAAGCCCTTGCGCTTTAGATAAGGAACGAGCTCTGTTACTACTTTTATACCGAGATCGAACACGTTGCGGTGGCACGTGTAACCTTGAAACGTGTTGCGGGAGGCTACTCGATTCTTCCTCTTCATCCGATATATCATCGGAACTATCATTCTTTACCAATTTCTCTGAAAGTAACCATACATAAAGTTGGCTTTATTTTTTATTTTTATTCGCTTTATTTTTTTTAAAACATAATATTTTATAATACCACTGCCAGTTCATCACTAAACACAAAAAGGCACAAAAATGAACAAACCTACAAGATTCTTGCGTTTACTACTTTCTAACATAAGACAGAAATTCAACCCAATATATGTATAGAACATTAAGAAAATTTACTATATATAACATATGACACGGTTTCATTTTATGGAATAAAAAGTAGCCTAAATTTTGATCCTCAATTTTAGTTATAACAGTGCATAGTTGCATTAAAATCTATACAGTAATTTCAAAATTATACACATACAAGGAAACAAATAATTTTATACATCATATATTTTAGACCATATTGATAATAACCCAATTTTAATATACGTAAAATTTATAATGTAAAAATATGACGCCGGTACATTTTCATTGTGTATATAGATAATACAGAACTCTCATAGATACTCCTTGTACACTACCAGGACTTGTGAAGTACCAAGTAACTTTCACTATGATAACTATATAGCCTGTATGAATCCTAAATTTAACATATACAAATGTATATTAATGTTATAAAGAGGAAAAGTTTGTTTGGTTGAAGGTGCTAAACTTAGGAACCACAAGTGGGATTTCAAAAAATCTTTATATATTTGATAGAACAATCATTGAGGAAGGCCTTAGACTATTTACCATCACGCTTCCACCAGCAGGATTAAAGTTATATAGAACAAAGTTACAAGATTGAGCAAAAGATATTTAATAAATTTCAGTACCATGCGAATGTAGTCACAGATACAGCTGATGTATAGACAATACAGGACTGCCGTCCGCACTCATTTTACACAGTCAATGCTTTAGTTCTAAAGTACCATTTCCACAATAAAACCAATAGGAATCCTAAATTTAACAAATATTTATTAAAATAAGGGGACAAAAAAGTAACAACTGACTTGTATCCTTCGGACTAGTCCAATGTAATCTTGGCGGTGTTGGAGGTAAAGCCCTGTTCGAACGCGGCGGATGTGGAGCAGTCAACAGCTGCACGGTGCCGCCTCGACGCACGCGAGTGTGACCGTCGACCAGCGACAAGCAAACGTTCTTCGCCTTAACCGAAGCGGATCCTGATAGCCTTTAAATTAAAACCAATAAGAGACCGTTCATACAATACGTCACGCAAAATTTTACCCATTCATACCCCCTGCCCCTAATTTAGGTCACGTTACTTCGCATTTTCTACAATCTCCCGATCAAAATTATATAATATATGGAAATTAATAGCAAACACAAATTTCATTATTTTTATTTATTGATAAAACTTTAATCGGTTAATAAATACGTCACGTTTTCTAATACCAACCCGGCCCCCCATATCACATTTTGTCACAGGAAGTGACATCCCCTCCCTATATGTGAGAACATATTTTATGAACTGCCTTTAACTTTAAAACACTTGGAATCATGTTATTCGTGGTATTATTTTTTAGGTATTTATTTTGTTTACAGGCTTTAGGTTACAGGTTTAAGTCCATAAAGGGTATAACAGTCCCACGGTATTCAGGGCAAACAAAAATTATAAAAATTACTTAAATCTAATGACAAAATTACATAAAATTCGGGCTTATGAATATTATTTAAAAAATTATATATACGGTTTTTCCGCGTTCCACTTGCTTACAAGGGTTACAACCATTAGCACACGAGGAATGGTATATGGGTGCGTCGTCTTTGCAGATAGGTTGTTGTGAGTGAAGGCATATTTTGAGTGTTGTGTGCTTAATGCTGGAACATAGCCTATAATATAAATAACATAGAAATGTGCAAAAAATATACAAAGACTTACTTATATCCAAAGGTGATATCAATCCAATGATGTAAATTCTCTGAGACATGTACACTCTCTAGTGCTTCTCTATGTTTAGTTATAAAATCCTCAGCACATGTCGCCCATGATGGAATCTCCAGATCCTAAAAAGGTATAGAAACACACTTAATATAGATTAAAAATAGAAATCATTTTTGTAGCCACAATACCCATATTCCATATAAGTAAATAAAAATTATAAAATTAAAAAACAATGTGTATTAAGTATTTAATAAATTGTAATTTTCTTATAATATTATTATTTCTAAGCTTGAAACTTCTACGTACCAGTTATTTAACTCTAGTAATACTATCTTGAACATTGTTTGTCATGAATAAAAACTGTTAACTTACTGGCAAATCCTCATGTATACTCTTGAATACCGTAGGATCCGTATAAAACTCTGGAATGCATTCATCGGGCGTCCATTCCTGCATGCGTTGTATAGACGCTGGATACTCTGCTGGTACCCATTTGTTACGGACATATTTACATAGCACTTCCTTGGGCGTCCTGTTATAAAAGTAATATAATTTTTTTTTTTTTTTGTTTATGTAATATAGGATCATGTTATTTTATTTTATTTGATTTTCAATTAATAATAAAGCTTCAAATACTTTGCACATACAAATCTCTACTTAATAGTCAAGGGTATATTATTAAAACCATGCCAACTTTGTATTAAATTGATTTAATGGTTTGGGTAACTGTTGAAACAGGGCGATAGGAGTTTTATGTACAGAAAAAACTTCCGTGATTGACATAAGACATACACTTGTAAGTTTGTTTTCTTATCTTATAGGTAAATAATACATTTCTATAAAAAAAAAACTGTAAATCCAATTCAGATCTACACAACAGATTTTTATTCTGTTTGTTTGTTGTGGATTTTGTCGTCATTTGAGTGTTGGTCGCATGCTGCAGAAATAATAATAAATGAATATGTTCAGGGTAATTACAAAGTGGCACCAGTGGTAGTGAAGCTCAAAGAGAATGTATGCTATGGGCATGTTAACAGAAGACAGAAAATGTATATGGTAAGAAAAGTAACGGATATGATTGTAGAAGGATGAAAAGGAACAGGATGCCAAAGGAAAGATGAATAGACTGCATCAGGAATGAAATGAAAGAAACGGAAGTGAATGAAGAGATGATGGCTGATAGACATTTATGGAATAAAAAAAAGGATTTTGCACTGAACCCAAATAACTTGGTAACAAGGCAAGAGGATGATGATAGTGTGTGTTGTTATTTGCCTTTTCATTGTAGGTTTGATTTGTTGTTCAGGTGAAAAACATTAAGGCTTACCAGTTAACATCATTATATTTCATATCATCACATTACATTGGCACAACTGGCGTCAGACTGTGGTCTCGATGGAACCATCACAAAAACTTTGAATAGCTAAATATGTGTGAAAAACATATATCGTAAACAAACCTGCGCGCCAAGTACACATAGCAAGTGATATCAGAGAGGGCATCAGACACGTGATGCGGAATCTGATCTACTGCACTGGTGACATCATAGGTCATATCCAATTGCCTGTCACCTTTATTTATACGATATTTCGATTTTGTAAGGTCACGCCAATTTCTACCTGAAATTAATTTATTTAGAATCTTTTTATAATAAGATAATTATTTTGTATGGTGGTAGTGCTTTTCTAATGCCCACTTGACTAGCTGCCACTCTCGAGTTGAAAATCTAAATTCTGAAATACCTATTGGTGTGTTCCTCCACTAGGTTTAACATGTCCACCATCTTCGGCCACATCATCAATTCACATCAAGTGAGATTGTGGTCATAATGTAAATACCTTAACTATAAAAAAGGAATATAATCTAAAAAAATGCATTTCACAGTGATAAAAAACCTCAAATAATAATTGCTTACCATTAACCTTGTGATTGTTTTTAACAATTTTTGTACAGATGGTAAAAAGATTATTTCCAAATATTTTACTTGATAATAGTAGAACTATCTATTTGTTTTTATAAAATAACAAAAAAACAATCAGTTGACAAACAGTGCAGAAGAAGGCACTAAAGTATTCATATGTGGATACAATTTTATATAGGTGTATGGTTACATCAGTCAATTGAATAATTGTATTTTTAGTTAATGATTTCTTATGTTTACATAAATATTATTTATCGAAATAAAACTAATTTAAACGGATTTTATTGCTGTTATTTATTAATTTTGATACCGACGTATCAAAAGCTTTTCAGCCTTCGTAGAAAGGACCACGAAAATTAGTTTTATTTCAATGTATTTTTAGTATTTACTACATAGCCTGAATGCACAACATGCTTGCTCTTATAGGAAAATCTTAATCACATCAAAATAATTGTAACACATAATTATTTTAAACATTTTAATCACTATAAAAGATATTTGTATAGTTAAATTTGTTTATAATATTAAAAGAAAAACTTACCACATCTTGAAGTAAAATCTGTGACCCATGGCACCATAATATGGGCTTGTGGATCATTCATGCTTCTCCCTGCTAACATGTTTAAATGAAGCAGGTAATCCAAGTTTGATATCCTTCCGCGAACCCAAAGCATACAAAGCTTCTCAAATTGAATCAACCCTTTACGCCAACTATCTTCATCAACTTTTTTAAAACAATTTTGACCATGACTAGGTGATGAAGTTTGCTTAATCCTGTTCTGCTGATAAACTAGAGAAGCCTCTAAACAGTGGACATTATTTGTAACATGTGGTAAAACTTGTAGCCACAAATTTTCAGATAAATAAATGTCTTGCAAGGTCAACAATCCTAAACTTAGCCCTCTATCACTCAAGGCCTTTGATAAGTTCAATATTTGATAAATAAGAAATAATCCGCGACTGTAATTAACATCTATTAAGTTTGGGCTAAAATATAAACAATCTAAAAGTGTGTTATCATAATGGCCCCTGTATATTATAAAGAAGTTATCATCTGTTTCTAAAATGAACAAAGCCGCTAGTAAATTGACATGAGTTTCATAACTTTTTAATACACTCTTATTTGGAATCATTTCTTTGTACTCTATGTGGTTACCAGCTTCATCTATTTTAATTCTAATTATATTACAGCCATATAGCCTTAATAGTACTTCGGACAATAACTGATCATGTTCTGATAAATTAACTACAGCACTTTCTTTTGAACAATCAATATTATGGCAATATTTTTTATATGACTCCTTCCATAAGCTTCTTTGGTTTCCCTGCGATATATATTGGAGTAATTGTGAAAATGTAAGAGTGGTTTCTTCACCATTTTCGTTCAGTTTGTATCGCGGTAGAGGGAGTGCTTTTGAGTTTTTTTTTCTTAGAACCTATGAAAATACCAATGATTATTTATAGTTATACAATTGTAATATCTCATTTTGTGGTTAACGCAAAATACATACTCTTATAAAAACTTTTCTCCATGGGTACGGGACACTTTCACCAGGTAGCACGGTAAAATTTACATTATTCACAGAATTTTCAACTTCAGTGTTTTTCAACCATTTATTTAACCAACTAGTATGAACAACGACTGAAAATAAATCAGAGGACGGCGTAGAAAATACACTTTTATTACTTATACCTAATTCCTTAGTGATACAATCCATTTCAATTTGTAACGATTACAGAATGGTCTTTTGTTTTGTTTTGTTACAAACAAAATCGCATTGAACATTTGATATCTGTATCGTGTACGTTCCATATGACAGATCGATTGAGGGATACCAATAAATTAATTTAAAATTATATACTTAGCCCATTTTTAAATGACTTATTTTTATAAAAGCGAATAGTTCAAACCAAATAAGACTTTTTGAAGTCAAACTTGTTAGGGGAGGAATCAACGTAACATATTTTGTAATGCTGATCTCGGTTAACGCGAATCCCTGAATTTCAGAACGTTTATCTCCACTCCCACATAGATAAAAACTAACAAATCCCATACCAAAATAGCAAACAACTCTCGTCCATAATTAAACATAAAGGACGAAATTGAAATCTAATTATTAAAATTCAAAGTAACCGAGACGATGAATGAATCACGCTGTTTTTTTTTCTAGTTATGCGTTACATATAGACGAAATGGAAATCTACTGTTTTAAGTTCAACTTTTTGTCCTAATTTTGTTCATAATTTTGAAGTAACAGAGATTTTTAGGATTTAACTTAATACTTATTTGTTTTAGTATTATGAGTACATGAGTACGTGCTATTAGTAAGTTTAATGAAGAGTGATATTGAAAGTTATGATATCGACAAAAGGCCAACTTGTTCTACCAAAACAGTTATCAATAGAATATATTTCAAAATAAATAGTAATAACTGTTTTGATTTCAGACCTACAAGTGATAATGTTATAATGATGTTGACTAAATTATATAAATGCATTACCGAAGGAAACATTATTGTGTTAGAAGAATCAGATTTCTGATCTTGAAATCTTGATCTTCATCTGATCTCAGATGATCAGATCAATATTATCCGTTTAATTTTGCATGCTTCACATGTTTCTTTTTCTTTATAAATAATTAAAAAGCAAATACATTCGCTATTCATTTGGTACTTGATCTGTTTATCCTATAAAAATTACACGGTACACTTTTAGCTGATCCACCGTAATTATGTATAAGAACGCCGTATTTTTACCCTTGCAACACGGTAATTGACCATTTTAATATGGAGATAGATTGTGGCGCAGCGCGGCGTGGCGATCAGTAAGTAGTGAGACAGCTGTTAGTTGTCAACAGAACATCCATTGAAACGCGTGTGTATAAACAACGCATTGCGAGTATTGTTTAGTGTTCTTGTTGTTTCTAATCTATTGTCTTAATTAAATATACATTTTTATTGTGAATATGCCTAAGTCAAGCGCAGAAAGAACAAGGGCGTGGCGTGAGCGAAAACGTGCTAGTGAAATACCCGTTCAAAAAGTGAAAAAAAGAAAAAGTAGGTCTGAAATTGAACGTGATAGCAGAGAAAGGCGGAAAATACGTGCTATTTTGAACTGTCTAAATAATCAAGACAAAGAACCAGCAACTAGCACCTTGGCTAAGCCAACTCCCTTAACCTATTATCTAACTACCTACCTCTTATCTATCAGAGATAATTTACAGTATTCAGATTTTAACAAATTTAAGACTGCACATAATATATTCAACAGAGATTTTGTAAATAATCCATTTGGTTTGAAATGTTGTGTGTGTGACAGATTGTGGTTTAAAAATGAATTGAAACCTTTATCCATTGAAGAAGAAGAACTCATACAACAAAAATTTCCAGAATTCGAAGGCCGTAATGACTTGGCGTGTACAACTTGCCGCCAGGCTCTTAGGAGAAAGACAATTCCAAAATTAGCAGCATTTAATGGCTTTAAATATACATCAATTCCTACTCATTTACCAAAATTAGATTTGGTGTCTAGTAGGCTTATCTCTCCTCGAATTCCATTCACGCAAATTCGCAGATTACGGCATGTGCAAGGACAATTTGAAATTTTAGGGCAAGTGATCAATGTTCCAGTCATTTTAAATACAATGGTTAACCAATTACCTAGGAATATTGACGATGACCATTGTATCAACGTTCATATCAACAGGAAGCAAATTTATCGATCAAGCTACTTAAAAGGTTTGATTAACAAGAAAAATATAAGATTATGGCTGAAATACCTACTAACAACTCCATTGTATCAAATGTATGACATCAAATTTGATGAATCTTTCTTCAATGAAGATTCCGGTGATGATCCGGTTTCTATAGATGCAATGAGTGAAAATATTCCCATTGAAGAGAGCCTCATCTCTCAGCAACATACATTACTTTGGAATGATGATCAATATTTAAGCATTGCTTCTGGTGAAATTAATGTCCCTCACAGTCTATTGTTTGACGAACATGCTGAAGAATTATCGTTCCCTACAATTTATCTTGGACAATTTCGAACTTTTAGTAAAGACCTTAATGTATCACCATTCATGATGGCTACCAGTGAGCTGAGGAGATCGGATCGACGCGGGGTTACTCCTTATCATTTACTTTATATGGCCATGAAAATTATGCGCCTTCGAATTCATGACAGCCTTAACATTACTTTGAAACATGTAGGTAAAGACACAAAAATTACACGTGAACAAATTCAGTCTGAGGAATATATTAATCGCTGTATAGAAAGCAACTTAGCTTTTTTACGTTGTATTCCTAACTCTACATGGTACTGGGCTGAAACGAAGAGAGACTTGCTTGCAATGATCAGACAGCTCGGAAAACCCACGGTATTTCTAACAATGAGTGCTAATGAAATTGGTTGGCCGTCATTACTGCAAATATTGTACAAATTGAAAAACAATGGGATAGAAATTTCAAAAGAAGCCACAGAACAACTACATTTTATTGAGAAGAGCACACTCATAAACGAAGATGCTGTCACCTGTGCTATTTATTTCAATAAACTTATCAACGTGATAATGAATATTCTCCAATCTAAAAAATCATCTCCTTTTGGTAAATATCGTGTTGAACATTTCTTCAAAAGAATTGAATTTCAACATAGTGGCAGTCCCCAAGCACACATTTTTCTTTGGCTTGAAAATGCTCCAGTAGGTGCACTTGGTGCTGACAAGCAAAAAGCTATTGAGTTGGTCGATACGTTGATGTCAGTGGATGCCTCAGAAGCATCAGGAAATATTAAATTGCAGACGCACAAGCACACTTTTACGTGTTTTAAGAAGGTTTTTGCTAATACTCATCAGAAATGCATATTTGAAGCACCATTCATGCCATGCAGATATACTACAATACTCACGCCCATGAAGAAAGAAGAGCCAGAATTTTCTAAGTACAAAAAACATTATAACACGATTAAGACCAACTTGGATAACAATGACTACGTTGATATTGACAATTTCTATCAAGAAAATCAGATCATTTCTGATGACTACTACATGAATGTACTTCGTGCTGGCATTACTCGTCCAAGAGTATTTATTAAACGTCAACCCATGGAAAAATGGCATAAACCATTCAATCCATTCATTTTTAGTATTTTAAAATCAAATATGGACATACAATTTATCACCGAAGAATACTCCTGTGCTGCATACATAATGGAATATGTCAATAACACCAATCGTGGAATTAGCAATCTCCGACGTAACATCACTGAGATAATGGATGAACATCCAGAGTTCGATATAGTTGAGATTACTAGGAAAATAAGCATTGATATTCTAAATTCTGTTGAGATTACAAGTCAGGAAGCTGCGTGGTACTTGTTGCGTGAACCGATATCAAAGTCATCTACAGTTGTGGTCTATATTCCAACAATATGGCCGGCTGAGAGGCAAAGAATACGGAAAACCCAAAAAGAACTGGGTGAAATGAACATTGATGATGATGCAACAAACATATGTAAAGAACATTGGTTCGATAAATACGAAAAAAGGCCAGAAGAGTTAGAAGAAGTCAGTTTGGCTCAGTTTGTCGCACATTACACACACAGTGCTGTCGGTTATTGGACACGAAGAAAAGAACCCCGCATAATACGATATAGAAACTACGACATGACTGATGAAATCAACGAATATAAACGAGAAATGGTAACTTTGTATATTCCGTTCCGGAATGAAGAAAATGAAATCCTTGCAGAATCAAAGTTTATTCAAATATATGACGACAATGAAATGTTATTATTGGAGCGACACAAAGAGTTTTCATCAAATGTAGATATACAGAAAATGATCGAGATATGTCGAGAGTTGGGTAGCGAAGATGAGCTCAATCATGATGATAATGCAGAGGTAATCAACTTAGCAGGCTGATTCTCAAGAGCAAATCATTTTCTAGAATTGTACAATGCAACCCAAACCTATTAGCAACATTCAATAAACTGGGTGCTATTAAAAAAAAAGGGAAAATTTAATGCCCAATGAACAATTTTATGAACTGATGACGATACCTAGCGAAAAAGCATTGCTAATGCATATGATTGTTGATCTTTCATCTAATCTCTTACCATTCCAAATTTACTATAGCAGGCCAGCAGGGTGAGAAAAAACATTTCTAATCAAATTCATAATGGAAATTTACAACCCTTTTACGAATAATTATAGTATTTGCAATGCTTATATCACATGTGCATTAACGGAGAAGGCTGTCATAGCAATCAATGGTACAACAATTCACACTGCGTTAAAAATATATCTTCCGAAACTTGCCATTATCAATAGAAGTAGTACAACAGTACAGAACACTTTTCAAGTTATACTTATTGGTAAGATCAGTTCGGTGGAAGCTAAATTGTTAATAAAATCGTTGAAAACAAATTACTGACAATTTCCAAGATAATTTTGGAGAAAAGGATTCCATTTTTATCGGAGATTTGTATCAGCTACCTCCGGTTCGGGTAACGCTCATTTATGAAGCAATTAAACGACGTACAACAGGACCACATGGCGAGACTTGAGGCTCTATAATTTGAATGAAATTATGAGTCAAGCAAACGCAAGGTTCTCCACTATATTGTTTAAGATTGGGAATGGCAAAACATTAGAACGAGAAGAGTTTTAACTAAATGTATCTCGTTTATACACAAAGGAAGAAGCAGATCATCTCTGTTTACATCGTAGCCGGTTGTATTTAACTAACCAAGTTGTTAACAAATATAATATAAAAATGTTAAGTCTACAGAAAACAAGTATATCACAACAGATATTGATCAGTGGATGCTATAATTCAGAACAAGGAGCCAGCGACCGCTCTCGAGATTACGGCGCCTAGGATAAATAGACGAATTGCCGCCCTTTCGAAATTTTAATATAGTGTCATAATAATTATATTTTTTTATTGAATAAGGGATTAATATGTGTAATTTTCTCTTTGTTAGTAAAATGTACCATACAAATTATAACTTTATCCAAAAAACGGCTGCTATAGAGCCCTTACATTTTGGCACCCCGGGCAAATATGTCCGGCTTGTCCCCCCCCCCCCTCAGAGCGGACCCTGCAAGGAGCATTTCTATGACAAACATCACATAAAAATAGTGATAGACACCGGAGGTTTATCCTATGAATGAATGTTGGTACTTAACAAATGGTATGTAATAACAACTACTTTGGATGTATCTGAGGGTTTGGCAAACGGTGTAGTTGGTAAACTAAACCATATAGAAACTGATGAGAAAGGAACAGTGACTCATTTGTGTGGTTGGAGTTTCCATGTTCACCGAGGAGAGGCTAGGAAAAGAGCAGAAAAAATGCTCACTTTGTCCAAGCCAATAATATGAGTCACACGAGAACTTCGACGGTATATTTAAACAAAAATAAAATCGTTTCTGTCAAAAGGAATTATTTACCGGCATATCAGCATGTGCTATTACTATTCATAAGCCTTAAGGTGGCATGTTCATGAATTTGTTTATGAATATGAAAAAAAGAATACACAACTTCTGTATGTAGCATTATTTTCAGCAAATTCACCAGGATTGTACACCGTACCAAAAATAATAAAAAAATTATATCATGGAAGAAGAAATGCTCAATCGATGGATACTTTTCGCGAGGAATTTCGACAACTGTCTACGATCCATTAATTACTTTGATGTTTTGAATAAATTCATCAGCAGACTAGGCTTATCAATAACTACCGTCAATAACCAAAGCTTGCATGCTCAAAGTGCAATCTTAATCCTCCGGTTATACAACGATGTAATATACTGATACCTTCAAACACATAGATAGAAAATAATTACCATAATAATTATCAAAACTATAGTTATGCTGTCTAGTTAAGACGACAGAATGTAAGAGCAAGTGGAGAAGCATTACACCCCAGTATGGCTCATGGAAATAATATCGTGATGCCGAATATGGATCTGAACTTACAATAAATGGAATTTCCGCAGGTTCCGTTGGTTTGTCATCTGTTCGAGAAATCTGTGCAACAGAATGTCGCACCGAGAATTATTAACGAATAATGATCATTACACTATATATTTCACAGAATCAGAGTACTACAAACATATCAAGTTCATCCGCCTATACTTATTACCAAATACAGCAGTGGTGGAACTTGGAGTAAAGCTCGATGAAATTCCTATTTTTCTGGGTAGAGACTTCAGTATCAATATTGCTTCAGATCATGCAAAACCATAGATTTAGTTAGAAGAGAAACAATCACTGAGAATAAACTATTCACCAACAGAATAAACTACATATCATGGATCAAGAATTGATGCAATTTTGTAACGTTCCTAGATAATTTTTATTGTGACCGTTTTTATTGCTTCCTTTATTTATCATAAACCGATAATTTCTCTTGTTAATATCGAAGAAGATAATGTACCGTGAACCAGATGTACATAATTTTGTGTAAATAAATAAATAATAAACACAATCGATGCTATTCAAAAGTGATTGATAATTAAAATACTTCCTTGTAATACAAAAGTTTCACTTATATCATTTCCCATTTATTTTTAATGATAATCTCTATTTTGTAAATCGAATGGCGTTTTATATGTATAATAGACTTTGATTTCCACAAGTGATGCTAAAAATAACGCCATGGACCATAAATTCTGACTTTGCACAAAAACTCCTTAAAAAGCCAGTCCCTCCACAGGTTTAGCGTGTCCACCAACTTGGGACGTATCGTCATTTAAGATTAGGTGATATTATGGCCATAACGATAAATCTTAACTGCAATAAAATGTTTAATAAAGGTAGCTATCGTTTTTTACAATACTAAAATATCCATAAGATTAACTTTATAATGACCTACAAATACCAGAATTAGTTAAAGTCCGGAGAAAAAGAAGCCTATCTCTCACGTACATGTGGTTACATTATTTTTTCGATGTTTATCAAAGAATTCATTGTGTAATATACCTTATTTCAATAAATAATAACCAACCACACTTGTCTAAATCAAACATAGGTCAAGAATATACCACTGGCGAATGTTTTAAATAAAACTACTGTTGTTAAACAAGAATATAAGTTATATTTACTGAATATAATAAAATGTGTTCAGCACCAATGTAATCGTTTTTAATATCACAGCAAATATTGGTCCCTTTATTACTATGATAATTTTTATACAGTTTTCGATAATACTAATTGACTTGAAATATGTAGGAAATTACTTGCATGTACTCATGAATTATGATAAACTATTTTCTTAAAAATACTAGAACCATTGGAATTTAACTATGACATTACTGAATAGTTATGAATGTACAAATTATTACTATAATTATCTATTTAAAACTACTGGAGCTTTTGATATACTTAGGATTTCTCACAAGTTTAAGTATAAAAGCTTGTAAATAAAACAAAATGTTTTAAAATAAGAAATTCCAATATTTGGGAGAAGTCAGTGCATCTAAGATTATTTTAATAAGAGTATTTAAATGAGTTTTTACACAACTGAGAATACTCGTCTATACATAAACATACTAATACCTGTACCTTAACATTGAAATCGTTATGATAATTCACTCTAATTTACCAGATACTCTCTTAACATAACAATTCCAAAGAGCATCTCTGTAAATAACAGCCTGAGTTTCAGGGCTCTTCGCAGCAACAATACCACGACCAACAACAACAACATCAGCACCATTCTCTAAAATCACTTTTTCAGGTGTATTGTAAACCTGACCGAGATTATCCTTCGAACTTTCAAGCTGTACACCTGGAGTCAACTGAATAAAACCAGGATCCATGAATGTGTCTTTAGCTTGGCAAACAAAGCCTGTTATTAAATCCGGGTAATCAGATGCCATCTTTACTGTTGCATCCCTGTAATCTGGTGTTATAAGGTTGCCCTGTAAAAATATTAGACTTTGAATGTAGTCACCTGGAATAGCTATACCCGAGCAATACCCTAGACATGACACTGGCTGAGTTTTACCAGTAACCAAAACCAACCGAAACCAACAATAAGTTTTATTTATAAATACTAAATGGTATATTTAAATCTTCATTTTTTATTGTATAGAGACCATTTCAGAATTTGGTTTCATGATTACAGTAATATAAAAAATACTAAATATGATCACAGTGGTTAATAAAATAATAGTGGAAAAATAATAAAAAAGGTTTCATTTTATAAATACCTCACTGCTCATCTCAGCCAACAAAAATACACCACGCCCAACTCCGTTACTTGATCCATTTAATGCTTTTAATATGCCAACACCGGGTAATGAGTGAGCAGTGACACAATCTGCCCATTCACTAACTTTAAATATGCCCTTTTGATATTGCATAGAAACAGTGTGTCCTATATCAGCATACTTTCTATCCTCTAGTACCAGGAAGTTATATCTATCTGCTAATTGTTTCAGTTGTTTGATAAAGTCATCACTAAAATCTTCAATAATATCAACATGAGTTTTGACTATGCATATATGCTCTCCAACTTTTTCTAAAAGATCAAGGATGTTTCTAACAGATGTGAAATCAACAGACAAACAGAGGTTTGTTTTCTTCACGGCCATTATATGGAGTAGTTGTTTTGCAATTGAATTCTTAGCTAGTTCAGCTCTTTTTTCATAAGGCATCAGAATTCTTTCAACTGGTGTTGCTGTAACAAATAAACTATAATCACAAAATATATACTTTTTGTTGTTGTAAATTATTTATTCTAATATGAATAGACAGTAATAAAATAGGAAAACACTTTTATTATGGAAAATGTAATATTAAAGTAATGTAATATTATAATGATTGAATGAAAGAAAATGTAATATTATACAACAACAGAACAGAACAACTTTGCACTTTCTCAAAAATGTCAATATACACTAGAACCTCTATAAGTCGAATATCAAGGGAGATGCCAAAAAAATCGATTATAGAGTTTTCGAGTTATAGAGAATGGAGGTTTTAGTGTTGGAGGTGATGTGAAGAAAATATTTTTTCAAGATTTGGAGGTTTTCAACTTATAGAGGTGTGGCTTAATGAGGTTCTACTGTATAAATAAACTTATAAGGAAAACAGTACCTAATACAAAATATCTAATCTAATTATTACAGTTATTGAAATATATACAGTGTAAACTCCACAAAATGCTACTTACTTTAATGAAAAACTCCCTAAACTTTAATGTTACTTAACATCGATCAATTAGGCTTGTTTTAAATAGAAAACCTTTTCTCTATTTCATCACCGCAGCACTGAAGAATGACATAAATTGCTGAGATCTTTAATTAAAGTAGTAGCAATACATAGAGTTTCTAATATGTATATATATAGAAATAGTTCAATAGTATTAGAACATTTAGTAATGTTTATTAGCAACATATAAAAATCATACCAATCACAGGAGCTTGAATTTTGCTCAAATAATCCTTTACTTTCAATGCCATTTCCTCAGTTATTTTATTATTCTTCACTAAAATTTTAATCAATGATGTCATAGTGAATAAAGATTTAATCTGCACATCATTCTTCATAAGATTCAAACTTCCACCCTGTTCTCTATCTAAAATTATCACTGCATCATTAACAATTAATCCTTCTTTACGTAAATCTTTAACAGTTTCAAGTATGCTGGAACCGGATGTTACTACATCTTCAATGATAAGACAAATGTCACGAGATTTATAATGTCCTTCAATTGATTTTTTTGTTCCATAGGCTTTTGTTTCCTTTCTCCTCATAAGCATTGATTTATTAGATTTAATACTGAGCAAAGTGGCAACAGGCAAAGCCGTATATGGTACTCCACAAACATGGTCAAATTTTTTATCCTTCAAAGCAAAGTCATACAATAAGTTTGCTATTAATTCCTGAAATAAACACAGCAATTTTAAAGATTTCTTTTTGATACTAAATTCTATAAACTGACTCAGAATAACTTAATGTTAACCTTGTTGTGGTTGTCTTTTGAGAAATGATAATATACATGTCAATATATTTATTCTGTTGTAATAGAAACCTATGAAAGCATAATTATGTAAGATATTATATACATTTATTAATTGGTCCCTAATGCATTACTATTTCATAGGTTTAACCAGTTTTAGCCAATCTTTTATAACATTAATGGTCAAAATGACAGCTAGTATTTTTGCATGGTGGTAGGGCTTTTTCTCTTGGCCGCCTGGCTAGCCACCACCCTCAAGGTGAAAGTCTACCGCCAAATACCAATAGGTGTGTTCTAGCAGTTGCACTTGGGAGCCAGTTCCTCTAAAGGTTTAGTGTGTCCACCAACATGGGCCATATAGCCACTTAAGATCAGGTGAGACTATGGCCATAATGATAAGTCTATAACTATACAAAAAAAGTGAGGCTCTTAGCTGCAACTGTGAGAACACCTGTGGGTAATATCATAAGTTTTACATTATCAAGGTGTTTGCTAGTTAAAACCAAATCTAAAAAAGAAAAGTGTAATGTTGCATACAATATGATCCAGTCTGGAACAAGATTTCTTATGCTAATAATAAAAAAGTCATGCTCTATGAAAAAAGCATAAATGATACTATACACCCCTCCCCAAATGAAATAGGTCAAATTTTGATATGATAATCTCAGGTTTTTATGTGAACATATTTAGAATAAATTCACATACATATTAAAATATTAATATTGAAATGAGATAAAATACAAGAATAGTTATAAAACTTGTACTCATAAAAAACAAATTTATATAATTTTATATTTAATTTTATAATAATTGAAGACACTTTTCAGTAACATAAATACTGAGAAAGATATTCATAATATCTAATTCAGATTATGTTCACAACACAGAAACCTCTAGCCTTGATTAGATTTAAAAAAAAGTCCTACCATGGTCTTTGGGTAGCTGACAATAACCCTTAAATCAAAGTATACCGGGGTTTTAATGCCACTTTTTGTCGTAAATTCTCCAAATTTTACAGCATCAATAGAAAACAGCTTGATAGCTAATTCCTCGAGATCTCTATCACAACTCATGGTTACTTATTTTGAATTTCAAATACTAAAAACAAACATACACAACACGTGAACGATAGACTTGAAGCAATTTAGTAGAGCTGAGAAATTCCGAACGGATACGTTGTATATTCTATGTATCCTCTACTTGAGCTAAAGGTAAAGATAGAAATTGGTTTCACATAGTTCAACATGCCAAATACGAGATCATATGTATTAAATAAATTCAGAAAAACCTGATTTGGTCTATGCGGACTTCTGTAATTGCATGCATGTAGTGCAGAAATCATAATATTATGCTACGCTGTGTTTTACTCATTTCGAATCTGTTGACATACAGAAAATATTATTGTCTGAAAATTTGTCGTGTTTTGCCATTTATAATTCCAACCAAATCCAAACTTTATCTGACTGTGGAAAGCCCCAAACTATGACGCATTTACTGACAGTACTTTACACACTCGCTGACCTATCAGCATTTACGTCAAATGATCAGAGAGTGGCCGAATACTGGTCAACTTAATTTAATGCAACATTTGACGCGATAGAAGAAGAAAAAGTTACAATTAACTATATTTTATATTTCTACACGTTCTATTTATTTATATTATCTAGAACAAAATAAATAGTTATAGATAATTGCGACCCTTTGTAAATTTTATTGGCTTACAAAATTACGGCTCGTTTTTTTAATGTTCGAACAATTAATAAGTTCAGTGTCATGGGAAGCAACAGTCCACATTCTAGATAACATATACACATATAATTCTTTCATTATCTGACACAAACAACTAGTGGTGAGCCAAATTGCATAAAGTTGTCTGCATTATAAGACACCGGCGTAGTATGTAGGTGGCCCCCGATTGTTTATTTAATTGGTGTTTACTTTAAGCAGCGTCACAGTGCAATTTACAAGGCCTCTGTACTAAAGCTGTTTTTAAGTTATTTAGTTGAAAATAATTTTACTACTTGGAGTAGTAAAAGAGTTATTAATATTCACCATATGGGTATGGTATTGTGTGATATCTTTTATAGATAATAATTGAAAATATGCAAAAAAAAGCATATATTGCTGTACAAATTTTTAAATATAATAAACTAGAATTATAATTTTTAAATTTGAAATTTGTTCCTTGGTTTATATTATTTAATACCAAATAATCATTACTTAAAAAAACACTTATAATATATTCTAATTTCTTAGTATTTATATCAAAATCGAAAGATTTTTATGAATCGTAAAAATCACTACTTCGATTAACAGAATAAAATATAATCTTGACGATTTTAACCAACACATTACATTGACAACTTCTTCTTTGAGAAAATAAAATAAGTAGTATAGTAATATGAAGTTTGTGATTATAAAAAACTAGTAGGCACTCCATTTACTATTAGAGTATAGTCGTTTTGAAGGAAACTATTTGCATTTATGATTGTTACTATTTCTACAAAATTCAAAGCGCACCAATCGAACATGTGGAGATCAATTAAGTCCAAAAAGATATATATGTTCTTTACACATATGTCTTTATTTGACGGAGATAAGTTGTTCACTTATAGTTAACTAGAGTTACACAGAGTTACTTACCTCATATCTACTGTCATTCATTCCTGTCTGTGATTCACATTTGACAAATTTCACATTCATTTTAAAATTGGTAGTGGAAGGAGGAAGTGTTCACGGTATTTGTTGTTAATATTCCGCTATTCCTTATCGAATTTGATGTTTATATTTATTATTCAATGGAGTTTAAAGTGTTTATGAATTTTAATATCACAAAGACAATTTAAGTGTGCGGAATTACATTAAAATAGTTGTCAAGTGTAAGTTTTTGTTCCTATTTACTTTGAAAACTTTTTGGCGCGTGAAAATTTAAACAGTATATTTGTATTTAGTGTATAATAACCTACGTCGAAATTTTTTACTATTATTACTTTGCTTTAAAAGGGGTTTGAGGCACAGGTAGAGGATTTTGAATCGATGTTGGGTAAATCAACCCCTCCTGTCGGCTTGGAGTGGGGTCCCCTCCCTTCAATAGGGGATGTTTGGGTCGACAAAGGGTAGGCGCCCCTAATACAGAGGGGAGCATGGGCTGCTTGGGCCTTGGGCGATATCCGTTGGTAGGGGAAGGGATCACTATTTCTTGTTTAGTTTTTTTTCACTTCAGCAGCTAACGGTTTTGTGAGTGTGAGATACGATCGTTCTCTGTTACTGTTTACTAAGTTATTATTTTTAGAATTTATGGATAAATTTAACTGAATTAATGGTGAGTTAATTTAACTAATAATCATATAATACTGTTGTATATCTGTACATTATTTTAACGTTCGTTTGTTGTATTAATAGTGCAAATTACACAAAATAACATTAATATACTTGGAAATAAATTTTTTGTTAATCTTTTTATAGATGTGAATATTATTGACACAATTACTATAGGTAAAAAATGTTTGTTTGAACGTTATTGTTATCGTTTACTCTTATGCCTTAGATACTAATTGTATTGGGTATGTAATAACTTCAGTAACTGTTTCTTACTAAACCAGCTTACACTGGCGGCTTTACTCGTGCGTAATTATCTTTTATACGAACTGTTCGGAGTCAGAACGTTTAATGTGCAATATGGGTATGATTTGCAACTGAATAATAGTAATATTGCTAGGGGGTGAAAAAAAAAAGTTAATTCGTAGTGCCTTTTTATTTTCTTGGTGAAATAATATATTGAAATACCTTCTCTTGTTTACGCCGGGTAGGCCGCGAGGTGGACGCGTGCGACTTATTAGGTGACTAAATAACTCATTAGGATGGCTTTCAAACTCTCATACTGCCAGAGACAACTTTCACAGTTCTTTTAGTCTCGGGTGGAATTCGTCGCCTATGTCACTGAACTAAAAACTACCGTCTGCCAAAATTCCAAGATCCGAAAAACGCGGCATTATGGTATTTGCACATTTTCAACTTCGGTTAATTACGGCTTACCTACTTTATTTATATACCTTTTATGTATTTATATAATATTTTTTAAATATTATGTTTGTTTTTTTTCCCTGTTAATGTGGAGAAAAATATATACACGTATTTCCTATCGCAATATATCCCCTAAAAATAACCGCACGTTCCCTCTTTGTTGTCAAGGGCTAGGGTCTGCTTTCGCATTGGTTCTAGTCTCATTATGACCTTACGTACCACTGTTTAATAATAAACTACCTACGCACCCGGCGCGGGTTAGCGCGATCACTCACATGTAATAATTATTTATACTGGTTTATTTATTTGGTATCTTATTTCGGTATAAATTGTTGAATTAAAGCTATGTTATAGTCAATGAAACTAATTTTATTAAGTTTTTTTTTTTATACTTAAGGTTTAGCGTTATGGCCATATTTTCACCTGATCTTAAGTGACGATACGGCCCAAGTTGGTAGACACGCTAAACCTGTGGAGGAACTGGCTCTCAAGTGCAGCTGCCGGAACACACCTATTGGTATTTGGCGGCAGGTTGTCAACTTGAGGGTGGTAGCTAGTTAGGCGGGCATTAGAAAAAGCCTTACCACCACTACCAGATAATAATTCCTAAAAAATCTTCGTCTTAGCATTTCCTTTCGTCACGGTTTCGGTAAGTACATATGTACGTGCGTAAAATAAAATCACAAACATACCGTTATGTTGCTTGGAAATAAAGTGTAAACTGTATACATAGAGAGAAACTTAATGGACTGCGCATTTCATAGCGTTATTGAGAGTGTCTTTTTATGGAGATAAGGTAACCTTACGACTTGGTTCGCATGTAACTAAAAAATCCTTGCTAATATTATAAATGCGAAAGTAAGTTTGTTTGTTTGTCACGCTTTCACGCCTAAATCGCTGAATAGATTATGATTAATTTTAGTATAGTGATAGACGGAAACCTGGTGACGAGTATAGGCTACTTTTCTCGCGAAAACCTTATTGGAAGTGGAGTAAAAAGAGGGACAAACTTTGTACGAAACATTTTATTTCGCCATCCGATTTTGTTTGACAAAATCAATATTAACGGGAGCGAAGTCGGCCGTAAAACCTAGTATTTAATCATTTTTGCCCGTTGTTGTACCTTTTTTCACTATAGATTCGTTCCTATTAGTGGTAACGTGATGTTAAATAGCCTAAAGCCTTCCTCAATGATTGGTCTATCAAATGCAAAAAAAAAATGTAATCAGACTGGTAGTTTCTAAATTTAACGCGTGTAAACAAACAAACTTTTCCGTTTTATAACGTTAATATAAGATATCTTGATAAATATTGGATATTTTGAATTTAGGTAGGTTCACACATTAGAAGCATTATGAAAGCAGTTTCCGTCTGTGGTAATAAGGAAGGAATGTGTTATCGTTGTGGGGTCGTTTTAACGGGGTTTTCTGGTGATTCGCACCAGGTGATTCCCACATATAGAGTGCCCGGCATGGTGCAAGAGGTGCACTACCTACATAAATGTATATTTTTGTCACGTTAAGCAAAAAAAAGGTCGATTCACACTACCCGAGTTTACTTTCGATAATTTTATAATAACGATATAAGGTTTTGAACTAATTAAATTACGGATTTTTTTAATCTACAATGTATTTTGATAATAATTAGAAATACTAATAAAATTATTTACCGCCCTTAACGTAAACCTAGCTACCTGTATCAGCGGTCAGAGCAAAACAGTTTGTAAACACATAATTATTGGCCATTCATTTAGATTAGGAGTCATTTATTAATTATGTAAGGACAATTTTGATGATTTTTAATCCTTTCCCCCCAACATCACTCCTACTCCATTGTAAAAGCGCATAAGATTTCTCGAATTCCCCGTTTCTCTTTTTACGTAAGATTATATCTGATTATAGAAAAGAATCAATAGTACGACTTGTCATAAGTTAGTGTAAATTAAAAAAGGATTACTTAGGAAGGTATTATACATATAAATATTTAGAAAATATATAATATAATTAAAAGTAAGTTTTTAAATAATATATGCAAGTAAAACGTGAACAAAAGCAAGGAATCACTTTGTGAAAGTAAAGGAATTGTAATAATCTATATAAAAATAAGTTTTGAACTTAATAAATATTTACTTAAAGTAAAAAAAAATCGTTACTAAAATTTATTTTTAACATTGTTTTCGCCAACGCTGAGCTTTCCCATATCCTTCGAACAATGTTAGAAATTGCACATTTTAACTTATAGATTTTATTTAACAATGGCTTCTCCAGATTAGGACATATAAACACACATAAGACATATTGCATGGTGTTAGGGCTTTTTCTAATGCCCGCCTGGCTAGCAACCACCCTTAAGTTGTAAACCTGCCGCAAAATATCAATAGGTGTGTTCCGGCAGCTGCTCTTGAGATCCAGTTCCTACACAGGTTTAGCGTGTCTAACAAACTTGGGCCGTATCGTTACTTAAGATCAAGTGAGATTATGGCCAGAACGCTAAACCTTAAGTATAAAAATTAAAATAGTAGAACCCTCCATGCCCCTCGAGACTTATACGAAATTAATGAACTACGGCGCTATGATACAAAATAGCTTAAGTTATCGTAGAGGTATATAGTTAAAATGTAAGTAAAATACATAATATTACATTTACCGGGCAGAGTTCAAGCACTATGTCAAGTAGGTTTTAATTTCAAAAGGCTACTTACTCTAGGGTGGATCAATACGTGAACGATGGTAATATCTGAAATAACGCTCCTCTCAGGCGCGTTCGCTAGAAACTATTTTTTTTCTTCTTCGAAGTGACGATAGCTTCGTTGTTGTGCGTAGGAACGCCGCGTCATGGGACGTGAGTTCGAATCTAACCACCTACAATGAGCTTGCGCTTTCGGTGAAGGAAAACGTCGTGACGAAACATGGTCGTAGGGCTTTTTTAATGCCCGCCTGGCTAGCTAACAGATTCAAGTTGAAAATCTGCCGCCAAATACCAATAGGTGTGTTCCGGCAGTTGCACTTCAGGACACTCCTTTCAATAAAGAACGGCAACGCACCTGCGATTCCTCTGGAGTTGTGGGTGTCCATGGGCGGCGTTGATCACTTACCATCAGGTGACACGCTTTCTCGATTGCCGCCTATACTATAAAAAACTGCAATATTTTTTAAAAATCAAAATTATGTACTTACTTCTCTAAATCTCGATCCAGTTTCTTCGCGGTTCTCCTCCATGACTGGTTTCTTTGTCGAAGCGGTGGTAGTTATGACTTACTTAAATGCCTATCTGAGGCTCTATATTATATAAACTATCTTGATTTCACTTGAGATACGAAAAAGGTTATCCACTCGAAAGTGCAAAATCAAAATTTACTCGAGATAATATAAGCAAATGTAAAAAAACTTCGGCCAATCTGAACTAACAGGCGTCGCCCTTTTGACCCTGCGCTCGTGGCGACGCCGCACCCATGTCGCTCTCTCGCTAAAGCTGTCATTGACCACTGATGTAAATATTTATCGCCGACAAAATTCGTAATGTAGGCAGATGTCACCTTGACTAGAAGAATTGCGAAAGCTGTCCCTGATATCTGACAACACGGGAGTTTGAAGTGCGTGTTAGTTGGTAGTGTTGGGTGATTAGCATCCGATGAGTCACCACATGCCTATCACGCCTTTGGCCTGAGCTCGGGTAATGCGTTTGCGCGTTACGTTGAGGAAGTCCGTAAATACTGCTATTTTAAACACCATGTTAATAAAAAAAGAAGATGTAACCAAAGAGTTTTTAAAATAAACACCTTATGATGCCTACAAACGGTGTATGTTTAAGAACACACGACAGAAGTGTAAACTCCATCGAGGCGAGATAGATAAAACGAATTACAAACTTTCTACAACAACCTTCTACTTTATACAACGTTCTGGCCATTAACAAATTAAGAAACATTCGAATTATTTAAAATCGACTTTGACAAAAAATTTCATAGATGTGAAATTGATTATTGTGTCGAGTTATTACAAGGAAGAACAGATATTACCGAATTATTGAAGGCAGTTGCACTTAAGAGCCAGTCCCTCCAAAATAAAGTGGGCGGTGTTGTGTTGTGAGTGTCCATAGGCGGCGATGATCACTGACCCTCAGGTGACACGCTTGATCATTTGCCCGCTAAAACATTTAAAAAAAAACTGTTGTCATTCATATTAGTGTACATGTAACACAGTTAAACAATTATAATAATAATATATCAACTAATTCCTGGCATCGGGTGATCGCATAACATCGATGCTCAAACTATCTCTCTTGCTTCCTTAGACGAGCGAACCAACTTTACCCGAATGATCGTCACATATCCGAGCGTGATGGCTTAATATTTATGCAATACCTAGAAGATAATGTAATTAGTGTGCGTAAAGAAGTTTTTTCCTTCAAACATCTAGAACTATTGTAACCACCACAATATAATTTCTTATACTAATTAATTGTAGCTTCAGATCTTTTGTCACGAATTTAAATATTCACTGTCTTTATGAAACTGCTTGCGTGTAAATGTAGTCTCTCTTTCTTTTTTGATATATTCCGTTTAAAATTAAGTGTGGGTTCGAATCACATGTAAGCCATTTATTTGTGTGATCCACAAATAATTGGTACGAGTCTGCATATACAAGTGTCCAGTAGTTGTCTCAGAATTTCATGTTGGCTAAATTTCTTTCACAGATAGAAACTATGTATACTGAAAAAAAAAAACATTATTGCATAAAAAACATCTCGGTCAATCTATTTTATTTTATGTGTCTCTGAATTTGACATTGAATAAATTTTTAACATAACCAAAACATACAATACAAAAAAATAGTTACCGAAGAAAAGAGGTTAATAGATTTTTATAACCTTTTTAGTCATTTTTTTAATTTAATTTTTGTTATTAACCAGAGAATCAAGTGTAAAATGGTACGTACTTTTTAGTGGCGAACCTATCAATGGATTACTTGTTGAAACGCAACTTGTCATCTAAAAATACTGCAGCGATCATAATCACAGACGACGACGGTCTCAAAACGTTCTGCTGCATCGAGTGCACATACAGAAGCGAATTGAAAGAGAAACTCGAGCTACATTTACTCGAACATAACAGGGGTTACAGGTTTCTGTGCGAGATTTGCGGTGGTGGGTGAGGAATTTCCCTTTCTTATTATTTTCATCACTTCGCAGCGGTGGCATAACTGTATCATTTGAGACCCTTGGCATGATCATTGGTTGGGGTTCCAGTAAAAATCGTCACATAATCATTTAATAAACCACTAAAAGAGTTATCCAACAGTATTAACAATATTGTGTGAATTTTCGTTAAATATCTATTGAATTTAATTCTCGAAAGTACAAGTATTATATATTTACAATAATATATAATTTATTATTAACAAAATCAATTTCTTCGAGCCTACTGTTTCGCAAAAGTATCAATAACATCATCAAAGTTTAAAGGTCGGGACATTGAATTTACAATAGATAGCCTATTGAAATTGTAAATTGATCTTTTTCTTATAAATGCGTTAAATATTAACAATTTATTTGAATTTGTGTATAGTCTTTTGTAGTGTCTAATTTTAATTTTTTTTAAGTATTTAAAAAAATGTCAATTTTTTACTAAATTTTGTTAAAATAATTTTGGTTACTTCTGAGCTCGTGACTTCTCAGATCCGGAGTCCCGTCGGGCAGAGAGCCCGTAGCGTTTTACCACGTCTGCCACCCTATAGTTACGCCACTGCTACGCACCCATAATCACATATGCCTTATCTTCCTTCTATAGTATACTTTGTGCTTACACAATTGAACAACGAATATGCATAGATATTATCGGTGTGTTCTTTTCTCAGTCCCATATCTCGAATCTTTTTCCTTAAAATATTGCTTTGAAGAATGTAGAACAAAATTACCTAATCCTCATGTTATGATTTCCGTTGTGGGATATAAAGGTTTTAGATACGATGTTGAGACGATTTATTACTTCTACAATCAATATCCGCCTCTGGATTTGAATATCTTTGCTTCGAAATGACAGACCAGAGCGTGCTACCGAAATCACCTATAAGGATAAATTTGCCCTTTGGTCCAAACATGTATTTTTTTTCAATTTGTACATAGATCAATGTCAGTGATCTGATACATAATATTATAGAAAATTGTTTGTCTGTATATCTTAAATATTAATAGCCATTAATATTGTAAATACTTTTGTAAAATTAAAAATACAATCGCTTGGCATAAAAAAATACATGCATTCACTTTCAATATATATAGAAATCATGAAATATGTTTTAGAAATAAATTATGAAACGAATATAATGATTATGTAGTAAACGAGCGCGGAGCTGCAGGGCACAGCTAGTTATCTAAAAAACGATTGTATGCTAAATTAGTACATTTTGAAGCGATGATAGATCAGTGGTAGCGTGTACGACTTTGCGTCAAAGGACGTTAGTTCGAATCCAACCACCTACAATGAGCTTGAGCTTTCGGTCAAGGAAAACATCGTGAGGAAACCATAGCATGGTGGTAGGGTTTTTTCTGATGCCCGCCTGGCTAGCAAACCACCCTCAAGTTGAAAATCTGCCGCCAAATACCGATAGGTGTGTTCCGGCAGTTGCACGTGAGAGCCAGTTCCTCCACAGGTTTAGATTGTCTACCAACTTGGGCCGTATCGTCACATAAGATCAGGTGAGATTATAGCCATAACGCTAAGCCTTAACTATATATAAAAAAAACTATTTTGCAAGAGATAGCGCGCAAGTTGCTTTAACAAATTAGTTAACAGAAGAATGGAAAAAAAATGATAACTAAAACAAAATCATGAGCGACAATCAGCAGTTTTCTCCATGTTAAAAAAAGCTTATAAATTAATTAAACATTTTGCTAATTTATGAAAACAGGCTAAAACGAAGAGAACATTACGAGAGGCACACGGCAGAACACCAAGAGGCGAGACCGCACGTATGCCCCGAATGCGGAAAAGGGTTCAAGAGGAAAGAACACCTGAACATACATTTCGCATTGCATATAGGAAAGAAAAATCAGAAGTGTTCTATATGTAAAAAACGTAAGTTACATTTTGTCAAATACAGTCACTTATAAAAGCTCGAAAACGTTAGTACCTCTATAAAAAAATTTGTTCTCTTTAATCGCTTCTTAAATATTTTCTCTGATGCTATCAGTACAATTTGGACGGAATATGTATTTAGACAATATTTTCCAAGTTCACCTAAGTAGGTGTTTTTAAGTTAAATTTCCTTTAGCAATAAAAATTGAATAATGTTTGCCCGACAGTGTGCGAGTCACGGGTACACAAAATGTATACTTATCCCAACTAATTTTATAAATGCGGACGTTTCTTTGTTACCTTATCACGATTTATCTACTCAACCAATTATCAAGTGTATAGAAAAGGACATAGGGTATTTTATATCTAGAGAAAAAGAAATACTATTCCCGATAGCTAGAAATCTCTCAAATCTCTCTCATCCAGTTATTACCTATTAATTAGTAGCCTGAACAAAGAAATAACAATGTTAACCAATTATGCCACTCCTTTTTTATGTGGATAAACCCTCTCGTAAATGTTGCCTCTTGAATTTGTGTTGGTAGATTGCGAGAAGGGATCTAAAAGAAGTATAAAAGCTATCCTTGCAATAATGCTTTGGCAATACGAGGATTTGAGTATCGCCATGATGCCTTTTTTATTGGGTGTTTGTCATCCGATGAGTCTTGCCAGATTAATCTGTAGAGGCCACCCGGGTTCTTTCATATTTTTTAATCTTGGCAACTCAGTCCTATTTAGAGTCTATTACTGCTATTTTCAAGTGTAAGTTTTGTGCATTTTGGCAGATGAAAGTATCTTCGACAAAATGGCAACTCTCTTGTTTGTGTGGGAGTTTTTCTGGGGACTAATATATCATGTCCCGAATGATTATTCATAATTCCCTTATGCCCTTCGGCTACACTACATCACGTAAAATGTTGCCTAAGTTATAAAATACTGGGCTAAATAACTAAATAAAATATAAATAAAAAAAAAATTCACAACATGACAGATCAAGATCCCGCTAAAAACTACCACAATGGCCCTACATCCCTTACCTGTTAGGAAACTGGCAACCGCTTCTGTGTATTTTCCAGTAATTATGTCCCTACTAATCATTGAATTGTAATATCCAGTAAACCAGTGTTTGTCGCTAACTATTTCCTTCGAACTGCACCATCGTAGCGAGGGCACTGGTACTTTGCGGTAGAAATAGATAGAACTGGTTTGAAAACCAGTCAAATGATCCAACGTTAGGAAAGCTTTGTCCCAAGCGAAGGTACAGTTAGTAATCACGCATGCATATAACGTAGTGGTCATAGCAAAATTTTTCTGACTACGTGGTGATACTAGGAGAAAGTTTCTTGAGCTATTAAGTTTCATTAATCATCAGCCGATAATGTATTTTTTTTCCTCGGGAAATGCATTTACGCAAAGCCTCTAAGGACTGAGAGGGTTATGTGAGGCTCATCCTGTGGTAAGCACTGGGGTTACCAACTAAAACCCCACAGCCATCTGTTGCCTTACTGGGGTAGCCTGGGAGATTCTCTCTCAGAAGGTCGGACTGGTAGAATGAGAACGCGTCCACCAACCCGACTCTCTTAGTCCAGCTTAGAGCCGATAACGTTACTAATCTATACTGATATTATAAAGAGGAAAGATTTGTATTTTTGCTTGTAACGAATAAACTAAAAAACTACAGGACCAATTTCTTCATCATTACATTGCTATATTATCTCTGAGTAACATAGACTATAAATTAGTTAAATAATTTTCAGTTCCATACGAACGAAGTCGCAGGCACGGCTTGTTAAATACAAATTTATAAAATTATGTATGTCTTTGGGCTAGGTTTCTACCGTAAGGACCACCTGCAAAAGCACATACAGATACACAACAAGCTGCTCGTAAAGAAAAACGTATTCCCGCTCAGTGACCAAGAGTTGAAGGTGAAGCAAGAAGTTATGAATGACGTTATGGAAGACAAGGGGGAGGAAATCGATACTACGGTAAGACCGCTTCATGTTTCTCGGAATTAAAGATTCTGGTGAACCTGTTTGGTTTTTATTGTATTTTTAAATCGAAATAAGATAAGAGTTTATTAGAATCTACTTTTATCGATATTATTGGTCCTTTTTCTAAATTCAACGAATTGAGCGTCATTCCGCTTTCATTGAACGTTGCTAAAAATGTTTGTGGCCCAACGTAATGGTTAGTGGTAAGCGAATTATTAATAGAATGCGAGTTATTGTTTTAATCGACTTTTCTAATTATTTTATTTATTTGTATTTCCAAAATTGTATTAACATTCCAAATATTTTCAAACAGTCTGAGAATTTGGGACTTATTTCATCAAATCCTCCGAGTTGTATGAGTGTTTGTTCTAGTTATTGAACCAAATTACAGTGAAAACTACATAGTGATAGGAGCTGAGGATTTTGTAGCGTTATTGAGATTTATCGTTACATGAAGAGAGTATATCATTGCCTGACAAACAAGGTGGACCAACCGTATTGAAGTAATTTCGACGTTTTAGCAAGTTTGGTGTTGGAACGAGTAACATTAAATGGAGTTTACACTGTATTTGATTCATTTCTATGTTGAGTTATTCATAAACTTTGTTTTATTATATTTTATAGTTTTAGCGTTATAGACATAATCTTACCCAATGTAAAGTGACAGTGTGACCCACGGCGGAGGACACGCTAAACGTAGTAGAGGGTCTAAGCTCTCAAGTGCTACTGTCAGAACACACGCATAAATATTTGTCGGCTGATTTTCAACTTGACGGTGATAGCTGACCACGTCAGCATTAGAAAAAGCCCTACTACCCTGCTATGGTTTCAACACGATATTGCCCTTCACCGAAAGATCAGGCTCATATCAGGGAGCCAAACGCATCTATTGACGCCCCTATAATGCAAATTTTCCGTTGTACTCCCCGGCAGATGTAATGTCATTATAAATAGGTAATTTGCCTGCAAGTGGCTGACATCAGCGTTTTTATTGTTAAAGGTAAACGGTCAGCATGAGAACGAATCGATCTTATCGACACAAGACTCTGCGAACAACTCATCTGTAGAAGGGAACATGCTGCAAGTTGGCACCGAAGACAGGCCTTTTGTATGTCTCGTCTGTAATAAAACGTACAAACGGCGCGATCACTTGAAGATGCACAGTCTGACGCACATGAAGAAGGACAAAGTGTGCTCGGAGTGTGGCAAAGGTAAGCTTATTTTTAATCTAATCTTTTTGAAGCTATAATTCTTTTGGCACCTTATGAGAAAGTATATTTTCTGCCTCAAACGGAATTGTGTCCGTCGATGTAACATCATGAAGTTAGCTGGAAGTTATACTATATATTCTTTTAGTGTGTTATTTGATATTAAATTTCTTAATTTAAAAACAAAGGTATATATGATGATTTTATTGTTGTCATATTCTTTTTTAATAATTTGTTTATATTAATTATTCAAACTTTTGTTTGTATTATTTGTGGTTAAAACGTGTTATATTTTTTATATTCATGCCATAGAATATAAATAGAATTGATATAAAAATAAAATAAAAACAACACGCATCATCGTAGTTCCGTCAGTTTAGACAAAACATTTAAAGAGTTATACATTCGAACCTTCCTCACTTCGTGGCAAAAGGGAAAACGGAGGTTCGGCCACTTATTGGCACCCATCTGCACGTTGCCTCTCGGGCTGAGTACCTTCCACACTCGCCCCAAAAGTATGATGAAGCTGTAAAAGCCGTACGTTCTCAAAAGAACGTTTTAAACGATTGGTATTAAATAATCAATTGAATCTGATAGGTATTTCTGTTATTATTATTTTTTTTTTATATACTTAAGGTTTAGCGTTATGGTCATAATCTCACCTGATCTTAAGTGACGATACGGCCAAAGTTGGTAGACACGCTAAACCTGTGGAGGAACTGGCTCTCAAGTGCAGCTGCCGGAACACACCTATTGGTATTTGGGGGCAGGTTTACAACTTGAGGGTGGTAGCTACCCAGGCGGGCATTAGAAAAAGGCCTACCACCTTGCTATGGTTTCTTCACGATGTTTTCTTTCACCGAAAGCTCAAGCTCATTGTAGGTGCTTGGATTCGAACTCACGTCCCTTGACGCGGAGTCGTACACACTACCACTGAGCTATCATCGCTTCAAAAATTACTTTGTGTATGTTATTACTCTAGGACATGCTATAATACGTCACGAGAAGAAAACAGCGTCTGAGATACAGGCTCGGCCTAGTTCAAGGATACAACAAATGTATAGCAATACTATGTCTTAAGATAAATTTTATGTATTTATAGTGTACTTTTCTATTAAATAAAGTTATTATAACTACTTTCTTTAGGAGGATAACAAAATAATTAACATAAGTAGCTTTTTACAAAATATTTGGCTCTTGTTGCGAAAACGATACGTTGCTTGCCCTCGTAATCTGTGTGGAAAGAACGTTCCTTCCAATTTGGCCTACATTAAATGTCAGAATCGTGACGTCTTAATTACGTTATAGTCTGTTAGGAATAGGCTGAATAATTTAAAACAGAATAATAATGTGTTATTAACACATGGGGAATGTCCCATTGCTGGGTTAAGGCCCATAATACCATACACATGACTAGCATAATTCAAACACATTCTGAAAAACCTATAAAGAAATATATGGATACTTTGATAACATATCTTAAAATACATAGATTAATGGAATCTGACATCCTAATTACATATTTTGCAAAAGCAAAGCTGTAACAAAATGGCTTAATATTTGCTTTGAAATGGCATATTTGTATTTTAGTTAGGGTTTAGCGTTATGCCCACAATCTTACCTGATGTTAAGTGACGATGTAGCCCAAGATGGTGGACACGCTAATCCTAGTGGAGGTAATGGCTCTTAAGTGCAAATAACGGAACATACCTGTAGGTATTTGGCGGCAGATTTACAACTGGTAACTAGTGTTAGTAGAACTGGCGGTAGCTAGCCAGGCGCACATTAATAAAACCCTACCACCATGCAAATTTGAACAAACAAGGTAGACAAGTGAAGCAATGATAGCTCAGTAGTAGCGTGTAGGAACGCCGCGTCATGGGACGTGAATTTGAATCCAAGCACCTACAATAAGCTTCAGCTTTCGTTGAAGGAAAACATCGTAAGGAAGCCACAGGTAGGGCTTTTTCTGATGCCCGCCTGGTTAGCTACCACCCTCAAGTTGAAAATCTGCCGCCAAATACCAATAGGTGGGTTCCGGCAGCTGCACTTGAGAGCCAGTTCCTCTTCAGGTTTAGCGTGTCTACCAACTTGGAACGTATCGTCACTTAAGATCAGGTGAGATTATGGCCATAACTCTAAACCTTAAATATATAAAAACAGTATGCAGCACCTTTTGTGGTAAAATTAATCTAACGTATGGATGTTTTTTTTTATACACAATTTACGGACTCCGAGTCCGCACCTTTCTGTAGGTAGGTGATTTTGATGGCGGTAAATACTGCTTTATAATAGTAGCTATGCAACCTATGGGTGGTTACAATATCAAAGAAATCACTAACACCTCGCGAACCATAAAGGTCCGTTCCCTGAGGAGCCCACTAAACCCTACTCGCCGTAGGAACACAGCCAAAGGTTTCTTGGCTTATGTTTGTTTTAGGGTGGAAGTGTTCACCTATTCCAGTTGCCTCTAGTATAAACAATTCTCTTTGTACTTTTCTCTGTCTCTTTGTGAGTTTTGCATCTTACAAAAAAATCGTCCGCTAATAACTTACTACACATGATTAAAGCGTATAAAAGTAGAAATCGCTAAATATTTTTGCTACGAAATTGCAATTACATACCATAACATTCCATATATAATATGTATTTACCATTTTGCAGGAAATGTTTACCGATTTCTGCTATCCATTTACTCTTTCGAATACGTTTTAAATCTAGTGGTCCCTCAATGATCGGAATTTTTATCGCAATTAGTTGAATTGTAAACTTCGTACATTATTGAACTTATTTGTCAGAGGGTATAACTTCTTTTTATGTAATTGGACAAAATTCTATAAATTATTTGGCTGCACTTTGTACTGTAGACACTTTATGACAAAATACTATCTATATTAATATTATAGAGCAAAAAAGTTTGTTTGTTTGAACGTGCTAATCTTCGGAATTACCTATCGAATTCCAAAAAATATTTTTGTACTTAACAGAGCAATAATTGAGGAAGGCATTAGGCTATTTAACCTCACACTACCAGCAATAGGAGTAGGGTAGTATTGAAAAAAGTTACAAATACAGGCAAACATTATTAAATAATGATTGAAATAAAACTAATTTAAACGGATTTTATTGCGGTTATTTATTAATTTTGATCCCGACGTTTCGAAAGCTTTCAGCCTTCGTGGTCACGGGGCGGACTGAGGTGTAGGTTGTCCAGAAAAGTTCATGTTACTGTGTCTACCTTCAATTTAATTTTTATTATTGGTAGTGTTCCGATCTACGCAGAAAGAGCTCACAGTGTCTTGAGGTCTGGCAATTGGTCTTTTGGGTTCCGATTTAATTAAATAAATTAAATAATAATCAAATAATAAATAATAATAATTAAATGTATAATAAATAACCGCGATAAAATCCGTTTAAATTAGTTTTATTTCAATGAATAATATTCGCGTAAACATAAGAAATCATTATTATTAAATAATTTTTAGTTCCACGTGAACGATGTAGCAGGCATAACTAGTTAATATTATAAACCGAAGAGTTATTTTGTTTGTTTGAACACCCTAATCTTTGGAATTACCTGTCGGATTCCATTTTTTTTTTGTATTTGATAGAGCAAGCGTAGAAGAAGGCCTTACGCTATTTAATATCAAACTACCATAAATAGAAGCAAAGCTGTATTGAAAAAAGTTACAAAAACGGTCAAAAATTCTTAATTAATTTTTAGTTTTACGCGAACGTAGTCGCGGGCACAGCGTATGTTATAGGTTGGCAGTATAAAATGTAAACGTTTTATCAAACGTCATTTAAATATTTGTTACAAATAATAAATATGAAATTTAGCTTTGTGTACTTCTTCCTATAAATATTAACAATGCCAAATCTCAACTCACACCGTTCTTCCGTATTCGTAAAATGGAACCCAAAGTTTTCGCTTCCCATATTAATAAATAGATTCACTATTTTGTTGCTTAAATATTTCTACTTCTTATATCGTTTTGGTCTTGCGAAATACCTAATTGAAGGGTGGATATATAATCGAACCTATTTAAATACAATGTACGCGTATTAAGTATTTAAAATGCTTGACATACTTTTTTGTATCGTCGGATAGTGTTGACCTCGTCGAGTGTCACCTTGCGACAACAACTCGACTTTCCGTTATAGAAATATGGTGGGGTTGAAAGAGGACGACCATGGGTAGTGACATGAAGCGTAGTGACATATAGCCCTTTCCATACCATGCCAGTTAAGGAAATAAAATCTGTAAATAAAATCTACATATCCACTGATGTTAGGCTTAGTATGTAACTATTTTAACCATATAATAAAATTGTATTGAAAAAGTTACAAAACAAGCAAAGATTACCGAATCTTTACATATAAAAATCTCGTGTCACGAAGTTTATCTGGGCTAATTTCCGAAACTACTGGTTTAAATGTAATGAAATTTTGCACAGATATTTAACTTTATCCAACTTGAATTATAAGTTTTTTTTTAACTTAGATTTTTTTTAACTCGATAAGTGATTATAACGCGATAGATGTCGCTTTAGTCGATGTGATTGACTACTCGAAAAGGCAGAACAAGGTCTGCTAGTAATTGTATAAAATCATTCATTATTAAATCATTCGACGCAAACGAAGTCGCGGGCACATCAAGTACAGATATATACTAGATAATCATCTACCAAAGGCTATTACATACATACTGTAAGCAAAGCGTAAGTGATTTCTGATCTATGGCAAATAAGGGATGAATACAGGGATGGGGTTGTTATTTTTAGTTGGTATTTCTAAGGATTCAGACTGAGTGACTCTCACATACCTCTAGCTTAGCCTGCTCGACAAACGTGGGAGAAAGATACGCAAAGATAGTTTACCCACGTTAAAAAAGGTATACTTAACGTGTGCATACAACAGACTACATAATGATTATTTATGTGACTTATTACTATGTGACTTCATTCATTACCTGATGCGAAATATCTAATGTGACGTGTCAGACAGTCTGATGGCGTCGCCACGGCATGCGTCGCCACGATGTTATAGTATTTGTAAAGAACTGACTAATAAGAAGAATAAAGTTATCTCCGTTTAATTTATGTATTGAATTAATATAAATGTATATTAAATGAATAATCATCTTTATCTTTAAAAATATCTCAGTATTTTTAAAACTATTGAATTGCCTACTTTTCATATTATATAATTGAATACTTTTAATAAGCTATCCTTTTAAATTCATAATTTGTATAAAAAAACGTTATTTTACATAAGCCAGACGTTCCGTGAAGGTTCAACTTTTTTTATTTTGCTTAGGGTAAAATGTTAGGGTCAAAATATATTATCGTATTACATCTCGCAATTAATCCGGCAGGCACAAGAGGGAATCATAGGTTTAGCGTTATGGCCACAATCTTACGTGATGTTAAATGATGATATGGCTCAAGATAGAGGACGCGCTAAAGGAAGGATTGGCTCTCAAGTGCAACTGCCACAACACACCTACAGATATTTGGCGATAGAATACGTGGTAGGAATTATCAGAAACACCCACTAACATATCTCACGAATCCCACACGTTTTCTTATTGCTAGAACCCTAGGGACTGTTTTCAAGTGGTCAAATTACGGTAATAATTATTATTAGAATGGGAGAAAATCTTTAAATTTTTTTTTCCGGTTGTTTCCATTTATTTTATTAATGATACTAAAGCACAAAGAAAAAGTATTTAATTGATTTGTCTTTAGCTATCTATGTATAGACTAGGTGTGAGCGCGACTTCTTTCCCGTGGGACTAAAAGTTATTATTGCCCGTTTTTGTAACTTGTTTCAGTACAACTTTGCTCCTATTGGTGGTAGCGTGATGTTAAATAACCTAAAGCCTTCCTCAATGATTGCTCTATCAAATACTAAATTATTTTTTTAAATCCAACTGGTACTTCCTAAGATGAAACAAACAAACTTTTCCGGTTTATAATATTAATTATACATAGATAAGTACAATATATACAAACACAATCATGTCTAATGTTCTCAAATCCTAACTTAGTGCTAGTATTGGCCTTCTGCGTCTCACGGCACGGCCCTGGCTCGATACCGGTTCGGATAACGACTCCTTGTAGGGGGGAGTGGGGATTAGGTCAAGTATGGCAGACAGCTCTGCGGTGAATTATAGTGATATACATACATTTATACACGTATGTATGTAGAAAATAACTATGACTTGCTATTTTGTTTAAAAAGGTCTTGTTATCTATAATATGAGGCAGCGAAGTTTGTTATTTCGGTCGGATTTAAAGAAATGTTTTGTATTTGATAGAGCAATTATTGAGGATTGGTTTAGGCGATTTAACATCATGACACTACTAATAGAAATAAACTTCTATTGAAAATAGTTACAAAAACGGATCCCAATCAAACAAATATTATAAATGCCAAAGTGAGTTTGTTTGTTTGTTTGGTAAGGTTTCACGCCTAAACCGCTGATGCGATTGTTATAAATTTAGCCACAGAGACAGATGGGATCCTGGAGACGGAGATAGGCCAATTTTTCTCGCGAAAATCATATTCGAAGTGGAGTAAAGAGAGGGATAAACTTTGTATAAAACTTTTTATTGCGTCACCCAATTTGTATGACAAAATCAATATTAACGCGACCGAAGCCGCACGTAAAATATAGTTATTCAATAATTTTTCGTTGCATGCAAGCGAAGTCACGGGTACAGCTAGTTTGTAATCAAATTAGCCATTACATTTGAGCAGTATTTTTTTTAAACTTAGAGAACTTGACTGTTGCCTAAGTTCTTTTTGTAATACAAATTTTTAGTTTTCTAAAAATTGAACGGCTGTATTCTTATTCTTCCGTTCCTTTTGTCTATAGATCCGTGATGATTTCATATGTTTGTAAGCGATGAACACTCAATGGAAGAGTGTTTGTATACCTTTCATAGAAAGGTTCGAACATATGTTTGTAGTTCAACATCCTCAAGTCAAAAATCGGTATAAAAACACTTTTTTATTGTTTACATGTTTAGCGTTTAGCCACAATTTTGCCTGATGTTAAGTTACGATGTTGACTAAATTAGTGGACACGTTAAACCTAGTCGAGGGACTGGATTTTAACTGCAATTGCCGGAACACACTTATAAGTATGGGTCTTGAGAAACAGATGTGTTCGATAACTATGTAGGCTATTTCGTCAATGTCAAGTGTAAAATTCCTTACTATGATATTATAAATGCGAAAGTGAGTTTGATTATTTTTTACGATTTCACGCCTAAACCAATTAATCGATTATAATGAATTTTGTTCTAGAGATAGAAGAAACCTTGGAAAGGGTGGTAGGCTACTTTTTCTCGCGAATAAGTTATTGGAAGTGGGGTAAAGAGAGGGATAAACTTGTATAAAACTTTTTATTGCGTTGTGCGATTTGTCAAAATCAATTTTAACGTAAGCGAAGCCGCAGGTAAAAACTAATAACAGTATCGAGCGAATATAGCAGTGACGCGTTGATTATATTTCTCTCACTCGCTTAGTCGACTCGAGCCGAATATACCCAAACGTGCTTTATACATATAGCCGAGTGTTTCGGCTCATACCCATAAAGTGGTCAGTACGCCTAAAGAAGTTTTCATTTCAAAAACAACATTTAGTTCCACGGGAACGAAACCACGGGTAGAGTTAGTCATGAATAATAACGGAACATTCTCGTTTCGTAACACGAATATAGTCAGGCCGTTCCCGCCATTCGACCTTATCGTGCCGCACCAGGGGCGATCCCCCATGGGCCAGTGGTTGCGAGGGTCGCAAATAGGGGGAGGGCATAACTGGGGTCGCTATAGGCGGCTTTAGGGACGCCGTTTATTTTTAGGTGGGGTGAGGCGCCGTTTTAGGGTAGGTCGAGTTTCGTATTTTACGTTCACCAGTACCGAATGGTGGTTACGGAATGCCTTCTATTTTATTTGAATTTCAGACAGCTAACTCCGTGAGTTTAGTATTCATTTGTAAACTTCGTTTTTCTATTTTTATTGCTTACTAGCTGTGCTTGCGACTTCGTTCGCGTGGAACTAAAACAATTTAAACTCACACCGTCATTCAACTTACAATAACTTTTGATAGAATTAGTCGATTTTAATGAAACAAATACTAAACGTTACTCGTGAATACGCTTTATGATTTTCATGGTGACGTTGTACTTTAGCGGTGATGCGTGCACAAACAAACAGACAGACATACATTCCTAAAAATGATGTAAATGTATTTTATTGCTTATTCACATAAATGTAATAAGTACAGACACTTTAAATTTAAATTTTTATTATATGTATACATTATCTCACTTTAACCAGTGTTAACCGATATAATAAATATGAAGTGGGTATGTTTGTCTGTTACGTTTTATTAATTATCATCATATTATCAGAACGTTTTACATATACATTGTTAGGAGTTCGGACATCAGGTAAGGATTTTATCCAGGAAAAGTACTATTTCCGAGCTACAGAGATATATATTCAAGATTGATAAATTTAAACCAAGCAAAGTCGCGGGCAGAAGCTAGTCAGTTCTTTATAATGTTATTAGACACTATCACACTCCTCGTATTTCTGTCAATGGTAATCGTTACAATTTTTTTTGTATTTCAGTTTACGTTTTTAATTTATTGTATTTTGAAATATAATTTCCGATATTTACCGTAGTTATTTTATTGTTATTTCAGTTTAATTATTTTAACTGGTTTGTCGTATATTAAATGTAATCATTCCAAGATCTATCTTTTATTAACTTAGATTCGAATAGATATAGATTTGCCTACACTTTGGGGTAGGATGTTAGCGAAGTGGATCCTACCTCTCTTTCAAACCAACAATACTTATGTGCAACAATATAGATTTCATTTTCATTCTAAAACAAACTCTGTCCACGAGATTGTAGCGTCGTACTAAAATAACTTACAATAATACTCATATATTAATACTTAAGAAACACAGGATAGAAGTGGAAACTTCATCACCTACAATGTATTAAATTAAACGTGTTGTCAGTGACACGACTCATATCGTGTTTATTTCGATACTGAATCCGACTGATACGTCATACTCTCTCATGTAAAGCTCGCCGAACGAGTATAGCAGAGACGGATTTACTATGTCTCTCACGCTTCCTTCATCGACTCGAATTGACATTATCCGAACGAGCGTTTCAACGCTCTCGCATTTAGTACTAAAATAAAGTATGCCTAAAGCAGTTATCATTTCAAATATTTTTATTCGTCCTACACTGTTAGATGTAAGGGTTTTGACAGCTTCGCCGAACTTTTCGGGGCGAATGCTGAGGGCACTCAGCCCCGAGGCAGCAGGCACAAGGGTGCCAGAATGGCTGAACCTCGGCTTGGGCTACTGCCGGAAAACAAACAAAGACTCGCGATCCTTACTAACCAACAGGTTCTAACTTACTAAGTTTAGTGGCCCCTTACAATGACATCGGGCAAGCCGCGCAAGGGCCGCGGGGGTAGTCCAGTACAGAACCGTGTATTTAATGTGTGGGTGTGCACGAATGGTACGCGGTGTGATGATGTACTCTCAGTGATGTAGAGTGTCACTGTATCGCGTGAGCAGAGTAACTTGAGGGCTTCTATCCGGAGGATCGATCCTAGGCTGAAGCGTTTACGAAGGGTGGCCACAGCGGATGTGCGGGAGTGAAATTAACCGCTCGACCTCGGCGGCGAGGGCAGCGGTTACGCGGGCGTGTATGCGGACACGTGCTATTGGTGGAAATGGCAGGGAGGAGCGCGTTCAATCTTGTTATTTAGTCGACGGGATAGGTGAAGTAGTTACGTGGCCAGCGCTCGAAGCATTTGGCGTACGGATTGCATTTCAAAAATGTTCTATCCCTTGAGAACAGAATTTTTTCTTGATGAAACCTATTTCGATTTTCAACGTGATATTTTAAATGCAATCTTTACGGGCATTCTCATAGCAACGCGCAAGCGCATTACCCGGGCTCGAAGGCGAGAGGGATACCACGGCGACACTTTAAACTCCCGTGTTGTCAAATAAATGGGACAGCGCTCACACTTCTTATAAATCACTTTTCTGTATCCCTGACAACGTGTATGCAAAATTTCACTAGGATCTGTTGTGAAGGCGTGGAAGCGTAACAAACAAACATTCGAATGAACCGAGGTTCGCATTTCTAATATTAGTTAGTATAACACCAGTCCCCCAGTATTCATCCAATTGGTGCTAAGTGAATATCAAGTGTTGCCGACTTCGGTCTTATACAGCGACCGTGTACCCTTTTTACCTTTTTTTGCTTAACGTGGGAAAAAATACACTTATGTACTTCCTCTCGCAATATAATTGGCTGGCTATCAAAGGGTCATGTGTAACACCGAGGGTATTCAACGACCCCAAGACAACCATGCATCCTCCTATATTACCAAAACCTGCTTTTGCACTGCTTCTAGTACGCCCTTTTGGTATACCCTTTATACATATAACGACAATATCGTGCTACGATACAACAAACAATAGAAAGTTAGAAAAATTATTAGAAATTAAATCTATACTAGTCTATACTAATATTATAAATGTAAAAATGTGTTTGTTTGTTTGTCTCTTCTTCACACCCAAACTAAGCAAATAATCGACTAGATTTTTGGTCTAGACATAGTTGAAAGGCTACACAGTAACATAGGTTCCTTTTGGCCTGGAAAAACTTCCAATTCCCAAGAGAGATTTACTAGAATAGCCGTAAAATTGTTCCTCATTCACGCCCTAAATAAACAACAAATTTGCACGTAAATGAAATTAGCACATACAATAAACCCTTTCCTGGATTAACTCATAGGACACTTTTTATCCCGGTAATGTATTCAATTGGGATAAGAATTCAAGTATGTTATTTTAACTTTTTATGCGGATGAAGCCGCGGGCATAACCTAGTTTAAAATAAATAGAAAAGTAACTGCGATCGCAGTGAACTCAGAAGCAGGTGGTTTATGACCGCAATTACCGCACCGTAATACGCCACGTGGCTAATCACCTTCTAAGAAATTGTATATTGGTCTTTTCGTCGTGGCTCCTGATTGGTCGCAATCGATCAGGTAGCTGTGACCCTATTTATGAACGAGAATCACGTCAATGTGCCTGCAAAATGTCCTATGTAAAAATAGCATCTTTCAAAAGAATTACAAAAGATAACGTTTATCCTCATTCTTACTAATATTATTAATGCGAAAATGAGTTCTTTATATGCTTTCACGCCTAAACCGCTGAACCGATTAAGATGAATTTTGGTATAGAAATAGATGGGACCTCGGGGACAGTGATAAGCCATTTTTTCTCGAAAAAAAAAACTTACTGAATGTGGAGTAAAGAGAGATAAACTTTGTATAAGAAAATATCATTATTTTGTCAACCGTCTCCGGCAACACGGAAGTTTGTGTTGCCGTGGTGGGTTTTAGACGGTACTGTTGGGTGATTAGTTCCCTATGAGTCACTATATGCCTCTCTCGCCTTGGCCTGACCTCAGGTAATGCGTTTACGCGTTGTGATGGGGAAGTCCGTAAAGAATAGGATTTTAAAAACCACTTTAATAAAATAAAAGATAGACTAAACGGTACGGCGGTAAATTTTCGAAAGCGGCATTTTTTCGGCGCCATTGAAAACGGAGTATTAACTTTAATATTTTGTTCAGCGTTCAGCCTATATGCAGTACATTTGTAAAGATATACTCACTGCATACATTGATAGCTTTCCTTCACTTAACAACAAATAATGTCCTAAAAAAGTATTGGTCCCAAGTGTTGTTATATATATATATACACATATTTCACACTGTATGTCTATAATTTTATAAAAGTTCTAAAAGTCGTATAGGTAACCTCCAAATGCCCCTCAGTAAGGGCACTAATAAAATTCACAAGAAAATTTGATACGTTCGACCCCTAGTGGGATCATGTTGAGAAAATGTGTATTGCATGTGTACATGTATCTTCAAATTGACTTTTATGCCTTATATATTTAGCGTTATGGCGACAATCTCACCTGATTTTCAGCGACGATGTGACGAAAGGTACTAGACATAGTAAATCTAATGGAGGAACTGGTTCTCAAGTGTAGCTGCCTCAACACATCTATAGATATTTGGCGGCACATTTTCAACTTGAGGGTAGTAGCTAGTCTTCTGCCAATAACTAGAAGTACTGCGAAAGCTGTCCCTGGTTTCTGATAACACGGGGGTTTAAAGTGTCGCCGTGGTGCGTTTTAGTAGGTAGTGTTGGGTGATTAGCACCCAATGAGTCATCACGTGCGCCTCACGCCTTTGACATGAGCTCGGGTAATGCATCTGCGCGGTGTGTTGAGGAAGTCCGTAAAAACTGGGTTTTTAAACACCACGCTAATAACAAAAAAAGGGTGTAGCTAGTCAGGTGGGCATTAGAAAAAGTCCTAGAAAGTAGTTTCGAAAAATTCGAAAATTGAAATTTGAGGAGGTTGTAAAGGTAAAAAATAAAGCCGTATCTTTTTTTTTAATGATAAGATAATCATACTAATATTATAAATACGAAAGTGAGTTTGTTTGTTTGTTACGCTTTCACGGCTAAACCGCTGTATCGATTGTGATAAATTTTGGCACAGAGATAGATGGGATTCTGGAGATGGAAATAGGCTACTACTATGCGAGCGAAGCCTCACGTAAAATCAAGTCATTCTAAACAAAACAAAAAAAAAAAACAGTTTACAGACAGTGGAAAATAGGTTCTTAACTGTTTTGTCTGACACATTTGTATAAGTCACGAATATTAGTTTCCTTTGTATGAATATACTAGCTGTGCCCGCGACTTCATTGGCGTGGTACTAAAATTTTATTTAATCATTATTGCCCGTTTTTGTAACTTTTTTCAATACAGTTTTGCTCTTATTTGTGGTAGCGTGATTTTAAATAGCCTAAAGTCTTCCTTAATGAATAGTCTATCAAATACAGAAACAACTTTTTACATCCAACTGGTAGTTTCTAAGATTAGTGCCTTCATACAAAGTTTAATAATGTTTATATATAAAAAATTCGTATCACGTTGTTTTTTCGCAATAGACTCCTTAACTACTGAACCGATTTTAATCAAATTTTGCTTGAGAGATAGGATACTTTTTATCTTGGATCATGTCGCTGCAGTCGTTATGTTTGACTACTCGAAAAGGCAGAACAAGGTCTGCTAGTATGAATATAGATTAGTCGTCATACGTCCGCTACGCTGGACATATAAAGTCGAATAAAAAAGTGACAAGGGGATAACAGAACCCAAACACTAAGTAATCTAGAAACATCTAGAAACGTTTCCGCTTCGAATGGTCATTGTCGCGTCGCGATAAGTATAGTAATTGTGACATGATTGAGAGTTATAGGAACTGTATTTTTCTTACATGTATATAGATCACTCGGTATTGATACAAAAAAATAGTTTAATATTATAAATACAAAAGTGAGTGATTGTTACGCTTTCACGCCTAAACCGTTGAATCGATTATGATAAATTTTGGTATAGAGATAGATGAGACCTCGGTGATGGTGATATGCTATTTTTTCTCGCAAAACACTATTGAAAGTAGGGAAAGAAAAGAAATAAACTTTGTGTGAGACTTTTTATTGCGTCATCCGATTTGTTTGACAAAATCAATATTAACGCAAGCGAAGCCGCACCTAAATCTAGTATTTAATTCAAAGTGATAGAAATTAAAATAATATTTGATATTCAAACTACAGTACCAAATTTACGATGTACTCAAGAGAGGTATATATATACATAGAAAGCAGTGTGTGGGTTTAGACCGAACGTCGAGTAACGTATTATGTGGACGGGGTCGGGCGCTATACCGGCTTAGTAGCTCCCCCCTTCCAACGGGTCGGTTCGAGGCACTAATGCCCTTGAGCTACTCGGTGCCCCCCTTTCTCTGAGCCGTGTGAGCCGAACAACCAGTCCGTTGATAGTTCCAAGGTTGTTTGAGGCCAGCAAATATTCTATGATCGAAATTTACACGGAACGCTTAAAACCGTAAACCGTAAATGCCGGAAAACCGTATGTAGTGTTGTATAGCGACATTACGAGAGAGACTGTTTTTGAGATTTGTTGTTAAAATTAAAAGTATGTAAGTTTTATTTAAGTGACATTTTCTAGGGCGTCGAAATTCTGATCCGCAACCTTTTTGTGTGACGCTCGTTCAGGTAAAGTCGGCTCGAAGCGACTAGAGGAGTGAGAAAGAGCGCTGTTTTAATTTTGTCGCGTGGTTTAATCACACTTCGTATTTTTAAGATTAAATCGGCTGGTTTTTTAATAGTTCTATCATTTTTCTCCTTGCTTTTATTTTTTGTTTTCGAGTATTATATAGAGTATTTATAATATAGTAATATTATAAAGCGGAAAACGGTGCTTGTTTGTTTGAACGTGGTAATCTTAGGAACTATAAGTCGCATTAAAAATATATTTTTGAATTTGATAGAGCGATTATTGAGGATGGCTTTTAGCTATTTAATTTCACGTTATGACCAGCAGGTGCTAGTATACAATTTTTTTTTTACAAAAACGGCCATAAAATATTTGATAATTTTTAGTTCGACGCGAACGAAGTCGACAGGCACAGTTAGTATGTATATTTGTAATCAGCTATCCAACTGGATACCAAATGGACTCTTGAAATAAATTTGTCTGTACAAAAATAAAATAAAATAATTGTAAACCACTTATCAGAAACGAGGTGAACAATCAATGTTCTTATTAATTCATCGGTCTAGTCTATTAAAAGGTAAAATGGGTTATTGCCTACAGACATCGGAGATTTAAGGGATAAAGGATAGCAAAGACCATAAAAGGTCCCCACCTAACTGAAACATTTATTACTGTCGATAGAGATTTTTCGTTCGCATTTTAAACCTGAATCGGTAACAATTAATAGAACGTCACCTTAAAGTATAAAAATCTTAAGGTAGTTACATAAAATTATTTCATAAATTTTATTATGGTAGAAACCATCTTATTGTTAATTTTTTTTTTATATTTTATATGTTTAATGTTTTGGCCACAATCTTATCTGATGTTAAGTTTTAAAAATGTTGATAGGGTCGATTTATGAACCGAATAAATAAAAAAAAAAAAGAAAGCAATGATTGCTCAGTGTGTAGCGTGTACGGGTGCTGCGTCAATGAACGTGATTTCGAATCCTTACAATGAGCCTAAGCTTTCGGTGTAGGAAAATACCGTGACGCTACCACAGCTTGGGGTTAAGACTTTTTCTAAAGCCCATCTGGCTAGTTACCCTCAAGTTGAAAATCTGCCGCAAAAAACCTATAGGTGTGTTCCGCAAGTTACGCTCGAGAACCTGTGCCTCAACCAGGTTTGGCGTTTCGACCATCTTAGGACATATCGTCACATATCACATATCAGGTGAGATTGTAACCTTAACGCTAAAACCTATCACCAAAAAGAAAAGGCCACGATCTCATCTGATGATAAGTTTTGAAAATGTTGTGCATGTTTGTAGGGCCTTTTCTGAATGTCTACCTGGTTAGTTATCGACACAGATCAGTGAACTGTGGTTATAGATGTTTTGTCGGTTGCGCTTGAGATCCACACCCTTCACTAGGTTTTTCATGCCTACCATCTTTGCCCACACCGTTACTTAACACGAAGTGAGATTCCGGCTATAACTCTATGAACCTTTGCACAATTTTTATATGTGTGAAATTAAAACATACAGGCAGTACATTTCTTTTTTCTCCATGTGTAGAAAAGATTCCATTTAAGAAAGGCTTCTAAAAAAAGGATTCCAAATATTGATTTATAATAGTTATTTGTTGTCGTAGCGTTCGTAAAAGAGGAACAACTGCTGTCCCATATGGCCTGTCATCTCAAATTCTACGTCGACGATGATGATGATAAGTCGCATTTGCAGCCTCTGCTTCATGACCAGAGCGATTTCTTCGTAAGTATATTGAAGCTGTAAATTGAGGAGTTTATTCTGTAGAAGAGTTTTGTAACGATGATAGCTCAGTTGGAGTCAATGGACTTGAGTGCGAATGGCTGGAATGTACCTGAGCGTCTGATAAAGTAAAACATCGTGATGAAACCATACCGTGGTGGTAGAACGTGTTGCTAATGCTCAACTGGCTAGCTACCACCCGCAGGTTGAAAATCTACGGCTTTGGTTTACCTGTAGGTCTGTTCAGGCAGTTGCACTTGAGAGCAGAGCTCTCTACTAGACTTACCGCAGCCACCACCTGGGGCCACATCGTTACTTAACATCACACTAAAATTGCAAATGAAAAAACTAAAAACATCGCGTATTTGTCAATATTTTTATTATATTATTTAATAAAATGGTTTTTCAATGGCAACGCTATAGCTTCTTTAATTCTTTGCTAAAATTTTTCATTTATATATAATTTTTAAAAGGATATTTTCGCTACTGCCAAATAATATGATTAGGTATAATAATAATAATATATTTATTTATATTTAAAGTTCTTCAAGCGGAAAATAACGTCACGTATATGTATTTACGAGTAAATATACCTGATACCTGAATAAACTCAAACTGGTAGATTTGTATTTATTATTGATAGACTGAATTATACATGAAATCCTTTTTTAATCAATTAAATATATTATGTAATCCGTAGAGGTTTCAACTTATATTTTAATAGTTTGTTTTTATAAAGTTATATTATTATAGAATAGGAATTTTTAGTCAGATAACAACAGCCTATTGGTACCGCGGACATCGAAGTGTAAGGACGAGACGCGTCCACACGAGTGCTCGATCTGCAGCAGGCGATTCAAAAGGCGGCAACACCTGAAAGTCCATATGAACATACATCTCAGGCACAGGTCGAAAGAGAAATCCGTCTGGTGTTCCTTTTGTAATTACAGTAAGTTCATTACTTATCTTCTGGTATAAGAAAAAAATTTTTCCTTTAAGTAAAAACTTTTTTTTATTATAGCATCTGCCCACCTAGGCAATTTCGACAATGTCAAGTGTCAAATATCCTTACTTTCTTTACTTATCTACTTCCTTACTAATTGAAAGTAAGTTTGTTTGTGACGCTTTCACGCCTAAACCGCTGAATCGATTTTGATAAATTTTGGTACAGAGAGATTAATGGGACCTTGGAGAAGGTGATAGGCTAATTCTCGCGTAAGGTAAATTTTCGCGAAAAGTTTTTGTAAGTGGAGTAACGAAAGGAGAAAACATTTTATGCAACTATTTATTATTCGATTTATATTAACGTGAGCGAATCCACAGGTAAAGATTAGTAGAGTTAATAAACATAAAGTAACACTCGGACTCAGACAAATCACTTGTACATCACACGGATAGTTTTGTCTTATGAGAGATTAGAAACCACAGTACTCAATGCGGCGATAACGGCTACGCGACCATTTCTCCGGTAACAGCCCAAGCCAAGAAACGGCCCTTTCATGGATCCATTGTGCTCGATATCTTGGGCTGAGTACCTTAGTACCTTGGTACTCAACCCTAAAGCTTGGGAAAGCTGTAAAAGCCCTCACGGCTAACAGCATATATCCAATAGAAAATAAAAACGTAAAAAATATATATGTATATACATATGTATTATCTATATTTTATAGTTTTAAATTTCCGTTTTTGTCGGCTGTCCTCATTGGGTGTCATTGTTTTTGTTAGACAACTCGACGAATCTCAATTCCTCTTGTTACCGAAGACTGCTTTGACACTACTTCGAGTACCGAAAGTACTCCCACACGCGGAGTAATAATTTGTGGGCCACACAGATAATTGTTCCGAGTAGGATTAGAACGATACCCATTACGATAATACAATATAAATGACTACAATAATACAAGATGGCGAAACACAGTGCATTCTTAATATGTTTTACACACATTTACTGTACCTCCGAATAGTCGATGGTCCATGACAAGATAAGGATTTTAATGGTCCCCTATCACTAACAGGTTAAGAACTACTGGTCTAAAACCGTCGACAAATAATACTAATAATGTTATTTCAAGACAATATGTTACATGTACAGATATAAGAAAACTGTCTTCTACCTTAGTATTAACTGTGTTATAGGAGACAGTTACATAATAGCACGTTCAACGTTTACATATACACTGTAATAACATAAAAGAAGTAAAAAAAACACAACTCATTAAGCCCCAACCAAGGGCTTCCTGAGGTTCAGTTGTAATTTAAATCTCTTCGCGTGTATGTAAAAGAGAAACGTGAACATATTGTAAGTGAGCGCGTGTAAATCATGTTGTAGAAATAAAAATAGTAAAAATAATATATTCCTAGAGATATTACAAATACAGTGCATTGTTAATATTTTTTAACCACATTTACTGTACCTACAAACGTTTGGTTTTCCATGGCAAGACAGATTTTGTCAATTAGTCCGTCACCATTAAAAGGTTAAGAACCACTGGTTTAAAATCTCGCCACGTACTTACAAAGACAGTGCATTCTTAATATGTTTTACACACATTTACTGTATAGCTCCAAACGGTTGGTTGTCGGTGACAAGACAGAAATTTTATCAAGTGGTTCCCAACCACTAAAGGGGCAAAAAAGGGAATAAAAAATTAACCCGTTTAAGGTAGATTGTGATGAAGTCAGTATGTTTTTCAATTATTTCTTTCAGTATTCGAAACAAACGAAGAGTTCGAGAACCATATATGCAGAATGAGCAGTGAAAGCAACGATGAGCAGCTCACCAGAGATGAAGATGAACAGGTGCTCAGCAATGTACCTATGGAGGCGAAGAAAGAAAACAAACTACCCGTGGAATTTGTAGAGGTGAGATAATTGCATCCCTATTACTATGTCCTTTTTTTATATATTTTACACGTTTAGCCTCAGTTGATGTTAAGTGACATTGTGGCCAAAGATAGTGGACCCATTAAGCCTAGCGGAGGAACAGACCTGTACTATTTGGCAGTAGAATTTCAACTTGAGGGCATAAAAAAAGTCCTTCCACCTTGCTATGGTTTTATGACGATGTTTCCTTCAGTGAAAGCTCAACCTTATTGAAGGGATTCGAAATCACGTCCATTGACGCGGCATCCGTACAAACTATCAACTGTGCTATCAACGCTTTAGAATTCACCCTAGAGAACTCCAAACAACTCCTCCAGAAACTCTACATTAGAGATCAAAACTGGAGTAAGTGTGTGAGTCTTCCTTTGTCTCCGACAGTATGAGTAGTAGAATTGTGAAAGCTGTACTCTGTCGCTGTGGTCTCTGGCACCACGGGAGTTGGAAGTGTCTGGGTGGTGCATGTTAGTGGGTAGTCTTGGGTGATGAGCATCAGATGAGACACTACATGCCCCTCTCACCCTGGCCTGAACCCGGGTAATGCGTTTGAGTTTACGCGTTGCAATGAGGAAGTCCGTAAAAACTGGGATTTTAAAGACCACGTTAATAAAAAAAATGCTCTTCGGCCGTATGGAAAATTAAAAGTTGACACGGTATATTTTTAGTTGGTATTTGGCAATGCTTGTTACCCGATGAGTCTTGCCAGACACCTCTCTGACCAGCCTGGGCATTGCGATTACGTATGTCAAGAGGAAGTTTGTAAACCGATTTCTTCACCAGAATAATTAAAAAAGGTGATAGAAGACCCTTCCGGTAGAGATTAGAAGCAGTGACTAAGTAATCCGCGGTCTTTGGCTATAATGGGAGAAACCGTGGCCGTTGTATTGTCATTTTAGTGGATATTAATGGTTATTCACATCATGTGTAGTAACAAAAAATAATCAAAAAAAGAAATTTGTTCCCGAATGATTAATCTGAAGGTACCCTCAGTAGATACTACAACGTTTCTACTTTAGTAATTAAAATCAGATTAGAGATCGACTAAATTTACAGGTAGAATTGACGAATTACTTAGAAAGAGGTAGGAGAATAGATAGCGCCCATCTCCATTTACTGCCATATTTTATGCGCTTCTACAAGATACGTAAAATATTCATTCATAGTATACATGTAGCTATGGCCCAGGCATTTGCTTAGCATTATCGGTTGGGGAAATTAATTTTATTAGAAAAAATGCAATTCCAAGGTATACTATTATTAATAAAAAGGTCCATTATAAATACGTAAATCATAAAGAAATCAATAACACTTTTGGAAATCGTAACAAAGAACAGAACATAAATGTGGGGCGAGTATATTCTGTTACTGAAATGATAACCTATATACCTAGATTTTGCAATTCACGAAATCGAGCTGGCTCTACATGTGGTAAACATGTATCCGTATATGTGTCGTCGACATGTGTGTGGGACCAATAACGGGTATGGATAGCAAAAAAAAATTGTCTTAATCAACAAGCTTATAATGTACATAATTTATAAGCACTTAATTGATCGGTTTACAAAATACCATGTTTAGTTTATCTACTTCGTAAATATTTGAATATTGAATTTACTTCTGAATTAATTTAATTTTTAATTAACCTTTGAATAACGTCGCTATTCGTATTACCTAACATGAATTTGCTGACTATTTTTCGACGTTTTTTCATATGTGAAGTGAACTTGAAGGAAGATGAGTGCAACTCATTGTCTAAATTCTAGTTACAGTACGTTCGAAGACTCCTTTTGTTTCGGTGATACGCTTAAATACATTACGACTCAAACGACTGAAATCACAATTGTCACTATTATTCGCTTCCAAAGCATTATATTCTTCCTTGAAAGTGAAAGTCTTTGTCGATAACTGCGCATCCCTACTGTTAACATACGTTTAAATGTCGAAAATGGTAAACTATTTGTGTCGTAAATACGTATTTGTAATTATTACGCATAATCGTAATTGTTTTAGCACACATCACAAAAATAACATACTTTAAATATCTTTGGGCTTTGACTTGCTGATGGTACTAGGTGGTATTTAGCATAAAAGACAGTATAGACACCTCTGAGTTGAGCGACGGCTCGCTCGCAACTGATCGCCCCATGAGACACGCACACTATCGCAAAGTGCATGTGCACGTTCAACCTTTTTTTTTTGTCAACGTGGCGAAAAAGTACATTTAGGTACATCCTCTTGCAATATGCCGGGTGAGTTACGAAAGAGGTTCACTGGGAAAAAAGGACTCCAAAGCGATACTGCGACCATCGCACGTTCCTCTCGTTCAACCATGAGTACAGCCCGCTTGATTTCACCAGTTACAAGAACTGTAATTATATATGTTAATGTTTTCGAAAATTATAGAATTAGCGTAAAAATAAAAATACAAAACGATACTAATGGTATGTCTTCCATTAAATACATCACTGAAAATTTTAGCTGTTTATACCCTGTCACATTTTCTGCGACCCTCCCATCAATATTACGTCACAAATGATAGATCCCTCGTATATATAACAATTATGATATATGGCAATTAATATCAGTACACAAATTTCAATATTTTTAAAGATTCATTACTTGCAATATAAGGCCTTAATATATTAATAACATGTCAAATTTACAAAGTTATTTTATGAGCTGCGAACGTCACGTTTTCTTAGACCGCCCTGTCACCCAATGTCACGTTTTTTCACTGTACGCGACACCCCCTACCCCCCACCTCAAAAATACGAAAGTATTTTATGAATATGCCATTGCTTTTTTTAGAGTGAAAACTTCTTTACACATTAGTCGATTTCTCTGTTGGCAAAACCTTCAAGTCTTATGACGACATGCGCAATGTGATACAATGAAAATTACGTTGATGATTAATTAAGTTTTATTCTTGATAATACAATTATTTTGAAAATCCATTTCAAAGGTGTAAATTTGCACTTACAGGCCGGAATAATTTTCTACAGTTTTATATCAGTCTCATGATTGCAAACCGAATATATATGTATGTATGTATATAGACATATGTATATATCAATACTAGTTGTGCCAGAGATTTCGTTCGCGTGGAATTAAAAATTATCTAATTATTTTGGCCCGTTTTTGTAACTTTTTACTTCAATACAGCTATGCTCCTATTGATGGTGATGTGATGTTAAATATCCTAAAACGTATTTATATTTTTATTTGAAGTCCGACTGGTAGATCCTAAGATTAACAAGTTCAAACAAAGGTTTCCGCTTTATATTAATTATATAGATTATATATCCAATGTCAAACGACCGGTTTTATGCTGAGCTTTGTTTGGCACTCGAGGTCAAGTGAAATTGGTCTTGTTACATATTATAAAAATTAGGTTTATAGTGTTATCCTCAGGTGAATATGGATCACGACGACGAGCCACAGTACGTGATGGCGAGAGACGAACGCCACTTGCCGGTCCCTCAACGTGTTTATGTCTGCAAGTACTGCTCGAAGCCCTTCAAGCGAAAGGACCATTATAAAATCCATCTGCACATTCACACCGGCATCAAGTCGTTCTTCTGTCCGGATTGTGGGAAAGGTTAGTTAAAAATAAAGACATGATTTTAAACCTTCCCCTCTTGTAATTTGATGTAACTATCTATACATGGATGTAAACAGGCATAAGAGCAGGGATGTGAGATAATAATCGTTTTTTTATTGTTGAAACGCAAAGTTTAAAGAGTCATTAAATTATAATGAAATTTAATTAATTATTACATTGAATATATATTAAATTTTATGAGTATAAAAAAAAAACCAAAATTTTTTCAAAAATGATGTTTTTAAAAATCGATTTATCTTGAACTAAATAAAATCGATTGTGAGGTAATCCTGTATAGGAGCTTAACAAATTGCTACAAATTAATAAAGAAATAGTAGGTCAGTTAAAAGATTAAAGCGTAACAAAAATTTCGAAGGCAAATTCTCACTCATTCATATTAATTTTACTACAACACTATAATGAAAATAAATTCGAATCAATATCGCAGAGGAAACTACCAGTGTTGCAGCGTACAGTGAAGTCACTTGTAAAAGTGAAAGTTTCATACAATGTTTTGGTGTTTCGTTTTGTTGTGATGTATGACCAATATTTTGAGAATATCGTGAAACTTTTGTTAAAAAGGTCCAGGGAGTTTTACTGCAACTAATATAAAGCATGCTTTATTCGTAATTGGCATTTTTAATTATTTTTAATTTCTTAATTTTAGGTGTAACATTATTATGACAATAATCTCACCTGATCTTAAGAGACGATACGGTCCAAGATGGTGGACCTGCTATACCTGTGGAGTGCCGGGCTCTCAAGTGCAACTATCGGAACACGCCTATTGGTATTTGGCGGCAGATTTTCAACTTAAGGGTGGTTGTTAGCCCGGCGGGAATTAGAGAAACCCCTACCACAGTGCTATCACGCATATATCACGCAAAATATTACCAAAATTACATAAGTCAGGGTCAAATATGTTTATAAATGAAAACCGCAACGGTGGTAATTATGACTTAAGTTATTATTCGGTCCGCAGGTTTTTACCGTAAGGATCACATGCAGAAGCATATGCTGGTACACATGAAACCGAAGCCGAAACCGAAGAGGAGCATCCCTGACCTTTACCCGATCAGCTCTGTGCCTATCAAGAGTCATGTCAAACCTGAAATCACTATACACGTGAGTTCTCTAATGTCACAACAAATAGTATTCGTTTTTTTTTCTATAAATAAAGATTACTGGATACACGCCCTTTAAGCCTAATGTCACCCTACTTTTTTAATCTTCATTACCATTATAACCATGGCGATTAAACAAGAAAACCAACTAGTAGATTATTAAAACTGTCCAGCAAAAAAATGTGTGTCCATTAATTATATGTGCTTACTGGTGCTCAGTAACAAATTTATTGTGTGTAAACTAATTATGTACGAGTAATATAAATATAATATATTAAAGTAACAGCCACCATATCAGTGGTGGATTAATCAGTAGGCTTAGTAGGATGGAGCCGAAAGCTGCACGTTTTAGACGCGGCAAATTTGGGGTATTTATTTTTTATACAATGAAATAATTCATACATATACATTAATGTTGCTAGATAATGTGTTTCACCAATTAAAATCTAAGCCTATATCGATTTTTTTCCTACAATTTACGTAGTCCTATGTGAAATCTAACTGTAGAGGCAGGTAGGGACGACAAAATTTGAATAGCCTACGGGCGGGAAAAGTGTAAATACGCCACTTCACCATATCACAGATCAAAGTCCTACCAAAACCTTGTCATGTCAGTAAGTAATGTTAGGTCGCTAAGTATTTTATTTAGCGATGATAGAAGGAACGTGAGTTTGAATCCACCTACAATAAGCTTGAGCTTTCGGTTAAGGAAAACATCGTGAGGAAACCATAGCTTGATGGCAGAGCTTTTTTTAATGCGCTCTTTGCTAGCTACCACCCTCTAGTTGAAAATTTGCCGCCAAATACTAATAGGCGTGTTCCGGCAGTGGCACTTCAGAGCCAGACCCTCCACAGGTTTAGCGTGTCCACTAACTTGGGCCATATCGTCACTTAAGATCAGGTGAGATTATGACCATAACGCTAAAACCTTAACTATAAAAAAAAAACATAGATGTTATTCCAGTAAATCAGTCTCAATGCTCTAGAAAAATATATATTTCTATATTTATTTAATAGTGCAAATACATATCTGGATTAATCGATTACTAAAACTATTTTTGAAATGAATAAATAATAAAACTTTGTTACAAATATTTTTTATTAAACTACCAGGCACCGTCGAACGCGAAACTGAGATTACCGCTTCAGATTAAAGTTCCATACCAGATGGTTCTCTCGACTGATGATGGACAGAAGCACGCGGTCACCGTGGACCCTGACTCCGATGCTGCGGAATTCACATTATCCTAAATAAATATAGTTAGGAAATTTTTAATAATTCTGCCAAAGTTAAGGTCACTTCAATTTAGTAAAGTTTCTTAACAAACAATAGCTGTAAATTCTAACAATTTTATCTGTAGTCGGAGTTGTTTATGACCCCAAGTATTTTTTTTAATACAGTAATTTTCTAAAACACTACTATGAGTTATTTATAAATGTTACTAAATTAAATGAGACAAGTACATAAGTATTGCATAATTACAATGGATTTCGTATTTATGCATCCAACTAAATTTATTACTTTTAAATTTTAATATCATTTTCTTAATTTGTTACTACATTTAAATAGTTATATAGTACTCTAATGAACGTTTATGATCCCTACTAAATTTATTAAATCCAGTTAAGTTTCTAAATGATTTAATTCGTCACTGCGTTCGAATAATTGTAATTTAAATTTTAATTTAGAATGAATATGACTTTTTCTAAATTTACTTGTCTCAGTAAAGTTTCATAATCACTTAATTAATAATTGCATTGCAGTTATCATGATGCAATTAGTGCTATAGAGTATTTATGGTCCCCACTAAATTTCTTTTAATAAAACTTAAAACTTTTTATAAATATTTTAATTACATTTTAATAATTGTAACATAATTTATACTATAAAGACTTTTACTAAATAAGCTGGTCCAGATAAGATTCTAAATTTGAACTAAATAAATTTGAATAATTGCAATGTAATTTGTATTACGGAGTATTTATGGCCCCTACTAAATGTAAGTGTTAAGCTCTATTGAAAACTTAATTATGCAAACTTAATTGAGTTCATCGTAATAAATATTAGAACCGAATGATTTTTATATAAATATTTTTTTGGAGAACAATCTCACACAAGATAATATTATCCTAAAATAATTATAGTTTGTGTTAATTATGAAACTCAAATATTTTATAGATGACATAATTTTTAAATATTTATGTTTAAATTATTTAAAAAATATGATTTGAGGCAGCACGTTCCTAGTATATAAGTTATGGGTGTATATTTTCATATAAAATCAAATTACCATTTGGTAAAGTCTTTTAGAAGATTAGTTACCGTCTTTCAGTAAATATTTCAGCGGTCCAATTCTCAGGTAATTAGGATATACAAAAATGTTTTTAATGATCTCATAATGCAGAGCTGTATTAACCATATGGCAGCAGTCAAAAAATTATATGGACGTTCGTGTTACTGAATGGACCCAGACTGTACACTATATGAACCCAGACCGTATCCTTTATGAACCCAGACTATATCCTGTATGGACCAAGCAGAAAAGAAGCATGTGTATAGAATCCTACCATGGGAAAAATATAAATGTGTATAACTACTTACGTTAAATAAATTGAAGTGTTTCTTTTATTACCATACAAATCCCATAAGGGTCATGTATTACAAATCCCACGCAGACTTAATATAGCTTCTGTAAATATATGTATTTGCTTTTTGTAGTTTTTAATCCGTACCATATAGTTAAAACAATATTTTATTTTAAGATAATATCTCTGTTTAAGTGAAGATTTTTTTAACGTATCAAGGAGTAAAAAGCCTAAGAATGTGAGTTGTTTCCTTTTATCTTCCCAAACGCTTTTGTCTGCCCCATGAAGTTTTTTAAAACTATATTTCATAGTTATCAGGACGCCCATTGAATATATAAATGTTTTTTTTTTTTATATATTTAAGTTTTAGTGTTATGGCCATAATCGCACCTCACCTTAGGTGACGATACAGCCCAAGTTAGAAGACATGGAGGATGTAAAGGAAATTAAGTATTTTTAAATTTCTATAAACGAACAACATATAATATACTCGCAAACCTAAAAGGTATTTTATTAGAGTTTACTCCTTAAGAATCGATTTTCATATAAGGGCTCGGGTGTGGAAATTTTAGCTGATGTGAAATGAATACGTATTAATTAACTCTAACACGTCATATTTTTCTACCCAACGTACCTTGCTTATCTTGCACTTTGAAATAGTGTATAATATATTAGCTGACCTGGCAGACCTTGTCCTGCCTTTTGCGGGTAGTCAATAATATCAACTATAACGAGATAAAAAGTTTCCTATCTCTCAAGTTGGATCAAACTGCACACAGTGTGCAAAACTTGATAAAAATCGATTCAGTACTTTAGGAGTTTATCGATATTTTTATATATTAAGACGTATATGCTTGACATGTACATTCCAATCGATCTTTTTTATTATTGGTAATTTGATTTAGTTCGTAATATTACGATTTGAAAAATAGAAAACCATTCGCTGCAACTTTTTTTAGTACTTTATACGCTTAGCGTTATGGCTACGATCTCACCTAATTTTAAGTGATGATGTGGCCCAAGGTAGTAGACACGCTAAGCCTAGTGGAGGCACTGATTACAAGTGCAACTGCCAGAACACTATTATAGGTATTTGGCGGCAGATTTTCAACTCGAAGGTTATCCTTCTGCTAACCTTCAGTCCCGTCAGAGACTAGAAGAATCGCGAAAGCTGTTCTCGACAACACGGGAGTTTGAAGTGTCGCCGTGGTGGGGTTTTAGTGGGTAGTGTTGGGTGGTTAGCACCCGATGAGCCACCACTATCGCCTTTGACCTGAGCCCCGGTCATGGGTTCGAATTTGCATGTATTTTCTATTTATTTATTTCTTCACACTGCAGATTCTTGGTCCGCACCATTTTCATTTAATTGTATTTTATATAGTACTCCTAAACTATACACAATACAAATGACTTCTTGTTAGTGGTCCTCTTTTATATGTATATTTTTATAAATTATATATTATTTTTATATATTATTTTATAAATAAGAGTGCTTGTGATGTTGAATTTTTGCGTTACGATGAGGAAGTAATCCGTAAAGGTTGGGATTTTAAACACCACGATGATAATGGTTGTTAGGTAGGGTGCATTAGAGAAAGCCCTACCACCATGCGTCCTTACCGTGGTATGAGACAGGGTAAAAAAAAAACACAAAAATAACTATTTTCACATATTTAATAAATATAATGGTCACCTTTAAACATCTTTACATCATTAAACATTCACTTTAATTATACGAGACAATATTTATTAAGTGATTTACATTTTTACAAACTACATAAATACATACAATCGAATTAAAAATAAAAAGTACAAACAACAACCCTTTTAAGAGATCACTAACAAAATAACCCTAATCCATTTAAATAACAGTTTTTTTCAATCACAGCAAAGAACATATATTCTATAACATATATTTTTTTATTTCAATATATAGAGAGAAGAATATTTGTGCTTCTATTTTTATTTACAATATGTAATGTCAAAATACAAATTTTAATATTGGGTTACATTGAAATTAACAAATTTCCTCATACTAAGCCACTGGGGCTAAGCCCGGGTACAATTCTTATAGACATGTATTTACAAATACATTCACTATTAAAATATAACCTAATAACGGATATTTCTAATCAATTGTAATTTTAATTTCAATATCGTCTAATGGGGTTGAAAATATTTCTAACTAACACGTCAATTTTATAATATTTCAATAACAAACTTATTTCATTTTATTTCGTAAAAAAAGTTTTCAGAAGATTTAATAATAAAGATCAATTAAAACTGATGTTGTTCTTAAAATGCTATTAAATAATAATAAAAATTTTAATTAGCCATTAAACTTAGTCTTTAAGTGCAATGCAAACTCTATGTAACGATAATTAAGGAATGTGCATTATACTTCAAAGTTAAGGTCAAACTAAGATAATATCAAACCTTTTCAATAAAACAACGTAAGCACTAAAATATATTTTAATGTAACCTAAAAATAATCCTTGTAAATTAGAAGCAGTAGGTATGTCAATAGCCACTATTTTAATAGATCATTGGTTAATTGTGAACAAGAAGTTATCATTTTTACTGTGATAACTTCTTTAAGCGGGTTGAGCACTTTTGGGTGGACGAAATCATAGAAATCGCGTCATCGTCACCGAACACTTTCCATGAGCTATATGTATAATGTGTATATATGCACATATATATACCTCCGTGCGTTATTACTATACATTATATATCTTTCTTCTGTTTACAGTTTTAAGTTTTCACTTCTGTCGTCAGTCCTCATGACTGTTTTTTTTACAATGATTTCATACTAATAATTATTATTTAATTAATACTTTTTAATTAGGAAAATAAAATTGTCTCCCGTAAAAGTGCAATTGTTGCTTATGATGTTTTTCCTAGAAAAAGGTCGATATCAATACTTGTACCAGAAGGCTCGAGGTTACGGAGGAAACTTAGGAACCAATTTTTTTTTTACATCTTACAGAAATTAAAAAGATTCATATTTACAATACCCATTACATACATATTTGTAATAGGTACTCGGGCTTATAACAGATATTCGAACTCGCGTCTATCGACGCGGTGTTCGTGCACTCAACCACTGAGCTTTTTTTTAATCACTTTTACAACTTCACTGAACTTTGTGGATAAGTGGCCGAACCTCGGCTTAAGCTGTTGTCGGGCGCGAAAGAAAATAAACGGTGATTACGCTCTTCTTAATAAATCATATCAAATCCTATGAAATCGTACTGAATTATAATAGTTCTACCTCTGAACCATAATTTAGTCTTAGATGATTTATAATTTTTCAAATATTTACGTAGGCGTGACGGTAACAAATTTTAGAGTTCGCTAAAGACGCTAAAATTTGTTAGTCCACAACTTCACAAGAGGCAGTAGTGTAACAATACGCTCTTGATTTGTACGAACAAGATAGAATCAAAGTCAACGAATGTTTGGGTAGCTTTACGTGAAATTAGAGTGTACACTGTCTAATTGATAGGCACATAGCACATTAGCAGATCAACAGATAAATCAGTTCGAAATATTTATCGTCAGGGCCGGATTTAGATTAAAAGAGCCCCTTGGCTATTCCACTTATGAGGCCCTTTCACTTTTCGCGTTCATTTTACCAATACATTTTTATGGTCGTTTATTAGTCAGTAGCTATGATTGCGACTTCTTGAATTACCAGTTGGAACTAAAAAATATATTTTTGTATTTGATAGAATAATCATTAAGTAAGGGTTTACGCTATTTAACACCAAATACAAATACAAAAACGAGCAAAAATAATTTAATAATTATTAGTTCCACGCGAACGATGATGCAGGCCCAACTAGTAATATTAATATAGATATGCGTACAATTTCTCCTTATTTTCAATACAATGTTTTAATGTTCACCATTTTCAGAATAGTATAATTATAATTTTGCTAACAAGTTGAATACATTCTCTAATTGATCTTGAGAAGTCTGAAGCCTAGTTATCCTATAGGATAATCCGGCCCTGTACGATGTTGTTGTAATGTTGTTTTTAAAATGTTCTTACTCTAGTCAAAAGACGTCTTTCGCTGCTTGAATGAGAGAGAGGAGATCGGTTTTGTCGTCGTGCTGCGGTCAGGAGGGCGCGGGCGGGGGTGCGGGGGCGGGCGCGGGCACCGAGCTGGACAGCGCGGGGGATCCGGCCCCTTGCTGGGACAGCTCAGCCTTCACCCGGCGGGCTATGTGCGACCGCGTGTGTTTACGCAGATGATCTTTCCGATAGAATCCTGTTAGGGATTCATTTTTTCCAATTACAACATGAAAAATACTGTACACATCAAATATATTTTCCTATTTTATAATCTAACTTAAGGTGAGTTCCGTTATACACTGAAATTGCAGGGTGTGACGTCAATCAGCATCAATCAGTATATTAAAAAGCCGTTTCTTTAGAGTTAGCTATACTGGTTACTGTTTAAAACGGAACGGTGTCCAGTATACCGACATCAATGTTTATTTATTATTTAAGCGATTTTTACTTACGCTTATTTATTTAGCTTACGCGATACGCTTAATTCTTCAGTTAATTTCATTGTATACAAAGTATTGGTTTTACTTTGCAATAAAGTCAGTATTTTGATTTTCATGTTTATTTTAACGGTCCAGTACCTCTCAAGAATAATATTCCAATTATCAATAGTACAAGCTGACAAATTTCTGGACTCTGTTGATCACGTGATCAAACCACAGAGTACTATACCTCGAAAGTTTCAGTACTCACAGTACAAAAAAAAATTACGATCTATGACGTCATATATTTCTCATACTGCAGCATACTGTCAAGCATTACGGAACGAATTTCTTCCCAGTATGAATACTGAACACTATTCTTAGTATATAGCGGAGAGCTTTAGTATATAGAGAAACATATACAGAATGTTGACTGTATTACCAAAATTAACGCGAACCGAATCATAAACGAATTTATTCAAAAATATCATGTTATTAACGATATAAAAATAATAATCAGAATACTGTTGAAAGTATTCCTCATACAGGATAAAAGGCAATGTATCTCATGTCTAGCCCGTTAATGTACTTATGCTTGGAAATAAGTAGATAGGTACACTGAGCAGGTTTTATGTAGTGAAATCATTAGTGTATTCATGTTAGGTTTTTCGGTATATGTTTCGATATATTAGGTAATATATAATAAATGATCCAATGTAAGTATTTTTTATTAATAATATAAGTATAGTAATTCACTCAGAGAACACGAGAATTCAGCTAGTTACAAATAAGTCTTAATACATGAAAAATAACATTTACAAATTTAATCAAAATTTACATTTAGCTACTTAATTTTAAATCGTAAAACACTTCAATAATAATATCATCGATAATAAAATCACTATGGCCTCTAACAAACAAGCCATATAATATGAATGTCGCTATAAATGCATGCTCTATTTCATACACTAAAAATTGCAATCGATTTTATGACCAACGGTATTTTATTTTGTCAAGTTGTCAAGAGTACATTTGCCTGACGATTTATGTGATCGCCTATTATAAGCCTCCATTCTATAAATTCGAAGCACATACAGGATAATGCATTCGTGTCATTTACAATTATCTGAGTTCAGAGATGGGCGTAATCGATTACTTTCGTAATTAGATTATTAATCTGATTAAAAGTAATTATAATTACCTCTATCTTGATTACATTCAATCAAAATTACGTTTAATCACGATTAAAGTAATTCGTAATCAAGGTTCTATCATTATTTGTATTCAATATTTTAGTAGTAGTTTATGCCGCTATTAAAAAAAAGCCCGTAGGTATTAAAGCACGAATATGTTTATTACATAAAGTAAAACGAACTTTCGGTAAGTATATAAATAAGTAACCATTTTCTGTATCTTTATGACTGCAAAACTCTAAAAGTAGTCGATTGATGGAATAAAAATTTTGAAGTTATTGCATTTTTACCAAAACGTTATTTTAGACCCACGAGTATTATTTCGTTCATCCGTCGCGCGCCTCATGGTAGATGCCATCAGCGAGCGGGCTGCGGGGATCGGAGTATCACTGGAGAGGTGAACCAATCATCGCGCGACTACATGACGCGCACGCATTTTCTAATCACACACTACACCGTTAGTCAGTCTAATCATGGGTAAAGGATAAATGCATTTTTATTCTTTTACGAACGTTACGTTAATTGGCGAAGGGAGTGATGTCTTGAGTTTTAAGTTAAACATTTTCTCATTGTAAGAAATGGCATCAAATTCTTTTCCAACGGGTTCGAGTAATTCTGTTTCACAAATAATAGAATATGAAGAGGTATCTGACACGTTGCCGTGTATTTTTAATGGGATTTTTTTTAAATATTCTGTGATAGAGTCTACGAATATAAAAAAAGTGGCTATTTGTAGATATTGTCAGCCAAAAGAAGTTAAAATTAGTGGTTATAACAACTCCACTTCAAATTTTGTTACTCATCTCAAACGAAAACATGGAGACACCGAATACAAAGAGTATCAGAATTACTTGAAAACCGAAAAGAAAAACAAACGATCTTCCAGAACATCTACGAGTAGCTGTCGTCAATCAGAATGTAATGATATCCCTATTAAACACACGATGTCACAAAACACATTTAATTAAAATATTTTGAATTTTTTTATTAATTCTATGATTCCTTTACAAGCAATAGATGACCTGTTCTTTAAAAAAATTTTTGATGATTTTGATTTGACTGAAAAAGGACTGCACATTGTGAGCAGGACGCTGGGACGGTTAGTTGATGGCTGGTATTTGAAGGAAATTGCAACCATCAAGACTGAATTACAGGGTGTCATTGAGGTCCGCACCACTGCTGATATCTGGTCGGATAAAGCTAGAAGTTTTTTGGGCGTCACGGTACACTGGCTAGACTCAGACATGAAAAGAAAATCTAAAACGCTAGCATGTCGTCAGTTTTTAGGCACCCATAGCTATGACCGGATAACTCTTTTACTGGAAGCAATACATACAGAATTTGGGCTCGACTCTCAAAAAGTTCTTGCCACAGTGACGGATAGCGGTAGTAATTTTGTAAAGGTATTTAAAGAATTTGGCGTAGAAAGGGAAAATACCGATGAATACTTAGAAGAGAAAAATTCGTGCTCAGAGGATTGTCCTATGTTAAGCTTCGCCAGTGTCAGTGAAGTTCATTCTTTAGTTTTGGACGAACAACATTCAATTTCACAGTCAACAATTTTAGAACTGCCAGCACATCTACGCTGTTGTGGCCACAAGTTGAATCTCTGTGCCACTACCGACACCCACAAAGTACTACGTAATGACGAAACGAGTATTTCCAATATTCACAAGAAAGTTATTACATAATGCAACAACTTTTGGAACCTTGCCGGCCGCCCTAAGTCAGCTGAAATGATTCAAAGTGTTATTGGCCACAATTTTTCCAATCCAGAAGTCACAGATTTTCTTAGACAAATTGCATCCATAGAAGACAAAAATGTACAGTTGCACTTGTCATTGGGATTGTCAAACGACTTACATTTACGAGACAATGATTTCCTGTACATAAAAGAGTACTTGCATTGTTCGAAACCCATTGCAGAGGCTTTGGATATATTGCAAGGTGAACAAGATATGTACTACGGTATTTTACTGCCTTGTCTGCTATCCCTGCGAAAGTAATTACAAAAGTTGAACAAAGACCTTTTCAATACTGTAAAGAATTGGCAGAAAAATATTTGGAGAGTGTAGAAGAAAGATTTGCAGAGTTTTTTGATTTTTCCTCGAAGGTCGCACAAAATGCAGCGATTGCTTCAATAGTTTATCCCAGGTTCAAAGACAAATGGCTTGTTTGTGTAGGCATAGAATAACATTCCAGAATCAGATCGATTTTTAAAGGAGCCGTCGTCAATGAAATACATGACGCATCTGAATCGCTTCAAGAGATAGCGAATAATAAATATGAAGACAACTATTTTGATTTTGATACGAGTTCTTCAGAAACTGATTCGGGAGATACGTATCAGATTCTACGGTCTAAGGCAGACGCAATAATTACCCACTACCTAGCAGATCACGATCGAGACATATCCATGCTAAATAGATACACTGAAATTAATAGAGTATTCAAGAAATATAACACACCCTTACCAGCATCAGGTCCTGTTGAAAGACTTTTCTCATACGCTACTATGACCAATTTACCCAAATCTCATAGACATTCAGATGAAATGTTTGAAAAGAGCGTGCTATTGAAATCCAATTTAAGTCGAATATGAATAATTTCAAACATACCTGTAAGACTAAAATTCATTGATTGTAATTATTAATCTCTTATAATCGGGGTAAATTTAAATTGATGACAAAGGTTGAATACAAATAAAGTTTATTTACACTATAAAACTATGTCTTGTTTCTACGTTATTATTTTTATTTTAATCAAAAAAAGTATCAATTTATGATTAAAGATTAATAATCATTAATCACTTGTATGATACCTTTTATGATTATTTTTGTTAATTTGTAATCATCATTGAAGATTACACAATGTAAACATAATCTTTAATCATAAAAATTTTTAAGATTTATTTATCATCTTTTAAGCTAAAAATTCTCACCTTAACGACCACTTAATATAGAAAGAACAATTTGAAAAATCTCACCTTTGCCGCATTCGTTACAAATGTGCCTCTTCTCGCCCGAATGTATCACGAAGTGAAGGGTCAGTTGTTCCTTCCGTTTGAAGGCCTTCAAGCAAACAGAGCAGACGTGCGGCCGCTCCGGGTTGTGCGACTGTTTGTGACGGGTCAGGTGGTCCTTCCGTTTCAAAGCCGCGTTGCAGATATCACAGATGAACCTGGAAATCGATACATACTTGTTTTGTTAAACTAGTAAATTAGGTAAAAACAAATTATTTCAACACGATGTTCACCTTCCATCCTACGAAAAACGACAATATAATTATATTTACTTACATGCAGTACCATTAGTTCAGGTCGCGCCAACTTTATGGCCGCTCTGAACATAGCAACGAGTTCGCTCTTGCTCATGGTGCAATGTGCTTTTTCATTATTTTTTTTTCGAACTGACACACGCTGTTAGCCCTAAGGGCTTTGAAAGCTTCACCGAACTTTTTGGGGCGTTAGTACCGCGATCGTTTCTTGTTGCCTCTGCGTTCGCCCACAAAGTTAGTTCCTTTTAGGCTAACAGTGTACGTTCTTTCAAAGAAAAGTAAAACGAAAAATTTTTTTTCTAAAAATAATTTTAGTTTCACGCGAAAGGTCTCAGAAACAGGTAGTATTCAATCAAATAGTAGTTTTATTTGAAAATGTTTTCTCTAATGCATATTACACGTTACTTTAGCGACCACAATCCACCGTGTAATGCTTAGACACACAGGGCAGTATTTATATGAAATTAACCGTTAGTAAACCAGTGAATATAGCTAAAATGATGATATCTCCAAAAAGTGCACATAGTAAATTTAATATTATTTTGGTTAAAACGATATGCAATACGAATGATGACCAGTTTATGATTTAAAACGTGACAGCGGACATTTGCACACGCAAGCACCCGCATTTACAGTATAAGTTTAGACGTTGATCTCTTAATGGTTTCTTTCTGGAATTCAGCGACTTTCATATACATAAACATCAATCAAATTCAAATACAGATTATAATAGTGTAGATAAATATGTTATAGAGATACACAAGTATACCTTCTTTCCATAGTGTGTCCAACTAGATGCTGTTCCAATAACCCACGTTCAGGGTACGCCATGTGACATTCAGGACAGCAATACAACGTACTTCCATCTGCAAGAACGTAATACTTTGGTATTATTTTTAATTACAGTACACTTAATTAATGTTAATTATATCGAGCCTTTTCAGACAAAACATCGTAAACGACAATTACACTTTTTAGAGGAGAGAGTTTATTCATTCCTAATTAAAAAGTATTTATATAACCCATATTACAAATATATAACTTGTTGTTCATAATTAACCACTGATCTATTAAAAGAGTGATTAAACATAATGCTGCTAATTAACAAGTATAATTTTTAGAAGGTAACAATAATACAATTTTTTGGCGTTTACTATATTTTTCCTGAAAAGGCTCGATATAAATACATAAATTTTCAATAATCGTGTCATTTCTTTACGAACCCGTCTTGAAGAAATGTCTACCGAGTTAACAGTCTAATTTGAAAAGTGTGATGTAAAATATAATCAGTAACAACATATTCGGTATCAGTAACAACATTATTTATACAAATAGAAAAAATGATGGTACAAATTCAATACGAGCTTTTTAGGTAACATGGAAACAAACTAAAAAAATAAATTCAAAGTTCAGTTTTGTAAGATATGATTCCTAATTATTATTATATTCCTGTTTAAGAAAGACATAATATTAAATGCTTATAGCGAATACTGATTTTACACCAAATGCAATGAATGATAATTAAAATACGAACCTAGAGCTGTAGTCAATCGGATCTCTCCGGGTTTTGGTCTTTGCTTCTTCTCTTTGATCAACGACTTCTTCTTCTTTTTTTTCTTCGCCATTGATATTGTATTAGCGTTAGAATTAAGCGCCTGATTGACAATGGCCGCCGTCTGCACCACGACACTGTTTGACGGCATCTGACGAATTTGTAAATCTAATAACGTCTCGAACAGAGTGTTTAGTTCAGCAATTTCTATTATAAGACAAAAAATTGACTTAATCTTATTTAATATTAGCAATTCTCTAGCAATTGTCTAATACTACTATATACTAACAGATCTCTTTAAAAAAATTAACTATGTGAATACATTTGTTTGCCTACAACTTTTTTGTTGTATGCAACGCACGCCAATAATGCTCCCAGTCGGTAAGATTATTCCGAGTTTTTAACATTCAGCGTAATATTTCAGCCAGTTAACATAATATCTTAATGAGTCATACACTTAACTGTTTCGTATTAATTAGTCCGTACACATTGGTCAAAACCGTATGAAAATCCGTTCGTTAGTCTTTGAGTTTATCGTATCCAAATAAATGTTACACTGTTTTGGACTTAGCCATTAACGCATAAAATGGACTACTAAACCATATCAGTATGCAAATATTTTTTGATCTTAACAGAATATTATTGAAAAGTTTAGATAAATCCAAAGGTAAAAAACTAATATTTTTTGTATATTTAATAATTAAACCGTGAAAAGTAATAGGGTTCTATTCCTATTATACTAAAGCTTAAAAAAAAGGCGAAAGGAGTATTTCGGTCGTTATCGTGATAACATACTGGATCCGCACATACACACACACGGACGTCCAAGGCGGAACTTTTTTAACTAGTTTCAATAACAAAAATGGCATCAAAAATATCATGAGTGTTAAAGATAGTGATTTTTTTATATGTATGTGTGCATGTGCAATGAATATGATAAATAGAGACATTTTAAGTTTAAACAATTAGTTGTTTTGCGTGAAGTGACAGTAGTACCAACCTCAACGCTTCGCTTATAATAAAAGCTATATACTTACTGAGGTGATTGTGGGCACTGCGTTCATTACGTTTGGATTAACATTAGTAATAATGTTTGATTGATCTTCCCTCTTCGTTTCTGATATCGTTGCAGGCGTCGAGTACTTGAGGAGATGGTGTAATGGTAATGGAAGTGCGGAGAGATAGTCAGCCACTCCTCCACCTAGGGTCTGCCATGTAGAACTGTCTGTTACATCTCCTATACCTGAGGACATTTTGTTTTAGATCAGTTACTTATCAATTCAATGATTTATATGTCCTAATTATTAGTGTCTTTTGGCGCTTCTCTCAATAATAATCTGATTCGTGTTCAAGTCAATCATCACAAGACTCTTAGTTAAAATTTTCGTTCGTTTTCGTTACATATATAGATATGTACCTACATTTAAACATACAAGTGTAGCTAATGGAAAGTGTTTTAATATGTATTATGATAATAAGTATTAATATTATATTCACCTTTATATTTTAAATTTTATATTTTAACCTAAATCAATTAAAGCCACAGATATGAACACAAGACTGAACTCGAAAATGACCACAAATGTAGACGAAGGCATTTCTGTTGAAAGGACAAAATATCCATGACTTCTACTATATCTTCGGTTCCCAGATTTCTAGAAGCAGTGTAAATGCAGTGACCTCTGGATATAAGGGGAATGTGTAGCCAACGTGGAATCATTTTGGTAGGCAATTCTGACTATTCGTAACAGGTTAGTCACATCTCGTATTCTCATCGTCGTATTTATCTCGTCTCATATTCCGAAAAACAATAAGCAAATGCATTTTTCCCGACATTAAGTAAAAGAAAGATTCCCAGATTATGAAGTGCTTAAATGGAAAGTTGACCTCACTCTTCATACTTACTGATAAACTCTGCTGGAGCCGTAGCGACGGTCCGCTCTGACCTGCCCTCCTGTTTGATAGCACGTGCTATAGCCGCAGCCTCTTTCGGTTCATGAAGTACGACTAACAACTGCTGTGTACCTTGCTGGAGTGGAGACCCTTGTGATACTATAACAATATATATTTTTGAAACATAAAATTATATTACCGTTGTCTATTTAATACTCTATTTGCAGAAAAATGTGTCGCAAAGAGAAAAAAAAAAATTAATGAGGTCGGCCGACAGAAGTGAAAACTTAAAACGATAAACAAAGGAAGGATGTACTCTTTGTATATATATACATATATATAATGTATAGTGATAACGCACGAAGGTATATCTATGTACATATATACACGTTATAGATATAGCTCATAGAAAACTTCGGTGATACGCCACTTCCATGATTTTTATTCACCCAAAAAGTGCTCAACCTGCATATAGATGTTAACACTTAAAAAACTCAATTCCTCATTTTATTGAAAATAATTCAAGTCAAATAAAAAAAAAAAATTTAGTCCCTGGCAAGGCGGTTATGAACGTCAAAGCTATCACCGGTTTGGAAAATAACCTGGTAATTGAGATAAACAGGCGAGAAACTCGATGTGTTTTTTTTTAGGTAGGTACATGTTTAAACAGGTAAAAATTTAAATACATATACTATAGTTTTTAACGAATGCACTGAAGGGTTTTAACTCCAGACATCACCATCGTTCACATATTGATCTACTCTGTAATAGCCTTTTGGCATTAAAACCAGCTTGACATGGTGCCTGAACTTACTATACAGCAAATCAATAATTTCCTTTGGGATTTTGTTATAAAATAAACTTTTACTGGTCTTACAGAGTCTAAAATATGGGATGACCAGTTTGTCATGATTTCTCGTAATTAAGTCATGCCGGTCTTATACTCGGATATTCAGCTTATCTAAGTTTTTGCGGGCATACATTATCATTGTCAAGAATCTATTGAGAGACCAGAGTTATGATATCGAAATCAAGAAAATTAACTTTTAATGATTCGATAGGTCCCTATTGTAAATTGCTCGAACTACTCAAATTTGTAAAAGTAATATTGTGCTTACCTCATGCATTATATATTTATAGAGAATTGCTTAAAAATAAATCTTCGATATAAAAAAATGCCAATCTTGTTATGTATAAACCTATTACTACTACGCTTTTTAATGTATTCTATATAAATAGCTTATTTTAGTAAAATTTTGTATTGAGTTAGTATCATTCTCAGCATGTGATACATACATTTAAACGTTACATTAAAATTATACTAGCAATTTAGACCGGTAATAGGGTAATGATAAATCATTACAATTATTTTCATCAAGATAATATTTTTTTAAGTAAAATCTTCTATAGCAGCGATGTGCACTATTTGGGTGAACAAAATTCATGGAACTTGCGTCATCGTCACCGAACTCTTTCCATGAGCTTTATGTACACTGTGTATATATGTACATAGATATACCTCCGTCCATCCGTTATTACTATACATTATATATATACACAGAGTATATATCTCTTTTTATAGTTTTAAGTTTTCACTTTTGTCGGCGGTCCTCATTACTGCCTTTTGATGAGACCTACTTAAATTTACTTAAACGATTATTTCTCGTGATCTGATTTACTATAATTTCAATGAGGAGACCTTATTTGACCTAACCAAAATCAAATTAAATATTTGTTACTTAGTTGCGAAGGAAATCGACATGCCATAAATATACGTTCCTAATATTTATATGTCTTAACGGTTTATAAATGGCATCAAGCGTAATTGTGTTATATTAGATCTCACATTTACTATTACGCTGTTTAGCAGGTTGTTTTATGAGAGCCTAATTTAAGACAGTACGCATAGTATTATTTATTACCTTGCTGTTGCATCATCGTAGCCATGAGGTCGTGGTGCAACTCCTCCCTGTATTCTCTCTTCTCAGCTCTGTGTTCAGCTTTAAGCTGTTGTTGTACTGTCTCCGTTTGTACATAGCTCGTCTGTCCTCCGTACGTGATATTGCCCAGATTGACCGATGAGCTCGATGCCGATATCGTTTGATATTTTACTCCCGTGTTCACTGTTGCAATGCACAATGTACAGTACCTTTACCACCATATCTAACGTTTAAAGTAGATTACACGTAGAAGTATATGCAGAACAAATATAGCACCTGATATCACAACACAAATTGTACAAATTTTCGACCTTATAGTGAAAGTGCCTACAATAACATCTGTTACTTACTCGGCTAAGACAGGTATTTTATTAATTTCAATTTTTTACTGTGAGTAACTTTGCATTAGATTTCTCTTCGACCAAGGGATCGAAAATATTTTCAGAGTATAAACAAAATTAAAGATATCGGATATTACGTTTTTAGTTAGGTAATCGATTCTATTATATAATTACCCGTGTGTAGAGGAGCTATTCCAGCTAAGGTAACAGTGCCCGGTTGCGCGTTACTGACCACCACAACACTCTCCGCCTGCCTAAACTTCACTCCATCCACCGACACAGTACCAGAAGCCGGAGTGACCGCGAATTGAACTCCGCTTCCACCGCCACCGGACTGATAACGCGTCTCCTGCAGCACCCCGCCTGAACTTCCAGTACCCTCGTAACCAAACTTCGCCGCAAACTGGTGGATGGAGGGAATCGCCGCCGCCGTCGGGATGTGACCGGAGAACGGCGCAAAATTCATCGTAGCGTATTAAATCTGGAACCGCGGAAGACATCGTATTAAGGGTGTGTTAATTGCACCCAGCCTAGCGCACAGGTGGGTCCGCGACCACAACTGACTCGAAGGGTGCGGCCCCTGAAAGGGCGATCACTCAACCCACGCCATTCTTCCTCACCCCAATCGTTTCTAACGCTTTATTTTTACCGGCCCGCTCTCCCACACCATTCGTATTCAAAAGTGAATCCGGACCACGGACGATCGGGTGACGTGAAACGGCGGTAACAAAAGCGAACGTTTACCTTTTTCGTAGCCGATCAGAAGGTTTTCATTGCGTTTTAATTGTTGCTCGTTGATGAAATAAGGTGGATGAGGGATGGCGAAGTGCGCGGACATAGTGCGCGGCGGACTCGCGCCTGCGCGTTCTAATGCCTCCGGGGTGACGGCGGCTTGCTTGGGGCGGAGTGGGAACGGGGGCGTCAGTTATACTACACGTCTTGCAGATTTACAGTGTCAATGTCTTGATTGACTGCCGTTATTGTAAGATAGCAGAATCTCATGAAAAACTACGTCACTTAAAAGAGTACGGATTCCAATTCTTTCAATTCAATTTTATATATCTTGACGTTTTCTTAACTTTAATGGGTATTAAAAGTTATATTCATTTTATAATACATGCATACATTCATGTTTAAGAAATATAAATTTAAGCTTTATGATCACTTTTCCTCATTCAAAATTTGTTGATCTCAAATTTGTTACGTAATTAATTATCATTTTCTTTCGTCTGGGAAACGACCTATACAAAAATTTCCTCGGTTGTTCAATAATAATTATAGTACAATTTTAAGCAGCGAGTGCTCAGTTGGTAGTGTACAGAAGTCACGTCAATCGATTCGAGTTCGAATCGCTGTAATTAGCCTGAGCTTTCGGTGAAGTGAAACATCGTGATGACACCAAAGAATGCCTGCCTAGCTAGCTACAACCCTCAAGTTGAAAATCCTTTTTTCAAATACATATAGATGTGATCCGGCAGTTGCATTTGAGAACTGGGCCTTCTACTAGGCCTAGCGTGTCCGCTATCTTGAACACGTCATCACTTAATACCAAGTGAGATCACAGCCCACTCTAGCGATTACGTCACCCCGGATAAGAAAAAATTTACCGCCCCTTAAGGACACATAAGTACCACCATAATTATATCTAAATGTACAAATAAATTCAAACAGCGCCCTTTTCATTTTTTTATATTGTGTTAATATTATAAGTAGGTATATTTAATCTCTTGATGAAGATTGGATACAGTGTAGGAATTGTGCAATTTGATTTGGTTATATGAAGCGAGTGCAAATATATCAGAGCTATCAGATCAGTATATTTGTAATTCTTGCGCAGTATAAATGGGTCTGTATTTAGAAGTTAGTGGACGGTACTAGAGTCCAATTTTTTAAAGTTTAATTTTTCCAAATCTTCAATTTGCAACAATAAAGTTGATTATTTTTATTTATACCGATGTTTTATTTTATTTTATTTTATTGATACTTTAAACATATTAGAAGGCTTTGAACACGTAACTATAGACATTTTGATTATTTCATTGATATATCTTAAGGTGACGGCTCTGTAGGACCTTTCTCTATATTATATAAACGTTTTATATATATATATATATTTTTTTTATAGTCAAGGTTTAGCGTTATGGCCATAATCTCACCTGATTTTAAGTGACGATACGGCCCAAGTTGGTAGACACGCTAAACATGTGGAGGAACTGGCTCTCATGTGCAACTGCCGGAACACACCTATTGGTATTTGGCGGCAGGTTTACAACTTAAGGGTGGTAGCTACCCAGGCGGACATTAGAAAAAGCCCTACCACCATGCTATGGTTTCCTCCCAATGTTTTCCTTCACCGAAAGCTCTAGCTCATTGTAGGTGCTTGGGTTCGAACCCACGTCCCTTGACGCGAAGTCGTGCACACTACCACTGAGCTACCATCGCTTCAAAACACACTACCACTGACCTATCATCGCTTCAAATCTTTTTAGCGTATAAAGAGACTGATATGTCAAAAGTTTGTCTTTGTTGGAAAATCTACCATGTCAATTTAAAAATTATTGTGATTGTAAACATCCAAATGGCCACCACAGTGCACAGTGGAGCAAGACCTCCCCCTTCCTTAGGATTTTAGAAAAATGAAATGTGTCATTGTTCATTTTAAGCGCACAGTATTGTGAAAAACGCTGATTGATATCATTGAATTATTTAGAAACATCAAATTTTATTGTTACACCAAATAACATGGATTTGAAAATTTCAAATATATGAAAATGTACTTTTTTTCCTCATAACCTAATTTGTTTTGAGTTGTAAAGATGAACCATAGGTATTGTTGCCGGGATGGTATCGAAGCTTTAAGATGTTTGACCTTGACTCCATTCAACAGATATTACAAATTACAGAAAAATGTCTCAGCGCGTGTTACGAAATACTTGAATAGGCCCTAACAACTAATATTTTTGCCTTGCTCTCTCTCACTTCCTAAACCTGTAGTAAGAATATAACAGGGACCATATGACTTACATAACTGAATTTATCCGCTATTAAAAAAATAAAAAACCATGTCTCAAAATCAGCATTTAATTTTTTGAATCTCTTTCAATATGGTTTCTTAATAAATAAAGATTTCATATAAAAAGATTACACTTAATATTATTAACTTTTCTAATATGTATACCGTCTTATCTTGTATACTTAAAAAGACAAACTAAAAATGTCAATGTAACAAAGATACAATTTCCAGTAAACAGACTAATTTTCTCAAGAATTTATTTATTCATATAAAGTATCCATCGAAAATAATTCTTCAAGAAGCTAATATATTACGTCGACTTGGAATCTGTAAATACATTTCATTAAATTTATATAAAGTTTTTCGACCGAAGTTATCCCCTTTTACATTATTTGATATATTTATATTTAATTATATTATTATCAAGCGATTGAGATTTTTCACAAATGTTTTTGTTAGAGGGTAATGATTTTAAAAAAATAACAAAATATTTATTATATATAAAAAATGTACAAAATTACAACTTACGCACCTACGAGTTCAGTAGAATTTCTAATATTGTCTTATAATAAATAGGTGCCTTTACACTATATAGACCAAATTAGCGGGCAACGAAAATGGCGCGAATTTCTTTTTACCACAGACTATTAACATACGCCTTAAAAAGTACCTAACTTTTATTTTCAGTATTTTAATTATTTCAATTAATCTACAAGTAAATAATTCACATATGTATTGCCGTGTACAAAAAAACCTAGTTATTTATTTCTTTATTTTTACTGTAATATAACATTGAATATTGTAGTTTAATTTTAAAAAAATATAAGTAAAGACACCTAACGGAGCACCTTGAACATTTTAATCTGCCCATAAGCTAATCAACACTCGATCATCATACAATTAGTGATACAATTCCAAAGATATATTCAAAACTACGGAAAAAAATATATGCTAAGTACAAAAATACACCTAAAAATATAATAATTTACACCTACATTAAAGCTGACGTGTATTAATATCGTGATTATGATAAAATTTATTTTAACAAATAAAAATCATTTCAATGAAGTTAATTATTAAACTATTAAGCGGCTATTAAGCTAATTATTAAGCGGTTCAAAATTTAACTTTTATTATAAATTCTGATAAGTAACTTTAGTGCGTAATGGGGAAAAAGCCATACAAAAAAGGTTCAAAAAGTAAAGGAAGCTTTGTTCGTGATTCCATGGAAGACGACGCTTCCAGCGGATCGTCCATAAATAACGTGATGTTTATTAACATCTTTTAACCCTATTCAATATCTCGTATAGGTTTTTGGTATAAAATATTTTAAATACAGTTGAATGTCTGGCTCGCGACGCTCTCAACAAAAAATTAGTACATGTATTAAAATATGTATGATATACTTTATTTTATTTATTATACATTTTTCAATATATTCCAGTAATCCGAACATTCCGATAATCCGGCACACCTTTGTTTTGTATAGTGCCAGATTAGTGAGATTCTATTATTTTTTCTTTCTTCGCAAACGTATACGGTAACGTATACGCTATATTTGTTCTTATTAGTATAACTTAATGCGCTGTAAACAATTTTTATTTACAAGTTTTAATTTAAGATCAAACAATTAATTTGGATATCCAAAAATAGCATCTGTTTGTTTATTTTTTAGGTTATCACTTCTCTCGGCCGTCCTGATGATTGCTTTGATTTTTTTGTAATGATGCAATTATAGGGCAGAAAATTAGTGCCCGACAGCGACAAGTCAAAGTCACCAGACGCTTTTCGGTTTCAAGATCGCTGGTTCAACGAAACAATAAAATACAGGTGTTTTTTCACTGCAATCTGCCCTTGTGATATTTCTTGTTTATTTTTTTTCAATGGCGCGGATTTTGTTTCTCCCTCTTTAGAAAATACGCGTGATTTGTTTATATCGTTATTTTTCGAAGATTCAGAATTTTGTTTCCCCGTTAGAGCCTCACATGATTTATGGACGATCCCTTACTTCAAGGGAATTCCATAGTTCTCTATTATCACACCATCGATTGCTTATTGGCGATTATTTTCGAATAGAGACCAAAAAAGAACCGACATTAGTACGTAGTAAAAAATAGTTACTATACCGTATCCTGTCTGAACTAAATTTCATGGTTTATGGGACCGAATATAGCTGGATAATGTTGCCTGATTCATGAAAATATTCTTATACTATACGTTGGATAGTTTTAGAATATTCACTATACCATAAAAATGTTTGATTTTGAAATAAACTAAACTTTTCGGAGATATATTATACCATAATTACATTCCTCTTTCTTTGTAAATTGTCAATTTCTGATAAAAATTTTTTTAATAAAAATGCTCTGGTTTTGCTCGTAATGTATCATTTTCGAGTTTTATTATCAAATGAAATTGCACTATTAGAACATTATCATAAATGTAACTAAAACGAGACATATTAACTATATTACTATTGTCAATTGCCCAAACAGATTTTGTAAAAAAAATAATAATCGGAATTCGTCACTGAATTTCAATCACATTAAAATATTTAGAAAACTGTAGCCATTATATTTTTTTTTAGATTGATGATTTAAATAATTTTTACAGTTACAATTGTGACAATAGGTACCAACATATTAAAGTCTTACTACATCGGAAAGTTTATGCGAAATGAAATAAAAGCGGTGGGGACGAGCGCAGCTTCTCACTATAGTTCAATAAAAAAAAAACTACAACTATCAATTCAATAAACATTCTAACTCTACGTTACAAGATTTACATTTTTCTTACAAAAATATTCATATATTTAATTATACATATAACATCGGCAAAAAGAGAGGTTCATATAAAAAAAAATCAACTGTTTCACTTCGCTCGCTCACGAACAATATAAACTTTGCGAGCGATAAGCAAAGAGATTACTAATAATGTATGTGTTCCGTTTAAGATATTTTTTTGTAAAGGTATTATATTTAAAAAATATAGTATCCATTGATGTACACAATTTACTGTATCTATTACGAAATATGGACGGGTTTCAATCATATAGTTAATTTACAAAAGACTCGTTATTTATTCAGATACTGTACGAATAATAATTAATTAATAAATTATTTCGGTTTTTTAAGCTATCTTATCCGGTTTCGACAAATCGACTGTAGCTATGTTCCGATATACACTTCAGGCACTGTTCAGTGTTCTTCGTTCTGTTATGGACTGACAGTATACTGTCACAGTATCCTAAGGACATATATGACGTCACACATCGTCACCATTTTTGTACTGTCAGCACTGGAGTTTTCGATGTAAGTTGTTCTCAGCGCTTTGATCACGTGATCAAAGCCTACACTATTGATAATGATTATTATTGAATAAAACAATTAATACTTATTATTATGAATTTTGACCTAGAACTACATTCAAACAATATTTTATCTTGACGAATAGAAAATTATTAAACTGCTTCAAAAACAGTGATGCCAGTATATCGGACTGCGCTCTGTTTTAAACAGTAACTAGTGTAGTTTAATTATAAAGGAACGGTTTAGCAGTATACAAATTGACGTTACACCTCTAATTGCTCGCAGTGCATATCGGAACATACCCTATATAATATATCAGGTCAGGAGTCATAAACGCATAACGTGTGCATAAGCAGCCAATCACGGACAAGGCCACTGAAATGGACCAATCAACGAAAGGCACTCCCTATCACTCATTCCTAGTAACGTATTCGAAATTTAAATTTATTAGGAGCCTTTAAACGTTTTGTTGAGATAATAAAGAAAAAGGTAAAAAAACATTTATCATAGATGTAAGTATATGATATCACGAAAAACGATAAAAACAAAAATAAAAGATTTCGTCTAACTGTAAGACCCTGGGTACATTCGTTTTCTAGGAAAGATGTCTACTGAAAGTTGTGCTCACGACTCTAGAACGCAAATACCAACTAATCAGCTATTGGATAAAATTGTGCTCAGGACGCAAACACCATCTAATCAACTATTGGGTAAAACTGTGCTCATAATCCAAAACGCAAAAATTAACTAATCAGTTATTGGGCAAAGTTGAGCTCACGACCTATGACACAAACATGAACTGATCAGTTATTGGATAAAGTTGTGCTCGCGACCTATGACACAAATGTCAACTAATCAGTTATTAAGTAAAGTTGTGTTCTCTACTTGAGACACAAACATCAACTAATCAGTTATTGGGTAAAGTTGTGCTCAAGACCTATGACACAAAAATCAATTAATCGGTTATTAGGTAAAGTTGTGCTCACAAATCAGGACGCAAATGTCAACTAATCAGCTATTGGATAAAGTTGTGCTTATGGCCCATGCCGCAAATACCTACTAATCAGCTATTGGGTAAAATTGTACTCATGACCCATAACGAGCAAACTATACAGGCACTGCCAAAACATAACAAACGAAGCGGATTAATATATACACAGCGTTGTTAAAATTAATAAATCACCATAGACAAAATTAAATAGACTCACAAATTTTCGTCTTCAGACTCGCCCTAATTCAAAAAATGTACGTTATCACGCAAGGAAACAAGTGTACAATACAAAAGCGGAATGACGCGTATGTCATGGCATAGACCTTAAGTGTAAATTCCTTATATGTACAGTCCACGATATGTATGCATATTCCTTAACAAATAATACACATCAATACACACTAATGAGTGTAATACAAAATCACTATGCAATTTATCATCCACACAATTCAGACCTTACGGATAAAATTCATAACACGTCCGTTTTTATTACAAAATCTTATGTGCAATAATACTCTACTATCTCAGAGATTATTTTACAATTTTTACATCGGGTTTCATATTTTAATTTGATTTACACTAAACTTGCATTTATATCTCAATAAATATTAAACCAAAGTGATGTCTTTGAAAAATAAATTAACTCTAAAATGTTAATGTATCTTCTTATAAAAAAGCCAATATTGTCTTAGACGATCACCATGCTGTTCATTGTCAAATTGTTGCACTGTTACGACGTCACACGAACATGTAAACTGCCAAACAGTCCGCAGTGAACTAAGCGGAAGCACCATTCAGACCACACCGGAGCTATCGCCAGATATCAGGTAGCCATCAGCTATCAGGTAGCTATCAGCTATCTTCCTCGCATGGCACCTGAAAGAACATCTGCTATCCCCGCTGTCATGTGTGGTGCGCGAGCAGCGCCTCCAGCTGGGCATGCGCGTCTTGTTGCTGTTGTTGTTGTTGCTGCTGTTGTTGCTGCTGCTGCTGTTGTTGTTGTTGTTGCTGCTGCTGTTGTTGTTGTTGTTGAGCTTGCGCCGCTGCGAGTGACGTCATCACGTGCTGCGGTATGCTTATCTGTACGGGCACTTGCATGTTCGCACTTGTAGGCACCTGTAAGTTAATGTGTTAAGCTTAACACTTTTGTTAAAAATGTGAAAATATGTTACATTGTAATATTGTGGCTAAATTCCACTTGCATATGAGTGTTACAACCATTAACTCAAGTGTATGAAGGGGTATGAATCCAACCTTGCAGGTGGATTGTTGTGAGCTTGGCGTGGTAGACCATAAAGATGTCATTAGTGACGCTTTCATCGCAACCACAATCAAATCAAATATCTTTATTCAATTTAGGCCCTCAGAAGGTGCTTGCGAACGTTTAAACTACCATCATTTGAAAAGTAACAGTCATTGAGAAGAACCGGGAAGAAACTCGATGTCATCTTTTTTTTAGGTATTTTTTTTACATAATAGTTTAATATGTATTTACAGTAGTTATTAGCGGATGCTCAGAGAAGCCTGTCCATTCCAGAGATCACTATCGCTCATATATTGATCCATCAAAACCCGTTTGGCATGGTTCTTGAACTTATTGTCTGGCAATTCAGTAATATACTTTGGGACATAATTGTAAAACCTAACACAATTTCTTAAAAATCTGTTACTAGTCTCAAATAAGAAGTAAAAAGTTTTTCTAGTATTTAAATCATGCCGGTCTTTCACAAAATCTTGTTTTCCCAAGTTTGACCGTAGTCCTCATGTGGAACGGCTGAATGTATGTTTGACTATTATATAACAAACTAGCTTTAGATACAAGAATCACACAGCAAAGTGGCAGACATAAAAAAGTTATACAAGTATAGAGAAATAATTACTTACGTGTATAGTGATCTCGGGCAGTATGGTGTTGGGAGTAACGACTGTGGAACTCTGGAGTTGCCCAACGTTGGGCTTCGAGTTGAGCGCGATGCCGTCCGCCTCGTCGCGGGCTCGCTTGCTCTCGTGCGAGCGCGTGTGCTTACGAAGGTGATCCTTACGGTAGAAACCTAAAAACAATTATATTGCTTTAACATGTATTCCTCGTGCTTTCTCGTCTATTGATTATCATTTCACTATCCACTGAAATTATTTTTAAAAATATACATTAATACCTAATAGTCTACAGGTAGATATCTGATTGTTTTTATCTATATTCATATCAGTCACCAGTGGCGGATTTACACGTTTGCTGCCCGTACGTTATTCAAATTTTGACGTCCCTACTTAGCTCTACAATTTGATTTTACATAGAACTACGTAAATTGTAGAAACAAATTGATATAAGGCTTACTTCACTTCACTTTCTAAAAACCAAAACAAAAGCACCCCAAATTTGCCGCCTCTCAAATCTGCCGTTCCAGGCTTCTGCCTACTAGTAAATGCACCACTGCAGTCAATATTGAAGTTAGCAAAATTTTCATTAATATATACCCGTTACAAAAGTGACTTATTACAAAGGAATTAATATACAATAAAATTATAGTCGTTGAATGCTCAACGACAATCTTAGATCCATTCGATTAATACGAAAGTCTCTAACAAGACTATTTCGGAGAATTCCCTTTAACAGTTCTGACAGTTGCAGCAAACTTGATCCACCCTTTTTAAGCGACATTAAATAATTATTAAATAATTATGATAGGAAACAAAACCCGTGCGTAACGCTAACCTAAAATAAATTAATTTTGTCTGCTAGTTAAGCACACGCTAACAGTCTAAGGTGTTTATGAAATATATTACACAACTAGCATTTATCAGATGCTTCACTCGCGTTAATATAGATTTAATCAATTTAATTTTTATTCCTCAGGAAGAGATCTGTTTTTGGACGAAAGGTACTATAAGTCCTTTTCTGTAACCCTGGGAATGTGAATGCGAAATTTCACAATGATTGGTATGAGAATTTAGGCCGTGAAAGTGTAATAAGATCACATTAAGATTGAAAGTATTAGTAAGTATTATGTCTCCATACCTTATGCACAATTATTTTTAAAAAACTAAAATATACTACTATATTTACTACTATGCTACTACTTACTTAGTTTTTATATTTAAGTTAACATAAAGTTTTTTCTATTTGAATTGTAATATAAAAGTTTCTGTGATATCTCAGAGAGATATTAGAAAAAAAGGACATATAACGGTTTTTCTCGTTCTTTCTACGTTATATCCTATGCGAGCTGTGGCCGCGACTTTTTTTTGGGTGAAATTAAAATGTATTTATTGAAAATTATTGCCCGGTTTGGTAACTTTTTTCAATACAGCTTTACTCCTACTGATGGTAGTGTGACGTTAAATAGCATAATGCCTGCCTCGATGATTGCTCTATGAAATATAAAAATAGTTTTTGAAATCCCATTTGTAGGTCCTACGAATAGCGCGTTCAAACGAACGTCTCTAAAAGATAAAACTATGTCTTGTTTTTTGAAACCACGATACAAGTGAAATATTTTTTGGATCGTAGGTATTTAACAGAAATTATTTTATTTAGGGCATTAAAATCGAGCTTTTAATTTTAACTTAATAATTGTAAAATAAGAATAATAATGAGAAATCAATGCTACACGGTCAGCTGACGCGAGCTATGGGCGTCGCCCTCTGACGAGCGCCGCCATCGTCACCCCTACTCCGCAGCCGGCTGTAATGCGACATGCGATAGATGGGCGAAAAAAAATCAAGAGACGTAAAAAAGTTTCACTTTAAAAAAACCAGTAACAGTACCTTTCCCGCACTCGAGGCACATCTCGGTCTTGACGCCGGAGTGTATGACGGCGTGCAGGTTGAGGTGCTCGCGCCGCTTGAACCCCTTGCAGCACACTTCGCACACGTACGGCCGCTCCGGGTTGTGGCCCAGCTTGTGCCGCTCCAGGTGCTCTTTGCGCTTCAACCTGCCCCCCCACAACAACCACCATCAACCTCACACTTTCACCAACGCTACTACACAGAGAACTGCGCTCAATGAATCCAAATGAAAAGCCTTGTTTACTCGACATCCAGAAAAGTAGGGATGTTTCACAGGCTAGTTATGTGTGGTAAAGATACGTACTAATAACTAATCATCGAGTTGACCATCGTTGAATGGATCGAATAATACCATCGACATATTTGGCAACTCACTTGATTCATTTAAAAATAAGTTACACAATCTGTTTACTAGATAAGGTTTTGCATGAATAATAAATTTAGATTTAGACATATATATACATTTTTTTTTATTTTTTTTTTATTTTTTTTATATTGATTTGGGAATCTCTCATAATACATTATTTGCTTTCTCAATCATGATTTCACTTGTTTGTATATTTATGTTTGTTAAACTTTTAGACTTAAATATGTTTCATATTTATCTGTGAAAGTTATGCATGTCTATAATTATTGTACCGGCATTGGAATCGTTATTCGTTATGTTTTGTATATTAACTTTATGTCTGTGCAATGTTGACTTGCTATATATAAATAAATAAATAAATTGAGATGGTCAACTTGAGACCGAAACCCCAAGCATATAAATAAAGAAAAAAAAGGAAGCGATTATAGTTCTGTGTGTAGCGCAAATGGTACAGTTCGAATCCCTGCAATGAGCATAAGCTTTTTGTGAAGGAAAAAGTCGTGATGGAACCACAGCCTGCTGGTAGGGCTTTTTATAACGCCCGCCTGGGTAGCTACAACTTTCAAGTTGAAAATTTGCCCACAAATCACTATAAGTGTGTTCCGGCAGTTACACTTGAGAGCCAATTCATCAACTAGACTTAGCGTGTCCACTATATCGGGCCACATCATAATTTCACATCAAATGAGATTGTGGTTATAATGCTAAATATATAAGTATACAAAACTATCTACCTTTTCCAAGTTCGTATGAACTCTGAGGGTCTATAAGGTATTGTGGAATCGTACACAACGTTAATATAAATCGCAGTAAAACCCACAACATACTATTATGTTATTAGTAAACGGCGAGTGGCCACAGACGCAGCTATAACGTATATTTTTATTACGTCATCCAAATGCAGCACAAATACGTGCTCATGCAACGACGGCCGCAGAGCTAATGAATGCAAAAGTATATATTATAGCATAGCCGCCATCTGTGGGAGTTTCCTACACCTAATATATAGCATACTATACTAATATATATTATATAGTGTCACATTGTTTCTCCGCGATGGACTCCTAACCTATTTAACCGATTTTAATCAAATTTTCCACTCTATATACAGTTTGATCCACCTCGAAAGATAGAATACTTTTTATCTAGATAAGTGATCATAACGCGATAGATGTCGATATAGTCGATGTGATTGACTACTCGAAAAGACAGAACAAGGTCTGTCAGGTCAGCTAATATTAATATGTATTATAGCTCCGTCTGTTGTGGGCTTAAATAATATATATAGGACAACTCACGCAGCACCGCAGATACCGCAGATGAATCGCCTCTCAATCTTGTGAACGATCAAATGGACCTCCAACTGCTCCTTCTCCGGATACGCCATCTGACACTCTGGACAGCAGAATATCGGTGTGCCGTCTGAAGCCGTCGCTATCACGACCTGCCCGGGCTTCGGCCGCGCCGGCTTCGGTGGCTTCTTCTTGTATTTCTTCTTCTTTTTACTCTGTAACCTTATTGTGCCGTCTGTAAATGAAAAAAAAAAACATTTTTATTATACACCACAGCATAGTAACTGCACTGCACCTGACGTTAGGTACAGTGAAATTCTAATGAACCTAAATTCACCGCTGTCATACTGGTCTGCTAAAATACCTCATCACGCCTCTATATATGCTAATAGTGTTGTTTCTAATATTGTAAACCCAAGTAAAACATCTTCTGCTTTTTATTGTAAGGGCGAAATACGTAAATTGCCAAATTCCGCCAGTGTCATCTGAGTAGAAGATAAAACAAAGGAGATTGTACTTGAGTATTTCTATTAAAATTAACCTGTGTGATTTTGCCTCTAAGCCAGAATTTCTAAAACAAAAAGTACATCACAACACAAAAACCAAACCCCCAAACGATATATTACAATTGCAATACAATCGCATAGTGGTAACGCTTTCTATAATGCCCGCCTGGCTAGCTGCAACCCTCAAGGTAGAAAACTGCCGTCAAATACCTATAGTTGTCTTCCGGCAGTTACACTTGAGTGCCAGTCCCTCTAATAAAGGCCAGCAAGCGACTCCTCTTGTGTTGTGGGTGTCCATCATGGGCGGCGGTGATCACTTAACATCAGGTGAAACGCTTCTTCGTTTGCCTCTACTGTATAAAAAAATATTATAAAAGCAAAAGTGGGCTTGTTTGTTTGTTACGCTTTCACGTCTAAGCCGATAAAACGATTGTGATAAATCTTGGTATAGAGATAGATGGCAACCTGGAGACTATGATAAACTACTTTTTCTCGCGAAAACATTGGAAATGGAGTGAAGAGAGAGATAAGCTTTTATGAAACTTTTTATTGCATTATCCGATTTTTTGACAAAATCAAATGAAATCCTTAATATGTTATATATATAATATCTAGTAAATAGATAAAAAACCCACTTTAACTAATTAGCAAACACAGCTATGTATATATATACATATGTATGTATATGTATATAAATGAATTTAAAAACTGTGTCGTATATCTGTAGAATAGTAAGATATATGTACACGTTCTTTTTTTTATAATTAAGGTTTAGCGTTATGGCCATAATCTCACCCGATTTTAAGTGACGATACGGCCCAAGTTAGTAGACACGCTAAACCTGTGGAGGAACTGGCTCTCAAGTGCTGCTGCCGGAACACATCTATTGGTATTTGGCGGCAGGTTTACAACTTGAGGGTGGTAGCTATCCAGGTAGGCATTAGAAAAAGCCCTATGGTTTCCTCACGATGTTTTTCTTCACCGAAAGCTCAAGCTCATTGTAGATAGTTGGGTTCGAACCCACGCCCCTTGACGCGAAGTCGTACACACTACCACTGAGCTATCATCATTAAGAGTTTCACAAGTAGGTGTTATGTCTATATCAATAAAATTCTGAAAAACTAATGTAAGACATATCATCATACAAGAGACTTTAAATTTACAAGTTTGTTATAGTGTAATTAATGCGCAGTCATACCCTCACTAAGGACCGCTTCTTCAATCTTATCTGGTAATATTGACACCTCCGCCTCGATAGGTCCTTGCTTCTTCGCGTCACTCGGGTTCAGCCTCAGGAACTGCTGCAGGGAGAGCGGCAGTGCCTGGGTTTGCTGTGAGCAGACAAGTTTTATTACCAAAAATATTATAAATCACATTCATATGGATGAAGTGGCGATAGGTCTCGGATACATTTTGCGATGCCCCTTCGAAAATCCGACGCCGAAAGTTCTGTTGCGATAAATCTATTAATAGACATTACAGTCACATTGAATATTCAGTGGCCGATTATCAGTCGATTGCTAGTGCTTATAGGGTTTGGTCGTAGTATATCTGATAGAAGTTTTCCGCCGATAACAATCACGTGCAATCAATTTGCACATGAAATAGCTTTGTTACAATCTGGTTTAGTTACAAATTTATTATAATAATTAATTAATAGATAACCTGTGGAGGCAGTTGGCTAAGATATTTCAGGAGGTCCTCGTGTTGCCCAGGGTTGATTTGACACGACATGCTGTCACTTGTCTCGGTGCCCTGTGAACTTTCCTGTAAAAGAAAATAATATATATTTTTTTATTTATAATGAACTATGGCCCGTTTCTATAATTATGAATTTTTTCGAGGTATTTAAAAAATAAAATTGAAAAACTTTAAGAATGGCAACATTTTGAAATTTACGTGACTAATAATTAAATAATGTTTTCTCCTCGGCAGAACTTTGTTATTTATAATAGAAAACTTCTGTCCAATATTTGTTCAAATCGAAAGCGGTCAATTTTAATTATTGGTCCATTTGACGTGTAATGACCCATATATATAATTTAACTTGATCCTAGTGTATATTTAATATTCATAATTATTGGCAAAATATGCAATAACACGTTTTTTTTTCTACACAGAGTACTACTACCTCTCCCGGTAGACGTTGTGATATACCTTTTTCGGTTATCGATCATAGCTGTGCCTGCGACTTGGTTCGCGAGTAACGAAAAAAAAAAAAAAATATATTATTTCCCGTTTGTGTAAATTTCTTTAATCCAGCTTTGCTCGTTATTGGTGCTAATGTGATGTTAAATAGCCTCAAGCCTTTGTCAGTGATAGCTCTATAAAAAAAAAGAGTTGGTAGTTCCTAATGTTAGTGCGTCCCAACAACAAAAACTGTTTCCCCTTGATAATATAGATTTATATTAGGGATGTTACGGAGCCGGAACCGGAGGTTTATAATCTGCTTTATCGGAGTCGAAGTCGGATGCGAAACGGTGGTAGAAAAGAAGACAGATGTGATAAATAAATAAAGTATATTAGTAAGTATTAAAAGTAAGCGAAATTTGGTATCTTCCATAAAACTTAAAGGAAGGCCCTGTAGAGTAATCCTTTGAAAAATCAAGCAATTCTCTGATCTACAAATTAAATTTTGTACGTACTTATTCTAGCTACAGCGACTTGTTGAGTTGCGATCTTCGTTATAAACCTTCGATTCAAAAGTACCGAAGCCAAAGTCAGAATCGAAAGGGGTTTTAAGGTTTTCACCTGATCTTATGTGACGATACACCCAAAGTTAGTGGACACACTAAGCCTGTGGAGGCACTAGCCCTCAACTGCAACTGCTGGAACACACCTATTGGTATTTGGCGGTAGATTTTTCAACTTGAAGGTGATAGCTAGTCAAGTGGGCATTAGAAAAAACCCTAGCATCGTAGAAATCAATCGGAAATCGGTTTAAAACCAATCTAAAGTTCCGACCTTTCGGTATCGGAGTCGAAGATTTTTATTTATATACAGATTTAGGTACTTACGTCATCATTATCATCGCACTCCTGTTTGATGACGATGTTGCCGAAGTTCGAGTTGTTGTTGTTGTTGCTGGTGTTGTTGTTGAGCGCCTTCATGTCGTCCGGACTGTTGATTATTATCTGTTGGTTCGGCGTTATGAACACCTGCAAATGAATTACGCATTTATCACATTAAACCATTGAAAAAATAAATGTCTAGCCTAATTAGTATTTTTATCATATGCTAATAATAAACTTAATTTTGGTTCACATTTATGTATTATTATTACTATTATGTAGTCTATAAGTCATATATAATCTGTATTTTATAGTATATTTCATATGTACATAAGTATGTGTATATTTACATTATTTAAATTTATGTCATATTTATTAGTTTAGATTTATTTATACACCCAAAACACCGATGATTCTTCTTCATGGAACATATCCATCCAAAGGATGCCTGGAAGAGATTGCTATTTTCAATAACGCCGTCCTTTGTACTAACTGCATAATTTTAAATGTATAATATTATATGTGTATAATGGTGTACAATAAAGATTAAATAAATAAAATAAAATAAATAATAATACTCATATACTAAAGTAAATAAATAACAATATTATTAAATGAGCTATAACTGTCAAGCAAAATATGACAAAAAAAAAACGCTTTTCAATATAAGTCTCTAAGAAGGCACTTATAATTATTAAACCGATATTGCCCGAAGAATTGGTAAACTTAAGTGGAAGTGGGCTGGGCAAATCGCTCGCAGAACCGATGCCCGATGGGGCCAACCGGGTTCTCGAATGGCTACCACGTACCGGAAGACGTAGCGTGGGTGGGCCCCACACAAGGTGGACCGACGACCTGGTGACCTGTGTCCAGCAGTGGACCTCTTTCGGTTTAATGGATGGATGGATGGATGGATGGATGGATGGATGGATGGATGGATGGATGGATGGATGGATGGATGGATGGATGGATGGATGGATGGATGGATGGATGGATGGATGGATGGATGGATGGATGGATGGATGGATGGATGGATGGATGGATGGATGGATGGATGGATGGATGGACTGGAAGAATCTCTCTCAAATGCAAGAATCTTTAGTACATCAAATAATTTTATTACCTGATGCATGTTCGGCTGCAATTGTTCCTTTGTATCCGCCTGCGTCGATTGTACGAGTTGTAACTCTTGCGGTATCGTAGTTAGCACTTGCAGACCTATTAATGGTATAGATTAAAGAAAATTATTAATTTGGATACCTGTTGTTAAGTTTAATATACTCCAAAAACAACGACATACATCAGGCTATAAGAATTGATAATCACTACATATCATAAAACAAAGTATCTCGCCGCGTCTGTCTGTTCTCTATAAATTAAAAAACCACTGAACGTATATTTATATAATAATAATATCTCCAATAGATACTTAGAGTGATTCATAGGGAAGGTACACGTGTATTAAAGTTTGGAAAATCCAAAAGTGCACTCCTCATAATCTCATTTTTTTAATTTATTTAATAACAATTGAACCACATCGAATCAGACCTTAACAAGTAATAGGGTTCTATTCCTAATTGTAGTGAAGCGTAAGAAAAAAAAGACACAATTAGTAAAGTATTTTGGTCGTTATCGTGATAACATACACGACCCGCACATACAGATACACGGACGTCCAAGACAGAATTTTTTGAACAGTTTTTTAACTAGTTTTAATAACAAAAATGGCATCAAAAATAACATGAACGTTAATAATAGTATCTTTTCTGGAAATTTGTATGTATATATTATTTTACAGGTGCAATATATGATAAATAGAGATATTTTAAGTTCGAAAAATCAGTTGTTTTGCATGAAGTGACAGTAGTACCCACCTCAACGTTTCGCTTATGAGGCGTGCAATTTATTAAGATTTTGTGTAAAAAGTGTTGAAATATGACGATAATTGTTAAACATGTCGGGAAAAATCAAGCTACTGGTTCAAAACGTAATACTTCGTCGAAATCATTTAAAGAAATCACATTAACAAATGCCGAGAATTTAAATATTAAGGAACTCACCCTCACCCATGGCATTCTGACCGACTAACTGTATACCGCCGGCTTCGCCCGTCTCCGGAGTGTATGCCACTGTCACTACAGCTCCTGTCAAAATACATATTTTTTAAATTAATTTTAGTACCAGTGGCTATACGCTTTTTAAGCCTAACTGCATAATAATTCTCTAATCTTCAATCATCAATCAAGACATGAAATAGTTTCCGTGTTACAATCGCCTGGGGTTAGTTTATGGTAACTTAGATTTCACAATTTCTTGTTATTAATAATATTACACATAATTTGTATTCTATAAATAAGATTTATCGCGCAAAATAAGATATCACGTCGTGTCCATATTTTGTAATATTTTTATGTTGCTCAGCATAGTGACTGCAATGCACCTGATGTTATGCACAGCACAATTCAAATAAATCAAAATTCACTGACAGTGAATGCTGTCATGCTGACCTACTTAAAAAACACAAGTCAAAATTCTCCCATAATTCCAATATTAATCATATTTGTAAAAATGTTAGTTCATAATATGCTTGTAAATGATCATATAAACAGACTATAGACCTTAACTGTCTGTATAGAAAATTCGTCACCAAGAAACAATAAGTAATTTGTAATACCTGCAAATAAAAACCAGTTTCAATGTATGACATGCTATATATCAACGTCAGTAGTATGACAGTGACCAAACGTCAAATTGAGATCCGTAAAATTAAAAGTTGAATCGGCATACATTGTAAATACGTTACACAATACAAGACGCTGTACCTACTAACATTTCACGATATGTCAAAATTAATATACGAAACTGCAATTATAGAAGGTTAATGTTTACCCACCTCCCAAAAATCTTTTATTTTTAACACAATTCTTTTTACGTAATTCTTATTGCGATGCTGAGCGAGGTAGTACTTGCATCTTGTCAAAAGATCTAACATTTCTTGGGCATATAAAAGACGTGTCTGTCAAATAACATAATCCATAATTAAAGTAAATGGTGGAGTCAACTTTGAAAATACAATATCGATAGAAAAAATCGAAAAAAAAAATTATTATCCTATAATGTGACATAAAATATTGTGAAAATAATATATTTTTCATCAATACGTTTAGAAGAATATTATGTTGAATCTTTTTAAGCGATGATTTTATTCATTAAATTTGGAGAAATTTCTACTCTGGAAGTATTTGGTAAGGTATTTGGAAGTACACTGGAATTTTAATACCTATTTATGTCAAAGAGTAGTAGGGCTTTTACTTCTGTAATCCAGTTCAATAAGAGTGTTTAACACATTAATTACACATCTACAGACCTCAGTTGAAAATTCAGCTTATATTGAAGTTTGTTTTAATTATCACCTAACTGCGTGCATTAATGATGAGTCATAACAAAAAATATCAAGGCCCTTTATAGGGATTAGTTCGTTATATTTATATTGTTGGCCAATACTCTCTTCTCTCCGGTCTCTTGCTCCTTCTATGCAAATAAATAAAAAAAAAACAAAGAAATAGATACCTTGCTGTAAACCCTGTATAGGTATTTGCATGTGATACTTCGGCTGTTGCTGCGGTTGTAGTATATTCGGATTGAGCACTTGAATCTGAACGGTCTGCTGCGGATCACCTGGTAACAATTAAAGTACTTGGTTTATTAAAAATACATATCGCTGACGTTAAACCAATATCCGTTATAGATAAATAGTTATAACTTAGGATATTTAAATAATAAAGCATATCACTTGGTAAAGGTTTTTAATACTTTATAGGTAGCGTTATGGCCACGATCCTATCTGAATTAACGAAAGGATGTGGCCAAAGATGGTGGGCACACATATGCTAGTGAAGAGGCTGGCTCTCAAGTGCAGTTGTCGGAACACAGCTATAGGTATATGGCGGCAGATTTTCAACTTGAGAGTAGTATCGAGGCAGATGGGAATAAGAAAAAGCCCTACCACCAGGCACGTGTTCTAGGTATGTCTCTTATTTTAATGGCCAATGTTCATCTTATAACGCCTAAAGTCACATAACAATCTCTTTGTACGAAAAATTGCTTAGTAAACTAGTCGAGATAGTCACAACTTTGAAAATTCTAAAAACTGCACATAATAGATATTGGTTCGACAAGGACGGTATATAGCTTGCAACAAGTTTGCCCGCGAGTTCGTATGTATGGACTTTAATTGTCTTTCGTATAGCTTTGCATGCGGCTTCGCTCGCGTTAATGTAGATTTTGTCAAATTGAAGGTTATTTTGCTATCACCTATGAACAAAATTTCATAATGATCGATGGGGAAGTTAAGTTGTGAAAGCGTAAAAAATGAACACGGTATCACATTTATATATACATTTATGAAATACTATGTAGGCAACCGCTCCGGTAAACGAGGATATATGATAGTACTAATCATACCTTTGGTGATGGAACAGAAAAACCTCGAACCCAATGATAAAATAATAAGAAAAATTGTAAACTTTTTTTTTTTGCATTATTCACACTTCATCATGTTAGTATAACTTAATGAAACGACAATTTCATAAAAATATATCAATGTAGTAGTTCAAAATAGTCAGCAAATACATGTATTAGTTAGATTAATGTTAGTACCTAAACTTTAAATTTGTTAGTATATGTAATATATATTTATGATAATTTTAACTGTTACCATGAGAAACTATTTATATACCTATTGAAGTTCAAATTCATTTTCATGATGTAAAATGTTTTCTCGTACTGGATGACGAACGAATTTCGAAACGCACGCTTAGACTGTTGCCTAATAAATGTCTGATTTCTAGGAATAATATAACTTTGTAGGTTATAATTTATCACAATACGGGTATTAAAAGATAATTAACTTCTCTTTTCCATGATATTTTTAACATTCCGATACCACACAGAGATTGCAAATAGCTGAAATTTCAGCTTATTTTATTATTTTCATTAAATAAATACTTTTTTTGAGGGACCTACACTCTTAGCCTTTGAGGCTTTCACAGCTTCACTGGACTACAAGAGCGAGCGCGGAGGGCGCTCGAGCCCGAGGGGATTAAAAAGAATACATTGATTCTTTATACTTATTATTAAATATATATAAAATACATATATATATATATATATATACCGTAATGTATTTTCTCTTCGCGTTTTTATAGTGTTTAAAAACTCAATAAGGAAAATGAAAGTATATTTGGTAAATGTCGATTATTTAATTTACAAGCAATTAGCAAATTAAGACATTCACTTCCTTTACTGAGGTCATTAACAAAGGGCAACCTAGTCATTACCGAACCGGTATTTATAAATATAGATACACTAAAAGCGATCTTTACTTTAGATATATAACTAAGGGTAATACATACCAGGCTTAGCACCCGGCAATGCTATGGGCACGGATATAATTTGCGGTGTAGCTTGCAATGTAGCACCACCTTCGAGAGCGCGCATGTACTGAACACCATCGCCCATAGTGACACCGCCCACCATGCCGACCACCTGAAAAATATATTACGTATATATCTTATCAGTTAGAGTTAACAAAAAACGCCAACAAATATGGAGTTTATTTTTTTTTAGTGACCAGTCCCTCTCTGTTGATTTTATATGTCTTATATTTTGTATGTATGTATGTTATATACCCTTTCTTAGGTTCAGCTAATTTGAAGCAAACATGGTTAAGTAGCAGCCTATATAGACAGCATGGATCAAATCAATTTTAAACGGCTATAATAAACTCCAGATTTAGTTACAGCAGAACATAATCAAGAAACTATAGCGAGATGGTAGTTTGTTTTGAAATACTTGCTATGCAACTTTTTCTTTATCACGTGGTGATAATACGTACTTTAACGGCCTTCTTTTTGCAACGTATATATGCACTACTCTAACTACTACTATTACTCTGGCCAAAACGAGAAAGGTGTGTGGCAAGACCCATTGGGTGACAAGCACAGCCAAATTCCCACTAAAGAGATCATGACGACACTCAAATCCCTGTATTGTCAGAGACCAAGGATAGCTTTTGCCGTTCTTGTAATCTCCAGCGGAGCTGGAGATGTCTCTTCAATCATAATTGTTCAAACAATTGGACTAGCAATACATTGACCAACTTGTAAGTTTACTCAGCACAGACTTTTGATATAAATTAAACAAATCCTACATTATTTCAAAATCATTGGTAATAATTACATATCAGTGTCATTACGTTTTTGGGTGCGGCTTAAAAATTTGGCATTTACAAAAAGCGAAAGTAAACAAAGTCGCGTTTTTCCTGCTACTTTCACGAAAACAAGGAAGTCTACGACTGCACGGCTAACCTAGAGGTTAAAACAATTACCTCGCTGCAATTGCCACCTCTCATCTAATGTTACTCTCAACCGGCAGCAGACCAAGCCGAGATTCGGCCGTTTTGGCACCCTTGTTTGCTTTCAGCACTCGCCCCAACCAAAAAGTTTGGTGAAGCTGTCAAAGCCTCTAGGGCTAACAGTTCGAAAAAAAAAAACAACCTAATGTTAAGTGACGTAGTGACCCAAGATGGTGGACACACTAAGCTAATCGGAGGGGCTACCACTCAGGTGCAACTGCCGGAACATATCTCTAGCTATTCGGTGGTAGTAACTTGACTGTGGCAGTTAGTCAGGTGGTCATTAGGATACAATTCTACCACCATGATATCGTTTCATCACGATGTTCCTTCACCGAGAGCTGAAAATCATTGCAGGTGAATTCGAAATCACGTGATCACTGAAGTCATTCGAATTGACCCGGCGTGCATACACGCTACCAACTGAGCTACCATTGCTTCAAAATTGTTTAGATTTTACTTCGTGTCCATTAGCTGTATTAATCCTTCACACTTGACATTCATCTTTTTCATTCTTGACAAGATCGTCTACATAGGCGCATATACCATAGTATCATAATTTTGAAGCGATGATAGCTCAGTGGTATTATGTACGACTTTGCGTCAAGTGACATGAGATCGAATCTAACCACCTACAATGAGCTTGAGCTTTCGGTGCAGGAAAACATCGTGAGGAAACCATAGCATGGTGGTAGGGCTTTTTCTGATGCCTGCTTGCCTAGCTACCACCCCCAAGTTGAAAATCTGCCGCCTAATACCAATAGGTGTGTTCCGGCAGCTGCACTTGAGAGCCAGTTGCTCCACAGGTTTAGCGACTCTACCAACCTGGGCCGTATCGTCACTTGAGATCAGGTGAGATTATGGCCATTACGCTAAACCTTATCCATAAAACAAAAAAATTAACAAAAAGGAAGACAACTGGTTGCAGTTTTTATTACAATTTAGATAATAAACATCAAGACACGTTTATAAGTCTTACTATATGCCAAAGTCCGTTTAGTTTGATGGATTTTGTTTCACAAAAAAAAAGGGAAATAAACTTTGGATGCGTGCTATGGACTTACGGTACTAATAAAATTTATGTAACTGTGCGTTTGATAGTTTATCCGTCACAGAGTATTAATTTCATAGTGAGTGGAACTAAGTATTTAATCTATTTCCATGTAATTTTTAATTCTAATGAGTACCGCGTGTGATTTTGTTTGGTGATTTATTACGCTTTCACGCTTTTAACTACTATTCTTATTTTATATTCTTGTTGAAGATCTCTTGGGAGTTTTTGTGGCAACTAATATATCATGTTACAAATGATCACTCACAATTCACTTTAACTATGTTCTTCAGCTACACTACATACCGTAATATGTCATCTTAATTTACACAATATAAGGCTACAACTTGGTATATGAATAAAAATAAGAATCACAACATGACAGACCATGATTCCGCTAAAATCTCCTTTTAACTACTCAACTGGTTAACGTGAAATTGTATACACGTTGTCAGGGGTACAGACAGGGCAAATATTGTAAATAACATCCAAAAAGAAGTATTGTAGAATATAGAAAAATAACATTTACATTGGCAAAAATCTACCTAAACACGAACGAAATCGTCGGCAAAGATTAGTATTAAAATATAGATAGATATTTTTCCTTTTTCATATTCTCAACCCTTCGTTTTCGAATTCTTAATTTTTTTTTCTGTATTTTAAGAAAAAGATATGGTTAATTTGATTAAGGTAAAATACAATTTCAGTATTGCAAATAATTATAACATGCCATCTCATTAATTGAATCCAAAATTATTTGTGAAATAAACTTCTTTCAAAATCATATGGAGACCAATTTCTATATCCAAAAGAATGTTACGTATAGTAATATAATAAAAGTGAAGAGTAATTTCGCAGGTTTGTTTAAACGCGCTAATGTCTAACGTTATCAGTAGGATTAAAAATAAAATATTGTTATATGAGATAGCCAGATCCACGAGGAATAGTATCGGGTACCTTTTCTTAAGAAAATAAGTACTATTCTCAAGAAACACGGGAATAACACTTTTAGTTCCACGTGAACGAAGGCGCGGGCAAAGCTAATTTGTTATATACATATTGGATCATTACGTGAATAATACCGTAATATGTGTAGAAATGACTTCCTGTCTGTACACACACTGATAATTGTAAACAACACCTATGTGGTTAGACAGAAGTATCGATAAGGCCAATAGAGTTTCTTGCTGGCTCTTTTAATAGTCACCGGCATTAATAAAGTAGAGTCGTAAATTTACTATATTATTTAGATTTGTAACGTAACCTTGATATTTTACGTTTACTTAACATGAGCCGTACTTATATTTACTTATAATCCAGACTGTATAAGATTTACTGCAACATGTAATCTCTTTTTGGGATAATCTCCTTCATTTATAGTTCTATCTATGTGACATAAGCGAAATTGTGGGCACATACCCACACATAAACGGGTGTCGTTTTATAAGAATTGTATAAATTCACCAATCAAAATAAAAATTGTTGCGAACGAATTTATGGAGACAGGATTCCTCTATTTTCTTGTTTTTATATACACATTAAATCGGAAGTATTATCTAAATTGACTTAGCAAAAGCATTTATTATTTCGAATTGATTAAATCCGGTAACAAAGTTTCTATACACGTTAAGTTTTTTTTTTTTTTTTTTTTTTATGGAGTTGAAAAAAATACGTTACTAAACGAGGAAACCAAATAAGGACGTGAACTTCCTTAACAAATTTAATTTTGCTTCTAGAAACTGGTCGAAAGTGTGAGAATGATTTCATCTATCCTATTGTACGTTAGCTTTAGTTTCAAATGCGAGGCACATGTATTGCTACTTTCACTCGCCGTTATATAAAGGCAAAACGTAGTATTATTTTAATATTTCCGTCGATATCTAACAGTAGTATGCGTTAATCTATGCAAAACCTATTATTTTAACTAATTTATTTATTCTATACTATTTATAAAAATATTTTCTGACCTACGTAAGTTGATAGAATGCTTACTTATATACCAGTTGTGCCTGTGACTTCGTTTGCGTGGAACTAGAAATTACTTTAATCTTTTTTACCTGTTTTTATAACTTTTTCAAAAAACAACTTTACTAATCATGGTATCGTGGTGTTAAATAGCCTAAAGCCTTCCTTAATGACTGACCTATTAAATAAAATTTTCAAATCCGGTTGATAGTTCTGAAATATTTGCTATCTTTATTTATCGTTATAAAAATGAAAATTTATTTAGCGTCTATACACAAAATAGTATATCTACCATTAGTCTTAACATATTCTAATATCCATGCAGTTTTATGACTCTACAAGATTATGAAGTGACTGTTGTCTTAAAGCACTATGCGTTTTATTCTCGATTTAACTTTAAAACACGTACTTGGCGCGCTTTCACACTAGCGAAACTGCCTATAATCCATAGGTCGAAGCTGTATTAAAGAGAAAACATTTAACATTTCAACTGACATTTATTAATTAAACTTACTTAAAATTATAAATGCGAAAGTCAGTTTATTTGTTTGTTACGCTTTCACGCTTAAACCGCTGAATCGATTATGATAAATTTTGGTATAGAGATAAATGGGACCCTGGAGACGGCGATAGGCTACTTTTTCTCACGAAAAACTTATAGCAAATTGAGTAGAGAGGAATAACTTTTGTATCAAACTTTTTATTGCTTCATTTGATATTCTCTAAACTAGAGAATAATCCTTACTAATATTATATATTCGAAATTGCATTTGTTTGCTTGTTTGCTACGTTTTTATGCCTAAACCGCTAAATCAATTATGATTTATTTTGGTACAGATATATGGGACCTTGGAGTTAGTAATAGGCTATTTTTTGTCGCAAAAACTTATTGGACGCGGGGCAAAGAGAGGGATAAACTTTGTATAAAACTTTTTATTGCATCATCCGATTGGCTTGACAAAATAAATGATAATGCGAACGAGTTCGCTGGCACAGGTAGTAGCTTATAATTTAGAGTTTTGTGTAAGTTACTATCTACCGGTATTTACCAAAATCCTGAAATAAACAATTTAATAGCATGTGATTAAAAAATATTTCTGTATCGATCAAAAACCAGTATTGGTTGACAACATCAATATTAACGCATGCGAAGCCGCGGGTAAAAGCTAGTATGATATACATATAAAATCCCTGAGACATTGGCCAAGTTGCCTACATAGTCAAATGTTATAATAGGAAAAGAATATTACTTCTAAAAGTGTTTTTTTATATACTTAATGTTTAGCGTTATGGCCATAATCTCACCTGATCTGAAGTGACGATACGGCCCAAGTTGGTAGACACGCTAAACCTGTGGAGGAACTGGCTCTCAAGTGCAGCTGCCGGAACACACCTATTGGTATTTGGCGGCAGGTTTACAACTTGAGGGTGGTAGCTATCCAGGTGGGCATTAGAAAAAGCCCTACCACCATCCTATGGTTTCCTCACGATGTTTTCCTTCACCGAAAGCTCAAGCTCATTGTAGGTGCTTGGATTCGAGCTGACGTGCCTTGACGCGAAATCGTACACACTACCACTAAGCTATCAGCGCTTCAAAACTTTTTTGTTCTTTTAATATAAAGGTTTTGCTATTAGTTCTTTCAACAGGACACTCAACTTGTCTGCTGCACTTTATTAACAGAGTTCAATTATAGAGATCTTTGAGTTTTCATATAACAAGTTAATTGAATACATCATTCAACATATTATATGTAAAATCTATATATCTACATTAGTAGTATAAAGCGGACATGTTTATTTGTCTGTTTGTTTGTTTGAAGGCACTAATCTTAAGAACTACCGGTCTTTATTTCTGTACCATCTTTTTGTATTTGATAGAGCAACCATTGACGAAGGCTTTAGACTTAACATCACGATAACCCAATTAGAAGTACAATTCAGCTTGAATATCAATCAGCACAGAACAGTAAATGACAAGGCTCGTTGTCGTTCCATTTCAATATCTATATACAAATCCTTGGTGTTTCACGCGTCAGTCATATGAGCAGTATTGGTACAAGTTCTATATTCACGTATACATTATTCAGTACTGTTAAGTCGTTCATAAATTCTATTATCGAATATTAAAATAGCTACGATATGCTTAGAAATAAAGCGCCATACCTGAGACAAGGTTGTTCCATTATTAGAAACGTTCTGCTGTAACTTAGCGACGGGCAATTGGCCGCCGGTCGTCACGAAATGCGTGCCGCCGGCTCCCATCGACGAGAACGTGGCGAAATTCATCTCAGTATCTTCGTCGCTGGAAAATAAAATTGTTCTTAAGACTACACGACAAATGTGAAACCTCACTATACATATCTCACTCCCTCAGTCGCCTCGAGCTGACTTTACTCGAGCGAGCGTCACACAATAAGGTTTGTGAATCACAATATTTTTATTTTCATAGTTAAGGTTTAGCGTTATGGCCACAATCTTACCTCATGTTAAGTGACGATATGGCCCAAGATGGTAAAACGCTAAGCCTAGTGGAGGCACTGGCTCTAGCGTGCAGATTCCAGAACGCACCTATAGGCGGCAGATATTCAACTTGAGGGTGGTAGCTAGCTAGGCGAGCATTAGAAAAATCCCTACCACCATGCTACGGTTTCATGGTAGGTGGATTCGAACTCACGTACTTTGCCGTGGCGTCCGTACATACTACCAACGGAGCTATCATCGCTTTAGAACATTCAAAGCCCACCCTTAAGAAGTTTCACTTCCGAAAACAATATTACCTCGTAGGTTGTTTTTTAAACTCCGAGTTACTGCATTCACACAATACACAATAATGATCGAATTCAGCACCGAAGCAACCGAGGTAGGTGCCCGATAGGAACTGGCGAGGTAAGAGTAAACTGAACTGATTGCGATTTCTTATTATTATCTCATGTTACCCTTTACTAAGATTCTAAATTCATAATAACAGATTGCAAGTGTTTCTGGTCGGATCTTGATCTGTTTATGAATCGGAACATGATATTTTAGTTGCCATATAAACTCCCAAGAGAACTTTAACAAGAGGGTTGCCATCTTGTTGAAGATACTTTCATCTGCCAAAATGCACAAATCTTATCACTTGAAACTGGTAGTAATAGACTCTAATATAAATTTTATTAGGTTCTAAAGAAAATGGTTTAATTTTGGTCGACCTCGTGGCACAGTGGTAGTTACTGTACTATTTTGCTCCAACGTTACGGTTTTAATACCGGCTCTTGACTAACTTTAGAGCTTAATTACCAGCTACGTGTCTTGGTTTTAAACTTGTATCTCAAAAACTAGTGATGTTATTGATTTGAAGCCGTCTAGAAACAGATTTTACGGTAAGATGCTTCACAGAAAAGAGTAACGAGGGCATCTGCTAATTACCTTATATGTGTATATATCAACTATTTAACTACTTACAATTTACATAATGTAAAGTTTCATCACATATTTATTTACTAGCTGTGCCCGCGACTTTGTTCACGTGAACGTAAAAATAATGTAATAATTTTTTCCCGTTTTTGTGGCTTTTTTAATTGCATAATTGCTCCTATTGGTGTTAGCGAGATGTTAAATAGACTAAAGCCTTCCTTAATTATTGCTTTTTGTAGGATTTTTTGTAATCCGACTGATAGCTACTAAGATTATCGCGTTTAAACAAACAAACTTTTCCGCTTTAGATATTGATTTTTTTTACAATAAGATTCAAATTATTTTTATTATACGGATCATGAAGTAATAAATAGACAAGCAGTTGACCTGATAATATACGAGCTCTGCAGGCTACACCTATATGTCCAAATAACCTCGACGGGTCTCTCATTCCTGAGGACAATTTATAAAGGTTGCTACGAATATGCATCAAGTTAAAACTTCAAAAAAGTTATTTCATTATCCTATTTTCGAGAAATAAACGATTCGATTTTATTTGAAGAACTTTGGCGGTGGTGCTTCTGCAGACAACTCTTTCACAAATTCTACTTGATGCAAGAATATTGAAAGTATATTCTTATCTTTCAGGCGTTTAGACGAAAGCTCAACAAAACTGTTTGTTGTGATGAAATTCAATACAATGATAACTAATATTACGCATTAACAAATAGAACACGTTATATCGGAGAAATCAAAAGTGCTCAAAAACTAAAATCACACGAAATTACATTAATGTATTTACATTGTATTTTTCTCTTCGGTAACAGATAATTTAAGTAAAAATTCAAATTATGGTTTATAAATTATGTGCTAAAAATGATCTGTATTTATAACTATACAAAACGCAAGTCAACAGTCAGATAAAGACTAAAACATATAGTGAAGTCCAAATGCATGTTAAAACACATTGATAATACGTACACTATTAACAAAATTAAAAAAGTTATTTAAAATAACATTCACCATTTGAAATAGTAATAATTACTGTAACGGAAAAAGTAAAAATTAATTCAGTAAAAAACAAATATATACAAATTACTTAATACATAATTTAATTAATATTAAAAGTCATGGATATAAAATGCATTTTAGTATATTTCTGTATTTTTTTATAGTTTATAGATTTAGTGTTATGGCCATAATATCAACTTATCTTAAATGAGGATACAGCACAAGTTGGTAGACACACTAAACTTGTGGATGGACTGGCTCTCAAGTGCAACTACCGGAGCACACCTATTGCTATTTGGCGGCAGATTTTCTACTTAAGTGTAGTAGCTAGGTTTCCTTGCAATGTTTTCCTTCACTGAAAGCTCATTGCCGATGAATTCAAACTCACGTCCCTTGAGGCGGCGTCCGTACACACTACCACTGAGCTGTCATCTTTTCTATTTATACGCTCTCGTTTCTATAACGAGGGGTGCTTGGATGCGAGCTCGTTGTACAACCGACTCGTACGCACAATGTGTGAAGTAAGAGGTATTATTGTTACAAGTTTTGAAAATAAATTTCTTAGGACAGAGGAAGATATGATTAAGCAATACTTTGTAAAACTGTGTCAAGTATGTATGTCAAAATAAAGTTTTTTTTTGTAGCGTCGGTATGCAAGGATGATTAAAATCAAATCCCAGAGGTTTTTTTTTTCTATTATGGCATTTGCCTAAGAAGGCAGTTTCGTCAATATCAAGTATGAAGGACTCTGTAAACATAATTTACGAATACAAAGTAACTACCACGCTTAAAACAATTATTTGCGTATCACACAATCGGTATCAAATCAATGCTAAATCACTGCTTTTACCGCTAGACTAGTCGTGCATTCAAGCTATTCCTTATTTATTTTTCAACGTATATTTAGAGATAACCTGTACTCTTATACTGTTTTTAAATAGTCTGGCAAGTATTGGGAACAGCAAACCGCAAACCGTTACTCACGTACTACGAGAAATCATTGTTATTATAACAATATAAATCTGTATATACCTACTGTGTGTGTAACAGTTGGACTCAGCATAATAATACCGTGCTCATAAAGTTGAAAAATAGGTCATAAATTTATGCTAAACATAATGTAAGACCACGCGAACGAACCGCGGGTCAACTAGTAAATAATGGAGCAATTTCCCTGTTGCATAAATAGTTAGGTTAAAACGAAGTATTAACAATTATTTATTTCCGGGTCCTTTTTTCATAAAGTAAGAAAAGTAATCTATATAATTGGTATAGAGCGGAAACGTTTATTTGTTTGTTTGAACACTCTTATCTCAGGAACTACCAGTCGGATTTAAAGAGATGTGTTTGTATTTGATAGACTAATCATTGAGGAAGGCTTTTGGCTATTTAACATCACGCTACCACCAACAGGAGCACAGCTGTATTGTAAAAAGTAACAAAAAGGGTCAAAAATTATTAAATTAATACTAGTATTAGGCGAACAGAGTCGCGGAAACAGCAAGGATATGTAAGGAAAATACAGTTCCTTTGACGCTTAATCTAGACAAAACTACTGTAATTATCAGAAAGGGCCTGTGACAATTCGAAGCGAAAACGTTCGTAGATTGGCTACTTAGTTTTTGGATTGCATTGTCCATTTGCAATTTATTTTGATTCAGCGGACGCGTGACGGTTTGTGTATATAAAACAAGATAGAAACGACATAGCCTTATTAATATTATATATGCCAATGAGAGCTTGATTGAAAAAAGGCATAGTGTGAACATAGCCTTATCAATAATAGGTCACCTCATCAATTACGATACGATGCAACCTTTGCTTAGTTTCGTAGTAAATGGCAGTGTGTCAAAATTTATTCTCAAAATGGAAATCATTTGAAAACGGCGACCACCCAGTTAATATCCATTAACAGTAACCGCAATAATCAGATGAGAATCAGAAACGGTTAGTGGGTATTTCCAAATCGATCTCACGAAATGTATACCTATACAAATGTATACATAGCTATGACGTAGCTCGAAACTGTGCTATTTTTTACAACGGTTAGAATTTATAACTTCTAAACTAAATTTATTTATTTCTAAAACTACATTCTAAAAAGTTTTAAAATTTAAATAGTAATAGTGCAAAAAGCAAATTAAACGTTGGACAGAGGATAATGATTATACGTCATCTCTTGAATGTTTGAAAATCTGCTACTTAACATTATGAAGGGATTTCATTAGATGTAGGAGATAATAATAATATGCTTCTCGATCGCTTTCGGCCACGGCGACCTCTTCAACTACGTTAATCGGAGTCCTTTTACGCTAACGGTCTGTTGCACAGGATATACTAACGTGCACAAGTGTACGCGCGGACACACTTGCACAGGATATACTAACGTGCACAAGTGTACGCGGGAACACTGATCCTTGTCGTAAACCCAGTGAAACTGAGACAGTTACGACCGGAGAATGATTAACACAGATGCGAGTGTATAACGCTGAACAAGTTAAAAGGAGTCCAGTACTTTTTCACACTCCCTCAGTCGCCTTCAACGATAACCACAGGATAATATGGAGTGGTGCTATTCTACTCCGCCGGCAAAATGTGGGTTGCACATGATATACTCTACCGTACTATTCTATTTCAACTACAGTAGAACCTCGATAGGTCGAATCTCAATAAATTGAAAACCTCCACATCTCGAAAAAAATCTTACAATGTGTTCAAGTAAATCTTCTTTGCATACACATGAAAGTATCTTAATTATAACTGAACCCTAAAGCAGAACCCTTAGTTTAGGCTTTTAACACATTGTATTTATTTATTATTACTGTATGTAATAGTTCTACATCCTACTATGTAATTGCCTCCTATAACATAGATAATAATAAGGTAGGATGCAGAAATTCCTTAGCAGTTGTGACTTCTTTGTTTTGAAATTAATTTTTATTACTAGAAAACATATGAGAATATTATTGTTTTAGACATAGCTGTATAAAACCTTGTAAAACATACTTATAATAAAATTTGACAGTGTTTCTTTATTTGAACAACCTATGACTTTAACAAGCAAAGCAAAACACTAGTAAATCCTTATGGCATAGTTAGTTAAACTATACGCTGAGCGATTGGTTGTATAATAAAAAGTCATTTAATTATTTCATTCATTGTATACATAATTAAAACATCATTATTAAGTTTTATGCTATAATTTTTTTGTAAGGTACAATTTAGGTAAATAAAATCAGTGTCATTGTGTAGATATTAAACATTATGTTAGAAATTTTGTAAATACTTTATCTTATGTATGTAAAATCACATGACATTATCACATGTTGTCTGTAGACATTGTTGAAATGTCCAACAAAGGATAGATTTTTAAATTTATTTAGCTACCATTTCTTCATTCTTAGAAGAGTATAATCAAAGTATTTATTTATAGATTCAAAAAGAGTGATACTAAATTTCTTCGTGGATTTACAATCGATTGTAGAATTTAAAAGTGGAAGTGATTTCAATAGAGTTATATGTATGCAAACTATTACATATATAAATTAATATTTATATTCAACAATGTTCCAACTTGATTTTGTACAATTCTCTAATTGTTTTGAAGACAGGGTCAGACAACGAGGACACCCAAAATTTTTAATAATGATCATCTTTGAATTTTGATAAAATACTAAACACTCATTAACATTATAATCCATCAACAAAACCTTTAAAAATCTTGCAATAATACCTATAAAAATAATTTTTCAATCTATACCAATCAGTTTTGGAATAATGTAATTTATCTAAACTAAAAAACAATTAAATAATATTAAAACTTATATCTACAGCTCATCAGCGGCAAAGTTTTAATTTTATAATAAAATGTATTCTTAAATGTTAATCTATTTTTATATACTTAAATGTTTAACAAACAATTGTAGAATATTAAAAAGCTTGTTCTGTATTTCATTTGTGAGTAGTTTATAATCAAGTAAATAAATATGAAGGTTCTCTGCAAATTAATATATGGATTGGTTATATTTTGGTTATTTACAAATATTATGTTTCAATTATTATTAATTTGATAAATGTAATTCTAAATTATTTTGATTTATATTTTAAAGTATTACTGATAAGGCGCTTTTATATGGCTCTTCCTGTAGAAAAGAAATGATTTTTTATCCTTCAGAATGGATTATTGTTAGGTAGTTTTTGCTGTATATGTCATTATAAATATAATATGCAAAGTTATTTTAATTTACAGTATATCATAAAAGCAATATAAGAAAGGTAAATATAAGAAGTACCAAGGTGCATCTTCTCTAGTGGGCATTTTCTGCATGTCACACATAATCCCCCTCTTCATTTGCGCAGAAGAAAAACAATAATAAAAAGCACTGTGCCACACCACTTCCGTCATTCACAGATATCGGCGCGTACCCCCACGTCCCGACATCCCACCACCGCGGCGCGACCACGGGACTACACTGGGACAATGGTAGGGCATACCACAACCGACCACCAGACACAGAACACTAAAATTAATTCAACGGTGAGAGGCAAAAGATGATCGTGGCAGGCTAAGAAAGTGGGTTAAAGAAAGTTTTTTATACAAGCCCGACCAGTTAGTTATACATACTGACAACTTGTGTGTACGCGTATGTAGCTCTAGCGTGGTTCTCACTTTCTCTTTGCTGTACTTTCACAAGACACACAGCGGTGTGTGGTTGTGGTTCACTGGCTGTGTGGAACCCATCTGTTGAGTAATCTTTCTATACTGCACTTGTATATTTATTTTGTGATCTTACATGTACAATAATAAATTGAGATTATATTTTTATTGTTTAACTAAATTCCTTTAGCATATATACCTATACTTTCTAACACAAAAAAATGTTTTGATTGAGGTCATGATTGTAAAGTCAATGACCTCGATTTTATGGTCTTAATTTTTTTTATAAGGTCTATCAAGAACAGGTACATTTGTTATGTGCTTTTTTTATTTGTATTTTTCATATTGGTTTATTTAATTCATTTTTTGTACAAATTTGAGACAAAGAGGTCTGTCTAAATATGGCCGGATTATAATAATAGTTACGCAATTTTGAACAAAGTACAAGGCGTAGGGAAGTTTAAAAATTTTCATAGTAACCGCGTGGTCGTGGGCGGAACTAGGCGGAAATCGAAGATTGTTCACCCCTACCAGTTCCTTTTGGTCGACGGAGCGTCCATCACGCGGACGCGACGCATCCCCACCAAGATGCGGGATCCCCTCCATGTGCTGTTACCAAATCACTCCCGCTCCCGACTCCTACCTCCACGGCAGGAAAATCGCGAGAGGAGGGGTTGACGCGGCCCTCGCGGCACTCTCGCTGGAGCTGCGATGGCCACGCGCCCACTGTAACGGTACTACGGAGTACCGCTTCCAAAATAAGGTCATGGATACTAAGTATTCCCACGTTGTAAACAAATCAGTAATTACACTTACCTTCTACGGTAAATTTTCTTATCAACTCGTAAGCAACATAATCCTCACACGTTAATATTTTCAATACTTTCGATATTCTTATGACAAAACATAATAACAACACCCCTTCTCTTTTACAATTTACCAGTAATGAAATCCGCCATATTGTTTAGAAGTTACTCAATTATAACACCAGGTGGCGGAAAACTATCCTATGATTGGTCAAATAATCGCCATCTGTTTTTGGCAGTATTCAAAAAACGTGTTTATATACGGCTAAAATAAAAGTTGCTGCTATAATATTTCCAACATGTTTTAATAGAAAATGGCATATTTTTTATTTTTAATACACGCTAAACATCATATTAACAAAACACACGTAAAACTTATCTAAAATCTTAGAAAGGGAACTGCTGCCCAGATCTTTGTATTCTTTCTAAATGCAATTCAAATAGCAGTTTATTATCGTAGTAGTAATTACTCTGCGAAGAACTTATTCCAGGATCGTAACTCGGTCTTCTTTCTGTATCTGATGATGAACTTGGAGAAGAGACATTTTCGTTGTTTATCCCATTTATTTGACTAGTTTCTTGGGTTGGTGTAATATTATTACTGTTTACAAGATTATTGTTAATGTGAAGATTGTTGATCCTTTTTGAGAGCGGCATGAATTCACAAGTATCCTCATCTCGAGATCTTTTTCTGAAGAAATAATATTAAGTTTCGATTTAAAACTCTGTAAGTTGTAGAAAAAAAAAAAAATAGCATGAGTTTTAGTGTTTATACCTACCTATTTTCTGTCATAGTTTGATTGATATAATTTCCATTATTACCAATACAGATATTCCAATTCAATGTGCCACCTTTACCAAAAGTCATTTGTTCTCACGATTTAACGTATTTGATATCTATAAGCTAAGATGAATTATAAATCATAAAACATTTTAATTATAGGCTTTCAAGAAATACACACGAGAAATGACAGCATAAATATTAATTCACTTTAGACAGCATTGTGACACCACTGATATAACTTGAAAGTTTGATATTATTAGCATAAAGTGCCGATGTAAGTGCGACAGACTATTTCTGAATACTCAAGTTAGATAGAGACAGTAAAACAAAATATATTTAAAGGTGGATGATTTTGAATATTGAAATATATCATGTGCCAGCTGTTTATATTTATCACACATGAGTCGAATAAATGACAGACATCAATTTATAATATATCTTACCAGAGATGAATGAAATCCTTTACTAAACTTCACAATTGAATTTTACAGGCATAGACTAAAGAAACTAAATAATTATTTTTCTAATAAAATAATTAAAATATGAAATACTCATATTTTTATATATAATTTTTAATAAAAACCCATATATACATATTCGATTATAGGCACTGTGCATGATTTTATGAAGATTCAATTAAATGAAAACAGATGGCGCCTTAACTGAAATTATTTAATAAAACCATTGTATGTAGTTTGATGAACTATAGATGACAGCACGTGTGCACATTATGTGGTAATATTGATTTTGATGTATTTTTCCTTTTCACACATTATATTTAAAATAAGGAGTATTTAAAAAAAAATCAACACTTTTATTAGACATTATTTGTCAAAAAATATAAAAATAATAAATTAGTTTTATATTAGAGCCGGACCAAATAAAAATGACTAAAGACTGGCATGTATAAATGAGCATTTAATTTTGATGTCAAAATAAATAATTTTAATCGTGGGTTATATTTATAGAGATTTCTATTTTAGAAACATTTTATTTCTTGAACTAAAATGTATCTTTACTACAACATTAAAATTGGTTCTGTCCATAAATGCTAAGTGTATAGTCGGTAAATTGTTTTAAAAAAAACGCTACCACACCACAGAGAATTCATTGGGGCGTCCAATAAATTAAGCCAAACTTATTTTATAATAACTAAATAGGTATTATATCATAAATACATAAATAAATAACTATAGTCACACAACAATTGTTGTAATAGTTGTGAGTAGGAATTGAATCAGCGACCTATCGGCTCAATATTGTAAAGTGTCCGATATGTATAGGTACACCATGTAATTAATAATAATGTTATATAACTTATCATTCAGACACTTTGAATTACATTTGATCAATAAATTTTATGAATTACATATATCTACTTGATTATTACTTGATACTTATAGTTAGGCTTTGTACAAACCGCCGAATTATCGTAAACACTCATATAGGTATATGATCTAGAACTAGGGTTACTTTCCGTCCGGATTTCTAGACATTCTTCGTAATTTTTTTGGCTTAGATGGACTATGAGTAATAAAACGTATATAAGTAATACCCATCCTCCCGTCGCGAGCGTCTGCTACTATGCCTACCATATCACGGTAACTAAGTGTGTAATTTTTGGACTTTATGACTGAAACGTCTGGACTTTTATTAAAATATCAGGCTTTTCGTCAGGACTTTCTTAAATTGCTAAATGGTAACACTATCAATAACTTATTTATTTATGGCTAACGCGCCTGGCAGACGACAAGTCTATCCAGTAACCAATAACTTGATCACAAGGTCACCTGTCACGTTCGTGGATAACATAGAAATATTTCCCATGGAAATATACACTTGCCAGCAAATTTTCATGACAAATGGTGTAATGGTTTGGAGATTAGTGTTTATTTCTTTTTGTTTGTACCTCCTAATCTTAGGAACTATAAGTCGTATTTCAATAATAACCTTGTTTTTGATAGAGCAGTAATTAAGGCATACATTAGGCTATAAAACATAACGATAGCACTAAAAGGAACAAATCTGTTATGAAAATAGTTACAAAAACAGGCAAACATTTTTAGTTCCACGCGATCATAGTTACAGGCACAACACACATGAGATCAATAATATACATTAATCCATAATATAAATTATCAACGAGTTAAAATTCGTGAAAACCTGATGAGTATTTTTGAGTGACGCACGTACATTAAGATAGACTTTACTGACGTTTTTCCTGCGTTCACAGCGACCGTGGTTGTCTTGTAGAAAGGCTAAAGGCACGTTTTGGGGGTTCTGATCGCTCTCTGGCACGCGCCCATAATTATAACAATATTGCTGGCCTCTATATCTATTACGAAGTTAACTCCGAATATAATTTTCCAAAAATAGTTAATGTATATATATAATGTTTTTGTTACACTTGAACGGCTTATTTTCATAAACGCAACGAGTGCGAGAACAAACAAGGCGTACAAGAACAAGATCAGTCGGTCGAGTTTCTACCTTTTTATGGTAAAAGACAACCTACTTAAACATACAGTACGTGTGTGTAAAGAATGTTTCTTTTTTTAACTTTAATTGTATACTGTAAAAGACTTAAATGTAAGGCAAATAATAATAAAAATATATACTTTCAAAAATACCTGGCATCCTTTTTTCATGGTTGTGCTGCAAATTGACAGTACTGTACCTGATGTTAAGTACAGTACAACCCAAATCAGCGGCGACTCATAATGAACCAAAATTCACTATTAACCACCAATCTCATGCTGGCCCATTTAGGTGCCTATTAACGCCTCTTTTGAAGGGCCCATTATCGTAAGGAGGAGGATACACGCTGACTCGAAGAAGATCCCATAAATACACAGTACGATAGAAATAAGAGTCAGTAAAATTTATCAGTTTACCGCATTTAGTAATTATTATTACAATCAACTTTGATATACCTAGTAGGCTCAAAGGCCTATCTTCTGTATTCATCTATTTGGATTATAATTATGTTGATTATCAGACTATACAATTCACAGATAACATATTGACGATATAATAAAAAAATTATCGATTTATATGTTAGCTTTCATGATAGAAAAACGTCTTGGCGCGTATATTAAAACCCAAAGCAGTGAATATTCAAAAACAACAAAACATAGTTATAAAAAAATACGTTCAGTTCGTTGCATGCGCCAGTTCAACCGCTATGATTTTAATACGGTATTTTCTTTCACAGTTAAAATAAAATTACATATGAAACGTTATTAAAAGTAGTTTGAAACAGTTATCAAACTCGTCTCACATATTAAAGTCATGATCCGGATGCCAAACGTTCTATTACAATTCAGTAGGTACGGTATCATATCTCGGGTCTCTTCAAATAATTGTGGCTTTTTCAGCAAATTCGCAGTGAGCGTACTTAGTAACCAAAATTAATGCGTGAGGCGTGACCCCCATAGGGCTTCACAATCACAATTTATCAGTTAACTTTAAATATATAATTAGACACTTCAATGTGTGATTATGTTTTAACTTATATATGAATATTACATTTTTCAAAGATTTTTGTTTAGAAAATAAAACAAATGTTTATTTGGACGTTTTATTTTAGAACAATTTTTGTTTAATTTTAAGCCAATTTGCGCCTTGAACTATTGAGAGGGCTATGTGGAGCATACCCAGTAAGAACCTAAAAATCAACGAAAACCTCACGGTAGATTGCAAACCGGGCCCTGAACAAACAAGGGGCAACTTGATTCGGACTACTATACGAAACGCATAAACCAGTACAATAGTCCTCATTTGTATATAACTAACATCGAAAGAACGGAGTTCTAAGGTCAGTATAGGTTGCTGCTCTGGGAGACTAAGTTCGAACGCCAAGTGTGCCAGTGTACGTTTCTAATCATCACTCATGAATTGGAACCGATATTCCATTTGACTTTTAATTTTTTAAACAGCGTAATGTAGGATACTATATGCTTAAGATTGAATATTATTATTAAATTTATTGTGTGCAAAACATGTTCCGATGATCTTGTTGTAGTAAATCTTTTGGCTTACTTACTGCACCGCTGGAGAGAACCAATTGATAAACATGGCGAGGCTTTGGCGATAGGTCTTGATATATCTAAAGCATTTGACAAGCTCTGGCACCGTGGTCTTCTCTCCAAACTATCGGCGTACGGGCTCTCCGACAACTTGTGTAGATGGATCTCCAGCTTTCTGGACAATCGCCGGATACGTATGCTCGTTGAGCGACACAAGTCGCAATTCCGGACAGTTAATGCTGGAGTACCACAAGGTTCTGTACTCTCGTCCACCCTGTTTCTTCTGCATATCAATGATATGTTGCCTTTGGGCAACATTCATTGCTATGCAGACGAGAGTACCGTTCATGAGTGTTATACCAGTAAGCCTAACAGCGGTCGGAGAGAAGTAGAAAAGTGTCGTCAAGAACTTGTCGTTGAGGCCGATCGGGCTTTGAACCTCATATCTTCATGGGGAACAAAATATTCGGTCGAGTTCAACGGCAATAAAACTCAGGTTTGCTCGCTCACTACTAAAAAATCCCCTTTCTTTCCACTCCCAACTCTTCAGGGCGTCTCTCTTACAATCCGTAAAAACCTTAATTTCTTAAGCGTTGATATTTGCAGCGACTTCAATCCTTGGGATCACATCGGAAGCGTCATATCAAGCACCTCAGGGAGGCTAGGAATCCTGACCAAGGTGCGACGGTATTTCTTGCCCAACCAGCTGTACTTTTATACAAGGCTCAGGTTCGGCCATGTATGGAATACTGTTCGCATCATTGGGACGGTTCCGCAAAATACCACCTAGATGCCCTGGAAAGGCTGCAACGACGGGTTATCAGCATGGTAAATGATCCAGTCATTACTAAGTACTTATAACCGCTTCAACTGTGTAGGGATATAGCCTCGCTTAGCATGTTGTATCGACTGTATCATGGGGAATGCTCTGAAGAGTTATTTTACCTAATCGCCTCCTCTCCTTTCCACAACAGATACACCCGTGTTAGACTACGGTGCCACAGCTTTACCATAACCTCCATCCCGACGAGAACCAAAAAGTTCGAAAAGTCTTTTCTTTGTCGCACAGTGGAGCTGTGGAACCGTCTTCCGATCTCGGTGTTCCCTCCTTCTTATAATACTCCTTTTTTTAAACGAGGCGTGAAGTGACATTTAGTAGGCTGGCATGACAGCTGCGACTGACGAAGGACATTTGGCCGTACGGCAGTCACTACTGTTACTAGACTGTACTGAAACTTACCATCAGGTGAAGTACAGTCATTTTGCCGAGCTAGTATAAGAAAAAAATTATAAATATATCAATCCTGATCACGATGACTATCTGCGATAATGTCCAAAACGACTTATCTTAATGAAATTTTGTACTATATATAATTTGGTCCAACTTAAAAGGCAGGATAGTATTTTCTTAATAAGTGATTCTAACTTTATTGACGGCACTGTGGTCAAGCTATTGACTACTGGAACAAGGTCTGCCAAGCCAGGTAATGTATGTATCTACCATTTATATCTATATTAACATTATTAATATTATACAGTGAAGAAATTCGTTTGAACGCGCCAATCGTAGTAAGAACCAGTTGGTTATCAAAAATTATTTCTGTATTTAATAGAGAAATCTTTGAGGAAAGCTTAAGGTTTTTTAACATCACGCTACCACCAATAAGAGTAAAGTTGTATTGAACAAAGTTACATAAACGGGCATAAATTATAAAATGATTTTTATTTTCACGCAAATGAAGTTGCGGACACGTTAGTATATTATTTCTAGGCGAGATACCATTAGTGGTGGTGAAAGTAATTTTGATTTTATTTAAACTTTAGTTGTTATGATGTGGCAGATATGGATATTACTAGAGTCCGTCCCTGTCTACTAAATGAGTCTTGTGTGCGCAAGCGCATCGATGCGTGAACACACTCGTCAGTTCTACTGTGTTGCGTGGAATTCGCCATATATGGTTGTGATCTGCTGACTGCGTCGATATGCTTACAATTAAGGGCTTTTTATATACTACTGTATATAAGGGCGTGGTAAATTAAAAGTACCCACTTAAACAATATAAAGTATAGACTATTTATTGGCAAACATAATCAACTAATAGTTCGATATTTAAATTTCTTTACTATTCATCAAAATATTATGAGAATTTGCACCATACTTCTTCGTGTCCACCTAATGGTTTAAGGAGATAAAGGTAATAAACCCATCGCAGTTATTTTCTTTTCGTTTGTCGCGTTTTGAGATTTGTGACATTAGCCAAGTTATCTTTACATTCGCTTGTGTAAAGAATAATGTAAAAATTATGTGGGGTTATATTCTTGTTTACAATATCGACGACATATCTCAATACTAAGTCCCGTGATCACAGCATATTAAAACAAGACGACTTCACGGGCTTTCAATTTGAGATGTGACGTCGATATTCTGAACAAGAATGTCACCCCACACCTTTTTGACAACTTGGCTTTCACTTTGACTTGGTTAGGGACTCAGCTCATGTATATTCAACAGCTGAGTGGCTTGCGGGTCGACATAACAGCATCGACCTTCCATAAACTTTTATAACGCATTTATTTTAAGATTGTACAGCGCAATTATAAAGCTGTCTAGAGCTATTTGCAGTATATTTATTTAAAACAATATGGACGTAGTTGCCAGATCCTAGCAAACTCCAACCTGACCGGAGCATGGTTGACTGAATTAATTGGGGCATTGTAATTTAAAAAAATACAATCGAAAACATAAAAGAGCATTCTATTAAAATAAACTTTCTAATTAACTCGACAGTTAGCAGTATCGTTGGCGAGGTTGTTTCCATCCATGAAGATACCTTACTTTCATAAGCTGTTCACACAGACTTTACTTTCTCTATTCATGCAGCATCACTGCTTTCACGAATAAACTTTATTCCACTAAGGATGATAGAGCTACATAAGGTAAAATTATATGTAGTTTTATAAATGTACAATACACTATCTATATTTTCTTTAACGTGAGGAAAATCCTTTACGCGTACTCTCCCAGCCCGGCGGGACTGAAAAGGGTTATGTGGCACTCGCCCGGCGTGGCGCTAGGCCGCCGGGAACACCTATTAAAATGCCACGACCATCTGACGCCTTCCTGGGACGATGCAGGTCCAAAATTATTGGACCTGGAAATAAACCTACTATTTAAAAAAAATACACGAAAATTGGTATAGTGAGAAAGTTATAAACACTTAGCCAAATCTAAAAACATGGCTTTATATAATTAGCACGAAATACCTTAATAATATCGCTTTACTCTATTATATCTGTACATATATCCTCCAAACGGCTGTTGTTGTTTAAACTTTATGACAACATATTTATTTGTTAAAACTTATCCTAATTTCTTTCCCAATAACTCCGGTTCAAATTTACTCTATCATATTGATTCAACAAATTGACTAAACAATCAACAATTGAGTCAATAAATTTCGTTCGAATTAGTTCATTACTAATTAAGTACTAAGATATACTTTAATAATCATAATTTTTACAACGGAATATAACCGGTTACACAAAAATACTGATTATGTAGCTTTCTATAAATATATGTGATGTATGTGTTAATATAACGTACACGATATAGTATGATGTAAGTATTGACATACTATCTGATAATAAGTTCCTAACGTACGAAGTTTGAACGGTCTGTTCGTATCGGTACCTCCTGACTCCTTTCAAGGTCGGCCCCCGACTTGCAACTGAATTATAAATCGTGATATTCGAAACACAGTAACTACTTGTTTACGATTCGAAGTGTTTTAATTAAAAAATACAATTCACGACATACACAGAGAATTAGGAAGAATGTACGTATATAGTACAACCAAAAAAAGAGTATCAGAGATCTCACCAATATACATATTAAAATAAAATTTGTTTGTATACGTAGGGTCACTATTAAGAACAGTACTTCAAACGTAATGTTATCCTATTAAATTTACCTGTATGTTCTCCTTAAATTACTAAAGATGTATATGGATCCTACTTTGGCATCACAATTCACGTTCTTGTAAGGTGTTTTTTTATGTTTACAACTAATCCCACACAATGGTTATTTTAATGTCTTTATACATCTCTAGTTATTTAGAAAGCGTGGAAACATATTAGGTATGTTCTTTGTTCATTTCAAAGTTCTCAGGCAGGTAAAATAATTAAAGTAAACGCTACACAAGTATATATGGTTGTAATAATACAATTGAATCCAGAACTGTGTGCTGTGGTAGGTTATATTTACCTGTTATTCATACGCTCGAGTTCCTTAATGTAATAACAATGAGTATGTGTCACGTACATACAAATAAGGATAGAAAATGTTTTTTCTATACCTATATATATTAGTTACTGCGGAACAGTAAAATTACGGTACTGTACCTGTTGTCAGTATTGTCTATTGCAAAACTAAAGACGACCACGGAGAGATCAACAATTCGACGATCGCCTTTAGCCTGATGGAAACTCAGCAATACATTGATTGATCCCGAAACGGGACAAATAAATACATATACATATATTATGATGCCGACTTAGTTCGACTGCAGATTTTTACCTGTTTGCTGGACGTAAACCGGCTAATCGTGGGACGTACCTCGCCTAAACATACCTTTGTTTTTTTTTTGTTGGGCAGCAATGTGACTGCACTGAGCCTGATTTTAAGTACAGTATAATCTAAATTAGCGGTGACTGGCAATGAACAGAATTCAGTGGTAGTCACCGCTGTCATGTTGGCGTGCTTGGGTACCTCTTTTTACGCCTCTTTAGAATAGAAAGGAGGGGACACGCTGATGTAAAAGGGTTCCACAACTTCACGGTGTGACAAAAGTAAGAGTCGGCAAACATTTTAGTTCTTATGGTGGACGTCATACCTGAATTATGGTCGAGGAACATCTAGATATAGAGGGTCGTGCCCCCATCGCGCAGTTTAATTTAAAACATGCTTTAGGAAGCACTATGCTCAAACAAGATCAAATCAATATTAATCAGAAAAGAAGTAAGAAGTATTGAATGACAGGATAATAGTATCTAAGCTCTAAAGGGATAATGGCTTACACGATAAGAAATACTTAGAAATGTTTATTATATCAGACTATTACGATTAACAATTCTTATCTAAAGATTCTTGATAATGTAATCTATAAATTTTTATGATATGTGAATATACAATAATGTATTATTTGAGCAATTACATTGAATTATGATTTTAATAGCATTATGTTGTAATACGAGTTCGCCTTATTTTAAAAGGATAATTAATGTATGGAATTTATTTGACGCAGTTTCATATGTTCTTAGTAATAAATAAACACTTTTAATTAGAGGTAAATGAAATCATCAAGCAATTTAATTTTCAATAATATTGATTTATTAGTGAGAATTTTTGCATGCCTAAATATAGAATCTGTTCTGTCAGTGGTAGCATGTATATTGTATATTGCATTCTAGAATTATAGTAATTAATGTTATTCAGGTACCACCGGTTGATACGTCGTATACACTGTAATCAATTTTACGTTTTTGACTATTAACAATATAGATAGTTTTTTGTAAACTATACTCCACATCAATCTTAGGTGATTTTATAAACTTCTTTGTTTATTGTTGTGCTTAATTTTTTTTTCTATGATTTTGATAATTTGAAAATTATCTTAGCAAATGTCATTATACATATTTGTATAAAAATTGTAAACAAACCAAGCAACAGACAGAACATCCTTTCATTCAAATAACTCACATAGTTTCAGTGTAAAATATAAACGTTGTTGCGGGCTAAAATAATACATACAGGGGGCTATTGTATTATTACCGAGAACATTATGAGTTTAAAAGACAATCGATCGTGTAGGAACAATGGTAAGACTGTATCGATACGTCCGCACCCACGCGGCCGCGTCGAGTCGCGCGTCGGGTCGGCATCCGTTAGCCAAATCCGTACCGTTGATGATTTGAATTTAAATCGTAACGGATGCAAGCCGGGGCCAAGGACCCCATAGTTTCGGAAGTATTATCTGTTTTGTCTTTGCACTAATTTTAGCGCATTACTCATTCATATGCCGCGCCGCCACGACCGGTTTGTAGTAATTTTTTAAACCTTACATATTATTGCCTATGCACACAAACACTTTCTATGTCATATGTAGCCATAGATCGTAAAGGCATTACCCTGTGTAAACATATTTTAAGTCTTATATTTTCGGTTATAGCCTTAATATTCTAAAATGAATTGATTCGCGGTAATCTTATTGGTATTTTAAATTCAACTTTATACTATAGCTGTGTGATGCGATATTTGTAAATAAATTTCACATATTCCAATAACACTGTAGATATTATTTAAAAAATAACAATATAACTTATGTGATACTTTTGCATAGCAACCAGAGATAAATTGACAACTCATGACTATCTACTCATGATATCCACTTGACGCAATGCGACATGCAGTCAAACGTATAATAAGTATAGGTTTAAAAAAATATACGCGTATCATTTATCAGAACCGAAAATGAAACTTCATGGATAATTTATCTATTTACTTACAATGCATGTAACAGTTTTTATTTAAATTTTTAAAAAGTTAAGCCGAATGCAAACTTTACGCTGATTCTTCAGACAAAGCATGTAAAGTACTTTGTGCTTCGCGCCATGACAGCATAGATCATAAATTATAACTTATAACTGAGAGCATGGATTATAAAAAGTTATCAACTTATAAAATAAAATATTGATTCCAGGTTTCAATGTAAAGCATTACAAGCCCGTCACTATTATTTGATTAAATTATATATTTTTGTATATTTGTAGACCATAAGCTTTTGTAACAGTCTCTCTATTTTCTGTGTTTTTAGCTCAAATCATATTCACTTAAAACAATATGACTTTTGACAGTCATTCCTCGTTATATCAAATTGTACATATATAATATAGTACAAGCCGATGTCTATAACTTCGTTCACTCTTTACTCTTCAACTACTTATTATCGTTAAATTTATCATTAAATACCAAATACTTTTAATAGGTACCGATATAATAAAACATAATTTTTGCAATAATTTCCTTTTCTAGAAGTTATTTATAATTAATATATATTACTTATATTATAGTGTTAAGGACTTATATACACAGACATTGAATGTTTATTTAATAACAAAGTGCAAGCATAGTTTTATTATCTTTGGACGACATTTGAAATCAAACTGCGACCTCCTACACGCTTCCGGTGTATATGTTTATTTTACTTTACCCTTCATCCTTTTTTGCTTATCCTTACATCGTTATACGTTGCAAGAATATTTATAATTTATAGATTTAACATGCGTATTCCTTGCCGGTTAACAACGTTGGTTAGATGATGCCGCCAATTGTATATATTCTTGTCGGAAAATGGTAATAATTTATTAAATATATATAATACTAGTTTTTACCTGCAGCATCGCGTTAATATAGATTTTGGCAAATAAATCGGATGTATCGATAAAAAGATTCATATATAATTTATCCCTCTCTTAACCCCACTTCCAATAAATTTTTCGTGAGAAAAAGTACTCTATCACTGTTTCCAGGTTTCCATCTATCTTTAACTAAAATTCATCATAATCTATTCGGCGGTTTAGGCGTGAAAGCGTAATAAACAAACAAACTCACTTTCGCATTTAAGCATTTGGTAAATAGTAATAGATATTGAAATATCTAAGTAACATTTAAAAACACCGCTTAATATTGTTAGGATTCGAAAGATTAAAGCAAGTATATACGTATTTTATAGTTAATAGGTTTAGCGTTCTGGCCACAATCTCACCTGATGTTAAGTAACATTGTGGCCCGAGATGGTGGACAGTAGACACGCTAAGCCTAGTGGAAGGACTGGCTCTTGACTGCAACTTCCGGAACAAAGGTATAAGTCTATGGAGGAAGATTTTCAACTCGAGTAGACAGATCGGCGGGCATTAGAAAAATCCTTACCACCATGCTATGGTTTCAACACGTTGTTTTTCTTCACCGTAAGCTCAAGCTCACTGCAAGTGGATTCGCACTCACATCCCTTGACGCGGCGTTCGTACACACTAGCAACTGAGGTATCATCGCTTCGAAAACGTAATTTATTTAACTGTGTTTTCTTTGAACACAACTTGAACGATCGGAAACTACAAGAATATAAGCTTTTTTTATAGTTAGGATTAGCGTTATGGCCATAATCTCACCTGATCTTAAGTGACGATACGGCCCAAGTTGGTAGACACGCTAAATCTGTGACGGAAGTGACTCTTAAGTGCAACTGCCGAAACACACCTATTGGTATTTGGCGGCAGATTTTGGTTGATAGTCAGGCGGGCATAGAAAAAGCCCTGCCACCGTGCTATGGTTTCCTGACGATGCTTTCCTTCACTGAAAGCTCGAGTTCATTGTAAGTGGATTCGAACTTACGTCCCTTGATGCGAAGTCGTACACACTACCACTGAGCTATCATCGCTTATTGCTTCCACACAGTAGCTAGCTGCGCCTGCGACTTCGTTCATATGGAACTGAAAATTATTTAACTAATTTATAGCTGATGTTACTCAAGGATAATATAGCATTCAACATCATTACAAACAAAAATATAAATCTTTCCTCTTTACAATATTAGTATAGATATGTGCCTAATATAATTATTAATAATCTGTGTATTATTATTCACTGAAATATTTTTATGTATAAAGTATACCTATAAATCGAAGCAATCAAGTTATTTCTAAATTATGGTATTGTGAATCATCATAAAAACTTAATATTATTCCAGTGCCGAAGAAATTTATTTTTATGTAAACAGATGTGTAAATAATTCGTTTTACATCGTGGGAGGTTCCACATTGCACTCCTATGCACGGAATGGAGACAACGGCTAAAATAATCAGACGATGAGATCACTATATTTACGTATTTCTTAAGTTTTCCAATGTTATCTTTGTCTCGTTATGTTGTCCTTACCTTAGGTTCGATAAATCTATTGGTAATCATAATAAATGCATTGTTTAAAGTGATAAGAGAACTCTTAAAATATAATAAGCTGTACAGTGTTACCAGATCTTGTGCTTTCCGTGAACTGGATACAAAATTGATCGAAAATTTGAATTCAGAAATATAATTATCTTCCTTCCTCTTAATTTTTATACATTTGATGTATTTAATATAACTAATACTACATCGACGTAGAAACTCCTAAACAGCCGCAGTTTTTAGTTTAAATTTGTTGGTCCAGAAAATGATTGTCCATACAAGATTTAATTTTGTTTCAAGATTCAATTTTGTACTCTATATATTTCTTAAATCTCAGAAACCACTCAATTGGTTGCAGTGAAATTTTGGAAATGTAAATTTCTTATTCCAATTTAACACATAGGAGAGTTTTTATCTCAATAAGTGACCATAACCTTGAACGAAATAGCTGTGTTAGAGTTATTGGTTACGACGCTATATTGACGTTTCTTATAAGTAAGTTCTAGATTCTTACACATACTATACGATGCTCCTAGCAATGTTAAATTAAGTTAATAGTTAACAGATTTATTATTTAAAACAATTTTAAATTATACGTTGATAACTGTACCTGCGAAGATGAGTGTACGTAACTTTGATTATACTCTTCGAGGGCGTTGGTCCAATTCAATACCTCCGTATTTGGGTATTTAAGTATGAGAAGGTGCAATATTTCCAAAAATTCTTAAGGTATATTTGGCAATAATATTTTTTACATTTATTGTACATGGTACAAATAAAGAAGTAATTTATATGAGTTTTATAAGAAACACAGTATCGTACCCAAATTTCCACGTAAACAATATTAAACTTTATTATTTACATGTAACGATTAAATATTGGTGAACATTTGTCAGAAACATACAAAACACTAAACTTAACACAGGAAATTAACGAAAGGCAAGTGCTTATTAAATTTGATCTTGCCAGTTTCTGCAGAAGTTGACATGACAAAATTCACTTGAATAAAAACATTGCGTGCTCATTGTAAAATCAAACTCGTAAGTAGGTCAAAGTGCAAAAAACTTCAATTTAAATACTATCAAATAATAATTTATCGTTGCTTTTCTAATAAACTTATCTGTCAGCTATCGTTTTATTTTTCAACCTGTTATACGCTGTTAGCCATAAGGGCTTTCACAGCTTCACCGAACTTTTTGGGGCGAAAGATGAGGTCAGTCAGCCACATGCAAATATATATATATAAATTAGTATATAATTATTTTGTATATTTCATAGAAATAACACTTCTAGCTAACGTGTACATACACAAACCATTTTTCTAAGTAATTTATTACCCTAACCTGTCTATATAAGATAGCCTCACCGTAAAATCAAATACTTGATTTTATCTTTTCCGAGGAAGTTCTATTCAGTCTAATAAGGAAAGTAGCCTTCGATGTATCTGCGTGAAACATCGTGTCGTAACTTTTTTTTATATATCATCTCTCTATGTAGGCAATTTCACCAATGACAAATGTAAACGGAGTTATCACCGCAATGAATGGACATGAAGTAACAATCGAACTCAGAACATTTATTTGTGTATTCCTTAAATAATTGTCCCGTGCGGGACTCGATCCCACAGCACCTTGTTGCGGCGGTTACGAGGCAACTGCTTCAATCGTAAGGCCAATCGTGCCGTCAGCTTCTTTAATCTATATAGTTGAGAAAAGTACTTTATACAGACTGACATTTCCAGCTCCTGTTACCCTTGCTCCACCTTTTACTAACCTTTTTCCACTAAGCTCACTGCATACTACGCACAAATAAGATTGTAATCATAATTATGAACCATTTTTGAAACAATTAGAGATTTTTTTAACATTTTTTAAAATCCATTGCTTGCCGCTTACTGGTAACCGTTTTCGCGGTGCTTTTAGGACCAAGTTCAGACCTACTACTTTTTTCTTTTGGAAGTGAGATATGATGGTGATAAGTAGGTAGTCTAAACTTTTTTTGTAGACGTAGTGAAAAATAAATCCCTTTACGGACTTCCTCTAGTAATGGATAAAGCCGCTACCCGAGCTCAAGCTAATGTGAAAGGGGCGTGTGGCGAGACTCATCGGGTCTCAAGAACCGTCACTAAAAAGACACCATAGCAGTTTTGAGTGTTCAAACTGCCGTATTGCCAAGGACAGCTGTCACAATTCTTCTAGCCAAATAGTTACTTGAACTTTGCACAGATTTCGCCACTCATGGAAAATAAAATTATTGCTAAAATTACTTAGTCATCACAACATCTTTTCCGCGTAATGTCATTATTTCGTGGCCCTTCGTGGAAGTAACAGCGAAGCGATGCCTTTATCATGCGTTTACGAGAATTAACATGTTGTTTCTTGGAAAATGATCAGTGAAAGCTTGTGAGACATACTCGGATAAAATCTTGGATATTTAATCAAAGGTATACAATAATAAAACTGTAACTGCACCAAATTTGTGCATAAAATATTTTTTTGCAGATAATATTCGGTGTACAATATATATATATACAGACCAAAAATATTGTTTTTTTTTTTATCGTACTGTTTTTCCCTTTTTGTACGCACATCGTTCTAAAACTAATATAAATACTTTTTATGAAATTTCAGGCAACAACGGCTATTATTTGCCTTTTTTATCATATATACGTTTAGCGTTATAGCTACAACTCACCCGATGTTAACTGTTGTATTGCTTTAGATGGTGGACACTCTAAGCCTATTCGATGAACAGGTTCTTAAGTGCAATAATAGTATTATAGGTATAGCTATAATTATTGTTGGCGTAGGGGCTAATCTGATTTTCGTCGTCAGGAACGTGAAGGTGAATTTCCGCTAGCGGCGGCTCGTAAGTAATCACTATGAAAATAGAGGTGAATTAAAGACGAAGAATTAATTTAAAAGCAAATTAAGCGGGATACAAGCGGTTTATCTCAATTATTAAAATAGAGACTTATGAAAAACTCTAGACAATTCCAGGGGATATTTTTTTACAGTCGAACTGAATATATTCATCTATCTAGATTAACTAAACATATAATAATAGTAGAAGTCACTGTATCATGGGAAACAAATATACCTAAGGACTACGTAACAAAAAAAAAATGCTACGAGCTAATAAAGGAAGTGACAAAAAATTACTACATGACGTTTGCAGTGGGAGCGAGAAGTATAGCAGGAAAATCTATCTACAATCTACTAAAAGATCTTGGCTTGTCCAGAATTACAATTACTTCTAGAACGTGCTTCTAAAGCTGCGCTAACAGGCTCCTGCAAAATTAGGTTGGGCAGAGAGGAAATTCGGGAAGTGAAGGTGAGTATTGACGTAGATCGAATTCAGAGCCCCTAAACATTACTCGTGCCACAAGTCTCAGGATCTGCTCGGATTTTCCCTCCCTGTCACACGATGAATTCGTTATTCTTACGGTGAATCTATGAAATGTTAAAAAGTTTGTCTCTTTATATTGCAGTCGGACGGTCGTCAATATTTAGTGGGCCGCAATCTCGTTACTTATTTGGGTACTCTAATTCTTGTGCGGCGACACGATTTTGTAGTTTTATTGACACAAACATTTACGATCAAATTTGTATGTTCTGTCTAAAAATTTACTAGAGTTGTTTCTGAATAACATGCAATAAAGATTATTTTTTTAGTTCTTTAGATAGCATGTTTTGTCACGGTGTGAATCGAGAATGAGAACACATTGTGGCTTGATTGTAGAGCATTTCACAACTCGCGTCTAACGTCTAGTTGAAACACCTTAATTATAGCAGCTGTACTCAATTCTCCTTGCTACTGTATTTTGTATCATACATACATCATCACTATCTCATCATCATCATCACTATCTACGAGCACATCATCGCCAAATATCAGACGTGATTATGTCCAATCGCTAAACCTACACAGAATAAAAAAAAATGAATATTGCATAACATATGTGCAACTACGATATATTGATTTCATTGATCTATTAGTTAAAGGAATTGATTAACATTGTAGGTAACGTGGTAAGTTACAAGCGTGAATGTAAGTTTTATTTTTACCTATTCGACAAGTGTTCATGAAAATTTGTTGTCCAGAGAAGGGCATACATAGGGTTACGACGCGGACAAAATCTTTTTTTTTTCGAGCTGACATAAGCTGTTAGACTTAAAGGCTTTGACAGCTTCACCGAACTTTAGAAATTGATGTAAAATGTGATAGCCATGAAAACAAAATTATTATACCTAGTAATACATTTCGCATATGAGTTGCGAGAATATAGCTCTCAATGTTCTGAATTAATTGTCGGTGTCGTACAGGAAAACCTCGGGTAATGATGTGTCAATTCATTATATATTTTTAGACGTCTGCGTATTATTGTTTTCTGAACTTAATGTTTTCCTATTAAGCATAATAATAGCATGATTATTGTACAATTAATAGTATAATACAAATAATACAAGTAATAAGTATTTAGGATCATCCAACTAGAGCGCAGAAAATTTATGGCCATCGAAAGGCGGATGAAACATTTACAAATTGTAGATAATGGAAATGTAAATTTACAGATTGTGGACAAAACACTAAACCTATAGAATATTTTAAATAATACGGCTATCAAAACTGTACACAATAATTTTTAAAAAGTTTAAAAAATCCGTCTAAGAGTTTAAATAAAAGTGTTTCAGGAATTTATATATCTACTAACTGACCTGACAGACCTTGTTCTGCCTTTTCGAGTAGTCAATCACATCGACTATAGCGACATCTATCGCGTTATGATCACTTATCGAGATAAAAAGTATCCTATATCTCGAGTTGGATTAAACAGCACACAGTGTGAAAAATTTGATTAAAATCGGTTCAGTAGTTTAGGCGTTCATCGCTGACAAACAACGTGACACGAGATTTTTATATATAAAGATAATATAAAAGTTTTTCAGTAGCTAATAAAAAAAGAGAAACTGTGAATACGCGGAGGAGAAAAAGGTATTGAAATGTTTTGTCTTTACTTATACATAGATTAGCTGTGTTTGTGATTCAGTTCGCGTGGATCTTAAAATAAACATGAACTAAAAAAATTATAATTTCTGTCCTTATTATAACATTTTTCAATACAACTTTGCTCCAATTTGTGGGAGCGTGATTAAACAGCCAAAGCCTTCCGCAATGAGTGCTCTATCTAATACAAAAAAAAATCTTTGATATCCGGCTGGTAGTTCCTAAGATTGGCGCGATCAAACAAACAAACATACTATTCCTCTTTATGATATTAATAGTATATACAAGTCTGATAAACTCCCATAAAATGCGTCAAGGGTAAAGTGATTAATAGTACGTGCTATTGAATAGTAAATAGTAACTTGAATCCATAGTAACGTCATTTTTGCGGCAAAAGTTTGTTTATGTGTTTAACGTAGTTCTCCTTGACACGTTTCGTGGTCGTTATCTTTTACTTCCTTCCGCCAGATGTTCACGGTTGCAATTTAAAATTTTTTGTTCGATCACCTGTTTCCTTGAGAATTCCACTACATATGTAATTAAGTATAATACAATAGCCTAAGACGTTTCAGTGCCATTTTTCATCTATTTTTCGACCGATTTTCTATTTTTTCTTTGGTCTTATCAACAACAACAAAAATGGAAGTATTTTTTTCCTCGCCTTTACAAGGATTTGCTCAAATTTTCAACAGTGAATAATACTCTTAAAAGCGTTAAAACACATTTAGTTATTGATAACCTTACAGGAGTTTTTTTTTCTTTATAGCCTATGATTCTGACTACAACGTAAATTGATCTTAATGTGACTCGATGTGACCCAAAATGCTAAAATGCTATCCTGGATACAGGAAATGAGCTCTCAAGTGCTGTCATCGATACGAACCAATAGGTGAATCGTATCGATAATTTAATCGTGGATCGATTTCAGAATGTTGTTCAATAACAAAATTCCAAAATCTGCCTCCAGATACTTATACACTAGGCTTAGCGTGTTTACCATTTTGAGCCCCAAAGTCTATTAACAACGTGTAAAATTGTGATCATAACGCTAAAGCTTAGAAACTATTAATAAATAATTACATCAATTCGAAATTTTATTTACAATCAGAGTGTACATTATTTTGAGCTAGTAGATTTTATCGTTTGTACCAGATCTCATTCGTGTATCTTTTAGACATACCATTTTCATAGGAAGTATAGTGGTGCTTGAATTAACGTAAAAAAATAATTCTTACAACTTCAAAATTGTCCTTACATCACACAATAAGCTTACATATTATATAAGTTAAAACTAGCAGGGCCTGCGACTTGGTTCGAGTGGAAATGAAATTATTTAATGTCGCACCGTCATTCAAATTACAATAACTTTTGGTAGAGTTAACCGATTTTAATGAAACAGACACTAAATGTTATTTGGGAATATGTTTTATCATAAACATTGTACTTTAGCAGTGATACGTACACAAACAAACCGACACACTTTTCTGTAAATGATGTAAATGTATTTTACGTTTGTTTACCTATCCTTAGTAACATTTTTTTTTCATAAGAATGTAAAAAGCCCAGACATGTTAAATTTACATTCTTATTATATTTAATGTGATATAAGATACAGATAAACGAATAGAAAATATATTAAAATTGAGATATAAAATAATAAAATTACGGAATGTAGGAGAAATAAATTGACTCACATGATCCTCAGTTCTAACATAATTCTCTTAATCAATTATTACAGTAAATACTTGTAACATGATGTAAGGAAAGTATTTAAATAATATTATAAGGAAACAAATATACTTTATTTTATATAAAGTAATATTATACTGAATTAGTTAAGTACAATATAGAATAACATGGCGTCTTTACTCTCAGCTATAAAATATTTTGTGTTTCAGTGTATTACGATATTTTAAACAAAAAAGTCATTACATACATTTAGTCATAGCATACGCTAGCGAACGTTTTTTTGTTTATACTTAAGTTTTAGCATTATGGCCATAATCTCACCTGATCTTAAGTACGATACGGCCCAAGTTGGAAGACACGCTTAGCCTGTGGAAGAACTGGCTCTCAAGTGCAGCTGCCGGAACACACCTATTATTATTTGGCGGCAGGTTTACAACTTGAGGGTGGTAGCTACCCAGGCGGGCATTAGAAAAAGCCCTACCACCATGCTATCATGCTATGATTTCCTCACGATGTTTTCCTACACCGAAAGCTCAAGCTCATTGTAGTTGCTTGGATTCGAACTCACGTCCCTTGAAGCGAAGTCGTGCACACTACCACTGAGCTATCATCGCTTCAAACGTAAACGTAGGAAAAGACAATTTAGAGCGGGGCTCTTTTACCATAATACTGCAGTTACCGTAATTAAAAACCAGTTTTTTTTTTTAGATTGAACAATAACCTTATTATACTATATAAGTTTAGCATTAAGTGACGATGTGGCCCAAGATAATGGACACGCTAACCCTATTGGAGGGACTGGTTCTCCATTGCAAATGCCTAACACAGCTATAGGCATTAGGCGGTAGATTTTCTACTTGAGGAACCTTGGTAAAAAGCTCTAACACCAAGCTATGGTTTTCTCACGGTGTATTCTTTCGCCGTAAGCTCAGGCTCATTGGTGGAATCGAACTCGTGTCGATTGACGCAGCGTCGATACGAAAATTGCGTCCACACACCATGTGTCACATATTCCACACTACCATATCCACATGGCTATAAATCCAACGTAGTATTTTTATAGATGATTGTCACGTTTCAAAATTAGCCAGTTAGCGAACTGTAAATGTCCATTTACCATTAAGAAAAGTCACGTTGCAAGCACTAAAATAAAGAACACTGTGTCCTTAAGACCACATGACAGAAGTGAAATATGACTGCCTCACTAGCTCCCTTAGTCACCTCGAGCCGACTTTACCCGAATGGTCGTCACGCAACAATAGTTTCATTAAAAATTGAACGTCAAAATATATTTACTGCTAGGACAATACGATAACAGAAATATGTAAGTTAAATTGGAACAAAAATAGCCAAGTTCAAATACTAAATTCGAGAGAATTATAAAAACTGTTCTGAATCGTTCAATAACCAAAAGCGTCAAGAGCAGTGTCCCACTTTGCACCTAGGTAGTCACATCACAGTTCGCAACATTATTATCTAAAAACAACGGAGTGCACACAATTTAATTTTAAATACTAAGGCTTTGCCGGTTCCTTTATGGAATATACAGACTCGATATGGCTTCGAGCCTTGATTTTAAAGCCAGCGTCGTCCGAAAATGGTTCGCTGTCGATTCGCAACGGCAGCTCGGATAGCAGTGCATACCTTTTAAGGTCTCGAACCAACCTTTCTGTGGCTAACTGACTCTACTTGGACGCTATAGCGAAGGCGATCGTGATAAGGACGGAAATTAGTGCTAAAAAGGTTATTATGGAATCGGTTAATTAACGCTGCTTATGATTCAACATTCACTCACATTATTATTATACAGTTTTCACTTTCCTGTGAATTGTTTCTATCTATATATATACTTATAGAGCAGAAAAGTTTGTTTGAACGTGCCAATTATAGAAACTACCAGTCGTATTTCCAAAATCCAAAATCGAATTTTTGTAATTAATACAGCAATCATTGATGAAGGTTTTAAGTAATTTAACATTAAAATGCCTCTTTAAAATTGCTCAGAAGTAAACCTGTTACACAACCAATGTTTAGCTCACATGAACTTAAATTAATTTCGCTATCTGATGGAAAAATATAATTTATTTAATTTTGAAAATATTGGTAAAATCAAAGATACGTATCACGTACCGATGGAATGTGTTTGGAAGTAAACAGAGAAAGTCTTATAAAGTGCCTTGGTCTCAATATATGCGATCAACATGCATTCCAAGTTATATTGCCAAAACCGGACATTACGGAAGTATTTGCTATATATAACTCGATTTCAAGTCATTCTAAATAAAATGTACGAAAACAGGTAAGGCGACGTAACTTTAAACGTTAAAGAATAAAATATATAAAAGAGTAGGCAACAAAATTTTAAAGAGTCACAAATTTTGGTCAATTCTTTTAAAATTAAAAAGTACAGACTTGAGCAGTTGTCCAACAATGATGAGATAAATGAAGTAGTTTTTTAACAGAAGTTCCACAAAGTTGTAAACCAAGAACAACAGTTATTTTCGAAAGATTGGCCATCCAGCGTATGATGGTTTACAGATCTGTGAACCTCTTGGCTGCTGAATACTGTGTAACTGTAATCTAAAAGAGGCGATAAACAAAAATGGAATCACTGTACAATAGATTTAGCCCCATATGAATAGTGGTTAAATCATTTTTTTTTACGCGTGTGAAAACATGTTTACGTTCTCTCGGGTAAACACGAGAGGTGTGTGTGGAAACTCATTAGGGAAGAATGACGGTCTAAAAATACACCATTATTGTAGTCATGATATTATCGCCAAATGCATGTCGGTCGTAGCCTTTTTCTAATAACGTGGTGTTAATAATTGTAATCTTTACGGACTTCCTCATCACAACTCGTAAAAGCATTACCCCGGCGCAGGCCAAGGGCATATGGCGACTCATCAGGCTCTAATCACCCAACACTACCCACTAAAACGGACCAGGGTGACACTTCAAAATCCCGTATTGCCAGAAACCTGGGACAACCCAAGCAACGCAGTCATTACTACTAAGAACTCGAGTCAGTGCGATTCATGCTGCAGAAGTACACCGTGGAGTTTTAGTGAATATTCCCGGTTCACACCGGGTGAGTCCTCAATAACACCCTGAGAGAGAGTATTCATAGAAGAATTTCTCCACGATAAAAAAAACAGCGCACATACTTCTTTCCATCAATCTTGGTCGCACTCTAGTCGCTAACATTCCTTTCATACCGCTTGATTATTTTATTGGATAGGCACTGACTGAACTTAGTACACGACACGCCAAAGCGTGCGATTATGGTGAATGTTACACCCTGTGCTCGCAATCTAGTCAGACGCAATTTTAATCGAATCAAAACTGAACATATTTCCGAAGGTTACGTTACGTTTTAAGGATACATACGTTTAAATTAATCGTATGTTTATTTATCGTGCTCGAACGTAAGGTGCTGTTGGTGCAATAAATTAGCATGTATGTGGGCTACGAACACGATACACCGTCGTAATCTAGATTTGGCGATGACAAAATTCGTTTCAACGATACTTCGTGGGGGGCGAGATGTGTCTAAACTATATTAAGGTCATTCACATAGATTTTAATCACTCGCACTAATTGTAGTTCAAGCAGTTTTTAGTTTTCTTTTTCTCCGATTTACAAGTAATTCTCTTCGTCTAAGATGTTACCATGTGAGTCGAGTGTATTTTGATGATTCCAGGATCCAGGTGGCCTCATTATTAAAACTTTGGGAGTTTTCTGAGACTTATTATTCATGGTCCATGATATTAATAAATGGAAACAACAATTTATATAATTTGTGCATAATGACCGAGCTATATTATGTAAAATACCACGCATATTACACAACATAGGCTGAAATAAATTAATTATAAATAAAAATAACTATATGACAGACACAGATCCCTCCAGCAACTTTTAGATAGTGTCTAGTTGTGGTTAGAACTTATTCTAGAAATATCCTCCAAGTAAATATTTATAAGCTATATTATTTTTTTGTAATCGTGATGGAACACATCTCGAGCCCAAAGTATTTTTAAATAATATGAATAACTGCAATATATACCATAATAGCTTTATGTTCCAATTATATTTTGTATCATTCTGTAAAAAGGATTTATTTAATAAAATTTATCGCTAATCTCTAACACTATTTGTCCGAAGCATAAAAATTTACACCTATAATATGTCATTTTCGTGGTGACGATTTTCATGTTATCACAATGCACTTACTAAGCACTAAGCACTACGCTTAAGTTATTTACTATTTTAAAAACCAGGATATTGTTTGCTGGACCAAGCAGTGTTTTGTAAAATGTATTTGTTCACTATTCTTGAAGTATCATATAATATAATCTATGTAATATGGGTACCACATAAACGTAGAAAACACAATTTTAAACTTAATGTAGGCAGATAGATTATGGGTAAATAGATTATACGTATACCTTTATCTATAAACTAAAAAATTGACTAAGCAATTATTATTATCATGATTCCACATAAACATAGCTACCCTATAATTATCCATAATAAATCTGTCAAGTAAAATTGAGTATAGAATAAATCGATGGGCAATCAGTAATTTAAAACCTAGGTATTTGTAGTTATTAAACATAGGTACAGCAAGACGCCGTGAGCTGAGCAATGAACTTGCAGAGCGCATGCGCCGAACCTCGCCTCGACCTTGTGCTAAGAATTTATGCGTAGACAGCTTACAGAGCGGTCACGTGATCGTATACAATTTGTAAACGCGATTCGCGAACATAATTCATTTGTAAATATTATTACTACTAATATGAATATATATAAACTTCACTATCCTTTCATTTACACCTATAACATAATATTTGAACGATTAAAGACCTATACGTTGTTTTCCCGTAGTGACATACATACACACAATAACAGAGTAGGGATAATCGTGTGGTTTTAATATCAGCCAAGAATGTTTAGACTTATTGTATATTGTGTTGTTTTTTATAGAGTACGTTTAGCATTATGGCCACAATATCACCTAGTGTTAAATGACAATGTGGCCCCGATTAGTAGACACACTAAGCCTAGCGAAGAAAGTAAATTTCAACGCCCGATTTGGGGGCAGATTTTCCACTTAAGGGTGGTAGTTAGCGAGACGGGCTTAGAAAATGTCCTACCACCATATAATGGTTTCATCACCATGTTTTCCTACACCAAAAGCTAAGCTCATTGCAGGAATTTGAACTCACATTCATTGAGGCAGCGTTTTTACGCACTAACTACCACACTACCAACTGAGCTATCATCGCTTTACACCTACAGCGAAGCTTGTTTAACGTATTGACAGCGGTGATGGATTACCCATCACGTAGTGGTCACCGTTCATAGTAATTTGTGCTGCGCTTACCAACAGGCGAAGTTTTCTGTCGTATTACCATATAAAAGTAATCTTATAAATCTGTAACCATTTCACATAAATATAATTTACGTCATATAAATATGAAAGACAATTCAGACTCGTGCGCTCGTAAGCAATTTTTATTATCGTGCCGTTCCTACATAATAAGATATTATGAAATATTTGTCGCATGACGCTATGCGAGGATTCATGTAAATTGTGTTATTATTACATACTTATCGCAAAATACAAGTGTGCATGTAATCTTTCTGATAATGACGTCAAAGATAAAGCACGAGGCTGTATATTTTGTAGTTTCATGTTTCACCTGTAATATGTTGACTTCTTAATACTGTCTTAAGCAATCATTTCGCCGACATTTTGTGCCAGGGATAGAGCTATCATTCACGCACGTTTTACCTTTTTTTTATTTGTATTAAAAAATAGACCGTTTAGTCCAGATAAAGACGTGTTGTATAGGAAGTGTCTGGATAAACGCCATCACATTTCACAAGGAGACATAGTCCTATTTGTTAGTAAACACATTAAACAAAACGATAATCATTATCTTTAAAAAAATCCAGGGAAAACTTGATTTTACATTCGGAGATTTTTAAATTATTGTTCGACGGTAATCATTTAGATATTGGCAACCCTAAGTTTCTGATATATGTTAGTTTCTGAAGTACATTAAATTGTGAATTTATGTACGAAATGTAGGTTAATATATTTAACATAATCTCTCTTGATATTAAGTGAACGATGTGGCCGCATATACAGTTAATTCATGTGGCAGGTTATCTACTTGAAGTCGGTAGAAAATGCCTTACCATATTCTCGTGTGAATATTTTATATTTTGATAAAAATCGATAAGTAAAAAATAAGTATTTAATGTACTTACATACAAACTTTTCTTATATAGTTAGTTAATAAGGTTTAGTATTATGTCCACAACCTTACCTAATGGTAAATGATGATAAGCCTAGTAGAGAAACTGGCTCTCAAGTGCATCAGCCGGAATACACCTATAGGTATTTAGCCGTGGATTTGCAACTTGGGGATGATAGCTAGCCAGGTGGGCATTAGAAAAAAGCTGTACCACCATGCTATGGTTTCATCACGATTTTTCCTTCATCGAATGCTCAAACTAATTGTAGGTGGATTCATACTCGCATCCCTTGATACGGCGTCCTTACATACTATCAACTGAGCTGTCATCGCTTTAAAACTACACGTTAAACTACATATTAAACTAATATTAATTGAGGACAATAAATTGCAAATAACAAAGCTAATACGCCATCGACCTGGAAATACTTATTAATTAAATGAAATTGTTTTTCCGTGACAATCTGTTGTACCAATTCCAACAAAACAAAAAGACTAATAATAGGACAATAATAAATCAAGGAAAATTATAATTTGCCTTCTAAATAAAATGAACCGTTTTATGGAAAAGGCACAATGGTATTGCGAATCTGTTGTTCAATATTGATTTTTTTTTCGCCTTTATATGAATATCAATTAATAATCATACTTTTCGTAATAAAGGAATTTATTCATATTTTAAATATCTTTATTTTTATTGTAATGAACTGAAAGCTTTTATAACGTAAAATAAATTTCATAGGGAATATTTGACACGAATCTTTATCTGTCATAGAGTGATCTTTATTTTGATTTATAAACTACGTTATTTTTCTCCCTATATTGATTATTGTTCACAAGAAATTATACGAAATTATATTACGAACATGCACTACAACTTGATTCAAAAACTTTTAACAGATTTAACAAAGTGTCTGTCATTTTGTTAAAACTAGATTTTATGATCACGTTTCACACATGACACTGGCAAAATTTCCTAGGTCGATAGAAGTTATAGCATAGCTTCCACTGCGGTAATCAAACAGCTGACATTTTATATACAGCTCTGATATTTTATAATCCAAATACAAAAGCCTTGTGAGGTCACCATTTAGATTCTTACAAATTAACAAATTGGCTGCCCCATATATGTTTTATTATCTAAGTGTAAAGAGAGGAACTGAAATTTCACATGGATACTTTTAGCTTTTTTAAGTAGGGTACTTGATTTCTTATGCACTTAAAATTGAATGAAATTGAATTTAAATTAAAATTGAATATGACAACCAAATAACTGTGTCCTGTGTTTATTCGGTGAGTGTAGTTTTCAGACCTCTTTGGAGAAATTATATTTGTAGTTGGCACGACTTTAATCATACTTTCGGTGTTAAAATCTTCCGCAGACTACTCATCTCTGAGTGACATAATTACTTATCGAATATATGATTCCGATCAGAATCAATCGTCATTGATTACGCTACAACTTACGATGAATCATTAATACAAAATATTCTTAGAAACTTTATGAGTCATTCGGTTAGTGAGGCCTTCGCTTGCTTGTATCTCACGATTTGTTAATGCTACACCAAAACTCGCAGAACTGCTAACATTTATCTTAATAACTAAAAGGAATCCATTTATATAACATTTTTTTGTATTTAACTTCCTTAAATTATGACTTTTTCTTTACTTTGTAATTTTAACGTAAATACCAGTTCCAACTAAAGATAATAGATATACTTATTAATTCTCATTTCTATTTGATCGCTACTTATATACATTACTAGCTGTGCCCGTGACATCGTTCGCGTGGAACTAAACATTATTTAATCGTTTTGTCCCGTTTTTGTTACTTTTTCCATACATCTTTGCTTCTATTGGTGGTAGCGTGATGTTAAATAGCCTAAAACCTTCCTCAATGATTACTCTATCAAATACAAAAATAATATTCGAGATCCGACCGGTAGTTCATAAGATGTTCAAATTAACTTTTCCGCTTTATATTATTATAGATTATATGATGTTGGTACGGAACCGTGAAGTCGACTGAATCATAATGGCTAGGCACTGAATTAAACGATAAGAAAATTGTACTCAGACTGATTATATTTGTGTATACACAAACATTTAAGGAAGGCCAGCATGACAGCGGTGAGTTGCAGCGAATTTTGGCCCATTGTCAGTCGCTGCTGATTTGTACTGTACTGTATTTAACGTCAGATCCAGTGGAGTTTCTTTCCTGCACAAAATAAAATATAAAAATACAAAATTCAGTAGACGTATTTGTAATAATATCACAGAAAATATTATAATCTTGGGGTGGGAGTGCGGTAGCTGGATGAGTCAGTCCGCACCCCCAATAACGCACCCTCTCGTCGCGCTGCACCGAATGAGAGGGTGGACACTGATCGATATTTCCCAGACGAATGCTCAGCTAAATTAGTTTTGTACACTCGTGAATCATTCGTCTCTGCATTTAGGGGTCCGGGAATATCGATTGAAGTTTTTCTAACATTAATTACTGCGGAGGATACGGGGAAAGGGAAGTATTTTAATAGCCTACTGTTTAGTATTGACACGTACTAGTTTGTACTTAGAGTACAGTATAAAGGATAATTAATGAAGTTTTGTAGACAATTTCTTTTTCATGTTCGTGTAATGTCACTTAATAATTCGAACAAGTATGCATAATTATATAGGCGTGCGTCAGTCTACAGCAGTGTTTCTCTACGTGTGGGTCGCGACCCCGTGGGGGTTCGCGAAGCCTCTTTCGGGGGTCGCAGAACTTCTATAGCGGAGTTGCAAAAGGTTGGGAAAGCAATTGCAGTAAAAAAAAACAATAAAGCTTAAAAATATTTATTAAGAAAAATGTTAACTAAAGGACATAATCTTTTGTATAAAATAAACATAATTTATGGGATCTCTTCCATCTTAAACATTTGTATCAAATTAACACAAAATAATAAATTAACTTATGAGAACTCTTAATTGCGTTATATTTCTTCATACTAAAGGGACTGTGTCATGAAAAAAGTTGAAAAACACTGGTCTACAGTAACTGGATACAAAATGTTTTGAAAATTTTGAAATAGACAACTATTTTAACAATTATTACGATCGAATTTCGACCACTGCTGCACTAGTCGAACACTAGTATATATAAATGTATGGTTTTATATATTAAATGGTTAAATTGAATCACCGTTTTATAATGCGTTCACGCAACATTACAAAAAATCAATCGTAAAGTAACAGCTTTAAGCTTGCTGTGCTCTGATGTTATCTGGTGTATATTAGAAAACAAAACGCAATGGTAGGGATCTATTATCTACTGTGTCAGGACCAAATTTGACATAATTATAATTTCCTTACATTCTATTGGTTATCATCCAGATTATATCCGGCTGCCGAGACGCCTGTATATTGGCGAAAACGGTGACCGCTGGCGGATTAAAAATCACTCATTAGTCACTGTTGTTTTTAGATTGCACTGTGTTTACCATCACGTACAGTTCCTATCACTTTGCTATGAAAAAGTTTTGGCAATAAACAATGAAGCGATGATAGTTCAGTAGTTAGTGTGTACGGACGCCGCTTCAATGGATGTGAGTTCGAATCGCTACAATGAGTCTGAGCTTTCGGTAAAGCAAAACATCGCCATCTCGCCTTCTGGGATCTCGTTCGTAAACAGAAGAGCAGCTATTCGTCCGCAATGCCCCCGTTAGGTAGAGGCCCCGGCAATCCGCCCGCCTTCGAAAGTATTGACAAGGCAGAGTATCTCGCTGCCACTCTCGCACAACAGTGTTCCCCTAATCCGTATGAATATCATACCATAGATGCCGCACATTTCGGGAGGGTCGATCGAACAATTCAATCAATAAGAGAGACCGCCCCGATCGAAAACTTAGATCCGGTTACAACTGACGAAGTACTCGCGATTATAAAAGGCCTTAAACCAAGGAAAGCCCCCGGTCCCGACGGAATCAGAAATGAAGCCCTCAAACTTCTCCCTGACAAACTTATAGTTCTTCTGGTCTGCATCTTCAATGCGGCCATAACTCACTGCCATTTTCCGGCCGCTTGGAAAATGGCAACGGTAATAGGTATCCGTAAACCCGGAAAAAAGGCATCCCTTCCGGAAAGCTACCGCCCGATAAGCCTCCTCAATACGATTGGTAAAATATACGAGTCACTCCTTCTGAACCGACTTTAATCAATTGTCTCAGACAAATGTCTTTTACCACACGAGCAATTCGGCTTTCGACCCAAACACTCGTGCACCCACCAAGTGCTCCGCCTCACGGAGCATATTCTCTCCAATTTCACGGAGTTACAGCGCCCTAGGCACACACTTGCCGTATTTTTTGGCATAGCGAAAGCTTTCGATAAGGTCTGGCACGAAGGTCTCATATTTAAACTCAATCTCTTACAAGTTCCGGACAGGCTAGTCCGCATAATCCTTGCCTACCTATCGGACCGCTCCTTCTGCTACAAAGCAGACGGAGCCCTATCCTCGCCTCACCCAATACGCTCAGGAGTTCCCCAAGGCTCTATCCTAGCGCCTTGCCTGTTCAACTTGTTCGTTAGCGACATTCCCGAATTCTCCAACGTCGCAGTAGGCTCCTATGCAGACGACACAGTCATCTTCAGCTCGATCAGGAATAGGATTCATTTATATTACCGCGTCCAAAGGGCCGTCTCTACGTTTGGGTCCTGGTGTCTCAAATGGCGCATAGGAATAAACCCAGACAAAAGTGTGGCTATCAGGTTTGATCCTCACGCGAGGAGATATATAAGAAAAACATTACACCTTTTCGGTGTCAATATCCCCTGGACTAATCATACTAAATATCTTGGTGTAGTTTTAGACAGGCGCCTAACCTTCAACAAACATATAGATTACGTTCAGAAAAAAGCCTCCACGGCTATGGTTCTGCTACGCAATCTTACCTCTTCTAAGAGCAAAATGTCACTCAGACATAAGCTCACAATATACAAAGTATGCATCCGTCCCATTCTTACTTATAGCTGCCCCGTATTCGCTCACGCTTCGCGCACCACCCTTTGCAAACTACAAGTGTTGCAAAATAGATTCATGCGTATAGCCGTCCAAGCTCCACCCTATGTCCGCAATGTAGATTTATATAAAGATATGGACCTTCCGTCCATATATGCATATATCAAAGATGTCACAAAGAAATTTTTCGAAAAGGCCGAAGTTCATCCCAACCCCAAAATAGTACACGTACTTAGCTACACTCCTAATCCGTATGCTAAACGCTTCGCACGCCGGCCACGTAACTGCTTTACTGATCCCGTCGACAAAATAACAAGATTGAACGCGCTGCTCCCTGCCGTCTCCACCAATTGCACGTGTCCGCGCACACGCCCGCGTAACCGCCCTTCTCGCCGCCGAGGCCGAGCGGTAAATTTCGCTCCCGCACACCCGCCGCGGCCACCCTCTGCAGATGCTTGAGCCTAGGATCGATCCTCCGGATAGGAGCCCTCAAGTAACTCTGCTCGCGCGATGCAGTGACACTCTACATCACTGAAAGTACATCATCACACTGCATACCATCCAAACACACCCATACATTAAGTACACGGTTCTGTAAGGGACTACCCCTGCGGCCCTCGCGTGGCTTGCCCTATGTTATTGCTAGGACCTGTTGGTTAGTTAGGATCGCGAATCTTTGTTCGTGTTCCAGCAGTAGTCCAAGCCGAGGTTCGACCATTCTGACACCCTTGCGCCCTCTGCCATGAGGTTGAGTGCCCTTAGCATTCGCCCCAAAAAGTTCGGTGAAGCTGTCAAAGCCCTTACGGCTAACAGCGTATGTCAGGTCGAAAAAAAAAAAAAAAAAAAACATCGTGATGAAGCTATAGCATGGCAGCAGGGCTTTTTCTAATGCCTGCCTCGTTAGCAACCAACCTCAAGATGAATATCTACCTTCAAATACTCTACTTGTGTTCCGGTAGTTGCATTTGAGAACCAGTCCCTCTACTAGGCTTAGCGTGTCCACCTCTTTAGCCACATACTCACTTAAGTGAGAGGTGAGATTGTGGTCATAACGCCAAAACCTATAAACTATTAAAAATAATAGTAAAAATAAAACTTTTTGCGTGTATTACTGATTTCAATCGATTTATTTAAACCGATACGTTAAATAATTCATTATCTACTTACTGAATTAATAGAAACGGAAAGTTGTTTCTCTCTCATTAGAAATCTTTAGAACTCATTTTTACATAATCATATTTATGAATTATGTATGATTTTTTATTTTCATTTATATCATGTCTTTCGTTACATAATTAGTGACTTTTCCAGTACACTATCTAGTGGCTTCTGCTTCACTGGAGATATAATTTAAAAGTACGTTTATTCAAAAGAGATTCTGAGTATCTAAATTTTTATAGCAATAATAGTTACTTTATTTAGTTAATATCTGAAATTTGTTTAATATGAGAGAGGTTATATTAATGGTACCTATTGCTTTTGTATACTTACTATATATTTGTCGATATATAAGGCTAAGTAGAGTAATAGTTTAAACTCATACAGGACTTGAAACCAGCTACCGGAATGCACCTACATGTGTTTGACGATACACTTTCAACTTGAATCCGATTACGAATAAATGCGCGCCTGCTTACTAATCTCAACAGAAGATATTTAGCGTAAAAAATTGAGTGAGTGGGGTGCATTTAGAAACTAGATAATAAAAGTTAGCTTGTAATGACTTTATATTTTAATTTAACCTCGGCGTACCTTAAGCACTTGAAATTGTTTAGTACCCCCCTTTAATTGTGGCTCGGGAACGTACCCTGATTCGACCCCCTCCCCTAGATTCTATGCCAAGTAAATGTGTGTGCATACGTTCTTACTTAAAACTAGAGAAGTGTTTATAAGTATCTGACTAATAAGAGAAAAAACATTGTTTTAAAACAACAGTGAATGTGGCAAGTGTTGAGAATGTATCCAGTAGAAAGTTTATTCATAAAATTTCATAAAACTACGAGTGCATAATACGTAATATAGACAAATCACTTTCATTTTTAAATGATAACAGTCACTGTGATGTGTGTGGTGATAACCAAAGATATTTAGCCATCTAATGTGTGTTTACGCTCGAATAAAAAAATACACGATATTTTTTCACAAATATAAATATTACCTAATTTATATCTCCGCGTTCTACTTTTTTTAATGTGCTCCCTTATTTAAAGTCACACAATATTAAGTGTGATTAAAAAATGTCAACAGCATCAATTACCTGGGGATGCTGCGATTTGGATACAGACAATAAAAATTATAAAAGATGTACGCGTTGCAGTAAGGCCTTTCATTATGAGTGCATTTTCTCTTTTGAATCCCAAGAAAGTTCTAATAACATCTTGTCTAGAGAATGGAAGTGCCCAATGTGCAAGAATAAAAAGCGAAACAATGACAATACACCGATTCGATCCGTTGACACTACAGATCAAGCTAACGTACAATCAAAAAAACGTTCAGAAATCATTCTGTCGTCCGATCAGTATACTTCCACACCGCTCAAACACAATGATATACGGGACTTAATCAAAGAAGTACTTAAGGAAGAACTAAGTAATTTTGCAGCACAAATTAATCAAAATCTATCAAGAACTATCAACACTGAACTTCAATTAATTAAAGATGACATCCGAGATTTCCAAGAGTCATTCTCATATCTTAATTCGCAATACGAAGATCTACAAAAGGAACATAAATTGTTATCTGAAACCACGCAAACCTTAGTGTCGCAGAACCTAGCAATGCAAAACACTATTAAAATACTAAGTGGACGTCTGAACCAGGTAGAACAACATACTCGTGCGAGCAATATAGAGATACAGTGCGTTCCTGAGTCAAAGAATGAAAATTTAGTGTCTATAATCAAGCAATTAGGTACAGTTATTAATTGCACAATCGATGATGAAAAGATCTTGCACTGTTACAGAACTGTAAAGTCCAGATGTACGAAACAACGTCCTCGTGCAATTGTAGTGCAATTTACTAGCCCCCTGGTTCGCGATAACTTTTTTGCTGCTGTCACTAAGTATAATAAACTTCACCCTGATGATAAACTCAACTCCTCTCATCTGAAAATAGCAGGTGACAAAAAACCCATATACGTCATGGAACATCTTTCCCCTGCCAACAAAGCTCTTCATAATGCTGCGAGGCAGTTATCTAAAGAAAAGAATTTCAAGTACGTGTGGGTAAAAAATGGCAAGATTTATATACGAAGAAATGAATATTCAGACTATACCATCATTAAAGATATGAGTTGCTTGGAGAAAATTGTTTAAAATATATTTAGGTGACATTTGGCAACATCTATGTTTGTTTATGGATCTCAAATTCTTATTGTGAATCTTATTTAACATTTCCGTGGGTTTAAATCGAAAATGCATACTTATTACATTAATGTTACTAATGATAATTTTCATGTACTTAATTGTTTAGATAGAAGCAATATGTTTTAAAGAAATAAATTATTTATTGACACTAAATAAGAATACATATAAACAACAGCAATAAAAAAACATATAATTTCATAGAAATGTAAATATTTCTGGGTTACCATTGATTTTAAATGTAGTAATTCTAAGAGGTTGGCATTTTATACTGTACTATTTGCCTCACATCACGCTATATTTCCCTTGGAAATGCCTTAAAGAATTTTAGATCTATAATATTTATTGTATCTCGTAACTGTAAGTGGAATGGTAAATTTGTTTATATTTATTTATAAAAGAAAATGCGAATATATTTTGACTATTGCGTTAAAAAATCATAAATATCCTTTATGGTACGCTAAAGACAGCCAGTTAATTATGCGCATATTTAAAAAAAGTATAATATCCCAAATAATAAATGAATGTAGCAATTAAGACAAAGATTTGAAAAATTGGCCAAAAGAGAACTATGAAGTGTATTCGAAAAGAATTATTCATATGAACTCAAAATAATGTAGCTTACAAAAATCAAATGTATTACTTTAAGTGCTTAACCCACTATTATGGCTGATGGAACAGGTTTTTACTGAATGCTATCACAATAAATAACTTTAACTGTTTTCTACTTCTGTAATATATTTCGTAAATACCAAATGCCTAGTTTTTAACAATAATTCTTTAACCACTTTCATTGGTTAAGAATAAGTAGTAAGTAACAATTTAATAAAAAGATATGTAAAAATATAATTTGTTCCAAAGGCGTGGTCTTAGGTGAAATATTTCAATTTTTTATATTTCAAAGTTTCATTTGAAGTGACCTCTTCATCTCTTTTAACCATCAATGAATCCTCAATACAGGACTTTTACACCTAAAAGAACAAAATGGTACAATCTGTACAAACTGGAGGCTACTGTAAACTTTTATTTCATATTAGGAAAATTTGAAAGTTGTATATTTTTTTCTTACTAGAAATTGACACTAGTTTGCCTGTTAATTTGGTTCTACATTCTAAGATTAATTTATCATAGCACATATTTATTTAGGCACTTTTCACAGATTCAATGATAAATTTGGTTTTGTTTACTCAAACTATTGCTGAAGTACTTTAAGTAGATCTTTTAAAGTAATAAATAATATAGTGATTGACATAATGTATCAATATATAGATTCTCTAGAGAGTATTTCTACGTTGGACAAAATGTCATAGAATGTGACTTTCGTGGTAGTAGCATCCCTTTTTAATTTAGCAAAACACAAAATGTACACATTTAAAATAACGAAGAATATGCCATTTTACAGACTCATATTGTTAATGTTGACTTTGACGCCTTATATTGTTTAAATAAATAAAAACTATTCATTTTTTGCGTTTATAATTAAATATTAACTTAGTAATTTAACAAACTAAAAAACTATTAAACTAATATATACAGGATTTTAGAGTAGTTAAAACTGAATATGTATTCATGTCCTCATTATGCATGCAATTTGTCAAAAGGCAAGGCAAAGACATGAGGAAAAAATATACGACTGAATGTACTCTAGAAATAAGTAAAAACACCATACGCTGGAAAAAGTAGATATTTCTTGAAACATATTTTTAAACAAATTCTAAAGAAATTAAATTAATCTTTGCCATGAGACCGTCTAATCGAGATGTTTAATTAAACCGTTTTGAAAACCATATAAATATAAATAAAAATAAATATATATATAACCATATAGTACTCTTAGGCTACATTATGTTTGTACAATCACCACATTATTGTAATGTATATAAAATAGAAAACTATTATGTGACTAATAATATGTGCAAAGAGAGAAAAAACACAAACGTGCAATTTTATTACATTCTAAATTATTTAACATAAGAGAAATTTATGAATTCAATATTATTTTCAATATTAAATATTAAAATAATAAATAAGCGCACGAAGAAAGGAGCTATCGAAATTAGCATAAATATTTCAATTTCTCATCTATTCATTTTGATGTACCTATTGTAATTTGTGTTGTTTTAAAATAAATTTATTTAAGTTTTCATTTAATTTTTATTGATATATTTACTTTATGACATTTAGAATAATATTAAAACGAAACACAAACATAAAGTTTGTCTCGTCTCCTCCCACCAGAGACCCGACCTAGTACGAAAACGACCCCGGTCTTCTGTAATAAGGGACATTGGGTACCTCGTGGTATCTTTTTAAATGCCCATTCTTAGCCGATCAATTAATTGCGAAGTATGCCTTCTAGTAACGGCTTTTTTCTAACCCGCCTGGTTAACTAACAGTACACCCTCAAGTTAAAAATCTGCCGCTAAACACCTATAGGTGTGTTCCGACAGTTGCACTTGAGAGCAAGTCTCTCCACTAGGCTTAGCGTGTCCACCATCTTGGGTCACATCTGCATTTTTACATCAGGTGAGATTGTGGCCATCATGCTAAACGATCACAATAAAAAAGGTATATATATGATATGCATTTATAATCGTAAAAGTATTTTTTCACCATCTTACCAAAAACTTCAAAGGATACCATCTCAATTTTGTTTAATTGATGATAAATGTCAATAAATCATATGCTAATGGTTCTTAAATAGATAAATATATTGTACTCAGTCTACTGGATTCTACATTAGGAAACGATAGTAGTAGATAATGTCGAATGTCGGTGTGCACATTTTCACAATTCAGCTAAACTCCTAAAATCCGAAACGGCTTCTTTGATTTGAATTACATTTTATATGTACCTATTTTTTTTTTTATGTGGAGTATTGCATTTACTCGTCCCCTTCCACTCCGGGGGGACTGAGAGAGGTATGTGGGACTCATCAGGCGCTAATCGCCGGGAATACCCACTATAACCCAACATCCGTCTGTCGCCTTCCTGGGGTGACGCGCTCAGTACATGCAATACCGCGACAGCGACTGGCCCGGCCTGTTGGTATGCCAGGCCTCATCTGGGCAGCCTGGCACGGCATATTCGGGTGCCCGTGGGGATCTGCCTCACGGGCTCACTCCGCAGCCTCCTGTAACATAACATGTTCACAAAAGGAGGCCATACATTCCAGACCCTCTGACTGCCAAGCATGGATCTTACCACACCCGACAGCGAGAGGTCTGTCTCGACCGCCGCCTCCAGAGCGCGGCGCGGCCCGGTCCGCACAGCGCACTCAGACAAAGTGTGCTGCGCAGTATGCTCTGCAGCGCTGCACTCATGGCAGGCGGTGATTGGCTACCTTCGAGCGATCTTGTGCAGGTACCATCCGAAGCAACCATATCTGGACAGTACCTGCACAACTCGAAACGACAGGGAGCCTATGTTTTCATCAGGATGGTTTCTTTACCGAAAGCTGGATCATTGCAGGTGGATTCGAACTTACATCCATTGACACGACGTCCGTACACACTACCAACTGAACCCACATCGCATCATTAGTTATTGTTATATAAAATTTAGTGGCAATATAATATAAACTATAACCTAATTTTATTTTATCATTTACCTCCTACAAACCGTACCTTTTTACAACCGTAGTACACATGCCATGAATGTCCTTACATGCGTCAATAAAAAAATATAGTAACGACAATCATCTAATATTTTAGTCATGCATTGTACTCTGAATATTACACAACATAAGTAATTTATTTTAAAATTGGAACTCATTCACTATTATATAACATTTGACTTCAATCTCGCTTGACGTTAAGTGACGATGTGCCTTATGTTCTAGTTTATTAGTGAACCGACTCTCAAGTACAACTAATTAAATATACATATAGAGGTTTTGCATCAGTCTTCCATTTGAGGGTTATGATAATCAGGGTAGATTTCGAAAATACCCTAATGACGATATTTTATTTCAACGAACATTCAGAGTTTCAATGTATCATTCGAACATATATCAATTGACGAAACTTCTGTGGACGTTATCACTGAGCCGTCACCACTTTACTAAAAGCGAACATTTGACAATATCATTAGATGTTTTGTAACCGTGTATTCGAACGTAACAACAAACTTACGACTCATTTCGAACGTAGTCGCCGAAACATACTAAAAGGCGAATAGTAATAAAATTACAACCGATATGTAAATAATATATTTGAATAAGTAAAATACAATACAATTCACATTATATCAATATTATAACTGTACATAGACAGCGGAACGTTATATTGTTAGAAAATACCTATTATTCGCTTTATCTCTCAAATTGTAATGCTTTCTGATTTTTTCATAATTCAGTTTAAGAATAATAAAATAATAATTATTATAGGTAATTACGCACTTACACGAGTTCTAATTAAACAATAACTGGGTTAATATTAGTCATTTATCGCAATTAATGCAGAGGTGCCGTCTCACGGAGAAAGCATCCAGTGAAATTTATGATTTTCGTGGTCGTCGAACCGGCGGAATAGACGGCACATGCCACGTGAGACACTACGTGTATCAAGCCGCTTATCAGTTTCGCGTTATCATCAGATGTTGATATAGTGAACGTTACCATATATGGTGACAAAAACTGAGTCAGAACGCGATTGGTGGAAATTAAATTGTTACCGATAGTGTATGAGCGATGATAAGACGCGTATTATATAGTTTATCCTCGCGATCCGGTTCTCATTTAGCGTTGTCTGCTTGAACGAAGCGGAGTTCCAACTAGTCATTTATTTTACTTTATATTAACTGTAAGTGTTTTGTTTTTTTTATTAATTATTAATAGTTTTAATTCCATATTGCAATTTATCCTTCTTTGTTGAATTTACTTCATTTATGTTTGAAATTAAAACATAAAAGGTTATCGTTTCAGTGTTTTATAAAATGACAAATCTTGTGATATCAGATACAGAGTTATATAATAATAGTTATATAATCAGTTAGTGAAGTGATCGCTGAAGACGGTTTTAGGAATTTGTGAAACTGAGTATAATTAATTTAATGGAGATTTGTTACAAAATTATTCGAGAATTAAAATGTACTCGTGGCTCGTTTGTTGTTAGGTGACTTTTTATGGTTTATCAAGTCTGTTTCGATATTTATTTTTCTTTTAACATTTTATATCACGAGTGGTAAGAAATATATTGGAGTTTTAATTCCATTCCTGTATTGTGTCTAGCATAATTATGTAAGAATAAAACCTTGTGATATATTCTAGAACTATTCCTTTGCTAATGTTAGCGAAAATTATTTAAGGAAATAATTTTTTCATTACTTTATAGTATATACTTTATAGTATACTTTATACTAATTAAGAGATTATTAAAACGAATCATTCTGAATGTAATAAAACAATTTATTATATATATTGCAGCTTAATCCACAATGTGCGACGAGGAAGTTGCCGCGTTGGTCGTAGACAATGGCTCCGGTATGTGCAAGGCCGGTTTCGCAGGAGACGACGCTCCCCGCGCCGTGTTCCCCTCGATCGTAGGCCGACCTCGCCATCAGGGCGTCATGGTTGGTATGGGTCAGAAGGACTCTTACGTCGGTGATGAGGCACAGAGCAAGAGAGGTATCCTCACCCTCAAGTACCCCATCGAACACGGCATCGTCACCAACTGGGACGATATGGAGAAAATCTGGCACCACACCTTCTACAATGAGCTGCGTGTCGCTCCTGAGGAGCACCCCGTCTTGCTCACCGAAGCTCCCCTTAACCCCAAGGCCAACAGGTATGTTGCTATCTCAGTATTATTGCATACTGATCTAATCTCAACCTAGCAACGTCGCAGATGGCTAATGTTTATTGTTTGTGTTTCAGAGAGAAGATGACACAGATCATGTTCGAGACGTTCAACACTCCCGCGATGTACGTCGCCATCCAGGCCGTGCTCTCCCTGTACGCGTCCGGTCGTACCACCGGTATCGTGCTGGACTCCGGTGACGGTGTATCCCACACGGTACCCATCTACGAGGGTTATGCCCTACCTCACGCCATCCTGCGTCTGGACTTGGCCGGTCGCGACCTCACAGACTACCTGATGAAGATTCTCACTGAACGTGGTTACTCGTTCACCACCACCGCTGAGCGTGAAATCGTCCGCGACATCAAGGAAAAACTTTGCTATGTCGCACTTGACTTCGAGCAGGAGATGGCCACCGCCGCCTCCAGCAGCTCCCTCGAGAAGTCCTACGAACTTCCCGACGGTCAAGTCATCACAATCGGAAACGAAAGGTTCCGTTGCCCAGAGGCTCTCTTCCAGCCCTCGTTCTTGGGTATGGAAGCTAATGGCATCCACGAAACGACATACAACTCCATCATGAAGTGCGATGTTGACATCCGTAAAGACCTGTACGCCAACACAGTATTGTCCGGTGGTACCACCATGTACCCTGGTATCGCTGACCGTATGCAGAAGGAAATCACAGCCCTTGCTCCATCCACGATGAAGATCAAAATCATCGCGCCACCAGAGAGGAAATACTCTGTATGGATCGGTGGATCGATCCTCGCATCTCTCTCAACCTTCCAACAGATGTGGATCTCGAAACAGGAATACGACGAGTCTGGCCCCTCAATTGTGCACAGGAAGTGCTTCTAAGCATCAAGTAAGACTATTTCTAATTTATGATGCCCTACACCAAACTCCTGAACGGGCGGCTCAAATTACGCTTGTGATCTTGTATTTAAGTGCAGTATTTAAAATAGGATGTAAGGTATCGTAATATGCATATTACGTAAAATCGACGGAAAGTGTGGACTCCGTTTTTTGACAAATATTTTTATTTATTTATAAAATCGTTACTAACCCAATCATTTGTAATAAAACATTATTTAAATACCGGTATACATGAGACTTTTCTTACTTTCTCCCTTTCATTCTTTTAACTTATTTATTAATAAATGCGCTTGCGCACATTAATAATTAACAAGACATTATAAACAGTGACTATTTTGTTTTGGAAATACTAAAGTGTTAGATGTAATACATATTTTAATGTGACACCTATACCTTCTGTAAAATGGTAAAAAAACATGAATATGTTGCAATTTATAACGGATTAGTAAAAATAGTAGGTATATCACGAATATACCATTCTAAGAATCGTGTAGATTTGCAATGTAACTGCATCGCAGCGGTCAATGACCGTCTTAATTTTCACAGCACACTTCGCATCTATAACTTGAAGTAAAGAAATTGCTAAGTTTAGAAACACTCGAATAATATTTGGCTTCGTAAGATATCGAAGCGATGATAGCTCAGTTGCAATGAGCTTTCTATAAAGGAAAACATCGTGATTCAATCATAGCACGAAGCCTTACTATCTTTTTTCTTATGCTCTAACTGATATTACATCTTCCTATATTTTGAATATCAACAGGCAATTCCATAGGTATATTATAATGTATAAAATTACAATATACACTGCGACAAATTGTAACTTTTATCGTAAATAAAATGCAAGAAGATTTAATGTATTAGGAAACCTTGCTGGTATATTCTGATAATAACAGTAAAATTCCTTAAAATAATACTAAAATAAGTAATTCAATTATTTTAATTAGTATAACATTCACGTATAAAATAGATATCCATATATAGTAACTAACAGAATAATAATTAAATAATAAAAGGAAAATAACAGAAAAACAAACCGAGAATAACTATTCAACTGTGAAACAGGATAACTCATTGTATGAAAATAAATCTAATACCACTAATGGAATACCTATAGACTCATGGGCGAGGCTAACGACATATAAGTAAATACATTTTACAGAGTACTTAGTTGCTAACCGCACCCTGGCTTTTAAATAACTAGTTACTTTCCTTATATTGACCTTAGTAAAACTTGTTCGTCATCGTTTTCGGAATAAAATCCGTTTGTTCGTTATAACAAAACTAAGATAAATAGTTTGATCGATATATCAGAGAATAAAAAAAAAACCTTCATGGTAAATGTCGTTAGTGACTCATGACTATGTCATTTTGATACCTAGAATAAGATGCCTCGGTTAATAATGCTAAGTCGTTTGACGACATAATATAGAGAATTTAAAATCAAATATTGAGGAAAAGGATGCAACGTTTAGCGCCTGCGTTTAATTATGAAAAATTAAAATAAACAAATCTTACATTATATGTTAATGCATTATTACTAGGTGATTATTACAATCATAATTAAATCCTTCGTTATCCAGTTTTTGTTTATTTAATGAGGACTTAGTCGCCATCGGGACTATATCGCCATGTAACAAACAATTACAGAGATACATTAATAAATATATTGAACAATGTTTCAAATTAATTTTATATAATTCTTTAGCAATTTTGGAAACAGGGTCAGATAACAAAGATTTATATTATCCAACCATGGAACGAATCAGAAGCACTGATGCCATATCATAAACATACGTTCGCTTCGAAATCTTCGAATCGTCCGTAACTCTGGCAAAGTGGAGACGGCATTTTACGCATCATATAGGCGAACTTATTTGATAGTTATCCGTTTGCGAAAATATACTCTGGTACTAACGATAACAGTTTGAATATATTTTTAAAATTAATATGAGGTCAACTCGAGGAAGGATCAAGGTTTTATTACGCCTTCTTATGGGCGTTAAGTCTTTTTTTACAGAAAGGTGGAAGATAACACGGCAAAGTTATTAAAGCCATATGCACCGGGAAAACCTAAAATATACGAATATATACATTTAGTATGATTTATTTTATTCATGCGAAGCCACTGGATAGGATATTCTATTTTTACTAAAATACAGACTAACCCAAGTGAATATTAACCGCCCAGACAGCTTTGTTGTCACCAGATTATGAGAAGGATTCGACTCTAAAGGATAAGGGATTAAACAATATATGTATAATAGTTCAAACCGTTGGTATGAATTCTACACACACACAATCATAAGGCAAATAAAGTCTTATAATCCTTATCAGATCTAATATGAAAGATTGTATGAATAATTCGATTTGTGATAAAGATCCATTATACCGGCAATAGCTCAAACCTAGATTCGATTACTTTGACATCCTTGCGGCGGTTGCCATATTTTCGGTTTATTGTTATCTGTGCTCGCGACAAACCTCGATGAAGCCTTCAAGGCACCACTTACCAACCGTGTCAGTAATTTCGAATAAAACTATAATCAATAAATAAAGTAAAAGAAACTTTATAAATGACGAATGTCCGTGTTTTATACAATGACATGAAAAGCTGAGTGAATTTCGAATCGTAAATGGAGATAAAATACTTTTAATTATATAATACTGTATTATTTATATTGAATGTTGATTTCACCAACAACAGTTTCATTTATGCATAGATTTCCATGCGTTAAATCGTATAGAAAATATATAATTTACATATTATTTATCGATAAATAAATACACGTTTGATTAAAATTACTAATTTCTCACTCGGTTTTCTTTTCTTTTTCATTTACTTAATGCTGGTTATCCTGTTATGTAAAGCATTTTAAATAATACTAATGTTTGAAATTCGACCATATTCGTTATTGATAATTTGAATAAAGTATGTATCCATTAGCATGTCCACCATCTCGGGACACATCATCATATAACATCAGGTGAGATTATGGCCACAACTCTCACTCTATAAAGTATTACATAAATGTATGAATTTACATTATTTCAATATATTTTCAATATTTACATTATTTTATTTTAGAAAAACAGTAAAGCCAATCAATAGCTACTAAATAAAAGGAAAATCGGTTGAGAAACAGAGGAGGAAAAGGTATTATGTTTTGTTTAGTCTATTTATATACGAACGTCTGTTCCACGCAAACAACTTGGTTGGATCAATGTACAATTTAAAAGCTCATTATGGTAAAACTGACTAGACCAACATTTATTAATTTTTAATGAATTAAAAATTACAGTATCCTCTCATACTTGTCTGTAAAAAGCGTTACTATTTCATATTTATTTTTATATATATAAATCTTGTATAAGTCTGTTAGTGATCATCTAAATTCAGATCGAGTTGAATGATAAAAGTAAAATTTATGTAATATATTTATTTTATTGGGACGATTATTATAGCTATGCTAGAGCATGGTAGAGTAATTAACTACCGAGAGAGGCCAAACGCCATCTTTCTGGTCAAGTCATTATATATTCATTTCAGTAATCCTTCTCATCTTAAACGGCTTGACCGATTTTATAATTACTTATTTTATGTACTTATATTATGGACACATGAATACTTCTTAGGTATAATTGAGCTCAGTGGGTAGCCACCGTATTAACCGCTGAAAGTTCTTTAGTTCGTATATGTCCAGTTACTAATGATGATTTTTTGTTAGTTTATAGGTTTAGCGTTATGGCCACAATCTCACCTGATAAGAAGTGAGGATGCGACCCAAAATGGTGGTCACTCTAAGAATAGTGTAGAGACTGGCTCTCGAATGTAACTGCCGGAACACACATATAGATATTTAGCAACAGACTTTCAATTTTAGAGCAGTAGGTAGCCTTGCGAGCATCAGATATAACGCTGCCACTATGCTATGGCGTCATCAAGATGTTTTTCTTCACCGAAGGCTCGAGCTCATTGCAGGGATTCGAACTCACACACTAGTAACTATATATAAAGCTATATCAATAAAATCTATCTATTTGCAATAAATACTAGCATTGAAAAAAAACTAATTTAAACGGATTTTATCGCGGTTATTTATGTTTATATATTTATTTGTATAAGTTTATGTTATATGAACTTTTCTGGACAACCTACACCTTAGTCTGCCCCGTGATGACGAAGCCTGAAAAGCTTTCGAAACGTCGGGATCAAAATTAATAAATAACCGCGATAAAATCCGTTAAAATTTGTTTTATTTCAATGAATAATATTCGCATAAACATAAGAAATCATTAGAAACACTAGCATTATTCGAATAACCTCAAAAATCGGTTAACACGTCAGAGGAAGCCACGCTTCGGAATGTGAAACGAACCCATTATCTACTGGGTTACAACTGCAGCCACCACGGCGCGGCGTCTATGCTGACCTAGTACAATATTTAGCTACAAACAAATATAACTTTACTATAATTAGACCGGGAACACCCACATCGGCTCTCGCAGGTCTGCGGAACGTCTGCTCCGTGAGTGAATGCATCTATTTCTGGACCGTCCAAAGTTTGTGCGCATACTGTTTTGATGTGATTATTGATCTGCAGCGGCAACGTGTTCGCAGCTGTGATACGAAAGTTTCAGATGAGTTTTATACAACCCTACCCCTTTTAGTTAAAGTGGCAAAACACACATAGCGTACCATATAGAGAGGACAGTCTAAACTTACAGAATTTCTATTGCTACGTAGAATACTCTTTCCGTCTATTATGGTATTTACTTTTTTAAATATATCATTTTTAATGATTCTCATGTTCTAATGATTTTATAAAATATTTGATAATTCGTGTAAAATAAATAAAATTATTATAGGGAATATACTTATCTGAATATTGTTCTAGAAACTAGATGATTGCTCAGTTAGTAGTGTGTAGGAACCGCGCGTTAATGGACGTGAGTTCGGACCTCTGTAATGAGTCTGAGCTTTTATATACATATTCTATTGTAGTTTTAATATAGCGTAATATATTAGTACAAAATATCCGACTAACAATCAATTGCTATTGGATGATTTGAAAATCATGTCATTATGACGGTAAACTCAATAGTACTTGTCGAACTTTCGAGATATATTTCTTATGAATCCGCAAGAAGTAAATATGCAAAATCACTGATTTTAGTTGGTTTAAAATTACTTGCCGTTCATCACTTAAAGAAGTGAAAGGTTCCGATATTTTTTTACTTATTTGATGACGACGGACGTGTGTTTATAGACAACTTTGTCACAGTCACGTTGATAGAATATATTATTAATCTTGTGGGTAAAAGTTTAACCAGCACTTTTAACGTGATGATAGTTGTATTAGAACGGACTGCAACGTTATTTTTTTTTGACAAGTCGAAATGCATGTTTAACTAAAAATCACACCTCGACTTACGTGAATTCGATTTAGGAGGTTATCATTCGAGCCAACTATCGTGAATGTTCAAGGGATTACAGTGTACATATATCGAGGTATACGTATATGTATTTAGTTGATCATAATATCTACTGAGGGTGTCTATCTATATACGCGTCCCTTCTATCAAGCCAACCCGCTAGTAGCAGCGAGGGTCAAGGGCGCGACGCGACGGGAGCTGGATCGATACCTTCACCTCCCTTTGCCCTACCCGACGCCCCGCCATGCGAGCGTCCGGTCCGCGTCTAGTCTGCCCGACTAGACGAACATGCGGTTTTGGATAAATTCAACTAAGCGTATTTATTTTTATTTCGTTTTCAATAAATTCATTCCAAATTTAATTTAATGGCGAAATTCAATTTGTCTGCTGTCTTTATTTATTCAAATATATATATATATATATTGTATATATATTTATTTTTAAAAGTTAATGTTGTAGTTTCACCGAGTATATTTGTTTTTGATGTAAAATGTCTTCTGAATATAAAACTGTAAGGAAGTATTTTTTATAAATACTTTGTGATATTTATCTATTTACTTTTTAGTCCAACCTAATAGAAAACAACGAGCCGTGTCGTTCTGCTGCTAAATAATCAGTTGTTTAAAAAAAAGCAAAAGGCGAAAAGATACTATTATAGGTTTAGATAGTGTATCATTTTGATGTTTTATATTGTATTTTATATCTATATAGGAAGTTAGATTGAGCAGTTAAAAATAGTACAATCAAATTTATATTACAAAAACTAATTAATTATTATAAAGATAGTATAAATAAAGTAGATAAAAGTATCTGTCTACGATAATATTAACATGTATATAATTATGTAGGTAAGCATAAAAAGGTTATTTTAAAAACGATTAAATTATGCTATAAACTTAAAATCCACCTTAAGTTATGTGATAATTGTCAATTTTTTATTTATATCTCAAACAACGCCATATATGGAATAATTATATAATCTGTACTATAAAAAGTTATATTAAACATTTTAACCCACAGTTAAGACCAAGTGGTGCCGTTTTTATATTTATTTCAAAGCAATAATATTTATATCGTTTTTAATCTACAGAGATATATTGTCTATATTTATATAATACTAGTGGTTGCTCAGTGGTCGAGATTCGACCACAATTAAAAAAAATATTCACATTCTGCACTCCTTCTCTATATAAACTATAAGTGATCGAAATTTTATACTCCTACGTCCGCGCAATTTTCGTAAAAAGGGGTATATATATATTACTTCTTTAACTTCAGTAAAAATACAGGTTAAAAAGCAATGGGTAATATTTATAATAGATTATAATCCATTAGCCATGTTTATAATATATTATAATATTATCCATTACTTTTTAACCTGTATTTTTACTGAAGTTAAAGAAGTAATCATTTATTTAAAACGATTTATTGATCCCTTTCGCTTAATTAGGAAAGAGGTACGATGACATTTGTATACATTTTGAATTTTACCTTGAAAATGATAGTATTATCCGCAGGTGGAGCCACTAGTAAATGTAGTTTATAATACAGTTAATGACTTCATCCAGGAATTGTACATAGAAATTTACCGAAGATTCAACATTGAATGACTTATATATACCAAAAAGTAAAGACAGGGAGAAACTTTTTTACGATAAATGAAAATATATTGCTATTAAGATGGTTTGACCACTAGATATCCCACACCCCTTTAGATTCATGCCTGATAGAATTTATTACTTTTGGCATCCAGTTTAAACGACTACAGGTTCAAAAAAATAATTAAAAAGAAAATTTGTCCCCTTACGTACTTTGACAAAAACAGCCATATTTATTTCGAATTGCACAGGATTTTCTAGTTGGACGAAAATGTACCATATAGTTGGGTTTTAGAAGTTAATGTAACTGTCATTTAGAATTAATGTGTCCATATGGTATTTAAAAAGGGGCTAGTTATTTTTAGCAACTAGGTCAGTTTGCATCAGAACATAGGCAAGCGATGCGATCATACGTGCAATGTTATCATTAACAATAATTTCTATCCTAGATACGCTGAGTTATACTCGAGTTTATACTCTTATACAGTTAGAAACAAATTAAATATTTTTGTATATATTTAAAACCACGCTCTGTTTGCTTTCTTCCGAGCGCGAACAGTTTTATTTAAAGTTTATATTATATATACAATTATTTATTTATACTATACTAATAGCTGGGTTTGAATGTCTTTTTGTATTTCACACCCCTATTGTTGAGGATTTTTTATAGGGTACTATTGACTGTGTCTGCTACTTCGTTTGGGTGTTATCTAATCTAAAAGTTATCTAATAGATATTGCCCGTTTCTGTAACTGTTTTCAATACAGCTTTGCCCCTAATTATGATCGCATGATGTTAGATAACATAAATCCTTTCTCAATTATTACTTATAAAATATAGATGTAACATGTTAGGTACAACGTGCCTACAGAATGCATTAATGATGTAATAAAAAAGAATCATTTAATCGAATCGGTGTTTCTTAAGTTATGAACATACTAACAAACAGACATAGACGGAGTGACGTAGGCTTTTATTATACGTAGGTAAGTATGGAAGATTGACATTCAAATTTTATATTCGAACGAGGTAACTAATCAACATAGTACGTAAATAAAATATATTAATTTGTAGTCATTAGTGTGCGAGTCTATATGTAAATTATGACCGTTTAGACAAGGAATCACCTTGAAACTTCCGTCAAGATTTACTATGTTTTGATCCAACCCATACGTTTTAACTCGAACGTCACTTTTCGATTTTGTCAACGTTTGACTAAACACGGTGATGCGTCACCGTCTTAATAATGCTGTCCATTAGTATTCCACAATCGCTTCGTTTCACAGTACAATTGTCTTACGCATTTGTAATTCTACACGTCGTCTGCCAGTTTCCTTCGTTGACTCATTTCTCATAACCTTTTGTGGTTATAAAATTACTTTTTCTATAAATCTTCTAACATATATCCTGTGTATATATTCAAGGAATCGATTGTTTTATGCTTATTTATTTTCTATTGTCTTACAGTTTAATCCTTTTTTAATATATATATATAAATATTATAAGGCTTAAAGTTTTTTCTTTTTTTGAACGAACAAATCTTAGGAACTACAGATCGGATTTCAGAAATTCTTTTTGTATTAAATAGAGGAATCATTGAGGAAGATTTTAGACTATTTAACATCACGCTACCAACGATTGGAGCAAAGCTGTATTGAAAAAAGTTACAAAAAAGGGGAAAAGTTATTCGGTAATTTTTTGTTCTACGCAAACGAAATCGCGGGCATAGTTAGAATACAATATAAGTAAATACAGGTCCTCTGACGGGTCCAATACAATTCGAAGTTTGGATTCGTCTCGCATTAATACCTTACACTAAGATAATATTCAGACAGTTTAGTTAGTAACGTAATCCATTAGAAACAAAAATGGTCGACAGGCTGGTTATATATATTATTCAAAACTATTGAAATTAGTTATTACCAATTATGAAAGACTAGATATGTCTGTGACTGCGTTCGCGTAAAACTAAAATTTTATTTAATGATTTATTTGTTTTTGTAATTTTTTTCAATACACGCTTAGTAGCGTGTAGCGTGTAGTAGCGCTAAGTAGCGTGATGTCAAATAGCCTAAAGCCTTCCTTAATAATTGCACTATTAAATGCAAAAATAATTTTTGAAATCTGATTCGTGGTTTCTAAGATCAATGTGTTCAAATAAACTTTTCCGATTTATATTAATGTATATACACATTTTACTTAGTAGGTAATCACTGGGGTAATATGGTCAATTGTGACCGAACCCCAAGTATCAAAAGAGAAAAATATATATTACCAACTATAATATGTGTATGTATAACTATGTATGTGTTAGTAACATATGAATCACAAAATGATAACGGTACCTACTTTTAGGTATGCAGTTTACACAAGTGATATTGTTATGTTTAGACAAATGGTCAGAACTTACTATATTGTTATTTTAATATCAAGTAAGGACGTTATATTTAATTGTTTTATAGAAGATTTCCTTTTTATTATCTTATATTTTAAATAAAGAATAATATATTTTTGACGAATAAATAGTTTAGTGCTATTTATGTTGTATAAAAGTGAACTTAATGCCATAGGGTACTCTAAAAAGAAACGTAAAAATATTTAAAATAATAATGATAAAGTCTTTATTTAACAGAAATTAATATTACAAGGCATACAAATAATTTGTTCATCCCCGCACTAGGAAATAAATCCTATGTCGTGAGTAATAGACCAAAACCAAATTACATAATTTATATCTTATTAGTGCTGTAGTGAGACGATTAGAAAAAAATTAAAGAAAATAGTAGATAACAATAAATAAATAAAATAAAACGTAAAAAAATTATTGTGGACAGTGCTAATAAAATAATTACAAAAAAGAACTAATATTAAAATAATGAAAAGATATGAAAAGATTCCTTGTATATCACAATGTATGGCCACGCTTATCTATAATGGATCAACAGATTTAAATGAAGATGTGTCAATGAAAATGCTTGGTCCAGGCTGAGAGATAGTTTTTACCACGACAAGTGACACTATCTCTGAACGGGTTACGTAACGCTCTGGTCAAGATATTGACTACTAACATATAAAGTATAAAGAACAACCTAAACACACAATAATACATATTGAACACAGTCAAACATCATTCATTTCTTCGTGAATTTTTTATTTTTTATTCGACCATGAAATATAGTACAACTGGCTGGTTAATACATATTTTTTTAAATATTACTCATACACGGTGATTTACGAAGAGACAAGACATTGACTCAGCGTCGTAGTACGCATGCGCGAGTCACGGGTGACTCACCCGGTCCGGTCATAATGTACCGGCCGCTGCACTACCGGTATCGGCGTACTGCTAACCGGAACATATAAACTCGATTATCTTCGTATTTGTCATAATAATCGTATGTAATATGCGGTTCAAAAGTGACTGTACTGGTACAGTTTTACTTATTAATATATTATTATACTAGCTGACTTGACAGACCTTGTTCAGCCTTTCCGAGTAGACAATCACATCGACTACAGCGGCATCTATCGTGTTATGATCATTTATCGAGATAAAAAGTATCCTATCTTTCAAGTTTATCAAACTGTACACAGTGTTAAAAATTTGATTAAAATCGGCTTAATAGTTTAGGAGTTCATCGCGGGCAAACAACGTGACATGATTTTTTTATATTTAAAGATTATCAAGGAATGTGCTTAGGGGTTGATAAGTTAGAAAGAAATATTACTGTATACTACTGGATACTATAATATCTTAATATACAAAATAATAATCACACATTAAATCGATGATAGCACAATTGATTGTGTGTACGCACACCACGTCAAGGGACGTGCGTTGACGTGAGGAAACTATAGCATGGTGGTAGGACTTGTTCTAACGCTCACCTAAATCAAGTTGAAAATCTGCTGCCAAATACTGTATGTGTATCCCGGCAGTTGCTTTATAAAGCCAGTCCCTTCACTAGGGTTACCTTATCCACCAGCATCGGCAACATCGTCACTTAGACTTAGGATCGTCACGTAACATCAGATGAGACTGTGGCCATAAAGCCATAACCTTAAGTATAAGAAAAAATGTTATTAATTATCCAACAAAAGCCCCGAACTCAGCTACTTGCTATACTATAATCCTACGGTTCATACTGCAGCGCTTGTTTTGCATGGACAGGAATGTACACGTATAATGTGAACCCAGCTCCCGGTATTTGGTACGTCGGATAAAAATTTTGTATGTAGTTCTGGTAGTTCTCATCTTAAATTTAGAATCTTATTAAATATAATTTTTTTATATACTATAATGACATTATAATTATAATAATTATATTACATTATATAATAATTAAATAGAAATTAGAGTCTTAAAATTCTTATCTATATATATAAAAATGAGTTGCCGAAATGCATGCACGCGCATAACTTCTGAATGACTGCACCAAATTGGATAATTCTTTTTTTATTGTGTTCGTTATTGTCAGGACAAGAGTTGTTTGAAATATGAAATATGAAAAATGAAAACATCGAACAATTTTTTTAAATTTTAAATAATGATTAGTGAGTTATAGAATGGGAAAGAAGACTGAGAAATTTATATATATAATAGGTTCAATTATAGGTGATACGAAGTTCACAGAGTCAGCTAGTTTACAATAATAGAAGATACAGCAGGTGTTGTTCTCATGCTAGAAGCACTGCAAAGTAATACCTGGTCTCGGGCTATAAGGGGAGAATACACCAGCATATTGCGAAAAATGTACTTTTTCCTATTTTAAGCAAAAAATAGAAGTTACTTTTTTATCATAGTTAAAATTCATTTACCATTCACTGCCCTGTGCATACTGGACAGGCTTATTTGGGATTCAATAGGAACCTGCGAACCAGCAATACCCACGGTGACTATACATTGCTTCTTGCCAGAGTCCAGGTACCGCTTTTACATTGCTTCTAGTTCCTGAGGAAGAACATGACATTTTATTGCGTTCTGGGATTACATAGAAACCTCAATAAAAAAGTACAAATACGTCCTAATTACTATGGTGATCTATCAAATGGTGTTAAGGGTAGCAATTGTAATGTTAATATATACAGAAGGCCTTTATTATAAGTGTCAAGAAATATAATTAATAATGGTTTACATCATGTAAATATGCGGATCGTAATACTCAGTGTTGTGTGTAGGTGGATCATGAAAAAAGAACGCCTTGATTCTATTCCATTCATGGACTGCTTATTATCTTCAAACAGAAAATCTCGTGTCCCAATGTTCGTCCATATTTATCGCGGAAATCGATAAACAAAATGCAATGATTTTTGGTCCAACTTAAGAGATATGGTCGTATTTATGATTATGTAAGGTTTCTTATCGGTTGCCTGACAGCATCCACCATGTCAATTGTTTGGAATTCACGAATCATTATTTTGAGTTTAATTGTTTTTGTGTTTGTTAATTATGTTTATAAAGCCTTTCTTAGTTGACACAGGCGAAGTTGCCTACTTAGACAGATGCTATATTGAAAATAAAAATATTTTTTATATACAGGTATTTTTTCTATGGACCTTTAAACAATGATCTTATGAAAAATATAATATTCAAGCTAAATTTTCTATGCAAAGTTTAGTTTGTTGTTTAGATATTCGTATTAAAAGCGAGCGAACGTACGAGGGTGGAAACCCAATCTATAGAATCTAAGATATTTTCAGTACATACGTAACTAGTCATTTATCGACGCGACGTGTTATTAAACTAAAAGAGAAAGTTTATTATATGTGTGAATTATAATATCGAAGTTATAAATGATAATAAAGGAAGTCGGATGGTTCCGTTTCTCTTAGAAATCAATTAGAGTTGTCGAACGTTATATTTGTTTTATCTACATAAGACAGATATATGTATACAACAAATGATTGTTTGGTTTGTGTGTACTTTGTCCCCGTTAATTCTATATTTATATAGCCCCAGCGACTCAAAGCTTTATTGCTAATATTAGCCATAGTAGCTAGCAGTGGTGTATATACTAGTAGGCAGGAGATTAGGGCGGTAGATTTTAAAGGCGGCAAATTTGGGATATTTTTATTTTGTTTTTAGAAACTGAAATGATTCATAAATATATCGAAATTTTGCCAAAAAATATGTTTCACCACTTAGAATCTAACCTCTTATATCGACTTTTTTTCTATAATTTACTTAGTCCTATGTGGAATCTAATTTTAGAGGTAGGTAGGGTCGGTACAATTTGAACAGTCTACGAGCGGCAAAAGTGTGAATCCGCCACTGGTAGCAAGTGATCGTCAGTCTAGGTGTTATCAAATAAAAAACTTACATATGTGTTATTTAACCATACTAACTTTATATGGTGGATGAAAAGCATTATACAGATAATAATATATACTTATTTTGTATTATATTTACATATTTAAAAATGAATAAATCTAACAGTTACAATAAGACTGTTACAAAATTATAAGTGTTCTAACAATTAGTAGATGCCGATTCGCATTTTATACCAATAGCTAAAGGATATACATACTACGAAAAGAGTAAAAGAAGATCTCATGTATTGGGATCTGTATACATCATTAAATAGCTGAAAGGTATCATAACATTTTTAAGAACGGCAAATTCCTTTATGGATCTTTTCGCGCTTCGAGAACAAAGAGGTGTACGCAAGACTCCACTAATGATTACCAGTAACATACACTTAAACCCCAACTATGACTATACACCTTACATGTGTTCAGCATGAATTTTATGTAAGTAAATCCACAACGTAGAAATTTGTAAAAGGGTTCAAACTGTGCCCCTTGTTACACTTTTTTATATGGTAGAACGGCACTGGCACCATTGTTCCCGATGATAAGCGCAGTGTAATCCAAAACTTATTATCAAAAGATCAGCGATCCATCGACAGTCACCATCATGTCGGCCTGCTCCAGGCAACTGGCTATACACTGCCTGATCCCGTAACGCGACAAAACAAAGCATGTTACTGAGACAGGTTCATCACGTTGTGTATGGTGGTCTTGACCTAATCAGGTACAGATCTTTTTTTTTTTTGTTGGCGGGGTGAAATAATACCTTATGCGTAATTTCTTCTTACAAGGCATAAACGCACAAACTGGACTTGGTGCAAACCGTCTCATTCACCGTCAAATACTCTTAAAAACCATTTTAGCGATATTTAAACTTTCGTGTTGACAGATAACATGTAAAATGGAGATGGGCAGGTCATTTGGTTAAGAGTAAAAAGGACAAACGGTTAAAAAATATAGTACAGCGGTATCCACGACATAACAAAAAAAAAGGGAGACAGCGCCAAAAATGGGAGGAGAATATTAAAAGTATAGCAGTAACGATTTGGAGAAGACAAGGAAAGAACGGCGCAGTGTGGCAAAGGGGAAATGAGGCAAGTTAGGGCAAAGTAGGGCAGATCTGAGCTGGAAAGCAAAACAATCTTCGCGTACCAAACAAGTAATATAAAATATATTTATTTATCTTAAAGTTTAACTAAGTACTAAGAATAGTTAAATTAAGGGTATTATTAATATTGATAGCTTTCACACTTCAAGACGCACAGACTCATACCGCTCCATAGATGACACGACTCGCTTCTCCTTTTTAATGTTGCACTATTTAGTACCATGTGTGTATATAATCTTGGCCTTGATGCATCGTTGACTTGTTGTCAAGGAGATAATAATGCTTAGAATTTGAAAGGCGGTGGAGAATCCGTTCCGATTCGGTCTGATTAAGAATAGACAATAACCTCCCATCTGAAAATCATTCTCCAAATACATCTTATTTAAAACCGACCAGCAGTTTATTAGGTATTCTAAACGTATGAGAAAGCAGTCAAATTAATTATACTTATATAAATTTTACATAGATTTTTTTATTAATGATGAATCTACCAAATCATTTATAATTAAAATTATGTACGTAATCCGTCGTTAATATTAGTCTATCACATTTAAATAAATTTACATCTTCATTCGTAACATAGTAATAGAAAGATTGCAAAAATATAATCATTCATAGCAATTATAGCCCTGTTTGTTTTACTATTTGAGCAACATAATAGATACAGTTTATTCCATTCTTAAAATTGCGCTATTAATCTAAGATTCCAGTGTATTTTTTCTAAATTAGCAAAATATATCATTACAGATGAACTCTAATTTCAAAAAGTTTTCATATTTATTTGATGTGTACCTATTTGCATATGTGTACTTATAACCTTTGTTGACCATTTGAGGATATCGCTGTAAATATAGCAAAAAACTGTATATATTTTTTATTCATGACACTAAAGCTATGGAAAAACAGCAAAAAGTGGTAAAAAAATTGGTAGAAGGATACTGAACCTTTTTTAGGTCTTTACGTACTTAATTATTAGTTGAGATTTTACTTAAGGTGTGCAATCTAGGGACGAGAGCTTTTATTGACCTGTAGAAAATACAATAACATAAGATGTAAAGTATATTTTGCGTGATATGTATTTTAGCATAGAAGTAAAAACCACAGAGTTACATTGTTTAAAGTTAGATTCTATCACTGTATATTTATAATTTATTAGCAATACCATAAACAAAGTTTCACATAAGGTCATTTGAATTGCAAATCAAGTGTAATATGTAACCAAACAAGTAGGTATCATATCAGCGACCTGCTGGTTTGATAGTAAGATCTTAATAGTATTGCAATACGCGTAAAAATGCACTTGCACATAGTTTCGCCATTTCACTGTAAAAACTTTTTCTAATGTGTTGTATTTTTGTTTACAGTCATTTGCACTTTTGTATTAGCTCGTGAAATTGCCACTGTAATTGTATTCAATAATACCATTATAATTCATTCGTAAAAAAAAGGAATTGTCAAAGCATAAGTGTGTAGGTATATCAACGATCACCGTCGTTATGTTTGGATACTCCATATAAACTTGGTATATCACGAATACACTAGATTTGTGATAATTTTATCATCATTTATTTTTAAGGTTTCAAAGTACACAATTCTTTGAATAATTATACTGCATAATCTGGGAGTCAAGTTTTTATAATAAGAATCACCTTATAGAGGGACAATACAACTTGTTCGAGATGATTTGTCACATAGAGACGATATTGAATGAAATCGTTTTGTTGCGTACACACAAAGACATTTTTCTTTATTTGTTTGTGTGCGCCATGTTAGTACGACGACCGTTGTTACTTGCACCAATCAGAAGCCAGAATTTTACTGATGCCCATATATGGTAAGGCCATCGGTTGCGCTTAGTGGGGAGAATGGGCGAGTCCATATTTTTGCAATATTTATAATATTCTAAATTTAAGTTATTCAATGTGGCTTGACATCTGTCCATGTTTTTTGTCAACAAATGCAGTTTGTATAGTGGATTTGAAGTAGCTGATACAAGTGATATTTATAATTATTTGACACATACAGGGGTCTATTGGGCGAGTCTATTCTGTTCCGCAGCGCCGGCGTACCGCGACCCGCGTGTTCTAGTGAAGCAAATCGACCTCCACGAGCGAGCGATCAACAGAAAGAAACCGGCCGGCTTACATTTCCCACGGTTTGTGATCGCTGCGGATATTGTTAATTTTCACGTTATCTAAATTACTTACCGGTAAGTTTTATTTATTATGATTTAATTTTAACACTTTAAAATGTCTATATTTCATTATTTTAGTCATAATTATTATTTCTGTCTTACAAGGACTTGCGCAGTTCTATTTTTACCTGTAGTTTTCTAACTCTATTCCCGTTTCGAAGCCTGCATGCGTCATGTCATATTAAACATCAATAATATGGACATCAAACGTAACTGTACTACTGCATTTTTGGCATTATGCCAATACGTGGACTTTCGATATCTTTCATTTTAAAGTACAGTAGCGTACGTATGTTATAAAACTTATTTCGTTGCGTGCCAAGTATCCCAATGTGAGGTCTCTAGAAAATGTCTGCGTTATCAAGCTTCGGACTATCAACCGCGGGGGGTGCTCGGCCGCCGCCGAGGGACGCGGGGTTGACGCGCAGACTCCCTGCAGCGGAATACCATATATGGCCACGAAACTTCATGTATTGTGTCGTACTGTCTGATTGGTTGAGCTGCTGCGGCGGAGGGACAGGGGCGCCCCGATAACCAGTCTCATTTATATAGTCTCGCTGCTGCAAAAGCCGACATTCCACGAAGTGAGCTCGAGTTGTAGCGTTGTGCAGCATTACCGAGGCTGTACAATAGCAAGTTAATTTATTTATTTAATAGGACTATTTAATTAAAAGTAAGTTGATAGAATTGTGTTTTTTATATAAATAGGTCTGTGATATTTAGTGATGGAGTGGCGTGAGGTTATTATAGTGCGGTATCAGATTAGTGAGTGCGGTCAGTGACACGGCGCGATGATAGGGTTGGGCCGCGTGACATGCCGGTCCGGGACACCGGGAATGCAGCTTGCGGTAGGGCGTGGCTGGACTAAAAGGCCTATATGGGGTCCGAGATATCAATTTAAAACATTTAACGTTATTTTTAGAAAGATTTAACGTTATTTTTAGAAAGTTTCTCATCTCATGATCGACTTTCTCGTTCGGTAAAGGAGGTCCGATTCTGCGAAATGTGCTCGTGCCGCGTCAATTGCCACGTTAACTCTGTCACATCTTGTTAGACCTAACCTTATTTGGTTCTCATTTGCGAACGTCGCCCACTTCGCTCTAGGTTGAAACGGTTGTGTGGGCTTTCTACCCACTTGTATCCCTTTATGGTAGTATGTACAATTAGGGCTGTTACTAAATTCTTCCAATTATAGTCCAGTTTATGTATATTTTTCATTATCTTTACAGACTAATTCACAATGTGCGACGAGGAAGTTGCCGCGTTGGTCGTAGACAATGGCTCCGGTATGTGCAAGGCCGGTTTCGCAGGAGACGACGCACCCCGCGCCGTGTTCCCCTCGATCGTAGGCCGACCTCGCCATCAGGGCGTCATGGTTGGTATGGGTCAGAAGGACTCCTACGTCGGTGATGAAGCACAGAGCAAGAGAGGTATCCTCACCCTCAAGTACCCCATCGAACACGGCATCGTCACCAACTGGGACGATATGGAGAAGATCTGGCACCACACCTTCTACAATGAGCTGCGTGTCGCTCCTGAGGAGCACCCCGTCTTGCTCACCGAAGCTCCCCTCAACCCCAAGGCCAACAGGTATGTTGCTATTTCAGTGTTATTACATACTGATCTAATCTCAACCTAGCAACGTCGCAGATGGCTAATGTTTATTGTTTGTGTTTCAGAGAGAAGATGACACAGATCATGTTCGAGACGTTCAACACTCCCGCCATGTACGTCGCCATCCAGGCCGTGCTCTCCCTGTACGCGTCCGGTCGTACCACCGGTATCGTGCTGGACTCCGGTGACGGTGTCTCCCACACGGTACCCATCTACGAGGGTTATGCCCTACCTCACGCCATCCTGCGTCTGGACTTGGCCGGTCGCGACCTCACAGACTACCTGATGAAGATTCTCACAGAACGTGGTTACTCGTTCACCACCACCGCTGAGCGTGAAATCGTCCGCGACATCAAGGAAAAACTTTGCTATGTCGCGCTTGACTTCGAGCAGGAGATGGCCACCGCCGCCTCCAGCAGCTCACTCGAGAAGTCCTACGAACTTCCCGACGGTCAAGTCATCACAATCGGAAACGAAAGGTTCCGTTGCCCAGAGGCTCTCTTCCAGCCCTCGTTCTTGGGTATGGAAGCTTGTGGTATCCACGAGACTACATACAACTCCATCATGAAGTGCGACGTTGACATCCGTAAGGACTTGTACGCCAACACAGTATTGTCCGGTGGTACCACCATGTACCCTGGTATTGCCGACCGTATGCAGAAGGAAATCACTGCTCTCGCTCCATCTACGATGAAGATCAAAATCATTGCGCCACCAGAGAGGAAGTACTCTGTATGGATCGGTGGATCGATCCTCGCGTCCCTCTCTACCTTCCAGCAGATGTGGATCTCGAAACAGGAGTATGACGAGTCTGGCCCCTCAATCGTGCACAGGAAGTGCTTCTAAGCGCTGTGCGCACCGCTGCCTCCAAGCAGCCCGCGGTCCGGTCGGCCGCGCGACCGGCTGCTCAACTCAGGCTTTGTAATCTCAATTACTTTAATTGTACGTAAGATATTATTGTAATTAAATCGTTAATAGTGAGGGCGGGAGTGAGCGCGGCGCCGCGGGTGCGCCTCGACCGCCGGCCTCGGTACTGCACTCGCCAAAGGATTTTTTGTAATCTCATGAATGATGATTGTATGTGCTGAAACTGATAAGACTACTTTCTTACTAGGTCATTTATAAATTATAAAAAATAATGAAAATACAAAAAAAAACTCAAATTTATACATGTCTTTCTTTTTAACCCTACAATTCATTCACTTGCTCATTCGTTGTTCGAGCTCAATGACCGACATTGACCTACGTACAGAAATAGATATGCACGCGCTCGGGGAGGGTATGCATTGCCAGAAATAACTGATCAATGCGTGTGAGTACGTGTTCACTCCAGAATGCATTTATTGTACACAAGCGAAATTATTGTTTTTACCAAAATAAAACATTTGAGCTTGCTAATATTTGTTTCTTTCCGACCCTAAATTAACTGAAAACTTCTTGAAACAATTGTATGCAACAAAGTCCAAAAACAATCATGTAGAAAAATAATGGGATTCGAATGATGAATTTTTCGATCACCTAAATGTTAGTTTGTCGAAACTGCCTCATTTTTAAATGACGGTGTGAAACTTCTACGCGAGCAATAAATACGAGGGACGAAGAAATAGGAAATGGTGCGAGACCGGAACGGATCAAATATGTTCTTTACTGTTGATATGCTAATTGATTTAATATTCCCAGAATACGTCTCAAGTTACTGAAGAATACATGCTATATCTAATTCTAAATTGCATGGCAGCTGTAAAAACAATGTTACATTTAGGTTATTAAACTCGCTCGATAATTGATATGCATTTCTTGTACATTCTGCACGCGTTTATAAGGTCTAAACTATATTCTTACTATTTTTTATTTCGATTTATTGCAAAGATCGGCGAAGAATTCTTGTACATGTACGACTACCTACCGTTGTTTTGAACAAACAATATTGTTATGTGAAATGAACTGTTATAAAATAATTACCTAGTGATCTGTAATCAAACAACAAATTATATCTTGTTACCAAAAACAGACACTATTATGTCATGTTATTATGAAACTATATTATTAGTGTCACTTATAATTGATAAGTTTAATGAAAGCTTAGTCAATTTATATTTTTGTCATCAATTATATAAATATACCAAGATTTTTTTAAATCATTGGTATTTTCGTGCATACCTTCTAAAAAATATATTCGCCTTTATAACAAAAATATTATAGAACCAATTACAACAATAATTATTCTACATATTTGGATCTACTATCGGAACTTGTGGTCTTGTGTGATATCTAAGCAAGTTTCCATCAAGAAATTATTACGAAAACAAAAACCATCCAACCACAAATATACACATTGGAGTATACTACATGAATTATATGGAAATATATTTATTTACCGTTATTAGTCTTATTTATAATATGTAAATTGAATTTATTATAATTGCTCTTGACATTATATAAGCAGTTACAATGTTACTTTTTGAAAGTTTTCCATTCTCTCATTTGTAGTTTTTTTTTTCTTTTCAACCTTTTCTGGGCTTTACCCCACTATTACCTGTTTTTAGATAGCATTACAAGCTTCAAGAAAATGAAACTGTACCTACTATTTTATATATTGTTTATTGGCACCCGTACTACTTGAAATAAGTAAATTTGGCTTTTTTTTATTGTCCATAGCTGTTCGAACAAATAGCATAGAAAATAACGGAAAATTTTGATAATAAGAGACAAATTAAAGGAAGAATTGTTTTTGGGGATTGGGTACCTTTTGCGTTAATACAAGAATCATAACTTACGATTACATTGTATAAGTTTTTATTTTGTTTGTTGCTATCGTGAAACAGAAGTCTGGATAAATGACGTTGTGGTGACTTTATTAATACTAGAAATACGTGCTGGATGATAAAAAAAATATAGCAAAATTCATCATGAGGAAACCATGGCAGAGCTTTTTCTAGCACCCAACTTTTCAACCTTCAAGTTGAAATACCTATAGATGAGTTCTGCCAGTTGCACATGGGAGCTAGATAGGGTTACAGTGCCTACTATTTTGGACCATATCGTCATTTAAATATTATCAGTTGAGATTGTAGTCATAACCCATAAAGTATAAAAAGAACTTCGCTAATAAGTATTAATAATATTGCCGTAAGCTTGATCATCTTTAATCGTTATCTAAACAACCTAATTATTTCATCTTCATATATTGGCACAACCAGGACTACTTGCAGTGTGGGGCTACAGCACCTACATACTATAATATATCTTTATATATAAAAATTTCGTGACACGTTGTTTGTCCGCGGTGCACTCCTAAACTAGTAAACCGATTTGAACAAATTTTGCACACTGTGTGCAGTTTGATCCAACTTTAGAAATACGATAGTTTTTATATTGATAAGAGATTATAATGCGATAGATGTTGCTGTAGTCGATGTGTTTGTCTACACGAAAAGGCAGAACAAGGACTGCCAGGTCAGCCAGTTATTTATAGATAATTATATGACGAACACATCTGGATCAATTTTGGACAGTCCTTAACTCACACTATACTAACCCTATTTTTCATTACCAAAGCAAAACAATTCATTGTTGAATAGAAATATTAGTTTCGGGTAAAAAACTATAAAAAATGGTGAAAAGCTGGTTATATTATTGGATATACAAATAACTATCATAACTATAAATAACCACAGCGAGTGATGTATTAAGGGCACTAATTTCGTTTTGGAATATTTTTACTTTCGACGAAGCAAAACATCGTAATGAAACCATAGCAGGGTTATAGGCCATTTCTTAGTGACGGTTTAACTGGCTACATACTTTAAGTTGGAAATCTGTCGCCAAGCCAGTATGAGAGTATTCCAGCAGTTTCTATTGAGAGTCAGTTTGCTTTCCATAGGGCTTAACATATTAGGAAGCCATATTGTCACTTAACATTAGCTGCGATCGCGACTACGTTCGCGTAGACTTAAAAAATACTTAACATTTTTGCCCGTTTTTGTGACTATTTTCAATACTGATGCGCTCCTATTGTAGTAGTGTGATATTAAATATTTATTAAAAGTATTTTTCATTGATTGCACTATCAAGTGTAAAAATATTATTTTAATCCTACTGATAGCTCTTGGATTAGCTTGTTCAAACAAACAAACTTTTCCACTTTATAATAATAATATAGATATGTAAAGAGAGAATTAGAAAGTTTATTGCAAAGCGGGTGGATAAACTTAATTTGCTTTTTCCTTGTATCATTAACTTTTCATAGTAACTTTAAATAAGTAATCCATACTCAAATACAAACACAATACTTTAAAAGATTACTTTTATTCCGAACTTCAAAAAGTATATTTATTTTTTACATTTAAATTATGTGTATGCAGCATTAGTAATGGGGTTAGTTAAAATTTGCTGTACAAAAATAGATACAAACGTCAATAACAAATAAAAATATTTTTCTCACGAATTACTTAATTATAAGTTTACTGTTAAATGTTAGTTTCAATTAAAAATTTACAAAAAAATTGACAAGTCGTAGAGTAATAATATGGTGACATAGGTAAGCTTTTATAAAGGCCACATTTTACTGTGGAAAAACTAAACACTTTGCCAGATCATGAAAATCGTTTTTAAGTATAGCAAATGTCTGCAAATTTAGGTTCATTGTGTACAATTATTAACGTGGAAACACATATAATAAAAAGTCAGGCCAAAACATATACCTGCATTGAAAAACGGGATTTCATACCAATACTAAATTATGCCACTGTATCAGAGCTAATAAATGTAATATAATATCTATGGACACAATTATTTCTTTCAGTTAAGCATTTTCAATGTTACAATGTTTTGATATCACAGTACTTTTATCAAAACATTGTTTAAATTTTACGTTAAAAATGAATCCAGAGATAAATTTCATTCGAATTGTTATCATAAAGCATAATATTAATGAAACATATGGTTAAGTAATGTGCTTTTGTAGACATCTCTATATTTTACACTTGATGACAATATTTCATAAAATGCAATATTATAGATAATTTTTCTTTTAAATAGTGTATATTTATTTTAAAATTCATGATTTAAAATATGACTATTCATAAATAAAATTATTGAAATTGTGATACACCATTAGAAATTCATTTTCCCAAAATCTTTTATATCTTACAAATAAAACGTTTAAAATCACAAATAAAATAAATAGATATCGTAAAAAGCAAGAACTGTTTGCATAGTTTTTGGTTAAAATCGCATAGAATTAAGCATTTAAAATATTATGAAAGAAGTATTGTTATTCAGTGGTAACTCTAAACAACTAATTAATTCTAATCTAACTTAATAATAGTTCGTGCGTAAAAGGGAACTGTATTTTTATTTTTATCGAGTAAACCCTTGCGACAGAGAGACATTTGAAATAAAAACATTCAATTTATAATCTGTAACCACGCACTGCGCGGATTATTTTTGTCTTTGGTGTAAACATCATCATCTACAGTCAAATTAATAGTCAAAATATATTTTTTAAATCTATATTTTTTGATTTCGCCAGTATCACTGTGACAACTAATACGTCTCGTGATTTTACCGACAAAATAATATTTAATAATGAGAAAAATATAGTAATTATTACTAGACTTTGATTGGTTCCCAAAGTGGACCAAATACTATCGCATGATTTACATATATTAGAATGCTTATGAATGTTGTATATTGTCATTATTTAAAATTATTGTAAGTAACAATTTCAGTACATTACATAACCTCTGAGAAACGAGTGAGCGTATCTAATAACCTGCCAAGCTTAAAATCAAGCGTGTCACATAATAATAACCGATATTTTCCAACCAATAAATACTAAAGCATCTAAGAGAAAGATCGATCAAGAGTTATCTAATAGACTAAATTATCTTACTCTAATAAGATTCTAACATTTTAATAGCAGAGATGTTATAGTAAGTACCTCTATTTGCTATCAATGTTTGAGACAAACGAAAAAACCTCTTAATATTACGTTGGCATAGAATCTATTAACTTCTAACTGGACTAGCTCCTTCACTAAGCCTATTTTCGTTAATGAAAACAGTGCAATATAATTAGAAACGATGGGCTTTCATTAAAAGTTTATATTTATTGTCTTAAATTCAAGGTGATAGAATCGGATGCATTATAGATACTTCTGCGGGGGGCATTTTTAAATATTTATCAAAGGCTTAAAGATTTTCTGTCTTCTACATTGATATAAAAAAAGTTAATTCAATGTGGTCTTATAACTAAAATGGTTAACATTAATATTCTGAAAAGATTAAACATGTGTGGAAACGGGTGTAAAGAGTGTAGAAAAAACATTATTAAGAACTTTGTTTGTTTTAAAATGATTCATTTCTAAGAACACATCATTTCTAACTATATAATAAAAAAAACATAATTTTTTTCTTTTCTAATTTAATGGCCACCTGCATGTGGACACACTTTTGCCAATGTCACACAACAATAGACTATCTTACTAATCTTCTAAAACGTTAAAATCAATGTTCTAACAAATTGTGACTCTTTGTTTCAACCGACCTCATATTTTTTGTGGCAACAGTTATTTTGAAATAAATTCACTTGTGCACTATAAGCAAATGAAATCATGTAAAATATCACCAATATCATATTACAGGGTGAAGTAACATTTCTTTATGAATTTGGATAGAAATCTCACACACATAATTAAAAGCACGCCGAAAACTCCCAGACCATATTTATACACTTATACTATCTTAAATATATGCTACGATTAAAAAAAAATTAAGCATCTCGAGAAGGTAAAGAAGAGTTTTTAAAAGATCTTATTCATGATTATAATTAATTTTGTTTTTTTTTTTAATTTATGTAATATTAATAATTAAACTTTTGATATGTTTAGAACATTTCATGAGAGCTATTTCATAAAGACTACTTTTTTATTCTTCACAAATATAAACTGCTAACCTACTGTTTGCATTTTTACTTTAGAGTTATTCCAAATAACCACAAAATACAGATCTATTTCAAAGTATAATTAGTAAAAATGTTTATCTCATAACATAATATGTCATATAATATAGAAATATTGAAATAAGCATTTGTTATCTAGAATCATGCAAATTTTTAAAAGCAATCAAATTTTACCAAGAAGTAAATCAGAACTGCAGTACCAATTGTTATCAAATTTAATAAGTCTACTACTACCTATATTTGACAGGTTAGAGATATTCAGTATCGTTTTTTAATGTTTAATGTTCAAACTTCAATACAAAACCAATTAATAATATCAACTAAGACTTTGAAATAAACCTGTACATATATATGAACCATAATACATTTCTACAAGATATATAAGAGATTTACATTACCATAGAATATGGTCTGTCTGAGAGTAATACTTCATAGTCATTTTGTACTATTTCTCATTCACTCCACATTAGAATTTTTAAGGTTAAGGCCACATGTACTAACACTCACTATAATGGGGTCTAGGAATGATCCAATTTGAACACAATATCGTTTTTCAACACACTAACTGATACACTGTTATATTCGACTGTTTGCACAGAAGTTTGTCTGGTTGAGGAATACGTTTAAGAGTTTGTTGAGGGCATCATGGCGCCGACGGAGCGCTCGCTACGTCTCGCTGTCATGTATGCTGTCCTCTGTAGCCCTTCGGATGTCGGTGAGAGCGTTGCCGTGTACCCTGAACCGGTACACGCAGGTATAGGTCGGGTTCCCGTGGTTACTCTCGACCCTCAGCTCTATGATGTCGTATGCGACGGGGTAGTCCACACCGCCGATGTTGGTCACCTTCGGGTATTTCACAGGGAAGTACTGTATTGCGGTGCTGTTCGCGTCGTACGTGTAGTCGCCGAACAGATGCGGCTCGGGGTCCTGTTCGCCGTGGAGACCCTAGATATGTTTTAATTACAAATATGTATAATTATGCATTAACTGATTTATAAACTCGCTAGTTGTGCCTGCGATTTCGTTCGGATGGAACTAAAAGTTATTTAATAATTTTTGGCCATTTTTGTACCATTCTACAATACAGCTTTGCTCAAATTGGTGCTAGCGTCGTTTTAAATAGGCGAAAGACTTCCTCAATGATTGATTTCAAATGAAATCAAATAATCAAACATTTCCGATTTATAACATTAATATAGATTTATTTTATGTATATATGAGTTGAGAGTAGTACAGGGCACTTGTGTTCGACTAGATTACCATTATCATACATTATTGTTGCCTTACATTTCGTATTGACAATGGGCATGACCATGACCGCGATTTTTCCATTCTCCTTACTTGTGACCATTATAATCATTCAACTCAAATCAAATGGAGTTTCTCTGTGCCCACCTTTGTAAATAATAAACAATAATTGTTGTAACCATGTGGACCGGTTGAAGGTATGTTACGGGCGTTGTGAATCTTAAGTGAAATGCAGCCTATGTACCTAGATATAACGTTCATAGTTGAGCTCCAGTATTTATCCAGTAATTAGGCGGGAAATAAGGATTTTGTCTCGACTTGTTTTTTTTTATACTTAAGGTCTAGCGTTATGGCCATAATCTCACCTGATCTTAAGTGACGATTTGGCCCAAGTTGTTAGATACGCTAAACCTGTGGAGGAACTGGCTCTCAAGTGCAGCTGCCGGAACACACCTATTGGTATTTGGCGGCAGTTTTACAACTTGAGGGTGGTAGCTACCCAGGCGGGCATTGGAAAAAGCCCTACCACCATGCTATGGTTTCCTCACGATGTTCTCCTTGACCGAAAGCTCAAGCTCATTGTAGGTGCTTGGATTCGAACTCACGTCCCTTGACGCAAAGTCGTACACACTACCACTGAGCCAAAATCGTTTCAACCACTAATTGGTGGTAGCCTCAACGCGCAATCATTTTCTCGTTTTGTTACATTCGGGTTCAAATAATATATATCCAGCTGAAGTTATGTAACCCGACAAACAGAGAAGAGCCCTGATCAGATGCAGTCATCTTTACTTCGTACTTGTGTAAATATTTCAACTTACGTATACAGAGAAGTTTTTAGGTGCGGATTCGATCTTTCCATCAGTAGCCAGCAACCGCGACATATGCTCCAGCGAGAAACCAGTCACTTCTATTATCGCGTAAGTTCGGACAACTGAAAAATTTACAAACAACAACAATTTACTTTATCACTTTATTCATTTCATCTTCAACATATTGAATTAGTTTAAACTGTCTCAGTGCGTACGGACTCCGAGGCAGTGGAGTTGAGTTGAGTTAGATCCCTACAATGAGTCTGAGTTTTCGGTGAAGGAAAACATCGTGATGAAATCATAACATGGTGGTACATGGGTTTTATTAATGCCCACCTGGGTAACTACCACCCTCAAGTTGAAAATATGCCGCCAAATATCTATAGGTGAGTTCCGGCAGTTGCGTTTGAGAGTCAGTCCCTCCACTAGATTTAGCGTGTCCACCGTCTTATCTTACATCGTCACTTTACGCTTTTTTGGTAGGTATCTGATGGTGCTTTTTATCCTCCAAGTCTCATACGACCCTCCCTGGCTTGTCCAGGGCATTTTGCGAGAGGAGATATTTTTTCAACACGAAAACAAAACAAGGGTGGCAGAAACCTTTATCTGACTGGTTAGTCCCGTCACAGTGATGCTCTTATAATAATGGTCATCTTTGAGATTAATCAGTGCATATAGGCTATACAGCTATCTCTATCTATCTGTAGTGCTATCTAGGTACTGAAAGTATAGCAGACTCAAATTCAAAAACTTTATTCAATATAAGCCTTTGGAAGGCGTTAAACTATCACCGGTTCGAAAAATAACTCAGTCATCGATAGGAAACGGCAAGAAACTCAATTTGGTTATATTTTTTTAGGTAGGTACATACTTAAAAAAGGTAAAAAATTTACAAAGAGGTGTGGCAATTCTATATGTCACCAACATTCATATTTTGCTACATCCTGTGATAACTTTTGGTTTATAATGATTGCAGAATATCTCTCGAAAGTTGCCGTTGTTTTTATATTATTTTGCACATATCCTAATATACAATGCCACCAACTTTGGCGTTTAAACAAAAATAACATAATATTTTAAATTTCTTTCTCATAGTACAGTGGCAAAATTATAAGTTCCCAACTGACTCGTAATACTAGACCATATAATGAAACTGTAATTGAGCTAAATTTGTACATCAATACTAATATTATTAAGCGGAAAAGTTTGATGTTTTAGACGTGCTAATTTTTACAGTAGGTAGATTTAAAAAAATATTTTTGTATTTGTTAGTGCAAATATTGAGGAAGGCTTTAGAATACTTAACATCAAACGTCACGCTAATACCAATAGAGTTAAAGCTGTTACATACACGTTATTTTTTACATAAACGGGGAAACGTACTAACTGTACGTTCAAATTTAAAGACAATAAACTTTTAATGTACATTAATTAAGCAGTACAAGGCGGTTAATGAAGCACCTTTTTACTATTACCGTGGTATTTAAAGTCCTAGTATTTACGGACTTCCTCGTCGTAACGCGTAAACGCATTACTCAGGCTCAGATCAGGAGCATGTGGAAATACATCTGGTGGATAATTACCTAATATTACTCACTAAAACGCATTATGGCGATACTTCAAACTCCTGTGTTGCCAGAGAAGAGGGACACTTTTTGCAATTCCACTAGTTACTAAATTACCTAAATATCCTGGGAATCCTTGGAACGCCCAACACTCGGCGGGCATAGCGCCCGGCGTGAGCGCGTACCGCGGCGACGTGTACACCCACCACACCGGCAGTCCCAGGATCGAGTACTGCTTCGTCTTTATCTGGTACAGCTCCGTGCACTTCGTCGAGATCACTTGACCACCTAAACACATTCAATACTATAGCCATCACAGAAGTGTTACGAATATAAACAAAAATTTTTATTTTTTTATTTTAATGGACAGGAAGCAGATAGACGGCCCATCTGATGGTAAATGGTTGTCACCAAGCAGTGACGGATTAATTTCTTATGGATTTTAATTTTACGAGAAGTAATTACTTCATTTCTTGGTCAACCTTGGCTTGGACAAGCTATCCTTAAATAAATAAACTGGCTATTAATAAAAACTTACCCGCGGATTCCAAAGCATAGTCAACAAGCCCAGTTTTATCAGCGTCATAAACGTCCAGCATCCCTGCCACCAGCTTCCTGATCGCCTCAGCATCGAAACCCGACTCCACCTTCTCAACTCGAACTTCTCCCACAAACTCCTTCACTCTCATCGCGATCTCCTCTATCTGACTCCGTTCGAAATCTGCCAAATAACCTTGGACTATTCCTCGAATCTTATCCTCGTCCAACTCCGGTTTCCAGGTGTTAATCAGACGTTCATGAATCTCCTGGCTCATTACCTGCAATTGCTCACTGGTCACATAGTTTCTATCGAAGTAACCTTTCAATTTCATAGCGATCGCTTCGGTATTATCTTTACTTAAGATCTGTATCAAATTCTGTTGCAAATGCTTCAACGAGTATCGTTCGATTTCCATTTCGATGTTGCCGTATCTCGATAGTTTCTGATCGAACAGTTTAAGTCGATTGTCGACACCGATCGCCCAGTCTTCGAGCGCGGCGACTCTTTTCGACAGACCCGAATCTTGAACTATTTCAGGCGGTTTGTACGTATCGACGATTAAATTCTCTTGTGGTAATATTTGGTCGGAATAGTTGTAACCTAAAAACAGATATTTTATAATTAAACCCAGCTCACTACTGCTCTGTCCTTCCCACATAATCTCTCGTAATTAATCAAATGAAAATAATAAAAAAGAAAAACATAATAATCTGTATCAAGAACAGGGAAGGACAGAGTTATATAGATATATGTATAGACAAATACAATGAAATCGACTCACCTAAAAGTGTAGCGTCCCTCAAAGTACGTCCACTTTCTTAAAGGTGATGTTTATTGGCCTCTATCCTTCCCCGGTAATCGATAAATAATAATAATAACAGGGAAGAATTATGTGGGAGTACAATAAAAAAATTAATTCTCTTTATAAAAATATAATCATACATATAATTAATCAATTCTCAGCGTTAGTGGAACATGTAATAGTTACAAAAATAAATAAACAAACATAAACCTGTAAAGTTGCGTATACGTTAGATAAATCACATTTACCTATTGTAATAAACGTAAGCGTTTTACGTAAAAAGCCCCCTATAGGTAGCAACAAAAATTATTGAATTCTGGTATTTTGGCTAGAGAAAAATACTACGTATAAACAGAGTACGCACTTAGCATACGCGTATAGTGCGTATCACATATTAGAGAGAGACAATAAAAACAATTCTTCATCTCTTTCTTTTCAACTGCTTGTTGCAGTCCAAGAGAGTGACAGGCAGATATCGTCTGCTCCAGGTCAATTTAACCTATGAAATCTAAACAAATTCCACGGAAAGTTCGGAGTAATCTTGAATCGTTTCAATTTGTACTGAACAGAATTTTCTAGAAATAAAAATATTTTCTTGCACTATTAATATGTCAAATATAATAATATATTATAATTATGTCAATTTATTTGTCATGGGACTTTTTAAGTAAATATTCACACATAACAATCTTAAATCATAATTTATTGTGATTAAGCACTGTATAACTTATATATAAAATATTTTGTGACGCACTAATAAATTTTTGATACATTTTAATAATCACTTGGTAAAGATATATTAATTATAATCAGCTGCAATTACAACTTACGAATTTCCATATTTCGAACAATAGAAAAAAATCTTAGCATGCCGTTAATTTTGTACCATAATAAATGTTTTTTACCATAATTATCAAATATTTAAATACTGACAACCATATAAAACTTGTTATGTTTTCTACCCAAAAAAAATTTTTTTCCATCATTAATTGAAAATTAAAACGAATCGTATATGACTAGGGGTTAACATTATTAATATAAATACTATAGAAATGTCACAACACATTTTTAAGACACGAGTCTACTGATTGTGAATCACCTTAAATTTAAAGCAGTATCATGTAAAAACTCATTTAATCTTAATTATTGTAATACTATTTACTACTAAATCTGCAAATAACTGCAATACTGACAGTACCTAGTAACACTGTAGAACAAAAATGAGCAACCTTTGGTCCATCTTAATTTTTCATATAACCATTGTAAATAATTAAGTTTAAATAATTATTCAGCCTCATTGTGCTTTATAACATGCCTGTGTTAATTTAATAATCGAAATTGAATTTTCAGTACGAATATGAAATTGAAATTCAGTATTTGAAAAAGAAACTAAAATTTAGCATTTGAAAAGGAATTTAAAAATTAACATTTGATAATAAGATGTTGACACACAGTAAATGTACTGTTATAAGTGTGTTATGAGACAGTTTTCATGACGTATTTCGATTTGGCAGCAGTTTCGTTTTAGAAAAATAGTTGCTCATCCTTGCTAATGTAAGTAATTTCGAACAAACCCGATTTCGTGTTTTTAATTACAAATTTAATCAATACAAATAATTAATCCAATGTATCATAAAATTAATATGTTAATTGAAACCGGTAGTAGTTTTGACGTTTATAAGCGCCTTTATTAAGGCCTAAATTGAATAAAGATTTTTGATTTGAAAATTATACAGAACCGAAAATAAAACTGAATAGTATATATAGACATTGCACTACGAAAAAAGTTATGGAGCTGCTGAAAACATATTAGCAAAAATATGACTTTTAGATATATTCACTTATCAGCCTTCAATTATAATCTTTTTAATTAAGTAACTATTAAATGTGCAATTGAAATTTAACAATTCTGTCAATTTAAAGCCCCTCTTTTTAATTACAGTTCCACAAGCCGTTTGAGTTAATGTTATTTTTTTAATTAATGAACACTATAACTTTTTTCTAATAATTTTAGTCATTGTTATAATGCATGAATCAATCAATAGCGGCATTGTGTAATTTAGAGGTTTCTTACCATAATTTTATGTCCAAATAAAATCAATTCCAAAAGGCATGAGAATATATAAACAATTGTTGTTAATTTATAATTATTTCAAAACTAAATTAATGAATTAGTATACATATTATTACAAATAAATAAAATTTCAAATATGGCCACGTCATGTGAAATAAGGTACGCAGTAAGACTAACAACTATGTGAACAAATAATAAATAATATCAAAATAAAATACATCTATTCATAGCGGAATGAACAATGCAACATAATCAAAATTAACATATTTTTATGACTATTCCAAAAATAATATTGTAAAATATATTAATTTTTGTACTTATAGGCAACATAATTTTTAATTAAAGCCCATACACGATATTTTTTACTTATAAGCAAAAACAAAAAAAAATATATCTTGATAATGTCAGAATATAAGTCTGAAATACTCATACAAGTTTGACCTGTACATGGTAAACTTAGATCCAGTTTCTGTAAGCGAAGAATTTAAGGAAGAGAACTGATACAATTACTGAAAACAAAAATATAAATAAACTGAACTGCACTTAGTGTATAATTAATAGTGTTTCTTATCCTTGGATAAAAAATATCGTTTATGCACTGTCTTATTTATATAATAAAGCATTCGTTGTACACAAACTAACTTGTTATTTACTTCTATATAAAATGATAATCCCCATAAAACATAATACATTTTTTAAAGAAAATAAACATTTGAAATTATTGCACCTAATAATTGTTTTTTTTTTTTTTTTTTTTGTAATATTAAGTACATGTCAAAATTTTTAATAGTGATATGCACGATTGCTTTAATAATCCCTTTACCTATAAATGTAGATCTTCTAAATATAATATTTTAGATGACGTTTGTTTTATTATTGTAAGGAACGTAACAGTGTTCAATAGTTACAGAGGCGAATAAAGTAATCCCCCCCTCCCCCCATAACACGAGCTCTTATAACGCATCTTCATATTACGAGATTTCATTCCGCGGGGGTTATTACTTTAACGCGGAGATTTTTTATTTAAAATGTTTATAGTTTAGTTTGATTTAAATAAAACGTGTTTATTTCCTTCATAATATAGTTTTTTCTTAATATTTAATTTAAACCCCCTTTAGCGAGAAAAGTTAAACGTGAATAACTTATATGTAACCCGTCATACGGGGTCGTAAAACGCGTTGTACGGGAATACTCGCGTTTTAATTTAAAGCGGAACCAATCTATCGTGTTATAGGGGTGATTACTGCAACCGGGAACAGTAAGGTAGGATGCAATTTCTCTTGCTGAGACACGACCGAACAGTATAATGACCAATTTTAATACTATACTATAAGCAACTTATTCCATCATCGCAGTTTCGCATGTTTATATTTCAACAGACTGATCAAAAATTGTGTTTAAAACAAGTTTCTAAGACGACGTCTAAAATAGATATTTAAATAAGCAAAGACAAAACAGTTAGTTGTCTTATTCTTTTCTGTTGTGTACAGTTTTTTTTTTCGTTAGCTATTGGCAAGTTTAATTCTGTAAAAATATTTTAAAAGTTTTGTTATAACGTTACCAAGAATCTCCTCAACATTTCAATAAGGATTATTGTCGAATTTCGACCAGCGTGCTAATAATACCACTAGTCAATAAAATAGGACAAACTCTTGCCATACACCTTCTATAAACAAAATCCTATCTATATCCGCGTCTAATTACTTCATAATTGATACTCCGATATACCACTTTGGACAATTTGTAACATTACTCTCTTGAATAATGTGTTAAAATTTAATTTAATACAATAATCTATTTTAAACAGATGTTTATAACTTGAATTTATAAATGTTTTAAACTACTTATTTAAGTTATTTGAACACTGTTATGGTTATAAGTAAAGGGATGCAAAAACAATCGATCATCCAATAATTCCGCCCCAAAACCGTCGGATCTCTTCGAAGCAACTCTCTGCAACTATCTGGATATAGTTGGACGCGTCGACGACCCTATTCTGGACTATATCCTTATATTCCCTGTATGTTCTCGTAACTTCTGGAAGGTTTTCGCTTATATCCGGCAGGGTAATGTTTATATCCGGCATTCTCGGAATAAGATCGGTTATTGTCTCCGGTATCGATATCACGGGCAGTTCCATCGTAGTGAATTCGGTTAAATTCAATTGGAAATCGGTAAAGTTTACCATCGCCAGACGTTCCCAGTTTTCGTACGTATAATACGCTGTAATAAATTTTGGTAATAATTTTACGATCTAGGTACATAATTTATTGAATAATAAATAATTTCATTTCCAGTAATCATTCCTGTTTACATAAATACAGTGTAAAATTCCATAACACTTAGAGAATTTCGTATTTATTATATGGTGTTATTCAGCGTTATGACTATTTATACATGAGGTGTAATATACTGAGAACAAAAAGAAAACAAAATACTTGCGAAATGTTAGAAGTTATACATTAAAACTAGTAAATTTAATTGGAGTATACATTGTACTTATAACTTCTGTAATTAATCATATTTTCATTAATATAAAAGATATTTTGCATTATATTTGTTATATTTACTGCGGACATTAAAATAAGTTTGGCTCTAAATAGACGGAAGTATTGTTTCGTGGATATTTTCCTTTGCAAAATAATAAATTAATAAACCCTAAGTGTTATATGTAAATTGACGAGTATCTACCAAATGATTAATAATAATTATCTACTATGAAGGCATTATCGGCTTTTCAGTTATATCCCTATCTTAGCATAACGGTTTTAGTACATTTTAAATTTGAATGAAACCTGGATAAGGTTTCTTCAACAAATATTTATTAAGTTTCTAGGATTGTATTATGTTCACTTATAAATAAATAGATTCTAGTAACATTTATGACCAATGCAAATAGAAAGTCAAAGTAGAGCTGTACCAAAGTTTATTTTTGGTCCTTGTAACATTCAACAATACACGGCGATAAATGGTTAGCAATTGAAGACTTTTATCTACACTAAATTATAATCTTCGACTAGAGCTCTTGTTCTATTGCAAATTTTTTCTATGAAATACTATTAATAATTGTTGTTATGTTGACCTCAGACCATTTCGGCATCTAGATATGTCAATGGCTACTTCAATACATATATTCAAATGATAATCACTGTAAATGATTTAGCACCACATACACCTACTCGGACACTGAGATTCCTATAAAATGAAATACTCACATCCATATCCGACAACTGGCAACACCAACAACAACAACCAGGGCCACCAGCTACGCTTAGCAACGGTCTTCTCCTTGTAGCTCCGCGATATAAACTTCTCTCTTTCGTTCACATGGTTCGGTGATATCTTTATAATAAGGACAGCTAACATTAATAAAATATCAGTGAAGACTTCCTTTAATAAGGCTTTTGGTATTATTTATAAATTGTCTAACTATAAATAGCAACAAGCTAATGTAGCTCCGCGATATAAACTTCTCTCTTTCGTTCACATGGTTCGGTGATATCTTTATAATAAGGACAGCTAACATTAATAAAATATCAGTGACGACTTCCTTTAATAAGGCTTTTGGTATTATTTATAAATTGTCTAACTATAAATAGCAACAAGCTAATGTAGCTCCGCGATATATACTTCTCTCTTTCGCTCACATGGTTCGGTGATATCTTTATAATAAGAACAGTTAACATTAATAAAATATCAGTGACGACTTCCCTTAATAAGATTTTTGGTATTATTTATAAATTGTCTAACTATAAATAGCAACAAGCTAATGTAGCTCCGCGATATATACTTCTCTCTTTCGCTCACATGGTTCGGTGATATCTTTATAATAAGAACAGTTAACATTAATAAAATATCAGTGACGACTTCCCTTAATAAGATTTTTGGTATTATTTATAAATTGTCTAACTATAAATAGCAACAAGCTAATGTAGCTCCGCGATATATACTTCTCTCTTTCGCTCACATGGTTCGGTGATATCTTTATAATAAGAACAGTTTAACATTAATAAAATATCAGTGACGACTTCCTTTAATAAGGCTTTTGGTATTATTTATAAATTGTCTAACTATAAATAGCAACAAGCTAAAAGAGAACAATTGTAATGGGTTATGTGGATTTGGACTAGAATTATGTCGACTTTATGAAATGATACTTACTGTTTCGGTGACAGTAGTTACTGTTGTTGTTACGGTATTCTTGATGATAGTGTAGATCCAGTAGAAAGGCGCCACCGCCGCAGAGGAAGCTCGAGAGATGAAACTGGCTGAAATGATCAAATAAAGAATTGAGAATTGAACACTTATGTGAACTTTTTTATAAATACTTTCAATATCTTAACCTCATGTTGACAGACATTCATCTTATAAAAAAAAACAACTAAATCATCCTACTCTGTCTTTTACGTTGCGATATTTTTAATCCTAAAACAATAATAACATTATTGACGGAGCTAAAAAATGTACGTATTGATCTTTTCAAGAAAAAATCGTAAGCGCCAAATGCACTTTTTACATCAGAGTTTTTCATTCCTAATTAAAACGTATTTATGATAAATTTATAAAAAAAAAAATTATTTCTCATATTTAACCATCGATCTGTTAAAATAGTGGCTAGTTAACATACTACTTCTAATTTAATAAGATAATTTTTAGATGGTTACAGTAAGAAAAAAAACAACATATTTAAGATTTTTGGCGTTTACGATGTTTTTCCTGGAAAGGCTCGACATGAATAACATTTCACAAAAGAAAAAAAAATCGTATGGCCCAAAACAATATTCTTAAGGCAAATTAAATCAATAATTTTATGGTTACTGCCGATTATTAGACATCGTTGTTGAAGAACCTAGTTAGTGGAGACAAGATATGAGGAAATTTGATTATGAATAACCTGCCATGTGCTAGTCTCTATTAAAATTGATAAACGTATGATATTTGCCTACATATGATACAATATTAATGAAATTTTACGTCATATAGTTCAGTTATAGTAAAGAGTATTATATACAATAACTGGAAACATGCATTTTGAATAGTAACAAAAACACCGTGGTCTGATTTAAGACTTGCCATCGTGTTAGAGCGTACTTTGAAATTTTAAAAGATTAGTAAAACACCTCTATCGACGAGACGTTGGCAGAAGTGTATATAAACACACTGCTATAAGATTGAAAGTATCACATAAGAAATGGCAACATATAAATTAAAAAAGAACGGATTATATAATTCAGCAATTGGCCACATTATATATATAAATTAATATTCGATTAAATAGGACACGTACAGAAACATGTGATTATTAAGTTATTATGGTCAACTATGGACGTTTATTATTAGTACAGAGAAGGATCGATTGGTTTTATGCTCTTAAACAGAAGGAAATCATTAAAAAAACGTCCAACACAACACCACCTTTGTCTGTCTGAATGTTTTAAACTTTAAAAATACCGAACGAATTATCTGTTATCAGCTGATGAAATGATTTAATAGATAGGTTTAAGTGTATATACAATTTATTAGGTTTTTGCGTTAAATTGTTTAAACAATACAGTGAATGTTGGAGATGTGTAAAAAATTAATACGGCTAAAAGCTTTACGGGCATGTGCTGCGTAAACCAATAGAGTTACACGAAAGCAATGTAATATGAATTTATTTATTTTAAAAATATCCACTTAATTGTAGTAACGCTATATTCACTGTTTTATTTACTATAACGGACAAGTATAGCTGAAAAATGTTTTGAAAGTTTTGTGGTAATTATTTATGCGTAATCGAAGCGATCATAGCTCAGTGGTTTCGTGTACGGACACCGCGTCAAAGGAGTTCGAATCCTGCAATGAGCTTGAGCTTACGGTGAAGGAAAACATCATGATGAAGTCATTGCATGGGATAGGGCTTTTCTAATACCCGCCTGGCTAGCTACTACCCTCAAATTGAAAATCTGATGCCAAATACTTATAGGTGTGTTTCGATAGTTGATCCTGAGAGCCAGTTCCTCTACAGGTTGAGAGTTTTCACCAGCTTAAATGAGAGGCCATAACGCTTAAACTATAAAAAATGAATCCTAATAAAATTAGCAAAAGCATATATCTTCTACTACCCGTGCAAAGCCGAGGTGGGATGTTAGTTTTAAAGTAAGCCTTACCTTGTTGCGGTCTACGATCCGTGTATGGGTAACGATGCGATGGCCCCACGAGGCGTCGGTACGCGTTACTGGTGCTCGTGGTGATGGTGTTCAGAATGGTGACGAGCAGTTGAGTGATCCACCACCGTTGATCTCGTGGCATCGACGCTCTGCTCTGGATGTAGCCTCCTTCGTCATCTGAGCTTTCGACTGACTGAAAATTTATATTTACCTTTTAATATTTATATATATATATATACAATTCTCGTGTCACGTTGTTTGTCCGCGATGAACTCCTAAACTACTGATTTTTCACTGATTAATCAAATTTTGCACACTGTGCGTAGTTTGATCCAACTTGAGAGATAGGATACTTTTTATCTCGATAATGGATCATAACGCGATAGATGTCGCTGTGGTCGATGTGATTGACTACTCAAAAAGGCAGAACAAGGTCTGCTAGGTCTGCTAGTATATTATATAATTCTTGTTCAAAAAAATAGCGGGTTCCACATGGACTCCTGCAGCAAAGAACAGGACAGAATGGAAATGTTTAGAGTAGGCCTATGTTGGAAGACAGGTTGTTCTAAGATAACTATCGTGTACCGATAAAATTTACGATTAATTACGATTACTATTAAAATTTACGATTATTTAAAATTACCGATAAAGTTTTAGGCACACACAAGCATGTAAAACTAAAAACAACAATAAAGGCTTTTTATTTTAATTTATTTTATACTTCTTGCACTGACCCTGAGTACGGTCACCACGATATATTTTCATATTACATTTTTCTGTGATCATATAGAAATTATTTAGAAAGAATGATTGGTACAGTTAGCACAACATATTTTCTTTTAAATTCACTATACAATAATTAAACTACAAGCTATTCTATAATCAATTGAAACACATTATACGGAGGTAGACCACAGATAGAACAAGAGACAATAACGTATCACTATCTGTACCGGTGGCTTTTACGCAAGAATTATTTTAGTTTACGTGTTAATATGTGTGAATGTATATTACATAGTTCCTTAATAAATAAGCTGTTTTGTATTAAATCCAGTTCATACAAACATATTTTATTTATACATACACATTTGTAATTAGTCGCTTTTACAACAGAATATCTATCATAAAACGTAGAAACGAAAATCCTGTAAATACAGAATCACATATATTAATGTAGATTATTTTATATACACAGTTAATATCGACAAATGAAATAAGCGGTAACTCGTTATTATAATCAGGTCTAATTAAATTCTGTTATAAGATAAAGTCTATTGAAAAATATAAAAAATGATAATTTAATTTAGAGACTCAGTTGAATATAGGACTTTAAAAAACTACCAAACACAGACTAAAAGGGAAATAATTAGATATCCTTAAATGCTATGACTTCAACGGACTAGGAGGTCGACGCTTTGTATATAAGAATGTATTAATATAGTTAACCACATAACTACATATTATAATACATTGTCCTTATTGTTTTAGTTAAAATAAATAAATACTCAAATTTGTTATGTGGAATACATTTCGAGTTTTTAATATTTGACTTCAACAAAATATAGAAAACTATATTATATTTTTTAATAACTTGTACAAAATAATATACGGTCCGTCTAGTAGTAAGCGGTTTGCCATAGTCTATTGACAGATGTAACATAGTAGACAGTTGTTGACGATGTAGCCATTTAGAACTGCTCTAGACCCTTAAGAAAAGGGGAACAACAATACAACACAATCTTATATGTCTACGATCTCCTATTGAATTTTTTATTGAATTGAATTTATTACACAAAGAAGGCCGCTAGACCGAGGAATACAATACTAGGTTATTTGACTGAGATTTCCTATTAAATGCAGATAATAGAGCTGTCCAAAACAGAAACCTACAGATTGGACTATACGCCACCATTATTTAAGCTTTCTACGCTCATCGATGTTATACCATAGCCATTTATTGATGATGTGTCATTCTGCTAATCTTGTGTATTATGTATTGTGTATTGTGTATTGTGTATAATTCAGTAACACTGTTTGATCTCATTTTTTCTACTCCGATAAAACGAACTGCCTTATATAGAATGTTAAGTTTATCAAGATTGTTCTTCAAGCTTGCAGATCTATGGATGATTACTCATGATTATATACTGTAGTAATAAAAAAAAAAAAACAACGGTTATTTATTCCCAGACCTCAGTACTAAAACGGTTAGAGTAAATATTATGTATTGACATTCGGCTAACTTATACATCTGGTGTGGTGATTATAACGGTACTGCAACGTTGTGGTGTGCTAAGAGTAAACATTTACCATATACAATGCTGCAAGTAGCACTACCACATTTCAAAGATCTCATTTAATTAGTAAAATGTTTTTACTATTACCACATGAAACCCTCATATAAAAAAAAAAACTAAACACGTAAAATTGTTATTTTGTAATTTTTTACACTTTCAAGGTTAAGCGCTTGGCCATTTTCAACTGATGTTAAGTGACGATGTCGCCTAAGACGGTGGGCAGGCTAAGCCCAGTGGAGGGACTGGCTTTCAAGTGCCACTACAGGAACACACCTATAGGTATTTAGTGGCAGATTTTCAATTTGAGATGCAACAGAACCAGGTGAGCATTAGTTAATACCTAACTAACATGCTATGTTTTCATCACTTTGTTTTCCTACACGTAAAGTTCATTGTAGGGTTTTGAACTCACTTTCATCGAAACCGTATCATCCAACGGCTTACATTCTTCTTCAGCTTTCGGATCATGACATTATGAACACACCTAAATACAACATTTTTTAATAATATTTCAAACAAAAGAGTATAAAGTAATGAAATATACACTCACAGTATACCGCTTACGCAGGGTGGTGGCCGTCCATTCAGAGGTAGCCGCCTGTCGGTCGATTTCATCGGCGCTTGTGTTGGGGCCTTGAATACGGAACTGCGAGAGCGACCGCCGAGACATATTCGGCATCGCGACTTGCCCCGGGGCCAATTCCACTCTATCCTTAGATAACGGCGAATACGTATAGTCGGTCTTCGGATATTTACTGAAAGAAATATATTATATATAATAATATTAAAAAGCGGTTAAGTCACGCTAATCTTAGGAACAACCAGTCGGATTACAAAAAATATTTTTGTTTTTAATAATGATTGAGGAAGGCTTTAGGTTATTTAATATCACACTACCAACAATACAAGCAAAGCTTTTTTGAAATTAGTTACAAAAACGGATTAATACGATTAAATAAAATTATAGTACCCACGCGAACGAAGCCGCGGGCACAGCTAGCATATTATATCTAAAAAAAAAAATTGCAAACTTTCTGTATTTTTAATTCTCTAACCCAGAAACTAAAGTTAACATTACCTCTTACTTGAATACCAGGGTGAGTGTCAGAGCGCTCTCTAGTCTCTGGCAATACGAGGGTTTGAGTATCGTCAAGGTTTTTTTTTAGTTTTACGCATTGCAGGAGGAGGTCTGTAAATGTATTTTCTCACCACGTTCATAAAAAAAGTATTACCCCTTATTTAGAATTATATTATCAAATAAAATCCAGTTACAAAAATCAACAGCCAAGAATATAACTTACATTATATATGAGAGAATACCATTTTCGTACAACACGTTCATGTATATAATAAACGATATTACAACATTTTATAGGTTAATATTCGGTGTTAATTCGATATCACGTTATCATTTGAACCAATAAAATATCTAAGCAATAAGCACCTTTATGTTATTCAAAGATATAATGAACTGCGGTTAAATAAACTATCGCTGTACATTTGACATTTACACGTTCTTCGTTGTAATATAAATATAGAAATCTAACGTTACTGTATGCATTTGTTAAACTATACGATCCTTGAAGGGACTTGTTTGATTATAACCCGTACGAATTCACATGTATAACTGTTGTTACGACAATCGATGATAATTCAAACAATTATACAAAACAAGATAACATTAGCTTCATTAGACTAGCGTTACCAGATCCGAAAATAAATTTTCCTGGAAAGATCCCTACCTTAATTTCCTTAAATTTCGACAGCAAAAGTATCTTATTTTAAAAACTCGCGATTAAGCTTGAATATGTGTGGTACGAGGCTCTGATGAATAATGAATAAATAATCAAATAGTTGTTGATAATTATTAGATTTTATTCCTTAAATAGAATTTTATTTCTTATATTTTCTCTTCTATTTTATTTCCGGACAATTTACATTTTTTTCCTGTTTCCCTGATAATAGACAGCTGAAATTCCGGACATGTCAAGAAAATTCCTGTCATCTGGTAGCCCTACATTAGACGGACAGAGTGCTATCTATGTATAACGTTCAAGATAATCAGATTAAGAATTACTCGAATATTGTGCCTTTAACAAACGTGTAATCGAGTTTAGGGAATGTAACTTTTAGTAAAAGTATTTATATGTTTTACTATCTGTGCCCCCTACTTCGCGTGGAACTATAATTGTATTTAATAATTTCTGCCTGTTTTGTAACTTTTTTTAATACAGAATTGCTTCTTGTGGTGGTAGCGTGATTTTGAATGTCCTTCTTCAATGATTGCTCTATGAAAGGCAAAATGTTTTTTTTTTTAAATCCGATTAGTAGAAACTTTTTTGCTATATAGCATTAATATAGATATAAATAATTAAACTTGCTGCTCAGTCAGACCTCGTTCTAACTTTCTGTATATCTTAGCTGATTTCGGAATGTGGTTGCGCTTATTCCTGATTCCAAGAAAGGTATCAGAGTTGGTCATATGATGGTTGCATACCAGTTGAACTCAATTATCGTATTTTACCACCTACTTTGATTTAATCGTTTACTTGGATTTGATATCGCATCTATTTCGAAAATTTACCATTAAGTAGGTACATACCACTGAGTTACGAAACGGCAAACCTATATTTTTAATCCTCGTAAGGGATTGAAAATAGGTCCATCATCATCCACTTCAATCAATTCACTTGGATTTGATATCGCATCCAAGTTTATGATCTATTACTAAGCACTCACAGTTAAGTTACTAATACTAAACAACACAGCGAACTATTATTAACAATTTAAACACCATAGAGCAATAACAATAGCTCTCTCACGTGAATTTTTACGGGTTACGAGAATCACTATTTGTTATTAGTAATGTTTATTTCGAGTGTACGTTATTTACCTCAATGTTAGTACTTGCTCAATCGTTTCCACTTCCATATAGGTCACTTGGTTAGCCATTATGGTCACATTAAATAAAATTAAATGATCTCGTCTTAATATATATCCAGTCAACCAGAAATTAAAAGTAAGTCGTTAAAATGCTATTTTTTTTCTAATTACCCTCTGTATCACTAACAAACTTTAACTGTCATTTTGTATTGTTTCATACTCATAAGAAAACATGTTTAGCATAATATTCACTTTTAATTTGCCAAATCGATTACCTGTATACTTGCTGCTAATATGAAACACTTTACTGTTTACTGTATATATTAAAAACAGTTTTATTGATAATATAATATTTTACATCGTTTTAATAGTTTCATCGTTTATTTGAAATTATAATTTAACAGCAATACGATATACAATATTTTCTCATTTTACGCGTTACTTGTTTATGGAGGTAATGGTTTTAGCAAATTAAGTGTTAATATAATAATTTCTTATGTTTACGCGAATATTATTTTAAAAGAAGACTTTTTTCTGGACAACCTACACCTGAGTCCGCCCCGTGACCACGAAGGCTGAAAAGCTTTCGAGAGGTCGGGAACAAAATTAATAAATAATCGCGATAAAATCCGTTTAAATTAGTTTTATTTCGAAGTATTAATATATTGGTAATAGAGAATCAAACGAAATAAATTAAATATTTGTACACTTTTGATTTGATTGATGTATTGAATGAATAAACTTTTGAGAAATAGATGTTTATTGCAACATTTGTAATTGTTTTGGTTTTGTTGTGTTCAGATCGGCCTTAATGTTTGGTGCTATAACTTGGCCGTGCTTTTGGGTAAAAGAAGTACAATTTTATTCATATATTTGTTTGTTAGAAGACCAACAGCTATATCTTACTTTGTTATCACTTAAATTAGAAATAAAAAGCCAGTTACTCGTCCTTGCCGATAAGTTGCAAATTACTGATGAAAACATTTATTACATTATTACATAAAAATTAAAATAGAGTTCCAAAAATAGAGAGTTTACTTTTGTATTGGATTATATTTTATTATTACAGTACTAGCTGACCCGGTTAACTTCGTATCACATTAAAAATCCTTGAATTTTTCGGCTTTTCTGTATTATAATATGTATGTATTAAACACATAAATCTTCCCCGTGAATCACTCTGTCTATTGCTAAAAACTGCATTAAAATCCGATGAATAGTTAAAAAGATCTAAGCGAACAGACAGCGGAAGCGACTTCATGATTTGTATTGTATTTCAATTACCCAAACAACAATGAAATTTATAAATCACTGCCTAGTGTCAGCAATTTAGATACCTAACTAATCGTGGTAATTAGAAACCTACGTTATAGCAGAATGAATAGTAAGTTTATGAATTTCAGGTATACTCACTTCCAATATTCGCCAGCCATCTTGTAAAGCCTGGAAGGCAGATGATCGCCGTTGGGGTCTCTGTCCAGCAGGGCACTTGTATCAGCCAGCGCCTGCTCCGCGAACGAGCTGTCCGTCGAACATGCGCTGTACGTCGGACTACCGATACGCGACGACCTACAAGGTATATAGCATTTGTAACATATTTACTAACAAAATCATAAAGAAGTATAAAAACAAGTATTTCTATACACATCAAGGTTACTAAAATAATTATGAAAGTTACAATTTATGTCAACGGGCCATCGAGTGAATCTTCTTTTTTTACAGTCGTGATAGAATCATATATAAATAGGTACTTTATTCATTTAAACATAATTTTCGGTTACATATATATTTATATTTATTATTTAATAACAATAAACAATCATAATTTTCGTCTTCTGGGCGTAATTATCGTTGTTAGTCTGTTGGGTCAACCAAAATACATTGGTATATCTTATCACTTGAAATTGTTCCATCCTGGATTTATTGAGCTTTCATATAGATACTCCTGACTTAAAATAATTTTAACACTTTTGTAATAATCTTAATCTGCCATGTTGTGATGATTGATATTGACGGATCCACGTATATTATGTAACTCTATGTTATACAAAATTTCGTGATCAGTTGTTATATTTATTTTTTATAAAATGTATAGTTTTTATCAATATATTTTATTAATAGGATATCCGAGAATTGTGTTGCCTAATACACTTATAATAGCAACTACTGGATATGTTAAAGTTAACATAAAGACGTTTTTTGAACAAATTCAATTATTGTTAACCTATTTAAGTTAAAGTGTGAAAAAAATAAATTGCTACCGTAACTTCCATTTCTCATTATTTAAAACATTACACGAAAGTCACATTCATGCCGGGGTCAATTAGCACAAATTAACATAGTACAAAGTTAAACAAAAGTATAAAGACGACTAAGTCACTTTTAATTTCAAGATCAGTTCAGTTACCTCGACTTTAATAAATATATTTTATGTTGCGCATCATAGTGACTACACTGCACCTGGTGTAGGTACAGTACAATCCAAATCAGCGGTGACTGACACTGAACCAAAATTCACTATCAGTCACCGCAGTCATGCTGACCTGCTTAGATAACTTTCCACGCCTCTTTTGAAGGACCCTATATCATAAGAGGGTGGGAACACGCTGAGCGGAAGACGGTGCCACAGCTCTACGGTACGACAAAAATATGAATCAGCAACCTTTTTACTTCGCGATTAAATAGGAGTCCACCGTGAAGCTGTGATACCGAAGTCGTGCTCGCGTAATTCTGTAGTGGAACGGACAGGAGGCGATTATATATATATTATTTTTCTGTTAACATAATTACATTTTTTTTAAATAAACCTTTTTTAGATTCGACGCGCAGAGAATTATTATTTATTTAACTTGTATAAAAACGTGTGCAGCTCCTCATAATATATGTATGGTAGTAGCTTTTTCTAGTTCCCGTGTAGCTATCTACCACTCTCAAGTTGAAAATCTGCCGCCTAATACCTATAGATGTGTTGTGACAGTTGAATTTGAGAGCCAGTCCCTCCATTAGGTTTAACGTGTCCCCATGATGGACCACACTGTTATTTAATATCAGGTGAGATTAATGTATTTATCATTATTACTACTTTACTAATACAATTTTCATGTAACAAGACAATGTAACTCTAAGCATTTCACAAGGTTTACGTTCCAGTTAGCGTTCATAACACTCACGACCGCCTTTGTGCTATGCCTCTTGCTTGGAAGCGTTACTATTATCAACTCAATTGGAATTGAGTATGAGTCTACATACTCTTGCACATGGGTCGTTGTGAGCGTGGTATGAGAGAAAACAATGACATTATTAGTCACAACTACAATGACCGCGATCACCGTGTGGAACGAATGATTCTTTTAAGCGTTGTGAACGCTAAACGGAACATAGCCAGGGAGAACTGTGGTCGCCAAAAAGGACTCAAACACTGCTGCTAATTTTGTTAAATATCTCAAAGTTATACATTTTGCACATAACATATATTGGTTTCGGCGATATCTTGGAATGAAGGTTACAGGAACGTTGTGCAAGTGACCTTCAAATCGTGACGTTACTCCGTCCTGTGGCTTGACATACTTTTAAAACCATCTCTTCGAGTTATAAAATGACACAATACCCACAGTAGACGTAAATAGGATTCGCTGAGACGTTTGCGAGGAATATTGGACCGTCTCCAAGTGTATTACTGTGCTGCATTTTGTTTTTAATTCATATCGCCCTACGCGAAGTGGAAGGAGTTTTATTTACAAATTGTTCTGCTACATCTAGGTACAGTCAAAGAAGACGTTAAGGCCGAGGAGAGTGCAGTAATAGCCACTAACTTGAAGTGTTAGTACCGCTTCAGTGCTACGAATAGAAAATATTAATTGAAATTTACAATTAGACTAAGTGGCTTACCAACATTGCAAAGGCACTTATAATACGTATACATTTAACTATTATTTCCTTTCCACACGCGGTTTTGTTTATATGAAATTGAAGTAGGTATTCATAATTAAATATTAAATGGCAATGAATATGCATTTTAGTACTACGTAAAGTGGAACATGTCTTAACATTTAGTCGTATATTTTAGTTTGGGAGTTCGTATCTGTCTCAAGTACTAGCTGTGAAGACCACTGTCTGTTCATCCGCTAATAACTATTGTAAAAGTATTATTGAAAAAATTTACCTACAGAAAGATATAAAAAGAACGATTTTCTTGCCGGTACTTCTCAATGATTGGGTTATTTTTCGTACTGTGATAGTTTCGACATTCATAAGCGCCTTCTTAGTGCCTAAACTACATAAAGTTTGTTGTTTTGATTTTAAACATTTTATAGACTAAAAATTCAAGCTGAGACATTAATGCTGAATATGATATTATTTAAAATATGTTATATTCAATTTTCCATTTTTAACATTGACAATGTAAAACCATCAAAGATAGTAAGATTGATTTTTTTATGACTTACGCTTCTGTAATTAACTCTTTAGCTGTGCCGGCGAATTCGTTCGCGCGGCCTTAAATAAAATTAGTCTAAGTTACTGTTGCATTAGCAATGTACCATTGAAAGTCCCGTCAAAATCGGTCCAACCGCTTTGGACATTATTCGGAACATAAATACAAATAACAAATGTTTTAGTTATAAGTACCGTATATGCTTTAATATAAATTTGGTAATGGCATTTGGACATTATAAAGAGACACTTCAATTTTATTCATTTGTATAGATGTTATTATGAAGAATTAAGGTTTAAACAGATAATTATGTTACAAGAAGACAAATATTAAACAAACAAAATCCGAAAGAAGCATAATCATTAAAAAGATAATGTTTGAGAAAAATAACGTGACGAGACCAAAAATAGACCAAATAATTGTTGAAGGTGAAACATGGACCTAATTATGAATGCGGTCGGTAAGTAACTTCAAGGTTGTTTATAGAAATGGATTACTAAATAGCGTCAAAGTTCTATATGAAGTTGCTTATCAGATAAAGTACGATGATTTTATAAGCTGTACGTTAGATAAAAAAAATTCATTCATATACACAATACCGGAAACTGAAAATAAAACTGGCTGAACTTAATATTTTACTAACATAAATTAACTAGAATGACCTTAACAGTGAGCTTTAAAACAGGGTTATTAAAACAATTACATTTGTTGTGCAAGAAAGTTAATCATGTGTATATTTTATCGTTCTTAACCCAAGCATTAATTGCCATGCTTTTTAAGACATTATGTATAGATAACTAACTTTAGTATGAATTCTGAATTGAGTCTGTTTTATTCTTGATATGCTATATATAATAAATAAATAACTAATTCGTTCGCCCTTAAACAGTATCTTAAGGCAATTTTAGTACAATTCTTGTCATAAAAACATCGTTAAACCTTTAGGAAAATATTACTTTCAACGAAATATACTTAACAGCCACACTCAGATATACATTTTTTTATCTTTAGCAAGCCGCAATTTGCGATGACCTTGTCAACATGTTTGTATTTTTATATTGCAAGGTAAAAAGTAAATTATTCCGATCTCATATATTTTTATGTTTATCACAGAAAAGTATATTTAGCCCGAACGTGGCTTATTTTGTATTTCACTTCTGGGTGTGGTACTATTATTTCTTCAAATTGAGACAATCCATCATAATCCACCACTACACATTGGTAACGCTTTTCCTGTCATCTGGGTAACTAAAAATTGTACAAAGTATAAAGTTACTTAGAATTAGTATCAGTCTAAACTTTTGACCGCTAAATAACTGTGGTAAAGTTAATACTTTTTATAAAGTTTATGTGACAAATAATCAGAGCTCATTAATGGAAAAAGGTTTACACAAATAACACCAAAGAAACAACTTTAAATAGCTCTACAAACTACTCATTTCAGAAACAAAACATAAGATTATTTGACTACAATCTTCAAAGATTCTCTTCAGAAATATTCATCCATGTGCAATACCTCTATAAATTGTATAAAATGGAAATTTGAACCTGAAACTCACCTGTCATTCACATTGTGCGTCGTGAATATGGGGCTGAGTGTGACGTCGGATAATGTGCTGTAACGTTGGGAGCTCGTCGATACACGCTCATACTGTGAGTTGATCTGATTCTGTAGGTTAATGAAAACATTATTATTAAATATGTATTTATACTGTACACCTGAAAGATGGTCTAAGTACATCACAAGGTAGGCCAGGTCCACAGTACACAAAAGTTGACCTCGAGACCGCTGAAAAGCCGACAATCAATAAATAATGGGTAAAGACTAGATGAAGGTGACAGCAAATAGGGATTGTAGACATTCCAAAGAAATCTATAACCGAGAAGCGGCCACGATATCTATATTAATAGATATTACAAAGCGAAAAAGTTTGTTTAAACGCGGTTATCTTAGAAACTACCAGTTGGATTTCAAAAATCCTTTATGCATTTAATAAATTACCCATTAAGGAAGGCCTTAGGCTACTTAACATTATGCTACCACCGATAACAGGAAAACTGGTATTAAAAAAAATGTTACAAAAACGACCAAAAAATATTAAATTAATTTTAGTTCTACGCGTACGAAGTCGCGAGCACGGCTAGTTAATTAGAAAAAAGTAGTATATCTTATAAAAACAATATCTTTATACTCTTGTGATAATATGTCGAGGATAAATAAAGGTTACTTATACAGAGAATTAAAAAAATGTATGAATAACACTAACCAGTGGTATGGCGGTTAATTGTATTAAGTTTCAGTATCAAAAGGGGTGTTTTTGATTAGGTAATTAAACAGAGTGGTAATCATTTATACCAGACTGAGTAGCAAACAGCCGTTTGTTACATTTCAAGACCAGTTTTAAATAGTTTATAAGTTCAGAATTATGGCCAAAATCTCACATATATTAAGTAACAATACTGGACACGCTAAGCCTAGTGGAGGGACTGGTTTTCAAGTGCAACTACCGGAACACGTCTACAGGTATTTGGCGACAGATTTTCAACTTGAAGGTGGTAGCTAGTCAGGCGGGCTTTAGAAAAAGCCATGATCGATGTTTATGTTGCCACGGTGTTTTCCTTCACCGAAAGCTCAACTTCATTACAAGTGGATTCGAAATCACGCCCCATGACGCTTCAAATATGTTCTCTATGGACTCTATTCCCTACTTTTCACTATTTTCACGCACACTTTAGAGTATTCCGGTGGATGATCCTATAAAGTTTGCTAGCGTTCGCAAATGCCGGTGCACAATACACATAAAGTAGGGATCTATAAAATACTGTTTTTAGACTCAGTTGGCACAAAATAGGCTGTCAATGACACAGTATTTAGTATTCTGATTAAAATATGTAGTGTACAGACTTTGAGTACATTACACGCAGTAAACCTGGAACTATATAAATACTAAAGTTTGCCAGTCTCCATCCATTTTAAATCCATCCTGCTCGCCATAAAACATGAACTGAAAACCTCAGTGAATCGTCAGTGATGATATCATTCGGAACAGTTATAATGACAAAAAAATAGAAGAAAAAAGGTTCGATGCTTTAAAAAAATTACACCACCGAGTGCTAATAGAACCGTGAAGCGCTGCAGAATGTGAAGATAGTTTAGCGATATGACTCATAGTACAGTGTATATACAATAGGACTTTGACATTGAAATTATGGCCACGAAACAAACGAAAGAAGTAAAGAAAGATGATTTTTATAACCTTGAACTTGTAACATTGTTGTAAACATACAGAATGCAAATGTGCAGCTGTCGCCTTGATCTAGCTCGCATCCGGCTAGTAAATAACAAAACGGCATTGCGCTCGTAAATGCCGGCCGTGTAAACTTCGGTTTAACGCTTTGCTTATATTTCCACGTATGTGAAATATTTAGGGTTAAATGAACTCCGCCAGAAAACACTTTGTAAGTTATAGGCCTTAGTTTTGTGAAACTTTGATTTCGAGAAGGATATTTACGTATCTAAAAGAATACTATCCTAAGAAAAATAATAATTTAAAATTGTGGTATTATCTCTTTTCTCTGAAAAAATATATCACATTTAATGACGTTTTGTATTTACAATTGTAAGTGTTATTTATTTCGTTAGAAAGTAAAAGTACCAAATATATTTTGGATATTAATTAAAACATCAGAACAACGTATTACTTAAATATCTTGCAATACCTTGATAACCATATCTCAGACGTAATCTACATGTTTACATTAATTTCTTGAATTATTAACAAGACTGGCATATCACGAATAAAACATAGGACGTGTACTTTACTCGTCTGCTGACACGATCATAAATAAAATATGAATAGAGAAAAAAATGTAAGTAGATTGATCACGATTCAGACGGTTAAGCTATCAAGACAGTTTACGAAAAAATAAAAACTCTGCAAAAGAAAGATTATCGTAATAAACGAGATAGTTTGTTTTACATTGTTTTTCCATATTTTTTTTAACAGATAAACATAAAAAAATCACATAGACACATAAAATATAAACATATGTACATAGCAGTTATAAATCTTCACAATCAAATGTATATTAAACAAATAGAACATTATATATTTCTAAAGCACGGACAAACAAAAAAACACATTTGTTTTATAATTTAGTGTACAAATAAATCCTTTACCGGATTTAAAATTTATGTAAGCAGTTTATGTAACATGCTATTTTAAAAGGTCGAGCCTATAAGCCCCAATATAATTATTTTATAACTTATCTAAAAAAGCAAACCCTTCATTATTCAATGACTAGAAAATATCCTATAATTATGTCCCATTTTCGGTGATCTAAAGTTCGCATTTATTGTAGTTTAAAAGGGTGTAACCACGTGCGTTAGAAATTAAGAGAATTTTTTGTTGGGTTACCTATGTACAGTCATATTTTAACAGTAAATTTAATTGAATCAAATTATACTTGGAAAAATAAAAAAGAAACGCTTATGATATTTGACAGTTTAGAGGCTCCACACCAATACCATCTAGGGCTTTCATGAACGATCAAATTAAGTGCGGACGGAAGATGATGATAATTATAGAAGGACACGACCGTAAAATAATGTTATCAAGTATTTATATAAGTATTTCACTTGTTTATTGCACTCACACTATCTTTTAAAAGAGGATGCTTTTATCGCATGTGGACATTTAATACTATGAGGATGGTTATGAAGCAGAGCTCCTTTCAAGATATATGATAATAAATAATTAATAGCCTAATAAATCTTATTGTAACTGTCACATGTAACCAAATAAAGAACTTTTCTAATTATATATAATAAAACGTATAATATTATTATTTCTTTGGCGATATCCATTATCTAAATGCTATAATTATTAGCTTCATTATTTTAGTCTGAAATGTCCCGAAAAAGACAATGACATTTTGTTACCAAAAAGCAAAAGGTAATCACAATATACTATGCAGAACTGACCTTCAACGCTTGACAGAACATAATCTACAGACACTGACACTTAATGAAGCAAACCAATCGATTTATTCGCACAAATTGCGTAACACACTCACCGCATCACCATAGCAACTCCATTGAAACGTGGCAACCGCTACCGATTCCTTAGAAACTTCTAATTAAAGCACAGGAATACAAAACTAGGTCAACAAACGTACAATCAGATATTTTGATACGGAAATTAGCATAGAAACAGCGTAACAACTGCATACTCCGCTATCCACTAGTTACGACTGAAATGCGCCAGATGGCTTGAAATAATAATACCCATATGGATGCTCTCTAAAATAAACGACGCGGGGGAAGTTGATTCAAGTTATATTTGGAAGAAATAGTGTTCCTGTGAAGTGCGGTTGACCAACGCGGCAAGCGCTGTGGGCAGAAACGCTTAAGGTGACCAAAGCCGTAAATAGACACAAAGTCTGCTTTGTTTTAGCTCGGATTCGATGCTTTTCTAAACATTTTAGTAAAATTAAAAGATTTAAATGATCAATTCATTGAGATTTTTGAAGTCAGTCATTAAAATAGTCAGTACGCTTTCTGTTCAACTCCTCTTAGTTTCTGGTAAATTATCATAACTTAACAAAAAGAAGAAGCAACTCTAATATATAATACAGTGGTCAGATATAAAACAACATAAAGTCCTATAATTGATCGAATCAATATATTTTTATCACGCATTTATTAGCTTGACTTCTTCAGCATAAAGTAGATTTATTATAAAACTTTAGTAAACATTTGTTTACGTATACATACGTGTTCTCATATTTATAATTATTGGGAACTAGTGGACTTCATATCGCCGTCGAACAAACTCTTAATACTTAAATAATATCATTCATACTTTTTACTTTTTATGATTTTGTCGATTATGTTTCACAAAACTGTAATTTATTATATGAAAGAAATTGAAATTAATTGTAATTTAATTTAGAAATTCAAGATCGTTTATATGAATAATATATGCGCATACGTCACTTGAACCTAAGCACGCTCTACTTGTACTAATGTAATGTAATCCTAACTACACGATTTTGGCTCTTCCGGCTAAAAATGCCAGCGTCGACGGAGACTGAATATATTTACATAGTAAACTGAATTGATCAATTATACACATCCTTGTCTGGACTAGTTCAATTGTGTTCAACACTATACAATATTAAAAACTTTATGACGGTGAGCGTCTGTCGAGTTCAATTCTTTAATTGCTTAATGCCATCGTCATAATTGTTTCAATTAAGTAAATAACTTAATAGCAAGAAAGGAAAGTTTTTACAATATAAAGTGTAAACTCAATTTAACGCTGCTTGGGTTAACCACAGCCTCCCTAAAACTTTGAAATTACTTGACTTTGGTAGGTTTATGTGTTTTTCTAGTGGAGTCGTTCATAAAGTTTTCAAAAAAGGTAAAATTTTGCATGATGGATTTTATGACTAATTATTTTATGAATTTTCAATAATGATCATAGTTGAATTTTATACTACCGGGCTAGCATTTATTTATCAAATGGCACTAAGGAGAAATGTTGCCTATAACTGTCAGTACTCTAGGATAAATGATAGCTGACCCTGGTCTCTGGCAATCGAGGTTTACCGTGATGTCTTTTTAGTATTTGACGATAGTTTTAAGCCCAAAGCCCTAAGGAAGCCCTCAAATGTATTATTTCACCGCATTAACAAAAAAATAGGCATAGGAGTCCTATGTAACCTCGTAAATAATGTTTTACATTTCAAATTTACTTAGTTTTTTTTGTAGCATAATACCGAGCGATGCTAACGCCCAGATGATAACTACGTTAAAAGAGTAGTCTCTTATCGACTTCCTGAATAGCGATGCAGATGCAGAGAATTTATGATAAATGAGATCTTAATTCATTCAAATGTTGAAAGATTATAACCGATACATATTGCGCTATACAGCACCGAAGCGCTGCTAGCTCCATTGATGTTGTAAGACTTCGAAATAACAAAACGAATCATCTTAACACGTGTTTACGTAAATGAGTTCGTTTTATTCAAATTATCACGAGCGTTTAGTGTAAACGCAAGGTATGTTTTTATTGACGCTATTAAAATATATTATGTTTGGTTCTAAGAACTTTACGTAATAAGTTTAATAACGCGTATTCTAAATCTGTACACATTACCTCCTGCCCAAAGTAATATTATAAATGCGAAAATAAGTCTGCTTGTCGTGTTTTCAAGTCTAAGCTGTTAAAGTAAATTGCACGTATTTTAGTATAGGAGAGCGACTGGACCTCGAAAATGTACATAGGCTATATTGTCGCGAAAATAAAACTGGACAGAGTGAAATAGGAAATCAAAATTGTTAAGGAAAACACATATTTCTCAAATTAGGAATATGAAATTTTATACTTATACTTTTGGTAAAACATAGTATTGTGCGTTTTAGAAAATCATCTATCATAGAAAATTCATTCTTTAATTGAGTCATTCAAATTATTCCTTTTCTACCTCATGAAGATTTACCATTCCCTCCCTCGTTTCTTTTAAGATCTTTTGCAAATTCAGAATATAAACTGAAAGTTATTTGTAAATCTTTACCAAAGAGCCACATTGACAAGTTTATATTCTAATTAGCTGGTACCGTAGACGTTATTCCGCCTTTCATCGCTGCGCCATTCGTTGTATCAGGGAATAGTATAAACACGTTCTTCTTAAAAAAGAAATGAACTTTATAATGAAATGTTGTACTTCAGCGACTTCAGATACAAACAAATATCCATTTTTAAATACTTGTATTATACCTATAGATATTGTTAGAATTACAACGTCACGTAACAGCGTACGAATACGTCATGCTATGACCTCATAGTGCGACCGCAAAAACGTTGCTAGTGAGCCATATATAATAACGAACTTTTGCTAAATTGAAACATGGATTCAAACTTCAGCCGTTGAAAACTATGTATGAATCATGTCTCCTATCAAGTGGTATATTTTTATCCTAGGCGTGGACTTCAAAGGATTCGTTTATAGATAACGATTTTTAAAAGGCCGTTGCTTGGCTTTTCAGTTTACGCAAACCCTTAAGTACATATATCTTTCCTTTTTGCGTAAAATATGGGAACGGAATATAAAAAGTACTAATCATAACTTATAAATAAAAAATGTACGGTTTAACGATATATTAAAGCTAACATGAAGTCTTAAATATCACAACTAAATTTCCTTGCTTGAGATTTTTGTCTCAAGTTGGGTAATGATGGCCCAGTAGACGTTTGTACCGTCGAACCCGATGATATTCGGTGAAGAAAAAACACTGATGAAACGCATTGCATTCCATTAACACGTGGTGCAGATGCTACCTGGTTATTTACCATTTTAAAGTTAAAGTACTCCATTAGCTTTTGCATGTTACCGGTTTTGGACGACATCTTCACTTAATATTGTGAGATTGAGGACAAACGTTACTTCACCAGACTTAATGGGGCGAGCGCGTATGACACTCAGTCCGGAGGCAACAGGCGTAATGGTACCATAATGGCCGTATCTCAGCTTTTGAGAATAATAATTCCTCGATTCTGACTGATCCTAATAGATTCTTATATTACTAACTGAACTGCCTAATTAGTATCTTAACACGAATTATTTTAATTAGTCTAATCCGAACTTCGGCTTATATATATATGTATATGTATAGCTCAGGATGAAATTATTCTTTTGTACAGTCCTACGATGATCAACAATAATTTAAAAGGCTGATTCACATTAAGAGCCAAGACGGTCCCTTACAAAAACAAATATTATAACTAACGTATATCTTTACATATAAAAATACCGTGTCACAATTCTCATGTATGCTAATGTCCGAAATTGGTCAACTTCTTTAAATTGAATTTTGTACATGTGAATTACTTGATCCAACTCGGGAGGTAGGATAGTTTATTACTAAATCGTCTCACTCTACCCAGTATCTTTTTATATGTTAGCAAGTCTTAACCTAGTGTGATCAGCTTTGGTTCTTTTACAGATGGGACAGGACTACGTTCATATACCTATGGTTTAGTTGAGCTGTTCGCCTAATTAGCTAATAGCCCTACACACGCGATCCCGTTATTAATCAACTATCCTAAGGTAGACATCTTGGTGGGGAAGAGCATCAAGGCTAGGGATACCTCCCGACAGTGATTTCTCCTTCATCCGCGACAACGGACAGGACTTTAAGTTAAGACACACGTAATGTGTCCGGAATGGAGTAATCTGCTGAGTCACCTTCGTAATCCATATTTCTGTCTCTCGGATCTTTAAGTAGGATATTTTTTATCGCGATAAGTAATCCTAACTCTGAACGCGATCGCTGTCGCTGCGGTCTACTTATTGACTTCTGGGAAGGAATGAACAACGTCTACCAAGCCAACGATTTTATTATATATATCGATTTTTTCATAGCAAAAGTAACAATTTGCAAAATTAAACAATTGTTATTTCAATTTGGTATGGAGACGCATATTTTTAAACTTCTATACTAATAAAAACAGTCATAAACAATCTCAACGTAAAAACATACTGTGCTATAACTTTTACAATGGGTTATAACGAAGGTCACCATATGGTACACGGACTTTTAATTTTTGAACTAGGTGGTGTGTACGAATGCCACATATTGACGACCATTGACATCCATTGGGACGTGAGATTAAATCTCTGCAAATAGTCTAAGCTTTCAGCGGACGACCAACATCATGATTAGCCATAGCATGGCGCTGGCTAGCTATTACCCTAAGTTGATAATCTGCCGCCAAATATCTATAGATGCGTTTTGGCTGGCCGTTGCAGTTGAGAGCTAGTCTTTCCACTAGGCTTAGCGTGTCCATCATCTTGGGCCACATGACTTAACATCAGGTAAGATTGTGGCCATAAAGCTAAACCTATAAAGTATTTAAAAAACTATATTTGGAATACATATAACATGTGCTTACCTGAAAAATCTCCTTTCTATGACTTTTCAACCTGTCCAGACTTTCTTCTGAAGAGTAATCTGATGTCTTAGCGAGCTTGTCGACGGCGGATCTTGTGTACTGTCTCGTACGATGAACTGGTGGTGCTATGTAGTCTTCTACAGTTTCTGTGATAGTTTCCGTTACGATTTTACCGGGAGGTTGGCCTAGTTGTCTGAAAGAGAACGCTTAATGTTATAATAATTTTAATTACTCATTACTTACTACAGCACTGAACATTAAACACGCTTTTTATTCATGTTAATTTAGTTTGAAGCATGTTAACGATATATTGTTTAGGCGTGTGTAAAGTGGCTTAAAACATGCAAATTAGTTATTTTTTTATAAGTTTAATGCTTGGTTATTCATTTATTTTATACCAAATCTATTCAGTTAACTTTATTTAGCTTTATTATTTTAATGATCAATATGTATCGAATCGGACATGCATCGATACACTAATAGACTATCTAGAATTTGTATATATCTAAATACTGGCTGTGCTCGTGACGTGGAACTAAAAATTATTTGTTTTCCCGTTTTTGTAACGTTTTTCAATACAACTTTGTTCCTATTCGTGGTACCTTGATGTTAAATAACTTAAAGCTTTACTCAAGGATTGCTCTGTCATAAACAAAAAGAATTATTAAAATCCCACTGATAGCTCATAGCATTAGCACGTTCAAACAGAGAATCTTTTCCGATTTATGATATCGATACAGATTTTATTTCCTTTAGCATATAACATATAAGAAAATAAAATTTCCTGTTAAACCAATGGAATTGAAGTATTTAAGATGAAGTAAATTAATAATTATTTTATATTTACAAACAAGGAACAACTTCATATTTTTTCTGTGTGAAAAAATCGAGGCATGGGAAAATGGCGATAAGCTGGCTAATTCAAATATTATCAATTGTGAATCGCGTATGTTTATTTAAGTTACTATATTATTCGTAGTTTAGCAATGCGGTTTTTCTTCGATCGATGAGTTCATACGAGGTCATAATGACCATGCCGTTTCGATACTTCTATTACAGTGTTCAATTTTTGTAACAAATAACATACAAACATGTTTCTTGTTAAATTTATATAAACGAGTTTAATTTCATCATCTTTAAATTATATTAAGTTATATATGTGTGAACTAGCTGACACCTCCGACTTCGTTGGCTATTTTCCCGTCAACCGCGTAATCGTAAAATTCATTATTATAGGTTTCTACATTATGAAATAAATATCTATACCAAATTGAATGTCTATACGTCTGGTTGTTTTAAAGGTATCATAGTAAGTCTGTCAGTGGTAAATCGATTGTATATTATGTAGATACAGACAGTTGGTAAACAAAAGCGATTGTATAATGAAAGGGGAATCTAAAGCAGTTTGCCTCGCTGCATCCCCCACACTTTAGTTATGTGGGTTCGTGTCCCGCACAGAACAATCTATATTAATATTATAAAGCGGAAATTATTGAAGTTTGAACACACTAATCTTATGAATCTTAGACGTATTTCAAATTTTCTTTTTGTATCGAGGTGGCTTTAAGTCTATTTAACATCACGCTACCACAAAAAGGTACAAAAAACGGGCATAAATTATTAAATACTTTTTAGTTCCACGCGAAGAAAGTCGCGGGCACAGCTAGTTATTCATAAATTCCTTCTCACTTGACATTTGCAAAAAGTGGTAAACAAAATATCACGTAATACGTATCCGAATATTATTTTCAGTTCTCACGGTTACAAAATATTCTGTTTATTTCGCGAAACACATGAGGCCATCTTCATATCAATGATATAAAGTCGTTCAATCACGTCCGTTATCTACATGGCATCCCTATCACACGCTGGTTAATTTATAGCTACATATTGTCATCCTTCAATGATTTACTTCATACATACATATTACAGTAGTTAGGGTCCATATATATGAGAGATTGGAGGGGTCGAGGAAGTGTGAAAAGAGGCTGGCGTAGTCTTAAATTTCATGACGTCACAATTCAAAATCTAATATATTTAGTCAGTAAAACATGAACGGTGAACTACTCACTTGATATTTTAATTGAATTATTTGTTGACGAGGGTCCATATATATGAGAGACTGGAGGGGTCGACGAAGTGTGACAAGAGGCTGGCGTAATCCTAAATTTCGTGACGTCACAATTCAAAATCTAATATATTTAGGCAGTAAAACATGAACGGTGAACTATTCACTTGATATTTTAATTGAATTATTTGTTGACGCAAAATTACAGATATGTGACGTCACGCAAGGGAGGAAGGAGTCTCACAAATGTGTCCACCTGCTGTCAAAAATATTGAAATTCGTGTCACATAATTTGGGCATAGCTTCTTATTAGTAAACTAACTAGGCTACGTTCTACTTGGCGATTACAACGCTCACGCTAACAACCGCGGTTTTTAATTCCACTTGCTTGCGAGCGGTACATTTATTAACTGAAGTGAAATGGGGGTGCGAGTCCACCCTCGCAGACAAGTCATTGTGAGCTTGACGCAATTGCAAATAATGACGTCTTTTCACCGTCTTGTCATTTTCACCGCATTCATAACGGCCGGATGGCCGGCACATGTGGAACGGCTGAAGGTTTGTTTCACCCTTGTGCGTTTACAAGGCACGTACTTATTTTACGTATTTGCCACATAGCTATGAGGGAGGCACCCAAGATGGTGGACATGCGAAACCTAGTGGAGGGACTGGCTCTCAAGTGTAACTACCGGAACATACCTATAGGTAGGCTTACCATACGTCCCGGTTTGAGATCCCTGTCCAAATTTTTTGTGTTGTTTGTATTAATTGTACTTTGTCTCTTTTTCTTTTTAATAAAAAATATATTCACATTTATTAATATGTTTTCAATTCATAATAATTTTGATTGCATTTCAAATATGAAAAACAAAAATTAAGCGAAAAGCAAAATGAAAATGAGCCTCTTTCTCTTCTGCGTCCCGGTTTGGCTCTTCGTAATTATGGTAAGCCTACCTATAGGTATTTGGCGGCAAATCTTCAACTTGAGGGTAATAGCTAGGCAGGCGGGCATTAGAAAAAGCTCTAACAACATCCTATGGTTCATTGCAGGTGGATTCGGACTCACGTCAACTGATGCGGCGTCTGTACCCACTATCACCTGGTGCATCATCACTTTAACAATGCAGAAGATCTGAAGTTACTAACAAGTAAAGTAGGTAAAAGAGATAATAAAAAGTGAATGGTATGACAAGAAGAAATATAATGAGATCTGTGACTACAATAAGGTTATAAAGGCGATGTGATTAAAATAAAATATCTATATTAATATGAATTTATATGACTATAATAAGCTATTATAATATTTTTAATATATGATCTCTCAGACAATGCTACATCACAATTCAAACAATTACAATTGAAATTAATATTTTAATACCTAATCTACTTAAATACCCCTAAGGCATCATCACACTAAGTAACTATAGCAGATGGCCTTGAACTGTAACAATAATTAAATGGGTTCACACATTTATCAATATAATTAGCCCAGACTGACTAAATAATCATTAATTAGTGTTAACCATTTCAATACACAACTGATGTGGAAACTACATATAAAACCAGTTTATAATTTATACCACAGGAATTAGCAATAAAATTAACTTTATCACAAACAAATGTATTCAGGAAAGGGGCGATTAGAGTTTGCAGGTGCAGTTTGCAAATTAAGTATTAAGTTTACAAAATTTAACAGTATACAACAAAATAATCCTATAGCAAAATAAATTTTATTTGTTTTGATTCTCGAGGAGGAACTCATGAACATCAAATAGATCAAATTGGTTTAGAGAAAACATCTCTAAATAAGAATAGCCAGCAATAAGCTTCGTCAGAATTAAAAACCACTTTTTTATAAATTATACAAAATGAAGTAACATAAAAATTGTATACACATATTTATCACATCTAAATGAAAATTTATAAGATTCTTAGAAGATAAGGGACATAAATAAGACAGGGTACTAAAATTAAAAATATAATAATTGGGTTAACAAGCTTTGCTCCTTGTTTTACAGAGGAACACAAGATTTAAACAATGTGAAAAAAGTAAGATCAGACTTCTAAGCCCCATTATTTTCATGATTAAAAAACATAGTGTCCAAGTGAGCAAATGTTGATCTTACAAAAAAAAGACCTTTTTAGGTATACTCTAAAACTTGATCTAAATACAAAATGACATTTAAATCTGTTAAACTGAAATATAAATTATGTAAATGTGTAAATGTCCATGTGTAAATAGGTAGTGTCTCCAACCAGACATAAGAACAAGTGTGATAGCTGTCCTTGGTCTCTGGCAATGGGAGATCAAAGTATTGCCCTTGTGTTTTAGTATTATACTTGTGTCTGTAAACTGATCACGGAATTGTCTTACACATTTTTATAAGGAATCAGTAAATTAATTTTCACCATGAAAAAAAATGAAAATATAAAGCAGATAGTGCCTGCTAACAACTTTGTATACAACTTATTTGATAATATACTGGATATTTATAAATATATTTAATATATCACTATAATTTGAGTTATTTGAGCATTACATAGAAATACAGTAATATTAGTGACATCATTGTTTTCACAAAATACCATGAAGTGTGATATCATCATTGACACAGGTTGTCCTTACTATTAAGAACCTTGAGTAATCTCATTCATACCATTAATACATAGTGGTTATCCATGATTATGATTAGCCAATCTATGTTAATTGATCTTTTATCATAGAGATTCAATTTAGTTTTAGCCAAATTCTATATCCAGATATACATATTTGGCAAAAGTGAGTTTCATAGTCAACTAATATTTCTTTTCATTTATAAATTGTATATCATAGTACCTTGTTTTGTTGTTGTAATATTCAAATATATCAAGATTACCTAAAAGTCTAAACTAAAATGACTGTTCATAACAGATAAAAAACAAAAGATAGATGTTTTAGCTGTTCCTTATGGTTTTTTATTTTAATTTTTGTTTCTGAAAAAAAACAACTAAACTATTACAGTGCAGCTGGAAGTAAAAGTTCTATTTTGTGTTTTACTTCTATGGTTTATATAAGTTACAATCTACTATTGTTATGTTTATCTGATGTATTATACTAATTAGAACAATCATCAACTTTAATAATCATAACAACATGTGATAAGAATTTTAGTCCATTCAATATGGAAGCTGATATTGAATGAGACATAAAATAAATATTATAAGATCCCATTGAGTGATAAAACCTAGTACATATAATTGGAAATTTGGTAAAATTTAACAAATAGAAAATAATTGACTCTTAATAGTTTATCAAAGTTAATTGATTATAATTAATAAGAATCATGATTATCACTAATAGATATATACACATACTAATGAGGTCTACCCGTCATGTTTTTATCACATATACACCAATATGTATTTTAACCATTTCAAATGTATTATAGACATTAAATGAGAATACAAAAGAATCCATTAAGATTAAAATCTCTGTAAATGTTGCTTGTTTAGCAATCAATAATACAATATTAATAACTATGAACATAGGTAATTAAATAGATTTACAGTGGTAATATTTTGTATTATTAAAATAAGTAATTTTCAACTTTTTTTGTTTTGAAACTGAAACAAAATCAATTTAACAATGATATATAATTTTAAATTACATCATACATTGCAAAGATAAAAAATTGTTATCTCCTGAATATACTCAATATTTCTAAGTAAACCCAGTAGATAATAATTATACCAAGACAGTATTAAAAGCAAAGCTTTCTGAGTGCACAAATTCATTCTCTGATATGGTAAATGTTTTAAATGGAAAATCAATATGAAATACCTTATGAAATGCATGGTAAATTCAACTTAAATAGTCTTCACTTGTACACATAGCTAGTCTAAATCATTGATTTCACATATTTATATTTATATTATAAAGCTGAAAATGTTTGTTTGTTATTTGTTTGAACGCATCTAAGGCACTACCAGTCAGATTTCAAAAAAGATATTTTGTATTTTAGAGCTCAAAAATTGAGAAGTGCTTTAAACTATTTATCATCAGGCTATCACCTGTAGGAGCAAATTTGTAGTGAAAAAAGTTACAAACACGGGTAAAAATCTCTAATAAATTTCAGCTATACGCGAACGAAGTAACAGAAACAGCTAGTCAATCATGTATAAAGAATTAAACTAATAAAAGTAGCAATAAAGTGTTTTGGGAAATTATTGCATAACCTAGAGCAATGTTAGCCACAACTTTTAAGAACTACATTAAAAATCAGAAAAGGGTGTGAAAATATTAGGGTGATGCTAAGCCAAGCCCAGCGTTATCACGCAAACATAAGTTAGGCTTACTTGACAGGTGTGTTTCGTTTTGGTGTCCTTCTGCCCGACTTATTATGGGTGTGCGCGTGCTCCTCATCTTCCATGCAATTCTCTCCATCACAATTTGACCGCAAAAACGGAGTCTTCGAGCGGGACCTTGACCGCAATACGCCAATTGTCGCATTCTCCATAGTTTATTATCCACTGATGACGATACCTCCTTATCACTATCACCGCTCAACGAACATGTCTATATTTTACGATACAATTAAAAAAGAGTTTGTATCACCACTGATGCAAATTAGTTCACCGAATATTTTTATTACACATAGAAATCTATTTCTGTTTCTTCGTCCTATGCCGCCAAAAGTAACGTAATGTCTCGTTGACTTTAAATTTTCAACAATAGTTATATAAATATTGCCAAAACAATATTGTTTCCAAAAAATGTTATTCATAAAAACAACAATGCACGAGTTAACACCAAATACTAGCGCGTAATATGGAATTTATAAATTTCGTAACCCCTCACTCGCTAAACATAAACTGATGACGTCACCAAAAAGACGTTATATGGGGATGCCGTCAAAAATTTAGTGATGCCATTGTTAAATACGGTGAACAGATTACATAACCACCGAATAAGTTTACAACAATATGATAATCTAAAAAGCTATTTATTTTATAGGTATACTTTTATTAAAAATGAACATTTATGGGATGAAGCATATTGGGTACTGAGAGACAAGATATCGGTTAAGGAATGTTAAGATGATTTTTAAATTTATACCATTACGTTTGAATTATTACTCAGTGTTAGTTATGATAAAGTATAACAATATATATGTATACATATAGTCGTATTAACTTAAAAAAATAACATAAATAAATAAAATGCCGAGTCTGCAAATTTTACACAAAAGTAAAACATATCTATATAGTGGGTATAGATCATATATTTCTATATAGTAACTTTTACTGGTCACTTCTTTATAAATACCAAAACAATAGTTAAAATGCCCTGTTATCGATGTTATACTTTTCGGCGTTGAATTATCTATGGGTGGGTAAAGTTACAAAGTTTTCATATCAAAAGTTCTATATTCTGTTATTTAGAGGATTGATTTTATTCGCACAAAGTGTACATAGGTTTTGTTTACATAAGTCTTTTGCTCTTAGGGAAGGTAGTTGAAATTATATTAGTGAACTGTTGGTTTATTTATCGATACCATATTTGTTAAAATTATCGATACCTATGTTCAGTAGCTATACTTTTATAGTTTAGTTCCTTTTGAAAATTAAAAGCAAGTAAATCCAATAGTACTTACTTTAATTTTATATTTAATAATCATTTACGAACAAAGTGTTAATGGTGCTTTTTCGTCTTCTACAAGCTGCAATTATTCTGCCTGTATTTCTGTCGTTTAGATACCATACCAAGAATAATGTATTTAAACCTGGAATTAGCTCTAAAGCACGATGCTTACTTATAAATCGATAATCCGTTTGTAAGCGTTATAGATAACTAAAAACAACATTAGCTACTTGCATTATTGCACCAAAATTTTTTGAGTACATATATATTATTTAGTAGACCTGTTCAACAATAATTAGTTGGAAGATATTTTGTCTGCAATATGCTTATGAAGCACATACGATTGCACTAGTATTTGCACTTGCACTTGTTTCAACAAGTGACGTATTATTTTACGTAAGTAAAATAAAACGATATATAGAATATTGGACAGGAATTATATATTGTCTCACTCTTTCAATAGTTTTAATTACATTTTAAATATGTGATATGACGTCATAATATCATACACAACACAATAAAATAGAAAACTCTAGTATCGACTAGAAATAGTTCTTTAAGAATTCAAATCAAAATTAAATAAATAATGTCTTTGGTATTGTACCTGCTATATATGCAAGATTGTTATTGTGTTATAGTAAATTAATCGTTTAAAGTTTGAGTATATTGTCAATCTTTGTGAAATTGTAATGTGCAACGATCAAATTATGTACGAGAAATTTTCCGCGACATATATTCAGTTTAAAGATATCGCATCGATATTTAAAATTAATAAATTTATCTCGTCTCTATTTGTAACGATACATCTCAATCCTTGGTCAAAAACAAATAAAAGAGCAGTTAAGGGAAAATTCAAAGTTTTGTAATAATTTGAAAATTCTTAGACAATGGAAATTCCGTAATGGATATATAATGAAATTAATAACGGATTTTTATAATACAGCGAGATTAAGTTTAATACTTAACGTAACTTTCGAGAAGTTTTCGAGAAGTTTAATTCTTAGGAATATATAATGGCTGTAAATAATATTTTCTCAAAATTAAAGGAGTATGGTCTTGGACTCAATAATTTAAACGAGTTACGAGATTATTGTAACCAAAATTTGTTACAGGTAATGTTTGAATACTTTTTATTTTTCGTAATTGTTTTTTTTATATGTTGTTATAATTTTGTGTTTTATTGTTTAATTGTTGAATTTTCAATACAGATCTTTAAGCATTTGTCCCGACGTATATTAGACGGCGATGGAGGTGAATTAATCGATTGTATATTGAAAGGATTACCTGAAACCAATTCATCATGTCAGCACAAAGTGAAGGTAATTTTTTTGTCTTACGTGTACTTATCTAAATATAATAATTCTTTTTCAACATTTTATATCTTTCCTTAAAGCGTGTACGCTTTTTCTGAGATACCCTTATATGATACTCAAATAAAAGTTACAGAACCAGCCCCATAGTTTTATATAATAATTTTAAGGATTTGATTTTCATGTAGATTATCTTGGAAGAGTTGACTAACTTATAATGTTTCATAAATGCACATAAGTTAGGTGTTTTCTATTGCCAACAAAGTTCTACAAAGCAATTATGAATTGTATCAGTTTTTCTTAGAAAAGTTTCCTGCATCCAAAGGTTGGTGATTATATGTGCTAGGTAAACTTCTAGAAAGATCACTCACCACTGATCATTTTTAAAAGTCTCACATAAGGATCTTTGGTTTATTAAGTCTAATACTGGTATGAAATAATTCTTATTCCAGTAGTTTGTATCTACTTGTTTCCATATAGGAAACAAACAACACAAACAAACAGGGACAAACAGTCCCTTTTGCACTTGGTACAAAGTTCAATAAAGCCATTAAGGCCATCAGCAATCGTCAGGTTAAAACTCTGTTATGCTGGAGTTAAAAGGATGTTTGTTAAAATATTTCTGTCTTCATAGTAAATGATCTTATTATGGTAGATTACTAGATATCTGTTATTGTAGAGTGGATTTAGGAGAACCTTGATTCTTATTCTACTTTTTGAAATACTCTGTGTTGTATAATCTTGAAATTAGTTCTACTAAAATATAACATGTATAATAGTGGGATGTAAGGGTAAAAAATTACAACAATGTACATATGAATATATTGAAAGAACTTTAAAGTATTTTTGCATTTGTTTAATGTACCATTTGAACTTAGAAAAATTATCAAGAAAGTTACATTTTATTATTTTTCATGTATAAATAAATAAATTAATAGATTTTCCATAACAGTCAAGTAACAAAGTATTGTAGTATTATTTTGAACTTTTAGATAATAGATATAGTGCTTCAAGCAATGAGAAAACAGTCCACATCACTAACTCATTGCGGGGATGTCATTAGTAGGTTATGCTTAGAGATACCCAGGCAGCCTGCAGAGGACTTAGTGAGGTGGTGTAATGATAGCTTGCAATCTATTGTTGATGATAGTGATGTGAATATGATGTAAGTAAAATTAATTTGTTGAATATTTTCTCTATATATATTGTTTAGTGTTAGTAATGATAGACTAGTGGTAGTCTGTACAGACTTTGCGTCAAGGGATGTGACTTTGAATCCATCTACAATGAGCTTGAGTTTTTGGAGAAGGAAAACATCCTGAAGAAACTACAGCATGGTGGTAGTGCTTTTTCAAATGCCCACCTGGCTAGCAACCATTTTCAAGGTGAAAAATCTATCACCAAATACCAATAGATGTGTTCCGGTAGTTGCACTTTTCAAGCCAGTTTCTCCTCAGGTTTAGTGTGTCTACCAACTTGGGCTGTATCGTCACTTAAGATCAGGTGAGATTACGGCCAGACCCTAACTATAAAAAAAAAATTGCACATGTTTTGTAGTATTAAAAGTGGTCCATGCATCCTTTAGCACTGCTATTTAGTAACAGCAATACATGACGCTGTAGATCTTCTGTAGTCCAACCTTGCATGGGTTTCTTGTTGTTGGGTTGTTCTTATATAAATTACAAATATCATTCAATATTCATTTTAATAACCAAATAATCTTAGAAATGTGTTGTTGTATATTTCAGTTGGCGTGACATTTTACCTGACTGTATGAATGCTTTGCTCTCATATGATATTGTAAAACACAATGATACAGAAATGTCTGTTGGAGAATATATAATACAGTGTGTCCATACTTTATGCCAGTGTCAATGGCGAGAGAGGCAATATGTGCAGATTACAGCAATGTTTAAGTATGATTTATCTGTTTTTAATTGAATGAATTATGATGTGCTAATGTATGTATTATCAAGTGGTAATTATACTCTATAATATATGACTACCTGCTCGTGACTTCCAAATTTAAAGTATGGAATGACTAGCTATGAGATTCTTGCACTTTGTTGACAATTATGTCTGCATAAAGTTAGATACTTGAAATCAACCTCTGTTACACTACCTTCAGTCATGTATTTCTATCAAATTAGACACTTATTTTTAGTAATTTTATCAGTTAATTTTAGCTTTATTTGATTTTAATTGATTGAATGATATTTAATGACGAGTTTATATTAGTTGTCATATCTCTAGTTAGAGAAACTGCAAGTTATTCTTACAAACTTTTGTCTTCTATTTCACTTTTTCAAGTTTTATTTTTATTACAATAAGTAGCTTGTATCCTTCTCTAAATTCTAATTTATATTGATACCTAAGTTCATTAAAATTTACTTTATAAGGTTTGAAAATATTGGGAACAAAGGGTTACTTTTGTATTTTAAATAGTAATATTTTCAATACAGATTTATTTATTTTGTGTAAAACATTTTAGATATTACTCAACTAACTTTTATAATCATTTTTAAATTTCAGGGATATACAGCTGACCCGTAATGATCATAGACAAGTTGTGAACAAGATTTGTTCATATATCATTGATATTGCTGCAGAGTCTCTGCCTCCGCTAGTACATCAACTGCTTAAGTGAGTAAAGATTATGACACTTTTCTTAATACAATAACCCGTTAAAATTACTGACTTTTGGGTTAACATCGGGTTTTGGGTTTTGGGTTAGGTCACTGTATATTTGGGTAGTTTGCAGGTTGCTAGGACACTATCCCTAGACTAGAAGAAATTTGGGCGTTCCCCTTGGTGTCGCCGTGTCAGCTCAGTGTCACCGTGGTGCATGTTAGTGGGTAGTGTTAGGTGTTTAGCACACAATGAGCCATCATATTGGTCATAGTCTGGTTACTGCGATTGCACGTTGGCATGAGGAAGTCCGTAAACATTGGATTTTAAATATGGCGTAAAAAAAATTGCTAGAACATCACAATTGCCATTGATTAGATTATAACCATATTATCACAGCGCCTTTGGCCAAGTTGTGTGTTCCAACTATTACTAACGAAAAATGTATGGGATGACAGTCAATACAGAATATCAAAGTTACTTTGATATATGTCATCGCATACATTTTTCTTTGCGTTAACAATTCTTGAGAGACATCTTAGCTAGGGGCAGTAACACCCGCGACGGCTGCACGCTTTTAAATATTAACACTTAAAAAAGGGGTGCTAACTTGTCAGGGGGCATTAGAGCCTACTACCATGCTATGGTTTCATCATAATGTTTTCCTTCATCGAAATCTCAGGTTCATTGCAGGTATCGAACTCACGTCTATAGACGCGGGCTTCGTACACACTAGCATCTAAGCTATTATTACTTCAGCCAATATGTCTCGAACTGGCGAGTCTGGCATACCGGTGTGATGCAATCTTTTAAAGGATTGCTTATCGCTAGGGGTACGGAAATTTCGTATTTACGAAATAGATGCGAATAAATGCGAAAATTACACATAAATGCGAAATGTATGGTAGTGTTCGTATGATGGATTGTTAATTATTATCGTATCGCCCGAGTTGCGACTCGCGCCAATTGAACTTGAGTGAAGTTCGTTTCGGGCGAAACGGTCGACGCGACTTTTTGGACACGAACTGACTCGACAGAACAAAAGCTTTCGAATCTCACTCGTTCGTTGCCTATCGCTAGAGTCGGGGACGGTGCATGCGAGCAGTGTTCATTTGCAACGCTTTAGGCACGCAAGTGTTTTATAAAAATATTTTTTTTCGTGCCCTTAAAATGGGACGCCCTAAGAAAGATTTGACGGATAGAATACTAGAATTTAAGAAAGATGGTCTGTATGTGTCCGATACAAATATTGTGATGTGCCAATATTGTAACATTCGTTTGGATGGTGACAAAAAAGATACATTGAAAAAACACATAAAATCTGAAACACACTTAAAGAAATCTTCTATGCCTTGTGTCTCAGCAACTAAACGGCAATCCACAATTTTTGGTATGTTCGAGAAACAAAAACGAGTTAAATATGAAAACAAAACTTTTGTGGAAGATACGGTAAATATGTGTCTTAAAACCAACATTCCACTTCACAAAATGGATCACCCAGCCGTGCGTGAATATTTTGATACTTATGTACCGGGTTCAGGTGTACTTCCAGTTGCTGACACTTTAAGGAGAAAGTTTTTGCCCTTGTGTGGAAAATCTGAGAAAGATTCTGTAAAGCTTAAATTAAAAAATAAGCCGATTGTGGTCATAGCAGATGAAACTTAGGATAGGCAAGGATGGTGTGTTTTTGCTATCCTTTTTAGAACTATCGTCTACAAGGTAACTCAGGAATGTTTTTTAGCAAGTGTTAATTTTCTTGATAGTGCTAATGCATCAACATGCTCTCAATCAATTATCGATACTTTGAAAGACTATGAGATTAATTATTCCCAGGTAAAAGGCCTGGTATCAGATTCCGCACGATATATGTCTGCTTGTTTCGACCTTTTGAAAATTTTAATTGGAGAACATATTCTTCATTACCAGTGCTGGGCTCATAAAGTTAATCTTGTTGGTGATGTTTTTGTCAGCGAATTTAAGGAAATAAATATGGTTGTAGCAAAAGTTAAGTTATCCAATTGCCCACCTTTTATGGATCAAATTAGAGGATTTAAAATCATCGCTTGAACGGCAATGTCAAGGTTATTTTGATGAAAAGACGTCACTATGTCTTAAGGACTATGAAGGAATTGATGAGACAATGAAAACTATGTTGAAATCAGCAAGCGACAAAAGTTTCAGTAAACTTTCTCTTCACATGAAATTAAATAAGACGAACGAGGCTTTCTTTTACATTGGCCAATTGTTTTGCCCATCTGTGGCTGCAAGTTCAACCAACATTAAATATAAACGTATTGCTGGAAAGCTTTTCGAAAATTCCTTTTTTCCAAGGACTTCCTCAAAATGAGCTAATTGATGAGTATGCGCACTTTCATAGGTTAATTCTTCGGTCTATTAATATAAATGCAAACCCCAATGTAAAGGACATATTGTTGGCTGTCAAATGCAACTTTCCGTCCTTTGCTGAAGCAGCATTACAGAGTATTTGGAGTCCAACCAACAGCGTGGACGCTGAACGCTTATTCAGCATATACAATGTCGTCGTAACGGACCGAAGAACGACGCTTAAGGAGTCGAATGTTGAAATTTCTACAATGTTATCTTTTAATTAATTAAAATTGTTTAATATTAAGACTTGTACTTTGAAATTTTGTATTTTGTTAAACTTTACTTTCATATTTAGTAATAAAATTACTAAACAAGTATTTTTGTTTAATAAATACCTAATTTACCCAAATTTTATAATTTCGAAAGTATAAATGCGAAATTTAAAAAATTTGTGATTTTTTTTGCGAATTTTCCGTACCTCTACTTATCGCTATATAGCCGTCTTAGTTTTTCGAATCCACCTAAGCTTTCGGTTAAGAAGAACATCGGGATGAAACCTTAGCATGATGGTAGTGCTGTTTCTAATGCCCACATGGCTAGCTGTCACCCTCAAATTGAAAATTTGCCTAAATAGATGTCTTCCGACAGTTGAACTTGAGAGACAGCCGCTCCACTAGGCTTAGCTTGTCCACCACCTTGGGCGGTATCGTCACCTAACATGAGGTGAGATTGTGACCACGTCACAATTCAAACAATAATAATAAAATAAAATTTGTCAGTCACTTCTGCCTATATTTAGTTAAAATTTGCCTGCCTAAATTTACACTATTTAATTTATCTATTACAGATTGTGCAAACTGTATCATTTAGAAATTGTTTTATCACATTTGAGTCATTACTTCAGTGTTAGGCTTTATAGTAAATTGGAACCGCCTCCACAAGACTCGGAGTCTACAACTATGGACATAGATGACATTGGTAAGTTTTGGCAACTGATAAATGTACAGTTTAAATCTGTAGCCAAATGCAAAACATATAAAACATTAAAATAATACACTACATGAAATCGTTTAAGTTAATCCATTGTTGTTGAACTTCAGTATGTTTATTAAAAAGTCTGTTATAATATCAGTTATAATTAGCATAATAGTAACAAATTCAAAAAAATTAAAATGAGATCCTAATATTATACAAAAGCTAAATTAGGTTTAAGGAAATGAAGTGGCAGGCACATATAGTAATCTATATTAATATTATTAAACAAAAGAATTTGTTTGAATGCACTAATCTTAGGAAGAAGCTGTTGTATTTAAAAAAAAATGTACTCGATGTAGCAATCATTGAAAAATCTTTAGGCTATTTAATATATCTATACTACGAATATTAGCAAAGCAGTATTGAAGAAAGTTTCGAAAAAGGGTAAAAATTGTTGTATAAATTTTAGTTCAACGTGAACTAAGTAGCGGGCACAGCCAGTTAGTCAAAATATATTATAGATTTTGTCAATACAGTCTATATATTTTTAGTGCACCTAATTTGAGAACCATGTAAAGAATAACTGGAAAATTGCCAAAAAGATCTACCAAAAGATTTTCTTTAGTGGTATAGTACTTTATATGGTACATTACAGAGTACAGTGATACAGTACAGCACTCTGTAGTACTGTACAGTAGTACAGTATAGTACAGAATAATGTATACTTTCTATTCTTATCTTCATTATAATATAATCAATGTACCTAATTTTGAAGCGATGATAGCTTAGTTGGTACTGTGTACGGACCCCGCGTCAATGGACGAGAGTTTCATCCCTGCAATTAGCTTAAGTTTTTGGTGAAGGAAACATCGTGATGAAACCATAGTATGTTGGTAGTGCTTTATCTAATACCCACCTAGCAACCCACCAACCTTAAGTTGAAAATCGGCCGCCAAGTACCAATAGGTGTGTTCTGGCGAATCTCTCCACTAATTAGGTTGAGCATGTCTACCATCATAGCCATAATGCGAAAACCTATATAGTATAAAAAATAATTTCAGTACCGCATAATCCAGTGGAACTGAGTTGTTGCCTGTCTACATGCATCTACCACATATCTCAAGGTGCTGTTGAACCAGAGCTGGTGCGGAAGCATATCAAAGCTTGGCCAAAAACCCAACTGTTAAGAGAGCCTTTCATTATGGATTTAGTCCTGGCTATGTCTGATAAAGGAAGCGAGTTTAAATCTGTTTGTTTGGAAGTTAGTAATTTTTTTTATTACTTATGTTATATGGCTACTTGAAGTGGGTTAAGCATTTTAAATTTGATTTATTTATTGTTTTGTTACCTTTCATACCTCTTAACTTATCCCTTAAACTGAATTGTTAAACATATTAAACTATATGCTTATTTCTATATATCTAACTATTTTGGGAATTCCGTTTAAGAATTGAGATTATAATATTTGCTCATACTTTCAACCGAAAGAAACATTCACATAAATCTTCTTCAAAAATCAATGAACAACAAACCAAAGAATTTTAAAGAATAGCACTGCATAGCAACCTGCACCATGGTTACTTGGTAGGTCCCAATGGTTTTAACCAGCTGGATCATTCGACCACGAAATAATAAGTATATAAGCATTATATTCTCATTTTTAAGCTTTTTTCGTTACAGATTTATTTACCTATTGAAGGGATTACAGATGTCGATACATTACTAGTAACTCTAGGGCTCATATCATTAATTACGCAAGGGTTTCAGGGGCGAAAGATGTTTTCAAAATTCCTACAGGCTTTTATCCCCGTTGGGACGGGCTTATTAGCCTTCCTTACGTAATATTTTATAAGTTGAAATGTGCTATTTCTAACTTTATGGATAATTTTTGTTTTAAATATATAAAGATTTACATAGTTTAGTGAAATTTTATTCCGTTTTGAAATTAGATATATTTATAACAAACATAGGGAAATAGTCAATATCGTTCTTAATTAATTAATTAATTGTATAGTTTCAGTTATTTTGGAATATACTGTCTGACAATCACATATGGTGCTATCATTGTGTCGTACTATTATTAAACTAGTTAACTCAATGAACCATGCATGTGTAGCTTAATTATCTTACTGGGAACAGCAATGATAGCTCAGTTGGTAGTATGTACGGACGCCGCGTGAAGGGCCGTAAGTTCGAAATCACCTGTAATGAGTTTGAGCTTCCGGTGAAGGAAAACGTCTTGGTAGGGTTTATATTAATGCCCGCCTGGTTAGCTCCCACCCTCAAGTTGAAAATAAGTAGGCAAATACCTATAGATGTGTTATGGCAGTTGCATTTGAGTGCCGATCCCTCCACTAGGCTTTGCGTGTTCACCATCTTGGGCTACATCGTCCCTTAATATCAGGTGAGATTGTGGACATAACGCTAAATTAGAACATTAAAAAACAAAATAAGAAAATATTTATTTTTAAATTAAAATATAAACTTTTATTATATTGCCTTATTAGGCGATAAGATTCGCGATAGAACAGCGCGAACTGGACCTGCTGAGAAGCAAAGAGTCGGCTTTGATGAGATCTGTGCTGCCACCAGATGTCGACGTCGTTAGTGTCCTTAAAGTACTGACAACTGAGAGGTATGTTTAGCGACTTTATATATACATTAATGTTTATAAATATAGTTACCGATTGAAATTTATTCACAGGTTATATTTTTCATTGTTGTTTGTCTATTGATTAGAAGAAAGTCAATATCTTAGTATGTACAAATTAAATCAAATACTTTATTCAATTTAGGCCCTAAGTAAGCGCTTATGAACGTCAAAACTACCACCGGTTCGGAAAATAGCGTAGTCATCCACAAGAACGGGTAAGAAACACGATCTGTAAACAGATATTTTTTTAAGTACATTAAAAAAATACTATATATTTTTACATTAGTTACTCTATAGCCTTTTGAATTGAAAACATACTTTACATTGTTCTTGGACTTTCGTCTGGTAAATCCGTAATATGATTTGGGACTTAGTTGTGAAACCTAAAAACTAACTTATATTTTTAGTACTACTGGCGGCATCTGTTATCAGTTAGTGTAAATGGAAACGATCTGGAACTGTATATAATAAATTATAGGCGGTCTGTAAACCAGATTCGAAGTTTTATTTCAAACCTGTCAGGTTCATGTACTTCAAAATTTAGTTGTTTATCCTCTATCCTTGAGGGACTCTGCGTTTCGTGGAATAAAGAATATAATATCATTTATCACTGTGTGAAATATCTTCAGAATCTGTTAAATAGTTTCAGGCTGATGTGTGTACAAAAAGCCAGATATCTTTATATATAAAAATTTCGTGTCACATTGTTTCTCCGCGATGAACTCCAAACTACTGGACCGATTTTAATCAAATTGTACACACTGTTCAGTTTGAACCAACTTGAGAGATAGGATACTTTGTATCTCGATTAAGAATCATAACGCGATAGGTGTCGCTGTAGTTGACTACTCGAAAATGCATAACAAGATCTTCCAGGTCAGCTACTCTAAATATATTTTTTAATGTACACCATAAACAATTAACATTATTCGGGATCATAGACTCATTTCGTTGAGTGATGTTATTTTTTTTTCAGTGCAAACTATAGATAACTGATATTGCTGTCTAACGATTGGGGTCCTATTTTTAAGTGGACAAATGCATTTACGCATCTCCTCCCAGCCTGGGGAGTTGTTGGTACGTGGGATTCTCCCGGAGTTGCAGGGAATACCTACTAAAACACCACGGAACAATTGAGGTCCTAAATATTTGATTGAAGGTTTTTTTTTCAGTGTAAACCATAGACAACTGACAGTAGTTGGCTTTATAAATCTAGCGTTCTCGTTACTGAGCATGGCACGTACGAAACCGGTAGCGCAGGCTTGTTGGTCGCACGGGAAACTTATATTAGTGCGTTTGGCTAAATCTCAGCCGGAGACAACAGCATATATATTGAGTCAGCTAGCGGATCGACTTGCCGGTCATTGTACCCAGCGCCAGTATGCAGGTAATATGTTCAATGAATAAATACTAGTTAAGTTTATTAATAAGTTTTTGCAATTCTTGTAACTTTCATTTAATAACTATATTCCCAGATTTTTATTACACTTTATACTATTATTTTCATTTTTTAATTTAATAACTAAATAATGACTTATATTAGAGTCATTTGGTATCCCTTTTTTAAGTGGTCTACATATGTGTTGTTAAGTAATAGTGGAGATGGTTTAGAAGTGATAGTGGTTTAGGGCAAGATATTTGTACATCACTTCTATTGAGGGTGATTTGAATACATTCGATTAATAAATAAAGGTTACAATTAATTAATAAATACTCCTTGCACAGTAATGGTTTTTTTTTTAATATTAATAAGTTTCTGTAATTTTTATTTTATAGTTATAAGATATTATCCGTGACCTTTATTACACTTTGTTTTATTTCTTTTAAATTTTTAATCAATATAAATATATAGAATTATAATAAAAATTTCAAATACATTCAGTTATTGGTGTTATTTCTGAATGAGTTAGGCTGGCAAAATTAAAGTCAGTGGATATCTCACCTTGTTTTTGAGTTAGCTACTAGTGTAGTATACTCTCATTACTACACTTAATGTTAAGTGATAGTATTGTACTTGAGCCTATGTAGTATTTTTTTTTTTTTCAGAATGTTTGTATGTAATGTGCAAGCTGGCACCAGTGTCTTTGGAGCAATGCACTCAGCTAGGAACTATCTTGGAGAATTGCCAACTGTCATCAAATGAGTACAGAGATGAGGCTGCTGTATTGGATGCTGTTCATCGTCTGCTAAACTTCAGTATGAAGACAAGGGATACGCTCGTCATGGTCTGTAGGAAAGGCTTGCACTCAAGGTACTAATAATAATTTAATAACACAGGGATTCTAATATAGCGGCAATTTTACACTCAGCCATTTAATCCTTACATGTTTTCAATTTATCTGTATTGTGTACATTTTTTGTTCGCCATTTTAATATTACAGCTCGAATCAATGTTTTTAACATAGCTGGAAAATAATACCAATAACTAATTGATGTACAAATTCATCAAATTAAACAAACTTTATAGTATTGTCACCAAACAGATAATCTACTATACTTATGTATATAGATATTAACTGTCTCGAGATACAATTATGTTTTTCACGAAAGAATAATTTGTGTATGGTGATCAAATCTTGCTTTTTATTTTTAGTTCAGCAAAACTATGGCAACATATGTTAAGTATTGTACAATCCATATATGTTCACTTCTGATCAGATTTGAATGAAAATTGACTCATTGATAACTAATATTATTTATCAATACATAAGATGCTTTTTGTTCCGAAAAAAAAAATTGCCTAGGATAGGAAGTAAAAGTTAAAATTCCAACACCGTTTGGCGAATGAGTACCACTAAAATGAGTACTTATGTATTTGTAGTGGAAGAGTTATTTACCCTATTTCTGATCTCCATAGGTTGCATTGTGATCAAGTTATTAAATACTGAAAAGGGTAGATTAATGTCAATGGGGGCGAACTTCGTAGTTATCCATGGATTCACCATGTGGGTGGGACCAAAGAGGAAAACTTCTAGCAGTTTCCGAAACTTGTGACACGGATGTAGGTTTAAGGGGGAGTCCTTTTCCGACGTATGTCAACACTCACCTTCAATACTCGTGTTCCTCTTTCTGTCCAAACAAATTAGGTTATAGTCTGCTAGCTCAGTTTTGGAGGCATGTTCTAATACAGAACTTACTGCAATCCTAGACAGCCCAAGATCTTTTACAAGATCATAGAGAAATTTCTCTGGTATACCTTTCGCTTCCACTTCGACCGCGTATAGATTAACTACTTAGCCATTTCTGTTCAGGTCATTTAGTAGCTCGTAGTATTTATTCGTTACTAGCTGTTCCCGCGACTACGTTCGCGTGGTTGTCGAAAACTAAAACACGTCGCTTAGATAATTGTGCAGTCAATCAGTGCTACATGTTAACTTCATATGCACAACACGCCATCTATCGAATATGGAGTTCAACTGTCAACATTAGTTCCAATTTAGCTTTGTAAGTAATTGAATTCCGTGCGTGAGAACAGTTTAAATTCATATTATCTAATATCTTTTGATAGAGTGAACCGATTGTGATGAAACATAAACTAAGTAATACCTTAAGTTGTGTAAAATTTTTATGTATAAAAGTTATCTACATTGGTTTTGTATATTTTACCTGATGCTTCCACGGACTAAGAGATACAAATCTCAAAAATGCTGCTAAAGAGTCCTGTTGTTTATCCTTTAACGCCCTTGCTATTTTTAATGAAATATTTTTGATTTATAAAAACTTCTTTTTTACTGGTTATTATATAGATTTGTATACAAATAAAAATCTTCAGAAATTTGTTTATATCCAGGGACTCTGTACGCCGGTGTCTGGCGCTGTCCGGGTTCCTTACAGTGCTGAGACATATAAAGCTGTCCCGGACCGTGTTCGCTTGCAGCCAAAGTGTATGTAGCGACCAGTACAGTGGACACTCTTACCTCACACAAGTCGCTGTGGACATGCACGCTACCCAACAGGGAACCGTGTAAGTTGATCAAATATAACCAACCATGCTAGTAGTATGGCGGTTTTTGAAGTGAAACTTCTTTAGGCGCATGAGGGTAAAATTTTTACAGATGAAACGTCACGCCGGTATGCAACGGAAGTGTCGGAAAAGAGAGAGAGAGTGATCGAGACCGATTGAGAGAGAGTAAGACAGGGCGAACGTAGCATGAGCAACTAGCCGTGGAGTGAGAGTAGGGAGCAAGCGAGTGAGAAAGATTGAGAGAAAAAGTGAGACAGAGCGAACGTCGTAAATTAGTTCGCCAAAGAAGTTTCACTTGTGACATGTGTACTTTGTACGCACGCATGTTTTTGAAGTGAAACTTCTTTAGGCGCATGAGGGTAAAATTTTTACAGATGAAACGTCACGCCGGTATGCAACGGAAGTGTCGGAAAAGAGAGAGAGAGTGATCGAGACCGATTGAGAGAGAGTAAGACAGGGAAATTTAAATTAAAGTTAAAAATTAAATTATTAATTTAAAGTTAATTTAAAGTTTTAGATTTGTATAAATATAAACAAGATTTATAAATTAGTTCGCCAAAGAAGTTTCACTTCTGACATGTGTACTTTGTACGCACGCATGTTTTTTTTTTTTTAATGTAATAGCGAGCAAACGAGCAAGTGTGTCATTTGATGGTAATTGATCACCGCCACCCATGGGCACTCACAACCTAGAAGAATCGCAGTTGCGTTAGGCGGTGGTAGGGCTATTCTATTATGCCCGTCTGGCTGGCTACCGTTTTTATTAACGTGATGCTTAAAATCCTGTTAAGAAATTCCTCATCCCAATGGGACTCATCGGGTGCTAGTCACTCAACACTACCCATTAAAACGCACCACATCGACACTTCAAATTTCTCTGTTGCCAAAGGCCAGGGGAAGCGACCACACTTATATGGCTAATTACCACCTTCAATTACCTCTAAATCTCTAAAAAAATTTCTGGACAACCTACACCTCAGTCCGCCCCGTGACCACGAAGGATGAAAAGCTTTCGAAACGACGTCGGGATCAAAATTTAATAAATAACCGCGATAAAATCCGTTTAAATTAGTTTTATTTCAATACCACCTTCAAGTTGAAAATTTGTAGCCGAATACCTATAGATGCGTTCCGGTAGTTGCACATGAGAGTCAGTCCCCCCACTAGCCTTAACGTGTCCACCGTCTTGGGCCAAATCGTTGTTTAACATCCGATATAATAGTAGTTTTTTCAAACAGTAAGTTCAATGTCCATGTAAAACGAGTTTTATTGTGTAAAGTTTTTTACGGTTTAGTCATATTAATGTCTACAAAAAACTCTATTTGTATAGATGCGTTTAATTAGATATTTACTATTAAATTGTAGATATTATTATTGTTTACATACAAAAAATGGTAAATCCTGTTGAGTTTTTCTTTCTCGATTGTTGGGATGTTCCCCGAACCGGTGGTAGTTTAACAGTTTTGATTCCTAAATCGAATAAAATTTCTTAATTTTCAATTCCATTGTTTCTATAATTGTATGAGATAACGTTGTGTTTATGATTATTGACTGGTATTTTACTTATTTGATACTTCCATTGGATTCAGAATGGACACTTCTACGTAATTATGTTGTGTTATGTCCCAGTGTGACGTCACGAGTTCGTAACGAAGCGATGTGTATGGAAGTGGTGTCCATATTGCGCCGATGTCTATCCCAGGATGCACAAGTTCGAGAACTGTTATATACAAGTGAGTTAATGATTATGGATTAATTAAATATTTAACAATTATATCTTGCAGCTATGATAGCTCAGTGGTAGTGTGTACGACTTCGCGTCAAGGGACGTGAGTTCGAATCCACTCCACTTACAATGAGCTTGAGCTTTCAGTGAAGGAAAACATCGCGAGGAAACCATAGCATGGTGATAGGGCTTTTTCTAATGTCCGCCTGGCTAGCTACCACCTTCAAGTTCATAATCTGCCGTCAAACACCAATAGTTGTGTTCCGGCAGTTGCACATGGGAGGCAGTTCCTCCACAAGTTTAGCGTGTCTACCAACTTGGGCCGTATCGTCACTTAAGATCAGGTCAGATTATGGGCATAACGTTAAACCTCAACAATGTTACAAAAAAAAAAATGATATTGGTTTATTTACATACGTGTCGTAAGTGCTGTGGGTTCGAGTCCCGCACACGAAAATTATTTGTAAGATCCACTAATAACCGTTCGGAGTTTTATGTCTCTCACACTTGACATTGGCAATATTTCCTATAATAGGCTGATAGCCTATAGAAAATAAATAATTATGATTTAAATAGTTTTAAACTTGTTGTCTAGTGCCTTGTTATTGTAATGTTTCATTGCTGGGCAAAGGACCTGTCCCTGAGGAAAGATACGGATTCAATATTGTAGACACTAAGGAATTTACAGTACTGGGAGTGATTTTCTATTGCCCGCCTGGATAGATGTCAATATCAAGTAAAAAATCTGCGGCCAAATACCTATGGGTGTGTTCCGGCAGTTGCAGTTGAGAGCTAGTGGCTCTAGACTAGACACAGCGTGTCCACTATCTTGGGCTAGATTGCCACTTAATATTAGAGGAGATCGTGGTCATAAAGGTCTATAATTAATAATAATAAAAAAGAAACGAATTATAGAAATTTACGACTGCGCCAAAGAGAAACCAGTGCTGCATGAATCTTTACTTGAACTGTTCTATGAACATTTAAGTAAATATATTTCGGAGGAAGACACGGAATCTCCATTGCTTTTCGACAAATGTATACAAATCACTCCTACATCAGCTATATTATTGGTGAGTTATTCAAATTTTTTATACAAATATTTATATACTATGTAAACTCCATACTTAACATAGTGAGTGTTAATAGTGTATTGTTTTTAGACTTATCCAAGATTGCTTGAACGTTAAGGTAAACCAATCAAAATCAAGTAATTTCGATATTCAGGGAGTTTCTTGGAAATCGTATGACGTTAAATCGAGTTTTTTGTCAGAATATGGCCAAGTGACGTCACCATGTTTCATAGTAATTACAGTGCAATGCAAAAACATAGACGTCTCATGATACGCCGGCAACACATCGCTATAGTCGCTGTTTGAAAGCCTTTTAGCTATTATATATAAAGTATTGTATTTATATACTATTATATAGACTGTGCCGACCTTCTAAGTTCAATTTCACTGCGTATACCAACATTTCGTACACGAAAAACACATGTGCTAATCTTCCTATATGCTAAAACCAACTATGTTTAGAATTCGGTACCGGGTCGTATTACTCGTTTATATAATAAAGAAAATGAAATGATGCATATTTTTTGATATGCAAAACAATTGTTTAAAAATGAAATTATAAAATTAAATCGCTGAAATATATATATATTAATTATTTATATGTCATATAACATAAGACAAATCTTCACACCCAATCACTCGCTTACACATACAAACACACGCACACTCGCAGCCACACAAGACAAACACTTATTGTCTGTGTTGTTGTCTGACCCTATTTCCAAATATGCTAGATAATCATATAAAATTAATTTAAACAATTGTTAATTCTGTATTTGTATGTTACATTGGCTATATAGTCGTGTACGCAACTAAACTAATAAAATAACTAACTAAATAATAAAAAAAATATCGTTATAAAAAGGAATTGTGTCATATTTTATCTATCTATTAAAATTAATAAAAACTTTATTAAAAATATAAACCTTGACAGTATTTTGTTTAACCATTTAAGGCTATAGAACATGCTTAATCTGGTAGCAATTTAAGAATTAATATTATTGAAAGTTTAATAAATTAATATCACAATAAGTAAAGGATTAACAGAATATATATTAATATATATTTCAGACATTCATCATATCGTGGCTTAGACTGGTATAAAATCATTTTTTTTTCGTAACATAACACCGCATACCCAATACAGTTACTAGAATCTATAGAAGACTCTTTTTTATTGTTAATTATATATATATATTTTATAGTAAATATTTTATAATTAATATATTTTACAGTATTTTCTTTATTATTGTTTTAGCGTTTTGTGGCCATAGTCTTAACTGATTTTAAGTGAGGATACGGACCAAGTTTATGGACACGCTAAACTTGTGGAGGAACTGGCTCTCAAGTGCAACTGCCGGAACACACCTATTGGTATTTGGCGGCAGATTCTCAACTAGAGGGTGGTTGATAGCCAGGTGGGCATTAGAAAAAGCCCTAACACCATGCTATGGTTTCCTCACGATATTTTCCTTCACCGAAAGCTAAAGCTCATTGTAGGTGTATTCGAAATTACGTCCCTCAACGCGGAATCCGCACACACTTCCACTGAGCTATCATCGTCTCAATTTTATTATACTATGTGGACTATTTATTTCGCGATTTTTGATCGAATCTTGTCTCTCGATAGCGATATCCAAATACGCTACGAGACATCATAACTTCTACAGTGAAAATGTTTTTAAAAAAATTTCAAAAATTGCGTTACGTAATACTTGAATGACTAAAGTGCTTTTTACTGACAAATTTGTATAAGTTATTTTGTGAGTATTTATTTTAACGATACATCTCATACATATCTTTCAGGAGCCGATATCTCGACTTTTATACACAATTGCCCAGTTCCTTCAGCCTGCTGAAGAGGAAGACTTGGAGGATATACTAACAAGTGACTCAGCCGACACCGGAAGCACGCATTTGAAGAATAAATTGAATAGCATTTTGGAGAAACTGTGTACTAGCGAACATATCGGGAATATCGATTTGGTAAGAACTTATGTTTCATATTTATTTATTTCAATGAAATGTCTATTTCCTCGTCGTTTTATTCCTAATCCTTCCTCGTTTTCCTAATCTATTTCCTTGTGACTTTCATGATGCTCGGGTTTTATTTATATACGCCTATATAAATACACTTATGTGATTTCTATAGAGAGATTTTAAGCTATACAAAAAAAATGAAATTTGTCTTCGAGTTTAGCGTTATCAACTGTACTGTACAATAAATTATAATTACAAGTAATACATTTGTATATTATTAATAATCGGCCTAATATCGAAGGTGATGATATTTATAAAAAAAAAATGTTAGATAATTTACTAGAATTGAACAACATTGCCTAAGATTAGTCAATTTAGTTCTGAGTTTTACAAACAAAAAACACAATCTAAGAAAAATATTCTATAAATATAATGTTTTAGCGAAATCGTTAAACTAGAAGCTGAAAAACGGAAATACTCTTTATTTTAGAATACTAGAGGGTTTATTTTATAATATGTAGTGACATAATTATTTCTCACTGAATAGTATAAAATGTTAGTTTAATATGGTACTTAGCTGCGCCTGCAACTTCGCGTGGAACTAAAATTTTCTTTAGTCTGTTTTACCCGTTTTTGTACTTTTTTTCAGTACAGCGTTGCTCCTGTTAGTGGCAGTATGCTGTGAAATAGCCTAAAACCTTCATTGATGATTGCTAAATAAATACAAAAATGTTTGTTGAAAACTGACTGTTAGTTCCTAAGATTAGCGCGTTCAAACAAACACACAAACTTTTCCGCTTTATAATAATATTAATATAGATATGTTTTTAGGAGGACATCGGACTCACGGATGTGACTCCGGAATCTAAAGCGAAATATCTAAAGGTTCAGCAGATTTTGCTCTGTTATGAAGTTCTCATAGCGTACCGCATAATGCAGTGGACACCGACAAGTTATGATGTCGCAAACTCTATTTATAAATTGTACAAAGATTGTGACCAATTTATGGAAAAGATAAAGGTACTGTAGTTTTTAATTCTTATTCTTTCACAATGCAAACATATCAAGCCATTTCAGGAAAATCTTAAGCGCCCAAAATCTTAAGAATGTTTTTTTTTATTGTTACCCTTAAAAAGTATCTTAGTAAATTAGAAACATTATGTTAATGGCCACTATTGTAATATATCGGTGGTTAATTATGAAGAAGTCACATATTTTTTATAAAGATATCGTAAATACTTTTTAAAATGAAAAACTCTCCTGCTAAAAGTTGCAAATTGTCGCTTAAAGTCGTCTCGAGTCGACTAAGGGAGCGAGAGAGATATAGTCCATGCGTCACGCATCAGCCGCATTCAGTATAGAAATAATCACGCTATCTCAGAGACTAACGGATTGTTATATTTATGTTATACAATAGACATGTGCTAAACGTTGCACTGAAAGTAAATGCCATGTGATATCATATCGCCGCAAAATACATGTCAACTTTTAACATCAACCATCGCCCGAAACATCGACTGAGAGCAATGTCAAATGTTTGTAAAATTGCCTTTGTGCGTGCTGCATAAGATTTATTTTTATTCATTAGACATGCACCGCGGTTGATATTACAAATACAAATGATATTACAATTTGTAATATCAACCGCAGTGTATGTTCATATCTAATGGATAAAGATAGATCTTATGCAGCAGGCACAAGGGTAATTTTCGAAGTGAGCTGGAGTTGACTCGCTTATTGCTGTTTCTTTCACTCTCGTCATTATTTGTATTATGCTATCTTATCGCACTGCAATGTAATGTGACCCTACTCTCGGTAGATGTTTGGGTAAATAGTAGAAGTTTAGATCGCTCGGTTAATGTATTGCCCGCTTGGTTAATATCAACTTTATAATATTAAGTTTTATATAGACTCCTTCAAAGAGTGCCAAAAAACGGTTCAAGTCTCTGAACGATACTAAAGATTCGTTGGCGACGCAGAAGAGTCAGAAATCCCAGAAGGGGAAAAGCCCAAACAAGATGTCTAACTTGGTGAAGGATAGAGCTGGACCGTTCAAGCCGTTGCCGTGCCTTTGGGACCTAAAGTTTTGTGTTAAACTCGTCGAACTGTTGTACAGGTGTGAATGATTATTTTCATATACTTGTTGTGCCTGTGACTTTGTTCGCGTGAAACTAAAAAAATATTTAGTTATATTTGCCTGTTTTTTTTTTTACTTTTTTCGATACAGTCTTATTAGTGGTAACGTGATCGTAAATTGCCTAAAGCCTTTCTCAATTATTACTCTATTAAATATCATAATAATATTATAAATGTGAAAGTGAGCTTGTTTGTAACGCTTTCACGCGTAAACAGTTGAATCGATTGTTTTGAGTTTTGGTATATATATAGATGGGACGTTGAAGTCGGTGATAGGCTACTTTTTCTTGCGAAAAACTTATTGGAAGTGGCCTAAGGGCAGGGATAAACTTTGTATGAAATATTTTTTTTGCGTCATCCGAATTGTTTGACAAAATCAATATTAACGCGTGCGAAGCCCCACGTAAAATATAGTCATAATACTAATATTATAAAGAGGAAAGATTCGTATTTTTGTTTGTAACAAATAAACTCAAGCACTGCTGGACAGATTGCAAACATCTTTCACTGTCAGCTATGCCAAGTCAGCAAGTATGTCAGCAATGTCGGCTAGTCATATATACTGTTATTATTCTAGTGATGAAGTACCCTGGTCTTCATTAGAACAACGTAATCAGTTAAGAAGCAAACCAGACTTTCATCACTGGGCTCTCAAATGCGTACTCTCCGTGCTCAGTAATGAACATTTGGAAAAGCGATCTGTCGCGACTTATGTTATTAAGTTAGCTCGTATTCTGTACACCAGATGTATATGCAGGTAAGTTTATGCTACACTAATAAGTAATTTACAGAGAAAGAACAATATCAAAATTTATATAAATGTTACCACAAATATAAATAGAAAAATAAATTAATTAGTCATGCGAAGAAACATACAAACTAATTAAAAAAATCTACTGAAAAAGTCTTTGCATATTTCAGTACACAACTTTAAGAATATATTAAAATACAAGACCGACATATTAAGCATTGATTAGCACATATTACATAAAACATTAAAATATCAGGCACTTCTGTGGTTTATTTCATTTATTTTCGTATTTCACTGGTACCATCGTATAATGATTTTACTCCTATTGACTTCTCGTGCACAATAATCGAGCTAAATTACGCAAATTGCCACGAATATATATCATACTAGGTGAGTCCGCGATTCCGTTCGCGTTGAACTAACATTTTATTTAATTATTTTCATAACAAAATGATATCCTATGTTACGAGGGCTAATGTAGCATTCTAATGGTGAAATAATTTTTGAAATCAGCTCAATAGTTCTTGAATTTATTCGTTGCAAACAAATCGCTAAATCTATTGTGTTAAAATTTGGTGCCGAGGTAGAGGGATCCTAGAGACGGAGATAAGCTAGTTTTCTTAAAAACTTATAGAAAGTAGGGTAAAGAGAGCGATAAACTTTGTGTGATACTATTTATTGCGTGGTCCAATTTGTTTAACAAGATCAATGTTAACGCAAGCAAAGACGCACAGTAAAATCTAGTCGAATTATATTTTTTTAATAGAAACCAACACATTACAAACTAAGGTCCAGCCATAAATTCCACAAAAATAATATACGAGTATTCCTGTCACCTGACGATTATTATAGAAAGTATGGAGGAAGAGTTACATTATGAAAGTCGGTTACAGGTTTCAACAAATGTGGGATTTTAACGATGAAACCGCTCTGGGCTGTGTGGACGTCTTCCGTGCCTGTATGAACTTATTGTTTTCCTCAAATTATTCATTGAAGTTGGAATATTTCTTACCCACTATCAGTATGTATTGCATTAAATCCGTTTTACAAGTTATTGACAAAGGTTAAAGATTTTAATTCTATAAACGTAGACGAAATTTGTGCGGGCTTAGTCCTAGCACTCATTACATTTTTTTATGGATAAGTGAGCCATAAGTTTAGACATTATTAAATAAAGATAATATATTCTTTGTAATCAGAAGCGGTGATGTTTAAAATCAAAGCAGTTATAAGAATACGATGGGATCTAGACATGCGTGTTGGAAATTACCAGAATTCTATATTTCTTAAGAAAGAATAAAGTTATGAGCATTGATATCAAGGAAAGACGTTCGATGCATAGCTTTTTTTGTGGCAAAGTACACCAGCTGGTTAGCTTATGAGGCTTTCACACTTTCACCTAATTAGTGGGGTATGTGTGAAAGATTCAGCCATGGAAACATGCAAATAGTTGTTTTTGCACCGTATTTATAATAGTAATAATAAAGCACTAATAACCCCGAACATTTTACACATATAAATAAAACTCTAAATAAAAAGGAATTTTTGAAATCCGACTTGTAGTTATTAGCGCTTTCAAACAAACAAACTTTTCTGCTTTTAATATTAGTATACATTTTTATCATTCCAATGAAATATATAATATAAACTATTTCCCATAGAGGTCAAAGTACCTTGCGCAATTTTAAACGTAACGCCTCATTTTTATATAACACTCGATTTTACTCTTTATAAATCTTCATACCGCGGGCTATATATGAAATCGTTTCTTAAGGAGTAAACTCTAAAAATAGTATATCAAACAAAAAATAACTGTAAAATCTACACTTGTATTACAAAATGTCTCTTCTGCCGCTATTCTTATCTAAAAGGGTCCTATGGTCATTTCCATTTCATCCTCCTATCTTATTGCTTTATGACCCGGCTCTGAACGCCCTCCCTTGGTTACGAAACTGTCATCTGTTTTCTCCATTTCTCCTTCTACCAGCGGAGCATCCGTCTAGTCCACATACGTTTAAATTGATCAATACGTGATAGAATTATTGTTAATTTCGTTTTGCGCTTGATGTCTATATTTCTATACCTCCTGTCCATACTTCTCTGGCATCTTGCTACTTTGTCAACTAGCTAAAAACTAGCACCGTTTAGTTTTTTGTTAGTAGTTTTTTCTAAAAATATTAAAAATGTCGGAACTCCTGTTCAATTTACTTCAATAACAATTTTGTTATTTTTCTATTCATTTCAAAAATGGTCAAGGAGCCCTTTAATTAATACCATAGCTATGCCAAATGTCATCATCCTAGTATCTATGTTTCCAGCTGGATTAGCAGAAGCGGACTCGTCAGTTTGTTTAGCAGCTATATTGGAGTATATCTATTCTTCTCTGCAATGCGTGGAAGAGGATACCGGAGAGGGAGATAAAGATGCTGTGGATAAGAAATTAGTGTTGTCTCTGGTGCAGACTGCGACGGTGTTGTTTGAAGTTCGAGTGCCGAGTTGTGTACAGATGAGCACTGTAAGTGATAGATATTCCGTATTAATGTAGTGATATTTAAAAAATATGTGTCCCACCGTTTGCCTATCAGTCTGTTCGCGATAAACGCAAAAGGTACTGAACGGATTTTGATGCGGATTTCACCAATCGACAGTGATTCATGAGGATAGCTAAGCTTTTATGTGAATTGGTATAAATATGACGGTTATTGTTGAAAATGACGGAAAAAGCCAAGCCGTATAGGTAGCCTTGATTACTAGCGTAGCTGGTGGGTGATAGCTAGTAAGAAAGATGTATAGATTTAATTATTATAATGTACTAGTTGTGTTCGTGATGCGTTCGAGTAGAATTCAATTTTATTAAAAAAAATTACCATTTTTTTCAATACAGCTTTGCTTCTGTTAGTGGTAGGTCGATATTAAATAGTTTAAAGCCTTCCTCAGTAGTTGTTCTATCAAATAAAAACTATTGTTTTTTAATCCTATTGATAGTTTCTAAGATTAGCAAAGAAACAAAAAACCTTTCTGCTTTATAATATTAACATAGATATACAATCAAGTAAAGTGTTGTTTTTCACCGTGCAAATAATAAAAAAAAAAAACAAAGAAGTATTTTATTTACGGTGTATTAGATTTCAATAAAATGTAAAAATAATACTGATAATATTAAATTGAAATATTTCTTATACTAGGTTATTGCTAAATTTGAAGACTATCTTCGTACGTCGAAGCAGGATGTCTTATCACTAATATCCCCGGTCCTGACTGCCGGATGCAGGGAACAACAAGAAGCGCAACTGTTGGACGATTTGTTGCTGAAACTGGTATCGACGTTGGGAAAAAATGATGTGAGTATACGGTGTATTATATCTACAAACGATAAAAAAATCTAGGGAAATTATCAAATATTTTGGTTAGCTTAGTGAATATTATTCTTGAATATATTTTCAACTTTAAACTCTTGTGCTACCTCTGTTATTTGATTTGTCTGTAACTGTGGCTAAAAAAGCATAGCGTCAAACAAATTATTACAGAGTAAAAAATTACAGCGTAAAAAATTTCGATTTCAAAGATTTAGCGTCATGGTCACATTTATATTTAAACTTCCTATGGAAGGGCTTTGAAATTCTGATCAGCAACCTTTTTGCGTGTCACTCGTTCGGGTAAAGTCGGCTTGAAGCGACTTAGGAAGCGAGATACATATAGAAATCCTTCACTTCTGTCGTATGGTCTTTTAAGCACACAACGTTTTTTATTGTAGATGTATTTACTATTACCTTTTACCCGTGGCTCCGCTTGCGTTAATATTGGATGACACAATAAAACCTCCATACAAAATGATTTTGTTTGAAAAAGTTGCCCATCTCCGTCTCTAGTGTCCCATCTATCTCTTTACCAAAATTCATCGTAATGGATTTAGCGGTCTATGCGTGTAAGCACAAACAAACACACTGACTTTCGCATTTATAATACTAGAAAGGATAAGAATATATTTAATTTCGTATTAAAAAGGAGGACACATCGACCGATGAAGAAGTAGACATGTTCCCGACGATTGACGTGAGAAGTGGTCATGTCGTGTTGAACCACGTGTGCGTGCACCTCGCCGACCGGTTCAAGCTGGTCGAGCACCTGCTCGCGAGGACGAGGGACAGGCAGACGGCCGTCCTCACACAGACTGTCGTCAGCACCCACAGGGACAAGATTGATAGAGGTATTTTCTTCATATTTTAGACCCCAGTAAGACCAGTAAAAGCCTGGTGTTAGGTTTTATAACAAAATCCCAAAACACATTAGTGATTCGCCGGATAGTAAGTTCAAGCACCATGTCAAGCGGGTTTTTAATTTAAAAGGCTATTACAGAGTAGTTCTATATGTGAACAATGATGATGTCTGATTGACACCCCTGATCGAGTTCTTCTCGATGAATGGAGACCGGTAGTAGTTTTGACCTTCATGAGCTCCTTCCCAGGGCCTTAATTGGATAAAGTTTTTTTTAATTGATCTGATTTGATATGTTACATTTTTTCCCTTCTAAAAAAAGTCGAATCTACTGAGAGGTTAGTTCAGCTAAAGACCATCGCTATAGCAGTATGCTATAGCATATGCTGAGCTTGGGTCCTTTTTCGATGTTGTGGCTTTAGTCTGTAAGACTGTATTTGTATCTAAACTGTTTGCATTGTGTATCATCGTGATAAATAATACTTCCTTTCATTTTAAGACCATGCAGCCAAGTCAAATGTAATTTCATAATAACGAAGATAGCTCTTCAGCATGATGATTATTAAAACTTGTTAAAACTGTCCAGTGAGTTTTGTGGCCACCAATGTATCGTGATCCAAAACATCAGTTTCGATTGCGTAAATATTGATTTTGTCAAACAAATCAGATGATACGAAAAAAAGTTTATCCCTCTCTTTACCACAGTTCCAATAAGATTTTCGCGAGGAATAGTAGCCTATCACCGTCTTCAGATTCTAAACTATTTCTATACCAAAATTTATCATAATCGATTCAGCGGTTTAGGCGTGAAAGCGTAACAAATAAACAAAGTCACTTTCGCATTTGTAATATTAGTATGAAGTAATGCGGTACGGTGCGGTCGTATGCGGTAATATAATCACAGAAATTGCCGATTATTTCGCGTATTTTTAGACGTTTACTAAACTTTTTTTAGTTTACTTAAGTTTACTTAAGTATTATCAGTTTGAGGAGCAATTCTTATTTTCGCACCGGTTTTCCCCGGTTGGGGCACAGAGCGACATATGCGATATACTGTGTTTTTTTTTATAGTTTATAGGTTTAGCGGTATGGCCACAATCTCAACTGATGTTAAGTGATAATGAGGCCCAAAATAGTGGACATACTAAATCTAGTGGAGACTCTGAATCTATACATATTTTTCAAAAGTTTCGCTACTAACGTAACATCGTTTTTTTTCCCTTATGGATACCCTCATACCCCGGGGGGGACGAGCGGGTTATGTGGGACTCACCCGATACGAACCGGGAATATCCACTAAACTTCACGGTGTACCTCAGCCGCATAAATTGGGGCGACCCGGGTCCAAACTGGTAATGGCCACGTCGCCCCTGCGGTTGACCCAACTGGGCCCCGGTACTAACGTATCATCCTAATAATTATCGTTAACTTAAAAGACGATATCATTAAATGGGCAACAACAATGTTTATCAGCCTAAGTCAAGTTATTAAGAAGTTTTATGATATATGTTGTTCATGCTTTTTTTTCTATTTTCTTAGAGGTAAAAGAGATGTACAAGTCAGCGGTGGTGCAGTTATGTCAGCTGACGACTTGGACGTCGTACGTGGGCAAACTTAGGTGCTGTATAGGCATTGGTAGTGACCGGGTCCTAGGTACCTGCCTACGTCTCTACACATTGTTGGCGACACTAACGAAACAGATAGATGTCGCCACTGCGCACCATGTACGGTAATAAAACCCCGTTCTCTAAACGGTTTTGTTAATAACAAGTCAATATAGCATAGCTGTACGGCTTTTTCTAATGCCCGCCTGATTAGCTACAAGCGCGCTTTTGAAGCGATGATAGCTCAGTGGTAGTGTGTACGATATCGCGGCAAGGGACGTGGGTTCGAATCCAAGCACCTACAATGAATTTGAGCTTTCGGTGAAGGAAAACATCATGAGGAAACCATAGGCCTTTTTAAATGCCCGCCTGGGTAGCTACCACCCTCAAGTTGTAAAACTGCCGCCAAATACCAACAGGTGTGTTCCGGCAGCTGCACTTGAGAGCCAGTTCCACCACAGGTTTGGCGTGTCTACCATCTTGGGCCGTATCGTTACTTAAGATCAGGTGAGATTATGGCCATAACGCTAAACCTTAAGTAAAAAAAAAAACCACCCACAAGTAGGAATTCTGCCGAGAAATACCTATAGATGTGTTGCGGCAGTTGCACTTGAAAGCCAATCTCTCTACATGGTCATCTCGCTACATGGTCAAAATGGCAAAAATTTGCAGTGTAGGCTACGTTCTATTTGAAGTTCACAACGCCAAAAATATACCCTTATCGTTCCACATGACAATCACGCTCTTTGTGGTCGCGGTGAACGCGCCGCGCCAACTCACAACAACAAGCTATATGGCTGGACCCATATTCCATTCCGTCCTGTTAATGATTGTAATATCTACAAGTAAGTAGGGCTAAAAAAACCTTTATTTGTGAATGTCAGAGTTGTGAACGTGATCATTGTTAACGCTACGTGGAACGTGGCTGTAGTTGTAAACCGTTATAACCAAGATGAAGGTCGCCTGCTGATAAAGTCATCCACACCGCCATACTACAATTACCTAAATCGAGATATATATACACAACTGTGTTCCGGATAATAATTGTTCAATGCGCTGGGATCCAAGCAAATGAACGGTCCTTTACGATTTAAAATGTATGTATATATATTGTAATAAGAAAATTAATATTGTTTACTACTCGCCGTGAAATTAACGAGCTTAAACACTCATGATTCATGTTATTTTCCGACGATCTTAACGTAATAAAAAAAAAACAAAAAATGTATGGATTGTATACAATGTTGTTGAAATGTATACAATGAGACATGTCAAATTGATTTTGACATGTGTCATTGTATTAATTTTTTGTTCTTTCTTTATATTAACGATCGTTGAAAGACAACATGGCTAGGGATAACGGTCGAATATCTAATCCATATACACTCGGCTAACTGACATTAGGATTTCCTAATATTACTGCATAAGGGTATGGTATTATAGTAACTTGGACCTTGGTATCTTCTGCAAAATGTGTTTCATATGGTCAAGTTCAGGGTCGTTTATTACTACCATTTTTTGCAGCTTCGAACATCTGCTAAAGATCAGCGGTAAGAGGCTATCGTCCGTGACGGACAACCTTGTAACGTACTTAGAATCGTCCCAACAACAGCAGAAAGCGAGCAAAGTACTGCGCTGCACTAAGCTGATACCGCGGCTCGTCTGCCAGGCCGAGCAGTACAGCAAGCATGTCATACTGCTCGCTAACAAAGCTAAGGTACGATGCGATGATAGCTCAGTTGGTAGTGTGTACGAACGCCGCGTCGACGGACGTGAGTTCGAATTCACCTGCAATGAGCTCGAGCTTGCGGTGAAGAATCGCGATAGAACCATAGCATGGTGGTATGGTTTTTTGTAACGCCCGCCTGGCTGGCTACCACCCTCAAGTTAAAAATATGCCGCCAAATACCTATAGGGGTGTTCTGGCAGTTGGCTTGAGAACCAGACCCTACATAGTTTTACCGTCCACTATCTTGGACCACATCGTCACGTTATATCAGGTGAGGCTGTGGCCATAACGTAAAAAAGCTGTAATCTATATATTTAAATAAAAAACAAATATACACAAAAATCTTGCAGTTCTTAGAAATAAAAAAGTGTAAGTTTGTATTACTTGTGGTAGATTAGTAAAGAAAATCATTTCGATAATTAAATTAGGTGAAATTAATGTAATTATAAACGCTATGAATAATAATTGCCACTTCTAGGTTGGTTTACTTCACTTACTTCCATAGCTTACTATCTTATGGTATTTTGCTGTGGAGGGGGGGGGGGGAGAAGTAACTGAAGTAGATACCGTATTTATTTTACAAAAACGAGCAGTTACAGAAATTTTCAGTATGAGACCTCGCGAATGGTTAAAATCTAAGTTTCCGGAATTCGGTATCTTAACTCTGCCCTCCCAGTACATTCTTGATCATTTAATGTATGTCCGCAAAAACTTGCATAGGCTGGACCGTGTAAAAGACCGCCTTGACTTAAATATTAGAAACTGGTCACCCCGTATTTTACACTCTAGGTTTTACAACAAAGTTCCAAAGCACATTACCGAATTACCGGACAATACGTTGAAGCCACATGAGAAACGGGTTTTAATGTTTTGGTGTTAAGGCTGGATCAATATGTGAGCGATGGTGCTGTCTCGAACGGACACCTCTCTCTGTACATCCGTTAACAACTACTGTAAATACACATATTAAATAATATTGTAACAAAAAATTTAGGTACCTGCAGGTAAACATGTAGATCTAGTTTCTTGCCGAATCTTTTCGATGACAACGTTACTATTCGAACCGGTGGCAGTTTTAAAGGACTTAAGCGCCTTCTTAGGGCCTAAGTTAAATAAAGTTTTGGGATTTGACTTGTTTAATTATAAATACATAAATGTAGTATCTCTTAAATGCCTCTTTTTGAAGTGAAAACTGAGACTGAAATAAAAGCGAAACTGAAAAACAATGTTGAAAATTAAATTCGTTGAAATTCATGTAAATTTAAATACTATTTAAAAAATAAAAATATATATTAATTATTATGTATAATTATTATGTAATTATAAGTATAACTTAAGTTATACTTATAATTTGTACTAGACTCGCGCAGGCCGTTCTATTTTGAAGAATAAATAAACCGTTATAAAACTATATATTATTTTTGCTTACAACATCGATAGATGTAACTATATAATTGACTTATTTTAATGTTTTCAATCTACAAATAAATGTTTTTTTTTTTGTTATCGATACTACAATTATTTTGTTAATCCAATAATTTCACTGTTATTCCAAGTTTAAAGTTTTTATTTGTGTCGGCGGTCCTCGTTAACTGTCTAAATTTTTTCATGAATGAAATTCAGCGTATAGTAAAATATAAATATATATATATTTTATATCCATAATAATCATTTTTTTTATAATACTTATGTATTAATTAAGATATAATATTATAACTTTATATAAAAATTATAATTTTATTAATAGAGATTTATATCAAAACTGTCACATTTTTGTTACAGTTAAATTGGCAACAGTATTTATCGTTGGGTACAGCGAGAGATTTTAAGATCAAAGCACCCATCCTACAAGAAGTTTTCAACGCAAAGGATAAAATCGACGATCCTGATGATGGTAATATATATATTTTAGTTTTTTTATCTTTATTTTTATGGAGGGTTTGTTCAGATAGAACATGCCACTCTCATCCATACAAGCATGCTACAATTGATTCCTCAGCCCAATACCGCCTTTTTTATGGAATAGGCGGTAATCGATCAAGCGTATCACCTGATGGTAAGTGTTCACCACCGCCCAATGACACCCACAACTCCAGGGGAATCGTAGGCGCATTGCCGACCTTTATTGGAGAAACTGGCTCTCAGATGCAACTGCCGGAACACAGCTATTGGTATTTGGCGTCAGATTTTCAACTTGAGGGTGGTACCTAGCCAGGGGGGCATTAGAAAAAGCCCTACCAACATTGTATGATTTCCTCACGATGTTTAATTTCACCGAAAGCTCAAGCTCATTGTTGGTGGTTGGATTCGAACTCACGTCCCATGAAGCGGGGTTCCTACACACTACCACTGAGCTATCATCGCTCCATTCAACAAACCATATCAACCAAATCATAAATTAATATGGCTTTTTTCGATGTTCGATGTTTAAATATTTAACATCTTAGAGATTAGTTACAGGTGCATTCTAGTAAATATGATATATGTACGTCTTGTTCTAAATTACACTTTTTTTAACGTGGGGAAATACATTTATGCATCCCCTCCCAGCCCGGGAGGAGGCATTTTGGTGTATTGCTCTTTTCCATTAAAATAAACAAATTTAATGAATGGAATATGCCCAGAAGGAATTCATTAAGCTAGAACATTCGTGTGTCATCTCATCATATTATAGTTCTTAAAAATAACTGTCATGGTGATAGAGCCATTACTTTTATTCAGAGTATCGATTTTTATTTAAAAAAAAAATAGCTCTCAGTGCTACATCACAAATCCCATCTTGTTCTGTAAGTTGTTTTAATAGCTTTCGCTTCTTATTTTGACGCAGTAAAAGGATTTACCAGTCTTAATGTTGTAATCTTTATTAAATAGCCCTTATGAGACGGTGACTCTATTGATAAAAGTGGCTTGAGTTTTGTGGGAACTTAAAATGCGTACTCCAAATTATCTATATTAATATTATAAAGCGGAAAAGTTTGTTTGAACGAGCTAATCTAATGAATTACCAGTCCACTAGGTTTATCGTGTCCACCATTTTACTTCCGTACTAATATTATAAACACGAATGTAAGTTTTTTTTGCGCTTTCACGTCTAAACCACTGAATCGATTATATTGCATTTAAAGATAGATGAGAACCTGGAGACAGTGATAGGTTACTATTCTCACGAGAAACTTACTGAAAGTGAGGTAAGGATTATGTTTTTTTTTTTCGACCTGACATATGTTTTTAGCCTAGGCTTTGACAGCTTCACCGAACTTTTTGAGACGAATGCTGAGGGCACTCAGCCCCGAGGCAGCGGCCGCAAGGGTGCCAGAATAGTCGAACTTCGGCTTGGGCTAGTGTCGGGAAATGAACAAAGATTCGCGATCCTAACTAACCAACATGTGCTATATTACTAAATTTAGTGGTCCTAACAATGACAAGTGAGGTAAGGATAGGAATAAACTTTGTATGAAACGTTTTATAGCGTCATCCGATTTGTTTGACAAATCAATATTAATGCGAGCGAAGCCGCAGGTATATATAAAAAATTGTATTTTTTTTTCTTTTCAGAAGAGACAGTTATACTTGAAGCGCCATCCGATGTGTCGATGAACGATGGCAGTGATCTCGAAGAACCGGTCGGAGATAGCGACGATGAATCACCTGCAAAGAAGAGAAGAATCTCATAAGAATAGTTTTATTTTTTTTAAGCGAAATACATTAAAAGATATTTATAAAAAAATCTGCCGTTTTATTAACGATAAACTTATTGATAATTTTTTATTTTAATGGGCAGCAAACGGCAGACGGTTTATTGGATGGTAAATCGTTACTGTTGTCTATGGACAGCCGCAATACTACGGGTATTACAGCCATGTTGCTGACCTTGGCCAAAAGAGCTCGTTCTCGCTAATCAGTTGGGCAATAACCCTTCCACCAAGCTGTGACGGATCATGGATTATATGGTTAAATGACTAAAATCAAATGTGGCACCAACCATCGCCAGAGCCTCGTCGGTTACTCCGGAGGGTGCACCGAAAACATCGTGATGAAACCATAGCATGGTGGTAGGGTTTTTTCTAATGCCCGGTAGCGACCACTCTCAAATTGGAAATCTACTGGCAAATGCCTATAGGTGTGTTTCAGCAGTTGCATTTGAGAGCCAGTCCTTCCACTAGGCTTACCATGTTCACCATATTGGGCCACATCGTTACTTAACATCAGGTGAGATTATGGCATAACGCTAAACATTTTTTACTCCATAAACAGACTAATTTATTGCTGTTATTGGCCAGTAGCTCGCAAGTTGATCGGAAGACCACAGGGAAAGAAAACAATTTTCTTAAAAACTTTCTTGGTTCTTTAAACGTTGCGAGCTCCCATACCATAAAATAGACCTCAATCATTATTGAAATAAAGCTAATTCCAAAATGTTCTATTGGTAACATTAAAATATCATTGAAAAACAGAAGTGCAAAATGTGCCTACTGTACTGTTTATCTTTGCATATTTATTTATAGATAATAATAATGGTTGGTAAATCCAAAACATGAACAGAATTACTAATTCCACAGCAATCATGTTTACAAGAAATATTGTTGTCGACTGGTCTACTGTTTGGTTTTCCGTAAACCACAAATATACCAACGTGTAATGCTTATTATCACAGGAATGCAAGTTATTTCAAAGAAATGACATTACCAAACAGCATAGTATAAACACATCGGGAGTTGACATTTTCGGTTAACCGCACATATGTACATAATAATTCCATTTAATTAATTAACTGACATAACAATGAAACCGCATTCTTTGAAATGAAAATATGTAAACGTGAATTATTATGAAATATTCTAACATGCGGGTTTTGCCTGCCTTTTTTTAATGATTATACCGAATTGAATTTATTTAATTCACTTTATACTTATGTTATTAGAATATTGTTTCCGCTTTGTTTTTCACAGACCGCCTTTATATCATAAAACGAGAAATTCGCTAGAATTTTCTATTTACAATAACTAGGTTTTAATTTACCGCTATTCTCACTTTAAGTGTAAATACAAAATACGATTCTATTGATATTTTTACAGTTACAGTAGCTACAGTTTTGAAACTATTATTTTTATCGCTGAAACCGCATTCGTTGAAACGAATATATACAAACATGAATTAATACGAAATTTTATAATATTATCGCATTTGCAGTACGGATTTGGCCTGCTTTTTTAATGATTATACCGAGCTAAATTTATTTATTTCACTTACTCACATTTATTATACTTTGCTTATTGTAATATTGTGCGCGCTAATATTGTTTTCACTATGAGAGGGGCGACTGGCGATAGTTTGACGTTCTATCGATGGTCGCCACTGTTTTTATATTGTACCTACTTTGTTTAACATCAGATACAGCTGTGTCATCACTTTGCTAGCTATCATAAAAAAAACACATTTTCACGGGCAATCACAATAGCACAAAAATGTCGCTAGAATTTTCTACATTAAGAAATGTACATAAATATAATTTTTTACACTACAACAATAAATAGAATTTATTACAGTTACATAGATTTCAGTTTTGAAACTATTTTTACATTACCGTAAATAATTATTTTAGTTAACGATTTTATTATCGCATGTATAGAGATAGAGTTATTCTCGCAATTATTTGCATAATAATCCACCCTGTAATAATATTTGTACTGTAAAACTTGTTGATGTGGGCCTTAGTCTGATATTACATATGCGGCAAATTCTGATTGAACGGGCTTGGGAAATTAACCAATGAACAATTTTACTATTGTATTTTTTTTTGTCAAACGTAATTTGTTCTTGTCATTGTGTGTATATGTAAGTAAAGTATTTGTGAAAATAACCATATCAGCACAATTTTCAATTACTGTATACGGAAATTTGTTTAAAATTTCGTAATATTATAGTTAATAAATTCAAAATTCTAAATAAATACCCGAATCTACTACTGTCGTACTACTTAGTATACTTTTACAATTGACATACTTTACTTATTTTAATTTAAATTTGACATAATGCTACTGACTTGTCTAGTTTTATTATTTACTTCTTATTTTTGATTATTTTATACGTAATAGTTAAGTAAATGTACGGGTTTTTTTTAAATTAATATCTATTGTATGTAATACAAAGGTCTCTGTTTTCCATCAGAAGGAATATTAGAAACAATAAAATAATAAAACTACTATAGACCTCCTACATCGATGTAATCAGCACTATAAATCTTAAAATAATATGGAATAGGGGATAAGAATTAAACTATGAAATTAATATTGCAAAGCGGAAAAGATTGTTGGTTTGTTTAACCGTGCTAATCTTAAAAACTACCAGTCGGGTGTATAAAATCTTTTTGTATTTTATAGACTAATTATTGAGGAAGGCTTTAGGCTATTTAACATCATGCTACCACCAATAGGAACAAAGCTGTATCGAAGAAAATATAAAAAAAAAAATCCATGCGAACGAAGCCGCAGGCACAACTAGTTATTTTATAAATCAGCAACTACAAGCCGTGGAGTTTAATTACATACTATGAAGTTCGGGTTATAATTAACCATATTTACTGATAACTGTTGATTAATATTCTCGGTATTCAGTTTATCACGTTATCTTTATAAATAAAAATCCCATATTACAATATTCGTCCACGCTAATCTAGGAAATCGCTCAACCGATTCTAAATTAGACGTTGTGTTTGTGTATTGCTTGGTCCAACTTGAGAGATAGGATAGTGTTTACCTCTGTACGCCTATTTAATTTCATGCAGCCGGGGTTTCGAGGATATCGCATTAGGGTAAGACCTATGGTGGTAGCGGCTGATCTATCCGCTACGATGGGCGCATAAACGGACAGGGTTGAAGCGATGATAGCTATATACGTACGTTTCGTGAAACGACGTGAGTTCGAATCCACTTACAATGGGCTTTAGCTTTCGGTAAAGGAAAACATCATGATGAAACTATAGCATGGTAGTAGGGCTTTTTCTAATGCCAGCTTGGCTAGCTACCATCCTCAAGTTGAAAATCTACCGCCAAATACCTACACTTGTGTTCTGGCAGTTGCACTTGAAAGTCAGTCCCTCCACTAGAGCAGGTCGTACATGTTGAGCTACGAAGCCACATATTAACATCAGGTGAGATTAGGGCCATAACACTAAACCTTAACTATAGAAAAAAGGTTTCTTGAAGTTGGTACGCGTTGTGATGACATGCTGCCAGTTGATTCTCAATAATATTGTTAGTGGTTCGTCGGTCGTGGAGTATCATCAGGAAGTATCTGTTGTTTTAGCAACAGGTTGCGGCTTTACTTGTTCTTAGCTGCCGTAGTTAGACATCTCTGTATGACCGCTAGTGTTCTCATAAGAATCGTAATAAGGTATTGTTGGTCCACCTCTTCTAGGATATCCTGTAGGGCAACTGACCTGGCTCCCCGAAGTATCCTTATAAATAACCATATTTCTGAATACCATAGGTGGTGCTGTTGTTGGTTTATTTAGCAGTGGAATACGTAGAACAAGGTCTGCAGGCCAGTTTGTCATGTATAAAATATACTGGAGTACTTATAAGTACCTACATTATACTGCTTGTAGGACCTGAAAGCTAATCGAAGTAATCTTTCTGTTCAATTTTACAGGTGATAATTACGAAAACGTTTGAAATGTTTTTGATTATATGTCTTGCCATTATATAGATTTTATTGTAGTAAATTATTGCACTGCAGTTTTTCCTCGCCGATCTAAGATCCAGGGGAAGATATAAAACTGGGTGGTAAGGTGTAGTGCAAAAGGACACTAGGAAGTGCCATGTCTCTGAAGACGATGTCGAGGATAGAGGCATGTGTAGGAAAAAACTAAGGAAAGCTGCTCAATCGCCATATGGGATTTATAGCTTAGAAGAGAGAGAGAGAGAGATAATTAAATTCTTGGAATGTGTTCAATAGTATTCATAGTATAATATTTTTTATGTATAAAATTCCGTTTCAATATCTTTTTGTATATTTATCTAACGCAAATGAAGCGGAATTTTCTAGATACATTCATCATACGCAGTATTCTAGGCGTTCTAAAAGTCTTACAAACGGTTTGTTCTCTAAAGAATATAGGTTCACCGAAATGCTGTTTCCGGGAAATATTCGAATCTTATGCGTTGCGAGAAATCAAGAATAGATTCATTTATTCGCAAATTTGTTACGTGCGGCGTGGGTTTTAGGAAATTGATATCATTCCGATAGATCGTTGTTTTTTAAACGTATTGTATCGAATTGAAATAAATTGTTGAAGTGAATATTGTTTACTTTAACGTTTTAAATAATAATTATATTCGTTGTAAGTATATTTTTAATTTGGTAAGTCAACAAAAACTACATGTAATCATTTTTTTAAATATAACCTAACTCTGCAATTTAAATGTTTAACAAATTTTTAATTGTTTATCGTATTGAAGTCACGCGTTCAATTTTTTAAAATGGTCTAAGACCTTTCTGAGACGCATTTAGGATTGTGCTATTTATTTATACCTATCTAAATCCGTAGATAATTTTGTCAAATATTGTCAAATTTATTTTAGGACTGGAAAATCATAAAAAAATCAGCCATTCTACTAATTACTCTACACAAGATAACAGTACAAACTAGTTGCTTTAGAATTTATGAAAACTTTTTTCTGTTAACGAATATACGGACAGTAATTAGTCTTGAGTAAAATATAGGTACCATTAACTATGATTCACACGCATTTTAATTAGAAAAAAGTTAATTTATGTTTCGTCTCCCATAACGTGAATATATTCTGAGAATTAAGTTAATATTACATTTGAAAAACTTTCCTCTCTAAAGAGTATATATTTGTTTGAATGAGCGTCGCGACGTTTTTCTGTGAATAGGCAAAACTACTGGATAACCTTTTAAAAGCAGTCTGAATATTTTCTCGTGAGACATTTCTCATGAAATAATAATTTGGTTCATAACAAAATTTACAAAGAATCGCACTTAAATAACATAATTATTAAATTAAACTTGCTTACTAACGGCGTATAGATGATCTTATACTATTTGTGCCTGCAGTTTTGTTCACATTGGACTAAATATTTTCTTTTAATTCCTCGGGAAAATAGGTTGAAAAATAATGATTGGGCTCACCGATATTTTTTATATAGTTACAATACGAAAGAGTAACTAACAAAATCACATTTTCGTCCATAATATTAATTAGGATTTATACTAATACTAGACGTTACTACGGGTTTGCCCCTATTGATATTAGAATAAAGAATCAACAATATTTCTAGAATAACAATATTCTTATTCAGAGAAAATTCAAATTCGTGTCAAATTTCATACAAATCCGTATGCCCCATTTTAGGTGATTGAGTAACAAACATACAAACTTTCATATTTAGGCGTAATAATAGCATAGATTATTGGTTGTGTTTGTGTGGGCTTCAATTATATTTATTTTATTTTAGGGCAATTTTTATCAAATTTATACAATTATGAATTTATCTTTGAAGCGATGATAGCTCAGTGGTAGTCTATACGACTTCGCGTCAAGGGACGAGAGGTCGAATCCAAGCACCTACAATGAGCTTGAGCTTTCGGTGAAGGAAAACATCGTGAGGAAACCATAGCATGGTGGTAGGGCTTTTTCTAATGCCCGACTGGGTAGCTACCACCCTTAGTTGTAAACCTGCCGCCAAATATCAATAGGTGTGTTCCGGCAGCTGCACTTGAGAGTTACTTCCTCAACGGGTTTAGCGTGTCTACCAACTTGGGCCGTATCGTCACTTAAGACCAGGTGAGATTATGGCCATAGCGCTAAACGTTAAGTATAAAAAAAATGATAATATATGATATGGTAAGTAGATATAGGTCTACTTAGTGATATTACTACTATTGTAACGGACTATATATGCGTTAAAACTTTAAACAATTGTCATAGTTGCAATATAATCATGTATTCATTACTAATGTTTTGTAAAAACGTGTGGGCTATTAGTTCTACCTAATAGATATTAAATTAATCATGAATAAGACAACCAGTATAGAGCCACTGGCCAAATTCTCTTTTCTACCTTCGCTTGCATAAAGAGCAATAAAAAAGTATAACTTATATCGGCAATCGCCTTTAAAAACTTTTCGACACGTCGCAGTTGTACAGAAGTAAGGATGGTAATGCGGTCTATAAAACAAATCTATATTTTATTCTTCTTTATAAGCCTTATCTCACCACGTAGGATCGGCAAAACATGTTTTATTCCACAATACCAGCTGTCATCTCAGTATTCACACTTTTTAAACACATATAATTCCTCACACAATCCATTCAAATCTTCTTCAGTCTTCCTCTTCTCCAACATCCATCTACTTTTATATAAATAACCTAGACAAATAGATAAGCCAAGAGTAAAGTTTTCTTTTCTCTTCTCTGTGTCAACAGATTTCCTTTCTTTTATTCAATAGTTATTGACGAGCTTTAGTATTATCGATTGAGAATACTAGTTCAATTATACAGAGAAGCATATCCACTCTAATATTGTATATTTTAAAATTTTCACATGCGGTTTAGCGATTTACCATGGTTCAGACGAAGGGCGATGCGGGCAGACGCCAGCTGCACAGTTCGTGCCGTTCCGAGAAAAGGGGATGCTGGTGATTGTGATGAATGATCCCCCAATTTGAACAATATAAGTTCATTAGTCTGTCCCCAGGAGAGTTCCCGAGGGTGACATACATGCATAGGAACGTAAATACCTTATATATATAGTTCGATACGTAATTATATATCGAACTTGCTGTGTGCAGACACACTTTGTTCGCGTAGAACTAAAAATTCTTCAATAATTTTTACCCATTTTCGTAACTTTTTCAATACAGCTTTACTCCTATTGCTGGATGTGTGATTTTTACATAACCAAAAGCCTTCCTCAGTCATTGCCCTAACAAATACAAACATATTTTTTGTAATTCGTCTGGTAGTTCCTAAGATTAGCGCGTTTAAACAAACAAATTTATACGCTTCAAAATATTAATATAGATTACTTCTATCGCAGCTTATCTGGTTTGGTATCTAAATTTGGACTTCGTCTGCTACTATCTACGAACCAAGTACCTACCATTATTATGAAGAAAAAAGAAAAAAATAAACCACCAAAAAAGGCAAATATGGAAGTTAAGATTTCGGTCAATTACTATAAACTGTTTTGTGTTTAAAATACAAACATATTTTTTGTAATCCGTCTGGTAGTTCCTAAGATTAGCGCGTTTAAACAAACAAATTTATACGCTTCAAAATATTAATATAGATTACTTCTATCGCAGCTTATCTGGTTTGGTATCTAAATTTGGACTTCGTCTGCTACTATCTACGAATCAAGTACCTACCATTATTATGAAGAAAAAAGAAAAAAATAAACCACCAAAAAAGGCAAATATGGAAGTTAAGATTTCGGTCAATTACTATAAATTGTTTTGTGTTTAACGACTGGAACCGAGGCGTGGCAGGCTGTCTGAAAGCAGAACCAGGCGTTACGAAGTGGAAACCAAATATGTACATTTATGATATGAGTACGCGTTACTTATACTTACATATCAGTCTTTAGGAATACGTTTTTCAAAACGCTGTACTCGTTAGTATTTGATGTGTTTGGTTACATGTTGGGATTTAACATAACAGCTTAATTAATTTTCATTACATTTTGTACGAGGTAATTATCTAATTATATGTTATTTCTGAGTTGTTAGGTAGTAATAATTTTCTATATGATTAAAAAAATAATTATATAATATAAGTAAAAACATAATTACAAATCATATATAATTATTACATAAAATATATTAATATAATTATGGGCACAGTAGCATGATGGTAGGACTACTTCTAATGGTCATCTGGTTAGCTATCGCCCTCGAGTTGAAGTTCTACCGCCGAATACTTATATGTGTATTACGTTAGTTGCACTTGAGAGCCAGAACTTCCACTAGGTTAACGTGTCTACAATCTTGGGCCGACATAGTCACTTCAATTTAAAGTACAAAATAATGTGTATGATATTGACGAAGTTACAATTATGTTAAGTTTTTGCTCAAATAAAAATCACTAAACATTGTATATGGGTACGTAGCTATAGAAATGACAATCTGAATAACTATTCACAAATACGTGGAAGATTGAAAAATGAACATTTATTATTATTCCTAGAATGAGTTGTTTACGTTATCAGTCACAAGCCCCACATATACTTACGAGGAATTCTAAGAATCTTGCGTACATAATAATTAAACATTATTTTGAAGAACATTAAATGTTTTATTATTTGTATAATTATTTTGTAGTCGGAAAGCATACCTATCTAATTATAAAAATGTAATTGCTCCGCAACAACAAAAACGTTAAAAAAACATTTCGGAACGTAGTTTCTCGGTAGCCATTAATAAAATTATTGATTAATAGTTTTTTGTTATTGTAAATTCACTTAATTACTTTAATCGCAATTCTAGAGACTACTTGTGTGGGCCCTAGCCTTGTGATCTTCCGACAATGTTAATTACTAATAAATAATTATATAAACACTATTCTATGGAATAAGAACTCTATATACCTATCGGTAACACAATGAATACTTCTTTGAATTTTTCTTAATAGTTACTGAATTTTTGTTTTTTGTACTTAATTTCAAATTTAAATATTTAAATTCAGACTATTTTCTGTTCTAGAAAAATATTTTTGATTACGATATGTAACACGTCAAGTCATTCATTATTCTAACAAACTTCACACATCCAAGTCCGGTGTTCAAAATACAATAAAAAAATATATTGGTATATCAAGACGCCTCTCGCTGATCTCGCAGTAAATACCGCAATAAGTTTTAGTACCTAGAAGGAATTCAAGATGCCTTGCTACCCTTGTTATAGGCCATGCGCCGGCCCGAGCTGCGGGCCATGTTACCCGTGCTATTCTTATTGTTCTCCGTGTTATAGCTGCTGCTATCGACGTTGCTAGATGTCTGTCTACCACGAGACCCGCCTGAGTGTGATGCTACGGCGCTGCGTGCAGGATTGCGCCAAGGTTCCGTTCTATGAGTTGTGCTCCTCTCGATGAGTTTAAACGTAGAACCCACGTTGAGTTTAGCTCTGTGCTATGCGCGTTAGAGTTGCGACCTTCTTGAGCTCGGAAGGTCTTTCGTGGTTGCCGTAGCTGCGGTGTTGAAGAAATAATTTGGCTACGGGCGGTGTCTGGTGGTGGTTATGAAAGATATTGCGGTATTTCCATATACAGTAATGAACAGCTTGTAGACTTTTTTTAAATAAATATACATGTTCAACTCACACTTGTTGTTTTTTATTTGCTACTTAAGTCATTTTTATTTGTAAATGGTTTATTTATATATTCACCTTCATGTATGAACATTTTGGTATTATTGTAATATGCTTATACAATAAACCTTGAGTTAATTGAAGTAATTATTTAAACTACATATATCTGTAAGAGTAAAGGGGGGTACTCTCAGGAAATAAGCCATCCTGTTGACTCATGTTTTTATTCGTAAAACGATAACTACTTCCGAATAATCAGTCTCGCTCGAGAGTCTCTCACGATATATCGTAGCCAGTTTTTTTGTTTCGCAAGGTTATGCGTTGTTAGACGGAAGGGCTTTCACAGCTTGGCAGGGCTTTTTGTGGCGAATACTGAGGGCACTCAGCCCCGAGGCAGCGGGCGCAAGGGTGTCATAGTGGCCGGGCCTCGGCATAGGCTGCTGCCGGAAAAGAATTAAATAAAGCAAGTTAAGGACTGGCCTACTGGAGCAGGCCTTTAGGTAAAATGTTAATTGAGGAGGCAAGGAAATCGGTGGAGTAGATTGTAATGTGCAGAGCTTGTAGTCACCTAATTAGTTAGGACGTCATGTATACATTGCGAGCAACCGTTAAACTAGTAGTTGTTAAGAGAACAGAATAGAAAAACAAAAGTAGAAGGAAAAAAAATACTTAAAAGGTCATAAATCAAAGTGCTAGTAATGGGAGACTTCAATGCCAAAATCGGACAAGTTAAAAATGAAGAAAATCTAGTCTTAGGAAAATTCGGATTCGGAGAGAGAAACGACAGGGGCGAAAGATTAATAGACTACGCATTAGAGTACAGATTGTCCATAATGAACACCTTCTTTAAAAAAAGAACAAACAGAAAATGGACCTGGATATCACCAAACCAAAAAGTAAAAAACGAAATAGATTTCATAATGACGAATATCCCGAATCTAGTTGTAAACTGCGAAGTTATCAACAAAATAAGCTTTCCGTCAGATCACAGACCAGTACGAGCGACACTTCTGCTTCAACACCCAAAGAAAAGCAGAAAGAATTACAATATTCTACCAAAAAACCCAAGAACCTTAGAGGAAATAGAATCCTATAACACTTCTCTTCACACACATCTTATGGCAGAAACAGAACATAATGTTCAAAGCTATTACGACATGCTCGAAAATGCTATAGTATGCAGCTTGACTGGTAAAAGCGAAGCTAGTCATACAAAATGTCACAAAATATTCAGCGAAACAACAGAACTTCTAATTAAGAGACGTACAGAATTATTACATAAAAGAAACAAAGATAGGGCTGAGAAGAAAGCATTAAGCAAATTATTCAAAGAAACAAATAAATCAATACGTAAAGATTATCAAAACCATAGACAAGACATAATAACAAAAAACTTGAATAAATTTAGAAGCACAAAAAAAGCTTACAAGGAGTTAACTTTACACCAGACATGGATACAAAAACTACAAAGCAACTCAAAAGAGACCAAAACAAGAAAAGATATTATAGTTCAAGCAACAACATTTTATAAGGAGCTCTACACTAGACGGATGGAAGAAAATGAAATATACGAAGAAACTAATAACGTCGCCAGTACACACGTAATCAGTCCAATAGACGAAAAAGAAGTACACGAACACATAAAACAACTAAAAACATGTAAGAGCCCAGGCCCGGATGGAATAAGTAATGAGGCTATCAAACTTGGAGCACCTGTTCTAATCAGTCACCTTACAAAACTATTTAATATGTCAATGGATACAGAGACTGTCCCGAGGCAATGGTGCACATCAGATATCATATTATTGTATAAAAAGGGAAATCCTTCGCAAATAGAAAACTATCGACCAATCACTTTACTAGCAAGCACTTATAAACTCTTTTCTTCAATACTACTAAAACGCATCACAAAAGATATAGACAACTCGCAGCCGATAGAGCAGGCAGGTTTCCGTTCAGGCTTCAGTACAATTGATCATATACAGACATTAGAACAAATAATTGAGAAATACCAAGAATTTAACAGGTCTCTATATCTGGCATTTATAGATTACTGCAAAGCTTTTGATAGTATTAGTCAAAACTCCATCTGGAAAGCACTAAAATCACTCAATATCCACCAAAAATATATTAATATACTAAAGTCCCTGTATCAAAACAGTACAAGCAGAGTAAAACTGGAGACAAGAGGAGAGGAAATAAGAATAGAAAGAGGAGTAAGACAAGGAGACCCTTTGTCGCCTAAGCTATTTATTGCTGTACTAGAAAGTGTTTTTCGAAATCTAACTTGGGAAAGTAAGGGTATAAGGATAAAGGGCAGCTATTTAAGTCATCTTAGATTTGCGGATGATATAGTTGTACTAGCCGAAACACCAACGGAGCTGGAAGAAATGATAAATCATCTAGTTCAAGAAAGTTGTAAAGTAGGACTTAAAATGAATACAAGTAAAACCAAAATTATGACCAACAGTCTTAGATGTCCCATCAACACAAAAGAAGAAATAATAGAATACGTGGATAACTACATTTACTTAGGTAAACAAATATCTTTCGCACATTTAAACAACGAAGAAGAAATTCAAAGAAGAGCAAATATAACTTGGAAAAAATTCTGGTCACTTAAAGAAATTCTAAAAGGTAATTACTCTTTACGTATGAAAAAAACCGTGATAGAAACTTGTATTTTCCCTTACTTGTTATATGGCTGCCAAACATGGACATTCACAAATAAAGTTAAGCAAAAAATTAAAACAACACAAAGAGCAATAGAAAGAAGCATATTAAAAATCAGAAAAGTACACAAAATAAAAAGTGAATTAATAAGACAAAGAACCAAGCTAACTGATGCACTAACACAAGCACTAAAACTCAAATGGCAGTGGGCCGGTCATATCTCACGTCTCAATGACAACAGATGGACCCTTCGGTCTACACAATGGAGAGGACCAACAGGAAAACGAAAAGTAGGCAGACCACACAGACGGTGGGCTGATGATATATCAGACAAATTGGGAAAAGATTGGGCGATCATCGCTAGAAATAGAGAACGATGGAAGAAATTGGAGGAGGCCTTTACCCAATAAGGGGTCCATGTCCATCAACATTACATTACTAACACCTAACATATAAGAAAAAAAAAAAAAAATATATATATATATAAAATTAAAAACTAACAATAAAAACTAATAACTTCATGTATGTAAAAAAAAAAGGATATGGAAATAAAAAGGCTTATTATTATTATTATTATTATAAATCACTGGCAAGGCGGCAGGGTGGCCCCTTACAGAACCATGTACTTAACGTGGATGTGCACGGGTGGTATGCAGTGTGCTGGTCTACTCTGTGTTGTAGTGTCACTGTGTCGCGCGAGCAGAGTCACTCGAGGGCTCCTTTCCGGAGGATCAAATCTAGGTTCGAGCGTCTGCAGAGGCGAGGTCGCGACGGGTGTGCGAGAGTGAAATTAACCGTTAGGCCGTTAGGCGGGCAAAGACTGGACAGCTGTAGGTGAGTATGGGACGGATGCATGTTTTATACACCGTAAGCTTATGTCTGAGTGACATTTTGCTTTTGGAGAAAGTGAGATTACGTAGCAATGCCGAGGCGGTGATGGCCTTTTTGATTACGTAATCAATATATTGGTTAAAAGTGAGGTGCTCGTCTCATACTACGCCTAAGTATTTGATTTGATTGACCCAGGGGATATCGACATGTAGCCAGCGTTATGTCGCGCCTTTTTATAGTATAGTGGTAGCGGAGAGCGCTACGTCATGCAATGCACCAACATTCGTTGAACTACTTTTAATCATAATTCGTTGATGTACTTTTATTTACTATATACTATTTATACATATATTATATCGGTTAACTTTGTATTGTTAACTTAGCCTATTTATGATTTAAGTCATATAAACAATATTGTCGTCCACAAATTCTGCTATTAAATAATAGTAAGATTCATTTACTTGGTAAGACGTTCTAAATCTAGAAACCACAAAGACTTAATTATTGTGAAGGTCAAGGTTCACTGGCTTTCACCGTAAATTGTTACGAACGTAAGAATATATATACTTGCTTTCCTAACAACAATGTCGGCCAGTTGACAAGGATACTAGAATGTCTTAATTACAAAATAAAATAAAAGCCAAGCCATTTAGATACAATCATTTAATAATATTAATAAACAACTGTTTTTAAATCATATACAAATCGTTATTGTAGTATCAATATTTTTTGTCCAAATATTATATGAAAATCAGTTTAAAAGTGATCTCGTAGTCCTAGTAGTAACAGATCCATGTTCTAAGCCTGTAAACGTTAGCTACATTAAAAATTGTTTTCACGGCAGAAAGATACTCAAAATCCCATCATCTTTCCAACTCTAGTTCTGTATTTTCGTATATCCTTAAAAAAAATTAAGATATATAACTAATACACTTTCACAATAGGTCTTTATTAGTACAAGTATTTCTGCTGTGCCTGCTATGAATATCAAAGGATAATATAAAATCAATTTTACATACTGTACAATAGTATTTCTTAACAATGTGAACCTTGTAACATTAAACATGCGAGTTGTTGATTTGAATCGATGATAGCTCAGTTTGTAGTATACAAACAGTGGTATACGAACGCCGCGTCAAGGGTCGTGTGTTCGAATTTATCTGTAATGAGCTTGATCTTTCTGTGATGGAAAATATTGCGATGAAACCATAGCATAATGGTAGGGCTTTTTCTAATGTATCCTGGCGAGCTACTACTCTCAAGTTGAAAATCTGATACCAAATACGTATAGATGTGTTTCAACAGTTGCACTTCAGATCCGGTCTCATCATTAGGCTTAGCGTTTCCACTATCTTGGGCCACATCTTCACCTGATATCAGGTGAGATTATAGCCATTTAGCTAAAACGTATTAATTATATAAATAAATGTTGTACTTACATCAAGAACTAACATGAAAGTGGACAGCGGGGTTCTTGTGGTTGACACCAAGGCCCGCAACCACCGGTGGTGGGGTAACACGGTTGCGGAGAATACAGGCAATAGCCACCACCTTGAGGTCCTCCCACAAATCCACCATAGTAGACGGGCATATTGAACTATTTAAAATTCCAAAAAAAATTTGCTCATCCAAAGCCTGTTGTTGAAATCAAATGACGATAATTAAAACTATGAACCAAATGACACTAGAGTTTTTTTTTACGATATACCTCAACGAGGTTGGTAGTTCAGATAATGTCAGTTTATTCTGCGGACTTTTGCGAAATAAACCTGCAGTACGTATTGTTATGTACACAATGATATTCGAATAATGGACTTAAACCTATGATACTGTATAAAATATGAACTCGTTTTTACTAAGAAATAGCCACAGAAGTTATTATACGCTTTATAATAATTTATTAATCAAACAATTTGCTACAAATGCATTAAATATACAAAGAAAAATAGCTAGAACGACCTAACTGTAAAAAAATCATGCACGTCCATACATCCATTCCGAAATTAGTAATGAAATACATTGATGTTAAAAAATCAAATTTGTAATAAACTTAGCACTTAAAGACATAATCGATTTTAATAATAATATTATCGATATCTGTCAATGAAGATTAGTTTTTCTAAAGTGACATTTAAAAATAGACATATCAAAATTCTGAATCAAGAAATTTTTAAATCTAAAAAAATGCCTTACCAGTACGGGTGCTACCGCGATTTCAATATTGGCAGTTTTGCAAGATGTCCGAGTGGTTGCGATCGGCCCATGACACAGTGTTGCGTCCCATGTGTGCAAGGTCCCTGCTGTTCCCCAGTAGGCCCTTGTTACTACTATCATTGATACCAAATGATAGCCTTCACTTTCCATTACGATTAAAAGCACCAGCAAGCTGAGTTATAAGAAACTTCGAGAATTTTTACAAACATGGCTTCAATATTTTATATACCTATTCAGTGTTATTATTTTAATGATTCGTAATAAATATGATCGTTGGAAACATTTATTTATTAATTACAAGATACACATCTTAGGAATATCAATTAGATATAGTGGCGTTCACCGTAATTGTGGTCTGTAACATTCATACGGAGCTAAATTCTTACAATTATTTTAATGATTTTACAGTTACTACAAATGAAACAGATTCCTTATGGAATTTTGCCCGAAACGAGGTTTTAAAAGTCTGGTGATAAGATGGTTTGAAGACGTTATAATTTCTGCCAGCAGAATCTGGACAAGGATAAGGTAGTATCTGGATAAGGTAGAGATGAACGACGTAAAAATGCATAGTGTTGTTGTTAAACCAATATCTAAACAGATAAGCTGTGACTAGGCTGTATGATGAAGATAATTGTTTATGTGTATATTGTAAATTTATGCTTTATGCTGATTAATGTGAAAATCTTTGAAGGTATACACGATTAAGCTTAGGACTTAAGTTATGTTGCTACATGAAGTGTATAAGCTTTGCCTGGTCTCTAGTAACACGAGAGATTTAGTGGGTAGTGTCCGGTGTTTGTCACCCCATGAGTCGCCACATTTCCGTCCGCCTTAAATTGAGCACGGGTTATGCATTTTGTGAGGGAATCAATAAATTCATTTTCACCACAAAACGAGGCCGTGGGTTGTGTGATGCGTAGATTTCACAAAAACTGTTATGAATGAGCATTCTGAATTGCAATATTCTGTAGTCGTTTTTTGTATTCCTAATAAATCGCAATGGTTGTTCTTTTAATTCGTTTGACGTTTAACCTTAATCATGATAGATGATAAGTAACGATGTGGCCTAAAATGGTAAAACATTAAATCTAGAGAACGAATTGCGTTTCACATCGCAGGTTCATCTTGAGTGTGGTAGCAATACCGACGGCATACTATAAATTACCTACTATCTATAGTTTTGTGTTTTCCTTCACCCAATCAATTCAAACTCATATAAATCTTAGGCACCTTGCAGGGATTCAAACTCACAAATTCATAAGCGGTCGATTTTATTACAAGCATTACATAATCACAAACCATATTGATTTCTTTATACCAGAAATGAATAGATCTACATAGAGTAAGTAAAAAAATCTCAATCTTCATCGTAGCTAGGCAGTAAACAGTTTAACGAATACATGAAATTACTTTTGAAATTGAAACTATCGAATGGTATCATTGAGTGTAGGCGACTCAGAAAGTGGAAGAATAAATAATATCAAAGAATTATGTAAGTGGTGTATTTACCTAATGTTACCAAATCTAAAAATAGGTTGAACAAATTAAAAATATATTTTCTATACTCACATTTATGGTGTAGATGATAAAGATCATACTATCGTGCCGTTAAACTTGTACAGAACTAAAAATAAACGGTGACATTGTACAGGTCACAGTTCGTGGAAAGCATGGCGACCCTCGTGCCACCAACCATGGGATTCTATGAAAGCGGCCCCTCGTATAATACCACCATTATACCATGACCTGCTCTAATAAATATAATCAAAAATTACATAGACCGTAATATAATGGCCAGAGTAACTATGACAGATAATAGAAATGTTTCGGCGAAACGGGTCAGTCCCCTTCTCGCTCACGCAATTCAGGAGAATGGGTAAAAATAGTAAATAATTGAAGCGTACTGTAGCGCTTTCGTAGAAACTTGGGCATATTTAATAGTTTTGGAAATAATCACGGTGTATTTGTAGTTCGGTGAGGTGTGGGCTCGACTTTCATGGCTAAAGTCTGTTAGGGACGAATTTAAACGGTTTCTTTTTTTATCATAGCACGCAAAAGTGACGGGTCTAGATATGATTGTAAGTACAGTACAAATCACAAGCAATAGCGACCACTGAAATATTGACTTTCCGTTGCGAAGTCGTTTCAATGTTCGGTAGAATTATCGTTGTAATGTGATAAGCAAAAGTAAGTCATTATGACGGGATTATTATCATGTATATGGTACTCGTGACTCAGTAGGATAGAGATCCCTACCACCCCGTTTAATTGCTGAATATACCATGGGGTGATTTCGGTATGGCTAATACCTAAATGTTTTACTTTGATGGACTAAACATCTTTACCACTTTGGTATGTGTTATGTTTTGTTTTTGTTGGCGTTACCAAGTGTTGAAAGAAAACTTTGCTAGAGGCACTGATGTATGATCTTTGCGATCTAATAGTGTAATAATTTATAGGTAGTTAATGAAACTTAATAGTTAACTAGCCTAATATAATAATACAATCGTTGTGTCGTATCACTTCTTACCTTTCTTTTATTTGGAATAAATATTTTTTTTTAGCTACTCGTTTCAGAATAATTTATTGTACTAATATTGTTAACTGTTCAATATTTTTTTCTATAACGGTATTACGAAGAACTTATACATTTTGTTTTTCACGTAACAAGGGAGTAAATGGCTCAACTGAACAGTTATAATTGTCTATAGCCAGCTCCAATGCCAGAGTCATGACAGTTATATTTACCTTGGAAATTCAATTGTAATCCCTTTTTGAAGAACTCGTATATCATAGTCCTGAGGTATATAAGGACGAGGCTAACGTGCGCGACAAGAAGTTTCAAGAAAATCATATGCAGTCGCGATCGAATAGGTTTTAGAGTATGAGATTTTGCCGACAGCCAGCTGCTAATAGACCGGAATTAAAAAGACGATGAGGGTACCAAACCGAACAAATCCTTAGAACACTACTCTATTTGTTTACATATACGGTAAACACATACAAAGGATAGAAAATAATTATACGTTGAATATTTTTTTTAGTAAATATTAAGGTATCATGATGTTTTAATGTAATTAATTACCAATTTATAGCCATTCTGGAATGTTCTTCGTTGGTTCGTATTACTGAGACGCGAATCGTAAATTTCCTTTGACATTTATGAAACATTTTACTAGTTAATTATTTAATTGAATAATATTTTAGTGCATTACTGGCAGTATTACCATCATCACATTTATGCACTTACGTATCATTAACGAGTACCTATAGAGTAAATATTATTTGTCTACTCAACGTAGAATTATTTTCTGTGTGAAGAAATAATAAACTGGCCTGCAGACTACCTTATAAGAAATGGTCACCACGGGCTACGTGTATTGATTGCCCATTTCAAAAGGACTGTAGTTCATACTCCGATCAATAATAGGTTTCCAGGTTCAAGGTCTTGAGGAGTGGGTTGAAACGCCTTGAGTGTCAGGTATTGCGATACCTCTTATACCCTCTTCTATATTTTTGTCTGTCTCATTTTTTTTAGCATAGGTAAAATCTATTTAAGGATCTTCCTACCACGTTTATCTGGGCAAGCTCGACAGGTGCCAATAAGTACCACTTAAATGAACGCCTTACGGTGATTCTATATTCCACCCTTACGTGCCAGTGACTAACCCCTTTAAATAGACAATTGCCGAATTCAGCAATAAATTAACAAAGTCAGTAAAGCATAATACGATAGTGGTACTTCGAAACAAATATTACGCGATTTTTGCTATCGCTTTGCTTTTGCGAAATACGTAATAAAAGGTCTGAAAGCGGTTTAGCATTGTTTCCAGTCAGACATATGTCGTTTTTTGTAATGTAACTAACAATTTGAATGTAAGGTCGGATTAACAGTTTGGTCACCTCTCCGGCACCATTGCGCATGGCGTTGTACCGCCCAATCTGAGGCAAGACAATTATTTGTGTTATTCACAAATGTTTGTACAATGTCTGGGTTTACTTTGTGTCCGCACACTATTTGTTTGTAAAATCCCCTGCGACACAAGCAAGAACGTCTAATGCGGGTGTGTTGTCTTTTAAAAAATAATATTGGTTTGTTATTCTTCGTGTTTAAGCTATAGTACGAGATCCGGCTGCAGAATTAGTGCACTCATGGAGTGTTTGCTAAAAGCCAAATTTTCACGCATATTTATAATTAGGAGAATATACATATACCAGGTTGCCTGTCAAAAGGTGGCCGCTAGTATTTTTTAATAAATTATTGTTAATTGATTAAACAAGAAAAATACATTCACTTGTTTTTAAATAAAATATCGTCCACTTCAGGGTAATATATATATAAAGACTGAAAAATCGCGTTTGCTTTGTGTACTTGGCCGCACCTCTTAGCAGCGAGGTGTAAAAGGGTATGATTTTGATACATTTATACGTACATTCATAACGTAGATTTATTATTTATATATCAAATTAAAGATTTGTTTTTCTGTGTATTATGATGTACGGTTGCTGAATGAAATCTGGCCACAAATAAGAGTTACTGGCTGTTAAAGATAGTAAATATTTAAGGTAGAGTTAAAGAGAGTTAGCACGTTACATCACTAGCTATACGTGGATAACGATTGCCAGCTGTAGGATCAAAGGATAAATGTATCAAAATCATACCTGTTTACACCTGGCTGCGAAGAGGTGTGGTAAATAAAAAAAAATGTAGTGTCTCTTTGTAATGTCAAAATAACAGCTTTTTACTAAATACATATGAAAATATATGCGGCAAATTTTTGTCTGTCTTTTTTTATGGAAAAGGCGCCAATCTAGTAAGCGTGACACCTGATGGTAAGTGATCACCGCCGCCCATGGACACCCACAACACTAGAGGAATCGCAGGTGCATTGCCGGCCTTCGTAGGAGGGACTGGCTCTCATTTGTCTGTTTGTGCCGGCTAATATCTGAAACGGCTGGATCGATTTTGACGGAACTTTTGCTGGTAGAGATATCTGATGTTATACGGAGTACTTAAGATACATTTATTTAAAAAAAATACTTCTGCAAGAAAAATAAATAAATAATTTTTAGTAACAGGTGAATGAAGTCGCGGTCACAACTAATATTATATGTGATTCAACAATATCTTATAAAATAAAAGAAATATTAATGATATGATATACACATAATAAGTATATATATATTTAGTATATACTATACTTATTATGTGTATATCATTCATTGTTTTATAATGAATATATGTATTGTAATATTTTTGCCTCTACTATAATTATTGGATAAGTATTTTCTTCTCTACTGCACGTACTTTGCGTTTTATCTTCATCACCCCAAAGTTGACTGGTAAAGAATGCTACAGGCATAAGACCGCCTTGTATACAAATTATATACAAAAATGTAATAAATAAATCAAAGAAAGGAAAAGAAAAATGATTAATGATACGCGTTGAACTACAATAAAGAAATAAAATATATCGTCCGCACATCGCTCACCATTTCCGGCGTCCATATTATCTGATTGCGACGTTCCACAAAATGGGTACTCTTCCGGTCTTGCACCTGGTTTGTTTCGTGTGAAATTATCTTTGTCCGTTCCACCTTACCACACACGGAATACTTCACGAAGCATATTAATTAAGTTATCTCTATTTTATAATTTCTCATCTAGACTTCTTTAATTTTTAGGGGTCTCAACCTGATAAGGAAAACGGAATTCTTATAAGATCATTTTCTTGTCTTCTTCGCGAAATAAACCTTAAAGAGATGAAACAGAGAACTCACTATGGCGATGATGATACATTTTATATTGTGTACTGACGTCGCGTCAAAGGAAGTAAGTTGGAGTCTATGCAACGGGCCTGAGTGCTTTTTCAAATGCCCACCTGGCTAGCTACCACCCTCAAGTTGAAAATCTGCCATCTCTAGGTTACTTGTCATCTATAGGTGTGTTCCGGTAGTTGCATTTGAGAGCCAGCCCTTCCACTATGTTTAGCATGTCTACCATTTTGGGCCATATCATCACTTAATATCAGGTGAGATTGTGGCCATAACTCTTAAACTTATAAAGTGTAAAAAAGGCACAAATTAGGAATACATAAAATCATATTTATGCTATTAGTAAGAAATAAGTGTTCCGCATTTTTAAAAACTCACACTTTAAAACAGAAGATAGGGGATGTTTGAAATTATCTTAGGTTCACGCGAATGTAACATAGTCTGACTAATATACATGTATCTATATATGACTATTTTTATGCCAAATGCAGGTTTTTCATTAACTGGGCAATTACACGTGTTTCCCAACGTAAGCATATCAAAAATCAATGCAATGTAATTGAAACAAAAATTTTCATGATGTAGTAGTTTATTCACGTAAAACTTTTTAAGAATTAAGGGCAATGCTTAGGGGCGTATCGCCAGCTGTAAGTCCCAAATGGTTTTCCACAAGGCCCTATGCAGAGTCCACAGCATGGTCCATAAAATGGACCCGGGAAAGCAGCACCGGCGATCTGGCCACAACAGGGTGTTCCGCACGTTGGACTCGCACCTGGGCAGCTTGGGCAAGGCATATTGAAATGTGTTAAGTTGAAACTTTAATTGTATTCCAATTTGTACCGAATAATTTACAATACATTTTTTTTGTGTAAATGTGATTTTGTCAAAATTATTATATCTTGACAGTTTATATATGACATTTTTCAATCCCTAAAACAAAAATAATTTATTTGAAAATAGGTTTTAAGTGCCATTCTGTGGTACACCTTGATACGACCTGCTTCAATGATACTCTAACCACAGCGTTTGTCTTTTAAGAATGGACAAAATCGAGCGAACGAAAAATTGGGTTTTTTGAAATCCTTGTCCAAATTGTGAACTTATTTCTACTGAATTGATTTATGCCGAAATAGGCTAAGGATTTATTTTATAAATCGCTTGAAGCATTTTAGTTAAAATAATTTAATTTAAAGTAAGACTCGTTTAAATACTGAATTATTTTTGCTTTTTTGTCGCTGGTTTTCAATATTAATCCATATGAAGCTGTTAAAACCACTGCGCTGTACCGACTGATCACGAAATATAAAGTAAAAGGTTACTATGACGGGCTTATTATTATGCGTACTGTGTTCGTAACCCGGTCGGATACAGATCCATACTACCCAAAGATGTATATAATACTTATAATGTATGACTTTTATCTTTTTGTTAAATATAACATCTGCAATTTAAGAAATATTTCAGTTTCTTGTACTAGTTATTAAAAATTTGAAGAGGCCTATGAGCTACTATCCGAAAACTTCTATTGGGGCAAACAGTTATCCTTAATTCTTTTAATATTCACCTACGAAAACGTATATTGTTTTAACGTTGCTTTGTTTATTTTATTGTACAAAAACCTTTTTTTTAATTTATTTCAGGCAGATTTTTTTTCTAAGTATATATATAAAACAAATGTAACACTTTTGATTCTGTTTTGTTATTTCATGTTCAAACAATGTAAAAATTTTCGTAGAAAAAACATTAAATTTTAAATAATTTTTATTTTTCTGTAAAACCAGAATGCCTGTTCGTAATTGTTGTTTTGGATGTCAGGGACCCTTAGCTGGGCCGTGCGGTCCGATGGCGTTTAGAACGGGGTGCTGTGGTAACGGTGTGGGCCCATGTTGTGCTCATGCTATCGGTGCAAACTGTTCGGCGCCTTGTGGTGATATTGGATTCATACACGGGTGAGCATTTGCTATCAAACCTTTCTTACATAAGTGAGGGAGTTTGAAAATATTAACAATAATATGTTCGATATATTCAATGTTTTAAGGAAAAGTGGTCTTCTAGCACCAGACATACGTATATTTGAATAGATACTCGAAAACAGACGATAAAATTTTGTTTTAATTATTATTAGTGAATGTATTTTTGTAATCATATTTCAATGTAATTATATTGTAAACACAAATTTTCCCAAGAGATAATTTAGTATATCTATCTCTTTTGGCCTTTAATACCTATAACTTGTGTGTTTGTGTGTTGTGTCGTGTAAGCGTAAGTAGGAGTGTAAGTATGTAGAGTATGAGGTTGTCTTTTAGTACTGCTCTGGCAAGCTATTACAATTCATACATTTAAAAGCTAATGCTAGGGGTTGCTAAAAGTGTGATGACGCCTTTTAGCGGTTGCAATATAGGGCCGTATGACTTCATTGTAACATTGTCTATGGAAACAAGATGGCGTGTGACAGTTGACATCATAATGTAAAACAATTTTTTATTTAATATTTAATATTTATTGTACACAGTTATACCTACATACATACAATTATACATTTGAAATTATGTAGTTACTACAAAGGGCAGCATTATTGCTATTAGCAATCTCTTCAGGCAACCTTTGGATAAATATATTCCATAGAGAAGAATCAGGGGGACTTTGGGTCTAACAATAAATAACTATGATACAAATGTTTACATGATAGATGTCGTTCCGTTGCTGAAGTGTTTTTGAACGTTTCATCTTGTACAGTAAAATAATCTATTATTGATGTTGCCGACAGGGCTCGAGGCGGAGTCGCTGGTTCGTACTTCAGTTGCGGGCACGGCTGCATAGGAGGATGCACTAGTGGCCTGTGTGGCTCATGCTGTGGACCTGCTTGCGGATAAATACAAATTGTAAATGAAAAAATGTATGAAGAAGATGTATTTACTTAAATCCCTATGAATAAATCTGTTTTCTACCCAGTGCCCTTAGCAAAGTTGTCTTTTTTAACATTACTAATGTAATGAAGGAACCAAAAAATGTGTGGAGTGACAATATCTTAAATCGACGACAACACTAAATCCCGTTATCATAGATAACATTGAACCTTCACCATTTTTTTTCTGTAAAATGTTTCATATGTAATGAATTCTAAAGTTTAAATCCCATGAGTTTTGTCGATTTAGCGTTTAGAATATCACATACGTTTATTCTATACGCAAGCAATTGTAGAAAGTGTAACTTGACCAGACGGAGCTTGGTCTTTCATGTACCTGCTAGTGGACATGTAGGCATACAAATATTAAATACAAAAATATAGTAATCGAACAGTCACATCCAGAATTTTGAAAAATCGAAATATAACTAATTCCTAGTCTACATTTGAGTGTATTATGAATATCAGTTTTATATAAATAAAAAGATGGTAGTTCTTTAATGAACATTTTATTCTTAGTTTACGTTCACTGTATAACAGACGGCAACCACATGGCGGAGAGTTCCACAACATTTTTCATCACCGCTGTTGCTTCCGACAACTTACATTACACAACATTGATCAGTAGCTTTAACAGCAAGGTCCACATGGTGGGCAGGGTCCACAAGGCGAGCAAGGTCCACATGGCGGGCAGGGTCCACATGGCGGGCAGGGTCCACAGGGCTGGCACGGTCCACAGGGTTGGCAGGGTCCGCATGGTCCGCAACAAGACGGCGGCGAGCACGGCCCACAAAATGGTGGGCATGGCCCACGTGGCGGACACGGCCCGCACGGTCCGCAACAGGGCTTGCAGAAGGACGGAAACGGGCAATACCCGCAAGGCGGTTTACAGGGTGGGCACGGCGACGGGCACGGAGAACACGATGATGGTGGGCAGCGCGGCCCGCACGGTCCAAAACATGGACCACAAGGTCCACAACACGGGAAACAAGGTCCACAGTTAGCCATTTTTAAATATCAAGCGAAAATTTCTCAGCCACAGGTTGCGGTCCGGTTAAATAAATGCTTTATGGTTACTAGTGAATTTTGATTCAAGATTTTAATTTTTTTTTTACACTTTCTAAATTTATGTGTATACTGTACAAAATATAATAAAATAATGACAATCTATATCATTATTCTAGAATACGATTTCTAATTTAAAATTGGAAAAGTGTTTTTTTATTCATTTCACAGAATATTGAAAAAGTTATTGTCATGAAAAAGATTATTTATATTTCTATCACCACTGTATCTCGTAAGTACTTTGTACAGTTTGTATGCAAATTTTATGTAGGACTATGGGCTAACAAATAAAATTAGCATGGAGTTTCAATCTCAGAAGACAGGTGTATTCAATCGTATGCAACACTTTATATCTAGATTTGTATTTTTGCTTTAATCTAGGTATTCTTATTTCCTTTTTTTATTTGTGTTGAGTATTTTTTCGTTTTTTCTTTATTTATTGAAAATAAACAATATTGAAACAATCTGATACAATTTCTAGGGACCTTTAAGTGGGTACATAAAAAAATAAAATACCGCACGTTTGTTGCCTCTTTTAGTTTTCACGCATTACGTTGTCGGATTATTAATGTGGCACGCCGTGTATATTGGAGTTAATTCTGATTTTGAACTTCTGTAAGCGAAAGTCGTGGTTTGTGTACCTGTGTATACGGTGAGTGGATGGTACTCGAGACTCGTTTAGTAGTGAAATGACCCAGGAGAGTGGGCTGGCCAATTGATGTGTCGGTTGGTGGCGAAACCTCTAACTACACGGTTGAACCATTACATATAATTTACTGTACATATACATACCACTCTACAACGTGATTGCGGTTTTAGAGCACCGAGGGTCAAGGTAAAAGAAAAAGTGTTGTGTATCGTATGCACTAGATCAAGATGCCCGCGACCCGCTAGCAATTTCATTGTTTGAGGGGCCCAGCACCGCTTGCTTTTGATGATCATAGACAGTTCGAACATTATCTCTTAAAGAGTACCAATGTTATGTATTAAATTTCACATAACTCGCAAAAAATTATTATAGTTTAATGAATATTCTACAATGTAATCAATTATTTAAAATTATTATAATAGCAACGAGTGCACGAGAAACTAAATTTAATTACCGTGTGTTTAAACTATGGAACAAAACCCAATGGTCTTTGAATTACGACCATAGTAATATTATAGATAATAGATGATTATTACGTTCATCAGAGTAGTAGTGGAATACTGCTTTTGTAAATTATTTTTCTCTAAAATAACAACATGGTATAAAGCTTAGCACAATTACGCGACGGTACATTTTCCACAGATGTAAAAAGCGCATTATATAGAACAGCGTGCAAACAATATAAAAGGATTTAACGATGTTAATAAACGCATTCATTGCGGCTTCCATACACCGTACATAATGCTATAATTATATAATGTCGCGAGCAATTGAAGCGCTGGGCAAATTGCTTCTATTATACGTTTCCGGCGGGCTTTCGTGGAACAGTTCGAGCTCGGCTGTGACCCCGACCCGCTGTGAACAAGCTCACGCACAGTCCTCTATACAGACATCGTGAACATTTTTTATTATTATTATTTTTATCACATTAAAATACTCTCCATTTAAAATGTTTTCATTTTTTTGTCATCGTACTTTTTTACGTTTGTACAACATTTAAAAACGGTCTTGAAAGAAATAGTTAGTAAAAAGAAACCGACACTTTATAAATTAAATTTTTGAAATACTTTATTGCATCGAACAATAATTATTTGGTAAAACGATAAATATTATTTAGGTAAATATACATAGATGAGCAGATATGATAATTATTTCGATAAACTTATCAATAAGTGTTTAAAATCAGTAGTTGTTTTACAGTAATTACATGTAGATTATTGTGTAATAATACTGTAATTTGAATTTCCCTTTCCGCCGTTTCTAGGTTTAATTAATGATTACACGTGATTTACATTTAAGTTAGTAATTCGTGTTTCATTCTGTTCCACACTCTTTTATCAACAGTCATATGCAGTTTATATTCATATTATTCGATCTTCCTTTATTCTATATATCTTACACATAGTAGTAGCCTACCTTGACTTTACTCGGGTAATTGTCTTCATCACAGCGTTGGTATTACAAATAATTCCATAATGTATTATTTTCACATCACTCTTTTCATTGATACGGAGCACACCAATAAACAAATAATACATCTAAACCTTTCCCATTAATCACACTGTCTATTGGTGAAAACTGCATGTAAAAAAATTCAGTAGTTTATCGGCAATAGACAGGCAGACGCGGCAGGGGATTTTTTTTCTAATATGTAATGATATATATGTATATGTTTATATTTATCAATATTCCTGTAAGGATAAAAATACAATGTCAATTCTATTTATACTCTTAAGAAACTACGCATTTAATATCGTTATTAAAGTTGTGGTTAAAAACAAGTAGTGGTGGAAAGAAAATATTGTATGGCCAACATGATACACTAGCAAAAGTCAAGTAATTTACACCTATTAGGGAGTTTGTCGTTAAATCGAGTAATGTTGAGAATGGATATTGAACTGTTCATTTTATTTTACAAAAACCAGTTTATCAACTTATCAAGTGTATAATCAAACTTTAAATGCGAAAAATTAAAGTAGACTCCGCCCTGTGCTCGGCATTCGATCTAAATAATTATTGGCATTTTCAGAATATTCCTGTGAAATAGGAAAAATGGTATTTTCATTTGTTATACCACTTAAGTTTATCAATAGTTACTAAAGAAGAAAAGAAAATGTACGGAAGTATTTATATATAGACCAGCTGTGTCAACGATTTCGTTTTCATGGAATTTAAATTATATAATAATTTTTGTAACTTTTTTCAATACAGCTATGCTCCTATTGGTGGTAGTGCGGTCTTAAATAGCCTAAAGCCTTCCTCAACGACTGAATAATTTCAGTAATCCTACAGTTAGTTGCAATCACCTAAAAAGGGATCAAATGTATTCGGATGAATTTATTGGTTGGACTAACGCATAGAATATCCCGTTAGACCTAATTCTAATATCAAGGCGGATGAAGTCGTTGGTAAGGGCTACTATTAAATAAAGTATTGTACTAATTAGCCACTGTTAAGATGAATGAACAAATTTATATGTCGTACTTTTGCTGTACCGTGAAGTTATGGAACAGTTTCCTAGCCCATGTATTCCCTTTATCATAAAACATCGGGTCCTTCAAGCAAAACATAAAAAAAGATTTACGTAAGCCGACATGACAGTAGTGTCTGGCGATGGATTGTCGTTCTCTCGATGGTCGCTGCTGTTTTTGGACTGTGCTGTACTTAACATCAGGTACAGTGTAGTCACTTTACTGAGCTGATATAAAAAAAAGTAGTATGTAATTGTGTTAAAAAATTAAATGAATAAAACGTGTAGAATCTCTGCGACAATTCCTCATACCCTACGAAATATACCCTAGAAATACAAAATGCGTTTGAATTCTTATTCCATACAAGTCGAAAATAACAAATTACTCATTCGTACACCGTACCGTTTACAATTGTTTATGTACAGGTAAATTAAACTTAAAAATAGCAAGGGATCTACTCAAGGCCAACTACGTATTTTTACTACTGAGTACACGTTTAAAAGAGTTTTGTTTTTTTGTTTGTTTTCGTAGTGAAAATAAATACATTAACGTACTTAGTTACTTTATCAATGGTCAGGACGGGCTATAAAAACATCACTGTGACTTGTACTTCTTCTAAAAACGTTATAAAGCCTAATGATACAGTGGTGAGAAAATAATAATGATCAAATAAAAATTAAGAAAACTTCTAAATCGTCTAGTATTCATATGTAAGCTATGTAAATATGTGTAAGTTATATAAATACTAACGAAAAATAAAATTTAAGAAAATGATATTGGAATAATAGTTCTTGGAATTATTATTATTTTAGATTCTCTGTAGGTGCTCTCGCATAACTATGGCGTAGCTTGATGATAAGTGTCGCTGTGGGCCAATTTATAGCACGCTAAGTTTAGTGGGAAACAGGAATCCAAGTGCAGCTGCTGGAACAGGCTTATCGGTGCTTGACGATAGATTTTAACTTGAGGGTATAAGCTACACCGGCATTACAAAATGTCATACCACGATGCTACGGATTCCTTCACCGAAATGTCAAGCTCGTTTCACAGATTTGATATCACGTACATTTAAAATACTGTTTAGTGAGGAATTTTTAGTTGTTCTTCACTTAGTAATTTTTCTTTACATTCTTATTATTTATTATTATTGTCGCATTATTTTATTATTTAATCGAATTATTTTTTAGGTTGTTTTGGTAATTTAATAGTATCTTAAATTCCTTTCTAATACTTGAATGTTATCCGAACGGATACTTTAAATTATAACGGAATTTCTATTTAAAGATAGCATTTGTTAAAAGTTTGCAATGTTTTTATTCAAATACTAGTCTGGTAAACTAATTACAGCACCAAATCGTAGGTACAGTCCGCAAAGAAGAACTACTGTCGATAATACAATTTTCATCGGCAGTCTTCGAAGTTATGCTGAACTGGTCAAATGCATTATTGATGTTACACTTCAAAGAAAATGTTGCGTTATTTTGGTGATATTTGAAATTTTATGTATAATAATATTATAAATGCGAAAGTGAGTTTGTTTGTTATTCTTTCACACCTAAACCACTGCATTGATTATGATGAATTTCGGTATAGAGGCAGATGGAAGCTTAGCAACGATGATAGGCAAATTTTTCTTATAAAACTTTTTATTGCGTCATCGGATTTCTTCGACAATATCAATATTAATGCGAGCGAAGCCGTGGGTAAAAGCTAGTAAATAATAAGAAAAAAAGCACACATATTAGTTGAAATAATTTTAAATAAAGGAATATTTTTCCTCTGACTCTAGAAGCAGCGTTCTCACTTTAGAAATGAATGCAGAATTGTGGACGTATGACGCGCATGACCACGTCACGTCGCTACCGAAATAGAAAGACTGTGTCTTCCATATTTCCTTTAAACCATCGTCACGTAATGCGGTTGGCGTTTTATTTTATTGACTCATCGGAATTTAATATCATTTAGGTTTATTATAGTTGCCTTTGCAATAACTGTTTGTATCTGGAAAATGATGTGAATAAGAAACGGGCGAAATTTGTTACTTACTTCCTTTTTTATTACGGCATCTGTTTATGCAAACAATTTCACCAATGTCAAATGAAAAGGGCTTTGTAACCACAACTTACCAATACAAGGTAATGACCAAACTTAGAACAATTATTTGTGGATTACATAAATGTCTTGTGCGGGACTCGAACTTACAACACTCCAGCGCGGTGGATGCAGCGAGGCAACTGCTTTAACCATAAGGCCTACCGAGCAGCTACTCATTTGTGTCTAGTCTTTAAATTGATTCAGATTAAATATCGAGCGAGACCTTATTCACTGGGTGATAAAAAGGTAAGGAAAGGTTATTTACCATCGTATAAGAAAAATTAAAAATTCATGACAATTCATAGAACTCTGACATTCTGTACATTCACTATTCTTTGAAAATTATAATGCGGTGCGCTTTGTTATCAATGTAAAGACCAGAAATGTTTTAATGTGATTTTTGTCTCTCTGTGCTCTTTAGTCAAATAAGTTTTATTCGAATATGATACAGTGATAACGTACACTATAGATATTACTTTAGATTCGTATATACAGTTTATTTCATACAGAGAACGAGTTCGTAGGGTATATGATATAAAAGTTAAAATTTTGTAACGTCTTGATGGATTTTAGTGTAATTTTCTGTGAACGGTAGCTGATACGTTAACATAAAATCTGGAACGATGATAAAAAACATTATGAAAAAAATAATCTTTTGAGCGGTGTGAACATTGTAGGGTCGTTGGTTCAAATTACATACGACTGGTTACCTTTCTTGCTTTTCAATACTTGTACTTTTTTATTTTAAATACCTATTTTGCGATTTTAATATCTATAACACGTGAACGTGACGGCGCGGTGGTAAAGTAATAAATTATTAAATACAAATTTTCTGATAAATTATAGGATTTTAAATTAAAATATTTTAGTATTTGACGACGCTTCTCACCTGATATTTTTCGTACACACCTCTCGTGGCGTGCCCATAGTTTTGAGGCATTGAACACCAAAAGAATCGTATTTTTCTTATATATATAAATTAGGATTTTATTTTTTGCTAAATAATAATACACCTTATATGCAAACGATATCGCGGATGTAGCTAGTCTGAGTGTTAACGAACAAATTACGGCACTGAAAAAATGTCGAATCATTGGTGTAATCAAATGAAGTTAAAATATCATGAAGAACGTCATATTAACAGGTTGTAGTGGGTAGGTCGAAACATCTTTTATTTTTATTGGCACTATACTTGATGGTACACAGTACAATATAGAAACAGTGGTGACCAACGAGATATCGGTAATACATTACTGGTCGTCGCTATCAAGCCGGTTATAAAGCCTTTGTGCAGATATAAATACAGGGTAATCTTCAAACATGACCAATATAGGGTCAATGGAAATGGTTTATAACCATGCGCTTAATAGTCTTTCTTAGGCATGTTGTCTTTTTTACAATCGTTAGCGTAAAGAGGATACAAAAAAATGGAATCACATTCTTAACACTAAATCGACGACATATCTCGACGTTAAACATCTTGATGAGAGCGTGTTAACAATTTTAATATTTACATACACTTTGAAATACAACATTAATGTTTATTTCACAGCGGATTGTAAAGACGTCATGTGTTTAACACGCTATGATCACGAGATTTAGTGTTGAGGTATGTTGTCGATATTCTGACCAAGAATGTCGTTCTATAGAGTTTTTTTTTTAATGCTAATACATAACAAACAGTCAGACGGCATATCTGACGGTAAATGGTTACCGTCGCCTACGGATAGTCACAACATCAGGGGTGTTACAGACATGTTGCTGACTTTGGCGGTAAAAAATAGTTCTAGTCCACTATGCCGGAACCACTATAACCAGTCGGGCAATAACCCTACCACCAAGCTGAAACGGTTCAAGGATTATTATATGGTTAAACGTCAAGACCAAAACCAAATGTGAGACCAAGCATTGCCAGAGTTTCGTTGGTTACTCAGCAGGGAGCACCGCGTGCAGGTGAGGTTGGCTTGGGTAACTTAAACGGTATTCGATACCACTTACACCCCAAATGATTACACTTTAGTCAAAGATATGTAGAAAACGTCAAATTAGTTACTGGCTCTGGATATATCTTTATCATGAATTAGACACTAACGTAGCTTTCTGGCATCCCGTAAACTTAATTTAAAAAATGGAGAGACGATAGATTAGATGGGCTAGTTATTTTATCCTTACTTCATTGAATGATATTCATTGAAAATATCTGCTATTAGATTTTTAGAACTACCCATTTTATGTACCGAAATACCGAAGTTCGATGTACTAAATACGTGCTTATGTAAGATCTAAACTAACTAAACTTGTTGCTTGTTTGGGCTTGACAAGCAACAAGATGTAATTACCCGCAAGTGATTACCCTTAATCGATATCTCGCATTCGCGTCAGTTCCAATTTAACTAAAAATGACATAAAATAAAGTAAATACATACATTTGTACATATACACATATACATACACCTACGTACGTTGTCTATGTACTCACGCATCTCGCATAGCTCCGCATCTCCGGCGCCAAGATTCAAATTGGCTTTAAAAATAAAACGGTTAATTGTATTTCCCAGAAACTCTATTTGTGTTTACAATCGTCTCGGATAGTTTTATTTGCGGCTGCAATCCGCCCTTGAGATATTTCATACACAATACTCGTTTTTTTTTTTTTCATAAGAAATAAATTATTATTATAGAGTAGCTACGAGCTTCAAGTAATAATATTTTTAAGCCTATTTTTAAGCTTTAAAATTACGTTTTATTTTTGCTTACTTCGAAGGTTGCCTTAGATATCTCGTCTATTTATTTGTAAATAAACAACTTAGTTCTTGACATATGTGTAAAAACGTGACTGAGAGATATCAATACCAGAATACTTTGGTAAATAATATATACAGAATGATAAAATCATACTAATATTATAAATGCGAAAGTTCGTTTGTTTGTTACGTTTTCACACCTCAACCGCTGAATAGATTATGATGACTTTTAGTATAGATTTTATGGCGGGTCAAAACTTGTAAGAAGGAACTGAATGTAAGAGTTTTTGATTAGATAATCTTAACATTTCAATATAATTTATGAGTTTCATACACATTTAATTTTTTGTCATTAATATAGGAATTATTCGAGTTGTATATTCAAAATTTTTGAATTTGTTTTTCAATTATTCTAAACATTTTATTTTTATCTTTAGAAACACGTTGCTTTATGTCAATAAATAATTAACTAAGCGATAAATAATATAAATTTTAAGTAGACAACGATACCTAGACATAAAGAAAAAACTTGAAAACTAAAATTCTTGTAAATTTTGTTAAAACATAAATTAAATTGGAATTTTTCGGTTATTTAATCAAAAACTTTTAAAATCAGTATACATCAAAGTTTGATGATGAAAGCTTATAAAATAAATTGGCCTTTTTCGAATATCTAATCAAAAACTTTTCAATCTAATCAAAAATCAGTATACATCAAAGTTTGATGCTTAATTTAAACGCCAAAACATAAGATATCATTTTTATAGAGCAGTTAATTTCCTACAAAAATTTGTTTTGCGCATTTTATAATACTAATTTATTGTCGAGTTACAAATTTCATAAACAAAATTGAGATTTGTCTTTAAATAATCAAACTTAAATCTTGAATATAGTTCAAATGGTGTGGTTTACGGAAAAATATAGGATACCTTTTTTGTAGAGCATTACATTTCCTACAAAATTCTGCAAGAACATTTTTCTGTACAATCAATTAATGATGAGGTATGAAATTTTTCTATAGGACTGAGAAAAAAATAAAAACTGTGATGCGGAGGATCTTCCTATTAAAATTGAGAGCTCATATTAAGTGAGAATTTTTTAAGGTGTCTAGCACAATATTTTTCCGTGTAGTAAAAAAAAAAGATTTTTAAGACTCACCCTAACAGAGATAGATGGGAACCTGGAGACTGTGATAGGTTAGTTTTTCTCACGAAAATCTTCTTGAATGTGGAGTAAAGATAGGGTAAAAACTTTGTATGAAACTTTTTATTGCGTCATCCAATTTGTTTGACAAAATTAACATTAATGCGAGCAAAGCCGCACGTAAAACCTAGTATACCAATAATGGACAGTAAAATATCAATTCATTTAAATATTTTCTATATCAAGTCATATACACTTTGTTCATTTAAAACCCTGCGAAAGTATTTGGACTAGTATAGAAGTTTAAAAGTGGGCTCCTTCGACTCCACACAGGTTCTTCTCCGTCAATTGCGTAAGATCATAAAATTCGTTATGGCCGGTGTCGATGTTATGAAAGGAACATGTATGCTAAACTTCCAGTTGTAGTTTTCGATGTTAGTTATTGACATGTGATGATGTGTGAGTAAATGTTTTCTATATATGTAGATATCTTCTTATATATAAAATTCTAGTGTCACAATGGTTGTGGTGATATTCCTCTGAAAATGCTTAACCGATTTTTATAAAATGTTATATAGATATTCGGTAGGTCTGAGAATCAGTCATAATCTATTTTTTCATGCCCCTAAGTGATACGGGCGATTCACACGATTTTTTTTTTGACAACATTTATTATTTTTATTCTTTTATGATGTGTTTCAATTTAACTTTATTCTTTTGAAACTCGATATTTCATCTTTATTATGAAGGAGGTCTTTATTAATATAAACCCTAGTAGTTATCTTTTAGAACATCGTAATATTCCAACACTAGTGCAGCCCCCATTAAATGCAGTTAATGGAACATAACTATGAAAAAATATGTGTGAGTACGGAAAAAAATACAATGAAATAAAACCCGCAACATTCATAACAAGATCAATGATAATCGAATGAAACAAAAATGAACCTATATACATTCAAAGAAACCATATCCAGATCCGACAAAACAAAAACATATCTGTTGCATCTCTAGTAATAAATTGTTAATGTATTATTGGTATTTGTTAATTTTTATCTCAAAAAAATGTATAGCTTTATTTGGAACAATGAGCAATTCAATTAATAATAATGTATTAAGGCAAGAAGCCTTTGTAGGAATCAAAAATCGTACAAACACATTTAACATTCAGAGCACGTTATATTTAGGTGTTCGTCGATTGTTTCGCAGGACACTTTTGGATCGGCAGAGTATAATTATTATAGTCCCAGGTGTTCAATTTTTTGTATTAGAATAAATATAATATTGTACGATGAACGCATTCCTTCGTACAATATATATTAATCGAATTTTATGTCTCTGGCTCTATACATACGTTTCCTTTCTCGTTACACTGGTTTGTATGTTACTCGCTTGCGTGAAACGAATTACCGACGGTTTGCTTAAATAATAACTTTGATTCCCCACGGTACTATTCCCAGTACAAGTAAGGGTAAGCATAATAAATATTAGGGTAATAGGGGCCCTTCGATAAATTATGTCTTATGTAAAAAGGGAGGAATGACTGTGTGACATCGTGTGAAGTGAAAACGCGAGGGGTCTATAAGTATTGTGACACTATCTTTTACCCGCGGCTTCGCTCACGTTAATATTGATTTTGTCAAACCAATCGGATGACGCAATAAAAAGTAGCCTATCACCGTCTCCAAGATCTTAGCTATCTCTATACGAAAATTCATAGTCGATTCAGCGATTTAGGCGTGAAAGCGTAACAAACAAAATCACTTTCGCATTTATAATATTAGTAATAACTACGTGTATACATCGAATTACTGAACGTATACTGTGACGAACGCTTTAAAATCATTATTTAATAATATTATTATTTGGTTTCATTATGTTTTATTAGTTGTTGGTGTGCGAGGGCGCGGTTGCAAGATTGTGCTCTTAGTAGCTATGATGTCGTGCATCGGCCGCTTTTGACATACACCGAAAAGATTACATCTTTTAGATAAAGATAATTTGATCATTTCTATGAGTGGATATCACACAATTGTAGCCTAAAATATAGTTATATAGTAAACTAATATGGTTCGGGTAATGATTTCTCAATTGGCATCAAATTTAATAAAAATATTAGTCAACAACTCGATCACAAAATCACCGTTAGCGTTCAGGGCTAGGATCACTTATGCCCCCATAAGCTAACCTATCTTTCAAGGTGGATCAAGTAATACCTATTTAAAAAATTTGGTTGAAATCGATTGAGCGGTTTTATCAGCACCGATGAATATCGCGACACGGGATTTTATGTATGTGTACTATTTTTGGTAGTAAAATTTTCATTATAAGTTAATCCTAAAATATGTGGCATTTGCACTTCAGATCGTAATACCTATGGGTCATTAATAATCATTAAACTGACGTGCGAACGACACTAAGTTATGTAGTACGCTAAATCACGCACGACCAGTTAAATAAGTATTTTATGTTTATTAAGGTTAACAATTGAGACTATAATACAAATCAAAGGCATGTTCGTTATAAATTTCCAAATAAAAACGCGTACGCGTTACCCGCATGGTACCAGGAAAGCGGCGATTCTCGCAAACAGCTGGAGTATTGTGCGCTGCGTCGCATCGAGTCGGCGCGCGCCCTTCGTGGAAACACCGCGCAACGGCTTTCTACACTACGCTTAGTTCCATGCGAATTGGCCGTGGTATGCTTTGTTATCATCGTACTTCTCAGAATATTGAAAAAAATATTTTCTATCGTTGTAAATATGATACGTACGTAATGATGATGTACGTATGATACGTAAATATGAAATTAATAAGTAAAGTACCTTCGTAGAATTATTTTTAATTAATCTAGTTTAGCTTGTATAAGAAAGAAGAAATAACCCAACCCAGAATGACGGTAAGCAAGAGTTTTTAAATATATACCGTATCTAATGATATTATAAAAGTATATATAAGTAGACATACCTACCTAACATTTGAGCAACATACGTGTCGCGTTAATTATAGTAATACTGCGTTGAATGGGGAAGTAAGACAGTATGTTTTTATACCGGGCGAGAAAAAGAAACTTGTATACAGTTACTATGTATAGTCTAAAATATGAAGTACAAATTATGAAAATGAAAACAGTAATAATACGTTATTAAATATGACCCCACGAATTTTAGAAGCTTTGTTTCTTAGTTTGTATATTTTCTGTTGTTTTAGAGTACTTCCAGTGTTGGACAAACAGCAATCAGATTAATGATTAAAGATTATGATTACATTGTGTAATCTTCAATCATGATTACAGATTAACTAAAATAATCAAATTAGTAATCATACAAGAGCTTAATGATTATTAATCTTTAATCGGAACTGGATTAATTTTTTTGATTAATATCAAAATAATAACGTAGAGACAGGACATAGTTTCATAGTGTAAATCAACTTTATTTGTATTCAACCTTTATCATCAATTGAAATTTACGCTGATTATAAGAGATTAATTATTACAATAAATGAATTTTAGTCCTACAGGTATGTTTGAAATTATTCATATGTGATTTAAATTGGATTTCAATAGCACTCTCTTGTCAAACATTTCATCTAATAAACAAATAATACTCGTAGTTATAAAATATCGGTTTCGTAAAAATGCAATAACGTCAAAATTTTTATTCCATCAATCGACAACTTTTAGAGTTTTGCAGTAATAAAGATACAGAAAATGGTTCTTTATTTATTTACTAACCTAAAGTTCGTTTTACTTCATATAATAAACATATTCGTGCTTTAATACCTATGGGCTTTTATTTGATAGCGGAATAAACTACTACTAAAATATTGAATACAAATAGTCATATAATCTTGATAAGGGATTACTTTAATCATGATTAATGATTACACAATAATCATGATTAAATGTAATCAAGATTGATGTAATCATGATTACTTTAATTCAGATTAATGAATTAATTACAAAAGTAATCGATTATGCCCATCTCTGAGTACTTTATATATCACACATATACAACATAGTTCTATGAATTCCGACGTGATACTGACGTTTGAGTGTGCCAACTGGCCCATAATCAGCGTGCAATTTTCGAAATGGATATACTGTACATATTTACTCATAATGTAACGTATCCGTTAAACTACAAAGGTTTAAGGGGCTATATAAGACACGAAGAAAACCAGTTTTGTAAAAAAATTGTTACTCAAGAATTATTTTATCGGTATTTAAATGATATATAATAATTATATCAGTTTATGTACATCTGATAATTATAAGAGATATTAATATTTATTTTATGTATAAAGCAATTCTATACACCTGAGATATCTGTTATGACAAAACAGTATTAGCGTTATAAAATGATAAGATATTTTAATAAAGACACTTTAAACATTAGTTATATGCTTCATTTATATATTAAAGGTCTTCTATCGTAATTATATCTTAAAGAATATCAAAAATATCTTACATAACATAACATATATTTCAACCAAACAAGGAAACTCAGTGCGTTAGGAAAGAATATTTCAAGCTCAGTATATAAAATTATTACGTTATTAGAAATGTCTACATAAAATATATAAATCTTTAAAATATTCTACGATGTTGTTGGAATAATAAGCAAATAAATTCCTATATATTTCTGTTCCAACATTTTAATATGAGTTCACACATACGATCTAAAGTAAAAAATATTGATTGTAAAAATCTCTTATTTGGCAAAAACTGGATGGCAAATTCTCAGATAGAGAGTGATGGGAAGTAAAATGAGATCTAAAAATTGACAGTAATTGTAATATGATTCGGTAATATTTCTCTACCTTATCGTCTTGCTTAGAAAAAATATTGGAATATACTATAACTAAGTTATTATCCATTGAAATGATTCCAATGGTCTAATTATTCCCAGAAGACGCTTTTTTATTCTTAAATGATTTGTATTCCTAAAATGGTATTCTTTAAGTATTTTGTTGAAGAGAGCATTATTTTTACAGCACCATCATCATCATGATCCGATGACAGCAATATAAGGGTACAGTAAGTAAAGAAGAATTAGTAAGGTTACTGTCAGAAAACATGTATTTTATTATGTGCCTGCCACAATAGTATTTTGCCAATTTAACGTTAAAAAGCGGTTAAGGAAAATAAATATTTGTAAAAAATAATGATCGTTCTTTTGTTGTTAACATCAGATTCGTTTCAGTCTTCTGGCAGAATAAGGATAAAAATCAATTCAATACAATTCAACGAATTAATAATCACCTCTTGATTCCAAAAAGTGTCATTGACTTCTTGATGTATAAAAATTTCGTGTCACGTTATTTGTCCGCGATGAACTCCTAATCTACTGAACCGATTTTAATCAAATTTTGCACACTGTATGCGGTTTGATTCAACTTGAGGGATAGGATACTTTTTTCTCGACGAGTGTTCATAACGCGATAGATGTCGATGTAGTCGATGTGATTGACTACTCGAAAAGGCAGAACAAGTTCTGCCAGGTAAGCTAGTATAGTTATATAGTATGAACAAAAGAAATAATCGCCACTCGTATTGAGGCGGATTATTTATCGTTATTATATATAACTTTACTGATAAATTATTTGTGTACATTATATTATTCTCTATAGTCGTTCTTCATTGTGTACCCTTGAAAACAATTAATTCTAGCAACTTCACATACCATAAATTACTTTATATAATATGTAATTAAAGATCATGATATTAATCACCACCATAATGCAATTATTGGCATAATATACTTAAACTATCTTGAGTTGACTATATTTTAAAACAACTGAAACTCAGGAAGAGCAACCTATAAACAATTTTCCTCAGGTAATACTTCAGTTATTCTGATATTGCTTGTATACAGCTATGGGATACAGTGATCACTTAATAGCAGATGAAATTCAAACTCTCTTGTTACTTAATCACATAAAATTACAATGATTTTATTATGTTTCACTTTTAAATTTATAACAAACTACTATAGTGAAAGTTTGTGCATACGCTTGTAAGAGTCCATCTAGGGTATTTCTTTTGTGATTCAAAAAAGTATTTAAGTGAAAGGTACACTAAATACGGCTTACAATAAGTTATTATTACATTTTATATTGTAGATAGTGCAGACGACGCGACTGGTTTTTGTTTGTCACTAAGAAATTAGTATTATTTATGGTTTCTTCTCAAACATTGAGTTGATTAATTACCATAAATCACAATATTATTGTTATCACACTAGCTTTCTTACAACGTATTTTACGCTTCATTTGAAGTACTTAGCCAATATTGCTTACGAAAACTATGAAATTCAAATGTTTAAAGCTCTATAATTTTTTCTACAATTTAGTGTCATTTTGTGAAGTTAAGATGCTTTTTTTAATGAAATAGGGTAAATAAATATATAAACAAATAGGGCAAACGAGCAAGCGTGTCACCAAATCGTAAGTGATTACCACCACCTAATAGTATTTGGCGGCAGATTTTCAACTTATTGGTGGTAGCTAGCCAGGCGGGCATTACACATTGCAAAAAAGCCCTACAAATGCCCACCATGCAATTATATAACGAATCTAAACCAAGAAATTATTCAGTGATGGACAAACCGCGTATAAGCTGAAGTAGTATTTATATTCAAGAAATTATATACATGTAAAGTGATTCCAAAAAAATGGACAAATTCACCTAATCAAAATATTAATGCTACAAATGCAAAATGTCATTAATTTCCGGTTTATAATTAAATAAAATGATGAGCGCTTATTGTTTCTCAATATTGTGAATATAGTACGATCGCGCCACTGTTGATAAAAGCGTTGGCTTAGGCGCCTGATAATTTTTATCTGCTACTATTAATATTATCAGATATGATACACTAATAAATTTGACAATTATTTCTATGTATTGTGTGTTATAACGGAGCCTAAACCTTCATAATCCAGTCAGTTATCTTGAGTAACCGCGTAAAAACCAAAGTTTTTGTATCCTTTGTAATTAGTTTATGTTCCTTAAAATTTGAATCTAAATGTGTTCAATTAGCATTGATAGATTATCTCTTTTTTTCATTCTCTTTTACTCCTTATTGAGTTAGTGTAAGAACCCAGAAATGCGATAACTTGAAGGTCGGTTTGATGCGATTACTTACACCTCACGCTTTCTCTTCAGCAGTAAATTAGGATCAAAGTGATACATGTAGTAAGGTGAAAGGCTGCATTTTGATAGTTAAAACTGTAACTCGAAGCCGAGATTATTCAAACAATGAGCTACATCAAAAAGAGGCATTAATACTATTATGAAGTGGCTTACAAATACGAGTTTCTATCCCAGATATGTAACTGTAAATTAATTTAACTAATTCTTACGCATTACCGTTACCAGTAAACCTTAAATTGGTTAATAATAAACGAACGAGTTGCTGTATTAAAATATTTACGAATACCTCACACGTGGTTATTTTCATGATTAGTCTCCAGGTATTTCCTGCTATGATAAAACGTTAGAAATATAAATCTGAATATGAGTGAACGTGTAATCTTCCACGCTGAAAACCAACGTTGTTTGTTGATTTTGATTACAAATCTAGATCAAATATTATAAAGCGGAAAAGTTTGTTTGTTGAATGCGTTAATTTTAAGAACTACAAGTCTGATTAAAAACAACAATTTTGTATTACATAGTACAATCATTCACGAAAGGCTTAAGGTTATTTAATACCTCGCTGCCACCAACAGGAGCAAAGTTAGAAAAGTCACAAAAATGGACAAAAATAATTTGATAATTTTTGTCACGACATGACAGTTTTAGCATGACAGTAGCAATTAGCGATGGATTGTCGGTCTCTCGATGGTCGCTACTGTTTTTGGACTGCACTCTACTTAACATCAGATACAGTGCAGTCACTTTGTCGTACTAAGATAAAAATATAACATTTAATAATCAAGTAATATGAACGGTCACGCCAATTCTCGCAGAGCTTACTGTGTAACCAAAGCGACTGAATATTTGCGCAAGAGTATTGAGAACCATATTACGGGGAGGTATATCTTCCTCAACATTTAATAAATATGTTGAAAGCGTTACCGGGAAAATGGCGATGCATTTATCAACGTTAATGACCGTTTAAAATTACTTCGCGCTAACTCGCTGATTGTTATTTATTTCCTTTTTTTAGTTTAATTCTCTACCGTGTTAGCTACATGGAAGCGATACGGGTTGCTATCTATAAATGTCCGTTTGTTATAGAAACAGTTTAAAATTATACGAGTATCTCGTCATAACTACATATGAATCTATTTTACATTCACTGTAAATCTATAATTATTAACGGCAGTTTTACGACCTGTAATGATTGCGATGACATTTTATATGCAGAAAATTTACTTCCGAGTTTTCCTTTTATTCTTCCTGTGAAGGAAAATCAATTTTAAAATAACCACCATATCCCCTTATAACTTCAGATTTTATATAACAGGTTTTTGACAGAACATTTGCAAAAATAGATAAATTCGTGTTAGCTTCGGTATAAGATATATATTAGACGAAATTTATAATAACAGTCGTATTTCACTTTTACATTTTTGCATAGTGGTAAGGCTTTTATAATGCCTACCGGGCAAGTTGAAAATCAACCGCCAAATACCCATCGGTATATTCCGGCATTTGTACTTGAGAGCGAGTTCTCCTTCACTAGGCATAGCGTGTCCACCATCCTGGGTCACGTCGTCTCTTAATAAATGATGAGTTAGATAGTTATAATGCTATAGTTGTGAACGATAAAAAAACATTCCATTTTTAATTTTACAGAGATGTGCTTAAATATTATTTCAAGTGATGCTAAATAAAGGTGGCGCTGACCGAAGACGATTTAATGTAAATTTGTTGACGTTTAGAGTTTTATGTTAACTACTGAAAATATGAATACTTGATAACAGTATGATAACACGATAAGCACCCGGATTAATTATGTGTATGTGTGTATTATGAGCGCATACATATATTTTTAATACTGCACGCAAACAATTATAAAACACAAGCATTATAAGGAAACATTAGAAGTAAAAAGAAACTATAAGAGAGAACAAAAATGTAAGTTTTTAATTACTTTTTTGCTATTTGTTTTTTCTTTTAACTGCTTTATTGTTTAATTTCCAGTTAATTCATGGTTTTCATCAATGATCGAATCTTTATTGTTAACCGTATCAGAATAAATTTCCATAACAAGTTCAATGCATAATTAAAATTTAGATTTCATATCATGATATTTCCGTTGAGCGTAAGTTTTTGATTGATATAAATCTTTATTTTTAATAGGTTATAACTTGAACATTTTGCTGACATTATTAAAAACAAGATGCACTTCCTTTAGAGTAAAAGTTTCATTGGTTGAACTGCATATTAGGATGTCAAAGTTGGCACATATGAGTTTGATAATTGCAATTTCGCTGATAAATTAAAAGACATTTTTTCTCCACCATATGCAATCTCTGAGTGAATAGTAGCGTTTTCCTGTTGGTCAAGTGTTTTAGATAGGTTAACACTAAAGGCAACGCACCTGCGATTCCCCTAGTGTTGTGGATGACCATTGGCGCCACTGATCACTTACCATCAGATTACGCGCGTGCTGGCTTGCCCCCTTTTCTATAAAAAACAAAAACACTTTCAACTGGTACAATTTTTCCGGCACTCATAGTTTATTCAGATGCTTCTAATTCAATTTCTTAATATTTTTGCAATACATTATAGATTTTTTTTGTACACAAACTACACGTTTTTTTGCCATGTATAAAAGAAGGAACATTGTTTAACCATTTCAAAATGGACTGGTTTTAAAGATATACGTATTTTAATATCACGAGTTTTAAAAGAATCAATCACAGCACAAACATGTTGGTTCAAAGTACAATTGATACGATACCCCTCGTTATGTTTCCAGCGAAAGAAACGAACAATAGGCAGATGCCAAAAGGGGGAAAAAACCGCTTTGAGCATTCAGAGATCTGCGACCTTAATCATAAAAAATATCTATACTGGTTAATTTGATACTGGTAATACATACTTTATTTTCTTTTTAGTATATAGTTATTATATATACTATAAGGTATAGTTAAATATAGACATATTAGTGATATTCACGGAAATTATCTAAAAAGAAAATGTGATATGTTCACAATTTCTATTATTAATAATAAGAAAAACAAGTTTAGAAAAATAAATGTTTCATAATTTTAATTAAATAATATATCGTTTCCGAAATTCGCTATCCTTCTTAGATGCTTCCTAAATTAAAAAAAAAACTTACTTAGTTTTACGTAAACTATCAAGAGTCAGTCAGTGGGTTTTAATTCATTATTACCTCAATTAGTAATGCCAACCTAGTTTCAGAGAACTATTACAAATTCGTTTAAAAACTAAGCAAACGAATTGGCGTATAAAAATTAAATACGGAAATGAAAATGTATAATTAGGTATATTCATTTGACACATCGAATGGAAGACATGAATAACTCAAATATTATGTTAAGCTTCAACGATAACGTGACGTCTATAAAATACGTTATTCGAAATTCTACCTACTTAGATCCCCTCCTCCCTTTCGTCACACTATGTCAGATTTTCTGTGACATCCTACCAATGTTACGTCACAAATTATAGAGCCCCGTACATGATGTACGGCAATCAATAGCAGTAGACAAATATCATATTTTTTAAATATTTTTAGCTTAAAATAATAAAAGTTTAATAAATTAATAAACATCTGTAAAAAAAAAAAGGTTTTTTTAGCTGCGAATGTACTTTTTTTTAACCCCGGGCCCTCCACATAACCTTTTGTCACAGTAAGCGACTTCCCCTCCCACTAAAAGTTCGAACATATTCTATGAACGATCCCTTAAGGACCCTGAGAATAATCAAATATTTTGTCAAACTTTACGCTTTTGTCATTTTTTTAATAGTATGCGACTTGTCTACAATCTACATTTTGTACATATGAGAATGTAACGTTTGACAATCAAATTTGCCAAACTTAATTGATCGCTACCAGGGCCCTTAATACATCGGTAGATTTCTATGCATCGGTACTATTATTCGGCTTTTATAGGCTTCGTTCCATTTAGCACTCACAACGCTCGCGCTCACGACCGCAGTATTCCCGTTCCATTTGCTTGCTAGCGTTACAATCAAGTTACTTAAGTGGAATGAAATATGGGACCACTCTTGCAGATGGGTAATTGTGAATTTGGCATGAGTGAAATAGATGACGTTATTAGTTCGTTTTCATGATTACAACGACTATGGCCGTTAAGTGGAACGTATGACGGCATATTTTGAACGTCGTGAACTTTAGGAGTAACAAATCTCTTATTTATTATAGTGATGTTTAAAATCCTATTCTTTGCGGACCTCCTCATCGCAAAGCGCAAACACATCATTTTCGCTCAGGCCAAGGTGAGAGGGCTTATCTGGTGCTACGACACTGTAAACAGCCGTAAAGCGCCGCAGGGGGGACAGCTCACACTTCTTCTAGTTAATGTAATGTATCCCTAATGCATCGATGTATTATACTGTTCATAAGTTCGAACGTAAACCGACACGTAGTCTGTCTACGTAACCTGGCAGTTGTCATCACTTCAAAAATATGAGGAAAACAGTGTTTCTTTTAAACCTAAATAATTCGATTCATAATTATCTGTAAGGATATTTTTATGAATCAAAATTTTCTCAGAGTCATTAGGCGAACTTGTCTAGGGTTTATCCATTTTAGATGGCTATAAGGAAACACTAGGCTTTCGATACTTTCCGAGGTAATGATGTCATAACCCGTTCACACGTAATAACCCATTACATATTGTATTGGAATATTACCTGTTTATAACTGGAATAGCAAGTGTGGGTGACTTTGTACCTACACGTTGATAACCATATAAAATTTAAGAAGTATATATATAACTCTTTCATATAAAGGTAGTTTTACCAGTGTAAGATCAACAATTTCACAAATCATTTAGTAGAAATGCAATAAAAAAAAAATTAATGGTGTCCTAAACATATTAATTTCAAGTTCTATTCGAGGTATAAATAAAACAATTATTCGGTGATACATTTTTTATTATGTTTTTTAATTGATAAAAATAAAATAAAACTACTTTACAAAATTATCTTAACACCTTTATTTTGTTCACGATGATTTATAAAAATATATAATAATACATAGAATACAGTCATCATACATAGAATACACATAAGTCTTACGCTAACATTACGTACGTTTTTTGCCGGCTAGGGTACCCCTCCGCGATGCCCCATACGGAACTTCGTTCCAAAATAATTAAAGCAGTCATGAGAACTACCGACAGAAATAAAAACTATATTTCACAAATTAATGTAAAAAAAAATGCTCGTTAACAATATGTTGTAGTTTGGAACCAACGACCCTGCTTACGCGTGATTATTAAGTCGCCGATTGGCCAAGCATTCATATTTGACAAGCTCGTAATTAACAATCTGCATACACTCTCTACATAAATGGAAAGCGTCTGTGATGACGGAGCGAGTTCCATGATTTTTATTCGCCCAAAAAGTGCTCAACGTGCCTTAAGAAGTTTTCGCTTCAAAAACTGCTAACTAATAACTATACTGGTAGAACTATAGAAGTGAGAACTTCGTAGCTAAATTTATATACATATAAAAGTACACACAACTTTGTATATATGTATCTGAATGTGACGGTTACTCGAGTTCAGCGTTTTTCCCCATCTTAAAAGTACACAACGTGGCTAAAGAAGTTAACAATTCAAAAATCTAAAAACTACACTAGCCCAGAGATTAGAACCTGTTTTTACTGTACCACGTTTGATGTCACTTATATCTGATGGAAAACGAAGACAAGAACAGGGATGTTTTTTTTATAGTTAAGGCTCAGCGTTATGGCCATAACCTCACCTGATCTTAAGTGACGATACGACCCAAGTTGGTCGTATCGCTAAACCTTTTGAGGAACTGGCTCTCAAGTGTAACTGCCGGAACACATCTATTGGTATTTGGCGGCAGATTTTCAACTTGTTACACGTTCGCTCAATACTGTATTTTTTTTTAAATGGTTTTTCTGTCAAGTGTCTTCTTGTATATTAATAACAGATTCTTTATTTCGTATTTCAAAAAAGGAAATCGGTAGCAAAAATCGAAATGGCAACTTCGTAGTATGTATCTTTAGTGTAATTAATTTTTAAAATTGATTGCCGATTATCTGCATCCTTTTGCATTCCGTTTGCTTTTGCGAAATAGGTAGGCAATAAGGGGGCGGATTTGACAATTTCGTGAGTCTGGAGGGAAAACTAATATTATATTAGTCTATGAACGCTAATAATTCCATAGGCATTACCAGAGCGAGATAGACTTTGATTCCTGATTTCCTAAAAAGCTCTGAAAACGTCACATTATTGAATGCCATAAAGCTATTCATTAGCAACTTTCTGTAGGATGAAGATATTTATAAATGGAGCTTTTACAAGTTGTGAGGAAATCTTCAAACCGATTTATACGTCATAAACCTTCTTATATGAAATAAAACATTAAAAACAGATTCTCCTTTATACTAAATTGTGGTTTAGCTGAATGGCCAAATGTAAATTTTACAAAACATATTTATTTCTATTTACGTAATAAATAAATAATTTGGGAAACATATTACACGACATAAGGAAGAGGAAATCATTAAGCTAAAAATGTTGAATGAAATACAGAATTCCAGAACTTCACTCACCTCGAGCCACGTGCAAACGATAAAGCAATGAGTACCGACGAGGTTACGGACTGGTCATGTGGTAAAACCGCATTTAATCTTCGTTCATTGTGATGTTATTGGGTCGTACTAAGACAAGATATGGAGGTTGACCCACGCCTAAGAATAAAAAACGACAATAACTGAGTTGTAGTCCGATCGATTGAGTAGTGATAAGGGACCATCCACAAATCACGTGACACGAATTGATTGATTGATTTTTGACCCTCCTTCGTCCTTATCATATTTTTGAGACTCCTTCCTGCCTATTATGACGTAAAATATTTGTAAATTTACATCAAGAAATGTTTAAATTAAAACAGTAAATTGAATATAGTATATTTCATTTTATCAGATTTTGTGTTTTACTGCTTAAGTATATTAGATTTTGAAATGGGACGTGACGAAATTTAGGACTAACTTCCTCACTTCTTATCACACATGTCGCACTTCGTTAGCCCCTCTCCACCTCCGTCAACGTGTGACGTAATTTATGGCTTCTAAGTGGTAGGAATCGACAATTATTTTTCATTTGATAATGCCATTCCTTTAGTAAGGAGACGTTCTCCACTGATAAGCTAATATTATTCTTATTATTATAATTATAAGATCCATTAAAGTATGTTGTATTTATATAATACCAGCGGCTTCGCTCGCGTTAATATTCCTTTTGTCTAGCAAATCAGATGGCGCAATAAAAAGTGTTATACAAAGTTTACCCTACGTCTAATATGTTTTTCGCAAGAAAAATTTGCCTATCACCCTTTCCAGGTTTTCATCTATCGTTATAACAAAATTCATCATAATGGATTCAGTGGTTTAGACAAGAAAGCGTGAAGAGCAAACAAACTCACTTTCTCTTTTATAATATTAGGAAGGATCAATACCATTTGTTCTAATGGAAGAAAGATAATTATAATTACGAAATAATTTAAAATAATATTTAATATACTTAATACAACCCTGGTAAGTAAATTCAATAAACGTAAAAAACGTGTCTTCTAGCCTACGTAATCTCATTGTTATAAGAAAAATGAAAAGATTAAGTACCGCTATTTTACAACGAATGAATGAATTTGAGATTACATTATTATGAATGAAACTAAATATATTTTATTTTTGCTTAAATAATATATTTTTGTATGGAAAGTTGCCACAGTAAATTGAACAATTAACGTCCGCCCTATTAATGCGACCTTCCGTACCACGCCGTAAGACATTGTATGTCAGATTTAAATACCCTTCAATTATATACATGCATGGCAATAGATGTAAACACTAGAAATGTAAGAACTGTATGAAACCTTTTGGTTTTCTTATCAACACACGATGTTTAGTGCCCCTAGCCACGTTGCGGTTCATCGATCGCTAATGTAAAAAAAAAATTACAAACATATATGGGATGAAACACGTCAAAATCATTTTGACATCTGCCATATCAGTTTTTGCCTACTTGGGTAGAGGCACACGTATGTGACAGGAGGCAAACTTGTTAGCTTCAGGTTGAGAATAATATGAAATAAAATTATTGCTACTTCCAGTGATGTTAGAAATAATGAAGTCGTTTGTTATATAACGTAATGTGTTATTTTGAATAAAAACAAGTTTTAAATGGTTGTGCTGTTGAATAGCTTAACATTAACTTTGCGTTCCGAGTAATGACGTTTAGTCATGCTTGAATGAAGTAAACCAACATAAACATAAACATTTAGTAATATATTAATATTACTAAATGTTTCGCGTCTACGTTCGTTCGAAATTAAATAATTGGAACACCTCTATCACGGCCCAATCCGGGGGGGGGGCGAGGGCATGCAGGGCGTTAGCCCGGAGCATCAGAATGAGGGGGAGCCGCGGTGGTCGTTTGGTTGTAAAAACTGATATGGAAAATAAAAAAACAAAGACAAAATATCGGATATTAGTCTCATCGTTTGCTAAAAAATATATATTGTTTATGTAATATAGTTATTCATATTTCTAAAGACCGCTGTTAATTTTTTATATAGTTATAATTTAACGTTATGGCCATAATCTCATCTGATCTTAAGTTACGATACGGCCTAAGTTGGTAAACACGCTAAACCTGTGAAGTAAGTGTCTCTCAAGTTCAACTACCAGAACACACCTATTGGTATTTGGGGACAGATTTTCAACTTGATGGTGATTGCTAACCAGGCGAGCATTAGAAAAAGTCCTACCACCACGCTATATTGCTATGGTTTTCTTACGATATTTTCCTTTACCGAAAGCTCAAGCTCATTGTAGGTGAATTGGAACTTCGTACACACTACCACAGCGCTATCGTCACTTCAATTGATTTGAACATTCAGTGCAATGGATATATGGTCCTTCTCTGATCAATGAGAATTATATATATATTCGTAAGGGATGCCAATTTCTCTTTTTGACCGGGGCGACGTAATCGCTAGAGCGGACGTTGACTCTATAATACCGTAGTAGATGATTTCAAATAATGCAAAACGCACATTGTTTCACAAAAGCGTAAATAAACATTTTCATGTCTCTAATTGAGAAATGTTTAGTTCTATACACTAAGTTTCTTCCCATATTTCATCTATTGGATTGTTGTTGTTCGACTGTTGCCGATAATAGGTAGCCCATGTCCTTCATCAAGGTACAATATGTATCAATACCAGAGTTCATTGAAATTTATTCGGCAGTTTAAGCTTAAAACATGATAAATAAATACAGTGAATTAATGTAAAAACAACTTTTATTTAAATCTATATAATAGTAAATGCTCAGGTGAAATAAAGACGTAATTGCGTTTTCTGAAATAACAATTTTCTTTTATTCACATCACACTTATACACAAGTTTTACTACAATTAACACATTTTTAACAGGATAACTTACCTGAAATAACAAAAACAACATTTAAAGCCTTTACTTCTAGTTTAAATGATAGTATAATTCTATTTAAAATAAATCAGGAGAATATTTTCCACGTTTTTGTAAAAAGCACTTAACCTCTCTTTTTCCTTCTAAATTTATCGTCAGTGTCACACGTCACACTGACAGCTAATAGTTCCACAGATTCTATAATAACAATAGCGTAGATATCATATCCTTTACATCTATATAAACGCGAGTGAGCCGCAAGCAAAGTTAGTTACGTACCTAATATTTTTTACATTTTCTTACTGCATAGTAAAATTATTGAAAGAGAGACGAACTTCTTAGTAATCCTTTGATACATCGTCGTATACAATGCCTATCGTATGGCAGAGAGGGTAACTCCAAGCAGTTCCCCGAGACTTGTGAAATAGATGTAGGTTTAAGGGCTGATTTTTATTGATCGATAGCTCAGTTGTTATACTGAATGTGGAAAATCCCCGCATACGGGCTATCGACTAATGAAAACGACTATCATATGCGGTTCCTAAGGCATGAGTAAACAGAAATGTCACGCACCCCGAAAGCAGGCTGTAACGACCAATGACAATGAAAATCTCTAATGAGCCATCTCTCTTCAAAATCATTTTGATAAGAGTTATCCCGTATTTTGCTTTTGCGTTAGTGATCGTTAAATGACTACTTGGCTAGGGGTCAGAGATGTTATAGAAATACATCAAGAAATGATACTATCATTCCGGCTAGCGAACCACACAGCAACTTAATATAAACTACTTGATAAAACGTGAATAACTAAAATAAAGAAACTGTAACGATTTATAACCATGTGTGCGGTGATCACGACTCAATCATCCAAATCCCTTCACTACAATTGTCTCCAAAGTGTAATATTTATTATTTTGTAACTCATTTTTTTTATTCTTGGCAACTCAGTTCTCTTTCGAGACTATTACGGCCATTTTCAAGTTATAAGATTTGGCCATTTTGGGCAGATGAAACTATGTTCAACAAAATGGCGATTCTCTTCTTGAAGTTCTCGTGGGAGTTTTTGTGGGAACTTATATATCATGTCGCGAACGATTATTCATAATTCACTTTACTTATACTCTTTAGCTACACTACATCACGTAAAATGTCGCCTAAATTACACAATTCAGGGCTAAATAACTAAGTATGTGAATAAAAATAAAAATCACAACATGATAGATCAAGATCCCGCCAAAAACTTCCTTTGTAAAAAGTTTTTTTTTTAATTTATGAAGACCACTGGATACAATCCTTTATGCTCTTCTTTAAAATGTCTTGTCGTTACGGCATTTTATGAAGAAGTAGGTATATAATATTTTTTTCTTTGATGTTTATGCAAATAAATTTAATATATTCAGTTTTATGTGAATTATTGACTATTACGAGTAATTCAATTAAATATTTGTATTAAAAATTAGAACTTTTAACGATGCGAAATATATTAATGAGATTGAAGTAGGAGAATTTTAGAGAGAACTTGATGTGTCATGTTGTGTTTTTTATTTTTATTCGTATATTGTATGGTCTTACGTAATGTAATATTGGTGATATTTTACGTGATATGCTTTGGATATTGTGCACTCGTGAAGTAAATTGTAAATGATAAATCGGACTTATAAGTTGCGACAAAACTACCTCGACAGTTTTAACCTGATCGTTATCTTGTTAAACTGCTGTATGAACTGTGAAGATTTGCGAGATATTGTACTTATCATTCTACTAGACATTAGCTTAACTGTATACAGAGACAATTTCATCTTTTATCTCTTATCACCTTAAGGTTGACTGTCAGAGAATGTCTTGGCATTAAGTCCGCCATTGCCTTGTGCATAGATTATAAATAAACAAATAAAAGAAATAACAAATTTGTTGTTCAATAAACAAACAATAAAAAAACATAAATGAAGTATGAAATTTTTCCAACAAATGGTCGTTATGCAGCTATTTAGTACAGTGTAATCTTATGGTAGATTGCAGCACTGGATTTCAATAAGAGGAAAAGAAGAGATAAGAGAACAAAAATGACACTGGCAAATGCTGTAGATAGTAATAAGAAGAAATATAAATGTTACTGAATTTACTACGCGCTAGGTTTGTGCAATTAGCTTGAAACTGACGAGACGTAAGGCCCCTTGAAATGAAACGGTTATGTATGTAATTTGGTAATGGAAGTGTGTATCGAATGAATGAGAAAGCGAACGTTTTAGTGTACACTTTAGTTTATGCTCGGTCGGGTTTATTAGCACAATGCACTTTCTTTTAATTAAAACGGTGACATGTGGAAGAAATATTTTATTGTCAGTATATTATATAAAAAAAAGATAAGCAAATTCAAGAGTAAAATCGAGAATACTATAAAATATAAATACATATAAAGTCATATACAGTCTATATTATTAATATTATAAGCGGAAAGTTTTGTTTGTATGTTTGAACGCGTTAATTGGACTGCCAGTTAAATTTCAAAAATGTAAGTTTGTGTTTTATGAAGCAAATATTGAGGAAGGCTTTAGGCAACTTAACATCTTGCTTCCGTCAATAGGAGCAAAGCTGTATTGAAAAAAGTTATAAAAACGGGCAAAAATCAATAAATCAAATTTTAACTCCAGAATCACAATATTTATATACTACAAGAAAACACAAAATGTGTGCACGTGTGCGTATATTGTGTTTTGTGTGTGAACTCTTACGGGTATTTCAACGTGTTAGACAGGCTAATTCAGTTAGTATATCCAATTCTATTAAACAGGCTGTTGGCAGTTCGATGAAACGCAATGAACTCTTACTGTTTCTCGTTAATCACGTTTCCATGAATGTAAATCAGGTCGTAAGGTTCGCTGATAAATGTTTAACATCGAGTTATTACGCGAAACGTCGAATGTCAACTAATTTTCAATAAAATTAACTCCGATATCGTAATGATGTCGTTTTTAACCGGATGCAAATGGTACTAGTCTCTGATGTATCTGTGATTTAGTTGGGCGACCTTTCAAATGAGGAGACGGATTTTATTTATCCTTTTATATTTAAAATATAGTTTTTCTTTCATACCAAGCAGTCACTGCAGTACTATAGATAGAAACAAGGATTTAATTTTATGATCCTATTAGAATTGAATTTTTTGAGCCTAGCGAACACAGAACAACGCATACAGAACCAAAATACATTCATACATCATTCAAAACATTATATAAAGTATTAAAATCAATTACAAAGTCATGAAAAGTAACTTATGTAAAATGTAGGCACTATTGCGTTTTGTAATTTGTATAAGTATTTGTCGTAGTTTGTAAATTATCCTCGTATACAAAAATATTAATTTAGGCAGCGCACGATTCACGCCCACTATAAACATTGATAGCGCTGGTAGACTTGCCAAACGAGTATTTTTTTTCCTAGACACAACGTGGCTATCAGTTGTTAAGGTATATACGTTTCTGATTGATCCTTAATTATTATTACAAGTAAACTATTGCAACAAATAGATGTTTCAAGGACAGTTCTGTTTACAATCACATCTACTGTGTATTCATTTACAAGCTTCTGTCTGCAATCATGTACTCAAAATAAACTTTCACTAGACATATTGGCACTGTCGGATAAGTTCGTTGGACTGCATAGTAATGTCACACGTATATTACTTCGAGGAACTTCAATTGACCAATAAGGATTTGGCAATAAAGTTTAAAAACATTTCGTCGAAATAAAAATCGTTTCATGAATTCCGATTAACAGACATATTAACCTCTCGGTAAAGATTTGATTACTATCGCTCGCGTTTTAATTCGAAAACTTAATGTCTTAGGACTATCTCGGATTAAGCAGAAGTTATAAAGAAGTTTCTTTTTACTTTAAAATTTGGTTTTAACCCCGTCTGAGTTAATAAAGGACGTCATTTTTTTTCCATTGAGCCCGTTTCCCAATATCTTCTATGGTTTTAGGCTTTCTATATCTTGTGATTTAAAAAATAATCTAATAATTTCTCATCAAAAGGAAGCTTTTAAGGGGACGCCCCCTTTTGAAAGAAAGAACTTTGGTGAAAGACATAGAAAGTGGTTAGTAACTAAGCTATATAACAAGTAATCGTTAATTACTAGTTAATTAATAGTTAATAAAAAGAAAACCAAACAGTTCTTCCTCGATAGTGTAAGTAAGCATTTAAATGTAATTATATTTGATTTTCTCGTATATAAGTATTTGTGAATTAGTGTAATAAAATACGTACTAAATAAATTTATAATAAGAAACGGAGTTTACTACTGCCGATAAACTGCCACGCAGTTTGGCAGAAGTAGTATTGTATAATCTTTTGTAATATGATATGAATAATCACTTTTTCTATTCTAGTCTATTGTACATGATGTGACATTGTATATAAAGTGCTATCGCGTATACTATTTGTTTACTCGCACACACCGTTTTTTTTAACTCGTGCAACTATGAACAGATCAACAATGATTAATAATAGTTAAATTTATGTTATCTTCAACTGCGCAGTGGCTTTAATAGAAAAACAATTCAGAGAACTCGTCCATTATCTTGTGAGTTTCGTCAACACATTTTCCTGCTCGTAGAAAATAGTGATGATAGCTCAGTGGTAGTGTATAGGGACGCCGTATCATGAGACGTGAGTTCGAATCCAAATACAACGAGCTTGAGCTTTCGGTGAAGGAAAACATCGTGAGGAAACCATAGAATGATGGTAGGGCTTTTTCTAATGCTTGCCTGGCTAGCTACCACCGTCAAGTGGAAAATCTGCCGACAAATACCAATAGGTGCGTTCTGGCCGTTGCACATGAGAACCAGTCCCTTCAATGGAGGTTGGTAACGGACCTGCGATTGTCCTGATGTTGTGGGTATTTATGGACGGCGGTGATCACTTACCACCAGATGACACGCTAGCACGTTTGTCCCCAATTACAAAAAAAAACAACGTGATAGACGTTATTTCGCTAATCATTCTTGGCGATAATGGCAGTATAGCTATAATATGCGTATCTAACTTAAAAAAATGACATAAATATAGTTTTATGTTGGAATTAGGTTTTGAACCGATGATAGGTCAGTTGGTTAGACGGACACCGCGTCAATGGACAAGTTCGAATCCTTGCAATGAAAGAAAACATCGTGATGAAACTTAAAGTTTTAATGATGATTATATTGTTAATCATTTTTCTTAATAAAACACATAATAAATTTCAAGGTCAATCACGTCAAAGCTAATGAACTTTTTGATGTGGGACTGTATGTGCTATGACTATTCGATGCGGAAACATTCGTAAATCATTCTAGGCCAATTTGTTTTTGGATTTCAGTGTTTCTTTGTCATTTATTTTTGTATGCCCATCTTAGCAGGCGGATGACAGCTAGTACATAAATAAAAAAAATAAAAGTAATACTGTTGAGTCATCCATACCTTTATGCGAATTAAAAACATTAAAAGGGTATGTGATACTTTCTATTAGCGTTATAAATATAGAATCAAAACAGCTGTAAGACACTGGTCCGGTAACGAAGTTAATTCATTGACAAATGTTCATAGGCGTTCATGAATGAGGTCCATTGTCAGTCCCCGTTTTTTTTTTAATGTTGTCCAGCATAGTGACTGCTCTGGACCTGATGTTAATTACAGTACAATCCAAATCAGTGGAAATAAACAATGAACAGAACTCACTGCCAGTGACCGCTGTCGTGCTGGCCTCCTTAGGTGCCGCTTCACGCCTTTTTTGAAGCACTCAATATCATATGAAGGACGGAACACACTGATAGAAACGGTTCTACAACCTTACAGTGCGACAAATATAAGAGTCGGTAAACTGATTAAGATTGTACTGTACTTAATATCAGGTGCAGTACAATCACTATGCTGCGCAACATAAAAAACAAAACGAGAAAATATCAACATCAGGAAATGGATAAACTAGAACACTTTATATTATTACCAGACGGTATTATTATCTTGATTATTATCACAGTAAAAGCGACTTTTTCCGTGAAAGTAGTGGCCAATAAACCAACAATGTCAGCCGGGACAGCCTTGACTGGAATTCTCGGAGCGCTATCAGCTAATATCGTCTACTATTTAGATACAGTAACGCGTTTTTGCGATAGCTCCGTACTAAGAATAACGTTTGATTCGCTTCGTAGTATTGATAAGGAGCGAGATCGAGATCACGTTGACCCGACACTAGTTCAGATAAATCACGTTACACCAGTTTTTCTTGTCATATAAAATGTACCTTGCCTTTTTCTATTTCAATTTAAATCCCTGGTTCTTTAATATCGTTGCTGTGAGTCCAATAATGGCTCTGTAGAAGCGTGCATGGACTTATTTTCGATAACGTAAGTATGAATACCGCAACGAATCTGAGCTTGCGGAAAAGGAAAACATCGTGATGTAAGTATAGCATGGTTGTAAGAATCTTCTAATGCCCGACTTAGTACCAACCTCCTTCAAGTAAATAGATACTGAAATGATGTTGGTTCAGTTGATAATATGTACGGGGGCCGCCTCAATTGATGTGAATTCGTATCTCTGCAATAAACCTGACCTTTAAGTGAAGGTAAATATCATGATGAAACCATAGCATGTTTGTAGCTTGTAATTCTCGACAGACCGCATACCACCGGCAAGTAGAAAATCTGCCGTCGAATACCTACAGATGTGTGCTGGAAGTTGCAATAATGAGCCAGTCTCTGTACTACGCTTATCATATCCGCAATCTTACGCCACATCATCACAAAACAATCATTGATTTCCACCGTAAATGTATATATGTCTATGTATATTCAAATGTAAGCTGTGTCCACGTCTAGGAGGGTTCGATTTCACGTTGATTGATGTTGTACATTATTACGAACCACGATTAATTTGAATCCAGTTTCGCAGACCAAAAAAAAAACATCAGCTGAAAGGATAAACGCTACCTTATAACGGTTGGAAAAAACCGTTCGCATATTATATTCCTTGCCACCTACGTGGATTAACTTTCAGTGTAACTTCTACGATCTATTACAAAGCTACAAAGGATTAGGCCGAAGGACCACGATATGCTCACCCAAGCAAGTTTGCGTTCATTCAATTCATTAATTTAAGAATAGAACATGTTAACGCTTTACCACACTCATACATTTGAAAGAGAAATTTAACATCGCCGCTATCGATCGCACTAAGTACGAATCTAAATTTAGTTACCTACTACAATCGTTTGAGAGCCGATTCAAGGACTTTGAAAATAAATAGATGATAAAATCATAGCTTGTTGGTAGGGCTTTTTCTTATGCCCACCTGGGTAGTTACCACCCTCAAGTAGAAAATCTGACGCCAAATACCTATAGGTGTATCCCGTCAATTGTACTTGAGAGCCAGTACCGACACAGGTTACGCGTGTCCATAAAAAAAATTGTGACCCTATAATCAGCTGAAATAATTACTTATTCCAAAGTACAATTAAAATATTGTTTTCTTTATTCTTCAAGTTTAAAAATGTCTAAAATTGTAACCGTCAGTTACTCACCAAAGATCTGTAACTTGGCCATCTAGTGCTGCTGATGAAAAGGTTGAGCAGCCTTGAACTTTAATATGAACTCTTGTTTTACATATCTCACATTTAACGTCAACCTGTTTAAACATAATTGAATTATGTCAATATCACGCGAAATGTTAAAATATCTTACAAATATTCAATGTTAACACGATGCTTTAAAATGGCGATAAATATTTGCCTAAATTGTTGAAGGAGTTTTGTGATAACTAATGAATCAAGTATGAATTATTTCTTGAAATTCACTTCACTATTGTACAATAACTTCCTGTGCCTGCGACTTCGCTAATAACTCGGAACTAAAAATTATTTAATCATTTTTGCCCGTTTTTGTATATATATTTTTTTTAATACAGCTTTGCTCCTAATCGTGTTAGCGTGATATTAAATATCTGAAACCATCCTTTATGAAGAAGGCTCTATCAAAAACGAAAATAATCGAGTAGAAGTGTGCAAAGTGTTTTTCCTACAAAAATAAACCAGATATTTGCCGAGTGGACTTTCCAAGTTAGCACTTGAAAAGGCTTCAGCACCGTGCTATAGTTTTATCAGGATGTTTTCCATCACCTAAATCGAGCTCATTTTTAATCTCCTGCAGTATTCCCTAAACGTCCTTATCTGAGTAAATACGTTACAAACACCAGAATCCCACACGAAAGCTAATTTCCAAAAACTAAAATTTCCTGCCTAAACCGCTACAAACCAAATCACCGTTCATTGATTAGTAGAAAATAAATTGAACATATAACATATTATCATTATTTATAAACGGATATAATCCAAATCCGAGCATGTTATTTCTACGCCTTACGGACGTTCAAGGATCATTTTATCGATATTAAGTAATAGATAAAAAGCATTATGAGATTCTAAATTGATATTCGGCGTTTCTCAGAAAATGTTAATGGTACATCAATATCGCGAACGGAATGTTCAATGTGCCAGGGCTGAGTGATTTGGTATTCTCAGAATAAGCTATCAAATGATGTATATTTTTGTGTATCAGTTTCTCGATATAGTTAATGTTTATTAATACGGTGAAACTATATTGATACCGTTACATTGAGTTTGAATTAAGCTATGCAGAAACTATTGATTTATCTCAAAAGTTTTGATTACTTTCAAATTTTAGCAAATTTAATGAAATAAGGGTTCAATTATACAATGTTTACATACCGCGGCAATACATGTGTGTATGAATACAACAATGAGCTTAAATTTTCGGTAATGAAAACACAGTGATAAAAATATAACACAGTTGAAGCGATGATAGCGCAGTGGTACAGTGTACGGATGCCGCGTCAAGGGACGTGAGCTCGAATCCACCTACAATAAGTTCGAGCTGTCGGTGAAGGAAAATATCGTGAGGAAACCATATCATGGTAGTAGGGCTTTTTACAATGCTCGCCTGGCTAGCTACCACCCTCAAGTTGAAAATCTGTAACCAGATGCTAATAGGTGTATTTCGACAGTTGCACTTGAGAGTTAGTACTTTTACAGATTTAGCGTGTCCATCAAATGAGGCCGTATTGTCACCTAAGATCAGGTGAGATTAAGGACATAACGCTAGACCTATAAACTTAAAAAAAAATAGTGATAGGGCCTTTTCTACTGCTTACTTAGTGAACCTATACAGCAAGTACCTATCTAGAGATAAGCTTGTTAGCTACATATCCTTTTTTTTATTGACGTAGAAAATAATCGGTTCGCGGACCTCCTCTCGTAGCGTGTAAACTGACTGCTTTGGCAGGCCATGACGAGAGGGACGTGAGTATAGACCCATATGGCGACAAGCTCCGGTTACAACTAAGAGTCAGTGTTCCTCTAGAGTTAACGAATCATTATATTAAAACATATAATTAATTACCACCGGGAGAAATGGTGGTAATTGATTGAATACAACATGTACATTGTACACATGTATTACATACGTTTCGGCTCCTAGCTATCTTTGATGCAGCCCACAAATGCAAATATGCAATGCAATTTGCTTAAGTTCAGCACATTTTTCGCTTGATTTTTATATACAAACCTTAGAAGCCAACATATCGAATGAGACATACTCTTGTACATTTTGAATATGTTTTTTGAAGGGAAACTTCGTATCGGAAGGCTTTAAAAGTCCAAAACCTTTTTCGTGACACTCGTTCAGGTTAAGTCGGTTGCAGATGACTAAGGAAGCGCGAGACATATAGTGCATTTAGATTAAATTTAAAGCATGCTTAAAGGATTCCGTTCCACTAATCGTTCACAACGCTTATGCTCACTATCGTTATTTTTCCCGATCTACTTGCTTGCGCACGTTACATTCATTTACTCATGTGGAATAAGGTAGGATCTACCCTTGCAGATGAGTCGTTTAAAGTTTGGCGTAAGTGAAAATAAAGACTTCGTTAGTGATGTGTTCGTCATGATCACAACGACCGCTGTCAACATATGCAATGGTTTGTGATACGTTAATAGAATATTATTATTTTTTAATTAATATATTATTTATTTATTATTTTTGTTATGTAATGTATTTCGACAGAAATTATTTAATTTTTTGATCTGATACATTATAAAATCGGCCTATTTACATAAATTTTAAACCTTAAGTATGATTTTATTTTAAACTAATTTATCAATAATCAGAATAATTTTATCGAATTCCAAAAATGTGAAATGTTATAAGGTTTATTTTAAAGTACACATTACAATAATGCTTATATAAGTTGACGGTTTTAACTTCTCCGTATTTCCGCCATTACCAATATAATTTTCTTGTACCCCAAATGTGACCTCGGGTACCGCTAGTTTGTGGTGGGTAATGTCTAGTGCTTATTACCCGACGAGTCTAGACACAAGCCTCTCTTTATTTTACATGGGGAAGTGCATTTAGGCATTCCCTACCTTCATTTATCACATTGCATCTGCTCCCCCACATGTCCCTCTCGCCATGGCCTTTGCCCGGGTATTGCGCTTGAGTGTTTGCTATGAAGAACTCCGTAACGAATAGTATTTTAAATGCCACGTTAAAAATAAGTGTACCCCACTCACCGCAGCTTGAGAATCGCTGCTCTAGAATATCGACAGGCAACAGATGTATAAAGTAGCGATGATAGCTCAGTGGTAGTGTGCAGGAACGCCGCGTCATAGGACATGAGTTCGAACCTACAATAAGCTTGAGATTTTGCTGTAGAAAAAATCGTGTGAAAACCATAACATGGTTGTAGGGCTTTGTCTAATGCCCGCCTGGCTAACTACCACCCTCGAGTTGAAAATGTGCCGCCAAATACCAATAGGTGTGTTCCGGCAGTGCAACTTGAGAGCCAGTCCCTCCAAAATTAAGGCCGGCAACACTCCTGCGATTCCCCTGGTGTTGTGGGTGTCCATAGGCGTGGAAGATCACTTACCATCAGGTGATATACTTGCTCGTTTGCCCAATATTACATAAAAAAAGGTAAAATACCCAGTTAATTTTATTACTCTGTTATTATTCAAATGTAGGTACATATATACTACATTTAGCTCGCTACCCACAAATAACTACTTTACTTGAATGTTAATTGCCCTAGTCTAAGAATTTATCAAAGAAAATGGTAAAAGCATGTAAATTTTATGTTTTAACAGCATCGATAGTTAAGAATATCTATTAAGTTAAAAACGTTTAATGGCAGTCATATATTTAATTGGTTTCGACATTTATTACCTTATATACACGAATTTGCTTTTTATTTATAATTATATCTCTTCATAAAGTATACTTCAATGTTTGAGTTAGCTATTGACCTTATTTTTGCTTGTATCTTTAGATGAAAATAGTCTCTAGCCGGGTATAAGTTCCAGTTATCTTCCAATTGAACGACTCCCACGCCAACTGGTGTAAAGTCGATGTATCTAAATTTAGAAACCTCCTATATTGAGAATAAGTTTAATAGTTGCAGAAATATACTTGAAACATGACATTTTTATAAAGTCGCCATCAATTTTCATTAATTTTCTTTTATGGAATAGGGCAAACGAGCACGTCGGTCACCCGATAGTAAGTTATCACCGTCGCGCATGGACACCCTCAACACCAGAGGAATCGCAGGTGCGTTGCCGGCCTTTCAGGTATGAGTAGGCTTCCTTCTTCAAGGTTCCCAAGTCTTACCAATCCGAAAACACCGCCGACTTCGACGCATCTATATTCATAGTTCATTAGTTAGTCCATACTAGTCGAGTTATCGAATAGTAGATATTCATAGTTAGTCGGATTTATATACCTACTCGTTTTTGAATTTGTTAGAGCAATAATTAAGGGAAGCTTTAGGCTATTTTATTTTACGCTATCACCAATAGGAGCAAAGCTGTATTGATAAAAGTTACAAAAACGGGCAAAGATGATTAAATATTATTTACTTCCACACGAACGAAGCCGCAGACACAGCTTGTATTTCATACACGGGACGTAAAAGTCGCTCCAGAATCGATAGAATTGTCAATATTACGAGTAAAAATAAAAATACACGATGAGCCTAATTACTGTTTCATGAAAACTCCAGAAACCGTAGGGCAATTCTAGTGTATACGTAGCGCTGTGCCCGTGACGTCGTTCGCGTAGAACTAATAAAACAATCAAATATTGACAAAGAAATATTGGTGGTATCGTGATTTCAAATAGCCTAAGGCCTTCCTCAATGATTGTTCTATCAAATACGAATCGAAAAAGAAATCTGACTGGTAGTTTTTAAGATCAGCGAGTTCAAACAAATAAACTTTTACTCTTTATAATATTAGTATATCGATATAAATCGATATTTGTAAATATTAAATCGAAAGGTACTCCACGTTTTGCGGTCGCCACAAATCCCAGTGAACCTGTAAATACTCGTCATGCATCAAATTACATCATAACAAAGGTAGAAAAAAAAATGAATAGCAAAACATTAAGACGTAAGAGTGAGTTTGAATCCACCTAAAATAAGCCCAAAGCCTTCGGTGAAGGAAATCATCATGAGGAAACCATAGCATAATGGTTGGGATTTTTCTAATGTCCAACTAGCTAGCTACCACGCAGAAGTTGAAAATCTGTCGCCACCGTTATTAAAAAGTAAAATTTAGAGTAATTGTAAAGGAAAAAAACTTTTTTTATATATCTAAAGAAGTCTTTACTTACAATAAATACATTCAAAGGAACATGTTGTTTGACATAAACGACACGTCAAAGGCAGACGGTAATTTACAAGTAAAAAGATTTCCAATAACAGGTTGATTGAATACAGCGTTACAAACACTTACAGGAATCTATCGGGACGTATCATTATTCGCGGAACAGTAACATTATCTGCGCAGTTAAAATCTGTCATGGACAGATAATATGCAGTCAGATTTTCTTAGAACCCTTCCCAAGTAGGTTTTATTCTACTTTAAAGAGACATTAGCCTCGGTTCTCAGTAGTGCTCGCAATGAGTAACTGTCAATTAACTTATTTCAACCGTTTCGAGTAGAAATATACGATGGTTGTTTTTTATTCGTTCTGATGTTACGAGCCATGTTTCGAGTCATTTGAAATAACATTATTACTATGCGTAATAATCTATAACCATACTAATAATATAAATGAGAAAGTGAGTTTGCTTCGCTTTCACACCTAAACCGTTGAATCGATATGATGAAACTTTTTTAGATGGCAACCTGAAGAAGGGGATAGGCTGCTTTTTCTCGCTAAAAACTTATTGGCGGTGGGGTAAAGAGAGAGTTATATTTTGTATGAAACTTTTTATTGCATCATTCGAGTTGGTTGGCAAAAATATTATGAAGCGCAATTTTTTTTGATTATTTGATTGAAAAGGCAAATATTATAAGATATTATAAAAATTATAAGATACCTTTAGTTTTATATTATTCTCATACACAACGGTAATTTAAGTTAGTTAAAAGTTAAGGTTTCTTCACCAGATTATATCCGTCAATAGCTAGTGCAGCGATTTGCTCTTTCCTCTGTGATTTATATCTAAATAAAGCTGTAACATCCAACTGTACATTTTTTTTCTTTTCATGATTTTAGGTCATTTTTTTTCTCTTTCTGTCCCCTTGAATTACTCGTTAAATTTTAATAAAATTTGTCTCGGCGATCCCATAAAACGATAGCGTTTCCCAGCCTATAAATTTATAATTTTGTTCTAAATCAAGTTAATACATAATACATAATAATACATACATAATAATACATAATACCTTTATTATGATGCAATTTTCTGTAGTTTTTAACTTTTCATATAAAAAGGTTGTTATGTAACTAAGCATTGTACAGTTTAGTATATATTACCCAATAAAACTGCTATTTTAAAAACAACATACTTACCAAACTTATGCTTTTGGTTAATACAAGATATCAGTTTTATTCCTGAGAAATATAATTTTCTTTACATTTGTATATGGTGGTAAAGCTTTTCCTAATGTCCGGCTAGCTACCACCCTCAAGTTGAAAATTTGTCGTCAAATACCAATAGCTGTGGCCCGACTGTTGCACTTGAGAGCCTGCATGTGAGCCATGCATGAGAGCCAGTCCCTCCGCTAAGCTTAGCGTGTCTACCATCTTTGGCGACATAGTCACATGACATCAGGTGAGATTATGACTATAACGCTAAACCTATAAAATATTTATTAAAGTTATAATTTTTACTAATATAAGTCATCCGTTTTATTCCGGAAAGATAGACATTTTTTCATATTTCTAGTTTGCAATAAATGTTTTTCGTAAAACTGGCAAATAGATGATTTCGTAGGAAGTCGTAGGTGACAGCCCTAGTCCTACAGTTGAGCGTAGTACATCTAAATTCAAGGTCGGACGGGTCATCTTCAACATTTATGTAGTATGCCTCCTGCCACACCGTTGCTCTTACTGTCTAATCAATTGCTAATCAATACAGTCATCGATACCTAAAATAAAATACAGTACAAAGGTTGCCACGTGCGGTGGTAAATTATCAGTACAATGAATCATTACAATCAGTTCGTAGTAATCATGCTGACATATTTTTCTGTGTGAAATAATTTTTTGTTGACTCGTCGTGATTGAAACTGTATGTTTGTTATTTCAATTTTTTTTTATAAACAATTACTTTGTGGTTATCGAATACTTTTTACTATAGGTTATATTATTAACTAGTTGTGCTTGCGACTTCGTTCGCTTGAAACTAATCATTATTACCCGTTTTTGTAACTTTTTTTAATACACCTTTGCTCATGTTTGTAGTAGCGTGATATTAAATCACCAAAAGTCTTGCTAAATGGTTGTTCTATCAATAATAAAGATCATTTTTGAAATTCGGCTGGTAGTTCCTAAGATTAACGTGTTCAATAAATCATGCTTTTCCGCTATATAATATTAATATTAATTTCCTTGAGTCGAAATATATTGACCGTCAAAGGAAGAGTATTTCCCTTATAAATACGGTATTATTCCATAATTTATTGATAAACAAATAAATATTATTAGACACAATAAAACAAAGAAAGTAAAATCTTTTAATAATATCGTTAGTCATACATACGTATTATGACGAGCATTTTCTGTAATTCCCAACTTATTGTTTATTTCTCAAAATATTAACAATAGAACGAGTAATTAGTCACGAGTATTTCACATTTCCAGTTATTAAGCAATATTGGTAATTTTATTACGTAACATTTAATTAGAATGTGTACTCGAAAACAATTTGTATAACTTCGCTTTGAAATAATGTTGTTAGAAATACCTAATATTTGGCGCTACCAAATTGTTTTATCATTTTTTTATTAGTTTATCCTTTACGGCAACGGATCCTATTCGGTACTTTTATTTCAACTTGTGTTTTGTAGGTTACTTAGGTGTAAATTACGATGGGACTGGCATATCCTTGCAAATCCCTAAACAAAATATAGATTAGAAAAAAGGGATCCTGATCTGTTTTGTAGTGACTTTTATACATAAAACTTAGTTATTTAGGTAAATAACATAACCTGACTGAACATTGAAATTGTATTTTTTGAATATCCATATCTCAAGTTAACCAATAAAGATTTAAGTTTATGGTAAAATCTACAAATTGTTAATTAACCTCTTTTAGCTTCTGGTTCACCTTTTCCAAATCGTAAGTTTTAATATCAACGCTTAGAACGACTCAGTCTCCATTTCTCTTAAGTTAATGACGAAAAGGTCACAAGCAAGTCGAATGGGAAAAACCTCGAACGTGCTTATTGTGAATGCTTAGTGGAACGAAGCCCAAGAATCGCTAACCTAAAAGATTGTATTACGAATTCGTCGAACTAAAATCAATTTACTTTAGCCATATTATTTGGTCGAGGGTAACAGGTTTAATTTAATATTTATTACGTGTCTGTTAAGTAAATACTACGTTGAATTAATGATATTGACTTCGGCGTATCGATCGTTATAACTTAACACAAAACATTTCTCTTAATAAAACTTTCCAATCTTATAGTAGGTATAATTACGTGATTTCTCCTACAAACTCTACAATAAAAAGTGAAGACATAAAAAGTACACCAATAATATCATTACCAAAGTTTTTTGGAATTTTCCATGAATTCGTAAAAGTTTTTTTCGAGTTAAAACATTTCTTAGAAACTTTACCAGCCGCTTTTTGATGTTAAACTGTAAGATTTCTTGTTGATGGAACTTAAATACGAAAGGTTTCCATTATTTGTTTATTTGTAGCGCTTATTAATTACGACGAAGTTAAGGGAGACGACATTGGACCGGGCGCCTCCCTTCGCGACCCAATTGATTGTTTTCAGTCGGTTTCCAGTTCGTTTAATCAGCTACCTTTATAAACACTGACGAATGAGAGTGCTTCTTTACTTGGTCAGCCTGTTCGAAGAGCAGACGTGTCGGATTTTTACCAGTTCAGAGGACGGGTAGTGAATTCCGTTGACTGTCTCCATCAGAAAGCAGTCCAACTGGGTCTCGCTAACAAGGCGCCAGAGACTAGAAGAAATGCAAAAACTATTCCCGGTCTCTGGTAACACGGGAAATTGAAGTGTCGGCGTGGTGTGTTTTAGTGGGCAGTGATGGGATTATTAGCACCCTATAAGTCAGGAAGCATGTAAAAAGATTTTTACACCACGTTAATAAAAGAAAATCATCAATCGGTTCATGCTCACGCGATTTTATGGCATCACAAAAGAGAAGAGGATGACGCAACCTGTGGGCCAACCAAACTCAGAATAAATATTTGTGCATCACACTAATTCCCGTCACGGGATAAGTCCCGTATGAAACAAGAGCGAGACAACTGCTTTACCGAAAATATAATATTGACAGTAATTTTGAAACGATGATAGCTCAGTAGTAGTGTATACGACTTCGGGTCAAGGGACGTGAGTTCGAATTCACCTACAATGAGCTTGAGCTTTCGGTGAAGGAAAACATCGTGAGGAAACCATAACATGGTGGTAGGGCTTTTTCGAATGCCCGCCTTGCTACCCACCACCTTCAAGTTGAAAATCTGCCGCCAAACACCAATAGGTTCTGGCACTTGCAATTGAGAGCTAGTTCTTCCACAGGAATAGCGTGTCTGCTAACATGGGCCGTATCGTCACATAAGATCAGGTGAGATTATGGCCATAAAGCTAAACTTTAAGTGTAAAAAAAATAAAACACGGTACATCGAAGTCAATGAAAATTATACATAACCCTTTAACTCCGTTTTGTCGAAACTTAGCCCGAAACGAGTGTAGATTTTTTAATTATATTACGAGCATTTAATTCCCCGAAACACGACCGTACGAATGTCCGGCAATTATTGCAGTGAACAGACGCGCCGCACCGCCTCGCTTACCGCAAACGCTTGCAATTAGACCCAACATAACACCAGCCCCGATACTCGGAACCGTGTTGCAAATAGGGATGGCATTTCTTTCTGGAAAGATCGATTCGAATCAAACCACAAAAAAAAATGAGGTCCGAAAGACCGAATCATAAAGAATCTTTTTTTTCTATTCGATTTTCAATATAAAACCAATCATATAAAGCAAAAAGAACACCACAATAATCAATATTGATAATTAAATAATCAATATTTCATCACTCTTATACTAAGTACAGTTTCATTTACAAGTACTTACATCAAAATATCAGGGATCCAAGTAGACATTTATTTCGCAAATTTATTGAAAAGGTCACATGAAAATAGATAAGAATCGAACTTCGATTGTTAAGGGAGAAATATCGATTCATTGAATCGATTCAGGGATATGAATCTAATTAAAAATTCGATTCTTCCATGAAACAATCTCAGATCGCCATCACTGGTTGCTATGTGTGTTTAATAAAAAAGGTTAATAAAATAAAATCGAGAATAAAAATATTGAATTCACTGAAGCGAATAACGAAGTAAATTTGATAGCGCTATCGTTAATTAAAACAGCAGCGGCACTGTTAACGATAATATTTATTATCGTTATTTTTAACATTTGCTCTTAATAGCGTTGTATTTTTTTTTATTTAATTACTTAAAATGTTTCACATGCTATTAAAATAAGGATATGACGTTTCGATTAAGTAGAATTTAAGATTTTTAAGAAATAATGTAAACAACTACATTATCTACATATACATTTATATACAGCGGAAAAGTTTGGTTTAATGCGTTAATCTTATAAACTACCAGTCGTAGTTCAAAAATTCTTGTTGTATATGACAAAGGAATTATTGAGGAAGACTTAAGGCTATTTTACGTCACGCTACTACCAATAGGAGCAAAGCTGTATTAGAAAAAGTATAAAAACGAGCAAAACTGATTTAATAATTTCAGTTCCACACAAATCAAGTCTCGGACAAACCTAGCCATTAATATAGACCGATACTGGACAATTGGATGATGAATTCCGTTACATCTTCTCAAGGTATTTGCCATTATTCATGGATCACGTAGTCATTTACATTCTATTGCCTAGGCATTTATTACCTACATATTTCTTCTTATTGGTTAGTGTCAACCCGCTTACACATCATAACAACGTCAAGTGTATAGTACAATATAATGCAGCCCATTAGGATTCAAACAAATCTTAAATGGGATGATAAACCTTGATAAACTGTTCAGAAAGTTTTTGAGGCAGGTAAAGTAATAAATCTTGATCACAATTGTTATATACAATGTTATTCACTTGCGTACAATAACCAAACTACATCACGCAAAATGTCAATAATATTACATAAGCCCAAATAACGCAGAGAAAAAGTGTAAAAGCTGTCTCTGTTCTCTGGCAACACGGAGAATTAAACTATGTAGTTAATTGATTTCGCATTGTCAAACTAATTAGGATTAGAAAATAGTATCGCATTGTCAAACTAGTTAGTTAGATTGCTTTTTAAAAGTAATTTGCATGGTGGTAGGGCTTCGTTTAATATCCGCCTGGCTGGTCTATACCACCTTCAAGTTAAAAATCTGCCGCCAAATACCAATAGGTGTGTTCAGGAAGTTGCACTTGAGAGTCAGTTCCTCCACAGGTTTAGCGTGTCTATCAACTTGAGCCGTATCGTCCCTTAAGATCAGGTGAGATTATGGCCATAACGCTAAAACCTTAACTATAAAAAAGGTATCGAAACATATCAGCTAAGTAAATGTACCCCGCCAGAGATTAGAAAAAGTGTGTAAGCTGTCCCTGGTTACTAGCAACACTAGAGATCGATGTTTCGTGGTCGTCGTGATCCTTTTTAATGGATAGTCATCACATCTTTATCTCCTGTTCCCATGTCATTTCGGGTCGGCGCAGTAAGTTTTCTTCTTCTACAGATTTCTATCAGCCGTGATCTCTTCATTCACTCAATTTTCTTTTATATAATTCTTCACACACTCTATCCATATTTTCTTTGGCGTTCGTCTTCATTTCCATCCTTCAACATTGATTTCCTTTGTTTTCATCACTAAATACGTTTCCTCTCTACTCATGACATGTCCGAACCGAGACAAACAATTCCTTTTCTACCACTGGCATCATTTTCAAACTACCTCTAACAAACTCATTCCTACCTTTGTCCATTCTTGTGTCCATTTGCGTTTTGGCGTCATGCAATCGATACTCATCCGTCTTCTTAGCTTATCACCCGATATGTCACCACACGCCTCTTTTGCCTAAGCCCGAGTAGTGCATTAGACTTACTTTTTTATACCACGTCATATGTAACATAAGCTCATGAATTAAAGTAGAACCTGCAAGATGGCAGATTGAGTTTTCCCCCTAAGAATCTACCTATATATTTATTAACTAGCTATGCCCGCGACTTTGTTCGCGTGGCTCTACAACTTTTATGGATGTCTCGAAGATAGTTTGCCTTATGACCATTGCTGTACTCCTGAGAACATGTATGTAAATTTTCACGATCGATCAGATTAACTACTCATAGTTAAATTATGTAAGCATAGCAAACGAACTCACATTCACTTTTATAATATTAAGTTATGATAAATTAAATTTTATCTAACCATAAAATAATTCATATGATAAGACTACAATAAGGAAAAACATTCTTGAGTTTTTTAAAGAATTTCCGTTTCACCCATGACACCGTCTAAAATTTTTTTGAAATAAACTAATTTAAACGGATTTTATCGCAGTTATTTATTAAAATTTGATCCCGACGTTTCGAAAGCTTTTCAGCCTTCGTGGTCACGGGGCGGACTGAGGTGTAGGTTGTCCAGAAAAGTTTATGTTACTGTGTCTACCTTCATATAATACATAAACATAACATAACATAAACTTTTCTGGACAACCTACACCTCAGTCCGCCCCGTGACCACGAAGACTGAAAAGCTTTCGAAACGTCGGGATCAAAATTTAATAAATAACCGCGATAAAATCCGTTTAAATTAGTTTATTTCAATGAATAATATTCGCGTAAACCTAAATTTTTTTTTTTTAATTCGCTTGTTACATCGTAACACGCTTGTGTTTCTTCGACGTAAGCTGTGGCCTGTTTCACCGTCACACAGTACGTTAACAACTCGTTACAACATACTAAATACGAATGACTTTAATTGAAATTCTGAAACTACGATGAAAATAATCATGTATTATTGTATAAAAAGTAATATAAATCAGAATACCACGAACGCAAAACAATCAGTGTTAAACTATGGGAAGCGTTACTAATAATTGTACACATGCATTGCATACATTCCTGGAAATTGCGTCAAAGATCATTTCCCCAGTTGTTCTTAATTGGAAGTAATAATTTGCTAGCTATATATTATATTCTATTGTATGTATGTAAGTATTGAAATTAACAATGACTAGGATTGCGGATGGGCGTCGTTGTTTTTAGATTTTTTCGGGATCTTAGCCTGTGATGTTATAATTTTTAATATATTTTAATATTCCTTATCATATGGCTAAATGTTATGTATTATTGGTAATGTCTTATATGATGTAGTGTAGCATAAATCAAATGAATTCTGAATAATGATGCATTACGTGTTAATATATTACTTACCACAATACTTCAGTGGACAGTTGTAACAAGAAATGAACCATTCATTGTTAAAGCATTAACATCTTAATTATAAAATAACGTCCATTTGGCTGTATGATCTCAGTACCCATAAAAAATAGAATGAAATAACACAGTTATTAATACGAACAGTACCGTCATTGTCACGTGCTTTGACTAAACACTTAAATTTAAAAAACTAAGAACGAAGCTTGAAAAACACTTTGTATAATAGTATAATAAAGATAGCATCTATAAAAATGAAATCAAAAATCAAACTAATGTAAATTTAAAAACCATCACTTAAAATAATATAGAAATTAAAATATAATTCATCATTTAATAAGACTAAAATAGATATATAATGAAATAAATTTAGTAATGAATACTAGGATGATATTATTTCAAATTTACTAAAACAACTATGTAGTAATAAATAAAAACTGTAAACCCAATTACCGTATTAACATTGTTATATATTTTAAAATTGACGAGTGGAATTTGAAGTCATATAAATGCATAATATAAATAACAAATAGAACCAATTTGTTTATAAATGTGTTTATTTAATACCACTGATTTATGTTTTTCCTTAGTACGTCATTATACAATATAATATTTATTTTACAGGCAACATCGCTACCAGGGATTAAACGTCGTGTCACGGGGAACTTTACAAACATATAATTATTAGTCACGGACCAACTATTAGTGGATTTTAAAAATAAAAGTTTCTGCGTGGAATTCCAAATTATTGATTAAAGTAATGATGGATCATTAGTAATATATTTGTATATTCCGTCAATCGTCGAGAATTCCAAGGTACAATGAGTCCCAGTTTTCGGTAAAGAACAGCAAGGTTGTATAGCATTTTCTACTGCCAGCTTGACTAACTAAATTCTTAGGTTGGTAATCTATCTCCATGTATAGTTAGGTGTGTTTCGACTGCTGTACTTGAGAGTCATACTTAAGTTTGTTAGATGAGAGGAAGGCACAAAGTTGTCCTTGGCTACTTATATTTCATTATCATACGGGGATTGGTTGAACCGCGGTATTTTTTTAAGTGGCATTTATCGGTGCTTCTCACCCGATGAGTCTCTTGCCTTGACCTGAGCCCGGCCAGTGCGTTTAAGCCTTGCTAGAGGAAGTCCGTAAAAGGATATTTTCCCTACCTCATCAAAACAAAAAACACAAATTATGTTAAGATTTATTTGCGTAGTACAGCAAAAATAACTGAACTGTAGTGATGTTAAGCATAGTACAATCCTAAATCAACGGTGACCTTTGCATGATAAGTAATCCAATATAAGTCTTCACTAGTCTGCAAACCTCACGGTATCTGAATATACTGCAATGAGAGTTCAGTTAAAGCGTGTATGGTCAATAGACGTGAGTTTGAATTCCTAGGATGAGTTAGAGCTTTCGGTAAAGTAAAACATTGTGATGAAACCATAGTATGGTACAATAGCTTTTTCTAATGCCCATCTAAGTAGGAACCACACTGAACTTGAAAATTTACATGTAAATACCTATAGGTAGGTTCTGGCAGTTGCACTTGAGAGCCAGTCCCTCTGCTAGGTTTAGCTTATACACCATCTTGGACCACATCAGGTGAGATTGTGTCTATAACGCTACGCGTACCAATTTGAACCATATTCCACACCAGTTGAATACAAATCTCGTTTACAAAGCTTTAAATTAATAGTACAACTAGCAAAAAAAGTAAGTAAATACGAAATATTAACAATACATAAAAACTATGACAAGTGTTTTTTCTGTACCTGCTTAGAGCTAAATGATACAAGATTCTGACAGAAACTTTATTCTAGGCTATTTGCAAACAAAACACATTAAGTCACTGTTTAATGCAAATATAAAAACATTTATTTTTAATTTAAATAATGAAGTAATTTTTATTATTTCCCACAGAGCTTTCACCAGCCATAACAAAAACAAACGACAAGGTTTTTTTAATATATAGTAACAATACTGGAATTTAATTATAACCCGCATAAATATTGACGAGCAATTCCTAGTAATTGTGGGACCGAATCCAAGAATCGCCAACAGAGCGGGGAAAAGTACGTTCATCAACACACCGTCAATATTTCCGCTGTAAACAGACCCGTGAGGTATGTTTTTACGTAATAAATTTGTTATTGTGGAACTTACGACTAGGTTACTGTCCTTCATAAAGATATAAACTACGAGCTAGCTAGCTAGTCCAATACAAAATCGATCGAGCTATTAATAGGGAATCGCTTGTTAAACTAGAGAACCCATTGAGAGACATGAATAATGTATTAAAAAACCCAGAACAGAACATTTTTTTAAATTATTTACTACAATAATTATCTTTTATACAAATAAAAAAATGTACCTCAGCCAAAACGCTATATTTTTACTGTTAGGTATTGGAAAATTATTATTGCAGAGTACTTTGTTCTTGATATAAAGGTAATTGAAGTGAAATTTCTTATGCTCTGAAATTCACATACGAAACCTTTTTATGTGACGCACGTTCGAGTAAAGTCGGCTCAAAACGAATAAGAAAGCGAGAGAGATATGAATGACTAAATTATTGAATGAAATATTTATTGCACTTTAAATATGTACACTGACGAGATTAATGCCATTGGGCATTTTCTTCCAGCTAACCAGCAGTAATGTAGTAAGAAATAATTACTACCATTATATATACCATATAAGAGTGTAATATATGATACTAGATTTAACGTACTTTGTCAAAAAAATCGGATTACGCAATAAAAAGTTTCATACACTTCGTCACAGTTTCGTCCCACTTCCAATAAAGATTTCGCGAGAAAAATTAGCTTATCTTCGTTTCCTGGGTCCCATCTATCTCTGTACCAAAATTCAGCACAATCGATTCAGCGATTTAGGCGTGAAAGCATAACAAACAAACAAACTCTCTTTCGCATTTATAATATTAGTATAATAATGATATCTCACTTCTATCTTGTGGTCTAAGCACACACCGTTTTTTATCTTGTAAGTGATATACTCTGAAAATGCAGGACAAACTTTCATGGGAATTTGACCACGAATCTCTTTCGCATTGACAAACAAGTTAGACCAAAAAACTAAACTACGGTTTGAAAGTAGTAATAAAACACATCAGTAAACACTTAATTAACATGAAATTGTTACATTAACCGCTTTAGTTACATGGAAAAAAGCTATCGTTTATCTTTAGGTAAATAAATGTTACCAAAAAGAACGCAGTTTATGAAAGCGTCTGTATAAGAATATCACGTCTTACATCTATCGCATAGCACATAATGTGATACAACCTTTCTATAGAGTTTATTACCCTTAAAAAAGTTTAAAATAATCTGCCGTAATAAAACAAGTTTACAAGGGTTGTCCACTTTACTCAAGCAATGTTTAGCCAGCTAGAACGAAAGGGAAGCCTGCCTTATGGATAATCACGATTGGCTTGCATATAATTTATACACGGGAGTAGGAATCGCCTTCAATCCCACAATCTTTAGTTTTTATTGCAGACCAATCGAAAAGCTCCTATAACTCTATTTATTTATGAGGTATGTTATCTTTATTAATAAATGTCTAATACTGTCTGTATATGTTAACTTCTTTATCTATATGAATAAAAGTATTTTTTGTTTCAAGGTGGTTGTCAAAGAAACTACCACCAATAGGAGCGAAAATGTATTAAAAAAAGTTACAAAAACGGACGAAAATGACTAAATACTTGTCAGTTCCACGCGAACGAAGTCGCAAGCTAAGCTAATTTCAAATATCTTAATGCTTTATTATAAAGAATACTCGCAGAACACGAATGCTATTACATTTTTTGGCAGATTTTTTATTCAAATTGGACTGATAAATAGCTTCATCGATGTTCATGGAATTTTGTACACAAAAAGTGTATATAATGAATCGAGAACTATAATAATACTTTCAGTGAAAGTAAAAATAAATAGAAAGGAACAGGTTTGGTTCGTTGTAGATAATACACATAACAAAGGTTTCCCCCGCACACCCTTGAAGAGTAATGCCAATGGTACATCCGTGATGAGATTGGCAGCGAAATATGTAAGTAAAAAAAGCCATTATAAGGACTTGTCTGATAATCTCAAGGAATTTTAAAGGCATTTTTACAAGATATAAAAATATTCGCTTAATTCCGTATTTTATGTTAATTGCTAATTATTTTTTGTTTACGGTCTTTGCAGAGTCTAAAGATGAAATGATACACTTCGCTACTGCGATTTGTGGAAATTTACATTGAAAACTAAGATATTAAGGTTTGCTTTCTAGTGTTTCTATTAACTTAAATACAATTTAAGAGTGTACATTTGTTGACATGGTAAACCTGATTATTTATCAAAAGTTTTTTTTTTTTAACCAGTCAATCCATTTACTGATCTGCCTCTAGAATTTATCTGAGTATTACTGTTCAGTAAAACCTTCATGGTAGTTCCACGTTCCCGACTTATTTGCTAAAAGATCGGAAACCACTTTCATAATGCTGGAAATGTCCAAATATACGAAAAAACATAAATTGACCGAGTTAATTCTAAGTAATTATATATTTTGGTGAGTTATAGGCTCGTCCCAGGGATATTCTTAAAATGGATGAGTATAAAAAAAATTCTTCGTGCAATCGTTTTATGAATTATAGCGCTGTGGGCGATCTCAACCTTTGAATCGCTTCATGGTCCACAGTAAGGGGTAAACTGTATGCACAATTATAAGAAAAATAATAAACGACGAAGGATGTTAATAAACGTTTGTATTAAGTTGGCGCAAGCGCACCTGTCAGCCGCACACAATGACAGTTAACTTCGTTTTAATCGCTATTAATTGTACTTCAAACTCGGTATTAAACATTCAATAAATTACCAATGAAGTGCTTCCAGGTATTTTCGGTTTAACTCTGGCGCTTTTGACAATCAATCAGCGCTATTATATGCATGGAAGCTCACTATTAGACACGCGAATACAAATAATTACAAACAAATCATAGGAATAGTCGTTTGTGTTGAATGCAATTATTATTGTCGCAAATTATCCCACTTTGATTTCCAATTAGGCGTTTAGTAAAACGAAGCGAAATTGAGTAAATGGTTGAAATAAAATTAAATTCAAAGTTGATTATACTTTATAATTTTTCCGATTACATCAGTACTCTGACAATTTTTTTTATGTCAAAACAAGTTTTAGAAACATCGAAAAAATGTGATATAAATTTGCATGTTATAAAATGTTTTTTTCAGCGGAAAAATATTAGCGAATGAGTAATATTCGACTTCTACAAGTTGGTAAATATCGATTCGATTATAATTTCAGGAATTGGTGATTTAATTGATCCCATATTAAAACGTAATAATATTTTTCATAGTACGTATATTTATTGGAATAAGTATATATGTAATATCATATTTAGTCGTATATATGTAATACATATGTAATATCTTATTAGAAAATCCAAAGTAGTCTATCAAACCAATGATTGTGTACTAGATTATGGTTTCTTAAGTAACTTCATTATATCTCTAATTGTCTCGATAACAGTGTCGATTATTTAACTCATCTCTTCGCAGTTGCCATTTTTCCTAAGTAAAATTAACTCCTGATCGCGTTGGCTACAGACCAAGAAGCCAAGGTTAGGCCTATTTGGTATCCTCACGAAAGTTGCCTTTAAGCCCAGTTCAGGTTAACAGCATTGGTGTTATGATACAAATAAAAAAAATAGCCGTCACGGGACACTCGGCAAATGTAAATCATTTAAGTTAAAATTAGAATTTATAATTAATAGAAACAATGAACGAAATATGGAGTACAGTAATAATAGTATGCAGTCAAATAAAGATGAAGTATACATGCACACACACGCACAAAGGAGTCGTGGTAAGTAGTAGAAGAAGCATGACGGCATAAGCACGTGTCTTGCCGTTTGTCGTCACGTCAAGCGTGTTGATAAATCTTTCACATCAATAATAACATCTATTAAGACATTCTACTAATGGTCGAGAAATAGTGACTATTCTATATAAATTATCATCCCCTATTTCACCTGTTCAAGTTTTATTTTCGCGACAGTATGCACCCTGCACTTTTCTTCAGGTTCCAATTATCAAAAGTGTTTATGCGTTTGAAACAGTGGTACCACGTATGTGCCACCTATAAGCTGAATCAAATCGCTACCTATGCCATATTTATTACAAAGTTAAATATTTGTACTCCATTTTCAATGGCGCCTAAAAATGCTGCTATCGAAAATATGCCCGCTTTGTCTGCCTAGAATTCTGCGACTGGAATAAGGCATAAAATCATTATAAAGAGTCAAAGATACTTTCACATTTATTTAGGTTGGATAAAACAAATCCAAGTTCTGCATGAAATCAAACAAAACATTCCAGCTACGGACAGTCCGCGTACGTCAGTGACATTCCAAAAAGATGATAGTGATTCCGCTTATGACGTTATCGTGTCTCTGGATTTCTTTCATATGACATCATGTGAAACTTCGCTTTAAGGTTTCGGATTATTGTGCGATGCATTTCTAAACAACAGTTACTTTTTATACAATATCACTGGCAATTGTTTCAATTATAATATATACCACATTTTTATACTGCATAGGCCTTAGTAACGGTGTAGTCCAAGATGATGTATACTAAGCCTAGTGGAGGGACTGGTTCAAATGCTACTGCCGGAACACACCTGTAGATGTTTGGCGGCAGATTTTTAAATTGAGGATGGTAGCTAGCCAGGTGGGCATTTAAAATGCCTTACCACCATGTTATGACTTCATCACAATGTTTTTCTTCACCGAAAGCTCGGATTCATTGGAGGGATTCGAACTTGTTAACATTGATGGGGCGTCCATAAACATTACCAATTAAGCCATTATCGACTCAATCTTCGCACATACATAACATTTGCGGCGTAACATTTGTATTGTTGGCATTATTTGAAGTGTCGGGTATTGAAATCATCCAGTGAATAATCAGTTGTTAAAAAGCAGCCGCGACCCCAAATTAAATTGCTAATATCATGATAGTGGTCATTGTATTTGAATTGTACTATACTTAACATAAAGTAGGTACTGCGCCATGACTTAACTGGGCGCCTGAAGGAAGTTTTATTTTTATAATATCTGATATAACTTCTAAAGATAAACTCTTAGTAAAGAGTATATGGTCGGAATCTAGATTTATCATGGCGTGATATTTATATTAATCCGTATTCTTATTAATGTGATGTAAATATTGGTGACGTTACGTGATGTAACTTGGTTAATACGCGTAAGTGAAATGAATTATCTACAATGATTCGGAACATGATATATCGAATGCCACAAAAACTCCATGGATAGTTTTAACACGAGACTCATCATCTTGTTTAGGCATTAACATCTTAATTATGAAATGAGATGCAACTTGGCTGTATGGTCTCTTTGCTTTTCTACCTTTGCTTGTAAAACTTCTAAATAAAATATTGAGATAAAAATGCCTGTTTTTTTTCTCTCTTTTAATCAAGGCTTAAAAACGCATCTGCTATTGTCTTGTTTAGGAATCTGTATGTATAGATTATTAGGGTCCTAATTTAGAAAGCTTTTTTGGCTGAGATAATACAAAATTAAAATGCAACATGGCGTCTCTTTTTGTTATGGGTTTATCCATTTATCGGTGTACTTCTAAATTAATGTTTGAAGGTATACCCAACTGTTTGAAAAAAATGGAATTATTAACATACAGACGTCACCCTTAATCATAATAGAGAGATAAACGAATACAAAGTCAAAACAAATTATTATCTTTTCCCGCTAACTCGTAGCGGTAGCACCACATTGATTTAAAAATTCACAGAAGCGATAAAATCGCCGTAGTATATAATACCTAACTACCGAAGAATACGCTACGGTGTAATTAGTCAAATAACTGTTATCTTATCACCGACTTTACATAAATACGAATAACAAGAAACGTAAAACCGTATCGATGATACTGGATTATTGTTAGCCGTTCAAATCGGTCATCGTTTTCAATCATTTTTAAAAGAAGATTTACAATAGTTACGAAATATTAAATAAACTATTAATTATGAAACAAAAAAAAGGGGATTGTGATCATTATTACAAAATAACTCTAGTATTAGCTTCTTTATACAATTATTTATTTATTTGTTTAGCTTTTGTTTGTTTGTTTCAGTGCACTCATCTCGTCCACAGCTTTAGCGTGTCTACCAACTTGGGCCGTAATGTCACTAACAATCAGGTGAAATAATGGCCTTAACGCTAACCTTATCTATAAAAAAAAATCTTAGGAACTACCAGGCGGATTTAAAAATTAATTTTGGATTTGAAAGAGCAACCATTGAGGAAAGCTTTAGGCTATTTAACATCACGCTACCGCCAATAGGATCAAAGCTGTGAATATCGTGAAGACGACGAAATCGCCGATACAGCTTTATTAATAAGCCATTACTTATGAAACTAAATTAGTAGATTGTGATAATGATTAATAATGAATTCTGATATTAGCTTGTTTATATAAGTATTTATTTGATCAACTAAACAAAACATTGTATAAAATAAGAGGAATTAGTTGACATTGTTGTATCGCTTTATATTTTTTTTTCTTAGAAATAAGCAAATAGGGTAAAAAATAATTTTCTTCTACGAATTAATTGAAGGATTGTATTATTTTTTTCCTTGATTACTTAATTGAGGGCAACTTCTTTTAATGTCGATATCAAGGTATACTTAGTTAATAGCTAAATCATGTTTATCTCCTAATTTTATTTAGATATAAAATTGTCCACGACTCCGTGCGCGTGAAAGTAAATTTTTATTTAATTATAATTTATACCCCTTTTTGTAACTTTGAGCAATATAGATTTGATCCTATTGGTGTTAGTGTGACGTTAAATATCCCAAAGTCGTCCTTAATGATTATTGTATTCAATACAAAAGTACTTTTTAAAATCTGACTGGTTATTCCTATGATTAGCCGCGTTCAAACGAAAAAACATAAACTTCTCCGGTTTATACATAATATTTATATAATATAATGTCAATATTATGTAAAATGGTAGAATCTCTTAATGGATCATGCAATGCTATAACAACACGGTGACTCTTTTCTTAAAACTGCGGCTATAATTTTTGGCGACTATAAAATATTGAATGCCCGTCCTAATTATTTCATTTTTCGTACAAGGAAAGCGACAACAAAAATTGTAAATAATTGGAAAACCAATTTACAAATTAAGTATACTAAAGGTGATATATAATACAAATTTGCTAGTCTAAGCAAATATTTAGAACGATAATCGTTATTAATCGCTTTACTGCATTCGAAATGCATAATAATGCTTCGAGTTGTTATTTGTAATTCACTATGCTTATTTAAAATAACAAAAATATATTCGACTAAATGTTAGCAGTATTATATAATATAAGGACAGAATAACGTATGTAAGTTCTTGACTTACGATAAAAACAAAACAGAATAACATCCCGCCACAAATTCTTTTTAAATAATGTTTGAAAACAAAAAAACTATTTACATGGTAGATCATTTAAATAATTATAACATTGTTATTTTAGTTCAACATATATTTTCATATATAGTATATGTGTAGTAGATACAATTTTAGAGTAATACTTTTTATATTGCCTCATTGTTTTCGTCTATCTATCGCATGTCGCATTACAACCGGCCGCGGAGTATAGATAAAGCGAAAGCCCAATATGGCGGCACCAATTGCTCGCATCAAATGACCGTGTAGCATTGATTTCACATTATAATTCCCATTTTTCAGTTAGTCTGTTCAGATTAAAAACGCGATGTTAATACCCTAAATCGAATAATTTCCAAAAATGTACAGTTAAATTTAAAAAAAGGGTCACTTGCATCGTAGTTCCATAAATCCACACAATTAAACTTTTTATATATTCTAGAAGTTCAGCGTTATGGCCACAATACAAAATGTATTTTGTTGTTACGATAGTAGCAAATCGTAAAGACCTAATTTGCAGTTCATTAATAGGAGTTCATAATTGCGATGATATGTATTCTCTTTCCTAGTAATTTATGTTAGGTTAATATTTAGACATAAGTAATTTAATATGTTACTGTAAATGTTTTCAACAATACTTTGAATTGTAAATATGATTCATGATTCTGATAAAGAGACACGCGCTAATAACTGAAACCAGGGATGTTATGAAATTTCATAACCGTAGCCGAAGCTTTCGGATATCCGAAATTAAAAAAGTCCCGTACCATAACCTATTCGAATATAAATGTGTTGAATAATCTATATATACTTGGATTTATATGTATATGTATCCATGTGTAAAAATCGTGTTTACATCTGATAGTGTTTGTGTAAATTCTAAACGAGTTGACTGATGGAACTAAAATTCATGTAATACGTTTCTTTTATCGAGGCAATGATTCATAGATAATCTATATTATAATAAAAGATTCGGTGGCCAAGATTAAACTGAAATTGATCGAAAGGAGCAGAACAACTTCTGTTTGTTTATTTCTTTGTTTGAACGCGCTACAAGGGCAAAATATGTTACAAATATATTTTTAGTTCCACGCGAACGAGCGGCTAACCAGGCGACACGGCGCCCTGTCATACCAGCTGCTTCTTGTGTAGTATACGCCGGGAGACTACGGCAAGGTGTCATCACTTTGACTGCGCGAGGGACATCGCGCTGCACACACACGCAGAATGTCCCGCCTGGGATCCACCACGCTGTGAGCTCGTCGCGGCGGTTGGTCCGGATCTCTCACTTTCGGTACTGGTTACATCAATGGTCGGGTGTTAGATCACGTAGAACTCAGCAGCCTCATATTGCCAGACAGTCATGCTCGTTAAGGAGACAGAGTGTGCTGGATGACCTCAAGCCGCCGTAAGGATTGCACACGGTTGAAAGATGCGGGCACGTCCCTTCGCCGTCGCACACGCAGGCCCAAAGCGAGGCGCATCCAGTGTTTTCGGTGCGCCTCTAGAAGAATTTCATCTCTCAGGTCTCTACAATCTTAGACCCTCACCCCCTGATTATAGAATGAGGCCCCTGTTAAGGGGCCTAAGCATACCGGGGAGCAGATGCAATGTGAAGACAGATCCTGTCTATTCAGCGATAGAAGAACACCGTGGGGTTTTAGTGGGTATTACTAGTGAGTCGTTCGCCGGTTGAGTACCACATACTCCACTTAGCCCATCAGAGAGGGGATACCTAAAAGCATTTACCTACATAAAATAAAATACGCGAACGAAGTCAAATGGAGCAGAATCGTATAAGAACAACAGACGAACATCTAAAAAGACTCGAGATTTAATTATCATTTATCTTCTTTTATACACACACTAGCTTTTACGCGTGTCTTCGCTCGCATTGAAGTCATTAAATATTTATTAAATTTTTTTTCAATAAAAAGTATCCTATGTTACTTCTAAAACCTCCAAAAATATGTGTACAAAGTTTCATGATGATCGGTTAAGTAGTTATCGCGTGAAAGCGTAACAAACCAACTTACACATTCACATTTATAATATTAGTAGGAATGTAATAAAACTGTAACTAATTAAACTCCGTATAATAAAAATTTCTCAGACTTATAATTAGGGTATACTGCATTGTCGCTATAGAGGTCAAAAATATATGTTGTTTACTTTTGTCTGTCTGTCTGCCCCTTACGGATCGAGTTACAGGATACTTTCTATTCTATTAAATAAAAGGTTTCCTACGAGATAAGCAAGTTATTTTCTGGACGGATTTTAGTGCAATTTGCTGTGCTTAAAAATGAATAAATGTTTTTATGCTATGGACAAACGCGATAAGTGGTACTGCAGTCGAGACTTGGTTACTGGAAAGGAAAGACAACGTCTGCAAATATATAAACAATATTTGTTTTTTTTCCAAATACAATTATTATCGAAATTATATATATTATCGAACATCTGAAATAATTTTATATCCATATTCGAATACAAATCCGAACTCTCATATTTGTCACATCCCTAGTTGGAACGTGTGGTTTCAACTGACTGTTCCTTGAATTCAATTAATAGAGAACTGTATACCTACCTAATCGCTGAATTCGCAGATACATTTGGGTTTCAAAATTGAGATAATAATTTAGCACATAATTTATATACCTTGAAATTCAAATTAACTGGTGTCATGTTTATATTCTAATATAATAATAACATTCCACAAGTAACTAATTTTTTTTAATAATTTGTCTAATGTATTGATGCTCGGTTGGTGCAGTGCTTTGGGCGACCGCCTCGCTGACGTGGCCTGTGGGTCTGGTGGCCAGATAATTATTTGTGTGAAAATGATTGTTCTGAGTCTGAGTGATTGTGTTCTTTGCTTGTATGGTTATTCTTGCTTGACATTGACGAATTTGTCTACGTAGGCAGATCTTATAATATATAAAATAAGTAATGTATCTCTCAAATATATAAAGTATTTTAGATATGTAATTTATTTGGCAAAGATGCATCGATAGCACGGTTAATTTTGATTAATAGAAATAAAAAAACATAGAAAACAATTCGTTTGTTTTCTTTCATATAAAACGGCAATTTCATAGGTATAGACCTCATATATACGAGTAGGTTAGTACAGAATTAAATTGAACTTGTTTACCATGAAGTGCCCCGAACTTGGCACCGAACGTCACGTGAATTCGTAAGCCGAAGTAACGCAACGTCAATGCGAATGTGCGTAGCAATCACTTCGCAGTAATGTGGCAGCCACAATTATTATTGTATATTGTGACGTCACAATCGTAACTGGCTCGTCACAAGTTCGTTTTGGATTATTAGTACGGGACGCAGTACTACTATATCTACTTGTATATAAAATTCTCGTGTCACAATGTTAGTTGCCATACTACTCTAAAACGGCTTAACCGAATTTTATGAAATTTTATATGTATATTCGGTATGTCTGAAAATCGGTGGTAATTTATTATTCATACCCCTAAATAATAAGGGTGGTTCACCCTTTTTATTCATATATTATTTTGACAACAACTGCTATTTTTATTTTTTTGATGTGGCATTAAAAATACAAACCCTATATTTTCACCCTCCTACCCTCATCCGCTCATTTTTTAAAACAACCAAAATATTCACTACAAGTAATTTATAAGATAGAACAAAGTTTGACGGTCCAGCTAGTAGACGTTAGCTAACAAAATAGCTATTAAATCCTTTAAAAATTATGTTTTAATACTGGCCGTTTAATATCAATCAATCTCTCCTCGACCGATTACGGGCATGGCGACCTCTTCAACTTCGTTCGAAAATCGGAGTCCTTATACGGTAGGGGTCAGTTCGCGGGATATATTAACGTGCACAAGTGTACGCGCGGGACACAGGTGCAAATACTCATCCCTATCCTTCTAGACCTAATGGAACGGTGAACGTTACGACCGGAGAAAGACTAAGACAGATGGCAAAGTATAACGGTGAGCAACTAACAAGGGTCAGTACTTTTTCATACTCCCTTAATCGTCGTCTACGATACCCACGGGAAGATATGGAGCGGGTCTATTTTACGTCACCGACACCACGCGGCAAAATATGCCGTTTAATATAGGCGGTATGCGTAAAAATATACAGAATAAGCCTCGTTGACGAATGTTGACAGGCGAAGTACACGAGCCCGCGGAACCGGGTCAAGATTTTATTACTGGATTTCCAAGAAACGAAGCCGGCGTCTGATATAAACGTACACTTTCTTTCTAACGTTTTCGATGCAGGAGATTTAGCGAGTAGCGCTACGTAAACAACAATATGGTATTTCCCGCGAGCATCGCGAACCTAATTTTGAAGAGTTCGTTTGAAACCGGCGGGGATTTGTATGCAAAACAAGAAAAAAACATATGATGTGGAAATACTTCTCGAATGTTCTATTAAATATTAAAAGGAATTTGTCGTAAGGTTTAAATATATAAATAATCTATAGGTAAAACTGTAATTAGCGATACATTTAATTTTTTTTGGAAAATATAATCGACTTAGTTATCGATATATAACATAAAAATATTTGATTTGAATTTTTATCTAGCTGTCTATTCCTTGTGTAGCATTATCCCGAAAGTACAGGGTTTAAGGAAGTTTCTTTGGCGAGAAAGGAAATTTCTCCAGATAATAAATACATAGTATGGGACCATCAACAAATTACGAATTTCATGATCTTTGAGATCCGCTCTTCCCGTCATTGTCACAGCCGGTAACATTACCTCTCTAATATGACGGTCACATATTTTGCAATTTTACATCAAGAAATTATTGAATTAAACAAGCAAGTTGATAGTTCATATTTCGTGTTGTACTATATTAGGTGTACTCGTGTGTAATTATATTAGATTTTTAAATGTGACGTCACGAGATTTAGGATCACTCCCATCCGTTTTTTTACAGATACGGTTTTAGCGTTATGAGCACATGACAGCTGATGTTAAGTGACGATGTGGCCCAAGACGGTGGACAGGCTAGGCCTATTAGAGAAACTGGCTCTCAAGTGCAACTGCCGTAACACACCTATAAACCTTAACTGTAAAAAAATATAATTCAAGTTCATACGAACAAAGAACAGCCAACAGCTAGTTTTATACAAAACTTGAAGTGCTTCTATACTATGAACTGCATTGAATAGAACACGCTTCAGTGGCGAGGATCAACGATGCGTGCGTTGTACATCTATTCTATTGCGAAATCTATATCAAAGGCACAATTCTAGGAATGTAACGAGATACGTAGGAATACCTCCCGGAGCTCTGAACGGAAGGCGACTTGGAAATATTGTGAGAGATATTATTGTTCCAGAATATTGCGTTAGTTATGTTGCTTTTAAGCTTATGATATAAAGTTACTACTATAGTATGGAAAGGAATGTTCGTTCTTCCAGAATATGTGCTTAATGGTGTCAACCTAATAGTGTAAAGATCCCCAGTATCCTGAAAAACCTACGCTCTATCCCCCAATATAGTCGATTTTATGTTTGATTTCTTTGGATGCCATCCAATTATTTAATTAAAACAAACGCACTTCTATATTAATTTTATAAAGCAGAAAAGTTTGTTTGAACGCATTAATCTTAGGTACTACTGGTCGGATTTCAATAATTCTTTTTGTATTTAATAAAGTAATCGTTATGCGAACAATATTTAAATCACGCTACCACGAATAGAAGTAAAGCTGTATTTTATCATTTTTTTTAATTGACAATAAGTTTACGATCTTATCAAAATTGATATCTATTAAATAAATACTATAGTAAATCGATTTTAATTTGATTTTTGAATCATAGTTTTTAATATGCATTTATATGAAAAATACTTAAAAAATTTAGAACAAATTGTTTTATATTGGAATTCCGAAATGGTAATTGTCATAGGATACATTTAAGCTATCTTAACAACAGAATATTACGATATGTAAATTATAAATTAAACAGAGCAGTCTTGCTGTAGTTATTTATTTTGTGTTCATGTAAACGAGAGATGTGCTTACAAGGCAAAGCATCATTACAAGCCCTTATAACAAAACTTCTCATCAAGCTAGCAAGTCACTCCACGCAACAATGATTTCTGTAATATAAGATCTCACAAAATAGACCATACTTCGAACATGCTTGGAGAAATAAATAATTACTTTGAATATTTCATAAGGAAACCATGATAAAGGATAAATCTCTACATATAGTAAACCGAACCTAATCTATACATGAAATGTGTTTTGAAAATTATATTTAAGATGTATTTTGTTATCTATATAAAAGCTGTTTCATTTAGAGTTTCTATCTCTTTCCACATAAGCATATTAACTATTGAACAAATATTGCTCAAATTTGACACGGTGATAAATAATATTATGGATTAACATGTATGATAATATTTATCCCATATTACAGAAAAAATCTTCTAGGATTGGGAATAAAATAAAATAAAATATAGTACCTATAGATCCACCTGGTGACGGTTTAGAGACATTTTTTATTGTTCCGTAGATGAAAACTGATATAAAAATCTAATTTATTTTTATCTTTTCATAATATGGGAATATTAAAATAATTGCGAGTCAGAAACACGATTTCTTGAGCAGCGTCAAAAAGTCTTTAATTTGCACAGCGAGGATAGTTAGTTTGTTTATATTTTCTATTAATAATAATTTTGATGTGATAAAATAACACGTGGATAAAGTCGCAAGCACAACTAGTACTTCAATAAACATTGCAAAGGTTTTTTTCAGTGAAACTTCGGTTTATGCAACATACATTCGAGAGGCAGTCCCGAATCGGTAGGTAAACGATAGAGCGAACTGAGGCAGGAAATTACGGAAAGCGGATCTGAGTACCGTGTACAATACATTGTCAAAATGATTGCGTCACATCACCTTCGTCTTTGATGATCAATTTTTTTTAATTAAACAGGGAGGGTTTTTCTGAAGTTCTGATCTGCAACCTTTTGTGTGACGCTCGTTCGCATAAAGACGGCTCGAGGCTACTAACAGAGCCAGAGAGATATAGCGATGTTTTACTTCTTTCGTGTAATGCACACACCGTGTTTTTTTATTTCAGATTTCAATTAGGTTTATGATGCAATATGTCTACAGTTATTTGTATCACAAGCACATCGTATATTTTAATGTCGAATGTAGCACCAGCTGACTCCGCCTCGTTGACCGTATGGCGCCTTATTTTTAATGACCATTAGGTAACAGAAAAGCTCTCCATTTTATCATAAAAGCTATTATTGACGAAATATGGCGTGGGACGCACACGTGCACGACATCTGTCCCTACTGTACTGGCAGTTATAAAAGTGTTTACACATAAATTATAAATTATTTAAAATTAAATAAATTAATAGAACTTTTTTTTACTTTTAAGTCATATATAATGAAGCACTCAATTAAATCACTGAATTAAAATAAGAACAAATTCGCTCATGTAGTAAATAGCGATATATAATTAAATATTTTTTCTTATAAAATTCATAAATAAAATGCTACGAATCGAAATTTACAAACTGAAGGGTGGTTACTATGTTGAAAAACGAAATGATCCTTCTCACCTATTAATTTAATTATATGAAATGGGCGGGAAATAATTATTAATTTGTAATTACAATGACCACGCTGATAATAGGGAGGAAAATCCAATTGCCATATGCTAATTACTTGTGCAATCTATTATATATAATGACGAATGTTTACCTTACTTCAACTTACTTCAATAAAATCATTAAATGAATACCTATGTTTTGAAAAATCTTACTAATATTATAAACGTGAAAGCGACTTTGTTTGTTACGCTTTCACGCCTAAACCACTGAATCGATTTTGATGAATTTTGGTATAGAGATAGATGGAACCTAAGAGATGGTGATAGGCAATATTTTCTCAAAACAATTTTTTTTCATTGGAAGTGGGATAAAGGGAGGTGTAAGCTGCAGGTAAAAGCTAGTACTTTATGTAGTATATTATGTAGGTTTAGATGTTAAAGTGTAATGGGCCCATTGGGCACGGCAATTATGTACAACTACATTTTAAGCAGGTCCGGATTTTTCTATAGGCTAACCAGGGCTAAGTCCGGGGCCTGAAGATTAAAAGGGGATCACATTTAAGTTGTTTGTAAAATTAAAATTCCACTGTTCATAACACAGTGAACACTAATACACTGGACCGAAGATAAGAGTAATTCTACACATATGATTAATAAACAAACATATGAATGTATTGGTTAATCTCAAAGCGAGATATGAAAGGGCCTCATAAGTGGAATAACTTAGGCCCTTCTCCATCGAAATCCGGCCCTGATTGTAAGGATCATACACCAGATCTAATATCTCCACATTGTCTCGCTTAGGCGTGTCGTATTTGAGAATTTATTTTTATGGTGAACTCTTGGCACACTCCAACGCTTATCATTCAGTCTGTTTTATAAGTAATTAGTGATAAATGAACTTTACACGGAATTTATAATTAAATGAAAATACATTTAAATAGAATATGTTATATGGTATGGTATCGTTTTAAATTATGCCGATACTATTGTTCATAATTACAGTGAAGTAGAGTAGTAATGTAGATTAATTATTGCTATGAATACCTATAATTAATATAATTTTATCTGAAATAGTGTAAAATCTAATAATCTTTATTAAAACTCAGTTCCATATATTTCATGCAGGTAACGTATCTAATGGTAGGTCATTTTTGTAGCCTCTAGAAATTCGTATTAACAAATTAGTCCTCGATGAATTTACAAAATTCTGTTCACCACAGGAACACTAAGTATGATCATTTTTCTTTTGTCGAGTGGAGGTAAACCATCATTCGGACTCAAGTAAAGAGAAGTCACAAATCGATTTTGCCACTTTTCATTCGAAATATGGAAAGGGTTCTAAACGTTGAAGTGTATATTATTTTGTACTTCCGCTTGGAATTGAATGGCCGCTGACAGTTGACACAACTTAGATGGTTGGACCAAATGTTGGTATGTGGCACAATCAACTACACGTGTCTCGGTCAGTCACACGATGTTGACTCTTCCATTGCGGGGGTACTCGTCAGCGGCCAATTAATTCCAAGCGCAAGTACAAAATAATATACCCTTCAACATTAAATGATGGATTACCGTAAAGTAACACCTTCATCAAGGTTTTATTATAATTGATATTTTAATTATAGAACTTTTGTCTCCAATAGTACCTGTCACGTTGTACCCATTCAGAGAAGTACGGAGCACGTCACACGCATCGCTCTTCGTGGAACACTCGATTATATCAACTCTATATTGATTGTGGCACTGCTGGAGAGAAATCACCCATTGTTGCATTTCAAAATAACTTTTATAAATATACAATAATCACTCTTTTATATCCCTTTATAATCGAAGTATAAATTCGATCGTTGAGTAAGTATAATGAACAATAGAAATGAGTTTGAAGACTTATTTGAAATCGTAAGTTATAGGATCATTCTAACTAATATTATACATGACAATGTGAGTTTGTTTCATCTTTTTACACGTTAATTGTTCAACCGATCGTGAAAAAAATTTGCATGTACATTGTCAGGGGAACACCAAAGGACATAGGGTAGTTACATTTTATCCAAAAGCAAGTAATAATTTTTAAAGGAATATAAAATGATCTTTTATATGCATGGTGCTTTATGTCGCGAGTTCGAATCCACCTACAAGCTTGAACATTTGGTGACGGAAAACATCGTGATGAAACCATAGCATGGTGGTAGGGCTTTTTCTAATGCCCGCCTGGCTAACTATTACCCTCAAGTTAAAAATCTGCGAACAAATACCTATTGGTGTGTTCCGGCAGTTATACATGAGAGCCAGTCCTTCCCAAGGCTTGACGTGTTCACGATCTTGGGTTACATTGTCAATTAACATCAGATGAGATTATGACCTTAGGGCTAAACCTATAAAAAATCGATAAACATACATTTATGTGAGGGAAGCCGTTGGCAAAATCTAGTGCCAAAACAACTACCAATTCACTATAAATAGTGTCATATTTCATGGATGTATGTGATCTCTAAATGCCCCTGAAATTTAAGACCGAAGTACTATTATATAGGTTTGACTCCGAGTGCCGGGCAACGAAAGTAAAATCTTAAACAAATATTAATAGAGTCGTATGCTGCAAACAAAATCGATAAGATAACGAATAAGATTTAAGACGAAGTATAAAAATATCACTGGTGATATTTCAAGTAATAAGTTTACGTGCAAAATAAAAGTTCTATAATTGGAAGAATAAGTTAACGAGAAGCTGTGAGGAAACCATAACATGGTGGTAGGGATTTTTCTGATGCCCGCTTGGCTAGCTACCACCAAGTTGAAAAGGTTGGACCAATAGGTGTGTTCCGGCAGTTGCATTAGAGAGCTAGTCCTTCCAAACTATAGACCGGCAACGCACCCGCGTTTCCCCTAATGTTATGGATGTCCATGGGCGGCGGTGATCACTTACCGTCAGGTGACACGCTTGTTCGTTTTCCCGCTATTATAAAAAAAAAAAACAAAAACATAATTCGGATGGACTGTGTAAGGAATGACGTATGTATGTATATTATTTGCTTGAAAACACTAATCTGATGAAGTAACAAACGGATTAAAAAATATATTGATAAAGCAATCATAGAGAAAGGCTTTAAACTATTTAACATTACGCTACCACCAATAGGGGCAGAGCTGTAGTGAAAAAGGTAACAAAACTGGGAGAAAAGTATTGTATAGTTTTTGGTTCCAAGCGAGCACTGCGATACTGTATGTATAAAAGATAACAACCGTTAGATGAGAACAGTAAACAGAAGTAATCATTTTGTTTCTGAGCTCCATAAACATGGTTTCATTTTATGAAAATTGACCAGAGAGCTTAACCACATGGTAGTTTGCACACAGTGCTGGATTTACTAGTGGGCTACGTAAACTGCAGCCTACGGCGGCAGATTTTAAAGGCCTTAAATTTGGGGTATTTTTGTTTTGTTTTTTTTAGAAACTGAAAGGAATTAAAAGTCCTATATCGATTTTTTTTTCTTCAATTCACGTAGTCGTATGTGGAATCTAATTGCGGAGGAAGGTATGGACGGCAATATTTGATTAACCTATGTGCGACAAAAATGTAAATTCCCCACTGCTTGCACACGACTCTAGATATATGTAGGTATTATATCATTTCGCCGGTTGTCTGTTTTAGCGAAATCTGTACTACTCTTTGGTTTGTGTAAGAAGTAATTAAGTTATATTGTACGTATAATTTCGTGCACCGCTTCGTCGTAACACAACTTTAATGGTGTCACGAAGCACGACCGAAGTAACGAGCGAAAATTTTTGATAATAATACATTGCAAGCCGCTCATTAAACTATGTTAATATGAAGTTTATCAAAGTTTTACATAGGCTGGTATAAAAATCAAAGTGCTTTCAGTTTCGTGATTTACGAACTTTTTATTTTTATTAATTTTTTTTTTGTCGTGAAACATTTATACGCGAGGGTAAACCTGATTGTTGGCGTGGCGATACAGACCGTGGCGACGCATCACCACGCTATATGTTTTATTTTTCATTATGTCATATTTATTACCTGTTGAAAACTACGCCTTTATGTATACTACCTGTACAAAATAATTTCTATGTTTCACATCTACCAGACGTCCCGCGAGGACTCATTTTTTAAATTTAAATCGTTTCAATTTCAAAATATCTTCTATAGGTGTGTTCTTCTTTTTCTTTTTTCTTCTTGGCAACTCAGCCCTCTTTAGAGACTCTTACTGCCATTTTCAAGTGATAAGATTTGGGCATTTTAGGCAAATGGTACTATCTTCAACAAAATGGTGACTCTTGTTGAAGCTCTCTTGGGAGTTTTTGTGGTCACTAATAAATATTGTATTGGATGATTATTCATAATTCACTTTACTTATGCTCTTCAGCTACACTGCATCACGTAATGTCATCTATATTACACAATACAGAGCTAAATAACTAAGTATATAAATGAAAATAAAAATCACATGACAGTTCAAGATCCCGCCAAAAACTATGTATGTGTGTTAAACAGTTAACACGTTATGAACTTCTAACTTTTTTTTACATGTTGGCAACGATGCATCCTCCTTTCAGTTTCAAGATTTACGGTAAATCTTTATTATTTTGAAATGGTTTAAATACATTATTTATTTAAAATACGGGAATGATTCGTATTTGTTTCAAGTGTTTATGATATTACGAACTTCCCTTTACTCACACACGTGACACCTTTATGAAATGCGAATTTCCGACCTCAAGGTTAAGGTATTCGGTATGTACTAGAGATAGTACGGAAATTAAATATATTTAGTTCAGCACAAAAGTTTATAATATATATAATTATGTCAGATATCCAATAATGTTAGATAATTCCAATTATAGATTTTGCAATTTTAAGAATTTGTATTTAAAATTAAATAAAATAAGTATTATTAGATCACTAGTACGGAAACAGCATTTACTTTGTTTTAGGTAATTATTTCTTAAGGTTTAGTAATTTTTGGTATTTGCCAGTATCCTATTCGACTTTATGTTTATCCGAAATTAACAGATATGCTTATGTTTTCGTATATTTGATAGTTCCGGTTACGGTCACTACACATATTTTATTAATATCCTTGATATTTATATATATAAAAAGCAACCAATAAACAAAACAGTGTATCTGTCTGTTACCCCATGGACTACAAGGTGACGGACCGTTTAAAAAAAAAAAAAAAAAAACAGGTAATCTTAAAAATAGCCGTGCGAGTGTATCTGCTAAAGTTTATTAGCGGTCGACTCACTGTTCTCGAAGAATAGAAATATATTTTTTGGTTCACACAAATGACATTGGAGGTAAATGCTAGTATTACGTTTAAATAGAAGTCTGCGGATTCGTTTTTTAATGAGTCTTTTTAGGTTTTTATCTATTCTACACGCTACAAATATATATGATTTAAAAGGTGAATATAATAGAAATCTGATAAACATATATGTTTCACCGTGAAGTATTAATACCTTACATACATAACACATAATTGATTAACATATACAAATAAATGAATTGCTAGTATCTGAGAACAATAAAATGTAACGCAGAGATAACTAATGAATTGAAGGAATGGTAGAAAATTTCATAATTCATATATTTTTCTAGTTGTGATAATAAAAAAAATATTTTACATCATTCAATTTGTCCATTTAGTTATAATACATATAATACGCTACCGAACAACAGACGTGTATAAAAAAATACTATATATTATACAAATTATATCTGTGTAGCCGTTGAGAACTTACTGGCTATCTTGAACCAATAAACGAACACCTATGACTGGACACAGCCAATGGCGTACGCACTATGAATAACCATTTTCACTTTAGAAATATAATGCAATATAGAACACTCTAAATAAAGAGTCGTGACGTAAAATATTACATTTTCATTTGTCAATCTTCCATCCGTACCGTGCGATAAGAAACTTCGTTCCAAAAAACTATTAAATTTTAATTGAAAACGTAAAGTAACCTTCAAGAAATAATAATATGGAGCTGTTGTATATACGTTTCGAACAAATGGAAATCCGTTCCGAGAACTCGTAATGGAAATGAACGTCTGTTTTTCGCTGACATACTGTACGGCGAATATGCGATAGATTGGAATTTTAGCTCGACATTGAAGCGCTCGTATTCTGATTATTACTATGATAATATATTCATTGAAGTGAAAATAACCTCATGAATTTTATCCTGCATTATTTTATATTTTTAACCACTTTATCGGAATTTTATTCCCTTGAATTTTGCTTTTTAAACTTATACAATTTTATACAGAAATAGCTTCTGCCCGCCGTTTTGCTCGGTGGTACAAGACCGTAAATAAAAAACGTTGCACTCAAGTTAAATCTATGAATTGTAGTGCCATCGCACCCAGAAAAAAAACTCAATATGACACTTTGACAAATCGTCTCAGAACCAAAGATTCATGACACAGTTATACTAAGCTCAAATATTAATCCGAAAAAGAAGAAAAATAGATTTCTATAATTTTTAGACATTGACAATAGTCTATCGGGCCCAAATATAGTTAAGAGCCATCCGAGTGAACACATAATTATACAAAAAAAATCATGGCAAAACTAGTATTTTATTTATAAACATAGTAAACCAGACGTTTAGCTATTGGTCTATAAGTCTACCTCATTTTAAAACTTAATATATCTCACTATAAATCAATATATTAGTCAAGATGGCAAGAAATATACGGAGATACAGAATATACGCACCTGACTGGACCGTTGCGCCGATAACTAGAGTGACAGCCTTATAAAAACAAAAGTGAACAGATGCGTTTGAAATTGTTACGGTAGTAAAAGTTGTCCATTAGTCTTTTTTATTATGTCTCCACTTAGTAGATGTTACTGTGTGCGTGAAGCGGATAGAGGTACGGACACAATGCTTAAAATTCAAACGAATTAACATGACTTCGCATTCTTAATAATAGTTCATTAATTGCATAATTAAGTGTTATTATTTAGAGGTCAATTAAACGGGTTTTTCTATTTTATTCCGGCAAAATGAGGGCGTTCTGTCTGATTGTAAATAAATGGAAACAATAGCGTATGGGCACCGCGTTGATGGACGAAGTTCGAATCCGTGCAATAAACATGAGATTTCTAATGTCAGCCTGGCCAAATAGTTGTACGGGTGTGTTCCGGTAGTTGCACTTGAGAGCCAGTCCCTCCACTAGGCTTAGTGCGTCTACTAAAAGACCCGTGAAAGCTGCCCTGGTCTCTAGCAATACGAGAGATCATACTGTCGTGGTACTTGGCGATGCGTGTTACCCGATGAGTCGCCCGCCACACATCTCTCCTGCCTTGAACCGGGCTCAAGAATGCGTTTTACGTGTTGAACGAGGCAATCCGTTTTTTTTAAATATAATTAAGGGTTTAACGTTATGGCCATAATCCCATCTGATCTTAAGTGACAATACGGCCCCAGTTGGTGGACTGCTAAACCTGTGAATTTGGCGGCAGATTTACAACTTTAGGGTGGTAGCTAGATTTACTCACCATATTTTCCTTTACTGAAAGCTCAAGCTCATTGTCGATGGATTCGAACTTACATGTTGATTTTTATGACAAAAAAAACGCTTAGCGCGTTCACCATTTGTGCCACATCGTCACTTAACATCCGGTTGAATGTATTTTTGCTAATTCCGAAAGGCGACATACCACAATAAGGTCAATTTTCATTATATTAATTAATCATATTATTATACATACATTATATTAATGCAATACTAAATGCTTAATCGTGCCACAATTGTTTCACAGTAGGTAAGATTTTGTTATTGTTATTTGTCATATCAAGCTAAGAAGGTTGTACTTAAAGAATGTTTACCATACAACTATGTATATGTATAGTAAACTTCCACCGGATCATGACCTATGACAATACGAGATGTCCCAACACCGCTGCGAATGTTGCCTGTAATTTGAATTCGAAATTGTTTAGGTATATTCGAAATAAATGTGATGAATTTATGATACATAATTGATGCATTAATTGCAATTTATTTCATAGTTTTTTTTAGCAAAATTCATTTAGAGTTAAATCTGTTTATATTATGGTAACTGAATCGCTGGTGTACTATGCATATAAAAATGCAACACATAGATATAGAACTGTATTTACAATGATCATACGAAGTCAGTAATGAGCAGGTCTGAACCGACGACATCTGACCTCGATAGTAACTTATTATCATTTTTCTACGAGGCATATCTATATGTTTAAAGCTATTCAAACTATACTAATTAAGATATTATTTCTGTGGATTTGATAAAGATATTCAAACATAAAAATATAATTATACATGCTAATTAACTAATTAAGACAATCATGAGGACATCACTTAGTAATACGGTGGAATAAAGTAAAATGGTAACTCGTTGTTTGTTTATTTTAATTTTGCCATAACTAGGTATATTATTTAAATTTCAAACCAAACGTAAATTATAGATCAATGAGAGGTCTGTGTTCAATTTATACTTGTGAATACATATTTACCAAAATAGAAACATGTATAATATAGTACGCATTGTAGAGATTGTAAGTTTTATAGGTACATTACGCAATCTGTTTCACCTAGTAAAACTGGCTGTGGATGGATGACTTTTCCATTAACGCTGTGTACTGTATAGAACTGAACATACACTCATATGGCGCTAACGGACAAAAAATAGACCAAGTGAATGAACTTTCTAACGTTTATTACATGTCTGAAAGCGACCGGGCCCGGCCTCCAACATTGATTGATGGATAGATAGATACCACGGGTTACCTAATTTAACATTGTGCGCCGGTCATCGGGGTCAACACTCCACGGTGTACAACTTAGAGTCACGAACCGCCAAGACAGAACCGGGCTGTCGTGTTCGCCAGCCTTGGACGGAAGAACATAAGTTTTATAAATTAGTGACAATGCCTTGAGTTATTTCGTGGAAGCGACAAGGTTGGCCGTTCTGGGAAGTGGCGGCTCGTCGGCAAGTACGATCGTCGATCGGCGCGGCGAGTTCTGCTCGTGCTCGAAGACCGCGCTCCCCGCTGCCGCAGCCGCGCCCGCACGCGTGTTTTTTCACGTCGGAACACACCGCGCGCGGGCTCCACTCCACAGTCTGAATTCGTCCACGGAAGAGAGAGCCGCGACGCACCTATCACGAACTTTCACCTCCCGTGTCGCGATAATATCACCTGTGATAAATACTACTGACGCCGAGCGAAATCGAATGTGCGCGTACTTAGAAAGCGTCTCTGCCGCTGCGAATCGGTCCGCCGTCCGCCTCGGTGCGACTTCGATTTCTGCAAATTAATTTCTCCGGTGTGGAGTCGGTTTCTTCGAAACTGCTTGTAAAGAGTTTTACCGAGAAACGAAACGGCGGTAAAGTGGATTTGAGGAAATATAAGTAATTATAAGTGGGCTTTTGTGTTTCCGTGTTCTGTTGTTAACGAAGACGTTTACATTGGATCCCAATCGATCATTCGCACCTCCAATGGTGGTTAAACTGCCAGGTAAGAAACAAGTTATTTATAAAATTTATGTTTATTAGTAAAAAACTCAAGTAAACACAATCTATATTAATATTATAAATCGGAAGTTTGTTTGTTTCTTTGAACGCGCTAATTTCAGGATCTACCGGTAAGATTTAAAAAATTATTTAGTATTTGATAGAGCAATCATTGAGGAAGGCTTAATGCTATTTAACACAGCGCGACTACTAAAAGGAGCAAAGCTGTATTGAAAAAAGTTACAAAAACGGGCAAATATTGTTAAATAATTTTTAGTTTCAGGCGAACTATGTCGCGGGCATAGCTAATCTAATTATAATTCCGCTACGAACTAGAATGCGGAGACTTTTTTATTATCGGCGCGGCGATAACAATTTACATAGATGTTGGTAAATGAAACAAGTGTTCATTTTGTTTATGGCCGTGATACACGTGCACGACTGCGGACGGAGGCGAAAAATTACATTTGTCATCGGGGCGCCGCTAGCTTATCACTATCACACAGGTCTTCGGGGTCAATGCGTCGCGATAAATAAACATATAGATTATTGTTCATTCCTGACGTAATTCGCATAAATTTCAGTTTGAATTGCGTATCGTTATTTATACGTGTATTACATTAGCACGTTATTACGAAACGCTATTTAATGTGTATTAAAATAACATTTAAAATTAATTACTTATTCGAATCTGGGTCATCGTGCGACTGTTGTAATCGATGTCTTATTATTATGTTATATGTCATTTAAAATTTACAATGCATTTTCGGAGTCCCTATGTTATATGTAAAGGATAACTGGTTTATAAAAAGAGTGACTGGATATCCCACTTCTGAGATTTGTTTGCTATTTGAACCGAATTCCTGGATAGTACAATTACAGTAGCAATGAAGTCATGGATTTAATACTTACAAAAGATAGATTATTATTACTTCTTTGTTTGTTATTCATATCAGCTGTTTGATAGCCATAACAAATACAATGTTTAGTTAAAAATACCATGACGAATTGTGATGTAATCATAACATTAGTATTGTTTATAATGATAAGATTAAATGATCAGTATCTGTTGCACAAAATTTCATTGCATCACCAGTTCATAGACTTATCTTTAATATGTCATCTATATAAAAAAAGGTATAATGAGGTATGCATTTTAAAATATAATTGATTAGAACTGTGATGACAATTGTCTACTATTTTTAAAATAAGTTTTGTCGTTGGTTTTAGAAAATGGGTTACTCTTATCTTGTGTAGTGATACTAATAAGACATGTCAATAATAAAAATATTCATAATGTCAACAAATCCTTACTAATATTTTAAATGCGAAGTTGAGTTTGTTTTTTCACGCCTATACCGCTGAATAGATTATGATGAAATTGGTATAGAAATAGATAGGAACCTAGAGCAACTGGGATTGACTACTTTTTCTCGCAACAAAATGTTATAGAGTGTGTTATAAATAGAGGGATAAAATTTGTATGAAACTCTATGTTGCGTCATCTGACTTGCTTTAAACTTGAAAGAATAATTGCTTATAATTTCAAATTTAGGGTGAGTTTATATTTCCCACTATCAACCAAAATCTTAAAATAAATAATTCAATACCACTTGATAGGAAAATCATTATAATCAGAATTGGTTCACAAAATCAATATTAACGTCAGCCTACCCGCGGGTAAAAGCTAGTATGTATACATATACATAAATAATGTAGTTGTTGTCTTTTTTACTATGGTATAATGATTAGATAATAAACGCACAGCGCAATAGCGTTGTGATTCAAAGCACCACGGGTTCACGAGTAACGATGAAAATAAAACCGTTTTTGTTTTCACAATTCAAAACGTGAATTGTAAACGTATTATTTATAACGTTATTAATTATTTATCGGTGTTCTTTCTTAGTTATACTCATTTTTACTCGAATGTAGCACGCTATATAAATGGAAATAATTCAAATTATAATTTATACATCCATTGGTCTCGATTTCAAATGTTTAGATTTGATATTTTAAGAAATTCGAATGGATGGAGTAATGAATAATTTATTACCATATTTACTCGCACACTGATGATACCTAAAGTAATATTCGTCCAGCTAAGCAGCGTTCTTGTTATGTTGAAAAATGAAAATAAATATACACTCACAACTAAACATTTATTTTATATATGTATTATTATGATATATTTAAACTAAACATATAGTAAAATTTAAGTACAACATGTACAAAATAAATTACATAAATACAAAAAAAAACCGTGTGTGTCGTGAAACACTCCGTTCTATCGAATTTTCTTACGTTATGTAGTATTATTGATAAACGTATTATATAATTGATTAACAAATACAAAAAAAATAATTACTAGCGTCTAAGAGCAATTAAACGAATCGCAGAGATAACTAATGAATTGAAACAATGGGAGGTAATTTTGCAATTAATAATATATAAATATTTTATTGTACATCATTCAATTCATCTAATTCACTATAATACATATAATACTCTTCGAAACAGCTGACGCGTATGACGTACACTATATATCTACGCAGCCGCGGCCTTTGAGAACTTACTGGCTGATTTGAACTAATAAGTACGCACCTATGACTGGGCACAGCCAATAGCGTACACGCTATGGATAATCGTTTTCATTGTAGAAATATAGTGCAATGTAGAACCTACTAAATAAAGAGGCGTGACGGAAAATCTTACATTTTGATCTGTCTAGCCTCTATCCGTACCGTGCGATAAGGTACTTCGTTCAAATGATGTATTAAAGATATTAAAGTACCTACGAACAACATTTTAACTTGTTTATTATACAAATATTGATTAAAATACTATTATGAAACAATGATGACAGTAATAAAAGATTCAGATCATAGGTTCAAATATTCCATTGAGACTGAGTATTCCGTTAAAGAAAACACCATGGTGAAACCATAGCATAGTGGTGCATTTTTGCCTAATATCCATCTCGCCCTTAAAAAGGTTGTGGTCACAACCATCTGAAAATTGGCCAAATGCAAATCGCCGTATTATGTTGCTCATGATCAGTACAGTGCGTTCCTACAAAGGAGGCGTATATAAAATATTTAGGCGTGGGCAAAGTTGTGGGGCTTAGACTAATTGTGAAAGTTTGACGTCAGAAGTCTATTAGGGTTGTGGGCATGTTCATCGTGCCCACAACGTTGGATCCGCGCTTGGGAGATATGCATACAGGTATTCTATTAATAAAATTCTTGATTTCACTGGTTCCCATTTATTACGTTTCCATGGGAGTGTTCAAATTTGAGCTCGGTACCGTTTAACGTTTTAAATGAAAAAAGTTAATCATTACAGCCATAAACCGTTCCAGTGATTTGATAGTGCATATTAAAGTCGGCAATCGTTTTGATCATTTACAAGCAATTAAGCCCGGCTATATCACCGATAACTTGTTTTTTTTTTTCTATGTAAATTGGTATATCTAGTGTTTATACGTAACACGATTTTTACTTGGAATCTAATAATTTAACGAACCTTAAACGGTTCTGGTAATCATTAAAATTTTCTTAGAAGCGCGGACAGAGTTGTCGATACGAAATATCTACTTCTGCTGCAATGTATGTTAATTACAATGTGAAGGGTGTGGTATTCTAACACCGTTCTTAGAAATGGCAATCTGATGTGAAACCTTAAGGCCACTGGTATATCTATCTCCTATTTTATGGTGTTTAAAAAAAATGTATTAATATCGGTTACCAAGCACTTATAGGTAGGTAGTCATTGCAGTAGTAGTTACGAGTTAGTCTCTTAAGATATAGAATAACTCCACTTTTTACTACATCGTCATGCCACTTAAAGGTGAGATTGTTGTCAAACGGTAAACTTGCAAAGTACTAGCTGTGCCTGCGACTTCGTTCGCGTGGAACGAAATCTTATTCAATAATTTTACCTGTATTTGTAACTCTTTTCAATATAGTTTTGCTCTTATTGGTGTTAGCGTGATGTTAAATAACCGAAAGCATTCCTTCATTCATTCATTCCTCTATAATTACTCTATCAACTACAAAAACATTTATGAAAGCAGGCTGGTAATTCTTAAGATTAGAGTATTTAAACAAACTTTTGCGCGATATAATATTAATATTATCTATTCTGAATCATAGATAAGAGAAAAGAAAAAATCGTGTATATATTTCATTAGCAATTGATATTTTACGTATGTATGTATTTTAAATGTAAGTTTGAGTGTTTAAAAAAACAAACCAAGTAAGTTTCGAAAGTAAAATATTAGCTAATTATAAAGTTTCATTCCAATACATTTAAGTTATTTCCGGGTAAACAATTATGACCATTCGTATAACTCAATAGTATCAGCTATTAAATTTTATTTTAGATACTAAGATTTTATAAATAAATTACGAAAATATTTAAATACATCGCTTATTTATAATAATATCATGATGATATCATAAAAGACTGGTTTTTTGGTGTTGTTTTCGGTGGGCTTGTAACTAAAGGTGCTGCCTAACAAGTCGACGGTGTGTAACTGGATTATTTATTAAATATTTGCTCTACGATTTTAAGAGATTATCGTATATGATATGACTTTATTTTGATTTCGTTCGGTTCACCCGTTTTGTTGATTTTTCAATACTGTATTTTTCTTCTTTTATACTTAATGTTTAGCGTTATGGCCATAATCTCACCTGATATAAGTGACCATACGGACCAAATGGAAGAATTGGCTCTAAAGTGCAACTGCCGGAACTCACCTTTTGGTATTTCGCAACAGATGGCGACGTGGTTGCTGGCCAGGCGGGCATTAGAAAAAGCTCTACCACCATGCCTATGGTTTCCTCACGATGTTTTCCTTCACTGAAAGCCCAAGTTCATTGTAGGTGGATTCAAACTCATGTCCTTTGAAGCGGAGTCCTTACACACTACAACTGAGCTATCATCGCTGTATTATTGTCGTAATACTTTAGGAAGAATAGCACATAAATTTATTTATTTCTTACACGCGGAATAAAGGTGAATATGTCTATTTTTTTACACCATGTAATTTTTTTTACCTTATAGGTTTAGCGTTTGTTTGTTAAGGTTTGCTCATAATCTCACCTGATATTAAGAGACTATTAACTTATTACCGTAGGGATTTCAAGTAAAACATACTATTTATCAAACCTCAAAGACACTGCTAATTTTTGCATTATTGTAAATACCCGGTTCTTTATCTCTAAATTCTTCATTAAAAGATTCTTAACGGTTGTCATAATAACTCTTGTGGAAATAAAATTTAAGAGGAAAAGATTATACGTTCATTACATTTTGTATTAAAGTCAATATCAAATATTTATACGAAGAACAATTTTGTTTTTTATATTACATTACACAAACTCTAGTATAAGCTACGAACAAAATTCATCAAAGTTGATACGTGAATTACAAATGTCGCTGTATGTGCACTGCAAACGAAGGTTTGTTTACTAACAAACCCAGCAAACATTTTTAAGTTAACTATATTGAATTTTGTATTACGAAACTATTCTGTTTTACTTCTATACGATACTTATTACCTAAAAATAATATAAATTATTAAAATCGCAAGTATACTGAATTTCTTATAGAGTGTAATTTATTAAATCCTTCGAAAATACACTACAATGATTAATACAACAGTTGAACTAAGAAAAAATAATAGGAAAATAACTGTAATGCCTCTTTGCAAATAGCATTGCGAATAGACAATCGAGCATTGTCCACCGTTTACCGGGAACAAAGGTGAAGTAAATGGCTTACCGGGAAGCGGTGCACCGCGCGCCGCCGCCTTTGTTTACCCATAAAGGTAGACAATGATATATTTTTTTTATTATTTTTAATACTAATCAACACTCAGTGCTTATTGTCGCCGGTAAATGGTCCGTGACATTGATAACGTTCGCAGAAACGGCCCGATTGTTGCCCGTGTGCGGTGATTGCGAATATCTATATCTCTAAATATATGTATTATATCTACATAATTATGTGTCTTCCACATACTCATCATCAGATCTTCAAAATTATATGTGCAATGGACTTGAAAGTTTAATTATGAATAGATTTTACGTCGACGAGTGATTTACGGGTAAAACATAATGTTATATGTTTTTTCGTCATCAAAAAATTTAAATAGACGATGCACCTAGGTTTCTTAACGAAGTTGCTTAATCTTTTAATGATGTAGAATAAAAAGCAGTTGGATTTATCGTAATACACTTACAGGGATTATGAACTGTTTAGGAATTAATACGAAACCTATTAGTTAATTTACATATTTATTTTACATCATAAATGATTAATCAAAACACACTCCAAACAATTACATACGGAAATACACGTAATTGCCTAAGAGCTAGTGAAATTTTGAATGTATGCAATGTTGCTAAATTAAGCAATCTAGAATTGCATCTAACGACCTCCTTTTAAACTCTCCAAAGAAACACTAACCAGGAACAATCTCGAAGGTCAGCATCTTAATCTATAATTACAACTATTTAACTAGGGCTGTCAAGGAACTTTAAACATTTATTCTAATTACAAAAGTTCGTGCATTGATAAAACAACTCAGTTCCACCCATCAAGTCTTAACGACGCGACGGCCTGAATGTCTTCGTGGGAGGCTTCGACTGTTTTTTGCCGACACTCTAAATCGATTCGTTACAGCATTCATCGTGTAAACTTTAAAGGAGTCGAAGTCAAATTGTGTCACGGTTGAATTTTCCACCGACCTTATTATATAATACATCAACAGCCTGGCAACTGTATATTTATTTTGTTGAACACATTCGCTCAGGGTAAACGGATTTCTTTTTGTTGCAAAAAGTGTTCGTACTACTTTTTTTTATTGTGAAACGGCTGCCTAATTATGTATTTCATAATAGAAAATCCACAACAGATATCGTCAATGCTTGGAAATAGCAAATTTGTATTATCTAACGCACGCAATGTATAAGATATAATTTGAAATTGTCATTTGGAATACAATATTCAGCGAGTAAAGTTTATTTGTATGAACGCGATAATCTTAGGAACTGCCAGTCATGCATTAAAAATGCTTTTTGTATTTGACAGGGTAGAAGGTTTTAGGCTATATAACTTCGAGCTACCACCAATAGATGCAAATCTGTATTAAAAAATGTTACAAAATCAGGCATAAATGATTATTATTAGTTCCATGCGAGCGAAGCCGCGAGCAATGCTAGTTTTTAAATAAGACTTATATTTCTAAGGTAAACAGTAGTACAAAAATAATGCTTGCTTCTATGATAGTTTGAACGCGCATCACGTAAAAGCAATCAACTGGTTGTGATCGGATTTTCATTATTTCATAGTTGGAGATCTCAGAAATAACGCTTTATGTTTTTTTACTAAGTACGTACGTTACGCCTTAATTTAGAATGTATAGACGGTGAGTAAAAGCGATAAATTTCCTATTAAAGAGGTAAATATTTTACAAATGATGTGTAAATTAAGTCTAAGCTTCGAATATATAATGACTATTTTCTATTAAGCTCGCTGTATTTAAAATCTTGTCAACGAAGGAGTTTATTTTACGAGATTAAAATAAATGAAAGTATATTTTTATATATGTTGAGAATTATGTGTTAATTAAACAAGTCTTAGGTTCTAAGACACTATAATTTAGTCAAATAATCCATTTAGTAGCTAATTCGACGCTGTGCATGTGAATTACGTGCACAATTTATTTTTATATAAAAAAATCTATTAAGTTTGTTTTAATGTATTGTTTAAAAAAGATACTGTTTTGAATAAAACTGAAACTACAATACCAATATTTTGATGTTTGTAAATATACGTTTCACTTTATAAGTTGATTTTAATACGTACTTTTTGTAAAATTTCGAGGCATAGCTCGACTGCCTAATAATTTATATAAATAATATGTTGACAGAAAAATATATATACTAAATTAATAAAAATATCGTACACTTCAATAGGTTCTGATTTGTGACTGCGTTCTATATATAACATTTATTTAATATTAAAAACTAGTAATAGATATTTTTTGCAATCCAGCGTAAAATATACTAAACACACCCCTACATTCATTGAATAGAAATCCATATATCAGAATTTACGTACGAACATGCATTAGCAGCGTCCGTGCAACACCTACTGTAACTATTTTTCGACATATTTGTAAACATTACTCGCTTGCGTCAATTGATGAAGGATGGATACATTTTAGCAGATTTTTAAGAAAAAGAAACTCAACAAATAATATTATTTTATTTACAATAATATTCAATGTTTCTACCATGTCCGTCGATACGATTTTTGTATCGATTACTCAGAATAAGCATTACATACATAGATAAATGTTTTTTTTTTTAATCGGTTAAGGTAAGAAGTGTGTAAGAACTTAAAATGAATAGCAAAAAAAACTTGTCGCTGTAAAAATATACCACTACGTACTTAAGGTTTAAATTATGTACTTACGGCATGCTTCAAAAGATTCAGTATGATACGATAAAAATAAAAAGGATGATGATTCAGACTACCTAGTACTAATTTAATGTGTTTATGTGTGTGTGTTTTAATGTGTTAAACCTGAGAAATCAATAAACAATTAAAGATTTTTTATTACGTCTCACGAAGAACGCAGTCAGAAGATGTACGGTACTTATAAAGATTACTGGTTATGAAAAAGAGAATACGTTTTACTTGATAGAGTAACTACTAGGAAAATGCGAGATATCTTGAAACGTCGGGCGCGGGCGGACGGAACAAGGTGGGGATGGTTTGCGCGGCCGCAGGTATGCGTGTTCTGGGAACGCGCCGCGACCGTTTTTGCTTCTTTTTCGATTCGAGTTTACCGAGAATCGAATGGCCCGGTGGCGGCCCTACTCGGAACACGTAATTAATCCTTGGAAGCCTCCGACCCGAGGGTTGTTATGAGAAATCGCCAGCATTATGACTTAATTTTTTTATGTATTCTTTGCATTGTCTCATTTTGAAAATCGTACGCGGGTTATTGTTCGCAGAAGGACCGACAATGCCTCGGTTAATATTATACGGCCGCTATTAAAATTTTATGCAGCGTTCGCCTCTGACCTAGAACTCTAGGAAGTGCTTTGTATTGATGTACTTCTTGGAAACGTTCTGCGTTTTTATCATCTTCATTAACTACGCCATATTTAATGAATATGACTCGTAAAACTGATCTTACAATTAGATATTCATACTAATATAAATTTAATACATTGTATGATCATTTGTACGGACAAAGTAATATATTTCTGTATTTGGGACCTTTTGCGTATTGCGTAATTAGGCTTGGGAAACTCGGCTATTTTTTCTTTATTACTTTGACCGACGAAGAAAACGAGGGGAATATAATAATTCTTAGAAAGTAAAAGAAAATGATAGGAGTTTTCAAAGTAATTATTTCTTATAATTTCGGAAACGGCCAGCAGGTTCATATTTTTTTCATATTAGTAATATAGGAAAACGACTGTTTATAATCGCCGTAAGTTTACTTTCGTAATCTTTAAAAGCCCTGTAATGAATTACATTAATTTATTATGGTTGTTGCGAGAAAAAAAATGAAACAATCTTATCGGAATCTCGTCACTTAAAATTCAGTTATCAATTAGTCTGGAGCAATCCGCTGTGGCAGAGCTGTGCGGCGCGTACCTCTTGCCATGTTGGCTTAGGATTTAAAGCAAAACGACTCGATGCAAAAAGGTGCATTCGCACAACTTTTCCCAGAACGCATGGCTAGTTTAAATTTCAATGGAGGAATACTGCGAACGGTCGACCGTTTCGTCCAACTAACTGATTGAAATACTGCTTTGATCCGACCCGGGTCCAGGAAAATCCGCCTCTAAGTCGCCCGCATTTGGGTTTACTGTCGGATCTACATAAGGCGGTTCGGTTAAATTGCTGCTTCTCCTTTGCGGCTCGGTCGTATTATCAGTCGTATAGTTTTAAAACTAACTCGCAAAAAACGTTTTCTTATGTTATATACCGCAAATTGGACATTATATGCATATGGATTATTCTTCGTATGTAAGAATAACCTACCCTATCTTATATTTATTTATTTATTAGTAGGAAGACTAACAGCTATATCTTACATTATTTAACTGTTACATTAGAAATAAAAACCATTTACTACTACTCGCCAATAAGTAGTAATCAAATCAAATCGTTTGTTATTACATGTAAACCTAAAATTAAAAACAAAGTGTATTATTACTAAAACAACCTTCATTATTAAAGAAGAAACCGCTTAAGAATGTTGTCGCCTTTATGATAGTATTGAAAAAATCTAAATAGTCGTACAAGCAGAACTAAAGTGTATTTACTAGATTTAGTATTCTTTTTTTATGTAATGACGAGCAAACGAGTAAGCGTGTCATCTGATAATAAGTAATCACCGCCACCCATGGACACCCTCAACACCAGGGAAATCGCAGGTGCGTTGCCGGCCTTTATTGGAGGGACTGGCTCTTGAGTGGAACTGTTAGAATACACCTAATGGTATTTGGCGGCAGTTTTTCAACTTGAGGGTGGTACCTAGCCAGGCGCCCTTAGAAATAGCCCTACCACCATTGCGGCATATTCTCAAGACTGTAACTGTAACTGTGCCGGTCAAACTTGACAAAACATGACCTCTTCAAAATGCTCGTATTACTTTCGCACCATCTATAAATTTAATAAAATCTTTTGACGTAATTTTCATCAGCTTAGAGTCTTATGATTGACTTGAATATTTCCACATCTGTTAATAACCAATTACAATATAAAACTATCATAATTGGGTCCTAATATACTCATCAGGAAAACGATAATCGGTAAGCTTAATTTTCCAAATAAATCACTTTTCTGCATACAAAATAAAAATTTGCGAATAAATAGTTCCAGTGTAGTTATTTATAGAGATTAAAATTAGCCTATCTAGAAAGTAAATTTAAAGCGATGATAGCTCAGTTGAATCTGGTACGGACACCGCGTTAATGGACGTGAGTTCGAATCCAACTGCAATGAGCTTGAGCTTTCGGAGAAGGAAAATATCGTGATGAAACCTTAGCGTGGTGGTAGGGCTTTTTCTAATGTTCGTCTAGCTAGCTACCACTGTCAAGTTGAAAATCTGTCGCCAAACACTATAGGCATGTTTATTATTATGTATTCAGGCAGTTGCACTTGAGAGTCAGTCCCTCCACTAAACTTAGCGTGTCCACCATCTTGGGCCACATCGTCACTAAACATCCAGCAAGACTGGCCATAATGCTAATCCTAAAAACCATTTAAAAAATCTCACGCTTTTTTACAATAAGGTTTATATCTCTACTAACTTTTATCCGTGGCTCCTCTGGTTTTCAAAAACAAGTCTACAACCGTTTTCAGGATACCATCTATCTTTACCAAAATTCACCATAATTTATTCGGTTGGTTAGACGTGAACGCATATTAAACAAACAAACGAACAAAATCACTTTCGCATTCATAATGTTATTAGTTTTATATTATATATAGCGAGGATAGCTTAAAATGATTTTCTATTTCAGTTCATTTTTAAACTTTTTTTAAACTATAACTTATATTATAAAACGGTAGTTAGTTCTCCCACGACATACCAAAATGTTTACACTTAAGAAATGTTCGATGTTTTCATTAAGATTATAAGCAATAATTATTTTCCATTTCTCGTTTATCTGTAAACGGTTGTTAATAAGTTCTTTATGTACATAAATAAGGTGAAGGCGAACGATTAGGTCACCTCATGAGGTTGTTACCATACGTTCCTCTCAGTAGGCGTGCTCTGACGATGCGTGACGTCATCGCACACTAATATAGTGCTACAGAGAGACGAATTTAAAATTATTATTAATTTTATAAGGCCGCGATGACGCGCCTAGACGGACGATGACTGCTAATTGCGTTAGTACAAAAACGGAATAGTACTATTAATGTCACGGGGCTTGCCTTATGCGGCGGACGGAACATTAGTAGAATCTAAAAAGAAACGAAACATCAAAGGATGAGAGTTTGTAACGCCAACCTGTTGAACGAGTTTAACGCGTAGGAAACCCCTTTCACTCGGAACTAGTCTGGTCAACGGATAAATATAGCCACACTTATTTAAATATTACACAACCGCTAATTGGGTGGCCATAAAATTGGTGTTGCCATATCGGTCCACGTTCAGCGGAACGCGGTCTATTTTGAAAATCGAATAGGTCGCAACAACGCAGTCGTACGTTCCGGGAACCTCGGCGAACGCCCCGGCCGGCCGCCGTCGACCAGTTAACGGATTTCTCGGAAAACACGAAGGTTGCCCGACTCTTGTGTTGAAACTATTGTTGCCAGATCAAACGGTTTTCCACTAATTTCAGATATTTACAGGGACAAAATGGTTTATTTACTAAGTTAACAAATTCATACGAGATACTCATGGGGTTCATTGTATCAGTATAATTAAAGGTTCCCCATTTGGGTGCAAATACGTAAGAATAATTAGCATTTAGAAAATTCGATTTTAGGAGTACTCTCTCATTGTCAATGGCGGATTTACCGGTAGGCTGAGTAGGCTAGAGCCTAGGACGTCAGATTTTAGAGGCTTCAAATTTGGGGTATTTTGTTTTGTCTTTTATAAAATAAATTCATTCATACTTCTACATATTCCTAAATGTTTCAAGAAAATATGTATCATCATTTCAGATCTAAGTCTTATATCGTTTTGTTTTTCTACAATTTACGTAGTTCTATATGAAAAAAATAGAATTTTACAAGTAGGTAGGGACGCCGAAATTTGAATAGCCTACGGACGATAAAAGTGTAAATAAGCCACTGGTGATAGTTATCGGGAAAAAGTTAAAGTAAATATGAACAAAGGACTGCCTAGAAGCAAATATACAAACATATTGAATTTCTAATCATGTAGTTTTATGGGAATTTATAGTTTCGAGCTTAGAGAGAAAAAAGGCCTATATCTGGCAACAATGTTTGAAACTGATGTTGCCAAAGACTTTACAACGTCAGCACTGTATTATTGCTTTTAACGCACTATCAATTGTGAAGATTAAGGCCAATATAAACATTCCGCAGCTTGCAATCGCTATGCATTCATCAACAACAGTGTGTACGCGGACGGTTTGTTTATCGTCGATCTCAGTGGCTTTCTACTCGGCATCATTAAGAAATTCCACCAGCCCGTGAGCGTCGATGGCGATCGTTGGCGCCAGTACGTTCCTTGTCTCGCCCACGCTCCTGTGTCAAAGGCCAGTAAGGCCACTAGGCTCTCGAGAAAGCGGCGTTATCGTGTTGTCCGTTTAAGGCATTATATCTGTTGTTTTTATCTACGCCGTGCTAAATAACCTTCTCCGGTTATTATCTCTATATTTATAGTTTTATTTGATATGTAACTTTTTTTATGCGAAGCAAAGGTCAAGTGATAATTCGTAGCCAATTATAAATTTTATCTCGATAGTAGTATTTTCTAGAAAACTATGAAATATATAGTTGCTTTAAATAACTAACGTCTAAGTGTATGTAATATAAAACTCGCAAACGGTAACAAGCTTAATAAATGTGTCTAACGTCTAGTTAAAGTAATGAATCCGTGGTTCCGTAAATTTATAATTTTTCGTGACAAATTGCTACTGGCAATAAACATATTACTTGGATATATATTTAAGCTTTAGAATATTTGGAGTAAGTATTTATAGACATGGTAAGTAATGTTACCAGGCGTTCGGTTTAATACGGGTATGCTAGATTTTTTTGTGTCGATCTCCCGCTAAATATTTACATAACAAGCCTATCCGTGGAAACGAGCGGGCTAGCGAGCGTGTGATCCGCAACATTTATAGCGCCTTAGATACGCACCTTTACTTATGAATACAGATACTTGTGTCTACTATGAATAAAAAGTGAATATAAGTGAAACTGGAATGAAATGTAGATAAACATTTATGGCGCGGTGAGGCGACTTTTTACTACAATATGGCGCGGCGCGGCGCGGCGGTGCGACACGACCGACGCGGCATCTTCAGCACAAACAAAACTTTTAGGCAAGTCACGAAATAAGCGGCAATTGAGATGTAAATCGATTTATGTCGACTAACCGTATAATACGACTATCGAATGGACGACGCGGGTTTCCAATTATTTAACTACGCTTTTACCTTCCTGCTTTAATAGGGAGATTTAGAGGTCCAACTTGCGTCTGTTTTTTGTTTGTTGGTTTTTATCAAGTAGATTTTTACCGACAATACCATAAAAACTATACAAAATAACATCTTTATTTGGGTGGACACAAGAACTTTGTAGTTTGAGAAGGTTTGAGAGGGAGAAGATAATTTCTGAAATAATTAATTACGATTAATAAAACTGAGGATGCTCGTGTTCATGTATGTGTTATTACTGAAAATCCTAAAACATATAATGTACATAAACTCTATTATATATTAATATTATAAAGCGGAAACGTTCGTTTGTTAGAACGCGCTAATCTTTTGAACCACTAGTCGGATTTCAAAAAATATTTTTGTATTTGAATAAATAATTTTCAACGCGAACAAAGTCACGGACACAGCTAGTATAGCTATAGCTATAGCTATAGAAGCTATAGCTATTCTCTCCAGTTTAACCAAACTTTGCTCTTTATTTATTCAAATCATCTAAAATACGTAAAAGGGCCACCAAAGTATCGGAATCTTTGAACAATGAACGGTAGAAAATGGCTAACAAAACAAATTTATTTACAAGTATCAAAACAAATGAGTTAAGAAACTATAAATATAAATAACAGATTAAGTCACATACCGTTATTGCGATTAATAAATGATACTATATATTATGAGTTTGCTAGTGGTTATTTTACAGACACCAATTGGTTGTAAATAATACCTGTGGATTACTCACAGGACTCCGGACGATAACAAGAATTCTCGGGCACTATTGTTGGTATATAACGAAATAACTGTAACACGAACGACTGAATTTTGTATTGTTTTTCATTAAAAAAAAGGACCTTTGTGATAATACCTATCTATTTGTATGTTACCGGTAAAGCTCGGAATTCGTTAATATGCACGTTATCTAGATAAACTCCAGAGTGTTTTGTTTAGATAACACGCGGAATTAACGCGGAAACAACCTAAGTAATGTTTAGACTACCTGCAGCTATCCGGCCGCGACTGGCTAACTTAATCTAACATAAACTTAGGGTTGTATACAATTTGAGTCATAATACTCTTGAGCTATTTAATCGATTACTCCAGGTAATCCTCATAATTGATAGACAATATTTATACCTGCTTTCTAAACTTTGGTAATAATATGTATGTTATTAAGGATCTATATATAAATAGGTCATGATAACACAGCTCGATACCTTTTCTCGTGTATTCGTCAATTTTTTTTTGTTCCTATTGGTGAGCTATAGTCCTCGCATTTATAATATAATACAAATAAGGATAATTATGTTTTACACGTAGTTATAAATGATTTGCTTATTAGATTTATTACTGGCTTAAGATTAAGTGAAATTAAGTTGAATAAACTTTATAAATATCTATATCCATCATTAACCTCTGTTTATAACTGTTTAGTAGCGGTATACGTTTTTACTTTATTAGTTTCTAACGAAACTCATACCGGTCTGATCATATTTCTTTAGAACGTGTTCCGAGAAGTTCATTTCAGTTTTATATTACAAGGTCACCGGCCCTATAAATAAATACATGAAGAATATCGCCAAGCACATATCCGATGATTCAGTTATACCTGAGCACTAATTGCACGGGGCCGGGCTATTTCTAGAAATAGTAATGTAATTTTAACTTTCTGCGACACACAGGTTTCGTGTTTTTCAACAACTAAATTTATCACTATTACTAATCCGTGATACAGTCTTTATATATATAATAGATTCGTTCCCGAGTTCGTTCGTAACTAAAACTTATTGCAATCTATTGATATAAATGTCTTTTTTATAAGAATCTGGTATGAATATGTCTTAAAAATAATTTGCATTAAGTTCGGATTTCGCTTAAGAATAGCTTGATAGTTTTCATCCTTAGTAGAAGTCAATCGATTAAGTTTTAAGAAATGTTGTTTATAATTTTAGAAATTGTAAAAAAAGGTATAATAGAATTATTTCTAACAGATTTTCATGATACTTCGTACTTAAAGAATTTATATAAATCACTTATATTTATATAAAATATAAATTACATACATAAATTATATGAATGTGGATAATTATATGAGTTGACAATAACACAATACATAATCACAAAATATATGTAAAAATATAATTATAAGAAATAAATAACCACTGCTTTCAAAATGAATGCAAATCTGTTAAGCATCAATAGTTTTCGATGTAAACAGTTATTTATCTCGTTAACGACAACTTTTTTTTTATTGTGGTCAGGTATCATTGAAAGGCAATAAATATTATGCTAGACAATATATTGCATATTATATTTACCTCTTTATCTACCTATATTGTCTGTATAATTAACTTAATATGTATTATATTTACAAGTAATCTTTCAGTATAAAATAATTGCGTGTCATATTTCAACATGCACGTGACAGATCATCTTGCTTCAAAGTTATAAATATGACAAGTGTCGAATGCGAGCGACCTTTACGAAATGAAATCCATACAGTCAGTGATCTCTGTAAATCGATATTTTAGTCCGAAAACGATCATTCCAATAGCATCCATTCGCGGATTATATATCAGTGAATTGTGGTGCGTATCAATTCTCAAATTGTAAATATATTGCCAAATGCTTGTGAAGGCTATACATTTGTATCGGCAGTTGCTTTGAAAAAACATTTACTACTGGTCTCATTACGTACTAGCTGTGTACGCGACTTTGCCTGCAACTAAATATTATTAAATTATTTTTGCCTGTTTTTGTAACTTTTTTCTATACAGCTTTGCTTCTAATGATGCTAACGTAATGTTAAATATCCCAAAACCTTTCTCAATTATTGATCTATTACATACAAAAAGGATTTTTGAAATACGGCTGGTTGTTCCTAAGATTATCACGTTCAAACAAAAAATAATATTAATATAGATTTAAAGCAAATCCGTAGCAAAAATTGCTAAATACTGGCTTTAAAATAGTTAATTCGTATTATTTATGAGCTTTATTGTACTTAATTGTTAATTACTATGTTGGGCTATGTTAATATCAAATGATATTATGGTCAAACCATGAAATTATAAAAGCAGATGCAATAGGACCTGGTAGGCAGACGTCTTGTCCCATATCGTTAGCAAAAACAACAAAATATATACACATGTTTAAAGCTTGAAAATTAAATATTGTACCATTTAATGTAACAAATAAAAAATACAACAACATAATTTGTGAAAAAAAAATACTAGATGCTAACGACCTGTTAAATTGTATATTTAGTTAAAAAATATTAAAATAATAATTATTTAGGGGGAGAAAAGGCCGACGACACATAAGCGAAAGTTATTAAATAAAGTTTAAAAAAACTTAGTGCATACAACTACGTAATTTCAAAAGTAAGTAATAAAATATATTATAAATGTATCATGCAACAGTAAATGCTCCTATTTATGCATAACATAAAGTTCATTCGCAATTCAAGGCTATTTAGAGACTGAATTCCCAGAAAATTACTTTTAATAAACATGCATTGGTACAATCATTATCTCATGGAGCAATTTATAAAAGATACATTGTTTAGAATTAGGTTAGATTGTTTACAAGTAACTTTATTAAATGTTCTATTTATATTTAAGTTTGTATATTATATTTTTTTTTCTAACTGACATTCGCTGTTAGCCCCAAGGGCTTTGACAGCTTCACCGAACTTTTTGGGGCGAGTGCTGAAGGCACTCAGCCCTGTATATTATGTATCACTTCGCAAATGTATATTATGAACAAAAGGTAATACAAAGAAGTCCTATAAACTGGTTATTTGGCAACCCTGTTTAATGCTTACAATTAAAATACCTTGTTAGTGTATATCGAGGATCATGAAATACACGGGAATTTGAATTACTTCATTATGTTGTTTCTCGCTGATTTTTGTTGCATTTTAAAACTTAAACGTACGTTAGGATTTAAAATTATTAAAAAATAAATGAGAATTATTTATCCTACAAAATTATAAAAAGTAATAAATGTTTTTATCTCAAAAATACGACTCTGGGAAAAGGAATTTTGTTTATGTGTATGTGCCTATCTACTATACTGGTACAGTGTATCATTATTTATATTTATTTATTTATTTATTTCAATTTATTTAAACGATCCTTTATCAACATAACTTACACACTATGGACCAAGCATTTCATCCCGAGAGAATTTACAAACATACAGAGAATATGTTCCGAGTCAGACCAAATAATTATGGCTCAGAAAAATATTTTACCCTGTACAGGACCGGAATTCACAACATTCAAGGAAACTTCGTTGAGACCAACTCAACGTTTATGACGTTATTACTCAAGCTTTGCAAAATTACTACACAGAAGTTAATTGACAGTAGAATGTAAAAGAAAAATAATGGAGGCAGTTTTTGTTGCCATTTCGCCTTGAAGAAATGTATTTTCACGTCACATTTAAAGATCAGATATCGTAGATCTGAAGGCGATTGTATATCTTACAAATCTGTTAACATAACTATTTGCAAATATATTTGTTATTGCCAAAATTGTTATTCCTATGAGTTATGGTTTCGTATCTTAGCGTGCATGCTTCTCTATCGGTAGATAACAGGTTTTGGTAAACCAAATCTATAAGCTACTAGGTATACGTAATTAGATATTAATATACTTCATACAAAGGAATTATTATTCATTATTTTAATAGAGGATAGTAATATTTTATTCTCCAAAATACGATCTGTACTTAGAGATTGAGATTAAAAAGTAATGAAAAAGGATAATTTAGTGTAAAAAGTATCCGAGTAAATAAAACATCCACTCTCACTAATGATATCGCGAAAGGTGAAAGGTTTTATAAGTTTTGATACAATTCAAATTAATTCAAGTTTCCTTTTTTCCAATTCTAACTTTCTTTATCGAATCGATGATAGCTCAGTTGGTAGTGTGTTCGGATACTTAGGACCCTACGTCAATGGACGTGGGTTCAGATCCACTTGCAATGAGCTTGAGCATAGTGGTAGGGCTTTTTGTATAGACAGACTAACTAGCTACCCTCTCAAGTTGAAAGTCTGTCGCAAAATATCTATAAGTTGGGATACATTGTCACTTTACATAATGCGAGATTGTAGTCATAACGCTAAACCTATAAATTATATAAAAACATAACAAGTACAAAATTGTCGATATAAGTAGATATATGAAGTCATTAAAATTCGTGATAGACTCTCTGAATTATGTTTAAACCAATAATACGTCATGCAAAAGTTTAGGCATTCTAAATGTCAACTTTTTTTATAGTGTATGTTGTACGAATTCGCGACAGCTTGCCGCCAGACCGCGAACATGGTAACAAGAAATACACGGAACAGAATTACTAACGCATAGATGAACCGTCGAGAATTATGATGAATGATGAAATCATGCGGTCAGTAATCCTCGTGATTTCACAGTCGTTACGTTATTGTCCACCGACGTGACGTGGCTCTCACGAACAGACCTACGCAGAGACCTCGGTTCCCGCCATACCCAAATCGAAACTAGAAGCTCAATTATTTTGTAATCTATATCATAATATTATAAATCGCAAAAGTTTGTTTGAACGTGTTAATCTCAGGAAGTACTAGTCAGATTTTAAGAAATATTTTTATATTTTATAGAGAATTCATTGGGAACGGCTCTAGGCTATTTAAAATTACACTTCCACCAATAAGACCAAAGTAGTGTTCAAAAAGGTACACAAAAGGGCAAAAATGATTAAATAACGGACAAAGTCGCGGGCAAACTAGTTAATATTATGTTAGTGGCATAGTAAAATGATATTTATAAGCGCTGTTCAATCGTGATTAAGAGAGAGTCAAGTGACGCTTACCATCAGGTTCAGTAGGGTTAATTTGCCGATCTTTAAAAAATCTTTAACCCGAAGGAAATGTATCATTAATACATTATATTAAATTGTACATAGAATTGATTAAGTAGCAAAATTATTACTTTCTGCTTAGAATAAAAAAATAAATATACTAATTGTTTTTTTTTAAAGACGCGATAAAAAAACGGTGTATGCTATATAAACACATGATAGATGTGAAACTTCACAATCTATCTTGCTCCCTTTGTCGCCAAGAGCCGACTTTACCTGAACGAGCGTCACATAGAAAGGTTGTGGATCAGAATTACAAAGCCTGCCTATAAGAAGCTTCTCTTCAATAAAATACCAAATATATATTATAGACACATATATTGCAAAGACAAACTATATTGAATAGACACACTACTCCTTAGATTTTTTTACATTAGATTTAAAAGATGTGCTTTCTACTGTTATTTAGATCATCGTAAAGTAATTTAATAAAGAAATAAATTAAAGTTTACATAGGTAGATACGTTCATTACAATATCTGTTAAATCAACGCCCACATATAATCCACATTCGACTGTCTTGTTAAAACAGTCTCATAAAAACATTTAGTTTCTCAGAAATACGACTATATAAATTAATTAGTATCTTAATATTTGCTATAATTTATATTATTATTTAAATTGCAATTTACGAGGTCGAAGTGTCTGCTTCCTTCTTTGAGCTGTTATCTTCGTTTGCGTTCTCTTTTATCATTAGCCTGATACTAGGGCTGCCATCTTTTATTTGAGTGTATAAATTACATTTATTTTTGAGGGGAAAAGTACATCACATTACAGTAAGCCATGTGATAAAATAGAGTTTTGTTATACGGCGGTTTAGCGTTATGGCCACAATCTCACTAGATGTTATTAAGTGACAATGTGGCCCAAGCTGGTGAACAAGCTATGTCTAGTTAGCTGGCTCTAAAGTGCAATTGTCGGAATACACCTATAGCTATTTGGCGGTATATTTTCTACTTGAGTGTGGTAGATAGCCAAATCCATTTTAACTCTATTAATGGCTTTCAAATATAAAACACTAACCGTCCAGAGATCAACCAATGCAATATGAAGTATTTTTGCATAGTTCATTTGTCGTATAGTCTTATATCCTTACGTATATTACGAGAAATAGTGTACAACTAAATGTGTATTACTTATATAGGTAGCAGCCCTACCAGCAGTATTTACTAATGGTTCAGTTTTACATTATAAATACAAAATACATTCCAAATCGAGGCCAGATCGCTTTAAATAATATCGCTTTAAATAAATCAGCTTTATCCAAAATATTAAAAATATATATATATTCCATGACATGGCTGCACTGTTCTCATATGCATTATGAGTTTAAGACTGCACGGTTGAACTAACAATTAAAGCGGTTGCCTCGCTGCAACCGCCGCGCGTAAGTGCCGTGGATTCGAGTCCCGTACACGACAGTTATTTGGGGGATTTACAAATAATTGTTCTATATTTGTTACTTTGCTAGTTAAATGTCTTACAAAATGAGATTATAGATATCACGATCACTCGCTGACAGGCGTGGTGCCACACCGCATTCATCGCAGGCGGCGGTCACCTCCCTACGTGCGTTCGAGTGCAGGAAACATTTGTATCAAATTCCCTGCGTGATCGGATGCCTTCCTCCTGACACGACTTTACTATTGCAGCTGCTTTACGTATGTCACATAAGACCAGGCTTCTTTTCCATCGTCATTCTTTCAACTCAAATGATGTGAAAATTCTTTCAGGCCCCGGCCCACGTTTCCTGTACGTTAAGACCTGTCTTATATTGTACTAGCTGTGCCCGCGACTTCGTTTGCCTGGTAATAAAAGTATTTTTTATCCATCGGCAACAATTTAATCTCTATAAAAGAGACCCCTTATGCTTTTCAGTACTGATAAGTGAATGCAAAATTTCATGGTGATCAGTAACATTTATTTATAATATCACTTAGACTACGAAAATATGGGAATAAATTTACATAGGCGGCCAATTACATTACAAATTGCTGCGCATGTTGGGATTTATCCCGAGGCTTTCGGCTCAATAGTATGAATTACGAGGCCAGCGACGTAGGAGGGTAAAAAAGCAACGAAAAACGATACCTGTAAAGAAAACATAAAATAAAGAATAAAGGTCGAGCGCTTCAGAAATTCCCGAGAATTTGCAAACACATATATTTTACCTTTTCCACTTTACCTGCCCACTTTCGGGTACATTAAACTTTATGATCTAACTATGTATCGCATAGTATGTTGGAATAGATCCACATTGCAATCCAAAAACAACGGTGACCACCGAAAGAGAGTCGATCCATCGACTGTTAGTATCGTCACTCTTACCTACAACCCGCGAAAAACGCGATAATCTAAGATTTTTTTTCGAACTGACTATTTTTCGCCCCTTCCCAAGTAACATTAAGAGGTTTACCAGGCTTTCAGACTACCAGACATTAACGAGTGCACGAGGTACTTAACCGTAAGGAAACTAGTTCAAATCAAACCTCGGCTTAGGCTAATACCGAATAGGAGAATTATTGTGATGGACTTATCACCATATGTATGGTAGTCGAGACCCAGTGTAATGGTGAAAGAATTATTGAAATTGGTCAAGCAGTTCTTGAGTTAATTCGTTACTAACATACAAAAATATAAATATCTTCTTTATAATATTAGTATAGCGTATGGATACAAAAATAGACAGAGGCTATAACAGATACTGTTCGTCGATCCGTGTTAATGTAAGACAATTTTATAAAATAATATTTATCATTAAGTGAATCATAGCTTTGTATGCTAGATTAAATTTGATAATAAAATGCAATACTTAGAATCACAGGCAGACAATTAGTCATCAGTTACCGTGCAATATATTAGCTTGACAACTTAATTACATGTTATTGTTACATACCTTATACCTATAACGGAGTTTTGTAATAGTAAACAACTGCTATTTGACCCTGAAGTCCATTAGTCAACTGTCCTTGTGAAACATTTGGCAAGTCAGCGACGTTAACTGTTCAAGGTTCACCGACCGATTATATATATATATATTATGTAGTAAAGGCTGACCCATCATTAAACCGTTTATGTTAATTCATTATGTGACCGAAGATAAGCTAAATACAGTAATGTTGAAATACCGATTTTTAATTTAAAGACGTAGCTGTTCAAGTAAAAAACACCTCATCATTTGTGACTTTTTATATAAATATGTCACTAAGAGGAGGGCAGAGAATAAACTCTTTGGAGATTCTCTTTACTTGGGGTGGTCCGAATGGTAAATACCTCCTCCCTGTACAAGATTATAGTCAAATAACATTGTGTTTTGTTTTAGCGATAAACAGATTCTTGTGAAAAAAAGTTAAAGCTTGGTAACATGCTAAAATCGAAGTAAAAGTTACAATCTCATTATTTACCACCATTCGAATAAAATATACAATAGTTAAACATTTGATGATTTTAAATATATTTCCTTTTTTTACTTTATTTCATTTAAACACGATAAAAGGACTAAGAAGTGTTAAATACGGCAAAAAAAGTGTTTAAAATTCGTTAAGAACTCTTTATATATCGAAGTTATGATAATAAATTGTTATCATAATTGAAGTATCACATTTAGTCCGACTTGAATGAAAGTAAGAACGATGATGTACGCATGCCCAGTAATTATTGATCGAATTTACACTTCAACAACCATATGATATTACGTCGTCACACCGATATAGCGAAAGAGTTAAGAACTCGTGAGTTAACGCAGACAGTTTTATAAAAATAGAAGCTTTATGAAGGAAAAATAAAAATTTCAAGACTTTAATATTCTATATAATTTAAACAAAAAAATGTTTAAAATTCGTTGCGAGCTGAAAGTATATTGTTCAAATAAAGTGTTTATAAATACTGGAATTTGCGCAAACACATTCAACAAATTCTCAATTGGCAGCTTTTTATCGTTCGCATAGTAAGCCTACTGAAATGCTCTTTGAGAATGTTTTATTATTGTTTTTTTGTTTTAGTATGACAAAGTAACTGCACTATATTTAACAGTAAGCGTAGTAAAATTCAAAAATAAAGATGATATCTATCGGGAAAAAAGTTTAAGTGGCTTCTCAAAAAATTGAAACCTTAAATTAATAGACAAGTGAAATTATTACTAATATAAAGCTAAAAAAGGGAAGGAATGCAGTTTATGTATTAAAAAAAATTTTGTGCATTTTCAGACAGAAATACGTAGTAAACTAATTTCAATTTACTTATGATGAACTAGCTATACCTGCGACTTCGTTCAAGTGGAACTAAAAATTATTTATAATTTTTTCTCGCTGAACTCATATCTTTTTCTAAAATAAAAGTAACCTAAATTACTTTTTATAACATCCGCTATCTGCCAGCGAAAATTCCGTCATTATAGGTCTAGCAGTTTCAGAGATTAGCCGGAACAAACAGACAGACAGAAAGACAGACGGGCAAACATTCCAAAAACAGATCTTTGATACAAGTATGGCATATATCTAAACTTTCATATGCTAAGCTTAGTAAAAAGCTGACATTAAAAATAGACACTTCAATTTTATTTGTATGGATGTAGGTTAAATAACGCTATCATTGGATAGGTATTGCAGCGAAGGAATATACTAATTCGTGTACATTTTGCGTTTAGCTACAAACTTACTTGATGCCAAGTTACAATGCAACCTAAATCAACACGCTAATCCTAGAGTGGTCCTGATTTTCATATATTCATATGCATTTTCTTTTCTCACTATACGCGTTTCCTTCTTTCTCATAAAATGTCCAAACCAAGTCAGGCCTTTCAGGTTACCTTTCAACTTCTTTACCACTGGCGCCAGTTTCAAACTCCACATAAAAGTATGTGCAAACATGCAAACATAAAATAGCTGCATCGATAACTATTCACGTTATTACAATATCTCAATGAATTCACAATAAAGCGGGGCAACGTTCAAATGATTCATATTCTTACACATAATATTAATCACTGTTACTTCAATGGAACGAGATAAGAAACATTTCTGAATACGGATTTCTCGGTGTACGACGCAGGGTCGTCATGAGATTGCGTTGTAAATGGAAATATTTTAACAATTATTGCAAACTTTCGCCTGCGAAAATGTTCCTATTTTAATTCTTTATCGGCTTGGTTGTCTTGGTTGTGGCCACAATCTTACTTAATGTTAAGAGACGATGTGGCCCAAGATGGTAGACACGTTAAGCCTTGTCGAAGGATTGTCTCTCAAGTGAAAGTACCGGAACAGACCTATTAAGTAAATATTCAATTCGAGGGTGGTAGCTAGCCAGATAGACATTAGAAAAAGCCAATTCACCGTGCTATGGTTTTATCATGACGTTTTGTCCATTGACGTTGCGCGATCCATCATCGCTTCAATGTTGTTATACCACGGATAAAGACCCATGTATATTACTATTATAAAGTGGTAAAGATTTTAATAACGCGCTAATCTTAGAAACTACTAGTGGGATTTGAAAAATTCTGTACTTGAAGGCGCAATCATTGAAGAAGGCTTCAGACTTTTTAACGCTACGTTACTTTTAATAGGAGTAAAGCTATATAGAAAAAAGATACAAAACCTGGCAAAAACTATTACATAATTTTTACTTCTACGCGAACAAAGTCGCGGACACTGCTAGTCATTAATATACAGAAGATTTTTTTTTTCGACCTAACATGCTGTTAGCCATAAGAGTTTTGTCAGCTTCACCGAAGTTTTTGGGCGAATGCTGAGAGCACTCAGTCCCAAGGCAGCGAGCGCGAGGGTTCCAGAATGGCCGAACCTCTGCTTAGGCTACTGCCGAAGGCAACACAATGATTTTTACAGTTCCTATCGCAATATTACAACTGTTGTCTACACGGCCTGAATTGTGAAAAAAAAAAATATAGATAGAACAATGGAAGTAACTACAATATATATTTCCTATTAGCCAACCATGTAGACCTTGTACTGCCTCTCGTCCGGTAATCAACAACTCTACCAAAGCGCTATATATTTGCGTTCAGAGATAAGGTAAAACGGTAAAAACTATCCTTTCTTTTAAGACGGACGATCAACATACTTTTAAAAAAAATCCTATTCAGTTTGCGGGTTGTGAGATCAGCGTAAATACGGATTTTATGTGTGAATATATATAGAAGTGATTTACCATTGGCTTACTCAAATCTTATGTTTTAACTACCAGGCTTATTGAGTTCGACATACATAGTCATTTCACAACGTACATACCAGGGTTTTAGCGGCTAAAGCAATTGCCTCACTAATATCCTTAAAACGGTTGTTCTGAATTTGGATGTTATTTTGTTATCGGCGAAACTGCATGCATAGGTAGACGCCATAACAAAAAAAAATTGAGGCCACACCAGTACTTTTATGGTTGATTGGAGAAATTTGAACGGATTCGAGGGCATCTACAAGTTTACTGGTGTAATAATTTTTACATTAAAAACATGTTTTCACATCGCAATACACAATAACAGATATATTTATTATTGTAACTATCAAAAATAAACTTTTAAATCAGACCATTTGGCAAGAAGTACAAAATCAAACAACGTACGAGAGAGAGTAAATTATTATGTTAAGAATTTCAAGAAGATATTCAATGCAATCTATTTGCATAAAAATTACCAACTTGCACTAATTTTATAATCCCTCCGGCTGAGTGTCCTCCGTACAAGGCCACAAAGCTCGGTGAACTTGTAAAGCCCAGTGCCTAGCAGGAATAATCCATTTATAAAATAATACTGTTTTTATAACATCATCTTGTTATAGCGCATAATATATTTTATACTACAAAACAAAGTTAAAATAAAAATTACTACTAAAGAAATTTTAATTGCAAAGAAGATAATTGTAAAGAGCTATTTAAATTTAAGTGGGGCGACTTATAGACGGTGAGGCAAACCTCTCCTCTCATTGACCCCCTATAAGTCCATACCTGTATTATACATTGCACCTATATCTAAAAGGCTAGATGCAAACAGTTCCGAGAAAGATACCGTCATACAAAACAGAATTTCAAGAAACCTCTTAGTAACAATACATTGTAAAGGCGGAGTTGTGTGCCAGACAATGTATTGGGTACTATCCTTATATGGGCTCGCGATTAGAGCTGTCTTATCTCATCGTTCCCGGGATTTTGGATTCTATTTTTATAAATCCCGGAAATATGTTCGTTTAATCTTCACAGTTAAAAAATAGATCGTAAATCTACAGATATTACAAAAAGAAAATCCGTCTAAATACGTCTTCTGTCTGTCTGAATGCGATAAATTCAAAAACTGTAGAACCGATTATCATACGGTTATACCATTTGACGGAGTGACTAATAAGGAAGGTCTAGATATATAATTAATTATGGTTTTGTGTAAATTTAAGGAAATATGACGATATATATATTGAACGTATCAGGAAAAAATCATGGCGACTGGGAGCTTAATTCATGTGTGTTGCGTAATCCAAAACAATTATATGAATATAATATACCACGATATTATTATTGTTAAAGTAATCTAATACACTATAGCAATGCTTTATGTGTACACAGTAATGAAAAAATGTTACGAAAAAACGAAAACATGTTTAAATTCAGCATTTTTTTAGGTAATTATTTGCGTATTAGATTTAATTAATAAGCGGAATGATAGTATATGTTTATACAAACTTCTGTATCTATATCAATTATAGTCAGTTCATTTACAATCGTTGTCTAACATTTTTGTAGACATTAATTATGTTTTTATTATCCCATAGTTTATTAGACTTCTCATACAAAAAAGAAACCCTAATGGTTAATTTTCCGTTTTTACCCAACGAGCCCGTTAATTCATTATATTATTTAATAATAAAAAAATATAATATTCTTTATAAGTATGACACCACAAAATACTGTATATTTCTGACTCTTGTAACTGACAAACGATATTTCGCGGAACCGCAACACGGTAGCTCCTCTACTGGCTTTGTGTTGGTAACTACCTACAGATATATATATATATATATAAATTATAGCTACCTATAGCATAAAACGCAGGTATGTAACGTTGTCAAGGCTCTGTAAATTGTCATTGGACAATACATTGTAATGTATGTTTACCTTTAGACTTTATGATACATAGTTCACAATAATTTGTGAACAAGTGTATAAATAATAGCCAAGAGGATGAAATAACTGAATGACAGTCACCGTTGGTGTATTGTAGGATAATTCAGTAGTCGCCATATTTTATAATTATACGGTGTTTACTATTTAGAACATTACTGTCATTTTACAATGGTACTTTATCAAATATGTCTAATACTTTACTTGTAAATCGTTTTTCATCTATACCTACATATAAAAATACAAGAGGAAAGTTTGTTCATGTGAACGCGTTAATATTAGAAACTAAGAATTAATTTTCAATTATTATTTTTAAGGCTTTAGGCTATTTAGGATCATCCTACTTGCTGCTATTTAAGTAAAGCGATATTAAAACGTTACAAAAAGGGCAAAAGTAGTGAAATCATTTTTAATTCCAAGAGAACGAAGTCGCGAGTATAGCAAATAATATAATAAAGCGAAAAAGTTTGTTTGTTTATTTGAACGCGCTCATCATAGGAACTAGTAGTGGAATTACAAAAATTTTTCATAGAGCAATAATTGATGAAAGCTTTAGACTAATTAAAATACGCTACTACCAATAGGAGCAAAGCTATATTAAATATAATAAAAGTTACAGAAACGGGCAAAGTTGATTAAATAATTTTCGTCTGACGTGAACGAAGTCGCGGGCACAACTAGTATAATATATACGACAACAAATAGATTTCAAATAAATGATACTAAAATAGCATTCGTATCTCAAATCGAATCAAAAATCATTATTCAATTTAGGCCCTAAGGAGCCGAACGTTATGAACGTTAAATCTACCACTTCATAGTTATAAACCATAATTCTAGCCGCAGCATAGATGTTTGAAATGCAACTATTATTTACCGACGGATTACCTCACTTCGAGCTCAACTAATTGAATTCCTGAAATCCCATTTAAACCTGTAATTGCATTACCGTATATTGAATTTCACTGTACTAGTTTTAGATACGGCAAATATACTTTGTCTATAGATAAGTCGTCATTCCTCTGTGATCGTCATCCTGCAGCATCCATACCATTACATTGAATTTTTATATAATGCTATGAAAATATAAAATAACTATGTAACATTTTAATAGCATTTTACTTTTACGATATACCATGACGATATATCGAGGCTTTTAGGAAAATCATCTTAAAAATGTTTTTTTTTTTTTTACTGTAACCTCCTAAAAATGATCTTTGTACATTAGAAGCAGTATGTTAATATTCACTATTTTAATAGATCAATGGTTAATTTTGAACTACAAGCCATATTTTTTATAAAGATATCATAAATATTTATTAGGAACGAATAACTCTTTCCTGTCCAAAGTGCAAATTGTCGATTGTCGAGTTGTGCAAAGACCCGATATCTTCCATACCAGTTATTTTCGAATTAAAAATTATTTCGCAGAACAACAAATACATGTTATTGCAACATTAAATGCAGCTTCATTATAAATTTATGTAAATACTAAATGAGTGTATACGTATATGTGTACGTGTGTGCACAATATCTGTTCAGACTCGTCATGTTTGTTTGTTTATTATATGTCTTTTAAAAAGGATTTGAAGTTGTTTATCTAATTGCTTTTTCCTAGAATATTCTTGTTGTGGAAAAAAGAGTATGAACTTTACATAGCTTTGTAAACTTAAATATACTGGGAAAATATTTATAATCGACACCACTTTTTTATACGATAATCTAATTTCGATGCCGCATTCGCTAAAAACTCTATATATATATATTGAACTTATAATAATTCTTATTCTTTATCTGTATAATTATCACCGTTTTTTTATTAATTCACTTCTTGTATGTGTGTCCAGGTACAATTTTATAATTGATTTTAAACTAACCACCCGATGAGCTAGATTCTTAAAATTTGGACTATAGCTCAGAAGTCGATGACAATGCATGAAAATGTAAAAAAAAACGGTTTGTTTTTTCGATAAAAAGTTTGAAGCGATGATAGTTCAGTGGTAGTGTGTACGACTTCGCGTCAAGGGACGTGAGTTCAAATCTAAACACCTACAATGAGCTTGAGCTTTCGGTGAAGGAAAACACGCTGAGGAAACGATAGCATGGTGGAAGGGATTTTCATAACTCCCGCTTAACTAGCAACCACCTTCAAATTGAAAACCTGCCGCCAAATACCAGTAGGTGTGTTTCGGTAGCTGCACTTGAGAGCCAGTTCCTCTACAGGTTTAGCATGTTTACCAACATGTTACCTAAAATCAGGTGCAATTATGGCCATAGCGCGAAAATATTAACTAAAAAAATATCAGTTTATAACTAACTTCTCGATCAGTTATATACTTAAATTTCGCTGATAGACGAACAGAATACATAAAAAAAAACATAAAAAGCGGAAAATAATAATAATAAAAAAAAGTTTATGTACCATGTTTATTTTATTATTATTTTAAGCTCAACTTATAAATATCGATAAATATGATATAAAAAAATACAAATCAAATTGTAAGACTATTATTTTTTTATATAGTTTTAGCGTTATGGCTACCCAAGATAGTACATCTATAGATATTTAGCGGTAGATTTTCAACTTGAGAGTATTTAGCCAGTGGCTAGCCAGCCTGCTACCACCGTCATGCTATGGTTTCATTACGATGTTTTCCTTTACCGAAAGCTCAAGTTCATTGCAGGTGGATTCGAACTCACGTCCATTGACGCTGCGTCCGTATATACTACCAACTGAGCTATCATCGCTTCGAGTATAGTATATTGCAAACATAGTACAACAAATACAGTTTCATTGTTTTATGATTACATTTTGTACATAAATTATAGAAGAACATTCAATTGTTCCCTCGTAGCAAGGCTATGGACAAACTGAATAATTTTCATAAATCAACAATTCGATACGTAATTCGATGTACACACTAGAATTCTAAGAAACCCATAATATTCCAATTACACAGTTAAACAAGCATGAAGTGAATCGTATTTATTATAGTACTATATTTTACTCGCGGCATCGCTCGCGGTAATGTTAAAGTTGTCAATCAATTTTGGTTGTCGATATATTCTGAAATCGTTAACGTGAAAACTATTAATTTAATTTTAGGATGTTGAGCGAATCAGGTAGATGTGTATTTTAAATCCCCTTTCTTAGCTGAAGTCTACTATTTATCAACGTTTTATGAGTATTTAAAAAAAAAGGAGTCATGAGGACTGCTGACAGAAGTGAAATCTTAAAACTATAAACAAAAGAGAAATATACTCTTTGTATATATATAATGTGTAGTAATATAATGCACGGAGGTATATCTGTGTACATATTATACAGTATACATATAGCTCATGGAAAGCGTTCGGTGACCATGATGCGATTTTCACGCTTTTTGTTCACCCAAAAAGTGCTCAACGCGCCTAAAAAAGTGTTCGTTTTAAAAGTGCATACTTTCATTATTAATACTACAAAGTTTGAAGCAAATCGGTGACGCAATAAAAAGTTTAATAGGAAGATTACCCCTCTTCTAACTTCACCCGTTATAAGTTCTACACGAGAAAAAGTAGACTATTACCGTTTCCAGGGCCCCATCTATCCCTATAGCAAAATTCATAATCGATTTAACGGGTTAAGCTTGAAAGCGTTACAAATTCACTTTGCATTTATAGTGTTACTAGCTTTTACCTGCGGCTCTCCAAAGTTTGAAGTAAATCGGATGACACATTAACAAGTGTCATACAAAGATTATTCCTCTCTTTACCCCACATCCTACAAGTTTTTTTGCGAGCAAAAGCAACCTCTCGCCATCTCCAGGGTCCCATCTATCTCTACCAAAATCGATTCAGTGGTTTAGGCGCGAAACCGTAACAAGCAAACTCGCTTTCGCATTTATAATATTAGTAAGAATCGTAAACAATTAATTTGTATCTAGTGGACATTTTCGTAATCGGATTAATATTCAAACAATACATTATTTTGTTCCAAGACAATCACCACTTGATATTTTCATAAGCCAATTACGTAACATCATCATGAATAATAATAAAGTCATAAAATAAACATTTAAATAATAAAACGATTCTGTAATTAGCTAACAGCAATTATAAATCGAATTCCTATGAATTTTACGAATATCAGAGAGATAATTTTATACGTTTAAATTTCCGTAAAACCATAGCGTTTGTTGAAATAAATATCTCTTTACCTTAATAGCAATCGAAAGTAATTTAGAACGATTTTTTTTTATTAGAGAACACATACGTGTGGCTGTAAAATCAAGTCTATTTTAATCATTATTTTAAATATGAAAGGCAAAGGTTGGCCACTAAAAATCTGAGCATTATTCGTCTAAAGGAAAATATAATGAGATCTTTTTAACATTAACTAAGACTAGAACCTAGCTGTAATAAAAACAGAAAATTTGAATTTATTTATTAGCATTAAAATCCAAATTAATAATGTAATGATAAATTCTAATTACCTTGAATAAATTTTTTAAACATACATTAGCCAACGTGAAAAAAGATAAAAATATGTTATTATAATTACTGTGAGTCAATCAAGTTATAATAAACCGTCTTCTGCTTCTGATTATAGGGTTTATTATGCAAAAACTAGCCCAGTTTGTTCTAAATTCATAAGCGAGAGTACGCTATGCAAATGTTTACTTCTGAAGTCTGAACATGAAGCGAAATGATAATAAAATGTATATTTTAAGTAGTTGTAAAATACGTAGGTACAGATAACATATATTTTAATGAGGAGCCTAATTATCCTCCACGGTGCCGTGATTTTGAATTCTTATCTTAAAAATAAAAAATTATATTATGGTAGGGTATTTAATTGCCCGTCTGGTTAGCTACCAGTTTTACGTTGAAAATATATCTCCATGCAATTATTTACGAGACCGTTTCTTCATTAGTATTTTACCATCATGGGTCAAATGATCATTTAATATGAGATAAGATTGTAGTCAGAAACTATACTTATTAGGAACTAGCTGTGCTTGCGATTAGGGATGTAAGCGGGTGAGTATACTAGAGTCGGAGTCAGAACCGGAGGTTTTTAATCTTTTTATCGAAGTCATAGGTGAAACGGTGATAGAGAAGAAGACAGATGAGTTAAATAAATAAATAATATATTACATAATAACATTAATCGATATCAGGAATTGTAACAAGCGATGAATATCTTTCATGAAACTTAAGGGAAGGCCCTATATAGTAATTCTTTGAAAAATCAAGCAATTCCCAAAGCTACAAGTTAAATTTTGTACGTACTTATTGTAGACGCAGTTACTTGTTGTGCTGCGATCCCCAAAAGATTGAAAAGTACCGAAGCCGAAGTAGGAATCGGAGGTGTTCATTCAATGGAAAGTTCCGACCTTTCGGAATCGCAGTCGAAGCTCCGTAAAATCCCTACTTGCGATTTGTTCGCATGAAACTATTATAAAATATATTTTTAAATTTTTGGCCGTTTTCGTAACTGTTTCCAATACAGCTTTGCTCATATTGGTTGAAACGTGGTGGTAGAACGTCTAAAGATATTATCAATGGGTGCCCTATCAAATACAAAAATATATTTTGAATTCCGACTGATAATTCCTAAGGTTGGTGTGTTCAAACAAACAAACGTTTCTGGCAGTTAAGTACGTCATCTTTTCCTATTACGTGGGTAGGTTGAGGCTAGCAAGCTCGACTCGTAAGTCACATAAATATTATAGAATTATGTATAGCACTTTTATTAATAAAATACAAATGTTGCAACTTTAACAAACAATGTAATAAATATATATCGATGGCGTTTCTAATATATGTAGACAAGACTCTATTGAGATATATGTAATAATAGTTTTCCTTCGGTGAACGAAATCCAGGAAGTTATCCCTTGAATGTGTTCTATTGTTAGTAAAATTAAAGATTACCTTGCATGTTAGGTGAAGCTAAGATACATCGATTGCTCTCGTTAACAAAAAAAGTTGTGTACTGAAGACTTCACTTACTATCTAATCTATGACTGTCAGTTTGAGTCGCCTAATCTTTGTATATAGATGCTCCGCATCCTAGCATCAGGAGAGCCCTGTAAAAATAGCATGATAGAAAAATACCAAAATCATAGTATTTACTCGGTTTTTTAATCTAAACAAATCGTTAACCGTGGCTTGTTTTTTTAATAGTGCAAAGATTCTTAATACTTCCTTTGAAATTAATAAAACAATTACAATTCTCTGAATTTAAATTTCTCTTATAACTAAATAAGGGTGTGTATTGTACATATAACTACAGTTAGAAAGTATGGTTATTGCAAGGGTTGTCATTTTTATCGGATAAAATAAAATGTATAGTATTTATATTAAAGTCGAAAAAGAGTATTTTGTATCAAAATAAGGTATGTTCTAATATACATCTAGAAGTTCTATACAAGTTGCTTATGCCGTTTTTCAGTTTATTAAACATGTAATAATTATTCATTTAGTTTTCGTTATAAAACAATTATTTTTAGTTAAGATCTACCGTCAGCCGAAACTACAAATTTCATAATTCACTTACAGAATCTGTTAATAATTATATGAACAATTCAAAATTACTACAAACATTTGTGACTTTTACTGGTTTCAATGAAATCAAAGTAAAATGAAGCCTTTGAAATGTTCTATTGTACTCATAAAATATACAGTTGGTATATTTCTCCGAAATAACATACAATAGGTTGTGACAAAGATTTGAGTGGCAGCCCTAGTTAACATCAGTAACAAAACAGTATTGGTACGAATTCTGCGAAACTGTTCTCTCTCTTTTTACCTCTAATAAAGAGGTACTGGGAACGAACGGTATAGTGTGAAATTGAAATCGGAGTTATTCGGAGTGTGCCAGCAAGTTCCGTGAAACGGCGTGACCTCCCTAAATATTGCTACATGCTGACAACGACATCGATTTTCGTGTTCCACATAACCATCTATCACATAGGTGTTTTACAAAATTGATGAAATTACAATGTTAGCATTTTTGTAATTGTCTTTTTAACTGTCTAACGTTATTGGTTTAAACAGCTTTGACAGCTTGGAGCTATTGTCACATCAATATGTTACATAACAAAAAATAACGGTACAAATAATGCGGAAGTTTTTTTGAGATGCCATTTTTGACTAATCAATATGCGACATAAAATTTATACCGTCAATAACATGTGAGGTACTTTTATTTATTGATTTATTATCTATCACTAATAAAGTGTGTTGCAGCATCAGGGAAATCGTCATTAGAGAGTTACTAGTAAAAATATGTCATGTATTAATATAAATTTAACAACTAATCAATTTTACTTACTGTAGGAGAGGTGATAAATTTGAAAATCTCTAGTTATGAAGACCTAGTTCATGCTGTAAAGGCCCAATGGTTTGTTTCAAATAAAATTAATTAGTACTTCATTCCAAGTCTTATAATGTTAAAATAAGAGTTATAATACAATACATGACTCTATTAGTAAACTTATACCTACTTTTGTTTTCATTATATGGAATAGTTTTTGTGATAACAACATTTCTACAAATTGATAGCAGTACCTAATACGTGCAAATGTAATTCAAATAGTATTTTATCATTTAACTATAAAAACATGTATCATGTTTTCACTATTAGCTGTGATAAACACTATCAAATCATTTACAATTCCTTTGCACTATTTTCGTTATAAGGGACATTTCAAAATAAAGTACCTCTTAACTAACTTTTGTATATCCGCGTCATAAATATAGTAATGAAAACAGAGAAAATTAATTAAAAATAATAATTTGTAACGAACGTTATATTTGACCAACTGTGGTAACTTACTCCTTAAGCTGCAATAAAGAGTTCCAATTCAACGTAAGAGTTACTATAAATAAATCATTACACTGGATTAGGACCCGTATTGCACCGACAGCAGCTGCGTTGTATTACGCCAATGACAGTCGGCAGATGGTTGAGAAAGCGCGGGCGCAGGTAAGGGCTTCTTAGAACTCCGAATATAATAGCATTACGAAGAATCGCTCGCTCTCTATGGCAAGTTTGAGTGATGTGCTGAAATATATCGATATATTTTTTGTATAAAAATACTTTGTACGTTATACATATCAGTTTATTATTAAATATATGATATAAGGAAATGTATAGCTTTCGATTAAAATATCTGAAACGTCATTTTAAATTAAAAACCTTGTACCTCTTTTTTTAATTAGGCGACAGGGACGTTACTCGTTTGTTTTTGCCCAAAAATGTCATTGTAATATATAAGTACATTAATACTGAAAATTTGAAATTGTATGATCACATTAAATGTCGATAATCTTTGTTTATTACATCTCTACAACGTTCGAATGTGAGTCGAACACCTGCGCATGCGCCGTTTGGGTGTTTCACACATGCACAGTTTTTACGACACCTCGTCTAGAAACTATAATAGGACTTGAACAGAATACTTAATCAATGCTTCATTCAGAGGAATTTATACGAGTTTCTTCTTTATTCACTGGTTAATTATCGTGTTATTTTTCTCCGATGTAATATGAAATAATAAAATGTAGACTATTGGAAAAGTGTTATCTCATCTTTTTATTGTTTTTTCCAATTTGATAAATACAAAACCTTCGACGATCACTATATCAGGTTTCTTTATTTGGTTATTGCTTTAAGTTAGTATTCCGATAATCAGCGCCTGCTATTTTTCAAAGTGTAATACAAAAATTTATGATAAAACACTATGTAATTTATATATGCTTTCCGGATATATAGTGGAGGCAATAAATAATAGTGTGACTCAATATTGTTCACGAAAAGTTACGCACTTCGCGTTAGCATTTTGAATCTCTGTATCCGTTTAGCTTCCCTTGAATGACTTAAATGTTAATTCATTTATTTAAAGAATAAAGATAAATACAGAACAATTAATTTTGGACAAAGTTTAACTAAATTTACGTTGTCGTCTTAGAAAGTTCTGCATTTGGCATTTGATTATATATAATGTATTTATCTCGGTAATAATCGCTCGTGACAGTTAAATAAAAGTTATTTTTAGGAATTACTACCAATACACTTTCAGTTCACATTACTTTATTAATAGTCACTATAATATTAGTTTCAAGTTGCCGTATTTAAACTAATTACATATCGTGTTGTAATGGTCTTTTTTGGGTCTTTGTTTTCTTATACAGATATTTACTTTATGTTACTGTTGTAACAGAAGGTTTTTTTTAAATACATTTCGACAGATTATTAATATGATTGTTATGCTTTCACATGTATATATCGTAATTTTTGCAGTTTATAAGGGACTTTTTCAAAACTTGATGAGTGGGCTGTACTCCCACTTGCTTTATACGTGGTATTAAAACGTTCTTTTCTTCGTTGGTCTTATGCAATATCGTAACAGTGTTATATAATACTTCGAAACCTACGGCTTTCTGTTTTCTTGTCTGCGTATAATATATTTACAAATTTATGTAAATAAAACTTTTATATATTTAATAATAATATTTGTTACTTCCAGAATACTGACACCCTTGTGTTTGGTATTATTATCAAGATATTTCTTAGTTAAAACGGAAAATTAATAAAACATATATTTTGGAACTAGTCCTGAATAATTTGATAGCACTAATTAATGATGTAATTGTTTCCTATTGAAAATTTCGATTGATTGTTAATCTATAATAGCACAGTATTATTAACAAATACATTTTAGAACCCAAAGAAATATTATTTTCCGAGATTTATTTTAAGTTACAAGACCAGAATTGGCAATTATTGATTTACTTAAAGTTTATGTAAAACGATAGTCTATAAGAATGTTTTAGATACTTTAGATAGAGGTTGAAAGATTTTTTTTAAAATAAAGTTTAGAGTAGAATAATAAAGTTTTATGGTAAGTTATCGAATAAATAGAAACTTACACGAGATAATTAATAAAAAAATTGCATAAGGAGTATAAGATTTAATATGAAGATTTTGATTAGTTGCGCATTACGCAGAAATCGGTTAACACATAAAGTGCGCTCGATAAAATAAAGATAGCAAATGGCTAGTCGACTAGATAACTAGCTAATTATTGTTCGTCGGTGAATGAATTCTCGGAAGTCAGTGAACGTTTGTGTTTAGCTGTATAATATCGTTCTGTTGCGTGGCCCCGTCCACCCGCTTACCTCAGTTTACTAGTTAGACAGTCACTTCACCCATACCAGTAGTGTAGAATCTCGCGTTGGTTCGAACGGATCGCACTAGTGTACACTCCATAGAGCCGACAGACGGCGGCAGGCAATCACGTCACGAGTGTATCGTGACTTCGTGAGCGCCACTCGTCTTCAATTCACATAACGAGTAGCACGTATTTGTGCGTGTGATATTTTATTATTTGATACAACCCACTATCGATACCGATACGGCAGTTTGGGAACGCAACTATTTTCGGACGTGTTTGACATTTTAATGACGTTTGTTTTAGTGAATGAAACTGGAAGTTGAAATTCTAAATTTATTATAGTTTTTTTTTTAATTATTTTTGAAACTAACACACTATCTACCTATCGACAAGTGTACTGCAAAAAGTTTTGTTTGTTTATAATTAAACTTGTATTTGTGAAGTGCTTATTTTTAATGGAAATATTTGTGTGAACCGTGGCCTCCGGGGGAAACGCAGGTGGATCATCCGGTCGTCCACCGAACTGGGAACAAATGTGTCTAATTGAAAGGCGAGAATCAGCAATTTGTCCTTTAAATAACATGACTCTCGCAGCAAGGTTATCTCCTCAAAGTAAGTTTTAGGTTATTTTCTTGTGTTTCTCGTGTGTCTTCTTGTTATTTTTGTAATATTACGAATTTAGTACGTATTTATCTTTACCATTATGGAATCTTTATATAGTTTGCGAGTCCATAATTATTGTTTCGTAAATGTTAAGCTGCATATACATTTTATAATAATATTCAAATTATTAAACAATGTGTTTACCACAGGATTATGAATGCGTGTGTATAAATGTCCGTTTTTAGATCCTATCCATTTACGAGATGCTTTAACATTCATAATTTAATAAAACTTGCAAATATTATATTTTGTTGTTTATATACTGAAATTTATTTTACCTCTTATTTTGTGAATTTAGAAGAAAACATTAAATTTTTGTTTTGTCATTAAATTGTGGACAAATTATACTGCAACTCAATACCATCTGTTTTAGTATGCCTTAGGATGGCTACAAACTACATGTTTAAAGGCAATTATTCACTTTGCTGTTTCAGAGTTTATCATTGTATTATTTAAAAAACTCTTAACCATTTAAATGATTGACATTAACACTATAATGTTATATTAGATAGCAAAATTAAAAGTGACTATCAAAGGTCATGACAATTGATAATGTTATTGATAAACTGTATAAGAATAGTATCTTGACATTATACCAATACTCTACTCTATTTGACACTTCATTTTATGTTTTTTTTTTTTTAAATTAAAATTGATTAATGCAATGAAGTTTGTAGTTGGAAGGTGCCTACTAGCTTGGTTTTGGTAGAGGAATTGTGTGAAATAGTATAATCTTAAAACATACATATAAAATTTCATTATTGCTTTTCAAGGTGTAGTTCTAGATTGTGATCTGCAGATAGTTACCTATAAAAATTATAACCTTGTGATTATTTTGTGTATGACTTGATACTGGTTTGCATTTTTAGCTGTATTTCCAAATATTTTCTTACTTTCATAACTCTGGTTAGTGTTTAATGATTTTTTTAATTACAGCTTTTATCTTTGTAGGTAAATTTTCCAATATCATGTGTAATAACTTTTTAGAGTTTAATAACTTTGCGGTTATATAAGTAATGATTAACAGTATGCTAATTAATTGTTAATTACAATAAACCACGGACATTAATATTAATTATTTTATTGAACTTTATCTATGGAATCTAAATATAAATAATGCAGTGTGTATTTTATTGTCTTCTCCTCATTTGAGGTCAGCTTTCAAGAATGCATTAAAATGCAATGTGCATATATCTTAAGTTTTTCTATATAGAGTTTATACTGAATGTCAAAATAGAAATTACTTTTGCTTTTATCTTACCTAAATAGAATTGGTATTTTTCTATAATAAAAGTAGCCCAAGTTACTCATTATAACACCAGCTATTTGCTAGTGAAGGTACTGTCAAAATCAGTTCAGCTGTTTTAGAGATTAGTCAGAACAAACAGAAAGAGGACAAAATTTAGAATTGGTTTTTTCATGTTAGTACTGTATATACTTTCATATGTATTTAGTAAAAACTTGTTATTTTAAAATAGACACTTGAATTTTAGTGACCTGAAGGTTGCAACCTTTTTCAGTCTACTACTATATCTGACTTAAAATGAACAGAAAAAAGCAATTTGATGAAAAAAACTGTATTAATCTTTATTGTTTTGTATTTTACATGTATGATAAAAGATATTAGAAGACACTAATTTCAGCTAAGTTCAAACAATAATCCGGATCTGTATGAATTGATAATATAGTATGTATGTACGTTGATAACTGATATCTCATGAGATAAGTTTTTAGGAAAAATCCATATTGAGATTAGGATAATTTGTTTGCTAGCTTTTTTGGTATAACATATTATATTGGTTTATACATAGAGTTTTACATTATAGGGAATATAATAAAAACGCAGTTCAATTGTAATGATTATGAACAATATTATTGTTTCTATGAACAAAATAAGTGACTGGGAATTCAAGTAAAATTATTTCCTGGAAATTTCATGGAAAGCCCTTTGTTAACAACTCATATTTCTGTATGATATTTTAGCTCCCAGCAATATGTTATGGAGAATCTGAATACAATAATGAATGAAAAATATAATTGGGCAAATATATAACTGTTTCACTTACCGTTATTTTTTATTATCTAATATTAACCAAAATTATGAGTAACACAATCCATAAATAAATAAAGGAAATGATATCAGTTATATTACCATGTTTTAACAATAAAGTCCAATCTTGGTTTATGTAACTTCATTGATAAATTTAGTTTATCGGTTTTGATGCCTATCAGTTGATTTGTTCATTCACCTTTTAAAATGTTGTATCTTAAATTGCTATATAAATATATTGAGTTTACTTATACTTATAACAGTTTAGTTTTTTTATAACAAGTTATAATTGATAACAAATTTAGTTTCTCGATTATTGTGTATAATGGAAATATGAAATATATTAGTAGGTATATATTTTATTGTTAATTAAATATATTAATAATTTTCTGACATGATTCATAGAATTCAATATACATCATAACATGTTACAGAATATATTATATAACTATCCAGCTGAGCCCATGACTCATGTTGAAGTAAAAATTATGTTATAATTGTTACCCTTTTTGTATTTTCAATATAGCTTTGCTCCTATTGGTGGTAGCGTGATGTTAAATATCCTAAAGCCTTCCTCAATGATTGCTTTATCAAAAACAAAAATATTTATTTATAAATCTGACTGGCAGTTCTTATGATAAGCATTTTCTAACTTTTCCCGCTTTGTAATATTACAATATAGATATAGAATAAAGATGTTTATGATATTTCAACGTCTCAGTAAAGACTGTTAAGGGAAACGGTCTCAGATATCCAAACGTTTTAGTTACGAGTACCGAGTGTTATAACGGTCCTGTTAAGATAAATATAAATTAGGTTTAAGTTACGTCATACTTAGTGCTAGCAACGCTCAAAACGTGCCTAGGCCGTTATATGTGACGACCACGGTCGTTGAGGTTGCGTCGAAAACGTCACTAATGACGTGCTTGTTTTGACTTAGGTTAAACACAGCGATCCATTTGCTAGGGCGAACCAATATTACATTCCACTTGCATTGATGATTGCTCGCAAATAAGTGCTCCGGGAACAACAGCGGTTACGACAATGGTGGATTAACACTTTTGCCGTCCGTAGGCTATGGCATGTTTTGCCGACCCATACAATTAGATTCCACATAGGATTACGTAAATTGTAGAAAAACGTCGATATGACTTAGATTCTTAATGCTGAAAACATATTATCTAGCAACATTTAGGTATATGTATAGGTATGAATCAGTTCAGTTCCTAAAAAACAAAACAAATATACTTCATATTTAAGCCTCTAAAATTTGCCGCACTAGGGTGCAGTCTACTTAGCATACTGGCAAATCTACCACCGGGTGGTGAGCATTGTGAATAATGTTGGGAGACCCTTGAAAAACTTTTATATTTAATAAAATTATATTTATTTTCTATGTTAAAACATTATTTATTGAAAGAAATAATAGGTAAACATCGAGCAGTGTAAAAATAACGAATTATTTTAATGTAGATATAAAGATATAGTTGTTATTAGGTGATACTGTCCACAAAAATATTCAAGCGATCATGAAATGATGGTACATTTTAAATTACTGTTGTACGTCTACCAACATTGCGTTAGTAACCATTGACAGCTGCCTTATTCCAGAAAGTTAGGTGAGATATGTGACAGGCGACTGTTTACTATTTACAAATAACAAAGCACCTGGCAAAATTACCGCGCGTTCTATTGAGGTCATTAAACACCTGCATAACGCGACGCCATATTGCATGTCGCTGCAGTCAGCGTTAATTATTGTGTAGGTGCATGCACGTGTCTACCACTCACTCTTATCGTTGCGTATAAAAAAACCGCCCTGATAAATTCCTATTCCAGTTATTATTAAGTAATGCTCGAATAGCAAGTCACGTAAGTCGCTTAGTTCTTTGTTCTCTCGATAGGGATGGAAATTAAAATTTTGACGAGTACGCTAATATAAATGCGTTTACAATACACAATATCCGCGACAATATTCGTTCTCTTGGAACCAAAAAATATTAAATAGTGTTTGCCCGTTTTTCCAACTTATAACGTTATTACGTTATATAACCTAAAGCCTTATTCAATTATTATTCTATTAAATACAAAAATAATTTTTAAAATCCGATTATTAGTTTCTAAGATTAGCGCGTTCAAACTAATATTAATATAGATATATAGTTTAAATACAACACGTTGACTCTTTAAGTCCCTAAAAAAAAATAAACAAATATTTAACTCCTTTATATGAAACTAGCTTTTTCATGCGGCTTCGTTGTTTATGTAAATTTTGTCGGTCAAAAAGTAATTTTTGGTATTGTTCGAAAACGGTAGGTACTGGCCTTAACTTTTACTGGTTATAAGATATTAATGTACTAATAACATCGTGTTTGCAATACTTGATGAAGATCGATCTCTTAAGGTGTTAAAATAAATAAACAATTTCATATTCGCATTTATTAAATATCACTTAGTATTTGGTAAACTTATGTCTTATAGTTCAATCGTTGCCGCTCTCTCCGCTTGTTCAATTAGTGGGTATTCCACAACTTTGATAAGCGATAATAATCAACCCAGTATCTGATTACGAATTATTTAATTATCATGTTCCGGCCTGAACGTCCTGTCTCTATCTTTACAGATGCATGCGTGGAAGTGGGTGTTCCGCTGAATAGCTGGTCAACAGGTGTGGCATGCTGCCCGAACTGTAGGCACGAGTTGAGGGTTTCCCTCGCTCCGGCTGGTGGGAAATGCCATGCACTACCGTCACCACATACGCCGCCTCCATTCACGATCCAACCGACATACTTGCCGCATTCGCCGCTATATGCTACTCCATCATCACCCATCATCCCGACGCCTTACAACGATGAGCTCAGACGGTTGGCAGACACACTCAGAGCGTTGCGTCTATCAGGATGGTACTACGGGAACTTGGACTGGCAGGTTCGTTTATTATCTTTGTCTGATAATAATCAGAATAGCGGGAAATAATAGGGCTGTTAATAATCTATAAATATAATAAAATTGTAACCGGATGAAACCTGTACAATTATGTATTAGTTGGAAATTATAGGATAAACTTTTTCATTTATCTCGCCTGAGCTTTCCGTGTAGGAAAACACAATGATGGATCTATAACATGATAATAAAGTATATATCCACCGAACACACAACACTCTGAAACTATTGCATTTCACTACACTGAAATTCGACACGGTTATAACTAATTTTATATATCATTATGGGAGGCCCGTAAATGTATTTTGTCTAATTTAAAAAAGCTCTGTACACATGTTGATCGCCAAATGTAATATGTAATATAGGTTTTACCGTGTATAGATTAGATAGAATTAGCTTTGTTATGGACCAGTTTATTTGTTTATGACATTGTAGCTAAATCCCAATAGGGGAAAAAATTGTGTATTACTTAACAAATCCTAAATTATCATTATGAATAAGGAATGCGTCGAGTATTAATTTAATTATGAAACATAATATCTTTATTGGAATTCCAACATTTTCCCACAGTAAGGAAACATTTCAAGCAAAATTACAGATGAAATTAATTTTCCTCATTCTACGAATTACATATTAAGGATGTATTACTCATTTCGGTTCTCGTGGGATAAATCCCACTATAGTTTATTACGCAAATCTTGTTTTTTAATGATGTAACTGAATATTATCCGGTTATGCTAAGGAAACCCGTATTCATAAGTGAAACTGATTAAATACTCTTAAGGTATTCATACTCAAAATATCTGATATACACTTATATTTCCATGTAGATTGGTTACGTACAAAAGTGCAATAATAAGTCATTTTAAATTATTGATTAATCCATTCGTCTATAAGGTTAATTAGTGTATACATATTAGAAGATTATCCGTATTTCTTTATGGTGTTAGAATAAAAGTGCTGGATATTAAGAGACGTTTATCGAGTTTTGTACAGCGTGTTCCTTTTAATTCCGAAACTTGTGATAGTTTTATACAGCATACATTTAATTGCAGGGTGCGAGAACACTGTTGAAAGATGCGAGCGTCGGAGCGTTCGTAATCCGAGACTCCGGTGACAGGAATTTTATCTTCTCACTGTCCGTACAGACGGAGCGGGGTCCCACATCCGTGCGGTTACATTACGAGCAAGGCTTCTTTAGGTAAATTCACTGCTAGTTATATTTAGAACAGACCATTGCAAAAGGGAATTGTAATAATTATGAGAATGTAATAAAAATGAAAGGAAAATAAATTGCGTTTTTTACCCTTAAAAACTCACCTCCTTCCCTTCCCGACCTCAGATCGCCCGTAATTTATTTTCCTTCTACTTTTGTTACAATCTCTTCTTTATGCAATGGGTTTCACCGTACTATTATTTTTCACTTTTTTCCATTTTCAAAGGCTTCTGCACTGGTCTATTAGCTGTATAAGTAATTGTAAATGATGTTTCACCTTGTATGTTAATTTTATACCAAAATCACACATGATGGTTAGTTATGTGACTTAAAGAAACTTTTGAACTCTCATTTAAATGTTTGATGATGGCTTTTCACCGACTGAAGAGAAGTTTATATTTCTGGGTTTTTTGTCATTTGAACTCACCAATATGTCATGGTTTAGCGTATCAATTAAGCCAGAGTTTTTCGTTGGAAATAGGTCTGTATTAACATGGTATTAAGTGAATTTGGGCTAAAATAGAAGTCGGATCAAAACATTATAATACTAAAAGGCAAGTCTAATTTCCTTGTTTCCTTCTTATAATGGACTATAATGTGATTTCAAATTTCAATTTCATTTTCAAGTAAATATCCAGCGTAGATATTATACGAATACTTATAATATATAATAAATGAATCTATAAATATCGATAAATTTAGTCTGTTAAAACTGATAATCAAATCTTTCATAGCACGATATCAATCTCTCGATCGGATATTAAAATTGTTATATAATTGGACATTACGTGAATTTCTTTAATTATCAACGGCAATGACTTCGATGTATATCACAATGTTGTAAATAAATGTTAATTAATTAGAAATAAACTTAATTAAGTTTTGTATATATATATACAAAAAAAACTGTCCGCTTTTTTGCTATTAACTCTTCGTGAAATCGATAGGTGTAATCAAATAAAATCTATGTCCGTATTTATTTATTGTATTTTCTTAATAAAATACATAAAGTACTGGGTTATGAATGTCTTCCGTTATGGAGAAATCATTATAAACTTTTTACGCCGTTATATCCGCCGTCAATAATCCTAATTTACATTTTAAGACGCAATCGTGAGTTTGTTTGTATGTTGCACCTTCATACGTTAACTACTCAAACGATGTTCTTGAATTTTTGCATATACAGTCAAAACCGGATATAAAAACGGTTATAGCGAATAAATGGCAAGGTATTGCTTATAATGACTTTCGAGTATAGCGTCATAAGTGATATTCGCTTCAATGTCTTTATATCTAGTTTTAACTGTATGTACAGAAAAATATATATAGTACAAAAACAAAATACCTAAGGGTTTGATGGTATAGAATAATAATATTTAAAAAGTACACTAGCGCGAGCGAAGCCGCACGTAAAAGCTCGTAGTCGCTAATTGTTCACTATTCTCAGTAAAATCATTAAATACTATTAAAATATGTGAATTATTGTCGCGAAACATGAACGATCTTTTCAAAGCACTTGTTTTAATTGGATTCCACTTATCGATTGCAATTAACGTTACCGCTGAATAAGTAAACAAATATTACAAACTTGCAAAGTATTTCATAGAATTTCAGTTTTTTTTTATTGGTCTTTCGTAAAAACGACATTCGTGTCACATTGGTCACGAGAAAATCACTTGGTTATACAGTAGAACCTCGTTAAGTCGAACCTCGATAAGTTGAAAACCTCCTACTCTCCAAAAAATGATTTGTTCCCTGCCCTTTAAACAACAAAACTTCCTTTCTCAATAAGTCGAAAACTCTATAACTTGAATTTTTGGCGTCTCCCTTGATGTTCGACTTGAGAATTATATAAGACACAATATAAATAAAATAATATATTTTAATACAAATTATATATTACATAAAGATTTTTATTATTTCCGTGGTACACTTTCTAAAACATTAAAAGAAACGGAACGTCTATTTGCGAAAGCTTGTTCACTAAAACTGTTATGTCATAGTTGCGTAAACGTTTTCTCGTGTACGAGTATACTGGACTAGGTGTGCCCGCGACTTCGTTCGCGCGGAACTAAAAACTATTTAATCATTTTTGCCGGTTTTTTTTTTTCAATACAACTTTGTTCTTATTAGTGGTAGCGTGATGTTATATATTTATGTAATAGCCTCAAACCTTCCTTAATGTTTCTCTATAAAATAATAAGATCATTTTTGAAATCCGACTCGTAATCCCTAAGATTAGTGCGTACAATCAAACAAACTTTACTGCTTTGTAATGTCAATGTAGATAATGTCACAATATAGAAGTAGGTAATTAGATATCACTTGGGTTGGTACGTCTATTACCTTTTATAAGAACTTAATGTGATTCAACAATGTGTAATAAGGTCACTGTGTAGAGTCTTCTTTCAGGAATTTACGTGAATCAACGATTATGAATCTATTTCGAAATTTAACTGCGGTTTTTTTTTAAAGTTCTAATTTATAGTATTGTTTATTTTTTTTTACTTTTAAACCAATAAATATATTTGCTCGTACCATCCATGAAGTCTGCTTGTTGTTACGGATATGAATTTTGGAATTAAGATACTTGTCAATTATTTAGTTTTCCTGTTATGCATGTGAATTACGGATAGTTTTAGATAGTTTTGGTCATTAATGTTAAATTTTTTAAACAAATGCTTAAAATAGTAATATACTTTATTTGCAGTTTTGTTTGTGATCAATATTGTTTTTACATTTGAGTCACAGAAGACTTTTTTCATTAATCATGCTAATCTCGGGAATTACCAATCAGATACGAATAACTTTTATGATAACTCAATTTTTTTAATGTATAGTAGCTAATATTATGAGGGTTACCTGGTTTAAGTAGGTTATAGTCGGGAGAGTATAATTTGTTTAGGATACCTTTAATTTAGAACAAAGTACTATTTTCAATGGGAAAGTAAAATAACATTTTGTTTCACACGAAGTCGTGGGCACTGTTAGATTTTCATATGTGATGTACAATCGACTAATTTAGGTGTGATTTTGTATACATACAGCTGCGCCTGCGACGTCGTTCGGTTGAAACTAAAATTATTTAATCTCGCGCCGTCATACATATTATCATAACTTTTGATAGAGTTCACCGATTTTAATGAAATAAAGACTAAATGTGACTCGAAGATACGCTTTATGATTTCATTGGTGACATTTTAATATCAAACAAATATGCAGACAGAGATTTATATAAATTATGTTAATGTATTTTATTACCTATGCTTACTTACTTGCAATAATATTTTTCACGTATTTATATAAAGTACAGACACTTGAAATTTACATTATTACTATATTATATTACTAGCTGTGTCCGCGACTCTGTTCGCGTGGAACTAAAATTGTATTTAATCATTTCATTAAAAAAATGTATATAGCCTATGTTACTCAGGGCTAATGTAGCATTATAATGGTGAGTTCTTGAGTTTCTTCGTTACAAATGAAAATATATAAAACTTCCCTCTTTATAATATCAGTATGGATATAGATATACATATATGCGAGTCAAGGAAATAATTTTAACGGATTTTTTTTTCTTTTCTCAGGTTAGACTGTGACCTACCACTAGCGAGGTACATGCCAAGGTTCAGATGCGTCGTCGAACTAGTCCAGCACTACACGAGAGTGGGTGATAGAGGGGCGGGAGGCACCGTGTGGGTAGACAGAGAGGGATGTCCGCATTCACCAGTACTCCTCAAAACTCCACTACGGCAAAGTCCACCTTCGCTTCTCCACGCAGCCAGGCTAGCTGTTCATAAAGCGCTGGACTCGAACCCACTGACCCCGAAGCTGTGGTGTGCGCCCAAACACAGGCTCCTACCTCTGCCGTCAACGCTTATAGACTATCTCGGCGAGTACCCCTACTCGATCTAACACCAAGATCTGTACAGTCGAAACCGGATATAAAAGCATCGGTTATAACAACTAAATGGTAAGGTCCCGAACGGATCACCTTAATAATAATTAAAAAAAAAATGCGTACTGCTTATAACGACTATCGGATGTAAAGTTCTAAGTAATAGGTCCTTTCAATGTCGTTATATCTAGTTTCAACTGTATTTAGTCGAATAATTTGATTGGTGCCTGGTGGGATGATATTAGTCGATTTTAGTTAACTAATTTCACGGTGGATAACATTAATAACCATCGTTATAAAGTCGCCTCCGCATTAAATCGTAATATATAATAATTATTTTGTACAAAATGTATAATAATTAACAACGTACCTAGCGCAGGTTTGCTAGTATAGGCCGGATCCTATAAACAAACGACTAACAATATAATTTATGTTTAAAATTAACTGTATTAAATGATAAGTATTGAAAATGGGACTCAACTATACTATGGTATTTAGTGAAAATATTGATGCAGATTATTTCGTTTAAGCCGCTCCGTGTTTGTATATAGAGAATTTTGTTTGAAAGTGAAAGACTGATTTCCTTGAAGTCTGTAATTGTGTTTCGTGATATGTGATTTTCTTTATACATTAACATATATGTAAATCTGTTTTGCTATTTGTTTTATAATAACTTACCGATTGTAAGGCCGTTTATATATATATATATATATATATATATTGAATAGCTGACCCGGTAAACTTCATATCGCTTACAATATCTAAAACTCTCGCTAAAACTCAAATACGGTTTGACCAATTTCTATACTGATATATGACTATAGTCAATCTTAATCAACCTTTCAAACAACTCTAACTTAATCAACTAGCAGTATGCAATGGACTTTAAGACCTATTCTCACACCTACTAAATATACTTACATAAACAATTTTATAAAAATCGGTCAAGCCGTTTTTGGAGAAGCGCGACCACAAACACCGTGACATGAGATTTATATGTATATTGATTTAACATTTTGTAACTAAATATTTTAATCAGGAATAGAAGGCGTATTACTTAATAATTACTCAATATTTCATCCCCAGTACAAAGTACAGTAAGAGTAAAACGCATTCTGGATCCGATTAACGTTTATAGTTATAATTTGTATATACTACGATAATTGAAATACTATGATGTCACATTTTTATTCATCTCCATTTTATACGCATTCCGATGTAATAGTATTCATATATCAAGCACTCTCGATTATGAGTTGTAAAGTCTCGAAGGACCATTTTGCAATAGGATGTAAAAACAATGAAATTTTACACACAAAATAATTACAAACGTAACGCTAAAAAAAAAACAAATATGATTTGTCAATAATAAGAAAACAGTCAACAGATTATCCAAGAATTAATGAGTTGTATGAGTAAACTTGAAACCTAATTAAATGGAAAATCCAAATGACTTAAAAGTAATTTAATGTTCAAAGTTATAAAGAGAGCACATATATAACTTTTTATACGTATTTATGTATATATGTTAGGTTGCTCCTTAGCAATATTATTATTAATTATATAAAAATAAAATGTTGAGCTCGAATAACTTTTAAACCAATTGAAAAATCATAAGAAACATTTTTGGTGGAGGTTTAAATTCTCTTTAAAAAATATACATTACTCATTATTCTCCATCCATTTGTCTCCGAGTTATAAAATAATAAAGAAAATATTCCTTATGTTATTTCCATAAGAAACTTATATTGGAGTGTGGACTATCTTAGAGTTAGTATTAAGAGCTCAAATTTTTTGCGATTATTTTTGGTAATTTGAAACGGTTGTTTTCTAAGTTTGTTGTTTGCTAAGGCTCACCCTAATATATATTCCCATATATAGTTCATTGAAAAATATAACCCTTGATGATATTATAATTTTAGCGAATCGTTCACTAATGCCTTATCTTGTCAATACTTAAGAAATCATCACACTATATTATAGAGTTATTATTATATTTTTTATTTATTTATTCCTCATTTAAGGTTTAGTTTAATAATTGTATAATTGCTTACACATTTAGTTCTTTCTTTGTTCCTATCCAGTTGGTCTGACGGCTTTTGTTTATCCCAAATCGGCACCTGAACATATATATAAATAAATTTAGTTTTTAAAATGATAAAGTGCCATTTGAACTAAGTACCCCTGTAATAGAAAAGGATAATGGGCACTATGTCGTCGCATGGTAGAATTACTGAGGCTGAACATACATTTTTAATTGTTTTCGTTATTTATTATTATATTAGTTCTATTAATTGGTAACAGAACCATGTGATGGTTCTTGCGTTATGGATAGCAGGTTTGGGATGTAGATGACTAGTGAAATTCAATAATATATAGACTATAATAAATATAATATGTACCTTGGATAATCTCAATTAGATTAATTTAGTCTTCACCAATATTGTATGTATGGATATTTTAGGGTAAACTATTGATGTCTTACAGTGATTTTTGTCAGCCCTGTACAAAGCATTGTAACAGTGTAGATGTTTGTGGTTTAAGTTTTTCAGCTGCGTTGACAATGCAAAAGTATTATTGTATTATTACTGCAGAAAGTAACTAAAATATATTATATAATTGTGAAATTCTACTATTGTCACCTGATCAGATTTGCTTATACCTAAAAAAAATATGTTATATAAAAAATACTTTCGTCACTGTGAACGCAGCTTTAGATATGTATAGATGGCGTATCGCTGGGTACATTACAAAATTGTAAACTGAATTATTTTTGAATTGATATTTTCGTGATATATGGGCTGGTACCTGTTTTGTATTTATTTTTGCATTAAATGCTCGTTACAAACAAAGATTTTTTGTAACAAGCTTCTATAATAAACAGATCGTCAAGTCGAATGTATTCAGTCGGTACCAATTGCTTGTACCTAATTAATTTGAAAACTTATTTTTGTTCCATTTTAATAGGGTAAAGCGAAAATGAATAAGTGTTGACATAATATTACCTTTCTTAAAAGTATGTATGTAGACTAATATTATAACGAAAGAACTGCAAATAATTTATATACAAAAGAAATATACATTCTGCCTAAATAAATCTTTCATTTGTAAACCAATCACCTTGAAACACCACACACCACAAGATGAAAAAAAAGGTTTCGTTTAGTTGTTTTACTAGTCGCTGTATTTTACTGTCTGTCCAAGCAAAATTCATTCCATAGATAACGTGTTAAGAATTCAGTCTTAATTAAAATATAAGTGATGCAGAATGTTCTATGACGATTTAAAAAACATGAAACCTCAAAATTAACTTTTTGTCATTTGAACACAATTATACTGTGCAATGCAAATTGAACCTATACCTATTCATGTTTGACAAAGATTTAGTATACATATTTATATTACAAATTACGTGAATTACTGAGTGTATACTTGTCATAAATGTATGAATTTGATGACAGTCCATAGTAAGTATAAGAGTAACAATTGACTACAGAGACGCAGTTTTTGACAGAATTTTGGTCCGTTATGACCAGATTACATGACCTTATATTGTGTAATGTAGCTTGGTTGTTGTACCCAGATGATGTGAATTGAAAGTAATCGCATAGAAAACGATTTCTGTGATGTCAAAAACCTCTCAGAAAAGTTATTACAAAAGGATTAGTATTTTGATACGATTCTAGAATCATTACAAGCTACTCTATCCAGTTGATAGTGACGTAATAAAAATCGACAAAGAAGGATAATGGGAAGTAGTTGCAAAATTGAAATATAAAAGACTATACGGATAATGTATGCTATAACATTATTATTTGTTCGTACTTATTAGCATAACTAATCTTTACTGGTCTCTGCTTACTATTGAGACTTTTATTATTTTTTTTATTAATAAAATTGTTGTTCCAGTTTATGTGTCATCTTAGTCGATTTATTTTTAATATTTAGATGGTGAAGTACAACGTTGATATCTGTCAAGCTGACAAGTAGAAAGTACTATTTAATTGTTTGCCTATCAGTTTGATTTTATTGATTACTGACTGTACTTTTCATATTGTCATTATTATCATTTTCTGTATAATATAAGAGAACTGTTCTTAGTAAATGAGCAAGTAATTAAATCAATTTCTCACGTAGGTAATAACAAAATGATTATTGAAAGTAACATTACTACATATATATCATCATGTGATTAAAAGTGTATAAAATATAACATGTCAGTTAATGGAACTGGCGCTAATTATGCGCCGTTAAAGCAGCTATTGTCTGATTCGGAATCCGAAGAAGAAAATAGAATGGAAAATGCTTTTATGAAAGTTACGGACAGTTGCAATAATTTGGATTTCAATAGCGGCTTGCAGTCCTCCAAGAACTACAGTATAAGCGATATGGACGATTTTAATACTAATGTCAATACATTAGAGAGTACAATGGAAAATGTCAGTATTATTCAGTCAGAAAATTTGAAGAAGTTGTCGTTCCCGAGGCGTTGCGCTTTAATAACTTCCTTAGTTGTTTGCTTTTTGACTATTGTCATATTTCTGTGGGGTATTCCGTGTAAGGGCGTGCGCATCTGTGAGGGTCCCCTCTGGAAGGATAGAATTACCTGGGAGGTACCTTATGATGAAATTGAGTTATTTGGCAAGGTCCAAGTTGTTGATGGTGCTGTTATGAGAACAAAGAACCTGATCTTCATGTACCGAGGTAATTATATGAAGAAAAATGTCAACCCCAATGATAATGCAAATGGTGTATTGCTAATTGTTGGTAGTACAGGAAAAGTTGGTTGGTATACAAGAGAAAACAGAATACCAACTGGTATACACTGTCAACTAATTGATGTCAATAATGACAATCAAAAGGACTGTATTGTGTCTGGTACTGAGGGTTTACTTTCAGCACTCAATCCTTTATCTGGTACATATTATTGGTATGTGCATAAACAGGGGATGTTTTTAAATATAACAAAGATAGATTTTCCTATAAGTATAAAAGATATAAATAATGATAAAGTGGATGACCTGTTGACTGTAGCTACAATTTATCCAAATATAAATCATAACTACTTGTTGTTAATATCAGGAGCCACTGGTAATATAATCAATGACTTTGTGAAACTAGACAACTGTAAGTCTGTGAAGTTGATATCAGAGGCAGATATGGTCAGTTACAATTGTAAAAACAACACAACAGAATCAGTTAGAGTAATATCATACTCATTAATCATGAAAACAAATGAAACTACCAATTATACACAGACAATATCACCTAATACTCCTAGGAAACCTTACAATACAACTTGGAAGGAACATGGAAAAGACATTTACAAATTTGGAATGGGAAAACTATTTATGGAAAATTCTGGTGAATGTCCAGATAAGTGTAGGGTGAATCTAAAACTTGTTTTTGAAAAGGATGGTGCCACAAACGTTACTTGGGAGTATGCAGCAAATCATGTTTATGCAATGAGACCAATCTCTTTTATAATGTCAAAAACCATAAATGGATTTGTAATTAAATTACGACAATGGAATATAGCTCAGTGGGCATCAGGCTCACAAAAAATTGATGAAGTTAAGTACAATGTTCAGAACAAGATCCCAAAGAATCCTTACGATGTATTCTTTTATCAGCCAAATATAAATATTGCTTCACTTGCCTCTTATGTGAAATACACAAATTTCACAGTGTACAGTATGACTGAGAGAATAGTCTTAGTGACGTTTGACAAAGTCCAGATGCACAACATAAATATTTCACATACAGATATAGTACAATTATGTACAAATGGACCTATTGACAACGACCCTCAGTTACCCATATGCCAACCGTATTTAGAAGACAAAGATATAAATTTAATAATGACAGATTTAAACAGTGATCATTCTCACGAGGTTATCTCATACTATAGCACATTTGTTGCACCTGAAGAAAACAGTAAAAATTCAAATACTGGTAGTTGGCGCTTAACATCTATAGTCAAAGTATTAAGATTAGAAACAATAATACCAAATTTGTTTGTTTTTGACAATTAATTAGCTGTATCTTATATACAATTGTCAGTTAACAGAAGTTTATTTAAAATTAAGACTTTGATAAAGGGAATTTGAACTTTAATGTCTTATCTTCCCAGTATAAGAAAATATATTAATAAAATTGTTTGACTAGAGAGTTAATATGTATAAAACATAAATACATTATTGACTCTATGAAATATAATATTAATTGTACTTATAAAAAAACTTATAAGATTAGATTTTAGAGCATCAGCAAAAGATAAAAGCCAATGGCTCTTCTGAGATAAATTAATTTAGATTTTGTAACTGTAGGTAATATTTATATCTTTTTTAATCAAAAAAGGAGAAAATGATGAGTTGGCAGTGCAAGTGATAAATTTCTAGTCATTGATGATTCTCAATATAGGCATGTTATTATGTGAGAATATCATTTTGAAATGTTTTTCATTCGCCTGGAGTGTTCAATATTTCTGATAATATTCATATTATTTTAGATGTAAGATAGTTTATTCCTCTGACCGTTTAGCGGGCATATTGTGAGTCTGAAAAATTAGATATTAATATATATATACTAAAGTAGATATTTATTGGCCTACAGATATAAGTTTTAGCATTATTGGAAATCTTAATGTCCAGGGTCGCTTAAGTCGAATCCGATAAAATTGATTTGAGGATAAATAAAACATGTTTGGTTACATGTCAATGTGTTCACTACAGTTCCCAAGCTAGTCGCTCTGAGATCATTTTCGCGTTGGCACATAACTATATCATTGCTGCCCAATGAAACCCTAAATACACTTTTTTATATTAAATATATTTCTCTATATGTAGTGATCGTTAGATATATCTAATGTACTATATAATCTAACTATTTTTAATTTAAAATGCTCATGGTTGAATTTCAGCTTTCCATTTTTCTTTAAAAAAAATTTAAGCTGTAGGTAGAGCGTTACGGATACCATCTCTCTTGAGATGTTAAATGATGATGTGGCTCAAGATGGTGGACACGCTCAGCGTACTGGAGAGATTGGCTCTGAAGTGCAACTACCGGAGCACACCTATAGGTATTTGGCGGCAGATTTCGAACATGAGAGTAATAGCTAGAGAGTTGGGAATTAGAAAAAACCTTACCACCATGATTGGTTTCCTCACAATTTTTCCTTTCACCGGAATCTCGGGGTCATTGCAGGTGGGTTCTAAATCACGTCCATTGATGTGGTATCTATTTACAGTACCAACTGAGCCAACATCGCGGCAAAAAAATTTTTAAGCCAAAATGTATTTATCATTTTCATGTTTATCGGACTCGTACACGCGTTCCGCAATATAAATATTGAATCGAACATACCGAAATGAAATTATCTCATTAATGAGCGTATAAGAATTATAATGAAGAACGAATACCCAAATCGTGTTATTATTAGTCATTCTACTACCGAGTAAACGCATGACTTGTTTGACATCACATGTGTATCATACATTAAATAAGTCGGTTATGGCCAGCCGTACTCAACCTTTTTAATGTGAAACTTTTGTACATCGCCTCAAAATATTCGTTCAGCTATCGCATGTCGCATTACAGCCGGCCGCGATGTAGAGGTAAAGTGAAAGGTCCTCGGTAGAGCAGCCGAGCCCAATATGGCGGCGCCCATGGCTCGTATCAGCTGACCATGTTGCATTAATATTCTCACATTTTCCGAAAGAAATTCAGTTATAGTTTTTTTAGGGGCCAATAACATGTATTAGTCATGGTTTCGGGGGCTGCAAACATAAAATATTTAGGTTATGATTTCCTTAGATTTTATAGGTCCTTAGGTTATAAAATAAAGTAATACTAGGTGAGCTAACCAAAAAAGCCCAGCGGGCTGCAAGTTTAGTACAGCGGGTTATGACTAATCTTTGATGTGAAATCCAAGTCATGAGTGTACAGCTGTTCAATTCTAGATATTAATAAAAGTATGTAATGTGACGTTGTTAATATTAGCTTTATAAGAGTATTATTTTATTTTTGATCGTATATTTACTTAGCAACTATGGAATTATGTTGTATATGAGAATTACTTTAGTTTGGATTTCGACCACCTTACACAAAGTGGAAAACCTGCTTTCATAATATACTTGAGTGTGTTGTCGCGTTGTGATCAATCGGTGTAGATCAGTTGCATAGAGGATTTCGGGATGGCATGACAGCGATGACTGTCGTGTGCCGTTGAAATAACTAAGCTCTCAGTGGTCGCCGTTGTTATTAGATTGCATTATACTAACTAGGGATGTCATGGAGCTACTGACTATCAAATATCTGAAACCGTAACTAAATCTGTTAAGTTTCAAAAATTTTCGTATAGGGCAATAAAGTGAACGTAGTTTATATATGACTCCTAAGTGAAATTATCGAGTAATGCATAATATTTTCATAAACCGTCTGAAACCGGTATAATACTACTTACATATCCGTATGCAGCTCCAAAATATTATATCCATAACATCTCTAGTCCTAACCGTCAGTTATAGAGCAGTCAGATTTTCGTGCTTTTATAAAAAAATGCTTCAATATTGGATGTGCCTTTGAACAGTGATTGGCTTGTTATTTATTTTGTAATAATTTAATTAATTTATTATATAATGGTTTTAAATAATATAACAATTGTGTGTATTGATAAATAAATTTTTATTACGCCTTGTAAAAAATTAAAAAAATCTCCTCACTTTTTAACAATAACCGATGTAACAAATGGAATAATTACATTTTCTAGTTTAAAAACAAATGTTTTTAATGTATTCAATAAGTACATCAGAGCGGGCACGACACTTTAGGCATTTCTGTGACCTTATTATGACCAACGAATAAAATACGCACCCTTTATGATATAAATACTACACTTATAACTTTTCTTAATAGCATTAATATGTTATAAAATTCCTTTTTTTATAACAATTGATATGTATTAAGACTTACAAACTAACTTCTATTAGTAATAGCAATTATCAAAGAGGCAAGTTTAAGAACAAAACCATTGTGCCTACAGTTTCAATAAATAAAAGGTTATATGTAACTTGAAACGTAATGAACTCTTAGATTATGTAAAATTATGTTTATTTACTGATGCATTTCTGTAATCACCGAATACTAATCGATAGACTAGAAATTTCTAGTACAATCGTTACGGAGTACATAAAAGATAAAAGAAAATTACGATGGTTGGAAAGTTATCTTTTTGTGCGAAGTCTATACCCCTATGAGCCTTGTCTAAATACGGGCCTGTTAATGTTTCAATTCTTTGAGAAGTGAAAATTGGCGCTCATGCACTCGGCGAATAGGAATCCCAGATCGCTTAATCAAACACGACAAAATTATAATATAGAAATCTCATATATCCAATTTCGATACCATATATTAGATACAAAAATAACAGTTGAAATGTTAAATCTACGTGGGTTAAAAAAATATAGTAAATTTGTTAATCATCGATGGCAATTTTAGTTTGTGTATAAATTCATTTTGTGTAAATACTGCGGTGTACAGTTCGCTCTTTTCGCAGTTGATTTTACTAACTTGAGCGCAATAAATAAACAGCCAAAGACTAGAAACTTCATTATCACTTTAACCTACGGACTATGGAACTAAAAACGACTTGATAATTTTTGCCCGTTTTTGTAATTTTTACACGCTTTATATTACCTTCACCTGTATGTATGTATGTATGTAACCGACCCCTTTTTCCAAGTAAAAGACATCAACGAGATCTAATGAGGTTTTTACACCCTTTATATTAGCTTCAGTTCCAGTAACTAAAAAATAAAAAATAAATAATAATTTAAAAAACTAGAACACACGCTTTATATAGAAAACTAAACTAAAAAACAGAAAATAAATTTTAATAAATAATAATTAAGAATAATGTAATTTTGTTTAATAAATATAAGTTATTAATAGTTTGAATAAGAAAAAAAATGTTTTATTGTAAAAAAAGCGTGGGGTGCACGGTGTCAATAGTTATGAATATTTAATTGACAGATATGAGAAGGATTATCATTTCGATAATATCTTGAAAAGCACCCACGCTTTTTTTACAATAAAACATTTTTTTTCTTATTCAAACTATTAATAACTTATATTTATTAAAAAAAAATACATTATTCTTAATTAATGTTTATTAAAATTTATTCCAATACAGCTTTGCTCCTATTGGTGGTAGCGTGATGGTAAATTACCTAAATCTTTCCTCAATGGTTGTTCTATCAAAAACAAAAATAATTTTCGAAATCCGACTGGTAGTTTTTAAGATTAGCGCGTTCAAACAAACTTTTCTGCTTTATAATATTAATATAAATAAGGGGGGACCTGCGGTAGGGACGGATAAATTTAAAAGAAAGCGCTAAAGGTAATTAGAACACGTAATCATTATATTTTTTTAATATTTATTGACTTGGCGAACTTCCCCGTAACATAAGACGGTTCTCTTTACTTCCGATCTTCATACTATTGACTTACGGTGACATCATTTGTCATATGTCATTTAAGAATTTGTTAACTACGTGACATTGGTAAAATTGTGTGCACATACATGCATACATATGTATGCACACATACATTAAATAAAAAAGAAGAGATTTCAACAACTATCAACGAAGGATTACATGTACAAAGTGCATTATAATGTTCGAAATCCTTTCCCTATATACTGATAACAAAATCCAATCAGATAATAAAGGGAATCAATCAGAAGCATACTTCAATGTTGACATTTAAGTATTAAATGGTAATATTTATTCTTAAGCTTGTAATGTTTAGTAAAACCAAATTAAAAAGAATGCTCAGTCGATTTACTTTTATATTCCTGGGAGTTAATATACTTTTATCCCATTTTTATTTTGGATATATAAGGTTAATTAAATTGTCACTAAAACGCCAAGGCTTAAGAACTTCTCAAGTGGTTATATTTTCTATATAATGAGATAGGAAACCATAATCTTAAATAAATAAACAATCGAATTGAAATTAATTTCACTTAACTAAGATGTAATTACAATATTTATCACAAATTTATACCCTTTAGGCGACGTTCCGTTTAGCATTCATAACGCTCACGAATGCGGCTGTTCACGTTCCGCTAGCTCGCGAGCATTGCAATCACTAACTTGACTGAAATGGAGTATGGGTCAACGTCATTAGAGGTGTTTTCATAGCGATCGCAACGACCATGGTCGCCATATGGAACGATTGAAGGCATGCTTTGAGCGATCTGAATGCTAAATGTTTGGCAGCCATATTAGACGGTGCTTAGCATACTCCGGAATGTTCCAAATGACTATATTGATTTTTCAGCCATCTTTCGTTGAAGTAGAGTCGATGATAGCCATTTTATATTATGGCTATAGCTACTGACGATTGAGCGTTTGTGACCTCTAAGAGGAATGTAGCCATAGTAGACGAGAGTTAGCACACTCCGGAATGTTCCAAACGACTATGTCGATTTACAGTCAAGTCTTCCGTGAAAGTAGAGTCGATAGCCAATTTATATCTTGGCTATAGATACTGACGATTAAGCGTTGTAAACTTTTAGAGCCACACAACTATAGTAGACGAGTCTTAGTACATTCCGGAATGTTCCAAATGAATATATTAATTTTTCAGTCAAGTCTTCCGTGAAAGTAGAGTCGATAGCCAATTTATATCTTGGCTATAGATACTGACGATTAAGCGTTGTAAACTTTTAGAGCCACACAACTATAGTAGACGAGTCTTAGTACATTCCGGAATGTTCCAAATGAATATATTAATTTTTCAGTCAAGTCTTCCGTGAAAGTAGAGTCGATAGCCAATTTATATCTTGGCTATAGATACTGACGATTAAGCGTTGTGAACTTTTAGACCTACACAACTATAGTAGACGAGTCTTAGCACATTCCGGAATGTTCCAAATGAATATGTTAATTTTTCAATCAAGTCTTCCGTAAAAGTAGAGTCGATAGCCAATTTATATCTTGGCTATAGATACTGACGATTAAGCGTTGTGAACTTTTAGACCTACACAACTATAGTAGACGAGTCTTAGCACATTCCGGAATGTTCCAGATGAATATATTAATTTTTCAGTCAAGTCTTCCGTGAAAGTAGAGTCGATAGCCAATTTATATCTTGGCTATAGATACTGACGATTAAGCGTTGTAAACTTTTAGAGCCACACAACTATAGTAGACGAGTCTTAGTACATTCCGGAATGTTCCAAATGAATATATTAATTTTTCAGTCAAGTCTTCCGTGAAAGTAGAGTCGATAGCCAATTTATATCTTGGCTATAGATACTGACGATTAAGCGTTGTAAACTTTTAGAGCCACACAACTATAGTAGACGAGTCTTAGTACATTCCGGAATGTTCCAAATGAATATATTAATTTTTCAGTCAAGTCTTCCGTGAAAGTAGAGTCGATAGCCAATTTATATCTTGGCTATAGATACTGACGATTAAGCGTTGTAAACTTTTAGAGCCACACAACTATAGTAGACGAGTCTTAGTACATTCCGGAATGTTCCAAATGAATATATTAATTTTTCAGTCAAGTCTTCCGTGAAAGTAGAGTCGATAGCCAATTTATATCTTGGCTATAGATACTGACGATTAAGCGTTGTGAACTTTTAGACCTACACAACTATAGTAGACGAGTCTTAGCACATTCCGGAATGTTCCAAATGAATATGTTAATTTTTCAATCAAGTCTTCCGTAAAAGTAGAGTCGATAGCCAATTTATATCTTGGCTATAGATACTGACGATTAAGCGTTGTGAACTTTTAGACCTACACAACTATAGTAGACGAGTCTTAGCACATTCCGGAATGTTCCAAATGAATATGTTAATTTTTCAATCAAGTCTTCCGTAAAAGTAGAGTCGATAGCCAATTTATATCTTGGCTATAGATACTGACGATTAAGCGTTGTGAACTTTTAGACCTACACAACTATAGTAGACGAGTCTTAGCACATTCCGGAATGTTCCAAATGAATATGTTAATTTTTCAATCAAGTCTTCCGTAAAAGTAGAGTCGATAGCCAATTTATATCTTGGCTATAGATACTGACGATTAAGCGTTGTGAACTTTTAGACCTACACAACTATAGTAGACGAGTCTTAGCACATTCCGGAATGTTCCAGATGAATATATTAATTTTTCAGTCAAGTCTTCCGTGAAAGTAGAGTCGATAGCCAATTTACGTCTTGGCTATAGCTACATCGATACATTATTAGAATAATAAGATGAGATATTGTAGTGAAAATTTAAGGCACTACTATCTTCTGAGGTAAGTTGGTATCGTGTTGTACTTCATATTCAACAAGTTCGACGCAGTCAAGGGCTGTCAGTTGCTCCGCCACGCTAAACCCCTTGTCGTCGTACAGTTCCACGATCAGCTCGTCGTACTCCCGAGCTCTACAACAGATGAATGTAGAATCAATTGTCACTAATATCATAAATAGATGAACATGAGTTTGTCTGTTAGACTTTCACGCCTAAACTACTTAAATGATGATACGTGAAGCGATGATAGCTCAGTGGTAGTGTGCACGACTTCGCGTCAAGGGACGTGGGTTCGAACCCAAGCACCTACAATGAGCTTGAGCTTTCGGTGAAGGAAAACATCGTGAGGAAACCATAGCATGGTGGTAGGGCTTTTTATAATGCCCGCCTGGCTAGCTACCACCCTCAAGTTGTGAACCTGCCGCCAAATACCAATAGGTGTGTTCCGGCAGCAGCACTTGAGAGCCAGTTTCTCCACAGGTTTAGCGTGTCTACCAACTTGGGCCGTATCGTCACTTAAGATCAGGTGAGATTATGGCCATAACGCTAAACCTTAAGTATAAAAAAAAAAAAAAAAAAAAAAAAATGACCATCAATAAATGTCACAATAAACGTGTACATAAACGCGCATAGGGCTACTTCTTCTAGTCTCTGGCGGGAAACGAGAACGGCACCTGGGATGCGTCAGATGACAAGTCAAATACCTACTAAAAAGACATCACAGCGACCTAAAATCCCTTTTAATACTAATGTTTTTGCGTTACATCGAGTATCTGGCAGTGAATTCTCAACGTATATACCTTTAAGTTTCATAATAAAACTTCACATTGGATTTTTTGGTAGTATCTTGATCTATCATGTTATGACTTTTATTTTGATTTATATACTTAGTTATTTAGCCCTGAATTGTGTAATATAGGTGACATATTACTTGATGTAGTGTAGTTGAAAAGCGTAAGTGAATTGAACTATGAATAAGAAGAGTTGACACTAAAACTCCCAAGAGAGCTTCAACAAGAAAGTCACCATCTTTTTTTATAGATAAAGTTATTAGTATATTATTTACTCAGGTTAAGGCGTTATGGCCATATCCCACCTGATCTTAAGTGACAATACAGCTCAAGTTGGTAGACACGCCAAACCTGTAGAACAACTGGGTCTCAAGTGCAGCTGCCGGAACACACCTAATGGTATTTGGCGGTAGATTTTCAACTTGAGGACGGTTGCTAGCCGGGCGGGTATTAGAAAAAGCCCGACCACATGCCATAGTTTCCTCACAATGTTTTCCTTCATCGAAAGCTCAAACTCATAGGTGGTCGGGTTCGAACTGAGGTCCCTTGACGCGAAGTCGTACACACTACCACTGGGCTATCATCGCTTCTCTTTTTGATGAGACAGTTGCTAAAGAGTGCCGAGAAGCCAAGAATGAAAAAGAAGAAGAAGGAAGCTCACATGACATGAGCGTCGAGGACTTGGTCCTGTACGAGGTCGGAGAGCGCTTTCTTAGCGGCCGCCCACTGTTGGGAGCAGTGCGAGCGCACCAGCAGGCCGGCCAGCGCGCACCGCACCGCCTGCGTCTCCAGCGCCTGGTACTGCGGCTCCAGGACCCGCACCTGGTCCTCCTTCACCCACAGCGTTGTGCCGTAGTCCACGTATATCACCTGACCATCATTAACTAATTATAACGAAACTAATTTAAACGGATTTTATCGCGGTTGTTTATTAGATTTTGATCCCGACGTCGTTTCGAAAGCTTTTCAGCCTTCGCGGTCACGGGGCGGACCGAGGTGTAGGTTGTCCAGAAAAGTTTATGTTACTGTGGTAACATACAGTGACCACGAAGGCTGAAAAGCTTTCGAAACGTCGGGATCAAAATTTATAAATATAGGCGATAAAATCCGTTTAAATTAGTTTTATTTCAATGAATAATATTCGCGTAAACCTAAGAAATCATCATCATTAACTGATTATAACAAAAAAAACGAAAGCGATTTCGAAAAAACTGCGCTATAAGAGTACACCTAAAGGGAGTTCTAAAACCTAAAACAGCCAAGTTTACACTCACGTATTGCATACTTGAGTATTACACGAACCGTTTGGAGCCACTTTTGATACCGCCATAACGCAAAAACTATATCATATAAACATGTCAAATTTGGCTCATATATTGAGATTTTCAAGATACATATGTGCTCCAGATGTCATCAACACACCTCAAATGGTTATTTAAAATCCTCATTTTTTTCATTAATCATAGATAAAAACTCTAATTCAGTTTCAGATGACATAGAAAGTTTAAATTTGGCATCCCGATAAATAGTTGAGTAATAAAGAATAATTCAGAAATTTTGTCGAATAATTAGAAAAATAGAGATTTAACAAAAAAAACCCATTAGTGATACATTTTTGAGAATTATCAAATCGATACGTTTTATTCGCATTTGTCTTTATACGCCGACTTCAATAATCTCCAGTGTTTCTGATAAAACATAAAAATAAAATATATAAAAATAATATAATTATTTCTTATATGAATCGTAAAAGCCAGAACAAAATAATAAAGTTTGTTTTAGGTTAATAATCATTTTTCATCAATTACTACACTGAAACCAGGACTAATTTTAAATGTTAATATTATCGTGAAAATTTAATGTAATTATTAACTAAATTTTTAGCTATTTAGTTATTAACATTTTTTTTAATGGAATAAGTGGCAAACGAACAAGCGGGTCACCTGATGGTAAGTGATCACCGCCGCCCATGGACACCCACAACACTAGGAGAATCGCAGGTGCGTTACCAGCCTTTAAGGTAGGTCTTTATAGTAGGCTCTCTTTTTAAAGGTTACAAAGTCGTATCGGTTCAGAAACACCGCCGACGCAAGTTGGTTCCACAAGATAGTTGTGCGAAATAAAAACCCCGCGCGTAAAGCATTAAATTCTATAGAAATAGTAAACCACTTCCTTTTCCAATGCCAGTGAGTCAAATTAAAAAGTTTGATAAAATATCCGTTACAATAGAGTAGTGTTAAAAGAAAAATAAACTACCTCAACACTTTGGTCGGAACGTGTAAGTGACAAGACACGAGCCCGGTACCAGTTGTTATCGAATGGGTATAGAGCAGCGACAAGCTCTCCCGGCGCTGGAATTATCTGAAACATGGGAATAATACCACTAAAACTTTTCTATCTTTCATAGTCCTTTTTTTATACTTAAGGTTTAGCTTTATGGCCATAATCTCACCTGATCTTAAGTGACGATACGGCCCAAGTTGGTAGACACGCTAAACCTGTGGAAGATCTGGCTCTCAAGTGCTGCTGCCGGAACACACCTATTGGTATTTGGCGGCAGGTTTACAACTTGAGGGTGGTAGTTACCCAGGCGAGCATTAGAAAAAGCCCTACCACCATGCTATGGTTTCCTCACGATGTTTTCCTTCACCGAAAGCTCAAGCTCATTGTAGGTGCTTGGATTCGAACCCACGTCCCTTGACGCGAAGTCGTGCACACTACCACTGAGCTATCATCGCTTCACCTGGAGAAAAAATACATATTGGATCTTGTATTATGAAACTAAAATACCACCACGATGAGCATACGTTCGCCATTCTTGTCGGAGACCAGGGACCACTTTCGCAATACTTCTAGTAACACTCGGTACTTTTTTATTCATGAGAGGAAAAATACATTATGTAATCATATGGTATAAATCAGAATCACCCAACATACCTAATAAAACGACACGACAATAACCGCACATTGTATCGATCTTTCTTATTTACATGGGGGAAAAAGAATATTTCGTATATAAAAATATATTCGAATGACCCAAAACACCCACTTATTATGATTCTATGTCGACAACACATTCCCCCTTATTGCAAAGACTATTTTCGCAATACTTCTTGTAACTCTCAGTACTTTTTTATTTATGCGACGAAAAATAAATATACGTGTTGCCTCTCGCAATATGCTGCGAGCCCTTAGCTGTATACCCTTTAAAACGATTTTACGAAGACCACACTTTTCTCTTTGTTGCTATCGACCATGCACCCACTTCCGCAATACTTCTTTTGCAGTTCTAATAGCTTTTTTTTATTTATGTGGGGAAAAAATACATTACTGTTGCCTTTTGTAATATGCTGCGAATAGCCTGAATTTCCTACTAAAGGGATTACACGGTAACTGAATATTCCTCCTTATTGCCAGAAACCAGAGATTACTTTTCACAATACTCCTTGTAGTTCTCATAATTCTGTTTTTATTTGCGTAGGGAAAAACATACACACATAAACATATTATATATCACTTCTCGCAATTTACTGGGTTAAGTACAATATATGTATATGTAGTAAGTATATGAGACTCATTTAAGCTACATTTCACTTAGCGTTTACAACGCTCAAGCTCACAACTACTTATCTGAAATAATGGACCCATAGTCCATTCCACTTCAGTTAATTATTGTAACGCTCGCAACCAAGCGGAACGTGAAAACAACGATCGCGGACGTTGCGAACGCTAACTAGAATGTAGCACTGAAATGCCTACTAGCAACAAGGACTATTTAATTGCACTGTTTTTGTCTAGGGTGGATCTCTTGTATTACTAGACGATATAAAAGTTCAGAAATATGCCAACAGTATAGTTCGTAAAATTAAGAAAATAAAAGTTGTAACAACTCGAAAGTATTTCTTTTATACGTTCAGAAATAAGTGACATGTCACGATACTTGAAGTACGACGTATTACAAGCAGCTTACCTGAAGTGGTTTGTAAGAGTTGCGTGCCGCAGCGCTGTTCATGTCGCGCACGAGACTCGGCAGATTCATCGGAGGTAAGACTACACCGAATTGGGGCACTTCCTCTGACAAATCATCAAATAATATTACTCATATTATAACATATGTATTAAATATTTTTAAAGTGCTAAACTTACCTCTTTCGGTTTCCTTCACAAATTGTACGTAAACTCTATCGTAGTGGCAGACGCAGGTCACGAGGACCCTGTGCCAGGTGTCGGGCTTCGGAAGTGGTAAATGTTTGCATTTTACCGGCACTTCCACGCGGTCTAACGTCCAACCGTCTGTCACATATTGAAATTAGTATTCAGCCTTCAGGTATGGGCATAATAATTAATTATTGTTTCCAAGAAAAGGCGAAAGAATCTAAGACGGTCCATACGAGTTTGACGTTATTACATCGTTAAGAGCCAAGCTCTTCAACAAGACACTCTTGTTAAAACTGTCCAGGAAGTTTCTATGGCAACCAATATATTATTAATCGAATCATTAATTTTAAATTAACTTCACTTATATTATGTACTTATGTGAAGCTAAATTACATTGCGTAAACCGTCACCAATACTATGCAAAGTACAGCCAAATAACTAGGTATTCGAATTAAAATTAAAATTACAATATGGTAGATGAAGATACTGCCTAAAACTTTTAGACCATATTTAGTTAGAAATATTTTTATCATCGTATCGCATCTAAGTTTCTGCATTATGATTAAAAACACAGTGTAATCCGAAAACAATGAACATCTTAAAGATATAAATAAGTAATGCATTAGAAGTCGATATAGGCGGCAAATTTTTAAAATACTAGCTACCATTTTCAAGCAGCAAAAAAAAAGTAGTGTTCGCGAGTCCATTTACGTGAAAACATATTGATCACTTTTTCTATAATAATTATTATCACTGTTTAGCGAAAGATCTCCTTTGGCAGAGATATAGCAGTATTTTAGGATCATATCTTTAGCGTACTGTGATAATGTGCAATTGTCACCGTTGTGTTCATCTAAAACATAGGAGTCTTTTAAACAGAACATGAACACATATTTGAGTAGGTAGGCATCATAATTACAGGTGATGATATGCCGTTGTTTCCGGATTTTACTTACCATAATAAAACAAAAATTCTATATTGGATTAGTAACCTAACATCCTAAGACGAACACCAAAGAATTTTGAGACTGATATAGCTCTAAAGTTCCTTTCATCCATAATCATATAGATTGTAATATACCTCCAATATTTTATAGCCAAATTTTTGTCTTGCATGGACCTTGCCGTCTTAGAAATCTCATAGCCTTCTTCGCTCTAGAAAATTTGCCAATTCTACTTTCAAACTTAGTTGATAAAAATTCCTATAATTGAAAGAACACTCAGAAAGTTTATGTTTTCGACACACTTTTACAAATGTATGAGTACTGCTTACCAGGATGTTTTAGAACATGTCTCTTTGTGCACCTAGAACCTTTGAAACACGTCTTCTCCGGTCCACCCTTATAATGTTTGCATATATCGACTTCGTCGCGATTATGGTAGCCCTTGAAACATAATACCACAAATTGTAGATAACCTAAATATTATAAAGGTTTATGAAGTTTTTGTCTCCATTTTAAAAATGGAGATTTTGTCACGTTACGCGCGAAAGAGTTGATGTTACACATTAGTGTAAGTAAATTAAATGAAATTTATTTACTTTATTAGCTATAAACAAACTATAGTGTTATTATTAAAAAAATACAAATTTTGCATACAGCTAGTTGGTCCAATCTTTATAAAAATCCCTCAAATATTCAATAATGATTACGATCGAAGTTAGACCACTGGGCGAAAACAGGTTTTCTTTTTTAACAGGTTTAGCGTTTCAATCTCAAATGGCGTCGACGATGTGTTCAAGATGGTGAATCATGCTGTTCAGTGGGAAACTCCTGATATACGAATTTTCAACTTCAGGGAGTTACCATTAGTAAATCCGCAAAGAATAGTATTTTGAACACCACGTTAGTAAAAAAAGGAGAGGTAGTAATACTAGAAAAACTGAGAGAGATGTTCCTCGTCTTTGGAAATCAGGGGGATTAAGAGTCTACGGCGTGTCTTTTAGTAGGTATTTCAGTGCAAATTGAAGTGATAACTTTTATAGGAGGGTTTGGATACGGAGTAAATTCATGAAGGCGTCATCGACATGTTCGCGTGACGTGTTAACCTACACACTATATCAATTCCTATTAGTATAACTTATTGCGGTGTAAACAGTTTTGATTTGCATGTTTTAATTTAAAATCAAATAATTAATTTGGATATTCAAAAATAACAACTGTTTGTTTATAGTTTTAAGTTTTTACTTCTGCCGGAAAGTCTTAATGACAGCTTTGAATTTTTATATCCGATGAACCATACACAGCCCGCTAGTGGCCTGCTCGGCATATTACTCAAGAAAATATGTAAATTGTGCCACTACGAAAAAAAAGGTACTAATACTGGCCTGGCTAACTATCTCTTTGAACTATAAATCTATCCACAATTGATAAACTATAATAATAGTCAATGGTACTTATGATATAGTGAAACAAAATTGTGTTTATTGATAAGTAGGCAATAAATAAGCGAACAATATTGAAAACGAAGCGATAATAGCTCAGTGGTAGTGTATTCGGACTCTGCGTCAAGGGATATGAGTTTGAATCCACCTATAATGAGTTTTCGGTGAAGGTAAATATCGTGAGGAAACCACAGTACGGTAGTAGGGATTTTTTCTAATGTCCACCTAGTTAGTTACCACGCTTAAGTTGAAAATCAGCTGCTAGATACCTATAGGCGTGTTCCGACAGTTGCACTTGAGAGCCACTTCCTCCTCATTTAGTGTGTCCACTAACTTGGGTCGGATTGTTATTTAATATTAGGTGAGATTATGGCCATAAAGCTAATTCTTAACTGTATATAATAAAGTAGTATAAGATATTTTTTTTACTGTCACAGCTTCAACAGGATCTTCGTATTCCGGACCTTGCGTGATTTCGAGTTCCTGGTCCAACTCTGCTGCGATGTTTGTTGACGAGTCCCCTTGTGCTGCTTTGTCCGCTGGGGACAAATTCTCTATTGACGGTAATTTCTAATTTATGATCTAGTTTTTAAATTTAATATACATGTTGGATGTATGACAGTAAATCCTTTGCCTATTTTATTAGAAATTAAAAGTAAAAATGTCATTGTATATTTTGTTGTCTAGAGACGTCAGGCCGGCATGACAGTAGCGTTTGGGGATGGATTGTCGTTTCCTCGATGGTCGCTGCTGTTTTTGGACTTTACTGAACTTAACATCAGATACAGTGCAGTCACTTTGCCCAGCTAACATATATCTAAAAAAAACTTGATATTATTTGAAATTTTAATTTCCATACAAGCCCCATACATATGTCAAGGGTTCCAAATGGTTTTGATATATTTTTTATAGTTTATAGGTTTAGCGTTGTGGCCACAATTTCACCTAATGTTATGTAACGATGTGGCCCAAGATGGTCGACATGCTAAGCCCAGTGGAAAGACTGGCTCTCAAGAGGAGTAGAGGAGGGTTCATAAAATCTCTACATGCCCTTATATAGATAAGGGTAGGAGGAAAATAAATAGATATATTCAGGAAATATTTTATAATTTGCATGTCCATTTTCAAATATAGATTCAATGAATTTTTTACATAGTAATAATAGTACATCTTTCCTGAGATCAAGTAGTCTTATATGAGATCAGGGACAGGGTTGTCGAAAATCGTATGTTGAAATTACCTAAAAAAAAACAAGGGCATGTATACAGTAAATAAGATTTTCAACATAATAGAAGAGGAGTTTACTGACTGAAGATAGAGGACTGAAGATATAACAAAAAAAAAATTACATAGGGACAGTGAGAGTCAAAAATTAGTATTACATATGACAATTTTCCGTGCATGGCAGCCTTTTCTAAAACCAACTAAAAAAAAGCTTCCTTGCGTAAAAAGGAAATCCGATAAAGGTCTTTCGTAATTAATGAATTACCGCTAAAGACTGAATTTATGAGTCTTTTACACCATGTCATAAACCTAAATTGCTGCATCTTTATTTGATACTATGCTCATAACGTAAATAAATACATGTATTGTTCAGCATACGGTATAAGTTCTGGTTCTCTGTATAATACCAAATATATTGTAAACAAATCCCTTCCACCACCAGAATTTTAAGCGAAATAAAAAATATATTTACTTGGATAGGCCAACTTCTGTTTTACCATGATATGGTTTAATATTTCTTCATTGGGTAATATAACGTAGACGCCGAGCGACTCCGATGAACTGAAAAAAAAAACTCAGTTACTTTCCATTAAACGACGTTAAGATCGATAAAACCTTAAATGCGCAGAAGTATTTTTTTTATACATAATGTTTAGCGTTATGGCCATAATCTCACCTGATCTTAAGTGACGATACGGCCCAAGTTGGTAGACACGCTAAACCTGTGGAGGAAATGGCTCTCAAGTGCAGCTGCCGGAACACACCTATTGTTATTTGGCGGCAGGTTCACAACTAGAGGGTGGTAGTTACCCAGGCGGGCATCAGAAAAAGCCCTACCACCATGCTATGGTTTCCTCACGATGTTTTCCTTCACCGAAAGCTCAAGCTCATTGTAGGTGCTTGGGTTCGAACCCACGTCCCTTGACGCGAAGTCGTACACACTACCACTGAGCTATCATCGCTTCAAATAACAATAATTTTAACATCAATAAGCTTACTTGTTATGTTATTCTATAAGATAATAAAGCTTTGCGTACACTATTTACTATCCGGTTTAATTGTCTAAATTAAAATATAAATAATTACATAATGTGATTAATCGGTAAGCGAGTAAATTGTAAAACAGTGTTATAATAAATCATTTACTTGGAAAGGGCACTCATGTTTTATTAATTTCTTTATTCTATTTGTAGGAACGTAGAGTTTGCTTCAAAGAACAGTAGTTCAATTGGGAGTCCTACAGGATTTTTTTTTTTATTTAGTATAAATATTGGAGCACTTTCTTAGAAAGAAAAACGCGTCAACCATCTTGTCCAACATCGTCATTTAACATCAGGTGAGATTGTGGCTCTAACGCAGCAGTTTGTTTCAACGCACTAATCTTAGGGACTAACAATTGGTTTGAAAAACATAATAATTAAATGATAGAGTAATAATTGAGGAAGGTGTTCGGCTATTTAACATCAAGCTAACATCAGTGGAGCAAAGCTGTATTGTAAAAACTTCAGGTGAGATTGTGACTCTAACGCTAAACCTATTTGTATCTATCTTTATATATTAATACTATAAAGTGGAAAAGTTTTATTTGGTTGAACGCGCTAATCTTAGGAACTATAAGACGGATTTAAGAAAATATTTGTATTTGATAGAGAAATAATTGAGGAAGGCTTTAAGTTATTTAACATTACGCTACTATCACAATACAAATAAAGCTCTATAAAAAGCTACAAAAAAAATATGAAATAATATTTAAGTCGCGGCCACGCCTAGTAAAATACAGAAATAAAATAAATTCCTAGGACTCGGGCATTTAGCCTTTGTTACATCAGGTATTTTAAATTCATATATACTCACTTGTCATCGACTTCGATACCGCAAGGGCGTCCAATGAATTGTTTCATAAACTCTTCAAATTTCTCCATGAGCTCCTCATCGTGATAGTATAACAAATCAACCTGCAATTAAGAATGATTGATATGCAGAATGTCATGACGTGACTGCGCTTGTGCATAGGATTACCAGATGACAGCAATTTACCTGACATGTCCGGAATTTCAGCTGTCTATCAGAGAAACAGCGAAAATTGGAAATTACAAGGAATTAAAAAAAAAAAGAGAAAACATAAGAAATGAAATTAAAATTAAAGAAAAAAATATAACAATTACCAATCAACTAACTGATTATTTATTCATCAATAATTGTTTATCTGAACCTCGTACCTAATTTACCTAAGATTACCCGCGAGTTTTAATGTAATATACTTCTGCTGGCAAAATATGAAGAAATATATTGTTGAGGTAGGGATTTTTCCAGCAAAACTTATTTTCTAAAGTGGTAACCCATACACGCGCAAAACAAACTTTTTTCTAATAATAAATTAAAAAATAATGTGTGCTTAAGACCACGCGACAGATGTGAAACACCACTATATATCTATAACTCCTTTAGCTTTACCCAAACGAGCGTCACATAAAAGGTTGCGGAACAGAACTTCAAAGTCTTCGCATAAGTAGTTTCACATGTATAAAAAAATACTAACTCTTACCTGGAGCTTCGCTTGCGTTAATATCCGATAACTTAATAAAAAAATTCATAGTAAGTCTATCCCTCTCTTTACCTCACTTCTAATAAGTTTCCGCGAGCCTATCACCGTCTCCAGAGTGCCATCTAACTTTATACCAAAACTCGTCACAATCGATTCAGCGGTTTAGGCGTGAAAGCGTAACAAACAAAATAAATAAACTCACTTTCCCATTTATAATATTATATATAATAAGTATAGTATGAAATATGAATGAATAACATACCCCCGCTAGATGGCAGCACCGTGCGAAGGGAGCTTTGTCACAGAACTGGGGGGCTAGGGGTTGCACGTCCCGTACGGGGGCGCACCGAGTCTCGCCCGTGTCCACCAGGAACATCTCCGCCACATTCTTGTCCTCCTGGAACCCAATATCCCCTATATAATCAACATTTTGTTTTAATGGGCCTTTTTCCTATCGAAATTGATTGTTCGTAATGTTATAATATTAGTAGGGTACTTGGATTTATGTGGCATTTTTCATGTATTGTACAACTAGCTTTCACCCGCGGTTGCGCTCCCGTTAATATCGATTCTCACTGTCTTTAAAGTTAAGTTTTTCCGAGAAAAAGTAGCTTATCACCATCTCCAGGTTGCAATCTATCTCTATACTAGAATTCATCACGATCGATTTAGTGGTTTAGGCATGAAAGCGTAACAAACATACTCATTTTCGCATTTATAATATTAGTAAGGATTTTGTATTCATATCCAAACACAATATACACTTGTATACATATATAATAAGTGAACACTTAAAAGTATAAGCAAACAGTTGTGTTTTATGGATATCAAAATTGATTGTGTTGATCTTAAATTAAAACATGTAAATCAAAACTCTTTACAGCGCAATAAGTTATACTAATAGAAATAGGTATATAGTGTGTAAAGAAGCGATGATAGCTCAGTGGTAGTGTGTACGACTTCGCGTCAAGGGACGTGAGTTCGAATTTACTCTATCTATAATGAGCGTAAGCTTTCGGTTAAGGAAAACATCTCTGCTCTTTTTAATGCCCGCCTAGCTACCACTCTCAAGTTGAAAATCTGTCACCAAATACCAATAGGTGTGGTCCGGCAGCAGCACTTGAGAGCCAATTCCTCCACAGGTTTAGCGTGTCTACCAACTTGGGTCGTATCGTCACTTACGATCAGGTGAGATTATGGCCATAGCGCTAATCCTCAACTATATAAACAACTGTCAAAGTCACGTAACCATGTCGATGACGACTTACATGAATTTACTAATGATACTAATGAATAGGGATTCAAAGCGCACTATAGAAGTTTTCATATGAACAAAATGGTGTCCTTTTTCGGCTTACAATGGTGAAACCTATTAAAATTACTATAGAACAATAATCTATGACAATACCTTAGAAAGATCAACAAACAATCCTCGATAGTAACAATTGTCTTCGAAGAAAGCACAATAGGAGAGAGACTGCACTTCCTGGGCGCTTAATTCCTTGTAATTCTGCTTATAATATTCTGTCATTTCCATCATCAAACTAGAAATTATCAAAGATAAGAATATAAAAAATATGTTTTAACACATTGAAAATATAGATAATGTTCCAGGTGTAAGTATAACTACATATAAGAGAGAAAAGCATACATTGGAAATGTCAGAAGCAATGATAGTCCAGTGGTAGTGTATACGGACTGCACGCCAAGGGACATGAGTTTGAACACTTGTAATGAGCTTAAAAGCTTTCGATGAAGGAAAACATCGTGATGGAACCATAGTATGGTGGTAAGGCTTTTCTAATGCCCGCCTGGTTAGCTACTACCCTCAAGTTGAAAACCTGCCGCCAAAAATCTACAGGTGTGTTCCAGCAGCTGCACTTGAGAGCCAGGCCCTCCACAGGTTGACACACGTGATGTTAAGTGACGATGTAATCTAACATGGTGAACACTATAATCTAGTGCTCTAGGAGCACAAGCTCTTTGTAGGTGTATTTGAACTCGCGTCCTTTGAGAGCGTCCGTACACACTACCAACTGAGCTATCATCGCTTCAAATTAGTTAGGCTCGTGAATTTTCTTCGTTTCCCGGCAGCTTCCTAAGCCGAAGTTCAAACAATCTGACACGCTTGTGCTTCTTGGCTTCGTTCGTCCCAAAAATTTAGGTGAAGCTGTCAAAGCTGTTAAGGATAACAGCGTATATAACGTCAAAAAAAAAATCGTAAGCTAATTTAAAACGCGTTCCTACTGATACACCATTTCTAAGTTATGATCGCTCAAAAATTGTCCAGTGTTCAAAGATGGCGCTGTTAGCAATGAGTATTTACGCCATGTTGATATTATAATAATGACAATGATGTACCATGTTTTTATTATTTTCTGCTTTTTAACGTTATATGAATCAAATTTTGATACATTCTGTTCATCTGTCAGTATTAAAATATTTTCATCTATCATATCTTTATCCTTTTCTTTTTTGGCCAAATTTCAAGTATCTAGCTCATCAGGAAGTTAGTTTAAAATCAATTACAAAATTCCACCCCGACAAACATACAAGAAAGCAAATTAATAAAAACATGGCAAAGAAACCAGACAGTGCTATTAAAATGAGCTTAGGGGCCTATTGCATTTGTCCCACAACCTTGACAAAGTAGTCCAACCCTTTTAGGCTAACAGCAGTACTTGAAGAAATAAAAAAGAGATTTTTGTACCCGTAAATGTCATCGATATCTTCCGTGATGGCCCAAAAGTAGGGACCGTTTATATGCATTATGGTGCCGGTGTAAATCTGATCCACTTCGAGCATTTTCTGGGCGGGCAGCTTGCATGGCTCTGATGATTGTGGGGGGAGTTTGCGTGATCCTGTAAAATTGTTTTCAGGTTTACATTAGAGCATAAAATACTATGTTGCCAACAATTTATTCGGAAAACAGACAGTTCTTTACCCTTATAAATATATACACGATAAATGATCGTATTCGAATTAAGTTTCCACATATATCACAAAAACATACAAAGCCAAATGTATTATTTGATTTCAATGTATTAAAATAAAAATAAATATGGTAAAGAAAAATCAAAAACTAAACACAACAGAACTACAAAAAAATTAATTCAGAATAAATTTAAAATGTAAGTGGTAATAAGAAAATAAGCTTTAAAAATTAAATTAAATTACATACACAAAACCATTTAAAGACATATTATTTATGCAATTAATTTTTTTTTCTATATAGATTTCGCTTTTGGCCACAATCTCTCATGATGTTGAGTGACGTTAGAATATCATATTGCTAATCCGGGTAGACGGTCACATATATACAAATTTAGCGACAGATTATCAACTTGAGGGTGGTAACTAAACTAGAATGGCTTTAGAAATGCCTTGCTTCCATGATATGGTTTCAACACGATGTTTTCCTTGACGGAAAACTACAGTTCTTAGCAGGCATATGAACTTAAATAAATGTTCCATTAGTGTATTACCAAGAATCTCTGAAGATGTACCTTGCATGAACTAATAATGTTTTCAATTCAAAACTGCTGAGCAGTGTGATAAACTATAAGAAATGAGGCACTATCCCTGGAGAAAGGTTTTATATTTCTGTTGTCTTGCATTTGTAACAAATAAACTATTTAAAATGTACACAAACCTGGTCGAGACCCTTGCCGGGTATTAACAGCAGCATCCACAGTTTGCAAACCAGGAGTCGTACTGTTGACATTAGCTGGTGATTTTTCTGGACCTAAATTAATAAACCTCACATAAAATTAATTGATAAAGCACAAATTGAAAACATGAAAGTTTATAATAAACATTATTATTTAAGCATTAATGGCTTAGTTGGTAGTGTAAACAGATGCCACGTCAGTGGACGTGATTTCGACTCCCTACAATGAGCCTTAGCTTTTGGTGAAGGAATACATTGTGATGCAACCATAGCATGGTAGTAGAGCTTTTTCTAATGTTTGCCTGGCTAGCTACATCCCTCAAGTTGAAAATCTGCCACGAAATAGCTGTGTTCAGGCAGTTGCAATTGAGAGACAGTCCCTCTACTGAGTTGAACATGTCTACCACCTTGGGTTACATTTTCAACTATAACGTGAAATTGTGGTCGTAATGCTAAACTAATAGCAAATAAAAAATAAAAACATTTTACTTGTATCTTCGACAAGATTACATTGCACTTCTTTGGTTGCTACTTCGCTCTTTGGCACACTCTCCGATGAACATGATGTACTGGAGAACTCAATCAGTGTTTGTTCCCCTTTTGCGACTTTTGTGCTTTTGGCTTTTTCAGGGGATTGGAAAGTTGTCGAAGTGGAAGGTGTTGGTTCACTCAGTACATCTAGAAGGTTGAATGGTGTGAGCTGTGGTGCAGCAGTCTTATTTGATGTATCAAGTACAGGTGTGTTTTCAATACTCGAACTGTCATCTAAGAAAAAGATACATTTGATAATTAAGGGTACTGAAATAAGATGGAATACAAATTCAAATATGGATTCATCATGGAGTAGTTCATTATGATATATTATCAATATTAAGTCTACTTTATCTGGTACTAGCTGTGCTCACAGATTTGTTCGCTTGGAAAAAAATTAATTATACTCAACATTACTCAATTGTGGTGACAAAATTACCTATTTATGCAGCAGCAACACTGAAATATTTGGCTTATAAGCAGATTACTACTATTAATTATATTTAAAATTACTTATGACTGTGAAGACAAAAATTACCTTTTTGTGCAGCAGCAAGATTGAAATATCTGGTGTATTAAAATTTCCATAAATGAATTATACTCCATATTACTTATGACTATTGTGACAAAATTACCTAGTTGTGCAGCAGCAAGACTGAAATCAGTTAGCAAGTACATGTATTCATCCAACTGCTTCATGCTGTTGAGGAAACGGTCCTTCAACTCAGGCGGATCACAATTAAGATTAAGGACAAATCCTTGAGCCTGTTAAAGATGTCAAAAATATAGTTTTATTAATGCACTAAATAATAGTCTGCATATTTTGAAAATATCATGGTAATTAGAAAAAAAGTGTTATTATCCTTTTTGAAAAATAAATTTATATCATTTCCGATACTTAAAATAAACCTGAAACTGAATGAAATCTGTACATGCAATATATTTTCTAAATGATGTACTTTCTATGTTTATGTACGTGCAATAAAGGTATACCTATGGGTAATAAGCTAAAAACATGTTATTTAAAAAATAAATTTCTGGCTATCTATCTCCTTGAGAATTTTTTCACTGAAAGTACTGTATAGGTTTGGTGAATGATGATATATTATTGAAATAGGTTTTTAGCCATTATTAATAAGCGATTTACAATATGAGACCTCAAGAATCATTAAAGGATAAGTTTTCGGAATTTGGTATTTTGAACTGACCTTCCAATATATTCTTAATAATTTAGTATATGCTTGCATAAACTTAGTCAAGCTAAATTTCGTTAAATAATTTGATTAGAAATCGCGACAAATTGGTCACCCCCTATTTTAGACTGAGTAAGACAAGTAACAGGTTTTAGGTAATAGTGTTAAGTTTTGTAATAAAGTCCCAAAGTACATTACTGAATTGCCAGACAATAGGTTCAAGAACCATGTCAAATGGGTTCAGATTTCAAAAGGCTATTATAGGGTGGATCAATATGTGAACAAACTGATGTCTGCAATTGATACCCCTATCTATACATCCTCTAATAACTACTGTAAGACATTAAACTATTATATAAAAAAGATATGAATAACAGCTAAAAAAAAAGATGCAGATCGAGTTTCTTGCCAGTTCTTCTCTATGACTGCATTACTTTCCAAACCAGTTTTGAAGTTTATAAGTGCCTTCTTAGGGCCTAAATTGTATAAAGGTTTTTGATTTGATTTAATGATTCAATTTTTAGAGCAATTTAATTTCTTGATATATTTTGATACAATTTACTGTGTTTCATAGCCATAAACATACTTCAAAATATAAGGTGTGATTTAATTTTCGACAGTATATATGAACATGGATGTGTGTATTTAATTCCTAAGCTTCGAGATTGGATAATAGATTGGAAAACACAGGATAGTGTATGCCAGTTGAATGGTAAATAAAATTCTGCCTAAAGTTTTGTTATGCAAAAGCAATAACTTGTGAAGTAAAGTGACTACAGGTAGTAACAAGCATTTTAGGTATATTGCACTCATTACATTTTTTTTATGTTGTGCAGCATAGAGACTACACTGCACCTGATATTAAATACAGTACAATCCAAGGTAACAGCAACTAACATTGAACCAATATTCATTGACAGTCACCTCTGTCATGCATTCATTCTCAGTCGGTGCTGTCATGTCATGTCAATTATGAAAGTACTGAGCACTTCATAGTATAAACAAAAGGCACCCATATTCAAATTTTGTTGCTACTGTTTAGCTTAATTGTATTTAAAATTCTTTGATCTTGTTATTCAAAATTAGGTACATTATTTTTCAGGAACATACCAGTTAACAAGGAACTATATTCAGCTTTTCTGATAGGAATTACAGTGTCCAAATTTTCTGATGCATTCATTTCCACACTGATTATCCAAAAGATATAAAATTTTTGAAGCAATGATGGAAGCAATGGTGTACCTACACACAACAATGGATGAGAGTTAGAACCTCTTGAATGAGCCTGAGCTTTCGGTGAAGAAAAACATTGTGATAAAATCTTAGCATGCTGGTATTAGTTTTTCTAATGCAAACATAGCTAGTAGCCTCCACTGTTAAGTTGAAAATCTGTTGTAAAATACCTATAGATATTTTCCGACAATTGCTCTTGAGAACCAGTTGCTTCACTAGGAATATCGTCTTGGGCCATATTGTCATCATTTGAGATTGGGGCCGGAATGCCATAAAGTAAAAAAAAACCACTGTTTTAATGATGAAATTTATCATGTAAAAAAGCAGCACAGAAAAACTCAGAAGACATTTATAAAGACGCAACTCGTCCAAAGAAGAAATAAGGCTACATTCAACAATAAAAAGAAAATCTTACCTTAGTTTTAATTTTTTTTATTTGATTAATCGCATGGTCACATTTCTCGGATAATTGATTAATCCTTCCTTCCAATTCATTTCTTCGGTGCATGGTAATCGTGGCGAGGTCGATGTAACTCCTGGAAATAAGGTTTATTATATATTTAGAAAATAGAAAGTAACGTTGAAAGTAGGTACAGAATATTAAATGTCGGTAATTTTACATTTTGTATTGTGAAAACTTTTCTTGATTATAAGAATAACTATTTAGTTTATTTTGTTGAACAGAATATTGTACAATTATTGAAGATTAATAGTTTTTAAACCTGTGAAGGTTGTATATTTTGATAAGTATTTTTATCCTAACTAAAAACAACAAACGAACCACAAAATAACAGGAATTAAGCAACACAGACTATATTGGATGTGTATAATCGCGATAACGAGCAAAATAAATTTGCCATATGTAATATATCAAACGACTAAAGAACGAATGAAAAATAATCTACGTAATAGTGAAAACTTCTTTGTTGTGAGTTTTAAAATATTTATATTTATTTATATGAATTACTTATATCTCTAAACAAATGATATGATAAAATACTAAGTCTCAAATGTAAAATTAAATATTTGTTATATTTATTTAGTTATGTGATATAACTATACAACTTTCTACTACGTCCCAGTAGATGACACTTTAGAAATATAATTTTATTTTACTATTAGTTAATAGATGGCAGTGAAAATTTGTATTACACAATTCTATATTTGAATTCGCATTTTGATTATTATCTTGTTTAGACATAGGATTTAGTTGGCTAAAGACAACTCATGAGATATTGAAATAATGATAAAAATCCAATTTTTTAAAGTTAGTATGTTGCTATGGGTAATCTGTTGATGCGTAAGGTGTTTCCATGAAGGGCTTTAACCACTTTGTCAAGGAATATGTACAGAACTTAGCGTCCTGAATTCACTGCAAAGACTATTGACAAATCAGGCAACATTTAAAATTATAGCACAGTTTCGGTCTAACGTTAATATATTATTAATTGATTAATTACGTTGTGATTAAAAATACGAATTATTTGTTTTTCTATATAACCCATTGTAATTAAAAAGTAAAATTTTCATTGAGTGTTTTAAATGCTAGATTTAGTAGATCTTACAAGGGTTAATAGTGACCCATGTGAGACTAGAAGAAGTGTGGAAGTTATCCCTGGCCTTGCCCCTGGCTGTAGGTGTGAATAAAAATCGCCGTGGTGGATTTTAGTAGGTAGGTGTTGGACGGTGATTATCAACTGATCTAGTCTCTATATAACCCTCTCGTTGTCCTGTCGACATATGTAATATATTTTTATTTCTTCATGAAAACAAAAAAAATTAGTAAGTAGGTACATCTGCTACTTATGCAAAAATTAAGTAGTTGATCGAATGAGCAGCATAAATGCAACTTACACTGTTCCTCTCCGTTTTAGATTCGTTCCCGTCTAATTTTATAAATTAAATTTCGATAATTCTACAGTTGTATTTGCTGGATTATTTAACAAGTTTACTTGAAACATAACTATACATTTAATTCTTATCTTTTCTCCTTCCTGTCTTATTCCCAAGTGATTTAGGGTGAGCGCAGTACGTTTTCTTCTTTCGTTAATGTCTATCAGCCGCCATCTCTTCATTCACTCCCTTTTTTTTTAACCTCTATCCTCACACAATCTATTCGTCTTTTCGTTGGCTTTCCTCATCCTTTCCACCCTTCGATACTTATAAGACAAATATTCATTTATATATATATACATTCTTCGTTCATTGGAAGAAAGGCGCTTCAAAAGATTCTCATTATACACTGGGCGTAGTTTTTGTGTATACACACCTTAACGGTAAGCGTTATGCCCATAATCTCATCTGATCTTATGCGACTTGCTAAACCTATGGAGGAACTGGCTCTCAAGTGCAACTGCCGGAACACACCTATTGGTATTTGGCGGCAGGTTCACAACTAGAGGGTGGTAGCTAGCCAGGCGGGCATCAGAAAAAGTCCTACCACCATGCTATGGTTTCCTCACGATGTTTCATCATTCATCATGTTCAGCGAAAACTCAAGATCATTGTACGTGGATTCAAACTCACGTACCTTGAAGTGGAGTCCGTACACACTAGCACTGAGCTATCATTGCTTTAAAATTCGCTTTCGCATTTGCTTCGTAGTACAAAATCAGTGTTTTGATATCTGGTAACAAGACGAATTATGGGACATCATGGTACCTTTTTAGTGGGGACTTGATGGTGCCTGATGAGTCCCACACACCCTTCTCATAGCCTATCACATGAAGCGGTGATGGCTCTGTTGGTACTGTGTACGGACGTCGCGTCAATGGACGTGAGTTCAATTCCCTGCAATGAGTCTGCGTTTTCGGCGAAACATAGCATCGTGATGTAGCCATAGGATGCTGGTAAAGGGTTTTTTTCTAATGCCCATTTGGTCTAGTTCCCACCCTTAAGTTGAAAATCTGTTCTTATGGTCTCGTCCAGTGTTATCACTTCACCGTGAAATTGTAACAAAATAAGAAACTGTATATTTTAAGACAACAGTTAAACAAATATCTATCATATCTATAGGTATTAGGTATAATATTATAAAGTGGAAGTATATGTTTGAACGAATTAAACTTAGTAACTACTCGTCGGATTTGAAATATTATTTTTGTTTTTGATAGAGCAATCATTGTGGAAGGCTCTGAACTATTTAATACCATGGTACTGCAAATAAGTATAGAAAAAAGATACAAAACGGGTAAAAATGGTTAAATAATTTTTAGCTCCATGTGACCGCAGTCATGGGTACAGTAAGTTGGTAAATACACCGCCGCAACAACGCATCTGTCATGTAAACCTTCGATTCTTCTTAGATAATTCTAAAGCAGATTATATTCTCGATGTGAAAAAATTCGTATACCTATAAGTTTGTTGTATAACGAGTGCACTAACTTTTATGATAATAAAGTCTTCAGTACAACTCGTGATCATTAGTCGAGAGTAGCGAGTTACGCACTACGTTTCAATTATAAAGGCGAGCAAACTAAACAAGAGCAACGTAATAAATTCAGGGCACCCGCTCGCGCTCGCTACTAATTGGATTCACGGACTCTCGGGCAGCCAATTAGTGCGAAAGAGACAGTCGACTCGTGTGGGTGTTTCGGGCCAAATTATCATTGTGGGGTGATTTCAGGAGAATCGCCCTATATGTACGGTTTGGGGTTAATGAATTATACACGTTCTAAATTTTGAATCGACAATGATATTTACATTTCGAAATATTTCTTAGATACCTATATCTTTTTTTTTTTTGTAAAGATGGTACAAAACAATAATGTTTTTGTTCATCCTCTTGCAAGTAGAATAGGCTGCGAAACTTTTTTTGTCAACGTAGTGCAAAAAAGAAACATTTTTGTACATCCTCTTGCATGTATAGGCTACGAATCTTTTTATTGTTAATGAGGTGCAAAAAATAACGTTTTTATTCATTCTCTTGCAAGTAGAATAAATAGCCTACGAGAAGGTTGTATTAGTACATCCTCTCGCAGGCTATGGAAGGTTTTCTAACCCGAAACACTATCAAATACTTAGAAAACGCGAATCGCGACGACCTACGATTTCTATTGTTACCATAGCTCGAGGAATGCTAACGCACTACATAGAGCTAATTGTGGATATTTGTATTTAAATTAAAACATATATATTTGTAATGACTTCACTGAATCTGTGGATAAGCGCAGTGCATAAATAATAACGTCCACGGACAAATTACTTATACATACATTGACTTGACCCAAAACGTTCTAATACAGAAAAAAGTTAATGAGACAGGTTTATCACCATATGTTAGATGCTCGCGAATCATTAAGGTACAGATTTCTAACTCGCTTGTTTATATGAGACAGATCTCGACATGTGATATGCCTAAACGTGCCACTATATGTATACCTAAGTAATAGCTGAATAGAATTATAGATCCCACCTACATCGTCCTTCTTGAACGACACGATTTTTATCCTAAAAGAAGTTTGAAAGCTGTCCCGGGTCTTAGGAAACACGTGGAATTGAAATGTCGTCATGGTGATGTTTTTAGTGGGTAGTTTGATAGTGCTTTTATCCGATGAGTCTCTCCACATGCTCCTCTAGCCTTGTCATGAGCCCGGGAAGTGAGATTACGTATTGCGTAGAGAATTTTTGAGACCATATAGTTAAAAATAGATACGATATTAATACGGATTTGAATTTTCTAATTGACCCTTATAGTTCTTTCTCATATCTGTGTAGTCATCTTTCTCACAGTCAGTTTATACATATGTAACTATGCCAGTGTCATGTAGACTGAATATAGCCTGTATATCAAAAGATTTCATAGAACGTTTTAATGAGATGGTGTATTTTCGTTACAACTTAGAAAACTTTGTGGCAACTAACAAATCACTGATTTTTATTTCTAGTATGACAGCTGTGTAGGTGACTTCGCCAATGTCAAGTGTGAAGCACTTAATAAACACCATTTATCGGGGACAAAGTAACAACCAAACTCGGGGCAAGTAATCATTTTTGGCCGTTTTTGTAAAAAAAAATCAACATAGCTTTGCTCCTGTTAATGGTAGCGTGGTGCTTAATACGCTAAAACCTTCCTCGATGGTTGCTCTATTAAAGACGAAAAGAATTGTTGCAATCCGACCAGTACTTCCTGAGATTAGCGGATTTAAAGTAACAAAGATACTTTATCGCTTTATAATATTGATATAGATTTTTAGTTGCATGCGAACGAAGTCGCAGGGACAGCGCAGTCTAAAATATACAGTAAGACCAAAAAGTTGTTCCTTTTGGTGTTAGAGTTTTAGATGTATCTGAACAGATGTTATGTTTAGTTTGTATCTAAGAAATAGGCATATAATGTTGTCTAATGGCAGCTATGGGATCTGTGCTTGCGGCGATCCGAACATGCTATTACATTGGCTTGCACCTCGCCTTGCCGGGCCGGGCCGCGCCGGGCGTGGCGTTTACCTTAATTTGTACTACATAATACCCGGATAGACACTTACGCTGATCGATGCTAATAGCTTTTATTGATATAGGCTAGGTGTTATTATTCCTCTCGGCCCGATACGCGGTGGTTAGACCTCGTAAATCGCGCTAATATCTCAATTTGACGCGGCCGTGTAAGACCCTCAAATTACTGCCGGCGTACTCTGTTTGAGTTATACGATAATGCTCGGTTGCGGATGTGCGCTCTTTAATTTTTTATGTGACTTTGATTCTAGTTTATTTATGTTTCATTGATTTTTTATAATATTATATACTGTTATAGTTTTAATGCTGGACATTTTTCTTTTCTTTCGCTTATGAAAAAATCGAAAATACAATAATTAATGTACGCCATAATATAATAAAAAAAAATTAAGTACATAATCACGTAAATGGAGCGAGCATTAACATCTAAAATGTAATTAGCAGACGTGTATGTTTTATAGCGTCTCACATTTCCTGACTGTTTAATAAGTAATTAAAGAGGCTTGAACATCACTTGAGGGTTAATTTCTACTCTAATTACGATTATAATTGTGGCAGGAATCTTAGTGCTCGTCAACCAGAGGCGTGAGTCCGCCCCCGCGTTGATGCGTTCACATTGTTAACAGCACTTGCGCTAAGTTTACGGCTTTAGTTTACTAGTAACCTTATTAGTTATTACTTTTCAATGACGTTACTCTATTTTATGATAAGCAGATAAATTTACTTATTTACAGAGTTTTTTTAGGTACTTACGATGGGTAAGCAACAATTGCCCCTTTTATCGGAGGAGTGTTTTTATGAGTAATTAAATAGTATTTATGATATCTTTTTTATTATTTATGACTTATTGTTCATAATATTGCAAAGCCATAAATTTAAACCTACATACTGTTACAGATTGGTTAATAGTTAACGAACTGTAATACCTATATTATTATAAATATATAAATTTATTTATAAAGTTAGTAGGTTAATATTTATTATTTTGGATTTATAATATATTAGTTGTCGAATACAGATAGAAATAACAAAATTATACACTTTATTCACGTGTTATTTAGCTGTAAAGTGTTCATTCATTCGTTCATTCCTTTTAGTGGTAGCGTGATGTTAAATAATTAATTGTTCAATAATTCCGCTATCAAAAACAAAGGTGATTTTTAAATACGTCTGGTAGTTAAGTTATTAGCGTGTTCAAAGACACAAACAAGCAAACAAACTTTGTCAGATTATAATATTAGGTAATATAGACATGTTAGACTTTTGCCCCTAAAGAGTTCTAGGACAAACTTTTAATGATTTCTACTTTCAGATTGTATAGTGAAAAATAATAACTTAACAGCAAATCAAAATGAGAACATTTAAAACATTGGTTTTATAACTTTTTAATAATATTATTACATTACAGTATATAAATTAATGTAATCTGTACTGAACAAAGCTAAAACATACTGATTACAGTTATCCTCACTTCATATGATTTCTGATATAAGTATACTGGACATATGTACTTACTTTTTAACAACGGTCCTATTACCACAAATTACTTATGTTCAAGTTGACTGTCCCATTAGAGTTAAGTGACCGCAACGTTCAAACGTAGCACCGGTCGGCACGGACCCTGTAATTATTACAAACATTCAGTTATTTCGCTCGTAGCCTGTAATTAAAATATAGTTAGGGAAGCGCGCTCACTGACGCCTCTTCCCAGATTAATGTCTAATAGAATTGTATCGCATGATTACATTAATAAATTGAGTTGTACAATCAAGTTCTTATCCTGACGGTTGATTGATGGGAGATAAATTAAGAACTCATCTATAATATTGTACTGTATTTGCATAATTGTATCCGTGTAAAACAAGAAACGAGGTATTAATTATGAGGGCAGATTTTTATTAATAACTGTCTCAGCATTTTATTTTAAAATGAAAGGAGAAATCCTTCTGATGACTTTTACTAACTCTAGGTGTATAATGTATCAATATACAAAATTTTAATTTATTAAGTTGTTTAAAAGTTTTATCAAGTAAAGTCTTTTAGAAGAATTAAGAAAAATAATATTCGGTTAAAATATATATGAATATATACCTATACATAGGTACATAAAATTGTATTTTTTGAAAGGATATTATTATTATTATCTTGTTTCTTCTATTTCCATTCTTGAGATTGTAATTGATGTGTTAAGATATGTTACCGTAATTTATATAATTCTTGTTGTGTTGTTTACTTACCTATTTTAATTCATTACTTACTTATCCCTATGTTATGTGATATTAGTAATATTTTGCGTGATATTGTTTGACTCATAGATGCTTCATAGTATAATTCCTCGGACTGTTTCAACTACAGAGTTCGGAAGTACCCACTTTGTTAAAGCGATGCATGAACCCTTAAGATTTGAAATATATTCTACTATTTTACGTGATATAGGCATGCCATAAAATAAAATAAAGAAGATTTAGTAAGTCATTGTTTATAAAAATATATAGATTATCAATTATATTATGTGATAGTAAATTCATTTTACCCATGTCAAAAAAATAGTAAGTACTGGTTAAGCGGGCATTTAAAAATGCCAAACCATCAAACTTTAATTGTAGAAACTAATAACTTTGGCTTAGCGATGAAATTTATATAGCATCCTTTAAAATGTCACATAAATTAAATAAAGTCATTTTCTATTTTAACAAACATACATTACAAACAGCAAGAAAACTTATTCCGAGCTTACATTTCTTATGGGGGAACAGTAATAGGAAAATATAATGCCTTCGACCACAAGAAATATGTTTCAGACGGGGGCGGGGCTGCCGTTAAAGGCTTTATTAACGTGTCAATATGAGGGAGACAGGTATTGCGAACCTCTATCAGTGCGAGTGGGACAGTTGCAAACAAGTCTCAGCTCCTATGCGCCGGAGTCGTACAAAGGCCCCCATTGTTTCCCGTATAGAGTTGTTAACGCCTGTTGTGTCTAGTTATTGATGTGAATACATGTGATAAGTTTATTACCGTATTGTCTACGTGAGGCTACTGGGAAAATCTTTATTTAACCGTCAAAAGGACGTTCTGACCAAGTTTTATATTCTTTCATGTATAATCAATTTTTAACGTAATACAGAAAAATAAGAGCACTGTTCCTGTTAGAAAATTATCTAAAAATATCGACAGATTAATAAATAATCAAATGTCAATATATTTATTCCATTCTTCAAGCCTCTAGTATGTAAGTAAGCCTAAGTAACTTGATATGAACAGGTTGATCCCTAATGTGACAGATTAGTGTAGGCCCACTATTCCAAGTTTATATAACCATGTATATAGCAAGTCGCGCACCTATAGGGTAAAGTTATTACATATACGTATCAGTTATCACTCGTAAAGAAAATGTCATCTGGTTGTTTATTTTTCGATAATAGTATACCTATGTGGTAAAACTGATGTCACAAATTTACTTGAAATCGCTTCAAATGAGGTAAACAGTCCTATTACTTTATATTCTGATCTCGTATTTGTGAACAAATCTTCTCATGTCGTTGCCACTGCTTTTTCAACTACTGGTAAAATTCTATCTTATTACCGGTTGTTAATTTCTTCTACAGTATAAACTTTAAAACAGTTATTAGTATTTTTATTAAATATATAACATATATTAAATAAAAGTAAAACTTTACCAACATGTTTTCTTTGACATAAAAATAGACCTATATTAACAGAATTAGTGATTAATTCTCATCTAACAAAAATAATAGATATTAAAATAGAATATAGGAATTAACAAGATATGTTTGATTTTTGTAATATTCATTTATTACGTTAAAAACAACCTAATATTGTTCCAACCTAAAATAGCCTCTTCAAATTTTCAACAAAGGTGAGGGTGGGTATGTATGTTTATATATGAACATCTCAATATCCAACTTGGGCTTTATTTCTTAACGCTTGATAATACGTTGTTAATATGCTGTATTTAGGCTAGGAGTCTGGTTACAAGGAGATTATTTTTTCTTACTTAAATTCTGATTTACCTAATTAATTTACTCTATTTAATAATGCATCTAATAATGCATTTAATAATGCATCTATTTAATATTACTCATAGCTATTATTAATAGATGTTAATCCACCTACGTATGAAATACACAAATAAAGATAATTATTTTCTAGTAATCCACTTATAAATAAATATCGGTTGTACCTTGACAAAAACTGTAAGCCTGTTATTTTCAGAAAGAATATTTTAAATACCTTTTAATTGTTTTGTCGGCAAATAAAACATAGACTTTCCCATTTTAAATTCAAAAGCGGCGCAATTATCATGAGATGTCTCTATATCAGTGTCCTCAATTTCACACAATAGTGTAATGACATGTACAGTAGAGCGGACAAATGGTTGGACATTATGAGCTGTCAGTGCTGTGACAGAAACCGCTAAATTAATATGGGAACGTCTGTACCGATTGACAGTTCGGTTAGAGTGACCATACGTTTAGTTTAGTACCTATTGATATGGCTTGAAATATGTTTTTTTAATTAAACATTCGAATGTATTTTTAAGAATAAATATTATTAGAATACTAGCGGCTTCGCTCGCGTTAATAATAACTTCTCTTTACCTTACTTCCAATAAGTTTTTGCAAGAAAAAGCCTATCACCGTCTCCAAGATCCCATCTACCTCTATACCAAAATTTATCACAATCGCATCAGGTTTAGGCATGAAAGTGTAACAAACAAACAAACTCATTTTCGATTTTGTTATATTTAATAATATTAGTAAGGATACTTTAATTGCACTTAGATTACTAATTTTTATTGCATAGATTTTTATTACCAACACATAAAAATTAATGAAGGCAATAGTAACACAATGCAACCTATTTGTAGATGCAAGCCCACAGATCTTTATTTTGAGGGCGTTAGATAAATAATAGAAAACCTGTGCTACTGTCATTGCACGAATTCATCTCCATGGTCTTTTGAAAGCTAAGGTAAGCTACAAATCAGATTCTAAACGTTTAATAGTGCTATAGTAGCTTTTTAAATGTAAAACGTGTACAGGCTTTTGCAACTGATTTAGTACTAGCAGTTTGCTCAATTTCATATCAGTGACAACTCAGGAAATTGTATACATCTACGTTGTATAAAAACTTCTGCATAAAATATAATGCTTTTAGACCAACCACCCTAAACTAGGTTATGTGTTATTTATCCATTAGTCTACAAAATTATATTAAGTAATAGGTACAAGACAAATTTGTAAGGATAAGTACATACATGCTATATAACAATGCCACTTAATTCTCTAAAAATTCACCATATCACTACATCACGCAGAATTTTTTCCAAATCTAAGATTCTACAAAACAGATCAAAATAGTTTTGAAAGTTTATAGACGATTATTATAAAAATGATTAAGTAGGTATGGAATAGTGGTTTGAAGTGGTGTTACATTATTGAACCACATTGCACTATAATAACCGCGGAAACTCATGGAGATGAATCACCTGCACTTAAACTCTATCAAACCGGCCGGTTATCCAAGACAGTGATAAATTCTTGCGGATCCTATTAACAGCAGATCGTGAGTGAACGAAGGAACCAAAGAACGAGATCTGTTCTCACGAACTAAACAGAACGACTTTAATTCAACTTTAATGATGTGCTTGCGTGAATGAAATTGATTTGAGTTTGATGCTATAGTGTCGACTCGTGAGTTTTTTTTTACTTTTATGGGCACTGTCATCGATTGATATAGACTTATTTTCTAATTATCTCTTTCGAAATATAACTATATAATCGGAGATGTTACTATGGTATGTTTATAATATGAATTATAGGTCTAGTAGAGATGTTGTCACTTTGTAAATGTTACGTAATGATGTGTTTAATGGTAGCTTGTCCACACGTTGTGTCTGAGCTTTGATGAAGAAAAACATAGTGATTAAACCATGGTACCTATGACTGTAAGGCATTATCTTATGTCTGCTTAGTTAAGTACAGCCCTTTGTGCTTAATGTGGAAAAAAATACAGTTGCGTATTGTTTCTCGTATCTGGGATTTATCCACTAAAATAACCCCTACAACTATCACGTATTGCCTCATTATTGCTAGATATCAAGGGCTGTTGACATACGCTTCTAGTAGTCAGCTACCACTTGTTTTTAAATGTGGTGTGTAAAATCCTATTCTTTACGGTCTTCCTCATCGCGGGCATGTGATGACTCTTTGGGTGCTAATCATCCTGCATCTCCCACTAAAACGCGCCATTGTGACATTTCAAACTCCCGTGTTGGAAGAGACCAGGGGGAGTGCCCTCATTTCTTTTAGTCGCTATCTATCGTCCTAAAGACGGAACTTATCGTCGTGTCCTTATTAGTGTGTTTCGATAGTTGCCCTTGAGATAGTTGCCTAGAGATAGTTGATAGTTGCCATCTTAGGGTACGATGTTACTTTTTTTTAATTTTTTATGTAAGGGTTACCGTAATGGCCATAATCTCACCTGATCTTAAGTGTCGATACGGCCCAAGTTGGTAGACACGCTAAACCTGTGGAGGAACTGGTTCTCAACTACTCCTACCGGAACACACCTATTGGTATTTGGCGGCAAATTTTCAACTTGAGGGTGGTAGCTAGCCAGGCGGACATCTAAAAAAGGCCTACCACCATGCTATGGTTTCCTCACGATGTTTTCCTTCACCGAAAGCTCAAGCTCATTGTAGGTGGTTGGATTCGAACTCATGTCCCTTGACGCAAAGTCGTACACACTACCACTAAGCTATCGTCGCTTCAACTATGGACTACATAGGTCTACATCAGGTGATATTGGTGCCAAAATATCATAGAGTAAAAAAATAATTTTATTGATAATGATACTAGTAAAATACTTATTTTATACGTTGTTTATGACGTACGTTTATGACGTCAAATGACGTCAGTTTAATGTTTTATGTAAATATAATTATAAATTATGCTAATAGAGTCTTTAAGCTGGTCCGCTTCAAAAGATTAAAATCATATATTACAAGATTATATTCTATTCTGACGATTCAAAGTTATATATGTTTTTTTTTATTTTATTTATAAAGTAACAAGTAGGTAATATTAAACCTAATAGGCGCCGTTGACAAACCAATATTATCATAACGCTTATACCGAGAATTTATTATTTCATCAAAGGCGGATAACGAGACTCAATTTAATTCTAATTATTAGTGAATAATTAATAATAAGTAAAATTATTAGTTAATATTAGTAACTTTTGTACCTTTTACCATTTTCTTTTTGTGTAATCAGATGAAGATTATGCAAATGAAAATAATTTACTTTGCATTCACAGTACAAGTTAAAAATTAAGTGATAATTATCTTTTATTATGCAATTTTGTTTTTAATTTGTTAGGTAAATACATTTTGTAGTAGGTACTTATTTTTTTGAGATATATTATTTTTTAAATATAACTGACCTTCACCAGCCCCTTTCCCTAAGCATACCTACATACCTACTTATAGAAGACATATAATAGACTATAATTATATTTACTGCTGCCTACGTAGATACGTATATAAAGTATTATACATTTGAATACTACTAATATTTTTTTGGAATCATTGCTGTTAATAAAATGTCTAATCGTATTGTATACACGTATACGTATACGTATATGTATACGTATACGTAATACACGTAATGCGAATTTGGATTTATTTCTTGAAATAATTGTGATTTTTTTCGTATTTCATTTTTGGTTCTGTTCCATTTAACATGAAGTGTTACAAATATCAAACATACGGTATCATGTTTAGGCCATGAATATTATAATAACGGTAAATAACCATGGGATTTTCAACATAAAAGACCCATAAATAACAAAATGGTAGTATAAACATCCTAATTCTATCATTCTTTATTCGAAAACGATAATAAATTATTAATACTGCCTTCGAGTTCGTTCCTCGGTGCGTACGTTAAAGGAGGTTTAAAAAAATGAAGCGTTCGAAATTTAATTTATTCAAAATTGAAACGTCACGGGGCACAAAAGCAAGCGGCACACAATGGCGGCCGGACGACCGCGCGCCGCCGTGCGAGTGTTAACACGAAAATTAAATGCTGATATCACAATTAATCAAGGGTCCATATTAATAATTGGCTATTCACTACGCCGTGAGGTGTCAAATTATATTACTCTATTAACCGCTTATAGAATAGAATAGGGCGTGCATAGAAACGTGTTTATAAAATACACTGCTTGTTTTGTTTTTGTTTTCTGATTAAAATAGTCTTAATTATGCCAAAAATATTCGAAATAGAAGAAAATTATAGTTGATCTCTTTTATTAAAATTACAAAGATAGGGTATCATGTCTTTTTATATTTTACTTGTTTTGTTTGTTGTGATTTATAAAACTTCTTCATAAGCAGTTTTATTTATTTATGAAAATATGTTATTTTTCGGTATAATAATCATCATTAATGTTTTAAGATACTCGTATATACAACTCATCACTGTTCGTCCTAAATTACAAAATATAAAAACGTGATTATTTGAAAATTGACTTGTATTGCAGGAGTTGTTAAATAAAAGATATCTTGAAATTTATTTTCTAACAAAGAGAATGGAGTTAAGGAATTTTATATGGGATAATTGTATACTTATGGGGATTGTATGGGGCCTATTTTATAACGACTTCCGACCGTAAGTCGATGATTTTAGCTTTAGCGAGTGCAACCACAAACGTAAAATAGGAGAAATTTCGATTTATTTAATTCTAGCATTCTTTTACCTACAATTTTCTTTTATATAAACTAAGTACACTTATTTTACATTTCTGATGACATATATACGAGAATGGACCTAACAGTACATATAACATGAATATCAAAATATTTTACAAATTTAGATTCGGGAATTTTGTGACTAAGGTTTTACTATAACTGGTGATGGTGTTTGTAATCGAAATACGACAGTTATGTAATCTTGTGAATTAATTGGCAATATTTTAACATTTTAAGTGTCATTCTATATATACTCTTTGCGACTGTTTGACTACATATACTAATGTGTTTCACATTTGCAGTAGTATGTTGATATAATTTTATATAGTTTGTAGTTATTTGATAGTTTGATGTAATTTAATAAATAGGTAACACGTGCTACATAAGTAAACGTGCTAAATAATAATATTTTTATCTTTCTAGACTTCTACATATAAACTTTAACTACGCCAAATTTGACACTCCTACATACTCATAGTAGGTATTTTTAAAATGGGATTATAATTTTTATTTAAGCGCTTTTTCATCTTCTGGCTCACAATCTAATTATGTTTCGGAAATCAACCGTATCTATTTCTATGATTTAGCCGTTAAATATCAATTGATATATCTATGTCATTATTTATATCCGCTGATACTCTGGATAAAATTGTTTCAAAACTCTTGGTTCATTTTAAGAATACGATCTTAAAAAGAAAATCCAATTCATCATAATAAACGTTTCCAATTGAATTTCGCATACCAGTCTGAAATTAATTATTAAATAAAGCTGTCAACTATGATTATACTTCTTAATGTAAGAGGTAACCTTATATACAATAACTAGATTTTACGTGGGGCTTCGCACACGTTAATATTGATTTTATCAAACAAATCGGATGACGCAATAAAAAGTTTCATACAAAGTTTATTCTTCACTTTACCCCATTTACAATAGGTTTTCGCGAGAAAAAGTATCCTATCACCGTCTCCAGGCTTCCATCTATCTCTATACCAAGATTCATCAGAAACCATTAAGCGGTTTAGGCGTGAAAGCTTAAAACAAATAAACTCACTTTCGCATTTATAATATTAGTAAGGGTATTATTTTTATAAAGTAGTAGTAGTTAATAATATTCATCCATCAGTTCATCCAGTGTTTTTCATCAGTTCATCCAAAACCAGAGTGAAAGCAGTTTTTGTGCCGCTAGCCAAGTTGTATTTTAATAATTGTTAACGTAAAGATAGAAAAAAGAATAAGACAGTAATTGTTATTTCACCAGTACCTGCTGAGGCAATTATAATATATTTATTAAAAAAACTAACCTCCGATATTTTTGTCTATTTCATACTTTAATTCATTTTATTATACTCAGTGGTAGTATGTACAACTACGTGTCAAGGAACATGAGTTCGAATCCACCTAAAATGAGCTTGAGTTTTCGGTTTTTGTCCATTTTAATCCTGGTAAGACTCAAGTTTGTGCGTTTATGAAAACACCATTCTTCAAAGCACCTAAGTTTCAGAGCACTTCTTTACAAATATGCAGTAGTATCAGGATCATTGGTATCGATATATCTCATGATGTACAATTCGGCATGCACTTGGAAAGCAAGGCCAAATTGGCAGCCAAAAAAACTTGGTATTCTTAATCGACCCAAGCAATATTTCACACCGAGGCAACGATTTGTGCTGTACAAAGTGCAAGTACGGCCTCACATGGAGTACTGCTCTCACATCTGGGCCGGTGCTCGTGCCTACCAGCTTGCCCCTTTGTATTCAGTGCAAAAGCGAGCCATCCGTGTTGTAGACAATCCCATACTAACACGCGGTTTAGAATCCTTGGAATTACGTAGGGACATAGGATCTCTCTGTGTTTTCTACCGCATGTACAACGGGGAGTGCTCTAAGGAACTATTTGATATAGTGCCCTCATCACAGTTTCAAGGCCGCACCTCTCGCCCTTGGCTAGCTGCTTATCCGCATACTTTAAAACCTGGCTGGGTTGTGAAAACAGTTAGGTACTATAAAACATTCCTACCGCGCACATTAGATCTTTGGAACAGACTGCCCAGTACTGTATTCCCCCAAGGTTACGATATGGGGCTCTTCAAAAAGGGATTGAAATACGGTCTCTATAGTTGGCAACACGGCTGAAAGCCTCTGGTGTTGCAGTTGTTCATAGGCGGCGGTAACCATTTAACATCGGATGGGCCGTCTGCCTGTTTACTGCCCATTATCATAAAAAAAAAAACATCGTGAGGAAACCATATCATGGTGACTTTTTCTAATGTCCGCCTGGCTAGCTACCACCCTAAAGTTGAAAATCTGCCGCCAAATACCAATAGGTGTGTTCCGGCAGTTGCACTTGAGAACCAGTTCCACTACAGGTTTTGCGTGTCTATCAACTTTGGCCATGTTGTCACTTAAGATCAGGTGAGATTATAGCCGTAACGCTAACTTTTAACTACTCGTATAAAAAAAGCGATTTCACGAGTTTTTGTTTGGCTGTGACATAAAAACATAAAATCCGATAAGTTGTTATACCTATTTAAAATATAATTATATTTCAAATGTAAGACATAATATATTACAGTTTACTATGACTGTTATATTGTGTATTGAGATTTTAAAATTATATTAGAATTAGATTATCCTTATCATAAGAGAAAATTTTCCATAACGTGACATTTGATTAATTTATTTCTTTTTCATTCCTACTTAAACGGTAATTGTGTCGTAAATCGTAAATGAATTGTCAACTATACAGTTTGTTGTTAAAATATTTACATAAGATAAGTACATTCTTTAATATATAAGTAATAACGAGGGATTTAAAAACATAATCCTTTGGAAATTCACATGTTTAATAGGACGTAACATGGTCGTTTATCAAGATCTCCTTAAATAGTAATTCTCGGTAAATTAGAATTGTATCAATCGCTTTCTATGTATTTTTTGTAACGGTGCGGATTGACTGGGCGCAGTTATTTGCCGTACAACATGTCTGGTGTAAATTGAGGATTCCGTATTTTAAATAAACAAACTTACACTCGTCAATATAATAACACTGGATTTCGCCGGCAGGTCTTATAAATAGTAAGCTTTTAGAAAGCGACTGAGCGGTAATATAGTACCTATGTATTTAATAGTAAATATAACTTAAACCCGAGTTCATGCCAAACGAAGTTTGATATATGTATTTTAGAAATTTTTAAATGTATAGTCAATATTATACATATTTCTTTATATAGGTTTTGCTAATCTGTTAACGAGTGAGTCAGACTTTTAATATACATAGTTAATTTGTAAACTTGGCTTTTTACAATATGAATTTGGTATTATTTTATTCTATAAAAACAGACAGTTCATTAGGCGGTCATGAAAGAATTGCGTTTCTCCATTGCGCTTACGGAACCCTAATAATGAATGATTAGAAAGTATTTGGACGTTATTCATTTGATTAGAAATACGATTTTATGTTACTTTTACGAAATTTTGAATAACTGCTATGTATTAAGACTTTCAGTATTAGACTGTCATAAGCTTGTTTGTTATAAGTAAGTTATAATATGCTTAAAAAAATAAATAAGCAAAGTAATATTTTAGTAAAATCTTTATTTCATGAGTAAGTTTGGTGTTGATCTTCGATTGATAGTAAATAAGATATATGTCATAAAACTTATAGGTTCCTATATAACTTGCCAATGTCCTTTTACCATTAGATTAAATATGTCACCGTGGAAAATATGATTTCAATTATATTGTAGTAAAACTAAGACTACTTCTATTTTTTTGTGTATTCTAAGCACAGTATAATACAGTACAGTACAACTACAATCAATGAACTGTCAACAATCTATCACGGGTTGTTATTGCAATACCTGGTTTGGAAACTTCTCGACGTTCATTAGTAAGTAGTAATATCAAACAGTATAGACAACCCAATATTGCAGCACTTGATTTGTGTCCATGTTGCAGGAGTTTATAAGTCTGTAAAACATAAAAAAGCACTAACAATTTATATGTATACTCTCTATACTACTAATTGTATTGGATGATTCTGGAATGGTTCTGTAAGGGACTACCCCTGCGGACCGTGAGCGGCTTGCCCGATAAGATCGTCGTTAGAATCACTAAATTAGTAAGTAAGGACCTGTTGGTTAGTCAGGCTTGTGAATCTTTGTATATTTTTCGGCAGTAGGCCAAGCCGAGGTTCGGCCATTCTGGCAGCATTGTGCAGACTGCGTCGGGGATGAGTGCCCACAGCACTCGCCTTAAAAAGTTCGGTGAAGCTGTTAAAACCCTTAAGCTAATAGCGTATGTCAGTTCGAAAAAAAATTGTAATGGATGTAATATGTAAAATCTGAAAGAAATTATTGCTATTAATGTTAGTTGATACCAAAAAACGACACTTGTCGAATGATAACTTAGCTATTTTTTTGGTAGGTATAAAAATATCGACAATTAGAAAACCATTTTTTTTTCTTTAACATTGATTATAAAGTTATTTTGATCGTTTATGCAGTGTTTTTTATTCATTTTTTTCATCAAGAAGTATGTAAAATGTGTGATGAAATTCATTTATGTGGGTAAAATAATATTTACGAATTTCATTCTTGTATATTGAATTAAAATCCTGAGTTTTCGTATTCAAAGGCTCTTAATATTACCGAAATATATCAGTTTAATATAGGGATGGATCTAAGGAAATAGCTAGGATTTTAGTTGTATTTTATAGCCACTCTTAAATATGAATAAATTGTAAATTCAGTATCACGAGTAACTTAACATAAACACAATTAAAGGACATAAAGTAACATTTAGTCTTAGAGCAATCATTTATAGATCATACAATTGTATGATCATACCTGTATAGAGTTCTGACTCATCGCGGTTTAGTTATTTATTTGAATTCCAATGAAATGCGTACAATTTCATCTAAATAAACCTACGGGTATTAACAAGCATCGTCACTGCATGAATGCATGAGGAAAGCGGCCATTAGAGAGGAGTGGCGGCGTGTTGTGAAGCTTGCCACCAACACCTGAATTGATGACCACTACCACTCTGTCAAGAGTGATATCGACAAAGAAGAAGAAGATTAAAAAGAACAAATTTAGAACTCATAAATTGTTTTCGAATTGATTGACGTTGATTTTCTATATAAGTATTTAAGAAACAAACAAACGTACGTAGTCAATCGGCTCTTCTAATTTCGATTAAATGATCAAATGAAAGGTCGTCAAACTGCGATGTTACAGTAAATACCGCAAAAAGTAAATATGCCTAATCTTAGAAAGTGTTTTTATTAGATCTTAAAACGCACTTTAGTATAATGTGACGCTGTTACGGTTAAGTATAGTTTATTGTACTTTTTATTTAGTCATTTTTATGTTTTTAGCGTTGAGCCGTATACGTTTTGTATTTGATTGAAGAAAAGAGTTTCCTGGTGAGTCGCATTTAGTAATTTATTAATATATAAAGGTAGCGCCAACAGTGCGCATAATATATATTTACTAAAATTCTTTACAATATCTAATTATGATATATATGCGAACAAATTATAGGCGCGCACTACATTCATAAAGTACAACAAATCACAATCAAGCATCACATAAGCAACATTAACTTACAAAAAAAAACGAATTATTGAAATATTGAATATGTTGTTAGACCATAAGTATTACCATCGTAAGTAGAATGGATAAAGATAATAGTTGTAAATATAAATCTGCAACAACATGATCAAGGAAGTATATTATATACAATACATTAATTCCTATCAAGATCATCAGTGAATTAATTTGAATTTTATTTATAATAGTAGTATAATGTAATGCAAATATATCCTAATAATATATTATTAGAGTTTATAAGTAACTAGCAGTCATCTGCCTCCTACGCTGGGCATATATAAATCGACAAAATTTGATAAAGGGGGTAATGTGATCCATAAACTAAGTAGCATAGAAACATCTACGAATGTTTCTGCTTCGAATGGTCATAGTTGTATTTCAATAAGTTCAATAGTTTTGCCGTGATTTACCATCAACGGAACTGTATTTTCCTATATAAAAAATAAGAGTACAGTGGAACCTTACTGTAGAATACTAGCTGATTCTTTACCGAGATAAACCAGGCGAGAGTCACTGTGACGAATTTAGTATGTCTCTCGTCTATCGAACTTTTTATCAGTGAATATATTAAGTATTTACTTAACATTCTTTTATGTAACCTAATTTTGCCCATGAATTGTAAAGTTTGAAAACAGTTTGTGACTTTTCTGTAAGTAAAAAGGTCACATTTAAGCTCACTTTTTTAAATTTCATCAAAACTTGAAAAGAACGTTAGTTATTGGTAACTTTTATCCAATACCTATTACTGAGTGAATCGAAACTTTAATCAAACGTATAAAACTGTTCGTACCACTTCGTTCGTATATATATATATATATAAGGTTTGGACCCTCGGCAATGTGCTTGGTAATTTATGATCACTATATTTTTAGGATTAGTTTTTGGAATATTATTTAATTTTGATACCTTCAGGTGTTTGTTGAGGCAGAACGACCTGTACGATATTATTTTTTTGTTAAATATGTCGTCAAAGGCTTATTTTTTTTAATAATTACTTTGTACCAAATGGCACGGAATATAAGGTGATTCTCGAATATAGTGGTGACTTTTTTATGCTAATGTACAACAAACAAGACGGCCCATCTGATGGTAAATCGTTACCTTCGTCTATGGATAGACGCAACACCGGGATATTATAGCCATTTTGCTAGCTTGGCGTAAAAAACGGGTTATTATTCACTATGCTGGAACATGAAGGCTCACACTGAACCTTTAGTTTCCAACAGTCTAACCCCAAAGGTGGTCAGACCCTAGTTACAAGAGCAGTGGTATAATAATTGTTCTGATACTGGGTGTTTATGTTCGTTGCTTGTGATGCTATTATCACTTGAAATTGACAAAATTGCCTATATAAAAAAAACTCATAATAAATCTAATTACGGTTTTCCGTTTTAAATTTGCTTCAGCATACGATATAAGTGTGTGAGAGTGGTGTGGATCACCAGGAGTACTATCGTCTCCACGTAAAGATTCCATATTGGCCTAAAATTTTCCTCTTAGTGGCTAGAGGCTATGAACCGCTTTCACATTGATTCCAATAGATATCATACACCTGAACAACAGTAGTCATTTGTATGTTGGTACGGCTTTTTCTAAAGCACGCCTAGGCTAGCTATCACCTCCAAATTGAAAATCTACCTCCAAATACTTGTAGGTGTTTTTGGCAGTTGCACTTGAGAGCAAGTCTCTCCACTAGGCTTAGCATGTTCACCATCTTAATATCGTCATTTAACATCAATTGAGATTGTAGCTATAACACTAAATCTATAAGGTATTAAAAATCAAATGTAATATTGTTTATTATGTACATTGAATTGTAACAGGGACATCAGTATAATATATTTTAACCTCGTCTAATCTTGATGTAGAAAAACATAGTGGGAGGCTAAGCTAATTAAGTTTGGTAGTTTTCGTAATACTACTAAAGCTGCTGAAATATAGAGTTTTAGCTTAAGTATGTTCGATACATATGTATATAATTTTGTATTCAATACTTACTAAATGACATGCATTAGCTACTATTCTATTGCATAATTAGTTCTGGTTTAATATTTAAATAGATATAAATTTAAAAACCGTCAACTCTGTAGTAATATAGATATAGCTTTTTAAGCGGCTTTGAAATAATTTCACACTAGAACATATATAATAACATTTTTCTATTTAATAATATAAGTGTATCCGATTGGATTGGTTATTAAAATTACGTTCAGAGAGCTGCGTGTCCATTGGAATTTCGTTTTATCATTATGTCAGTAATAATATTGTCTGCATCCATATTTAACTACTTGGTAGATGAATTTTCAAAAATCCCTTTAATAGTTACCACTTTTTTTTTCGTGCTGAAAATCAAATGACTGAATTTATCACGCAACATGTAAAGCATATCACCCGGACCCTCCCGGACCCAGGCAAAGCCGGGAGCGATGTCTGGCGACTTATCGGGCGACTTCACGATCAAATACCCACTAAAAACACCACGGCGACCATTCGATCTCCCGTGTCGCAAAACACCAGGGATAGCTTTCACACTTCCACTAATCTTTTTAGTGATCATCTACGTTATAAGAGAGTTTAGTGCGAAATTACGTGGCTCTAGACACACCGGTTTAATCTTTGCACTTTAATCTCATTCACTCTTAGACGTTAAATACATATAAATTGGATTTCTTTTTTAAACATTTAATATATTTTTTACTTTTTAGGCGTAGGGTAATGGCCATAATTTCACTTGATGTTAAGTGAGAATGTGTAGATACGCTAAGGCCGGTAGAGACACAGGTTCTCAACTGTAACTGCCGGAACACACACATAGTTATTTGGCGGCAGATTTTCAACTTGACGATGGTAGTTAGCAACTGCGGCAACACGGAAGTTTGAAGTATCGCCGAAGTGCGTTTTAGTGGATACTGTTGGTGATTAGCACCCAATATTATTATTTATTCAAAGTTTATTAAATTACCCTTGCACGTTTTGTTATCACTTTTCATTGCAAAATAGCACCATCGGTTTAAGTTTTTTATTGAATTGATTATTTCGTTTAGTTTGTATGTAAGATAGTGTGTATCTGTTTTTAACTGAGATTTAAGCAATTAAAGTGAAAATTATTCAATGTTCAGAATTATAAGTAATGCTAATAGACACCTTTTAAAAATACCACACAATTAAGATAACTTCTTGGCTTCATAAGCGTAAATAAATATATATCTGTAGATCTACTTAATATATATTAGAGAAACATAAACATCGTGTCGTGATTTTTACTGAGTTTCATAGAATCTATGTAAAAACCTAATGAAATATTGTAATTGCTTCTGTTGAAGTCAAACACTGACGTATTATGCGTCAAATATACGTATGAATTTACTAGCTGATGCTCTTTCATTCATGTTTTATACCTACTTTATAGATTTAACGTTATGACCACAACCATACCTGATGTTAAGTGACGATGTGGCCTAAGAATGTCGACATGCTAAGCCTAGTGGAGGGACTGGCTCTGAAGTGCAACTACCGGAACACCCGTGTAGGTATTTGGTGGCATATTTTCAACATGAGGGCGGTAGCTAGCCAGGTGGGCATTACAAAAAGCCCTACGAAAATGTTATAATTTGATCACGATGTTTTCCTTTACCTGACGTAGTGACGTCATTACCGGTACTGATCGTAATATCTGTTCTTAGTGGATGTTTACGTGGTGAGAAGAATATCCATACCAACCCTGTTGGTGTGGTTGTTATAAAAATATCATGAGGAGTCGGTAGTCCATCCATATCTCCATATATACTCCATACATCTATATCTATATTAATACTAGCTGACCTGGCAGACCTTGTTATACCTTTTCAAGTAGTCAATCACATCGACTACAGCGACATCTATCGCGTTATGATCACTTATCGAGAGAAAAGTATCCTATCTCTCAAGTTGCATCGAACAGAACAAAGTGTGCAAAATTTGATTCAAATCGGTTCAGTAGTCAAAGAGTTCATCGCGGACAAACAATGTAATACGAAATTTATATACATATATATATATATATAGATTTAGTTTGTTTGAACGCGCTAATTTTCTAAGACTACTATTTGGAATTTAAATATTCTTATTGTATTTGATAGAGCAACAATCGAGAAAGGCTCTAGACTATTTAAAATCGCGCTACCACAAATAGGAACAAAGCTATATTGAAAACAGTAACAAAAAGGGGCAAAAATGATTAATTCATTTTCAGTTCCACGCGAACGAAATCGCAGGTACAGCTAGTATATGTATAGATAATGGGAATTCTAATCTATTTTCACATGAACCAAAATTAAAAACCAACTAGTTATATTAGATTCAATTTTAGCGTTTTTAAATTAGTCGCCTTATAAGTAAAGGATGTTAATTGAGAATTAGGTATTACCATAACATTGAATAAAAATTTATGATATCGTGGCGCATCGCATCGACAGTCGATAAAAGATATTAATTAATTGAATATTCGACGGGCTCATTATGAATTTTAATTCGGCGCGTTAATGAGCTGAAACGCGTATCGATTTGTCTTAGTTATACGACAACCACGCTCACAGGTCAGCGTGTTTAATTAATATTGAATAATTTATAACGTGATTTAGTGTAAATGAGCTAAGAATTTTAAATTGTTTTGTAATCAAGTCCTTTACTTTTACGTTTTTTTTTTTCGTTGTGCTCTAATAATGTTAACGTACCATTTCAAAGAGTTTATTATTGTGCCTGCGTCTTCGTTCGCGTGTAACTAAAAATTATTTAACTTGTTTTGCCTGTTTTTGTAACTTTTATCAATACAGCCTAGCTCCTGTTGGTAATAGCGTGATATTAATACCATAAATCCTTCCTCAGTGATGGCTCTGTCAAATATCTACAATTACAATTTGTGAAATCCAAGTTGTAATTTCTAAGATTAGCGCGTTCAAACAAATATTTCTCCTTTATAATATTAATGTAGATATTATCTACTATCTCGGTACCAGACTTCCGAAGCTATACACTGCATTGACTTGAAATCTGACAAGAAAGTGCCTTCGATGACGTAAACATCCTTTTTTTAAACACAACATATTCTAGGGTATCGCTCGGTTGATAGACAAAGGCAAACTAAATCACAAGTATTAGTAAATAGTAATTTAATTCAAAAATTAACCTATATAATAAGCTAAAAGACAAAATCATGAATTATATAATTATATCTGAGATAAAATCCTCATATAATAATGGGATAATGTAATGAGTAAGGAATTAAATACAAAATCGAAAACACTAAATATTCACGTGTTATAAATTAGGCATCAACATTTTTTTTTAATCACTAGGTATTAATTGGCTACGTTAAGATATTATTTGGCATTAACATATATTTTTTATAATAAAACATTAATAATTATTGATTAGTTCATTTATCATTCAAATAATGTATCTACAATTATAATTTTAAAATGATTTTTATGCGCTGATTAATGTTTGGGTAAGATACTGTAAACCAAGCGTAACTTAGAGACATACATATTTTAAATTATATGTAGTAGATATGTTCTGTAAAAATAAACAAATAAATTTAATCTGTTTTCATTGTCGGAAAACCTGTTCACTAAATAATCGAGATAATACCAAGTTATAGTAGGATGAACCTTAAAATTTTCTCTAGCAATAAAAAGCGTATGACCTTAAAACGTTCAAAGCCCTCAACTAGGCTATTTGTTTAGCAACCAGATATATTCCAAAGAATTTAAATGGACCGCAATGAATTATAAGTATTAATTTGGACACCTCAGTTCGACGATAACGGGCTCTAGTTTTCGGAGATCATAAATCTTTTACATTTGTCCGTATAGGTACGTACTGCAACGCTATATGGGACTCGGACCCCCAAAAATGTTACATTGGTATTTCTCAATTTACTCTTGAGTTATTATATAGAACCATACCACTCGTTCATCATACCTACGTACCTATACGGACGTATAGGTACGTACTGCAACGCTATATGGGACTCGGACCCCCAAAAATGTTACATTGGTATTTCTCAATTTACTCTTGAGTTATTATATAGAACCATACCACTCGTTCATCATAAAACTTTTAAACACTATAACCGCAATTGACTTTATAACTTGGTATGTGTATTTAACCTTCATAACGTAGACATTTACTAAAACAGATTTTACGAGGATTCGAGGTTGATAAGAAAAATGGGAATGAAGTCTAGGGCATTACTTTGTTACTAGCAGAAATATGGACGCTGCCTCAGGTCTCTGGCAGTACGGGAGTTTGCAGTGTCGCGGTGGTACGTTTCAGTGGGTAGTGTTCGGTGCTTATCATCCGACAAGTCTCGCCCGATGCCGCTTTTTTTTTTTTTTGAATTGACATACGCTGTTAGCCGTAAGGGCTTTGACAGCTTCACCGAACTTTTTGGGGCGAGTGCTGAGGGCACTCAGCTCCGAGGCAGCGAGCGCAAGGGTGCCAGAATGGCCGAACCTCGGCTTGGGATGCTGCGGAAAAACAAACAAGGATCGTGGGGGTAGTCCCTTACAGAACCGTGTACTTAACGTATAGGTGTGCATGGATGGTATGCGGTGTGATGATGTACTTTCAGTGATGTAGAGTGTCATTGTATCGCGCGAGCAGAGCCACTTGAGGGCTCCTGTCCGGAGGATCGAACCTAGGCTCAAGCGTCTGCAGAGGGAGGCCGCGGCGGGTGTGCGGGAGCGAAATTAACCGCTCGGCCTCGGCGGCGAGGGCGGCGGTTACGCGGGCGTGTACGCGGACACGTACGATTGGTGGAGACGGTAGGAAGAAGTGCGTTCAATCTCGTTATTTTATCGACGGGATCAGTGAAACAATTACGTGGCCGTCGCGCGAAACCTTTGGCGTGCGGATTAGCATTGTAGCTCACTGTGTGTACTATTTTGTGGTTGGAATGAACTTCGGCTTTTTCGAAGAATTGCTTTGTAAGGTCTTTGATATATGCATATATGGACGGAATATCCATATCTTTATGGAGATGTACATTACGGACGTACGGAGGGGCTTGGACGGCTATACGCATGAATTTATTTTGCAGAACTTGTAGTTTGGGAAGAGTGGTGTGCGAAGCGTGAGCGAATACGGGGCAACTGTAGGTAAGTATGGGGCGGATGCATACTTTGTATATTGTGAGCTTATGTCTGAGTGACATCTTGCTCTTAGAGGAGGTTAGGTTGCGTAGTATAGCCATAGCTGTGGTGGCTTTTTTCTGTACATAATCTATATGTTTGTTAAAGGTGAGATGTTTATCTAAAACTACACCAAGGTATTTAGTTTGGTTAGCCCAGGGGATATTGACTTTTTATATTCTTCCTCGCGTGAGGATCGAACATAATAGCCGCGCTTTTGTCTGGGTTTATTCCTATGCGCCATTTGAGGCACCAGGACCCGAACGTAGACACAGCCCTTTGGACGCGGTAGTATAAGTGAATCCTATTCCTGCCTGAGCTGAAGATGACCGTGTCGTTTGCGTAAGAGCCTACTGCGGTGTCGGGGAATTCGGGGATGTCACTAACAAACAGGTTGAAGAGGCAAGGGGCTAGGATAGAACCTTGCGGGATCCCTGATCTTATTGAATGTGGTGAGGATAGAGTTCCGTCCGCCTTATAGCAGAAGGTACGGTCTGATAGGTAAGCAAGGATTATGCGGACTAGTCTGTCCGGGACTTGAAAGAGATTGAGTTTAAATATGAGGCCTTCGTGCCAGACCTTATCGAATGCTTTGGCTATGTCGAAAAATACGGCAAGCGTGCGCCTAGGACGGCGTGGCTCCGTGAAATTGGAGAGAATATGCTCCGTGAGGCGGAGCACTTGGTGGGTACACGAGTGCTTCGGTCGAAAGCCGAATTGCTCGTGTGGTAAGAGACATTTCTCTGAGACAATGGATTGAAGTCGGTTCAGAAGGAGCCGCTCGTATATTTTACCTAACGTATTGAGGAGGCTAATTGGGCGGTAGCTTTCTGGGAGAGATGCCTTTTTCCCGGGTTTGCGGATACCTATTACCGTTGCCTTTTTCCAAGCGGCTGGAAAATGGCAGAGAATTATGGCCGCATTGAAGATACAGACCAGAAGAGCTATAAGTTTATCAGGGAGAAGTTTTAGGGCTTCGTTCCTGATTCCATCGGGACCAGGGGCTTTTCTTGGCTTGAGGCGTTTTATGATCGCGACAACTTCGTCATTTGTGACCGGGTCTAAATTTTCAACTGGTGGGGTCTCTCTTATTGATTGAATTGTTCGATTGACCCTCCCGATGTGTCCGGGATCTATGGTATGATATTCATAGGAATTGGGAGAACACTGTTGTTCGAGAGTGGTAGCGAGATACTCTGCCTTGTCTATACTTTCGAAGGCGGGCAGATTGCCGGAGCCTCTATCCAGCGGTGGCATTGAGGACGAGTAGCTGCTCTTTTGTTTACGGACAAGATCCCAGAAGGCAAGATGAGATGGTTTGATTTCCTCTAAAAGACTGTCCCATCTTTGACCGCGGAGTTCGGAGATACGAGTTTTAACTAATCGTTGTAAGTTACGTAGCCGTACGCGATTTTCCTCCGTCGGATAAGAATCATGGGCGCGAGTCGCGGCGTTTTTTTCCGTGATCAGTCTTCGAATGTCATCAGGGAGTATAAAGCGGCGATCGTTTGCCGCCTTTACCTCTTTCGAGGTTTCGCTGATGGCATTCTGGAGGTGACCGACCAGGGAGTCAATTGCCATATCGGCATCGGTCACAGACTTTATCTCGTCGGGGATCCTATCTAAAAAAGGGGAGGAGAGATTATTTGAGAGATAGTGTTTGAGCTTTGGATAGTCAGCCACTTTGACTGAAGCAGGTGTGTGGTCACCCGGGTGACCTAGTTGCAAAACTACTGGGCGGTGATCGGAATCTAGTTCATGTACGACATCGATTTGTCGTATCTGAAGCGCAATCCCTTTTAAAATAGCTATGTCTAAAACTGAAGGGCGGCAGTTAGGTTGATAATGAGTTGGCTCAGAAGGAGCAATTACGTCGAACGTAAGCGTATTTTCTAGCCAGTATAGAGTCCTACCATTAGTGGTACTACGCGGGTTGTTGTATTGAATGTGCCCGCTGTTTAGATCGCCAGCCACTATAACAGAGTCACCGAGCGCGAAAAGCGTCTCCAGATCCGACTGGAGGAGAGTTTTATTAGGCGAAAGGTACGCGGAAACGATAAAGATAGTGGGATGACCGGTCATACCCACTCTACACACCGAGACTTCTAAATTTTTAAGTTCGGGAGGATCTATTGGCATGCAGTACAGTGACTTTCTATAGTATATGAGCGTGTCGCCGCCTCTTACGCCGATACGATCATTTCTTACTATCTTGTAGTTCGCAATCGCGGGATTGCGAACGCTCGGTTTTAAAAGAGTTTCTTGTGCTAGAAACACGTCTATTTGCCGCTCCTTAAGGAAGCTAGCTACCAAGTCGCGTTGGGGTTTCAGGTTGCGCGCGTTAAAAAAGGACAAAGATAGGCCTCGGGGTCTAATCTTATCCTCCATTGCGAGTTTAATTAGGAGAAGGGCGGATAAGGCGTTGCATGGTTCTTGCAATGCCTGGTAAGCACTTAATGGCTTTTAGACGTCCAAAATCCTGACTAGCGCTAATCATGTCGTCGAACGCAATGATATCATCTACGGAGTGTTCTTCTAGTAGTTCGGCGAGCCAGTCGATGCCTTTGAAACCAGTAGAAGGGCCGGCCGCGGTGAGTTTCGCGGGTTTAGCCTTCGGAGGCTGCTGATTGGTGGTCCACGCGTTGGTCGGAGTTAGTGTGGGTCTTTGGGGAGAAGATGGGTTCACAGAAGTGACCCGCGCTGACTTACCCAGGCTCGGGAAATCCTGATTAGACATGAGTGCCGGCGGTGCGGTACGTGCAGCCGTTGTTTGCGCTGAGGGCGCCTGATTAAAGAAACGCGTGTGTCTTGTGCGTGGAGCGCGTTCACACCCGCGATAGTTCGCGGGGTGCCCGGCTTTACCACATAGGACGCAGCTCGGTGGAGTTGGAGAGTCACGGGTGCGAGAGCACTCCTTAGTGGAGTGGTTTTCTAAACATTTGACGCAACGCGGGTTGATAAAGCAGTTGCGAGCGGAGTGGCCGTATGCTTGACAGTTATGGCATTGAGTGGGGGTATGCCTCTTATGGGGGATCTCTACAACTATGCCGGAGAGGCCGCAGACGGATTGGACGGAGAAAATTTCTTTCCCTTCCTTGGATCGGTCCAAAGTGACTAGAACTAGGTCGTATAGTTTTTTTGTTATATTATGGTACATTCGATGTACCTCGTGGACCGGTAAATTTTGCTCCTTAAGGGAGGCTAGGATTAGCTCCTCGGGGAGCTCTTTAGGAACGCGCCTAAGAACGACGCGCAGAAGGCGCTCTTCTTCAGTTGTGTAGGTATAGAACTGGTGTTTTCCTTCCCGGAGAAAGGACGTTAAATTCTTATAATCTGTAATAGACGGGACTTTAACCTGTATCCCTGAAGGGGTGCTGGTGGCCCTAGTGTATGCAATTTTCCTTGAGTTGAGCTGGGCCGAGATGCTTACCCAGGAAGCCTTATCGCAGATCGTAACGGGGGGCGGTGGGCGTACCGCTTTCTCAGTCGAGCTAGCGGATGTGGGAGGTTGGGTCATTGGGGTATTAGCGTTCTCGGATGCAGTAGGGACGCGCCTTGTTTTTGTGGCAGTAGTTTCAACTGTTGAGGGTGATAGCACCCTCTTGTTCTTGGCCTTGGTGACTATTATAAAGTCGGCTTCGGGATTGCTTTGAGCATCCAAATCGAGGTCCCTCATTTCAGCCTCGTTTTCGGGAATCGGGTCGGGGGATAACAGCGAGAAAGAGTTCGCCGTAGGTATTGGCCGTGGTGCGTACGATATTTGCTCCTCGAAAGGACGAGGTGCAGCCGTGGGGGTGGGGGTCGCTGAAGGCGACTGTGTATGTGTCATGTTGATAGTAGGTGCCTGCGAGTGAATTAACACAGGCGAGCGGGATCGGGAGCGCGAGTGTGGAGATGCTGGGCGACGCACCGGTGCTGTCGCTGCGGTAGATGGGGTGCGGAGGGGTAGTAATGTGGATGGGGGGGACGCCGGTCGAGCACGAGTTGGTGCATTCGCCGCGGTCGGTGGGGTGCGAACGCGTTGGACCGGTTGGGAGGCGAGGAACGCCTTGAGCAAGTCTGGTTACTCTCTACCTATGAAGGCACGTAGCCTTAAATATAAATCTTCCGGACGATTGGCCATGGTCCGGATGTAGGGCTTGGGGCGAGAAAATTTGCTCGTAAGCCTAGGTGAAACCTCCCTGCCGGAAGGGCAGGGGGGCGCGGTTAGCAAAAACTAACAAACTATCCCAAGTTCGGAGAAATAACATTTAAATACAATGTACTGCACGTGCAAATCAGAAAGAGAAAGGAAAAAGAAAAAAAAAGACAATAATAATATCTATGGCCTGTCTTTATAAGAGGCTTAAGGGAAAGTAAGTTTTACCTTTGTTGGTAGCCGGTGACCGGCTTACTTACAGTGTCGGCACTTTAATCACTGCACTAAATTCACAATGACGAAAAGCAATACTTGGAATTCGCAATAATAAACTACGATATCTCTCACAATAAAAAATTGACACGATAACCAAACAATAGGTTGAGATTGACAAAGGACTAATTATCGGTAACACGAACTGGAATGTCGGCAACAATAGACGGATTATTGCCGATAAGACGTGAGAACAGCACACAGAAACAATAGGCGGCGCGGTAAGACGCAGCGCGATCGGTTTCGAGAACAATCAACGAGAGCTCACGGACACGTCCGTTCACGACCGCGGTTGAAATCGAACTCCTGCCGCTTTCGCTTGTGGCCTGAGATCTGGTAATGCGTTTGCGCGTTGCGCGTTGCGATAAAGAAGTCCGTATAGAATAGGATTTTAAACATCACTTTAATAAAAAAGCATTACTTAGTATATATAGATCCATTATAATAATACTTCTTATAAAGAGGATGTGGTGAATATGGACTCCTTGTCGTTCAAAGAAAACATACATACATACAAATGGATGTTTTCTGTTCATATTGTAAAGTTTAGTAACAGAATTATTTACAAATGGGTTAGTATGTCGGATGTTCGTTTATTCTAAGTTATGTTTAATATTCCACGAATATTCTAAAAGTATTTTCTTAAGTAAGGAATCTTAAAGAGAGCAATTAAGCCGTTTATTAGTGTTAATTGAAATTAACTATTAATGTAGGTTTAGATAGTTAATGTTCGTTATCTTAGTCCTCAAATATTGTTTAGTACATTGTAAAAATAAGTTCCATTCACTATTTCTTGTTACATTCTACTAAGAAATGTTGAATAAATAAAGAAATGATTTTGCCTCCCTTTTATTATACCCGAATGCATCCAGGCATTCCACAATATATGAGTCGACAATATAATTTAATACCTTATGAGGATTAACATATTTACATATTTTATTGATTGTCATTTTATTTGTTTTGAATTTACATGTTTCATAATAGGATTGTGTTAATTTTTAAAGAAAAAATAATTTCTTGCATAATATGAAAAGTTACAACTGTTTTTTTCTTGTTACTGTGTTCGTATTTAAAGAATAACTGAAGTGATTCACAAGATTATTTTCTTAAATCATAGGCGAATTCTTGTTTCTTGTCAGAAAAGTAATTACAATACGTTTTCTAGAATTACTGACTAAGCCATTAAGATTTTTAATCACTGGTAGAATGACTAAGTGTCTCTTATGTATTATGTACCCATTAAATATTTTCTATACAATAAATAAAAAAATCAAAATCGGCTTATATATGATGAAGGTCTAAGTTAAGAAACAAAAAAGTACCACCTAATTGAAAGCCTCCTCCTTTTAAAGTCGGTTAAAAATGCTTTCTAATATAAATTTATGTCCAAATTAATAATGGATTGGTATGAAATATGATTTACACGAAATCAGTTTTAAATAACTACTACATATTATACTACAGTCTTGCATCACCTCTGTTTGTATGTTTGCGATAAACTCAAAAAATACTCAGCGGATTTTCATGCAAAACCGCATGAAAATCAACCAATAGACAAAGTGGTTCAAAAACGAATCGCCGAAACGTATATACGTGCCCAATTTCCGAACGATTAGTACCAAATTGAATAATTCTTTTCTTATTGTATTCGTTATTGTCAGTTTGAGGCGATCATAGCTCAGTTGGTAGTGTTTACGAACGCCGCGTCAAGGCATGTGGATTGGAATCCACCTACATTTAATTTATTGGAGGTTTAAACAAGTTTCATTCAATAACGAAAAGAAATGAAAAACGGAATCGATATTAGATATAGCCAGTTCTATTGATTTTAGCGAAATGGAGGTGAAGGGTTGATTAGGATTAATTATAGCTAATCAAAATGCAAAAAAAAAATACAAATCAGTCAAACCGTTTCTGAGTTTTAGCGAGAACAAAGAGCGCCGATTTTAGGTGACACGAAGTTCACCAGGTCAGGTGGAATTTTATAATTACACTATCTCTAGGTAACAATTAAATTCAAGTATAATGGCGAGGCACTGCTGTTCCGATATGTTTACGTTAAAACAAAATATTTTAGTTACAATACCAATTGTAGCAACGTATCAGCAAATAATATTTTGAATTTTCTACTTTTTATGTAGTGATCCATTTTAAGTTATTGTTATACCATCTTTAATATATATACGGACTAATTAAACAACTAAGATAAGTAAAGGAGGGTAGTTCGTTAACACCGATTGCTGTACAAGTGCGACGCGTGCGCCGCTTTCAGTTCCGTCAACGCGAACCACTCGAGGTCAGATATTCACGTAAGATTTATATTTTCTATTATTGACCAGACTGTTTTGATATATTTGACACTTATGTTGTAAATCATTATCGGGTATCATTTACGCTGGGCGAACAGAGAAACGCTGGTAGTGAAGGTGAGTGTTGACAATTGTCACAAAGGGGCCCGTTAAACCTACATCCATGGTGCTCGTCTCGGACACTGCTCGGTGTTATTCTCTCTGCCGCGGCTACTAAGTTTATGATTTCTAATAATATTAAGAACACGATTGTAGTTGGAAATAATGATGTATTATGGCATTTGTGTTAACGGAACTTGTAGTATAAGTAAATGATTATTATTATAAGTGTATACATATAGAGTGAGATACTTAACGGTTTATTACAATTTAGAATTTCATATTTATTTCTAGGAAACCCAATAGCATATATAATTATACAGAATAACACATATTATTTACTAAATAAAGCCAAGATAGAGTTCCACAATTTCTTCATAGTAATTATATAAAACATTACTAGCTAAAATAGCTGCGTTTGCTTGGTAGTAGGGCCTTTTCTAACGTCCACCGGGGTAGCTACCTCTGTCAAGTTGATAATTTACCACCACATACCTATATTCCTTTGTGTGTTCTGGCAGTTGCACTTGAGAGCTACAGGTTTAGCGTGTCCACCAAGTTGGACGTATTGTCATTTAGATAAGGTGAGATTATGGTCATAACGCTAAACTTAAAAGCTATAAAAAAAATAGGCAGTATATAGCAATGCCCAGCTCTTTCTTGTATTTATAAAGCTGTCAATTTTTAAACCATTTCGGGTTAAAGTGGAAAGAGGCGCAGATGCATGGACGATCGTGTAACTAAAGAAAAAATATAAGTTAGTCAAGGGTAATATTGGAAAATTTTGTGTGTTCCGTCGTACAGAGGGAAATCACATTTTTAAATTTATTTTTTCATTAAAATCAAGAGTACGATTTTTAGTAATATTAAATACCCGTAAGACTAGCTATCCTACCTTAGGTGAATATTTTTCGCAAAGCACCTTGGCATTTGGGTCACATAAACCCTGACTATCAGATGAGATTGAACTTTAAAAATGTAAAAGAATGAAAAATAGTTAATATAAATTGTTCATAATATATTATTATTATTATTTAATTACTGAAACGAAGTTCTTTATCGCACGGTACGGATGGAAGCTAGATAAATCAAAATGTAAGGTTCTCTTGTCGCGACCCTTTCCTTACTCTATTCTATATTGGACTATAGTCTACAGTGTAGATGGCTATCCATAGCGCGTATGATAATGGCTGGCGGAGAGGCGCACACCAATGTCTAGACATAGGTATGCGCTTATTGGTTCGAGATAGCCACTAAATTCTCAACGGCTGCGCAGATATAGTTTAACACATCATACGCGTCAGATGTTTCGTAGCGTATTGTTTGTATTATGATGAATTGGATGATGTACAATAAAATACTTATTATCACAAAAAAATAAATTAATTATGAAATTTCCTACCATTCCTTTAATTCATTAGTCATCTCTGTATTTCGTTTAATTGCTCCCAGACGCTAGTAATTCATTTATTTGTATTTGTTAATCAATAATAATATCACGCAAGTTCTACTACACTCACGCATTTTATTTTATTCCTAATAATATAAGTAGGTACTTAGTAAAACATTAGTTAGCCGCAAATCGATTTTTGAAATTTGATATAACATTATTGTCTTAATGAATATGGCCCCTTGGAGAGTATACGAAAAGTACCGAATTATTATTTGCATCTGAATAGAACACTGACAATGGGTCAATCCATCAGCGACGGAAAGTACAAAAAAAATCTATGAAGAAAACGTCATGCGTTATAGACATTCCGTGTACTCGTATATCAGCCTCAAGCGGTAATGTTATCTACATAATACTGTTGCGTTTGGTGCGGAACTCCAAAAACGGTCTGGAACGCGGCGGCGCGGCGCAAGAGAGGTTCGACTTGCATTAAATTATTATGATTTATGTGTTTTAGTGAAGCCAGCGGAGTTCGCCTCCTTAATTATATGTGAAGGTTTAACGAACAAAACCTGACGGCTGGTTAGACCGTTCTTGGTTCGATATTGTATGATTTTGCTTATGACCTAATACGGTACAAGGAGTTATTATAAGTAGAGACCGGATTATATGTAACAAAAAAAGCTTGAATTATGTATGCAAATATTCATAAAAATGATTAAAACGTGATAGTTTCTTTACTGTAAATTTTTAAAGGACTAAATGACATTTATAAAATTGATGTAAACAAAAACAATTAGTTAACATAATCAGGTATTTTTCCAAATAATTGGTGGATAATTTGAAAGAGGGAATAAAAAACCTACAAGAATCTGTGTTTCATTTCGCCTCTTAATAAAGCTATTCTACCGAAGCAATTGATATGCAGCTGCTTAATATATTTTAAGATCTGAGTGGCTGATTATGAAAAATAGTTTTTTTTTTACTTACTGACAACTGACAACTGACAAGTGAAAAATTCATAAACATGCAAGATTGGACATAATAAGCAAATAAAAAATAAACAGTCATTATTTAAAGGCAAAATATTATTAAAATATTAAATTTGTTTTAAGCTTTCAGGAGTGAAAGTCATATACATAATTGTCTTTATACAACTAAGATGTTCTTATATGTTGATAGAGGTCATTGGTAATTGTATAGTCATTACTTTGATCGATCTTTTACGTTCAGTCTATCAACTAGTATAATAAGGTGTATTTCTTAATTTGTTTCTTATCTAATACTAGCTATGTCCGCTGTATCACCTAAAATCCCACATATTTGCATAACGTTTCCACATAACACTGCATTAAATAAATTAATTCATTATTTAAAAAAAAACATAATTTGAGCGATTAAGATCACACCGAAAGCTTTCCATGTTAATTGTAGGTGACTTGTGTGTTTAAGAGATTCTGGCTTTCTATGATTTGTAAAATTGTAATTGTGTCATACTGGTATAGTGCAATCTTTATGATGTGTCATTCTTTTTATTGCGTCTGAATTTTGCAATTTTAGGGTTATTCTAAGTTAAGGTAAGGACCCTCTTGTTTATGCGGTCTTCATTTAATGAAGGGCGTTAACAATGTTGTATAAAAACTGCAAGACCATCGTAAAATAATAATTATATGCAATGTAGATAGATTATGTAATTATAATAACAAATTAAATATTATTATTTCAAGTAGAAGCATAATACTATATAAGTAAAATGTGATAATAATAACCTTTTTACCTGTCAATTCCGATTCGCTATGCCGCAATCACATGGAAATTCTCTCAATAGGCTCAACAATTTATCAACACAAGACGTTGATACTTAAAAAGCATTCTTATCTCTATTGCTTAAACATTAGATTTCTTTGTTAATTTTCTGGAAATTCAGTAAAAGAATATGAACTTTAACTCTATACATATAGGGTTGAAACAGTATAAACCATCTTTGTTAAGTGTTTAGGGAGTTATAAACCTCACCGCGAACTAGCGAGTGCTTCATAATGACGATGTCGGCAAAGAAGTCATTATTCATTTTTTTAATACAGTGTTTTGTTGAAACGACATTTTCACTGGTGTAATCACGATTCATACAGGCAATATATCAATGTAATCAAAGGCAGTTTATTACAGAGCGGTAAACGTTGATGGTATTCAATTTGATGTGTTCATCGAAGTGTTGTTTTATATTATTCATAGATACTGCAACTCTAGCGGAATAAGCAGAGATATCCTACATCCAATTGCTGATTTTTGTGTATGTTTTAGTGTTTTACTACAGGCTGATCTGATGTTCAGGCTCAACATGGTCTGAGATGGTATCGAATTGACTTCAAAATTACTGGAGATATGCCAGCTGCATAGGACTGTAGGTTTGCCAATAAAGGAAACATAAAAAGTTCTTCCATCACAAGGTTATATTACTACCCTAGCAGTGCCCGTGACTTTCACCCATGTTTGTAACTTCTTCCAATATAGCTTTACTGGTATTAGCGGTAGCGTGATGTTAAATACCTTTAAGTCTTCCTCAATGATTGCTCTATCAGATAAAAAAGGATTTTTTGAAATCATATTGAAATTAGGGTGTTTATACAAACTTTTCCGCTTTATAATATTAATATAGATTTTTTTCTACAAAAGTTTAGGTTTATTAAAAGTTTCGAACCCACGTCGACTGACCCTTTTTTTTTTGGCTAAGACAAATTTTCTGACGAATTTAACATCTAAGCCATAATCGCTTCAAATAGTTATTAAAAACTTGAAAATATCGCGGATTATTTTACACTGGGCAAAGAATAGAAATCATCATGAAAAAAAAATGCAAAACCTTATAGTGTTAAAGACAATCAGATACAAAAACATAAGCTTACTTTCTACATTTTAATACGTAAAAACGTTCAACCATTTAACTCCCAGTACAATGTAAGCAAACCGCAACAAATAATAGTTTCCGACTGTACATTTGAGTTACGACAACATACTTTAAGAATTACAAATTTACCTATAGTATCAAACCTAAGAATATGTATAAATACAATCTTATGTATATAAACTTAAAGTTCTGATTATATAAAATAATGTTTATAAGGTGTACAGATCATTATGCAACGTAAGGCAAAGGAGTTGAAATAGCGACGGTGATGGCTCAATCAATGGGAAACGAGTGGTGGGTGTTTGGATGTGTCGTCGGGAAAACAATTTGCTTTACAATGTACGTTCGACGGGAGTGAGCTGCATTCCTTGTCTTTTTTGTTCACTTTGATGTTACAAGCTGTAGATCTGCGTGGGAGTTGAAGATTGTGTTGTGGTTGTATTCAATAATAGTAAAAAGTTTTTTTATTTATTTTATCTATACACGGTATACCTAGAACAGGAGTTAAAAATTATAAGGCATACTTATAAAAATGTCTTAGAAAATCAATGATGAAATTATAAGAATAATTGCTTTTACCCGCGGCTTAGCTCGCATTGAAGCTATTAAATAAGTTTTTTTCATTTTTCGTAAAAAAAAATACAATAAAAAGTATCCTATGTTACTTTTAATAGCTCCAAGTATATGTGTACAAAATTTCATGATGATTGGTTAAGTAGTTTTCGCGGGAAAGCGTAGCAAACAAACTTACATTCACATTTATAATATTAGTAGGGATTAAGCTGTGTCAAGACTCTGTTCGTGTGAATTAAAATATTATTTAATCATTTTCATAAAAAAATGTTTTATAGCCTATATTGCTCAGGGCTAAAGTTGTATTCTAATGGTGAAAGAAGTTTTGAAATAGGTCCAGTAGTTTTCGAGTTTATTCGTTACAAACAAAAGTACAAATCTTTCCTTTTTATAATATTATAGAATAGATATGAAGCGATGAAACCTCCGTTAGTAGTGTGTACGGACGCCGCATCAATAGACGTGAATTCGATTTCACCTGCAATAAACTTGAGCTCTCGCTGAAGGAAAACATCGTGATAAAACCTTAGCGTGATGGTACGGCTTTTTTCAATGCCCGACTGGTTAGCTACCACCATCAAATTAAAAATCTGCCGCCAAATACAAATAGATGTGTTTTGGTCGTTGTAATTGAGAGCTAGGCCCCCAGCTTGGCTTAGCGTATGTACCACCTTGGGCAACAGGATCATTTAACACCAGGTGAGATTGTGGCCATAACGCTACACCTATAAAATAATAAGAACTCATTTTCTTTTATTTTTTATGTTGGTTTGAAATCTATTCTAGAATCTTGTCGGAAATTGTGTTTAAATTAAACATGTACCTTGGTTACTTTTAACTCTAGGCGGTTCAATGGAGTATCAGTATGTTCATTTTATAAATATTTTTATAGTTATTTTGTGGAAGTCCTAGAACCCTATATTAATAGTCCATTTTTAAAACCAGATTGTGCACAACCATTTTCTAGTTGTATTAAATTTGGTATGCTTTTTTCCAAGAAAATTAAAGAAAATTCAATATTATAGTAAATATTATATTATGATAATTTCTTTCATGTTAAATTATACAAGAAACACGAAAGAAGTTAATAAACTTACTTATTACAAAGATATATTTTATTGCCTAGTAGCTTATTATCTCTATTTCTTCGTGTTGTTTATGGGTATTATATTTAAAAAGAACATCTTCTTTCAAAAAGCAGAAGAGTGGAAAAATCGTGTAAAAACGAAGAAGATAAATGCAACCGTATATATTTAGGTATGAACAACCTTAAAAAAGTTACAGGATAAACTTTACCATGTTAATATTGTGAATTTAATTTGTTGGTTGTGAATAATATATTCAAGGACAAAAATATTGTTTATTTTCTCGATATATTATGTGTACAACTTTAGTTCGAAAATTCGGAAAACGTTTATATTCGCTTGCTTAAACTTGAACTTGACATACTGGACAATTAATGTTAAGATCAATTTTACTAGTACATATTCTTCTTCTAAGTCATTCTTTTTCAAATGCCCACCTAGCTAGCTACTACAGTTAAGTTGAAAATCTGTCGACAAATATCTATAGGTGTATCCAGGCAATTGTACTTGAAAGCCAGCTCCTCTACTAGGCTTAGAGTGTCCGTCATCTTGGACCACATTGTCACTTAACATTAGGTGAGATCATGGTAGTTATTTTTTCGTGGTCATAACGTTAAAATTATAAAGAATTAAAAAACGTATTTTTTTAATTGTATGTAGCTCTAAATTACTGGTTACTGAATATAAATGCAATATATTTTATTAATAATTTTATTATTAAGGTTACTATATGATATAGCTATATATAACTAGTCTCAAAAGAACCTCAGTTCTACGGTAATAGCTTACCAAATATCAGTACTAAGATGGAAAGTCTTGTATGCTTGTTTCATTGCCTATCTGTATTTAATTCTTATCTCATCTAAGAGTGGGGTCGATGCAACACATTTATTGCTTCTCTTGTATATGAGAAATTTTAAAACCTCATAATTTACGAAGGTTCTAGTTAACTGAACTAAAAATATGAAAGAATGTAAACAGCTTTAGAACTAATATCAAAGCTATCCAAAATAGCAATAAACAGAAGTTTATTGAACCCTTATTATAGAAATGAAAGAAATATCATCTCTTTCAGGCTCCATTCATATCTTCCTTGGACTTCCGTTACTAAAATCACTGTGAAATTTAATAACTACAATCCATGTTTTTGTCAATATATGATAAAATTAACATGAGTATATAGCACCGCATCCATATTTATTTGTTAGAACAAAAAAAAACATTTCGTTGATCTGTTAGAAGCTCGTACAATCCCGATATCGAGGCGTAAAAATTTATGTATCTACAAGAGATTTTAATTAAGATATATCTTTCCGTTAACAGAGGATCTATTAATTTCATGTATAATTGTTATTGGACGAAGCGGGTTCAGTTTAACTATTAACTGACTTTTATAGTACGTTTTTATGTTCATATTTTGTAAATTGAATTGAATGACTTAATCGTGGCACTTTAGCTTCGTGTTCTTGTTGTATATCTCTACAGGAATATAGTTACATAACCGAAGATTCGAAAATTTTCCTTCTTAGCATAGAATACAAATATTTTTTTTGTACATTTGTTTCTTTAATACAGCTCTTGTAGGTGAGTCATCCTAATATTTGTATCATTCGATAGGATTTTATGTATAATAATTAAAGCCTATATTACATTTTGAGGGTAGTTAGAAATTGAAGTGTCTGATGAACATGACCACCAAAAACCAGATGTAACAAATTCCTTACTAACACGCCTAGTAACTATAATTACTTTTGTAACTATTGTAACTTTTGAAGCGATGATGGAGTAGTTTGTATTGTGTACTGTTTTTTTTTTTTTTTTTTTTATACTTAATGTTTAGCGTTATGGCCATAATCTCACCTGATCTTAAGTGACGATACGGCCCAAGTTGGTAGACACGCTAAACCTGTGGAGAAACTGGCTCTCAAGTGCTGCTGCCGGAACACACCTATTGGTATTTGGCGGCAGGTTTACAACTTGAGGGTGGTAGCTAGCCAGGCGAGCATTAGAAAAAACCCTACCACCATGCTATGGTTTCCTCACGATGTTTTCCTTCACCGAAAGCTCAAGTTCATTGTAGGTGCTTGGGTTCGAACCCACGTCCCTTGACGCGAAGTCGTGCACACTACCACTGAGCTATCATCGCTTCAATGTGTCATGTGGGTCATGGATGTGAGTTCGAATCTTTGTAATGAGTTAAGCTTTCGGTGAAGAAAAACATCGTGATAAACCCATAGCATGGTGGTAGGGCTTTTTCTAAAATTCGCTGGGGTGACGCGGTGATTGCAAGCACGAACCCGCGTCGCCCCAGGAAGACGACAGATAGCCGTGGGGGTGTAGTGGGGATTCCCGGTGACTAGTCAGTCTCCCCGGGCTGAGAGGTGATGTGTATTTTGCATTTTCCCACGTTAAAAGAGGGCTTTTTCTAATGCCCACCTGGATACATACCACTCTCAACTTAAAACTCTGCCGCCAAATACCTATAGGCATGTTCAGGCAGTTGCACTTGAGAGCCGGTTCCTCCACTAGGCGTAGCGTGTCCTCTATCTCTTACCTACACATTGGCACTTAACAGCAGGCCAAAATGTGACCATAACGCTATGTATAAAAAAAATGGTTTAGCTCAAATTTTAGGGACTAGTTCAAACTGAGCTTTGGTTACTCTGGCACTCACTTTGACGTCCGGTAAAATTTTGAAAGCTATTTGCGATGAAGAAAAGTGTGGTAAGAATCTTGAACCGACTGGGCCGAAATCACCATCGAAATAGTGATAAATCTCACATAGTGAATATTCCAAAAGGCTACATGGTTGGCATGAAGATTATGGATCTTAATGGATTGCTTTTATTTTAATATTCGTTGTTGTTTTTGATTATGCCGTGATTGCCATTAAGTACAATGCGGTCACTATAACTTGGTAAGTTAAAAAAACCGGTTGTTTGGTATCTCTAAATATGTTCGTACTACAGTAGAACCTCGATAACACGAAACTCTATAAATTCAAAAAGTAATCTGCTCACTTCCCCTCGGAGCCCGAAATCTCTTTTACTTAAAATACGCAGCCTTTATAACTTAAACCAATAATTTCAGTATTAGCCCTCATTTACTTAAAGAAATGTTTCAACGACCTCTATAACATAAACTGTCTGCCTATGAGTTTTTTCAAATAATTGTGCAAATTAAAAAAATCTCGAAATTCATTGCTTGCACATGTTTGTAAGTTAAATTGATAACACAAACAATAAGTATACAATCACCTATTGTTTTTATTAAATCCCTGAAAGGTGTATTTGTGGTGGTTAGGATAGCGGCTTACTTTGATCATTAGTTGTAGATTTCTGTCCAGGAAACTCTGCTATGTGATAAAAGTTACCTTGTAAAATGAGTTCAAAACGAAAATTAACAACACTAACATACACTATATGTAATAGATATAGATAATACAAAAACAGGAACTGTATAGTAACTCATTAATCACTCTTTAACATAAACCCCTGATAAATTAAAAACTCTATAACTTAAAATATTTTGTGTTTCCCTTGGTTTTTAACTTAACTAGTTTCTACTGTATATAATATATAGAGTATATATATGTGTGTATAATATATACACACTAGGTACAACTGTATATAATCTATATATACGTTGACAATAGCTTTTTTTATTCACAAATCTTATATTTATGCTATTAGACTATCGTAGAGATATTAATATTATTAAATGTCAATAATATATAAAGTTTATTTTCTTTTAATTATACAGATAATTATTGTAATATAAAAATATAATCAAAGTTTTTCATGTTTATGAATTCAAAGCCAATTTTTTTTTCCGAGGCTTGTATTTTAAGTGTTCGTTATTAATTTACATCAATCATAGAATAAAAAATGACATTATTACGTATTAAATAATTTGTATAGCATCTCTGATATCAACAGCAAGTCGTTTTGCGTCGGCATTCTTTGCACCGCGGGACGTCGCTCAGCGGGGCGCCTCGTTATTAGCACCTCGCGGTTCAAAGCGAGCCGCGGACCCTCCCCCTCCCCCTCCCCCGCCATCGGTCGCCTGCGCAGCCACCCCGCGATACGTCTGTCAACTCGAATTAGATAAGTGAAATAATTTTAATTCCAAATCATTGAGCCTCTTTGAACACAATGACAGTTAATTTTTGCTTGAATCGAAATCGTGATGTTTTTCAAGCTTGCTTAATGGTAAATATTTGTCGAAACATTATGTTTTTATTGTAATGGCTTTGGTATTACAGTTAGCTACTGAAACAGTGACATAATATTTATGTGGTGTTCATTTTATCAGTTATTTATAAAGAACAAATATATGACACAACATAAATTAGCATCTTACCGTTCCAGTTTTATTTATTTTTCTATTACAAGAGCACCAAGATGTAACATACAATAGTAGAACATCATAATAAGAAAAACGGTTAATATAAGAATCTGATTTACTAGATTAACTCAGCATATTTTTGAAAAACATATAGACATAGAAAAAAAAATTGTATTATAATTTAGCTGTGACCGCGACTTCTTTCGCTTGGAACTAAACATTATTTAATAATTTTTGATCGTTTTTAAAAAAAAACAATACAGCTTTGCTCCTGTTAGCGGTAGCGTGATGGTAAGTACCTTAAAGGTTCCTCAATATTACTCTATCAAATATCAAATAATTTTTGAAATCTGACCGGTAGTTTTTAATATTAGCGAGTTCAAACTAACAAACTTTTCCGCTTTATAATATTAATATGAGTAAACACAAAGTCTCTACTAGAGATCATGCCCTTTACAACAGACAATTTACGTACATTGTGTAGATATAGGGCAGAATATTAATTTGTAGATCACTAAAATAGTTGTACTATGTGGAATTTCAGGCCACAACCATCGATGCCTTGGCAACGGTGAGACGACCGCTTCACTTCGTGGCCAATCCTACAATTTCATTAATAAAGGCGAGCCATTCGCATTGTCGGTGATCCTAAATTTACATGCGGTCTGAAACTCCTAAAGGTTCGTAGAAACAAAGCATATCTTTCTGTGTTCTACCGCATGTATAATAGGGTGTGCTCTACGGAACTTTTTAATATGGCACCCTCATCATCATTTCAAAATCGCACTTCTCGTTATTGATTCGCTTCTCATCCCCATACGATAAAGCCTGATCGTATTGCAACAACAGTTCGGTTCTGCAGAGCCTTCTTGTCGTGTACGTTGAATTTATGGAATCGGTTACCCACTACTGATTTAGAACTATGATATTGAGTTCTTCAAAAAGAGATTGAAATACGGTCTTCAAAGTCAGCAATTTGGCTGTATTACCCCTGGTATTGCGACTGTTCATAAATGATAGTAACCATCTATCATGAGATGGGCTGCCTGCCTTTTGTTGTTCATTAACATAAAAAGTACCCACTAACGGGTAATTAAAAATGTAATAGTCTCTTTTGGCTTGTCGTGTTTTGAGATTAGTCAATATTGTCCAGCTGTTCGAAGGCTTGCTCGCGAAATGATAGCGCCGACCGGCGATAGATTACTGATATCCGGCCGGACGTATTTTTATTTGAACTCACTGTATTACCACTTTACCCGTGTACAAGATTCTAATATGATTAAGTTTTGGGGAACATTAAATAGTGGTTAATATGTAGTAATAAATAATAACTATTACTAAATTATCAACTTTCCATTCAATATAATTTATTTTAGTTAGAACACTTTTGCAGCTAAAAGCAGCAATAAATCATTAAATGAAATTAGTACTATCAGCTATAAATAAAAAAAAAACTATACATAAAGCTACATGCGAATAAAATCAAATAATGTAAGGAAATGTTAAACAAGGGCGTGCGTTTAAGTCTTTTAAAGGAAAATACAAATGCTTAGTGATACCTGGTTGTTCTTTCATAGAATATTATTAAATTAAAAATGTTAATATCGAATCTATTTCCTTATTATGAATTTAGTATTAATATTTTCTTATAAGAGTTGAATAATACAAATGCACTTGTTTATCTTAGCAAGTCCAAGAGGCAAGAAAATCAGTAGAAGTTTTATTAAAATGTGTATAATATGGTTTTAACTTTGAGCTCAACAAATTATTTTAATAAACATAGTAAAGTATTACTTTCATAGAACTTTTACTACCTATTTTACGTTACAAAAAAATACGATGCAACAAACATTCTGGTTCAGACAAATTAAGTAGTAGAAAACTTACCTACTACCTTGTTGATTATCTTACCAGTGTCGCCTGGTAAAGAAATAACTGTAAGGCTGATGATAAGCATTCTACAATCTAAAGTCATTAACAATCTCCATGTTATCTATATGTAGGCCTAAAATTCAGCAAACCAAATAGCTACTGGGCTTATCATAATGTATGGTCTTAGGCCAGTTAAATAGCTTATTGATTACTGGATATACACTGGCTGATACTAGAACTTGACCCATCTGGTTTATGGTGCTCATGATAGTATCCATTAACATCCACAATATTTTCTGTCCTTTAGTGTTATCCTTGTACAGATTACTGGTAGGATCTATTATCCTTTTTGCTCTGAATTTTTGGTTTTTTTCCCAGTTGGTTCTAATTCAACAGATTAAACACTGTATCCTGTTAGTCTATGGGTACCAATTGATGTAGTATTAAAAAATATTTGCGCGATCCTATAAATTTATTTAGATAGTAAAAGAGATCCGTTTTAAATAACAATATGGGAAATGGTGGCTAAAATTTACCTAAAAAGAAATTGCCTTTACAACCAACTGTGATGATATACGAAATAAACTAAATATTTATTTATGTGTGCAATTTTATTTGCATTCAACTGTAATATAAACTTTTATGATACAAAATTAAAGATCTTAAGTTACAAAATCCTGTAATCACCTTAAAATCCTTCGAACGTTAGAATAAAAATAAAAAGATAAAGGAGAAGAAAAAAATAATTTACTTTTCTTTTATAATACAGTATAATTACAAAATATTGAGTCATATTTTAGGGTAAAAAATAACACAAAGACATCGAATACAAAACAAGACCCCGTTACAATAAATACCAATAGTAACAATCAAAACTTATTAACAAAGAAACGTATCAAAACTATTTGTAACGCAGCGCCAACCCTAATTAAATACATATATACGCGCACACAAACATAAAAACAAAAATAACACGTCCGCGTACAACGTATTAACACATCAACCCAACGCAACGGGACCGGTGGATATTATTATTTAGCCGGTTAATAATGGAGTCATCATTTCGCTCATGACAGCTTCACACCTTGGGACGGGACGGGCGAATTGACTCTCTTTATTATGTTCCTGAGTTTTGCTTTTGTTGGTGTTGTGTTTTTTTTACTCATGTTGAGTTTACGATCGACTTTGTGAGAGCGGCCTGCCGCACCGCTCCGTGGCGGATCGTCGTGAGGTGCTCCGAGATGTACGAAGATAATCTAAATCATTGTAGGAGTTTTAGTATCAGACATGAAAATAATTAAGATAATAAAACGCGTTTAACGGTTTTGTTAAACAGCCGATAATGTACAGATTATATTAACCATTATAATATTATCTTTAAACGTATATTTATATAAAACATTTTACGTGTAACTTATGTGTTTATATATAGGATAAAAATTATATCGACACAACATGACGAGTGTTTTATACAAAATTTATACTATTTTCTTGAATTTTATTAGATGTTTATTTTAGGTATGAAAATGTATACGTCGGAAAAGTATTGTTTGTAGTATAGACATATCACGGGGAAAATACGGTTACAACATATTATAAATAAAAATATTAAGGTTTTATATTTGGTGTTTTTATAATTTATATGGATGATAGAAAAAATACAATAATAAAAATATCTATGTACTTGTAGGTATATTGTTAAGAAAGATTTCGGAATTAGAAAAAGTCAATCAGTAGGACATAGAAATCTTTTCTAGAAAAAGTGTAAAACTTGTGAGAGCAATGAAGGCAATGTATTTTTGAACCATATTTATTACTTGCGGCAGCTTGACTGTTTTTTTTGAACTGACAAACGCTGTTAGCCTTACTGGCTTTGACAGCTTCACCGAACTTTAACAGCTTGACTGGTTGAATACTTCCACTCTGCAGAAGATTACAGCCAAATAACCTTGTATTGTATTCCAGAGTTTCTAGTGCTCCTTGTGAAAGGGAAGTTCAAGGTAGTCAATACTATATTGATATTGTTGCTGATATAAGCGTAACATATAGGTGTAAGATATAAGTAACAGTAACGGATTTCGATCACGCGAACCATATAATAATGCAATGTATATAAAAAAAACAAATCGAAAAAAGAATATTTTTATATTTCAACATTCTGTATATGATGACCCATGAACTCTTTTATAATAAACTTTGCGCCTTCTCCGATCGCCTTTATCCTTTTCTTGTTCACAACATTTGAAAGGCGGCTAATCGGTTCAATTGTCCGAATCAATAAAGCACAGCATTCGGCGCTCTCGCAACTATCTATATATCATCGATCATTACAATATATTGTGATATCTCTATCGAAATTCATCTTTAATATAGATGTATGCAGCGATTGTTGCTTAGTTTTGGTGCGCTGGCGTAACATTTTGAAGAACGTGGTTCCAATACTTAGAAGGTACTTCAACTTTCGGCCAAGTTTTTGGTTAGCTATCATTCTTAAGTTGGAAGTATTTCGATAAACAGCTATAGGTTTGTTTCGGCAATTGCACATGAGAGTCAGTCTTCAATTCGGCTTAGTGTGTTACCTAGCATCCTAGACTATATAGTTGATAAAATGTACAAAGAAGTATGCAATTCTTTTGTTTTAAATTTCAATTGCTAATACATCGCAGGTTTGTGTTATGATTTACCTCATGCGTTCTATAGAGAAGATTTTGCAACCAATAATTAGCTAGTTTTGTACAATAAGAAAATAAAAAAGGGGAATGGTAGGCAAGTGAAAATTAATACTAAGTACCAATATTTTACCATAGCATTGCCTTCTTTAAATTATAAATGACAACAATGACTGATTTCAGTGACTGATGATAACGACAGGTAAGCATTTTTGCAAAGTTAACCGAGACTTAGCTTATCCACATCTTATAAGTGGCGAGGGAATTTGACCCCCATACTAATACCTGGCTGCTACCTTAACTTAGTTTTGTTGTTTAACCAAATGTATAAAAAAAATGGCTATTGATACATTGTGCGGAAAATTATTACAGCTCGTTAACGAATGCTTATTTAAAATGATTTAACGAATGCTGATCAAAATTGATTAACGCAATTAATCAGTGAAATCGATTGGTGAGGTCGACAACTCCTCCAGCCAGTTGTCGTGCAAGTTTGTCTTATGTCATGATTTTTAACATATAATATGTTGCTATTGTAATCATATATCCTATTATATGTTTTTTTCCAGTTTCGTTTAATTGAAACTACATATATGCTATAATGACGTTGATTTTTGTTCTCTTAATTTATTATTTTATTACTGCTGAACCTCTACTGAAAAGCGTAATAATATGTAGACTAATTTTTTTTTATATCTTCATTTAGAGGCAGTTTTATGTTAATGTAAAAATATGTTTTGCATAGTGCATATAATAGGTAATTTCCAATAACCATCTGACTAACTTCTATCTTTAAAACTACCATGAAAGTATGTCCTAAAGCGCTCTAGATTGTTAGGAACATGCCAATTCCAACTAACAAATACTCTCCTCATCCGGTTCAACATGTTTCCGTTTTATGCCACATCGTCATCTTATATACGTATAATTTTTAAGTTTATCGGTTTAGCGTTATGGTTATAATCTCACCTGATGTTAAGTTATGATATGACTCAAGCTGGTAAACGCGCTAAACCTGTAGAGGGACTGGTTCTCAGCAACTGCTGGAACACACCTATAGGTATTTGGCGGCAGATTTTTATCTTGAGGGCAGTAGCTATCCAAGCAAGCATTAGAAGAAGCCCTACCACCACGTTACGGTTTTATCACGATGTTTTCTTTATCGAAGCTTATTCGGCATCTTTCAAGCTCATTGCAGGGGTTCCAACTCAAATCATTTGACGCAGCGTCCGTACACGCTACCACTGAGTTATCATTGCTTCAAATGTATATCTACAACGTAAATATAATGTCAGTTTGAATTTGAGAGTCATCCCACCACTAGGCTTGGCGTGTCCATCATCTTTGGCCACAGTCGTCACTTAATATCAGGAGAGATTGTTGCCACAAAGCCTAAGTCTGTAAAACAAAATATATATTTATTACTACATTTTACTACAAAAATATTCTTTTTAAAGTATCGTTGATAATAGCGACGAATATTGGGTTAAAAAGAAAATAATAAAAAAAAGAAGCATCAGTATGTATTTACTTTTTTGTGAAGATCTTATTTGCAAAAGAATTATGTTTAATAATAACGGACTGACAATTAAAGATTATATATTTTGTTAGATGGTAAATCTCCACAATAACTTAAAAAAGTTGTTAAAAAAATTTAGAAAAATTCTGATTGTCTGCAACTGTGTCAACGATCGAATTCTTCTATTATTAAGAACTATTTAAGTAGCTCTATAAAAATCGATTCAAGAATTTGGGGGGTAAAACGGAATTTTATTTATATACATAAAATAAAGACGGGTTATTTACACCAATCATAACTCAAGAACGGCTGAACTGATGTTAATGACCTTCCATTAGTTCGATTCGTTCCTGCCAGGAATAGCAGAACAACTATAAAAATAACTAAAACAAAAATTGTAAAGAAAATTCATGTTTCTATACATGTAAAGAAAGCCGGGTTATTTCATTATATCAGATCTGTAAATTTTCATGATCTCAGTTTTGGTGGATTCGTCTCCGTCCTGAGAACGAGAATACAGTTTTAGTGTTCGTTTTTTGAAATAGATAAAATCCTGAATTGAGTTTAGCCAAAAGTTAACACGATATTAATTGAATGTCAGGCAGTACTAAGTTTGCCGGGTCAACTAGTATATGTAACAAAAAGAAAAACGTACTGTGTTATCTTGAAAACTACATAATCTATTCGCCTGAAATTTAACATTATTTATATATATTTATTATTATATATATAATAAATATCTACACGTGCGGTTGACAGGAGAATAAATTAATATTATAGCGGAAAAGATTTTTTGAACGCGACAGTCTTAGCAATCATAGAAATAGTCGAATTAAAAAAAATACTTGAAAGAGCAATCATTTTGGAAAGATTTAGGATATTTAACATCACGTTACTACCAAGAGGAACAAAAGTGTAATTAAAAAAGTTACAAAAATTGTTAAATAATTTTTAGTTGCACGCGAGAACAGCTAGTTGTTATATATGGATAAGGATTCCACTTACCACGAGATATTGAACACAAATGTAGTCTAATTATAATTTTAGTTTTCAATGATAGCTCATCAGGATCAATTCTCGTACATGAAGCAATCAACTGTTTGTTATGTAAATGATGTCACTAAAACAAATTGATTTTTAGTTTAATCACAAAACGCAGCATGTGAGATCGGTGCTTGAGATTTTATTTGATTCCGAAATACTTTAAATTTTGTGTATAAATATTGAAACATTTATAATAACAAAAAAAAGTGAAACGTTTTCATCTTCGAAGTTGAACACATTAAGGTGTCTTTGAAATTTTAATCGATGTATATTATATATATTTATAATTTATCCTGGTGATGAAAAATGTCTTTTTTTTTTAATGGCGTTTTTAATGCTGTTGTTCGTGGAAGATCTTTCTTAGGGTCAAATACCCCAAATTAGAACTTCGTCTTTTAAATGTACGTATAGTCGAACTTTATAGGTTTCTGAAACATGTAGTTGTGTCCATTGCATATCTTATATATTAAAATAACTTATTATATATAAAATATTAAATATTAAGGATATTATTCCTTTTAAATGCACGACGGTTATTTAATTAATAAGTGTATTACTAATTATTGTAAAATACGACGTATTGTGATTATGCGGGTCGGACAGCAAGCATCGCGGCCGAGGCACGTTCGATGGTAATCGTAAAAAACAGCGTGTCCCGCCTGCCGTACTGTAGTGCACAGTGGGTAGAAGTTAATCTCACCGAAAAAAAATTTACTAAAGAAATTGTTTCTATAGTATTTCCTAATGGCTGGTAAATCTAATAATCCATTATATGAACCCAATAATTTCTGTAACAGGTCTGACATTTGCCTATCCTTCCTAAAATCTCAACAAGCCATAAACAGATCACACTACAAATATTGTCTCTCGTGACGTGATTAAAAACAGCAACCTATACAATTTTTATCAGTTATACCCATCGTCACTATTACCTATCTATTTTTGAAGCGATGATAGCTCAGTGGCAGCATTTACGGGCGCCGCATCAATTGAATTGAGTTTGAATCTCTGTAATGAGCTTGTACTTTGGGTGAAGGAAAAAATCTTGATAAAACCATAGCATGGTGGGCTGGCGTTTTCTAAAGCCCGCCTGGCTAGCTACCAGCCTCAATTCGAAAATCTGCTACCAAACAACTGATAGGTGTATTCCGGGATTTGCACTTGAGAGCTTAATCCTTTTATCTTAGTTTAGCTTGTCCATCATGTTGGGCTACATTGTGGTCTACATTTAGGTGAGATTGCGAGAGAGCTATAACGTTTAACGTATAAGATATAAAAAAATCGTATATGGTAATTTAATATTTTGTTTTGTTCAAAACAACAGTTTAATTAAAAAATCAAACACACGTAGAATATTTGTTATACTGGCCTTCTCATTGATAAAATTTTTAAAAGTGAGCCAGAGTAACTTAAGTGTTTTAGAAAATAGTTACTCATTATAATTAGATGCAATTTCAGATTTACATACAATGCTATAATAGTACTCAACGAAACCAAAACACGGAATAAGATTGGTAAATTTTAAATTTTAACTGTAATTTTTTCCATATCGACTAATTTGTATGTACAACTATGCGTATATGTAAAAAAATAAAAATAAAATGTATGTATATAAATAAATAACTGGTTCAAAATGGTTTTATTAGTTATTTTAGCAAGTGTAAGCAGATGGATGTGTTGCTTCTTGTTTTTTTTTAAGTATGAGTGTAATTATGCATTTATTCTATAACAATACAAACGTTAACCATATATTTGAACATTTAAAGTGCACGTTACATCTTACATCATATAATTAACGTGTTCCTTACTTTCGAAGATATTCATATCCTCAAGTCAGCGCATTATTTACTTTTGATTTTTTCGTATTTAAATACTGGATTTGTTGTAAATTATACACTAAAGGGCTTGCTTGAGATCATGGACCCATAATAATTATTATAGAATATAAATTAATAAATTATATGTTAGTAAATTATATTATAACAAAATAAATAATAATAATTTATTAATTATTATGTCCAAAGATATAAGGTTTGCCCCACAGTGCATGGGCGACGCTGGTCAATTACATAAAAGCGTTTCATTTGGCGCAGCGGAGTGTTATTGTATGACCCCGTGCGATACAATCGAGTTGGGTTGCATTCTGATTTATACAACCAGAGATTTGAAATATCTTAAGGTTTTATTGTACAGTATTATTATATTTTACTATATTTCTTGTTTTACTTTATATGTTAATTGTATATATTATTTTATAATAAATTCAATCTATATTTGTAATCACAATATAAAACGGAAACGATTGTTTTAACGCGCTAATCTTAGGATTTACCAGTCGGATTTCAAAAATTATTTTAGGATTCGATAGAACAATCAATGAGCAAAGTTTAACATCACGCTATCAAGAATAGAAGCAAAGGTGTATTAAAGAATGTTACAAACGAGTAAATATTATTAAATAATTTTTAGTCCTGTGCGAACGAAGTCGTGGGCTCAGTTAATATAGTATAAAGAGAAGCCTAATGTAATCAATTTAACGATTGGTTGTATATATAATTATTTTTTTATATATTTGTGATATTATTAAAAATCAAGTGTAATAAAAACAAATTTAAATGAATGAAATAGATATTTTATAGTTATTTTAATCGTTAAATTAATCTAAGCTAAATGTTCTGTTTAATAGCTTACGACACGAATGATAAAAAAGAACGAAAAGTAAGATAGATTGGAGACTAGACAGTTTATAATAGATTAGATACAATTAATTATTTATTTGTAAATATTGTGTAAAGTTTCTGCACTGAACAGGCTAGTAGTTTCGTAGATGCTGCGTGAATTATATAATAGTAACAATCAAATTGTCTATGAACAAGACCAGTGGAGGGGCTGGCTCTCAAGTGCAACTGCCGGAGTACACCTAAAGGTACTTGAAGGTAGATTTTAGACTCGAGGGTTGTAGCTTGCCTGGCGGGCATTAGAAAAAGCCCTACCACCATTCTTATCAATCAGTACGCAACATACTTCCTTGAACGCCGACGCCAGACTGTGGTTCGACTATGCTAACTGGCACAAGATTAGCGTGCCACTTTCAGAGTGCATCTACACATTTTTACCTATTATATAATTAATTATGATGAAATAAATTGCACGCCACCTGTTATATTAATTTGCAGACTATCCGGATTGTGTGTAGAATACCTCACTAAGTTTCTTCGCATTTGGATGAATTGTATAGTAAGAATTAAATTATGTTCCGATTCTATTTTCTATTTATAAAATGTTTTCACTTCTACGTTTACTTACTACAGATGCTATGCCTTGCAACTAGGCTTAGCATGTCTAGCGTCTAGAGCTACATCGTCACTTAAATACAGTTGAGATTATGGTAGTAATACTAAATCTACACAACTATTAAAAAAAACAGAGTTTTTTTCTGTAAGATAATAAGAGAATTTTGGGTACCAAGATATTACATACATATATATGAAATGTTATAATTTCAACGAACAATAGCTTCCCAAGCTTAAAAGCGCTAAAACGCACGGGATAAAGATCTCAAAACAAAACAGGAGTTCCCATTGTCTCTTGGACGGGGGATGAAACAAAAATAGCACCGCGGGGCAATCCTCGGACAATCGTGCGGATTTATCTTATAATATTGTGTTAAGGGAATACGTTTAATAGTTTTCTAACCGACATAACGCCGGCGTAATGAGCCGCGCCCGTAATAACAGTAACAATGAAAAATAATAATACTGCGCTCCTGGTATCTGTAACGTTTTACATTGCGCACTTTGAGGTCGGAAATAGAATTTTAGAAAATGTTTTTAATACCAAGTAGTATCCAAGTAGAGGATATATATGCACGTAATTTTAGTTCTTTCTAATTTATAAATGTGAAAGTGCGCTTGATTCTTTGTTACGATTTCACGCCAAAACCGTTGAATCGATTATGATGAATTTTAGTATAGAGTTAAATGGAACCCTGGAGACGGTGATAGACTACTTATGCTCGCAAAAAACTTACTGTTAGTTGGCTAAAGAGAGGGATAAACATGGTATCAAACTTTCTATTGCGTCATAGGATTTGTTTAACAAAATCAGTATTAACGCAGTCGAAGCCGCAGGTAAAAGCAAGTTCCAATATAAGCTGGAAACTAAATACACGTCGCGAATTGTTCTATTATACTTCGTCTGGTGTGTGGTGGTTGCGTTCCAGTCAAACACAATTATCGTATCCTGCTGCGTTATATTTATATGTGAATGTATGTTGTAATGTTGCATTTATTAGTGTTTCCATTTCTAACACCAAATTTATTTAAGATCGGCAATGTGACTGATCATATGTATGACTGTATAGAAAAGCATATTTTTTATAGTATTTCTATGGTATATTTCTATTTTTCTATAGTATGTTACACAGTATCTGTATATTTATTATGATTAATTACATAATGGAATCATTTTTTACACTTACACTATAATCTAAAAACATTATGAACAAACATTTCCTTTTTCTTCGCATTTAAATTCGCCAGTTGAATTTTTACATAAAAAAGTGTGTAAAAAGGTGAATATTCGTTTAAGATACGTACAACATACAATATAAATGACGGGGCGTTGTACTTTGGCTGCGCGAGAGACGGCGTGCGAGCTCGATCCGATAGCGAACTTAAGTGTGAAGTTTACCACCCCCATATTAATAATGTGGCTTAATAAAATATAAAATTGATTAGATTATATAAATTACGAATACCAAAAAAGTTAATGCTATGTTGTCGGAAATAATAAACGGACAATCCAGTCTAGTAAATGAACAACATTACACAATACGTGTCTGTAAATATACAAATAATTGTACGAATTGGGTAAAATAAGTGGGCAAAAAATATGCATAAACTACTTTTAAAATTATAAGAACATAATGCCTGAAGGTAATAACGAAATTCGTGATATTGTGTGGTGTTATTATGCACATGAAAATTTTCATTTACCAAGATTGAAACAAGAGATATTTTAAGTTACGTTTATAAAACAGAGACGTATCTACAATTTTACTTTTTCCTCTTTAGATTCTTAGATGGGTTTGTAAATTTGACAATGCGAATTAAGTTTTTTCTGTGGGTTCAATTTAACTACATGTATATTTTTGAATCCGTCACAGAAACTCATCAAAAATCCTAATTTTCAATAGGGATATGAGATTACAGATTAGGTTGGATCGATATATTATGCAGTTCGTTCAGATTCTCGTTAGTGTTGAACAATTTGAGGTATTAATATTAAATGTTCTGATAGTTTTACTTAGAAATGAAATAAATATGTATTTTACAACTTACATGGTGAATATTATTAATTTAAATTTAGATTATTATTACCTGGACCCAGAGATATTATATATAAAATTATAACGGCTTCAAATTGGCGTATTAATTATTTTTAATTTATAAATGTTTTGTAATTTGTTATCAATATAGAGGCCAAAAATATATTGTTTTTCGATATTTGACTGTCCTCTTGTACTTGCATTAGATACTAAGAAACTGCTGTTAGTATTTTGAGGTTTAATACGATGTTAAATAATATTATTAATCAATATAAAACGAAAGAATTCCTCGAGAATCACTATGAAAATGTACATTTATGCATATATTTTTAGGTTTTAGGAAACTCACCACTTATATATTTTTCACAGAAGTTTTTCTACTATTCCCGAACGTTATAGATAACACTGTTGTCAACTTATTGATTAATGTAAAAACAAGGACAATAACCAACCAGCTAGTATAAAAACAAAACTAAACAAATTCCAAGGAGTATTCGAAGTCCAGCGAATTTATCAACTAAATAAACTGATAGTAATTTACGATCATCATACAACAATGGGTGCCTTATTGGTTGTGGTGATTTCTCAAACGCACACCTCGTCCGTAGTAGCGGTTAGACAAATTAAACTGCTGCTTACAGTTACGAACCTGTGTTACAGGTTATCAACGCGGATTTAATACTTAAAGTACTGTAGATGTTATTTTTCTCTTTTCGGAACACTACTTCTTAGTTTCTGTGGAATTACAAATTATAATCCTTTTTACGCAGTACAATGTTTAATATCTTATGTTGTGTCAATTACGACGAATGAATGTGCATGGAAAGAGCTTGAGTTTATTATTATATTATTTATAATAATAAACTCAAGCTGGATCTGAACCAGCGACCTATGGATTTACAGTCCACATCATACAGTCCAATATCGAAGCTAACATTTAATACTTTTTTAAAGGTATAAAGAGAGAGCTATGCCCCGTTCTGAACCCTTGACAACATGTGATCAAAATTTTAAAGTCAATAGTGAAAACGCAAAAAACAAATAAACTCACATTCTAATTTATAATGTTAGATATTCAACGATCATTAGTAAATTAAGCGTATAAAAATAGCATTAAATATTAATAAATTAAAAAATAAGCAATAAAATAATAAAAAACAACTCAACTCAACAAAAATATAGGAAATATATAGTTAGGGAATTTAAAAATCTTGGAATAAAAAAAAACATATATTCAAGTTATTTTTTAGAGATGCGTGTCGGTAGTTGAACTTGAAGATCTGCCCCTCCATTAGGCTTAACGTGTCCATCATTTTGGGCCTCATTGTAACTTAATATCAGGTAAGTTTTCGATTAAACGTTAAACCTATAAACTATGAAAAAAAGCTAATCCTTACATGATATTTTTAAATGTTATTAATAAGTATGCAAAGCAAAATATGTTTCTGTTCTCACAACGAACTTAATTAAGGCCCATTGAAATTGATAAAAACATTAACTGAATACATAAACATCTGTCCAAGACATTCCAATATGCATTCGCGAGTCATAATAACGAAATATAGCTTTAATCTCGCACCGGCCATATTAAATTCCTAATGAAATTATGGATCAAATCAATTTGTACCGTCTCAGGGTTAAACGGAATTTAATTATACATGCGGGATTATGTCAAAATCGTATTAAGATGAGAAAAAAAAAACGAGGCAGAATCTCGAATACCTGCACCTTGTGGCAAATTGAAAAAGGACGCGCATGCGTCCTCGAAACTAATAATAAAATCTCAAATAATAATAATTCATAAATAATAATCATGTCGGGAACAAAATAAAAATATTAGACGCGTCGAAATAATAAAGGATTCCTTCGGAAACTTCGGTCCATACAGGTTGCTTTCGGATTGTCGATCGTTCAGTTAAAACTAAATATTTTTAAGCCGTACATTTATTTTAATTACCACTCACTTATGTAATTTATGTGTCATCTATTTTAAAAATCATATTTCACTCAATGTTAAGAATTGTTAAACGGATGCTAAACAGGTTTATATATAAGCACTAGCTGTTGCCCCTGACTTCGTTCGCATTTTCTCCTAATCCAGGCGTGATTATAAAATCCGTTCTTAACGGGTGTCTCCGTCAAAAAAGCAATATCCATGCCAATTTTTTTATTTTATTGGTATGGAATTTTTGGAGATATCAGGAGTGTCAATCACTGACATATCACTTATTATACATACACTTGGGTGACTGAGCTTAGCTCGGATTCTTTAAATTGTGTTTGTTTTTAAAAATATTTTCAAATGAGCATCGCACACATCCACATTTTATGATGTTCTATACGTACAAACTGATCATTTATTGCATTTAATGCAATTAATATTGTTGCATATATTTTTGAAAAAATAAATAAATAATAATAAGTGAATTTATAAAGCGAACATCTATATAAATACAAAATTTCATCGAAATCGTTAAATCCGTTTCCGAGATACCCTAAACTTATATATAAACAAGAATTGCTCACTTAATAGTATAGATATAACATATAATATAATATTATAATGAATATTCATAGCTTACTACATACGACTATTATAGAGTTGTCATAATAACCGCCATTGTGGTACGTTAAGAAGTGGTTTAATTAGATTTGCATAATATGTTCACGTCCCGGCAATAGCTCAAGCCGGGGGCCGAAAACTCTGACACCCTTGGTTTGGTGGCTTCATGGGGGAGTGTCTCTCGTCCCACAGGTCCGGTGAAGTTCTCAAAGCCCATAAGACTGAAAACATTTGATTTAATCGAAAGAAGAAACGCTTAGACGTGTCATGTTCCGGATAATTGGCTGTATATCTAGCCATCAAATAGGGTGGTCAGGACCTGTTTAACCAGGCTGCTATCGCCACAAATATGGTGATATCTGTCAGTCAGTCTCTTTTAATTTGTGAAGTCTTGGGATCAGCCACTGTATATCCAGATGTCGAAAGGATTATGCTAACAATACAGTGCGGCAACGAATCATAATGGACAGCGTATCTCTCGTAGGTAGTCGCTATTTTTGGATTGCGATTTATTTGTACAGTCATCATTATGCCATGCTGCGATAAGAAAGTAAGAGAATATTCTAATGTCAGCGATATCATAGACGCTTTTTCATTCTTGAGATACTCTGCTTCAACAAGCCCAAGTTCTGTTCATTGTAGGAAGAGCAACATAAGAGATTATGGTATCGGGGCTATGAGACACAGATGAGATGCTGTAACACATTTATACAATATTTTAAAACAGTATAAATGAACTTATGGTGCATTTGATTTTCGATGACAAAACAAGTCAGAAACGATGATATTTTTTTAATTTATATTTCGTTATGGTTATGATCAGCTATAAATAAATATTGTAATGGTCATGCTGTCCAAAGTAGATAGAATTTTCTATAAATATTATAAATAAGCATCGATATCTTCTCGTTTTCTTCGCACGCAGGTTTGAATGTTTACAGAAATATCCAGCTAGTTTCAATTTAATATACACACATTTATGAAAGAAAATTGAAACACGAGCTGCCTATTTAGATAATCGAGGTACACCTACTTGCGTTCTGTATCGGTGGGTAAAACGTCGAGCGAGTCACGCTCCTCACGCCAAACTATTTTTATCATTGTATAATGGGCCAGCTTAGTAGCCGACATGCTATAATCAAATATCATAAAGTCAGCCCGTGTGCACCGACGGCCTGAACATAAAATTGTTTTTTCCAACAACAGCTATAATTAGGCGATACGTTACGTTTTTGTTTGGCCCACATTTCCCGATCCTCTAATTTTTATGTTTTTTGCCGTACCTTTTGTAGTCGTTAATATGATTACACCATTGGGATGATGGCTTCATACGTGTTTTAGGTTATAACTTAATTTGCCCGGGTTACTTATTTGTTTTTTTATTGTTGGAACCGACTTCCTGAGAGTCTGTCGTACGTTTTTTGCGGCCAGTCGTTACGTTGAGGTGATTGAAAGTTATGGTGGGCAAATTGTCGGGTTCGTTGGTCGATAGCGTACTCTACACTTTCGTAACTCAATGTTATCGGAACTGATTTTTTAATGTTGACTCGTTGTAATTGGGTTGTAATTTGTTTGTGTCTTTTTTTACGTAAGCCTTCAGGGATATGAAAGCGTGCTGCTACGTACTGACTTCTCCATAGTGTTTATTTGTAAGTGTAAATTAATTTATAACAATCTAGCCGGTGCGGTTTGTGAGTGAAATGTTTTAATTAGGTGTAGATATAACGCAATTTAGCTCAAATCGCTTTATAAGCTTTTCGTGAAGATGCCTAAAGATCTTGTTGGCTTAATAATTTACTAATCGGTAATGTTGATTCAAATTTTCTAATGTTAATTATTGCAGTTATCGGCTCTCACTATACAATAAAAAAATATGTTTCATTAGATTTTTTCCTAATTTAAATATACTATATACAATCCTTATCCTACTTTTAAGTGAAAAACATACAAGTCGTTGCATATGTGCAGTATTATTTTAAGCTATCAGTTAGAGAATAACAGACGGTGCAATTTTCTAAGTATCTATTTCTAGTTATTTATCAGGTATTCAACTTACTTGGGAGTTTCTTCAGCGGCTTCAAGCGGTAACTTGCGCTGGACGCGTTCAGTAATAGCGAGGAGTCGCGCTGCGCCGTGACAAGAAAATTGCCCGATCAGCCGACGTGCGACGTGCAAATTGCCACGCTAAAACGAATATAACACGCAACTACTCGCAACATAGTTTGTGGCTCTGTGACTCCAATTAGAGGGACCTGTCATATTTACTTTTGATTTAATTTCACATTTAATCATAGCACACTTTATTGACCATAAACGATTCTTTTTTAGGAAGACTACAAGATTATTTCCATAGTGTAGGTATGTTGGGAGGCATAGATATAAATATTTTTATTTACATTGGACAAATTATTCTAAGACTCACAGACGAACAGGTTTATTTTAATTAATTTTAATATAGGTATCGTATATTTAATTCCACTACTAAAGCACCTTATGATTAGTACTTATTGTGTATTTAGTGTGTGTATTATATGTGTACTAGCTTTTACCCGCGGATCCGTTCGTGTTAATATCGGATGACCCAATAGAAATTTACACACAAATGTTTTCCTCTCTTACTTCCTATAAGTTTTTTGCGAGTAAAGGTTCTATAACCGTCTCTGGGGTCGCATCTACTTCTACACTGAAATTAATCATAATCGATTCAGCGGTCTAGGCGTGAAAACGTAACAAACTCACTTTCGCATTTATAATATTAGTAAGGATTAAACTAATACAGAGATATAATTATGGAAGAAAATTATAGAGAAAAATTATAACGTCATCTTTCAATCTTAATCCAAAAACTAAAGACAAACCAGAATATATAGAAAACTAAAATTGTGTGTTTGAGTAAATGTATAAGAAACCATAGTGACGTAAAATATAGACATTAAACCGGTATAAAAATTTCTCTAAATATAGATTACGAAAATATTACTATCGGAATATCTAAATCAATTTTATTCGTGAATACCATACCGTCGTGCTCTTGTTAAGCAATTAACCGATAGCAAATTTAATTGGGCCCCTGGTTTTTTAATAATTTTATATAGACCGTTTGTATTGAAATTTTACGACGTGTCTCGTTAGAATGGGCGGCGACGGGTCCGAACCGTATGATAATTTTGAATCGACTTCGGCGATGAAAAATTGATTTCGGCAGATACGCTTTTGATTATACGGTTGGCAGTCGTTAGATACGATTATTTGGATACAGAATTGTGGACTGAAATTGTTTCAAACAATCGAACGATTTGGTCGCGGTCCTGTGGGTGATATCGGTGTTGGCTAATATAGCAATTTTCTTTTATTATTTTATTTTTATTTTTTGTTTCAGTAAGAAAAACTGTTACCTTGTGATATTAAAAGGTGATTAGGCAGTGAACATAGTCGCAGTGGCGGTGGTTGCACTGCATGTATATAATAATACTAACATTTTTTTTAAATCTAGGTGAATAGTTACAGAAAGTACAGGCTTAAGTTTTACAAGATCTTACTATACTTTGCTCTGTACTTGTAGGAAGCAAGAATGAATGAACTTGACTCATAGGGTATGTGTAGTTCTTCTAAAACACTACTTTTTTTTTTATTTTAAGCAACTCAATACTTTTTAGAGACTATCACTGCCATTTTCAAGTGATATAATTTGATTATTTTCGGCTGATAAAACTATCTTCAACAGGATGGTGACTCTCTTGTTGAAGCTCTTATGTGGCAACTAATATACCATGTTCTGAATGATTATTCATAATTCACTTCACTTATGTCCTTCAGCTACACATCACTTAAAATGACATATATTTCACAATATAGGGTAAATAACTAAATATATGAATAAAAATAAAAATCACAACATAACAGATCACGATCCCGCCAAAACTCCCTATAAAACTCCTAATTGCACAAGATTTTTTTAGATTGTAGTTTTTTCCCTTGTAAAGCAAAGGTATCTAGATTGTACAGCCTAATTACAACAAGTGCGAACGTATAATATTTTTGTTGTTTCTAATTGATAAGTTCACTTTATATATATGAAATTAATATGCTGTCTGATAAAAGTGTTAACTAATTTTTTCCTTTATTTGTGTCCTACTAGAATACTTTGGAATCGGTTAGGTTTTACCATAGGTATCTTTTTAACCTCAGCCGTTGGTTTCCCTAATTACATTTCACTGGATAGGTCTCATTTTGCATATATAAAATCTTGTTTAAACACAGAAAAACACAGATTATAATGAACTAACAATATGTGAAAAAATTACGCTCTTGCATACTTGCAATAGAAATGGAGAACTTTCCTGGTTTATACCTAAAGTTGAGGATATTTTTTTATGTTGAGTTTATAGTCTTAGTAGGCCCTATGGCCATAATGTTATTTGATATTAAGTGACGACGTAACCTAAGATAGTGGACACGCTAAGCGTAGTGGAGGTACTAGCTCTCAAGGCCAAGTGGTAGGTAATAGAGCACAACGTTTGTCTTCAACCATAATTTTATTTAATAAAACAAAAGAAGTTGAATTTCGTATAGATTTTTTTTATAAACAGGTAATAGTTTGCAAGGGAACGACTGGGAAGTGAAATTTCTATAGACAACATTGATGATTGTACATAGTTTGTATAGATAGCGAAAATGGAAACTGGCAACAAACGGAGTGGAGTTTGGTCACTTTGCGGTGGTTGGCATATCGACTATCAAACAAAAACTACTAGGACTTACTCAATTCTAAAATAAATAAAAGTTTGCTCGAACCTATCCTTATTTTCTTTATTCCGCTACATTTTGATTCAATACTTGCGATGAATGGGCTTATAATGAAAAACACTAAGAGTAACACTATGCCTAATTAATTTTTGAAGTGTATTTACAGTTCATTGAATACTGTCTTGGAGACAGACGGGACAGTCCCTAACAAAATAGACAACGGATAATATTATAATAAGAAAAACGACGTAAAAAAAAAACCATCAACTCGGTAACTTTTATGAACTCTTTGTTATTTAATTTCAACCCTGAAACATTATTCTTTCACGTTTAATTTCCTGTTGGAATAAATTTCAGTTTTAATACAATACATATTTTTTATGTATAGCGTTGAGTCACGTATTTAATTATGTCACCGGAGGTATACTTATTGGGGTTACTTTTGTAATGTGGATGGTTCTTTTTAAAGAATAATTAATAATAAATGAAGTCCATCTGATGTTTCGGTGATCATTGTATTTCAAACAGAACGAATGTCGATCAGATTTCATAACTATTCAGTATTCCTCATGTTTCCTTGAATTTCTACTTATATCAAGGAATTTCGCGAACTACGATATGTAATGAAATCCCTTCTCCTTAGAAAATGAACCTTTAAGGGCGCCGGTATTAAGTGCTACGATTGATAGAAAATGTTATATATTCTTTTTCTGCACATACTCTTATGTGAAGGGCATGGTGTTTTATTCTTTGTCTGTATGTTAAGTATATCGAGCTTTCAGGAAAAATATCGTAAGTGCAAAAATCTTAAAAATGTTTTTTCATCGCAACCTTTCAATAATATCTCTGTAAATTACTAACAGTAGGTATTTCAATACCTCTATTTTAATACATCAATGTATAATTATGAACAAAAAGTCATAATTGTATATAAAGATATCAAATATACTTTTAATTAGGATTGAAAAACTCCCCTAAAAAAAGGGCTATTGTTGCTTATGACGTTTTTCATAAAAATGCTCCATATGTACAGTGTACCAGCTGTCTAGTACCAATTATGGTATATTTATATTAATAAATATATGTAATATATTATATAATATAATTTATATCAATAAACTATGCTATTGAATTTAATTTGAAATTAAATAGCCTTACATTTAATTGTGTCCTAATAGAATAAAAACTAAGCATCACGCACTTATTTTCTTTATTTCTTCGCATAAATACCTTTCCTATTTTTATGCGGTGTAGGTACTTTATCTTATAGTCATGTAATTAAATTAAAATGTATGTAAGTCATATCTAGTGCATACTGTAACACGTCACAGGAAGAGAATAGCGCCTGAGATACAGGCTCAGCCTAGTTCAAGCACTAGGATACATATATGTGTAGTAATTCTGTATGTCGTAAGAAAAATCTTCTGTATTATAGTGCATCTTGTTCAAATAAAGTTATTGGACCGAAGGTACGGATCGCAGCTAGACAAATCAAAATGTAAGTTTTTCCGTCACGACCCTTTATTTTGTGTGTTCTATATTGCACTATATTTAAATACTGTAGACGGTTATCCATAGCGCGTACGCTATTGGCTGTGCTCTGTCATAGGGCGCGCTTATTGGTTCAAGACAACCAGTAAATTCTCAACGGTTGTGCAGATATAGTTTTTACACGTCATGTTTCGTAGTGTATTATTTGTATTAAAATGAATTAGATGAATTGAATGATGAACAATAAATCATTTATTTTCACAACTAAAAAACATACATTGATTACGATTCCTACCATTCCTTCAATTTATTAGTTATTTCTGCGTTTCATTTAATTACTATCAGATGCTAGTAATTAATTTATTTTTATTTCTTAATCAATAACATAGTATGTTTATCAATAAGAATATACTACGTAACGAAATTCGTTCCAGCCGGATGTTCAACGACAATCGCGCATTTTTTTTATTATTGTAAAAATAAACATTTTTTTAGATTATATCATTAATTTTTTATTACTTTCGTATTCCATTTGAACCCATTCTACGGTCACGTCATTGGTCACGCCCAAGAAAGCTATTAAAAGTAACTTTTCTGTTTTTCCTAATGTACTGAACGCTTACGACTTCAAAAATCAGATAAAACTGTGTTCACAGCAGTGGACGACTGAAAGGGCCGATCCTGCAATTATAAAGGAATTAACCCGAAATTGCGCCTTCAATGGGCACAAATTGATATAATAAAAAGTACTATGGTTAACTCTGCCGTAGATTAATTAGGGTTGGCACTTATAATGCCTATCTTTCATTGTAACTTCGCAGTTTCGCCATTGTACTTGATAGTAAACATATTACAATTTAAAAAAAACGTACTGTCCAGCGAACAGTCTATCGTTTATATTTTAATTTTCACAACGTCCGTGTTAGCGTTAATCTTGTATCATTCACTCTATGATAAGGTTACCTGTCAACTGTCAAATCGCTGATCAGACTAGCTGATTCAGAAACGAAACAAATCAAAAGAAAGAAACTGTGACTGGTTTAACACGATTGATATAGTAGTCACAAATGGTTTGAGATCCCTAACATCTTACTTAGTTATTGAATATGCACTTCTTGATCCCGCTAAGACTACTTTCAATTTAGGTTACTAAAACTATAAGCTCAATTTATTAAATACTAAACATATGAATATACTTTCGCTCATGATCGAAAGAAGTCAAATTTATGTATGATTTGGTTGATGTCGGTATTGGGCTGAGAAATTAATTCTAGCATGTTGTTCGGATGAGGGTGGCATGTTTTATTTAAACAAACCATCTATATGAATACATCACTTTTATCGCCGTTTTATTTATTGTTTTCGTAGTACTATTTAGTTTCATAGACATTGTGGTTTATGATTTCTTGTAGATTATATTAATCTATAATTACTAGTTATTACATTTTTTTTATTATTTATGCTTAAAAAGCGACTGACAACCTTAAACTAGGGCGAAGGTGTCGCCCAATAATGAAGTGGTTACGTTTGGAGCGCGTGTCGACCGCGCAGAGTGATTTGTATCTACGTTCCACGCCGGTCATTAGAACATTGTACGTTACACAAGCAAACGTACTAAGAACTTTTTTATTTAAGTTATGATGCCACTTGAGGAAGAAAACGACGATGGCTCTACACCTGCTGGTAAGCAAAATCTAAAGACTATGGCAGGCACCAAGATATCAACAGCCAGTGCCCACTATTGTTGATGACGCTAGATGTCGTGACGTTATTGGAGTCGCGCAAACAAAACGCGATTTAACAGTGGACCTGTCACAAATGAAAGCATTAGCGCAAGCTCAAGTAAAAATTCAAAGTGTTGACGAGAACAATAATCCAGCTCAAGAGTAATTGAGACCGCTCAACACCGAACAGCCCAGTAGGTAGTTGTCCTTTTATTTATTCATCATACTACAAACACTGGGTGTATTATAATACTAGTCAATTAGTCAAGTCAGTAGGCAGTAATTTTTTTTTTTACTCACAACTCTATTTTAATATACTCGATAAATAAAAAAAAAAGTATCTCGTTTTTATCTTAAAATTTCTAAACGAAAATGTAAATACAATGAGAGAAATAATGATAAATTCGGTATTTGTTCCAACAGTATCACGTAAATTTAATTATATTAATTACCCATCCTAAGTAAAACATTAATGTTTCACGACGAGCACGAACTATCGCTCTAATTAGATTTCACCGTGGACGATCGGAATAAAGTTATAGAAGGTAAAAAAAATTGTAAATGTAAAAAATGTGTTATTTCCTCTCCACCACGTAACGAAGACGTAACCATATTAATTACTCACCCCGAGTAAAAGATTAATGGTATACGATAATCCGTCTAAATGAAAACTACACGGGCACCGAATTGAATCATTTGGAAATGAATGCTTTCATTTGCATACACTATAATTAGTTTGTAAGTCATGCTTTTTGTGTATAGTTGTATAGAGGAAAATCTATAAAATATAATAGCGACCTGAGTATTTCGTTTATAATTATGTGAACTAAACATTAAAATTCACAGAGTGAGCTCCAGCTTGTAGGAAAGAACTATCTGGAACAACCGTACATTCACAAAATTGCATTGGGTGAACAATTGGCAGATAGATAGAGTAATATAACTTGAAAACGGTTATTTGCTAACTTTTGTCACGGAAAATTTATTGGGAGTGAGGTTAAGAGGGACAAACTTAGTTTGAAACTTTTTTACAGGTAATATCGAAAAACCGTATTTAATTAAGCTATAATTTGGCAGGTAAGCTGTTGATAGACATAAACAATAACGATATTTTTTTAAGTTAATACCAACCTTTATTGAAATAAATAAGAAAATAATAAAAAAAAAAATAGTAGTATCGACCGACAAACAAAATTGGTTGACAAAATCAATAGGACATGAGCGGAGCCGAAGGTAAAAGTTAGTAAGTTTATAAGTTGAACATATATTTTTATGAATCGAGACATAAACTGGCTAGTGAATTTCCAATTCTAGGTGTCAATATTTATATGAACTATATGAAAATATAATATAGTACTAAATTAACTGACGCGCGGCTCGTCACACTGTTTTGTTGGGTTGTTATCTGATCATTAATAACCAGCCTATACCTTATATGTGTGTGTTGCGGATGACGCTGTGGTGGAAGTATTGGCACTGGTTTCATCGTCTCGGTTCCCGGACCACCACCAAGTAAGGGAGGCTTTTCTTTATTAGGTATTGATGAGAGGACATCTAATGGTGTAAGCCCGGCCCTAGCAGCTCTTTGCTACTTATTTACCGTTCTATTTAGGTCGGCATTATTATTATTAATATCTTAATATTCTATTATTTCCGCTACAAAGTTTTAGTCCAGTCAAAAACTCTCGTTCCCATTTATTTAGTCCACACTATAATTTAAATAGAACAAGAGTTACGTTTCTCGAAGATTACTTCATACATTAATTTACAAAAACAAATACGTTGTTTAGAAAATAATTACTCTTAATTATCAATGCAGGCAGTAATTTGTGAACACGCTTTATTAACGTAAATAGCCCGCTATCACTATCATTTTGTTCAGTTGTAATAAATAATAATTGATGTCATTATTACTCCTTGCATTTTCTAATTGTATCGTCTAATCTATAGTTCGGTGGGAATACCGTGAATTTAATGGTAGTAATCATCGAGAAGAGTGAAAAATGGATAGCGAATGTTGATTTATTAAAGAATTAATGAGTTTATTAATTTTTTACTGATGCAAAAATCTTTTGTACACATAAATTGCTTATAATTGAACAGTGTTGAACATAAATTTACCAATATGCATCATAGAACAGCTAACGGTAATTCTGATTGTAATGCAGTTTTTTAGCGAAACTTTCGACGGCTATGCTATAATTGGACGAGGATTGAGACTGAAATTTCAAGAATACCTCACGTTTAAGCGCATATTTGTTACGTGAGATAGAAGAAAGTAATCCTTACTAATTATAAATGCGAGAGTGAGTTTGTTTGTAACGATTTCACGCCTAAACCGCCGAATCGATTATCATAATTTTAGGTATAGAGATAGATGGCACCCTGAAGACTACTTACATGGAGACACCGAAAGATTAACCTCATTGCAGGTTTTCGAACTCACGTCCATCGATGCGGAGTCCGTACACACCAGCAACTGAGTCACTATCGCTTCAAAAGTAAGAAATAGTTACTAAATAGTAGTATTAATTTGTTTATTGCATTATATAAAAAAACATAATTTATATCTATTATCTTTATGTATAAAAATCTTGTGTATATTTAGTGATCGTTAGTCGATTTAGTTAGTAAGAGTTAATTGATAAAAGTAATATTTATCTAATAGCTTTTTTTGTGGCTATTGTTCGTAGCTATTACATAATTTGATAGATGGCACTGTGGTGGTATAAACTCCCGAAAGGACTGAGAACACGGTCTGTTATGCTAATTAGTATTCATGATAATATAATTCGTTTTACCATTATAAACATCTAAAGCGCAAATTTCTTGCATAGTGGTGGTCTTTGCCGAGATAACCATGTTTAGCAACACGTTGAAACCAGTCTTCAGAGCACGTAGACCAATCATTATGGTTCATTTCTTAAATGTATACGGTTCGACCGTTAACTACTTGCAAGCTTGTTAAGCGTGTCTTGCATTTTAATAAACTACCAGCGTTCGATTAGAAAGACAGATAATTGAATAATTTATCCTTCACTAATTATGTATTGCCGCGTGGTGCCGGTGGAGTAGAATAGCACAATCCATATCTTCTCGTGGGTATCGGCGAGTAAGGGAGTGTGAAACAGTACTGACCTCGGGTATCTTGCTCACCGTTATAATATTCTATCCGTTTTAGTAATTTTACCTTCGTAACGAAATCCGTTCCACTGGACCCAGAAGCATAAGGATGAGTATGTGCACCTCGTCTCTCGCACGTATACTTGTGCACGTTAATATATCCTGCGCAACTGATCGCTTCCGTATAAGGACTTTAAGAATGAAGTTGAAGTGGTCGCCGTGGTCGATATCGGTCGAGAAGAATATTCATATATATAGAAATAAAATTCTCTAGTCATATGGTAGGCCTAGTAGTTAAAGTAATTGTCTTGCTGCATCCGCCGCGACAAAATGTCGTGGTTTAGAGTCCCGTATGGGACAATTATTTATGTGATCCACAATTATTCTGACTTTGGTTAGCTATTACTTTGTGTCCGTTAATAGTGGTTTTAAAGCTGATGTTAGCGCGTTTAAACAAACTTTTCGCTATATAATATTATTGTAGATATGTTTAGCTTCTGGCCACAGTCTCACTTGACGGTTATGTGTTTAACTCATCAAACCAGTACTTTGTCCGTTCCGTTTATCCAGAACATTGTGGTAATAAGATTTGTCTATGGATCCACTTTTTATTTTTATTTATATAAGTAGTTCACATAATTATCGATATTAAATATGTGTAAACAATTAAAAACAATAGCTACCAGCAACATGGAAGAAGTATTTTTCATTTAGATTTTAACGGTCAGAATAGAATGAGGCATAATTAGATGATAATAAAATGATACAAGAAACATTATGATAATAATTATAAGCACCCTATAATACATATATTTTGAAGCTATTATAGCTCAGTGGTAGTGTGTACGACTTCGCGTTAAGGGACTTGAGTTCGAATCCAACCACCTACAATGAGCATGGTGTGTTCCGGTAGCTGCACTTGAGATCCAATTCCTCCACAGGTTTAGCGTGTCTGCCAACTTGGACCGTATCGTCACTTAGATCAGGTGAGATTATGGCCATAACGCTAAGCCTTAACTATAAAGAAAAAATAAGCATGTAAATTTAACGTTTCTGTTCATTTTTTACATTTATGTAAAAATAAATATTGCAAGTGACTAATAATTATTATTAAAATACATTTACATCATTTTTAATCATGTCTGTCTGTCTTTTGTGCACTCATTACTGCAAAAGTACAACGTTTATGCTAAAACGTCAGCAGGAAAATCATAACATTTAGTCTTTGTTTTACTGAAATCGGTTAAGTCTATCAAAGTTATTCTAAATTAAATGACGGCGCTCGCTCAAATAATTTTAGTTCCACGCGAACGAAGCCACGGCACATCTAGTCGCTAATATTGGTACTTCTCATTTAATACAATAATGGGGTTAACCAACAAATAATAAATCTAGGTTTGACACCATTTAGACTTTAAAAATGTTTACTTAAGTTTAGAGAGTGTTAACTTAATTTTGAGTGCATGGAAAGTACACTATAGGGATTCTTTAACCACGTATTTAATAAGTATATGGCTACAGCAAACACGGTTTATATATAAAAATATGTCGGGTACATTATGGCTTGCACATGGCATTTGCCATTTTCAAATCGACATTTAAACATTCTTACTATCCTTTTAATGTTACGAAATTCATAAGCAGGTGGTGGATTTTTATGACTTTAGTATTTAGAATATAGATCCAATTTTACCAACTGTCACTAACCTAGATAGATATTTATAATCTATGTCTATACACAGTACACATAATATTAAACAATTCGGATTTTATATAAACACATATTTATTTATTTTTATAACAAATAAGGCATTTTTAGAAAAATAGAGAAGAGTAGAGAATGATCTCTTCTGTAGAACAACGAAGTCGGGAGCAAACTTAAAAAAAGAAACGAATTATATCTGCGAATTCATTTTATAACAATTTATGATCTATAAAGTGATTTTACGATGCAGCGATAAAAAAGTGATAAAATAAATTAAGACATAACCTCTTAGTTAATTACTACAGTTCAAGTACATGAGAGATCATTAAGGGTAAATCTTAAGTGGTAGTAGGGTATCAAGTAGGTATAATAGAAACCACAAATATTATGTAAAATATTGTGTAATTTATGAAGCTGATAGCCTGTCTTGCTGTTGAGCCAAGAGGTCTCCAGTTCGATACCCACGACTAATAATTTTGTACTGTATATAATTATTACTTGTGAATTTTTGTCTTAAATATACGTATATTAAAAGTATAGTTACAGTTAATTAGTATTACTTTCATTTGAAAAACCATTTTTAATGGGGCCGATTATGGTTTTTACAAATTTGTTTTTTATTTTATTTTTTACTATGCTAAGTTGAATTTCTACTATAATAGACTTTTCATATCTTTCAAGATCCACTATATTAATTAAAACGCTTCCTGATAGTATATGCCCGTAATAAGTTGGTATCTACGCTATAAAAGGGATATCCATGGCAAATTTTAAGTCAGCAGCGACTGAGATGTGGTAGTTTTTGAGATGTCGCAGTAAAAGTATCGATGAAAAATATTATACCCTCTTTTACACTCCTTAAAACCTGAATCATAGTAAACCTAGTATTAGAATATTAATAATAATAAGTACCTACTTTACATCATCTTTTCACCACGCTAAGGTTGATTGGTAGAGAATGCCACAGGCATTAAATTCGCCTCATTTACAAATTGTTTGTTTGTTAAGAGCTAATTATATAAAAGTGTAAAAATAAAATAAATAATATTTTACATTTAATAACAGGTATCTTTTCATACGCAAAAGTATAGTCCAGTAATGATGTAGATGTAATCGGCTGCAATCGACTAAATATTTATTCAACACAAAAGATGTAATAATGTGATAAATGTACGTCGGTTGTTTTGTTTCATTTTAAACGTTTTTTGATGACATGATTGGTTCTGATGCTCATAAATAAAATGATTTTGCTGTTGCAAATGAAAAATACATAGTTTATGATTTTACCGTGGGAATATTACGAACAATGCTTCATAGTTTTTTGAACATTTTAGTTAGTTTACGTATGGAAGTGGTGATTCTACTTATAATGCAAATTCTTAAATCTGTGTAATGCTGTTTACTCTCTATTATGTAGTATGTAATGATTGGCCTTATACTAATTTATTTTATAAATATAATAATAATAATATAATAGTCTATTGGTATAAATTCACAAGGAAAACTCGAAGGTTTTCTACTAATTTACGGGGAAATATTAACTGTCAACGTAGTGACAAAGTATAATTACAATTTTTAGTGCTCTTTACTATTAAATCTTTATACTAAAAGGTTAAAAAGTATGACAGAATACAACGGTTTTGTAGATAATAATAATAGTATTATGTAATATATTCTAAAAGTATACACAAAAATACATACATCACATACTGGTTACTTCATGAAAATGCGATAAAAAACGTCACATGTAAATATGATAACAAAAACATTAATACTTCCTTGTTATACCTATGTTAGTCATATATGACCATCAACATATTTCGAACACCTACTATGATTTTGAAATGCTGCCAAAGAACAATAGAGAAAGCCCTGTTCAATCAAAATGTTACTATTGATTTTGTCAAACAAATCGAATGATGCAATAAAAAGTGTTACACAAAGTTTATCCCCCTTTTTACCTCATTCTCAAAACGTTTTTGGCAAGAAAAGTAATCTATCATTGCCTCCAGGTTCCCATCTATGGCTATACCAAAATTCATCTTAAATAAATAAATATCTTAATATATTAATATCTTAATTAAATATATAAATCATAGTGAAACCGGAACGAATAATCAAACTCACTTTCGCATTATAAGATCGACGAATGGTATTATTCCTTTAATAAATTTCCGGGGAAAACGTTGTATTTTAACTATAGAAAATTATATGGAACATTTTCGACATAATAGGTAATAGTAGAGAAATTGATTGTAGAATTGTAACCAAAGAATGACCCAGGAAAAAAAGTACATGGAATTGCGAGCTTAAAATAATTTTTACGTCTGTATCGTCGACCGGCACTCGTTTGTTTTAACGTGCGCACTGCCGAATAAAACCATAAAGTACTAGCGTAAAGTTATTCCAGGGTTTTTCGTGTTATTCCGAATGTCACGGTGCCTGTCCGGAACACGCAGTTTACACGGCTATCGGATATCAAAGCCGGCCTCGCACCGTTTCGAAAAATTTAGCGGATAATTTTATGCACGTTTAAAATGATTACCGCTGCGCTTACTTTCGTCATGGTTTTTGTGGAGCCATATGTATTGTATTTATTTATCAGATTACAAGAATTCATAACGTAAAACTAAACGCAACAATTCAATTAACAAAATGATGACTTCAAATAAAAATTAAATATAATACTCACGTGTATACATTACAGTTCCAATAATAGTGGCTACATCAAAAATAAAACGACCCGACTTTATCATACAATAACTGATAGCCAATATTTCATAGAAGGACTGTCATACAAGTTTTTGAGGAGTTTGCATAATGTCATTAGGACTATTTCGAAGTCTTCTTTGTATGGAGGTAATTTTCTTACGTTTAATAGCATAAAAACATCGACACGGGTAAACGCAAACATACGAGATGCACTACAAAAACAGATCTTTAAAGATTATTATCATTATTATCAAACGTTTAACTAATGTTTACATATAATAAATATAAGCGCGTTTTGTGTAAATTTTTTTTAATATTATGACAAAGATTTACTATGCAAATAGGTTACAGCAGCTGCCTACAACCGCCACTCCACATATATGTTTTGTATTCGATAATTGCGTTTATATAGTCCTTCTAACTAGATATTGGCAAAATTGCTTACATAGGCAGATGTCATAATAAAAAAAGGTATCTTTAGTTGTACGCATTGACAAAAAAATCCCTTGTACATATATCACTTTGAAAATACGTTGTAAGTTGTTTGACTTGTTATGTCAAAATAAATAAAATATTGTAATAAATTAACTTATTGATTTATTTTGTTGTAATTTTCTTTGCTTGTCCACCGTACCGTGCATATGTTGAATATATATTGCCAGGATTTATATTGTTTTTTCCTACGATATAAGTCTTAGAAAAGCTGAGTGAAGAAATATTTCTAGTAGAAATGCCCAACTTTTTTATTGTTATGGATTGGGTTAGGTTTAGGTAGCTTTATGGCCAAAATCTCACTTGATATTAAGTAACGTTACGGCCCAAGTTGGTAGACCCACTATACCTGTGGAGGAACTTTCTCTTAAGTACAACTGCTGGAACAGACCTATAGATATTTGGCAGCAGATTTTGCAACTTGAAGGTGGTAGTTAGCCAGGCAGGAATTAGAAAGCCTCACCACCATACTGTAGTTTCATTATGGTGTTTTCCTTCACCGAAAGCTCAAGCTTTTTGCAGGTGGATTCGAACCCACGTCCCTTTACGCGACGTCGATATACACTACCAACTAAGTTATCATCGCCCCTAAGGTATATACTAAATACGAGGAAGGATACATCAGGGGGTCTCTTTCATCTACGACAACCCTTCCCCCGCTCCGTCCCTCCAGCTTATAGAAGTTGGCAGTTTATAGAGCAGATGTAATGTGGACACAGATCCTGCTCCTCGGCCCAATAGGCGATAGAAGAACGCCGTGGGGTTTTAGCGGATATTACCGGCGCCGAGTCCCATAACACCCTGCCAGCCCATCAGAGAGGGGATACCTAAATGCTTTTTCCCACGTAAATAAAATAGTAGTAAGTAGAAGTGGTAAGAAAATCCCACAACAGACGGAGCTGTTATATATAATATTCTAAATTATATCAAGGTATATTACAGTATATTTTCTATAGTAATAGGCGAATGGCCACAGATTCAGCAATAACGTATAGTTTGGTACGTCACCAAAATATGTCGACAGATATAGCACGATATATCTTGGTACAGTAAAACATATTAACGTATAATTTGATATATTTCAAGAACTATAACTATATTAATATATATTATAGCTCCACCTGTTGTAGGCTTAAAGGTATATTTTAAAACATAAAATAAAATGACATAAATGTATTATTTAATCGTGTTATATTTTGATTCAATAAGTTACTCATATAACGTACTTTTTACATCTTACACATAAAATGTGATAATCAATTTACAGATATCCATTTATTATCACACACCTCATAGTTATATAAATATATATAAATTAACTTAATATAATTTTGTACCTAAATTAAACAATTCTACTACAAAAATGTACAATTACAAAGGACTTATTAGTATTAGTTATGTTCTTATATTTCTGTTTATGAAGTCTTGAAAGGTTATGGTTTGTGTAAAATCAATTAAATTAAATAAAAAAATAATATTTTAATAAAGTTTTGTTTTAATGAATAGATTTATAATAAAGGTATTTGCAAAGAGATTTTAAACTCTTTTAGGCCTGAGAGTTTTTAACATAGTATCAGTTTAGATAAAAATCAAAGCAATATAGAAGGTCAATACATTTTTCCAAATTACATTTTCTCGTTTCCACTGACCAGTCATACTGTAGATACATATCAGATTTACATATGTAGGTACCTATAAGCAACTAAACACTGGCTCTCTCATCGCGGTACCTGTAAAATCAATAGATCAAAAAGAAAAAATATAAATTTGAAGTTAAAGTATTTAGTTAATTATGAACGAATTTTATAATAACGCACGGTGGACAGGAAAAATACAAACAAAGTCAAAGGGACCAGCTAGTCTGTATACAGTGGCGGTCACATAATTAAAGAAACCTCTTAATTGACTACAAAAAACTTACTTATGTTGCTATCAACATAATAGCGGTAGCGGATTATAGGTATTTAATCCCACATTACCATACCATTAAACCATACATGACAATTTAGTAAAAATACTACATCTCTTTTTTTTTGTTTTACCGCGTATTTTCATGACTCGTCGATAATAGTTAAAACCCTAATTTTCATTCAAATTAATACGTATTAAGTCAATAAATATTTGAAAAAACAAGAGTTACGATTCTTCCACTAGAAAGATTATTTTGAACTTTCATAATAAAGGTTGGTCATACAAAAAAATAGAAAACCACTTGAATTGTTGTAAGAACATGGTTATGATTGTTACAACATATTTCAAGGAGTTTAACGCGACCGAAAACGTACCTAGGAAAATACTTTAATATGGTGTTGCTGGAAAAAAAGAACCGTTCAACTAATACATTCGGTAATGTATGATGCAGCAGGCTCAAAAAGAGTGTCTGCAAGAACAATTAGGCGGAGACTATGCAAGGCAAACTTGCAGGGAATAGTGCTTCGCAAAGTGCAACTTTTGAAAAAGTAGAATGTTGCGACAAAGTTACTCGAAAACCGAAACCAAAAAAATATACTCCGCGGGAAGACTCTAAAATGGTGTTGTTGGCAAAAAAGAACCGTTCAACTAATACATTCGGTAATGTATGATGCAGCAGGCTCGAAGAGAGTGTCTGCAAGAATAATTAGGCGGAGACTATGCAAGGCAAACTTGCAGGGAATAGTGCCTCGCAAATGCAACTTTTGAAAAAGTAGAATGTTACAGCAAAATTACTCGAAAACCGAAACCAAAAAATATACTCCGCGGGAAGACTCTAAAATGGTGTTGTTGGCAAAAAAGAGCCGTTCAACTAATACATTCGGTAATGTATGATGCAGCAGGCTCGAAGAGAGTGTCTGCAAGAATAATTAGGCGGAGACTATGCAAGGCAAACTTGCAGGGAATAGTGCCTCGCAAATGCAACTTTTGAAAAAGTAGAATGTTACAGCAAAATTACTCGAAAACCGAAACCAAAAAATATACTCCGCGGGAAGACTCTAAAATGGTGTTGTTGGCAAAAAAGAACCGTTCAACTAATACATTCGGTAATGTATGATGCAGCAGGCTCGAAGAGAGTGTCTGCAAGAATAATTAGGCGGAGACTATGCAAGGCAAACTTGCAGGGAATAGTGCCTCGCAAATGCAACTTTTGAAAAAGTAGAATGTTACAGCAAAATTACTCGAAAACCGAAACCAAAAAATATACCCCGCGGGAAGACTCTAAAATGGTGTTGTTGGCATAAAAGAAGCGTTCAACTAATACATTCGGTAATGTATGATGCAGCAGGCTCGAAGAGAGTGTCTGCAAGAATAATTAGGCGGAGACTATGCAAGGCAAACTTGCAGGGAATAGTGCCTCGCAAATGCAACTTTAGAAAAAGTAGAAGTTACAGCAAAATTACTCGAAAACCGAAACCAAAAAATATACTCCGCGGGGAGACTCTAAAATGGTGTTGTTGGCAAAAAAGAACCGTTCAACTAATACATTCTGTAATGTATGATGCAGCAGGCTCGAAGAGAGTGTCTGCAAGAACAATTAGGTGGAGACTATGCGAGGCAAACTTGCAGGGAAGAATGCCTCGCAAAGTGCAACTTTTGAGAAAGTAGAATGTTAGGGCAAAATTAGCGTTTGGCATGAACACTGGATTGAACGAGAATGGAACCATGTGCTTTTTGCTGATGACACGAAAATCAATATGATTCATTTTGATGGAAAACAATATGTTAGACGCCCTCTCAAAAACGAAATGGATTCAAAGTATACCAAGAAAGTAGTCAAGCAAGGGGGCGGAAATGTCAAAGTGGCGGGCTGTTTTTCTAAACTTGGTGTTGTATCTATCAGGAGCATATAAAGTAACATGGATAAATTGCAATACAAGAATATTTTAGAACAAGCTATGCTGCTCTATGCTGAGAAAATATGACCTGTTATTTGGTTTTTCCAACCTAATAATGATCCGAAATTCACTGCAAAAGTAGTAAAAGACTTCATAAAGAATCAGTCTATCACAGTTTAGATTTAAATGAAAACTTACGGTATCAAGTAAATAAGAAAGTGGTGGCAAAGCGGACATCGAACGTCGGTCAATTATTTATAGCTTTTAGCGAAGAATGGGAGGAAAATTGTGAAGAAGCTTGTTAAGTTTATACTGCTTGCAATTAGGATAAATCGAAAAAAATATAGGAACAAGCAAGTTTTGTTGATACGAATTTGTTTTAATATTTCAAAATACCTACAAACATTTTTTGCCAGATTTAACCTATGAGGGTGAATTATGGGGTTATCATTTGTGTGGTGTGAAATAATATATTAAATAAGTAATTAAAACCTGGTAAATACATTGAGTAAGGTAATTATAATTAAAAATATGCAGATAAAAAGGTCTCTGGTCTAACATAATGCTACTGTTAACAGTTATATTTCATCAGCAATTGAAACTAAGTAGAAATAGTTTATATGCTTGTATTGGAAACATACAACGCGCCGGTGGATTTATGTAGGTATTGACACAAAAAAAAATTCAACCAAACGAATAAAATAAAACATATAAAATACAATATCATGAATTTAAAAAATTATAAATGAAAAACTATTCGGCAATTAAAACCCGATGTCAAATCTTCATTTTATCAATTATAAGCTGTAACTATAAGTGATACATTAACTACTCATATAACTTAACTTAATGGCTATATTATAACATAAAATGATATAATAATTATATTATTTGCTGGCAACTGGAGACAATGTCCCGTGACCAATCGGCGCGCACTTCGTTATGTACCTATAAAATCCGCAGCGTCGTAAGTAAAAATGGCTATAAAACCGAGTCGGCCATATTGTTTTGCTAATTGGCTCTCTTATCGCTCGTCCAGCATTATATATTCATTTATCGTTGTTATTTTAACATTGAGATATTATAATGCTTCAGTTATTCTTAATTATATTTGTTATGGAGTATTTAATAAACGGCATATCATAATTACCTACTAGAAGTATTTTATTTCATTTTTTTTGCGTATTACCAAAATGTTTTTAAGATTTTTTCTACATCATGTACTTTATTATGATCATAGATAGGATTATTCGGTAAATACTTGAGAAGGACAATATTTTAAGTTAAATTTTAATGTATTACATTTTTTATATTATTGTTGTATTTTGTATGTAGGTGTTTGAAATAATAAAATGCAAAATTCTTCGTTTTTTAGGAGTTATTATGTAAAGATAGGAATTTGGTAGTTCAATAGTTGTAAAATATTGGATTTTTATCAAGACAAAATATTCAAAGTAAAAAGCATTATTAAAATAGGTGTATCAATTACTTATTAGAAGCATGTTATTCTCCATGATGACTAAAGATTGAATAATATATATAATAACAGTATTATATTTATAGTCAAAATGTTAAATGAATCCGATGAAATAATTTGGTAGGTACATTACAACAACGAATAAGCTGCATTATTACTGGAAGTATAAGAATCATATTGACATAACAAAGCTTATGACATAGATATAGCTTTTAGATTTTCGATTTTATCTAAGTCATAGGTTTTGTCCCCGCTTCAATTATACCCTCAAGCAGAATACCACATAAATCATTAACCCATAGAAAGAGATCAATCACAGTTAGTATTCAGAAATATAGGAAGAGCAAATTTATTTTAGGGATATGTTCTTGATATTTTTACGTCTTTATTAATTATATCCATTATTATGGATATGGTAGAGGTAAAAAAAAAATATATGTAAGGTTTATAATAGGTGTTGGGAAGTAAGAAAGAATTTCATTGTTTTTATTTAAATGACAAATGTTTGTGCCTTTATAAAAATATGCGCACTAAGCTTCTGCAGGAAAATATATCATTATAGCTGTTTTTTTTTTGCGTTCAAAACACTCAAAATATCGACCCTTTTCAGGAAAAACATCGTAAGCGCGAAAAACCTGAAAATTGTTTTTTTATTGTAACTTCTTAAATTTATCTCTGTAAATTACAAGCACTATGTCAATAGCCACAATTTTAATATATCAGTTCTAAATTATGAACAACTAGTTATATATTTTATAAGGATAGCATAAATACTTTTTAATTTGGAATAAAAAAAAAGTCTGTCCTGTAAAAGTGCAATTGCCGCTGATGATATTTCTCCTGAAGAGGCTCGATATGCTTTGAGCTGTTGTACATAACGAACAAGGTGGTCGTAACGAAAATATCAATAATACCGTCACTATTTTCTCTCACATCAAGCTCACGACTCATCTGCGAAGGTAGATCATACTTCATTTCACTTGAGTTTATGATTATAACGCTCGCTAGCAAGTGGAACGGGAAGAACCGCAGTCGTGAGAGTGTTCGTTGTCTACGGTAATTAGAATGTTGCCTAAATAAGTATATAGTATAAGCCCTTATATATATATATATATATTTCTAATTACAAAGATTAGCGCGTTCGAACAAATATTTCCGCTTTATAATATTAATTGTGGATAACACAAATTATTGCTCCTGTGCAGGATTCGAACCCGCAGCACTTCGCGCGGTGGCAGCAGCAGGATGACCGCCTAATCCGCTAGAGCAATCGTGCAGTCAAATACTTATTTTCCTTACCACTATTACAAATGCTAAATTGAGTTAGTTTGTTTTTTGTACCGCTTTCACACCCAAAGCGCTGAATCGGTTATGATGAATTTTGGTATATAGATGGGACCTTGGAGACCGTGATAGGCTACTCTTTCTCGAGAAAAAGTCTTTGGTAGTGGTCTAAAGAGAGGAATAAATTTGTATAAAACTTTTTATTACGACATCCAATTTGATGAAATCAATATGAACGTGAGCGTAGCTGCAGGTAAAAGTTAGTAGTATTATATTTTGAAGAAGGCTAGTATATTAAGTACAATTAAAAAAAAGTAGTTTTCCCGACAGGTGATTCTATACTGTCAAACGAATAGAGAGCGCATTCTGTTCACGACTTGATAAAAGTTTCCTATCATATCACTTAATTACTGCACATACATCGGTTGATCGAGGTATGCAGTATATTTATGCATAACACTATTGCGGAATTTATAAGTGCTCGGACAAAATATGATGTACCTAGACATGTGCGAAGCAATAGTTTGATAATTTCTCTATTAAAACACGCTTCTCAAATTTGTTCATCATTATCAGGGTATTTCGATCAACTGATAAGATTACATCAATATTTGTTATTAGATCGGTAAAAGTACTGGAGTCAGGAATGCAATACCTTTCGTGAAGTATGAATATAATATACAAATTGAGGTAAAATATAAAAAATAATGTAAATCCTTATCCGTAATATTAAAAACGTAAAAGTGAGTTTGTTTTTTATGCTTTCACGCCTAAGTCGCTGATTCGATTATGATGAATTTAGGTATCGAGATAGGTCGGACCTTGGTGAGATGGTGATAGTCAACTTTTTCTCACAAAAAAACTTATTGGAAGTGGGGTAACAAGAGGAATAAACTTTGTATGAAACGTTTTAATGCGTCATCCAATTTGTTTGACAAAATCAATATTAACACAAGCGATTGGTATAGAGATAGATGAGCACCTGGAGATGGTGATAAGAGATTTTTTTCGACAAAATCTTATTGAAAGTGATCTAAAGAGAGGGATAAACTATGTATGAAACTTTTTAATGCGTTTTAATCGATTGCCTTCACACTTTGGAGAATAATTGTTTAAAATATACGCGAAGCAGCACGTAAAAGCTAATATTTTATAAATATTTGTTGTAATGAACAATCTTCTAATGTTTGGTAAAGGCTTTTAAACAAATAAAAAAAAAGATTTATGACCGTGAAAGCACTTTAATGTAAATGTCAGTACCAACTTATGTTTTTTTCATACACACCTATATTTGACCTTTTCATTGATGCTTTGATTTTTATATATATTTTAAGAGGCAATAAATAAAACAGATCTATACAAATGTTTTTCGTAAATCTATAAAGAATAATAAAATCTAATAAAACCATTAATCAAAAAATAAAATACACATCATCAACAAACAATAAAAATTATTGCCCCAAATTAAATATATTATAATTAATATATTATTGTTAAAATAAATATAGAGAGAGATAGACTATATACAATAATGTTTATATTTTACAACTTACCTACGTCTAATATTCACATTGGATATGTTAAATGGTATCAAGTCTTTATTGAAGCTGGATTAGAAGTAATAATAATTCTACATGAACCTTGAGATCCGTTGCGAATGGAGTTACTTAACTCATTTATTCTAATTGCACCAGTCGAAGTAGACAATTGTTTGAATAAAAAAAATGTGGTATATAGAAATATATATTGAGAAATTTCTTCTATTTAACTTTTTAAGAACTACTTAGTTTGGAAGAGGTGACTGTTATCAAACTAATTTTTGTGTGGTTTGCAAACGTTTATATGGCGAATCTCTTCTGCATTTTGCTGTCTTATAGACTAGCGTTTAATAATGATGATAATTAAGAAACTAGCCTGTGGAACTTAAAGGACTAAGATAAATAGTTTCCGAAAATATTAGAATCTATTTGGTAAAAAACGGTACGCATCTATTATAAATCACCTATTATTTTGTCTACCTTTACCGTACGCATCGGATCTATAGTTTGAAGGCAGTGTAACATTAAGAAATGCCTGTAAAAGTCCATAAAATCAAAAGCCTCTATGACGTGCACGAAGTCATTTTCACGTGTTAAGTAAAGATTCTATGCTGAATGGATTGTGTTTTCTAGTTCCTCCATTTTTCGTCAGGTCTTGCTCCGTGGCGGTGCCTCCGCCGCTGAGATCTAAGGACACAGCGCGGCCTGAATCGAAATCGAATTTATCATAATTACCACCGGCACTGGTGAAGTTTTTGAAGAACGAGGATTGCGGTTCTGGTAGTGGGCTGAAGTTTCTCCCCGAGTTCGCATCGGACGTCGAGCTATCTGAATTATTGATACCGTCAGCTCGTGACGGAGCCCGTAGCCTCCCCGTTAAAGAGAAGTCTTCCGGCCCAGAATCATGACATGAATCACCGCCCACGACATCAATCATACATTCTTCCCCTTCACCGTCGTCAGAATCCGAATAAATTCCCGTGTTCCTATGCTGCGCTAAATACTCAGCTTTTAATGCTTCAAGATCAACGGCTATACCCTTCGCCCTTAACTTTCTAGCTTGCCTGTCGAGCGCTTTTGCCAGCTTCTTTCTTCTTCTCGCCCTGTTAATTAAAATAGGGCTAAATTAGTATAGAACCTAATAATACAGTTTTACAATGTACTGGACAATACTTTTGATTAGTCCTTTTACTAGGAATGTAATTAAAATTAAATATGAAGTTTGTTACATATTCAAATTGCCTAAAAACTGATTACATTCCAGATTTTTTAATCTTAAAATATGTTAAAATCCCGGCTAAATACCGCTCGAGTTAATTCAGGTTTTGTTGATTTTTCGTTACCGTATCTCTTTCTGACGCAACATTGTTTTTACTTAGATATAAGATATATTGTCGTCATTACAAGCAATTAATGAGACAATTATGTTTTATAAATACATGTTAACCAGGAAAACTATTAATAATTTGATAAAGTTTGCTTTTGGAAGATAAGGAATGAATAAAAATCATGTCATGACATTACATAATTATGGAATAATCCGTTTCAGGACACGAGGCATAGTCATTAAAACGTTAAAATAATAAAGTGAGCAATTTAATCAACTTTCCAAAAAATGAAAACTCAGATACAGTAATCATCAAGGATATCCGAAGGGAGGTAAAATTAAATATTAATAACCTAACCACAATAATCCATAGTGTTATGGGTATCTATACTTGAACATTTTTCATATCGATATGAATCTCGATAGACTAGGTAAACGACACTTAATATTTTATAATAGAATACTTATACTTAAACAAGACGTATGTATATATATCTCAGCAAAAGAAACTAGCAGAGGTCTTACTCGATTAACTAGATATTGTACTTGATCAGATCACCTTGGCAAACCTCTATATGTATACATTTAAGTAGCTGTCGTGAAAATTACTTATTATATTTCTAAATGACAAAACTTCGAGACATTACATAGTAGGTATTCTAAAAAGGGTTTCGTTTGTTAATAGTTTCCTAATTACATAAATTACTCAGTGTCGGATGAACAATGGTGTTACATTAACAAAGTAGGAAAGAAAAATCAACGAAAAAGGAAGAAAGGGCAAAATAACTTTGCTGAATGATGGTCCGTTAGGTGTTGATAAAATAATAGCTAAATATAATGTCAGTATACTGATATTAAAAACTGTACGTAAGGAAATAAAATAAAGATCACTCTACATCAACCTCGGAAGGTTATCCACTATTATTTGATTAAATCTATTCACACAATAAAATGTGTGTTTTATACATAATTCTGCCGATGTCACAGAGGACAATATTGTATTAACATTGTAAAAGTTGAAGCAATGCTCTAAAAGATGACGAGTTCTTTATTAGAATTGCTTTCAGATATATTACAGCTGGCCCAAGTGAATATTTTCAATTGATTTTCACAAGCAAAGGAGATTAAATAAAATCCTACTATTAGGACATTATTTAGGTTCAAATAATAGGTTGTCTCTTTATGAATTTAAATAGAAACCAACAAAAGTCAAATATATAATATGTCACAATTTATCATAGTAATATGGGAAAACATTATAACTATAATCTTTATTTAACTAGAAAATGGCAAAATAATTTGATATCTTACTAGTATCTATGATTAGTAATAGCATATTCATTTAATAATTTATTACTATTAAAATGATTATAATTTCACTATTAAGAAGAAATAACGAAGATCTATTTTGTAAGTTCCTCACCTCTCACGCGCTCTAAGTTCATGAGGTGGTATTGGTTCTCCAGAACATGATTGGGGATGTGCGTTATGTGCCGGTCTACCTGGACCCTTCTTCGTGTGCTCCTTCTTACGCCATTTTGCTCGACGATTCTGGAACCATACCTGCAGAGAAATGGATATATTTAAAAATTCTTAGCTAGAACTTAAGAAGGGTTTCTTGTAAGAAACGTGTGAGGGACTTTAATTGTCCCATTTTACCGTAGATGGTACGAGTAAATGATTAATGAGTATAGCAAAATCGAAAATGCACACAACAGATTTTAATTTAGTTTTTCATTTATTATAGAATTGAACCTGATAATAGATAATATGAGATAAAATAGAGAGAGAATGAAAGAAAACTAGTCGCCTCCCGATAGTTCAGCAGTTTTGGACGCGAATGAGTGTCCTTTTTTTATTTTCTTTCTATTCTCGTAAGACAGATTAAATTTTATATTACTTAATTGAAGTTAATTTGACAGCTGGTTGTATAGGGCAAAAACTTTAAACCGGTTGTAAAATGTTTAATAGCTATCTCGCAGGCTGTACGTAAAGTTGCCACGAGGCTGGATTGAGATGTTAAATTTCAATGCAGTGCAACGTTTACATGGTAATGAGATGCAAACGTGTTCGCGGATATCACGACCCGTTCATGTCTTCATCACTGACGAACTAAGCCCTTGAAAGTCTGGTTTTACTAATTAAGGGCCCCACCAAATTCGCTAAAATATAAACTGTGGGATTTTCTCAATTAGATCACTTTTTTATGCTACCAATAGTAGCTGATAGTAGGTTTGCAAGTGAAAGATTTATTTACAAAAAAATGAGTTTTTATTTTTGGTTATACATACGCGTGAAGGCTCGGAAATTATCTGAATGACTAATCAATTCGAGGAGGCGTCTAGAGATTTATAGGCAAATTAGAATCGGATAACCGTCGCCGCTTCGCTCCTTAGTTTGCCTCCGATATATATGTATGTATATGTATCTTGGGATACCATGCAGATATATGCGTTATTATTTACCATATATGTATAAGTAATTTTGCGTGCGACAAGTATTTTATGTATAAAATCTTGGTATTTACATTTAAATTATATAAATTAACACAGTTCACATCATATACTTTATTTTCCCCATTGTATCAATATAAAACTGGATTTATTACCTTTTAATTTTCTGATTTCGAATAAGCTTAAACTGCATAAAATAATTAGTAATTTTTCCTTTACAATTTTTCATTTTTGTTGTGTGTCGAAATGGAAATCATGTATTAATTTTATAGAATTTTCCTGGTTTATATGTGCTGCATGTAATAAGGTTCGATTATACAGAGATATACAAGTATATACCTATATTATAGTACATACGTTTAATCAGACTTGGTTGTGGGAAACCTTGATAAATAAATAAATAATAAATAGTTTCTTTTTAATCTATGAAAGCGATGGACTTAAATTTATAATGTAGTAGCTGTGAATTTTTTTTAAATCCGAAATGTTGTTCCTATGGTTAGCACGTTCAAATACTCAAAGTTTTCCGCTTAATAATATTAACTAGCTTAGGTAGCGTTAATATTGATTTTATCAAACAAATCGGATGACGCAGTAAAAAGTTGCATACAAATTTTACCCCCTCCCTTTACCCCAATGCCAAAAAGTTTTTCGCGAGAAAAAGTAACCTGTCACCGTCTCCAGCTTCCCATCTATCTCTATACCTTAATTTATCGTAATCGATTCAACTATTTAGGCGTGAAAGCGTAGAAAACAAGCAAACTCACTTTTGCATTTATAAGGATAAGAGCATAGATATAATTATCGAATAAGGCATAACCCTAGCCGTCGGTTAGGATGATAAACGTTATGTACGTAATGCGTCCATTGTGATTGAATGGAACCCTTATTAACATTGAATAACGATTATCAAGAGATTTAGTATACTCACATATGACAAATAAATTAATTGATATTATACGAACATTGAGTTTACGACATGTGCATTATATTATCTGAAAAAGAGATCATCTAAGGTAATCTTACGAGGTAGTTTTTATATTAGCAACATTGGTGTATAGTGTTTTTTTTTACTAGAGTATTTTTAGCTAATTACAGGAATGTGTGTGAAATAAGCTAAATGCCATATGCATTTATGTCAAAAATACCTTTGATTGAGTGTACGTTTTTGTAAAATAGGGCCATAATTGTTATGAGCATGATAGTTTGCTTTCAGGAGATTATCAAATATTAGGTATATGACTATAGAATCCTAAGACTACGAATATTAATACCTCTTTTTATAAACAAATGTTTATAACTTACATGAATTCTAGAATGTTCCTGACAAAATGTCCTTACTAATATACTAATTCAAAAATATACTATCATATTATACTTATATTACTTATTACTTATTAATATTATAAAATCGAAAGTGAGTTTGTTTGTGTCTTACGCTTTCACGACTAAACCGCTGAATCGATTGTGATGAATTTTAGTATAGAGATAGATGGGACCTTGGACGCGGTGACATGTTAATAATATCGAGCCGTTTCAGGAAAAACATTGCAAGCGCCAAAACCTTAATAATGTTTATTTTTTTATAGTAACCTCCCAGATTATCCTTATGCAGCAGTATGTTAATAGCCACTATTTTAATAGATCACTGATTAATTATGAACAAAAAGTTGTTTTTTAATAAAGACACCATAAATATTTTTTAATTAGGAATGTAAAAACTCTTATTTTGTAAGAAATGCAATTGTCGCGGCCAATGGTGTTCCTAAAAAGGCTTGATATAAAATGCCTTAAACTATAATATATTAAATAAAACGTATTGTTAGGCGAAAATGCCGCGTTTATCGCGATAATGAATGCGACTGATAAAAAGTTGTTGCAACTAAAGTATAAAAAAATCTACCAGAAACAGCTTACCTTTTTAATATATTGACGATGTTTATCTTCCAAAGAAATTTACATAATGTAGGTATGTTACGGTGATTCGGGTAACATACAGAGATTGCTCGAGTGGACAACATTTCCAGTAAAATTTTACGATCCACACATCGAGTTTTATTACCTAAGATACGTTTGACAGCGCTCTCGCTCCTGAATTAATTTTGATTATTTAATAACATAAGCCATAATTTTTCGTTTGCATTTACGAAATGCTACCTGAACTGCATATTATATTTATATGTCTGATGCCGCGTCAATGGACGTAATTTTGGAACGCTGCAATGGGCCTGAGCACTTAATAAAGGAAAAACATCGTAATAAAACCATACCCATTCCCATTCCTAATGCCCATCTGGCGAGCTACCACCCTCAAGAGAGCATTTGAGAGCCAGTCCCTCCATTAGTCTTATCCTGTCCACCATCTTCGGCCACATCGCCATTTAACATCAGGTAAGATTGTAGCCATAATGCTAAACCTATAAAGTATTAAAAAAACGTTTCCTTTGACATACTGACAAATTAGGTTACCATACTTTTCCGCTATGTACTCTTTTAGTAAATATAAAAAATAAATGACAATATTTGATCATATATATAAACTACTGAGGCTCTGTAGCTTATCTATATGATATTGAATAGTTTACCTATTTTTCTTAAATAAGAATTATACTTAGAATTTTTAGAAAATCATTTTATAAAAGTGTAGAATCGGGGCTGAAATATCTTATTGAATCCAAGTCAGTGTTAAAGTTAAATTTATAAAAAAACAAACGTTATACATATATTTGATGACAAATACGGGATAATCTTCCAGTTTTCGTAAAATCAATTTAGGCTAAATCACTATAAAAACATTTTATTTCCTCGTAATGTTTACCATCGCGTAATATACTAGATATCAATACAATCGGAGACTAATTGTCAGTACAGTTTTCAAACAAATCTAAAACCGACCATTAGGCGGGGAATAGAATCAGAAGGAGCGTAATGGCCATCAGTGGGCTGCGGCCGCTCCCTCGTCTAATGAGGCAGGTACCTCCCCACACCAGTACGTATACCGAGTGCTATTAATACACGAATCCTGAGGGAAACTCGGCCGTGTTTATGTCTGTTTTTATGTCCGTCACATCTTGATTACTTTGCGTTTTGATATCTCTTTTTATTATGCATATAGGTACTATCTACTCCCCGTGACTTCATTTAATAATATGAGCTCACTATTTATATAAAAATTAGATCCTTATATATAAAAATTTCATGACACGTTGATTGTTCGCGATGAGTTCACTATTGAACCAATTTTAATTAAATTTTGCATACTCTGTGCAGTTTGATCCAACTTAAGAGACAGGATACTTTTGATCAGAATAAGTGATTATAACGCGATAGATGACGCTGTAGCCGAAGTGCTTGAATAGTCTAAAAGGCAGAATAAGGTCTGCCGGGTCAGCTAGTATATGTATACAAGTATATGTATATATGTTCTCCATGGATTCCAAAACTGCTGAACTGATTTTGTACTGTGTGATTTAATAGAGTTTTGATCAACACAAAATTGTTTTCGGGCTTTTTTGTTATTTAGATAGGTCGCTATTTTTAAATACTTATTACCTAATTACAATTTATAGTATTTTTACATATCCTGATTGATTACCTTGATTTATCAAAAAAAGAAAAACGAATCACATACGGTTCCTCATGGTTAAGATACTTGACGAAGGTCACAATGGTTGTATCTATAGCATTCAATTATATTAAATTCAGATTAGGATTTCAATATATTATTGCCTTTGTATTTTCATTCGCATAGCTAGAGCTTTTTACTATGGACGTGAAAGCAATCGGTCAACTTAGTAATTACAAAAATGTTTTAACTTTATATATTGTATCTAATAGTAGAAACTTATAAGTAGAATTGACAAAATATTATTCAGATCTGTACCGATAAAAAGTTCAACCCTATTATAATTTGAAAAAAAGCCATGTGCAGATTTGGCACAGTTATAATTTTATTATATGGTGTATAGATGGCATATTATTAAAAAAATATAGACACTTTACAGTTAATGTTAGTGCTCTCACAGCATTCCTCCCCTATACGACTTGAATAAGTACTGTTTACGTCGATACGCAGGCGAGACATTGACTTTTATTTACTGATACATTTCCCCTCCTCTGCCGCTGTTTCCAATGCGTTACATAAGAGGTCGAAGCAAATGATATATGCTTAAAGTGGTACTTTTGTTTTGAATAGTTATTGTTGACTATGTTTACAAATAATCTTGGTTCGGTAGTTCTGACATTTGACTTAGATTATTTCTTCTCTTCCATTCATATGTAAGTCAGTAATTTGTGACTTCTCAATTTATAGGTTATACTTAATTTTCTTCATAATGTGCATCTAATTTTCATACTAAGATAATATCAATAGTTCTAGTAATATGACTCAGATAGAGGTGATAAGCATTTATTTCGGGAAATAATATAATTGGTATATATCATTTGATCATTGTAAAATTATTAGTGAAAAAATCTTTTTGGTCATATTGTTATCAACACGTATAATAAAACTCTGTCTAAGACAAAGCACGTTAAATATTTGAAAATTATAATCTAGTTGTACTTGCTTTCTTAACGATATACAGATTAGAAATATTTTATTTTGAATTTTTGTCTGTCGCCATGTTCTCCATGTATATCACTTTAAAACTATAGGACAAATTGTAATGAAATTGTACTCTAAGGTAACTAGCACTATGGATTAACATATATTTAGAAAAAAGTTTGGTAAATCTAAAAGTGCACGCCTCATAATCTATTTTTTTTTTTGTTTCTTTAATAACAATTAAATTACATCGAATCATACCCTGAAAAGTAATAGGGTTTTATTCCTAATTTTACTGAAGCGTAAGAAAAAAAGAAGACTAAATTAGTAAAGTATTTTGGTCGTTATCGTGATAACATACAGGATCCGCACAGACAGACACACGGACCCTCAAGATATAACTTTTTTAAATAGGCTTTTAACTAGTTTAAATAACCAAAATGGCATCAAAAATATCATGAGTGTTAAAAATAGTGATTTTTCTTGATATGTGTGTGTATATATTCTTTTACAAGTGCAATATATGATAAAAAGAGACCGCTACCTCAACGCTTTGCTTATGAGGCGTGCAAAAATAAATAGAAAAAGTTTATCCAGGATAAGAGATAATACTTAAAATTTTACAATAAACAAACTTACAGCAACATATAGCAGAAAAAAATGTACCTACCAGTTATATTTAACATTATTATAATGCCTAGTCCATGAAGTTAAAAAAAAATGTGAAACAAAAAACAAGCCCATGCGAACCAAGTCAAAAGAATAGCCAGTATTTACTATGTTAAAGAGGCATACATGTAGTATAATGATATGATTTGTTACAATACACAGTAAAATAGCTTTTAACCTGTATGCAAAAGTATATAATTATCCTGAAAAAATACCTACTTACTATCTCTACTGAACACTAATAGTAGAGTAACAATGTCGTTATTCGATGAAAGTGGAAAAAAATATTGCGTAATAAAAAAAATTGCCTAATTCTATCTTTACAAATACATGTTTTCAGGCGCGGTCGTGTTATTTCTGCTGTTATACAGCTTACAAATTGATACTTCCAGCGGTGTGATAGAGATAGATATAAATTTCACTCGTCCATACCGAATAGCCAGATCAGCGCGATTTTCACAGGGTTGCATCATACGACAAAGATTAGGGATTGTTTTTTAGTTAAACTTGTGCCCTTGATTGTACTTACTGTACTTATTATTGATTATTATTGAAAACGTAAGTAACAATAATTAATCAATGATTATTATATTTTTCTGTACTAAAGTATTGTCATATTATTTGTTGTTAAAAAGATAAGAAGGTACTTTTATCGGAAGTAAAGTTGTTGAAAAAAAGTAAGTAAGGATATCCTTACAAGTGGGTAACATTATTGATGACGTTTATGCGTAAAAATAACTAGCATCATATATAATGAAATTTTAATTTTATTTTCGAATAGCATTTAAAAAATTAATCTTCCTTTTTACTCGATATAATTTTCAAGATTACCTTAAAATATTTCGAGGTATAGTATTTAAACAATACAAGGAGTAAACGAAAGCAGTATATCCAGCACAAATAGTTTAACTTGTTGGGAGCAACCCTATCGACGGGTCTGTCTATCTTTTACCGCTAAGCCTGCGGCATGACAGTAAGGTCGACTCATGTCTGATGCTGCAAAGCGAAACAACAAATAGAAAACGTGCCAGAGTGATAGAGACGGGATTGACTCCTTAAACTTTATATTCTATCCGCATTTTGTCGCCTAAGCGTTCTATTTAGTGTTCCATATTTAAGCCTCGCACCGTTCTTTTTCCTTCTAACTCGGGTGGAGGATGTTGGACGATTTTGTACATGTATTTTTTCCCTCCGAGGGTCGTTCGTTCCTGTGAGGAAACGGATGTGTGCAGAATATTGATGTGTGCGTGCAACCGCTGACGCCCTGTTAGGGAATGAAATCGGCATATAAATGTAAATTTTATGCTATGAATTTTAAAATGAAGTCGATACTTCCGCGCTGATGGCGCCGCAAGTACCTCGACCGAGCCGTTTTCGCAACTTTACGCCAGACAGGGATGACATTAGATTAAAATACGCCACTTACGGTAAAGTATAGGCCTTTTAACGACTTCCGCGGTACCCTTTTGTAACGTAATACCTTGATTATTATTGTCGTAGACACTTCTCACGTTCTATCTGGACTTTTGGTATACAGAGATATTCATTTTGTAGATATTTGTTTGTTGGTGGTAATCTCTGGAATTAGTGATCAGATGCTTAAAAGTAATTGACTGACAAAAAGTTACGTTCCGGTTGGTTGATATATGTTTATCTTAAAATCTTAAATAATATAGTGAATACATACAAAATTGGACACCTATGGTAGTATATTAGGTATTAAATAAACTTTTCACTTCTTCCTCCCTTTTTTCTTCTTTTAGTAATGTTCGATTATATACAGCCTAGCCTAGCCATACATCTATAATTAAATTGAAAACAATATATAGGTAGTGTTTAAGAAATGTTTATTATTGAACATATCTAATGGGGTCTGTTTTAGTGCTTTTAATTAGACTTGCTATTAGGTTAATAAAAACATAAGAATAGAGTGTACCATATTTATTTTATTGTGTATGAATATAGACGTAATAAACTGTATTCAATAAATTCAAATGATCTTGAAAATATACGCTTGTAAATCGTTTAATATTGTTATAATTCTTATATAAATGTATCTTATCAGGGTACACGAAGATCCCGACAAAGATTAAATAATTAATTAATTTTACATAGATACCCGCATGGAGTCTTACATTTTGAAAGAAAACCAAACCAATATAACAAACAACCGTTCAGTATAATCAAACGAAAGGAAATAGAGAAATCAAAGGAGAGGAAAAAATCCACTTTTCAGACGCAAACAAGTCACTTTCAAGTTTATTGAGCTGTAATCGAATTGTGACGTCCCTACGAGTCGTGGTATCCTTGAGGTCGGAGCAATAGGATCTATAGCCATCCTTATCTGACCAGACAATTTAAATCTATGCTATTCAATCGTGCCGTCTCGCTCGCGTCCCAGGGGTGCTGGCGAGATTGCAATCTTTGATTTATACCAACTATTAGGAACGGGGGATAGTCCGTCTCTTGGTAAAAGATCTTTTGCGATAAATATCGATACAATCCACGTTAGTGCTGATTATAGAAATATATTTATTTATTACCTATCTCGAGAATATTTATGTATTTTTCTGTTGTTGTAATGTATTGCTGCTTATTGATTCGGTTTATGGCCTTTCATATTTACTAAAGTTTTTCTATACACTTATGAAATCTGTTTTTATGTGTGACATAAAAACGAAACTTTATTTTTACATACAGGGTATTGAGAATGTTTTCAAAGCAACTTCTGATCTATGGGAATGAATACGAATTCTTACTAGGTAAACTAAAATCAAATGTGTAATAAAAATATTTGTGTGTTTCAGTTTCTGTATTGAACTCTAAAACGACTACACTAAGTCATTTAGTACGTCAGAAACTTAAGTCAAATGATAGAATGCCCACTGACAAGAATTCTCAAAACTTCGTTCAGAAATCTTAAAAATGTCAGTCTAAAACGCGACATAAAGAAATTACTGCATAACAAAATACATTTAGATGAAAAAATCAAAATAAAAACAACAGCTACAGTGAAAAACGAGGATCCTTCCACGATGGTCGCTATCACTCGTAATATCAAGAACTCTAATAATTTGCGACATGACAACCAATTTAGGTTTCAATTCAAAGGTTCAATTCGCACTTGAGCCGTTTTTGATATTGTAACCGGAATCCACGAAATATTAAATGGTCATTGCTCTACATATTAATAAATTATATTGAACGGATCGACAATAAACATGTGATGCTTCTGGTTTTACATGATTGTTTAAAAACTACCTAATGTATTAAAAAAAACTCGTAACCAGATACAAAGAGACTGCTAAACTGACATTCTCTATATATTATATACATATATAGTTTCAAAGTAACATTACATATTTTTGAACTTATTAATTCCGTATGCAGTAGCTTCTTTCATTCATAGTTCAAATATTAGTTAATCTATTCCAGTAAATAAAATATAAGTGTCTACCTTTATTAATGCATATAAAAATGTACCTATAATAGAAAATATAAAAAAATATTTGATTTTTTTGCTGTCCGTCTCTTTGGTTAGGCTAATCATCGAAACAGTTTGACTGATTTTAACGGAACTTTTAATAGCAGGTAGCTAATTTTATAAGGAGTAACTTAGGATACTTTTATTTTAAGTCCACGTGAACGAAGCTAGTGCGTATATAACATCTACTTTAAGTAATACTATTATTGCCCAAAAACTGGACACAATACGTATTATCTAAACCGAAACATTACAGTCTTAGAGGTTATATAAAAGCTGCGGCCTGCCGAGGTCCCGAGTGGCCGCTTAGCTCGGGAACGTCCGACGAAAATAAGGGAAAACGTCCCTCATTTATATTGAACGGAAAATCTTTCGATTCCTCCGTTTACACACATATGGGTTTCGCGAAACTATTTCTTATGTACATTGGGATAATTTATAGGTAAAGTAATGGGAATAGTATCCAGATTACTAATATTTATTACGAAAGACACTATTATACTATCTATGAATAAATTTTAATGATTTTTATTATGAACTAGCTGTGCCCGCGATTTCGTTCGCGTGGAACTAAACCTATTTCATAGTTTTTGTCCGTTTTTGTAACATTTTCTACAGATCTGTTTCTGTTAATATAAGTGTGATATTAAATAACCTAAAGCCTTCCTTAATGATTGCTCTATCATATTCAAAATGATTTTTTTAATTCCGAATAGTGGCTTCTTTTAAGAGTAAGAAATTTAAAACTCGAACCAGCACGAACAGTGGTTTCACATCGCTGCTAGTGTCGTGTATAAAAGCATAAACGAAAAAGATTGTTTCTAAAACAGGTTGTGTATTGAAATCTGTATCAATAAAAATTGATGTTACCATACTACGAAAACTGGGGCGGGCATGTATTTATCAATAGCGAAGATTTTCACGCTATCATCAATGCACTGTGCTCGTGGTATTGACTAATGGAAAGTGTAAAATGTCTGCTCGATTAGTTAGTATCTTCTAACTATAAGAGCTAAGTGTCATATGAAATTGGAACATCTTAGTTTGTTGTAAGAAACGATTAGATACCTTGTTCCGCAGTAAATTTTTCTGTACACCCCCAACCCCCTCCTTAAACGTTACGTAATACCCAAGTGAGCATTTCTACCGAAAAGTCATAATTTTGCTTTACATTTTTTTAAATAATAAACTCTTAAAATAAATAAATAATTTATGTTAGCCTCTGGAAATGCGATTACAAATAGTCGAAGGATTCTCCGTAAATTTCCGAACTTGGAAAATTTTAAAGGCTTAGCTTCTATTCAATTTAAAAAAACGTTACGTAAAGCGTTGTCTCGAACCCCCCTTCCGCCCTCGTAACGCATCATAAAGTTTTACAAGACCTCCGCCCTATCCCAAATTACGTTACGTAATACTTGAACGGGCACTAATATTGACGACTAAATGTAAGATCTTTGTTCTCAGCTAAGTTTTCTTTTAACAACAGTTAAGATATTCAAAAAAAAAGTATGGGATGATATGTTAAAGTGACTTTGATGTTAAATGTTAACACATCCATTTTTGTGTTTTTCTTTACATTGGCAACTTACAGATAAGCGCTGCTTAGGTTTAGCACATGTTTGGCTATTGGTTGATAGGGTACGATATGTGTGACGTCATACATCATGCATAACACGCTAAGACATATACATCAAATATCAAAAGATGTGAGAGTGATTTGTACTTAATTGAGTCGCAACGACTTTGATCATAGTGATAAAACTCATATTGACTCTATTTTGTTTTGTGGCATATCGAAATCGGTCAGTATATATCCCTGCTTTTAATATAAGACAGAGCTTTATCGCTATGTTGAGTCAAAAACCTTATGAGCCTTAAATACAATTTAGTTAGCACTATATATAAAACAAAGTCCGCCGCCGTGTCTATTTGCAGGTCTGTCGCGATAACTCAAAACTCAAAAACTACTAAGTGGATTTATCATTGTGCTTCACCAATAAACAGAGTCATTTATGAGGAAGGTTTAGGTGCACCTATAATTTGTTAAGTTGTTGTATAAATTTGTAGAAATATGATAATTAATAATTTACTGTGTTAAAGATGACTACAATAGTAAGCGGGTGATAGGGAATTGTCTAATATTGAATATAGTGGCACTATTAAACTACAGTTTATTAATACGTAACGGGTATTAACACGGTCATCGGCATAAACAGTAAGGCGGCATCTCGTAAACTGCCCGCCGAAGAAAATTGAGACATTAAGTTTAGTTTAACATTCGGACACATGCTAAATATGATTTAATAACAATACCACGAGCACTTCGACAAAGGATCTGTACGGGTTTAAGCACCGAAACGAATCTTTAGACGGCGCGTTCCCATATTCGTATGATATACAACATCCTGCGCTGTCAATTCTATAAGTTAAAATTATTAAATAAATGTTGGATCCATTCAACAGAAAGTCGTTCAGGAAATTGAATTTCATTTGTAAACAGCACCAATAAATTTGTAATTATTTTATCCCCGGATATGTACCTAATTTTATTTTGTTAAGAAAGGTGAATTTAATGAATTTCTTCATAGATATGTACAGGTATAAGTAATATCATACATGATTCTGTGTAATGATATATCATAAAAAATGTCTGTTTATATGTTCGAATTTTGAATTAAATATTACTTGTGTTATTTTTTATTACACCTACTGTGTAAATGAAAAGATTAAATGCAATATGATGTCTCAATTGATATACTATAAGAAAAATGAAAGACACATTTAGAAACTATAAACAAAGTTACAAACAAATAATAGAAAAAATAATAAGTTCAAAAATGCAAGCTCAGCCGAGTGCTTAGCTAGTGATAAACTATATAGAGTAGAACTTCTATAAGTCGAACATAAAAAAATTCGAGTTGTAGAGATTTCGACTTATTGATAATGGAGGTTTTGGTGTTTTGAAGGAAAGGGAACAAAATCATTTTTTCGAGATTTGGAGGTTTTCAACTAATCGAGGTACGACTTAACGAGGTTCTACTGTACACACAAACATTTTGCGGCAGATGAACGTGAATGCATACCTTACTTTCTATTTAACTTGTTAACAACTTATGTCACAACGCTATTTACCATCAGATGTTATTGCAGAAGAACAGGTATATTAGTACCTATAGTATAAGTATTGTTAGAAAAAACTCAGAAGCGTAGTAGTTTCAGAAAGATAATCGGATCAATAATAATGACAGGAGGAGATACGAACTTCTTAGCAAATCGTGTTGCAGAAAGAAGAAACCACGAGACAGTATCCGAGACTTGCAGCATGGATGTAGGTTTAAGGGGCTTCTTTGTCGACGCGCATTAACATTCTCCTTCACCGCTCGTGTTTCACAGCATAAATACCAAAAGTGTAACTAATGGAAAAATATAAATCTTACGTCCCTTTGGTGATTTTCCAGATACGTCTCCACTGCCTCACTTGACTGAACCCATAGCCGCGCTTGCATCGAACTTATACACTAATCGGTATTATAAACTACCCTCTACATTACACACTAACTATATTCCTAACAGTATCTACTGTTTTTTTAAAGTGTAAGTAGTGCTTATTATCCTTTTAAAGTACTGAGTATAAGAACAACAAGGATGTTTAAAACATATATTAACTTTTAAGACACTGGATTTATGTCATCAGTGTCATGAAAAAATAGTATGGAAGGATGTAAAATAAAAGACTATATCTAACTTACAGCTACTCGGCTTTCTTTAAGGTCCAGCCTCATCGCGAGCGCCTCTCTCATGAACACATCGGGGTAGTGGGACGCGAGGAACGCCCGCTCCAATTCCTCCAGCTGCCAGGAGTTAAAGTTAGTCCGCGAACGTCTTCGTTTCCCGCTGTCACCGTCATCGTCGCCTACACCACCTGTAGATAACAATCGAATTATTTCTTTTATCGTCAAATAGTGAACGGACTTGCAATCTTCTTCGGTATATAGTATACTAGCTGTGTCTGCGTTTCGTTCGCGTAGAACTAAAATGTTTTTACAGTAGAATCTCGATAACTCGAATGTTAAGAGAAATTGTAAAAAAATTCTAGTTAATGAGTTTTCAACTTAACAAGAACTTCGATGTAGAAAGGATTTAATCGCTGAAATTTCGACGTCTATTGATTAATAACTTTTTTTCAAGTTCAAACAAAGAATGCATTTAACATTCCTCTTAGAATTTATTGCTAAAAGTTTTTGCCCGATTTTGTAAAATTTTCAGTACAGCTTTACTAGTATCGGTGGTAGCCTCATGTTAAATAGCCCAAAGCCTCAATGATAGCTTTATCAAACACAAAAAGAACTTTATGAATCTAATTGTTAATTGTTAAGATTAACACGTTCTAACAAACTTTTCCGCTTTAGAAAATCCAAATACTAATACTTGATTGTGTTAAAGTTTAAAAATCATATATATTAGAACCACAAAATTGTTGTTTGTTTTGGAGATCATAGTAAAGACGCTATGCTTTTAACACCCTTTAATCATAGTAAACATAGTATTTTTTCATTGTAGTAGGGCTTTTTCTACTACCCGCCTTACTAGATATCACCCTAAATCTGTCGCTAAATAGCTATATGTTCTGGAAGTTGCACTTGAGAGCCCGTTGTTTTACTAGGCTTCATGTGTCACCATCTTGGGCCACATCAAGTAGGTGAAATTGTGACTATACCGCTAAACCTATAAAACAAACTTAAAAAGATATGTCGTCGATTTAGTATTTAGATTGTCATCTCATACATTTTTTGATTCGACTTTATGCAGGCTAGGCAAAAAAGGACTTGGATAGAGGCTCTGTTATGTGATACTTTACACTCTCCACTATTAAAATTACACTCAACACCTTACACTATTGTACCTTACAATCGGAGACAATCGTCATTTCCTGCCATCCAGCATCTTCATTATTATGAAAAGGAAAACGGTATCCATTTGCGTATAAAATATGTAGTGTCCGACCGGAAGTTCAGTGTCGGTTTCAGTTGAGTTTCGACAAAAAAACGAGTTTCGGTTTCGGCAGCAAACCTGACAAAACTACGACCGAAACCGAAATAGCATTCGGGAGTTCTCGCGCTGTGATCGGTCATGTTCGGCGCGTTAAATTCCATCCAAGAGTATAAGCGACAAAGATATTTTGCCGCGTGCAAGTGCCTAATCGTGTCGTAACTGGCTTGTGTTTGCAGTTCGTTTTCTTTGTTATGAGTTTTCGTGTAATTTATTTTTAATTCGGCAAGTTTTATTACGTGATATAGCATAAGATTACATAGAAAACATCATAAAATAATTCATTATAACAATCTAATACATAGATTATAGTAGAATCAAGTATAACCTAATTACCTAAATATTTTTTTGGTTGATTTAACGCTCTAGCAAATGCTATACCTAAACAAACATTAGTTAAGTACTTGGTACTTACTGTAGTTCATTAGTGGTGATAATATTATGGATTTAGAATTTCAAAACTCATTTTAATACTTATTACCAAGGTATTCAAGTGGCAAGTACAGTTAGATATTTACCTACGTCTCTAATTGTTTTTTTTAATACATAAAATTATCACACTTATAATTAAATGAGTAGGCACTTAGATACCTACCTAATTATTCGTATAATTAAATTATTATTATTTTTCTGTTTTTCGATTTTTAATATCTAATTAGTCATTACCCACCCCCAAAATAAAATTGAGCGCAATAAAATTCGAATATAAATACCTAAATTTAAAATGCATATTAGACAAGTTTTCTGTTGTTTTTGTATTTAATCATGAATGATGAAAAGAAAATGTTAAACAACAGCATTTGGCAATTTTTCGAAAACAGTTCATTTGATTCATCTAAAGCTTAGTGCAAACGGTGCAATAAATTATATTCAGTAGGAAGTTCCGAGCCTAGAAGGAAAGCTTTACTTAAATATTAAGTACCTATACCTATTGTGATATTAGGTAAGAACTTAAACAGGTAATTTTATGCTTGATATTAAAAAAAACCCTTGAATAATATTCAAAAGGAGAATCTAACTACTCAAATAAACACTTCACTTATTTTAAATATTTTGAAGGCGCAATTTTTTTTTTTTATAAATGAGGGGTTGTTATGTTGATTATCATAGCAATAAGTTAAAATGTCGAAGACTGTATAGCTAAGTGATTTAAAGATAAAAAATAAAGACTAACTGATTACAATTACGTTTATTTTATTTTTCCCTCAAAAGATCCTTGTAAGGAAGTTTCAGTTTCGACCGAATTGAGACTGTTGCTAAAATTCAATATTCGTTTCGGTTTCGGTCGTAAAAGCCAGTTTCGGTCGGACACCAAAAATATGTTTTTTTTTTATTTAGCTTGTTGCAAGAAGGTAAGTAAGAATATTGGTGAAGTATAATATATCTTTTTTTTTAATATATTTTTTTTGTAACATATAAAAATGTTAACAATAATTATGATGGCCTATCTCAAAAAATCATATATATATACTTCCCGTTTACTATAATATACATTTAATGAAAATCGGATCATGACGTTTTTAGATACATTCAGCAACTCAAACGGATACACAAAAAAAATTTGATCATGTTTATGATTAGTGTCCTTTATAACATATCTCTATCACGGAATTTAGAAAAATAAAATAAAAGTATAGATAGAACAACAGATTTATGAATATAGAAGACAAATGAGATAAAACGAGACAAAAAATTAATAACGTTAATCTTTAAAACGCAAATTAATAAGTTTTGGAACGTTACCAATAACGAAAACGTTGGATTGAAATGAATAAGGCATAACCATAAAAGATACCGGCAGCTAACAAAGTCCATTTAGACAATTCCTTCGCAGTTAAAACAAAGCCGCGACCTGGGGCTCATAAAAAAGAGATAATCTCCGACAAAGCGTCAGAACAAGTTTTTGAAAATAGAATATAATTTCTAATTTTCTCTCGGTGATTTTAATTAAAAACGGTCCCGGGAGAACGAGACGGATACACCGCATCGCAACTGGGGTGGAAAGGGACGTCTATAAATTACTAACTCCGTCCTCGAAGGGGCTAAATAAATTAGAAGTGATTAAGGGAAACGCGCTTCTGTTGTCGATGGATGTATTCTTGTTTTGTAATTTGTTCATAGAGAAAAGTATGCTTAAACATTTATTCTATATAACTATTAAAGATGGTTGTAAATATTTTCATGTAACATTTTTTGTAAAACTATGCTGGTTAGGAATAATTATTTACGTACATTTTTTTAACTCTAAAATCAATGTTGTAGTTTATTACCCAACACACTTTAACGTTCCTTTGAAAAGTTTTTAATTTTCTGCAATTACTCTCTTACGTTTATCAATTAATATTGACATTGTTTCCCAGTGAGTTATCACAAACGATGCCTTTACCCTGTCGCCTAAAGAGATAACCAAATTACTTGCCGGAAAGAGAGACAGATATGTAGGACGTATACGAAGTGCGAAAGAGGCGCAGCACGGTTATTGTATTAAAACAAACGATCGCCCTGGGCACCCAGACAACAGTTTTGGCGCGCTTTAATTTAGTCTGTCCAATGTTTTAATGTCACGAAGGATTGGAGACGAGGGGGGGTTTGCTAAGTATCTATTGGAGGGTTGCGCAAAACGTTAATAATTTCACTTTTGTTTGCTGTGTGTGATAAAATATCTTTCACCTTTTTTATGAAAAATGAGCTTATATTCACTTGTATATAGGGTAGCCGCTATTTTTAAAGAATATAATAGTATTTTTGAAAATTAAGTTATTAAAATACCTGTAGTACTTTTGAAAAAAAAAAGCGTTAAAAATGGTAAGTAAAAATTTATTTTCCATTAGTTCACAAGAAAAGTTATATTATTTTAATGATAATCATATGAATTCGAACAATTTAGTTCTATTTTAAAACAAAATAACCTTTCATTTTTAATTGAGTTTACAGATGCAAAATTTTTTCTTCTCGCTATTTCACGTTCGTAATAAGACGAAATACGATCCATAATTGAATAAGCAATAAGAGATAGTACTATATTATTTTCTGAAATATATTACAATTTGATAAATATAATAAGATATTATAGTCCGGCTGAGAACCCTACTTATATTATATTAATGTTCTCAAAAATTTTATTCAAACAAAACTCGTAGTAGGTACAAAGTAAGTGAGAGATGAGCGGATTTATCTGCCATAATTAATACGAAAAAGTAACTTTATCTTCTACTGAAAATTAAATATTTTTCTTTGTTTAACTCTTCATTTATGGCCCGTTCACTATATAGGTAAAGGTTTTGTAAATAGCAAAGTTTTTTTTTTTCAAATCACATTATCTTATTGCCCTTGCCGACCTTTTCAACGTTAATGAATCATAGTAACTATTGTTTCAGTCTTTAATAGATTAGCCATCAAAACGACGCAATCTTTAAGGTTATTATTGCCTTGTCTGTACTATCTATATCTATACTAATATTATAAAGAGTAAAGATTAGTATTTTTGTTTGTAACGAATAAACTCTAGACCTACTAGACCGACTTCAAAAATTATTTTACAATTAGGATGCTACATCAGCCCTGAGTAATATGGGCTATATAACTTTTTATTTAAATAAAATAAAATTTTAGGTCCACGTGAATGATTTCTCGGACACAGCTAGTCGTCATATAAAGTACCGAATAGAAATTTTAAGGGTATTAGAACCTGAATCATGACGTACAAGTAAGGAAATAATAAAGAAATTTTTCAAAACACGGTCTTGATCCTTTTTTTTTTCGAACTGATATACGCTGTTACCCTTAAGGGCTTTGACAGCTATACCAAACTTTTTGGGGCGAGTTCTGAGGGTATTCAGCATGCCGGAATGGGCTGCTGCCGGAACATCAACAAAGATTCACGAGCCTGACTAACCAACAGGTCCTAACTTACCAATTTAGTGATCCTAACAACGACTTTATCGGGCAAAGCGCTCAAGGGCCGCGGGGCGGTTTAAATCATTCATGCAGTGCCAGTATTGGGTATAGTACAGATGATTCCCACAACATTGACAGGCGGCGAATCAGCCTTTTAAAACCATCTAGGTTCTATGATGACTAGGGTTTCTAGAGTTATTAGGAAAGCGAAGTTGGAGGTCGGCAACGCGCTAGTATTATGAGTCTAGGCTACTGTATTTTACTAACAGACGAGTTGGATGTTTGTTTATCTCTGCAGATGTATAGAATCCATGCGTTTCTGAGACAATAATTCACGAAAGCAAAGTTATAAACAAATAACATCTTATATTGTTATTTTATTCATAGTTCTTTTATCTAAGGAAGACATCTCTTGCTAAATTAAATGTTTCTATTCAATAAAAGCGATTTTATTAGTGATGCCTTTTATATTTCTATTACGCAAGCAATAAAGGGGAATCGATATAGCGCTGCCTTCATGCGTATTATATATAATTTATGGTTTATATTTGTCGTGATTTTTATCTTTATTTGCGTATTGTCTGATTGCTTTTTCATAGGTTTATTTACTCTGCGCTATTTAGCAACTAAAAGCGTGCGTAGTTTATTTTTTCACCTTTAAGCCATTAAATTCATTCTCAAAATGTAGGTACATTCCAAGCATATCAATAAATGTTTATAAACGAGGTTTTTTACTTTACAGATCTTTGATGAAATAAAGATCTTTAAATATATTTGTTAAACGTTATGTAAAGATGTAGCCCTAAAATAGTAATAAGTACAATAAACATAAATGTAATCACCTTACTCCCTTACTAATATTATAAATGCGAAAGTGAGTTTGTTTGTTACGCTTTCACGCCTAAACCGCTGAATCAATTATGAAGAATTTGGGCTTTTTTTATAGTTAAGGTTTAGCGTTATGGCCATAATTTCACCTAATCTTAAGCTACGATACGGCCAATTTTGGTAGACATGCTAAACCTGTGGAGAGACTGGTGGAGAGACTGGTGGAGAGACTTAAGTGCAATTGCCGGAACACACCTATTGGTAGATTTTTAACTTGAGGGTGGTAGCTAACCAACCAAACATTAGAAAAAGCCCTATCAACTGCTATGCTATGCTATGGTTTCCTCACGTTGTTTTCCTACACCGAAAGCTCCAGCTCATTGTAGGTGGATTCAATCTCACGTCCCTTGACGCGGAGTCCGTACTACCACTGAACTATCATCGCTTTTGATGGGTAAAGATGGATGGGACTTTGGAGACGGTGATGGGCTACTTTTTCCCAAGAAAACGTATTGGAAGTGGGGTAAAGAAAGAGATAAACTTTGTATGTAAGTTTTTATTGCGTCATCGTATTCGTTTGATATAATCAATATTAACGCGAGCGAAACCGCAGGTGTAATCTTGTCACTAATATACGCCCTGTTAAAAAAAAAAAAGTAAACAAGATAATTGACAGAAAACTTAGTCGAGGTTGACGGTTTAAAAATTAATACACCTCTCGGCAAACGTTTAATGTTTAAGTTCGCTGTAAAATTAGAAAACTAAATTAATAACGTCATTAAAATGAAATAAAATTAATCCAGTTATATACTCAGAAGGCACTCATGGTAATAAAAATATTACGACCTATTCCGAAAAGTACCCGTACGCGTACCGTGGTCAAGTCGAGTCAGCCGCTAAAAACTCAACCAGACTTATCAATATAATATTATATCAGTGATTGCGCCTTCGCTCGCGTGATACTAAAAAATTGTGACAATTTTTAGATGTTTTTGTAATTGTTTTCAATATAGCTTTGCTCCTATTAGTGATAGCGTGATGTTAAATAACCGAAAGCCTTCTTCCAAAACTGCGATATAAATTGCAATTAAAATCTTTGAGACCTGGCAGGTAGTTCCTAAATGAAGCATGTTCAAATGAACAAATTTTTACGTTTTATAATATTAACTAGCTTTTACCTGCGGCTTCGCTTACGTTAATAGTGATATGGTCAAACAAATCGAACGATGCAATAAAATATTTCATACAAAGTTTATCACTCCTATTACTCCACTACCGATAAGTTTTTTCAGAGAAAAAGTGGCCTATCACCATCTCCAGGATCCAATCTATCTCTATAGCCGAATTCATCATAATCGACACAATGGTTTTGTCGTGAAAGCGTGACAAGCAAACAAACTAACTTTCGGATTTACAATATTAGTATGATATAGACTTAATTCTGTTAATTTCTGTAAGTATATACCTAACATAGTTTTATGTTATAACTCGGTCGAGTAATGAATTAATATAACACTGTGCCGCAATGCCCTGTACATGTGGGTAGTAGATTGGACTTTTTGCATAACTGTGATATAAAATGCAAAAATATTTTTTGAAATCCGACTGTTAGTAAGATAAGATTAACCTATTCAAACAAACTAATTTTTCTGCTTTATAGTATAATATATATTTATATAATTATATAGAATAATTTATTATTTCAACAGTTCAGAGATATTTGAATAATAATATCGAGTTAAATTAACGAGCGATAAAGTTGAAGACGCGAGACGTTAACTGCGACGATTAATAAGGAGAAAAAGTTAAAAATCCTGTATGGATATTAAGTTATCCATAGAAAATACAGAACAACTGTGGTTATAGAAGGTATAAACAATTTATTAGTCAAGAGTCCTATGGTAAGGCTGTAAGCACCGTGTTGTTTGAGGTGTAATTTATATCTATAGGTTTAATGTAGCCAAAGATGGTGGGCATCCTAAGCCTGGCAGAAGCACTGGCTATCGAGTGCAACTGCAGAAAAAAACCTGTAGGTTTTTGGTGACAGGTTTTCAGTTTAATGAGGAGGGGTCGCTAGCCTAGGCGGGCATTGGAAAAAATTCTACCATCAAGCATAAAATTTGCTATGGCTTTCAGCGAATCAAAACCATACGGCGTAATATTTACATAACTATTTTTGAAGTTAATGTTTTGATGGGTTATAACCTCAAGGTTCACATCACAGACGTGCCTACATCAGATGTAAGTAATACAAGGAATCAAGTGTTGGTTAAGAATTAAGTTAATTAAAATAGATTTAAATATAGATAGATGCTATTCATAAATAAAATAGATGTGTACTTTTTTATTTAAGACAACTCCCGAAATAAGGATCTAGCCTACTGTCACGGGGGACTATACAAAGCGATGATAGTTCAGTTGGTAGTAAGTACGGACGCCATTTCAAACAACATGAGTTCGATTTTATCTATAATGATCTTGAGCTTACAGTGAAGGAAAACATCGTGATGAAACTACAGCACTGTGGTAGGGCTTTTTCTAATTCCCGCCTGGCTAGTTAGAAAATCTGTATACAAATACCTGTAGGTGTGTTCCTTCTGGCAGTCGCACTTGAGAGCTAGTGCCCTCCACTGGGCTTAGCATGTCCACCATCTTGGGACACATAGTCACTTTACATCAGGTGAGATTGTAGACATAACGCTAAACCTTAACTATAAAAAAGGTGATATAAAATAACACTTAGATTTAGCACAATCATCTGTCGATTACACGAATAATTGTCTCGCGCAGGATTCGAACACACAATACTCAGAGCGACGGCAGCAACGAGGCTACCGCTTAAACCGCTAGGCTAATCGTACAGTTTACGTCAATTAATTTTTTTTATGATCTTTAACAAGAATTTACAAATAATGACATTTCATGTGATTTTTAACATTCAAAAATTCAATGTATTTTCTTTTCACTTTTGTCAGCAGTCCTCTAAGATTGCTTATTTTTAAAAAGTAGCATTTTGTTACTGTAATAGGAAAAATAACTGTTCCAATTCATACGAATCATATTTACATATATATATATATATAATTAGGTTATACCAGCGGCTTCACACACGTTTATATTGATGTTGTCAAACAAACGGGATAACGCAATAAAGAAATTCATACAAAGTTCATCCCTCACTTTATCTCCTTTCCAATAAGTTTTTTACAAGAAAAAGTAGCCTATCACCGATTCCAAGTTCCCATCTATCTGTATACCAAAATTCATAATTCATTCGGTTGTTTAGGCGTGAAAGCGTAAACAACTCACTTTCGCATTTATTATATTAGTAAGGGTAGTAGAAAGTAATTCGTCTTAATATACTACGCCGAAACGTTGAAGTGCTTAATATCATACAACAAGCTTACTTTCTGTAGGCCCTATTTTGTGTACCGAGTACGCAGGCGGCAATAAAATTGCGCGGCGTGCCATCAAAACACGGGGCCCATTGCTTTATAATTTCATTATTCCGAGAATCAATTGATAGTCCGTCGGAGGCGTATTCAAGTGTAAAACTCGCTAAGAATCCTCAGTAATAATGTACTGTTTTAACTACCTCAGCGTGTGTAGTTATGTATGGACCGATAATTTCGTTTTTATAAACCTTTCACACTAGCGATTCGATCGTCTTTTATTTTCAGGAATCGTTTATGAGAAAGCCTACTCAATGCTGCGTAGACGATATTTATATAATAATGTAATTTTTAATGAGGTATATATTTTTTCATCAAAGATGTGCTCGACTGTAGTGCAGATAGGAGAGAGAATAAGTTTGTAGAGATTTGAGGGCACAAATATTAGAACTAAACAATAAACAAGTTAAATAAAATCGTTTCATAATTTGTAAAGACATTGAATAAAAGTAACTTATTAGCCTCGCATATCAACTTAAACTAAATATTATTAAGTAAGAAAAAATAACAAAAATGAAATTTAAGTTATTTAAGTACAATATATATATGTTTATTTGCATCGGAATTTATTTGTAAAATGTTCTCGATTGTGGCGTTAATTTCTTGAAACTTAGATTAAATTTTCGTTATTATATGACTCATGTTACATTAGGTATGGTAAAAACGCCATTACATGCAAACTTATCTATATAATCATTACAGGTTGGATGTTTGGAATATGTGTTTAATAGATTATTCTGATTTTAAATATTAATTTCTTAGGCTGGACCATGATTGGTTTTTCTAAAAATAAGTTATCATTAATTTGGAGGAATCCACAGGCAGCTGCTTCTTAAGACCATTATATAGAGGTATAAAGTTTGTTAATATGTTTATAGTAATGATTGGAATTAGTGACTGGATTCAGAAACATATTTTACTGGATAGAGAACTGCAATGTTTCCTTTTTATTAGCTTTTAAATTATAATTACCGCTTACGAAACCACTGTAATTTCGTAGTATCTATGTAGTTGAAAGTTTTTGACACCTTAATCACACGTGTATATGGTTAGAAATAATTATATTTTCAAAAGAATGCATGAGATCCGATGATGATATCAGAAACAGGTGATGGTCATAAATAACACAACATATAGAATTGTAATAAATAATAAGCACTTCGAGAGCCCTTGCCGGGAATTTAATTGATACTGAATTATTTCTACTTTTAATTCATAAACTAACCTTAGGTGCCTGCATTATTTTGTTGTCTGTTAATTTGTCGACATTTTACATAATATGGTTTGGTTTTGTGGTTAACTGAATTTGTGTGTGTTATTGTTATTATAATTCTTCATATTATAAAATTTCCGTTAAATTTTTTACCAAATTAATTATAATTTGAACGTAACTGGAAATAAATGAGTACATTTATTTAGATTCTGATGTTAGAGATAAATTTACATGTACGAATACATAAAATTATAGATTACTATGGATATTACAATTATTGCCGTAAATTGACTTCCGTATGCTTTATAGGTTTAATCTATAAAGTACAATTAATAAAATAAAAAAAGTTTTCTAAATAAACAGTACCAATGATTCTGTATCAAAGAAATTTTTCTCCAAACATCTACCTAAAATAACAAAAAAAGATTTTGTTGCTTGTAATGTAACTAGAAATAATAATAAATTGATTTGTTATATTTCATATATTTACTATGTACCCTAGCTAACCCCTAAGAAGAAGTCATACAATCACTAACAGATGTACACAAAATTTATATATATAAAGATAATATTAATATCTTTTGAAGCGAAGATGATCAATCATAGTTAGTAATATGTACCGACACTGTATCCATAGACATAAATTCGAATCCAACTGCAATGAGCTTGAGCTTTTGATGAAGGAAATTATCGTGCGGAATCTATGATATGGGGGTACTACTTTTTCTAATGCCCAACTAGCTAGCTACCACACTCAAGTTGAACATCTGTCGCCAAATACCTATAGGTGTAATCCGGCAGTTGCACTTGAGAAAGAATTCCTTCACTAAGTTTAACGTGTCCACCATCTTGGGTCACATCGTTACTTAACATCAGATAAGATTGTAGCCATAACCTTGAACCCAAAAAATATAAAAAAAACCTAAATACAAGTATATTTTATAATTAAAAATTAAAATTTGTTACATTTGAATTATTGGAATATGATCGGAAACTTTGTTTTCAACAAACTATGTAGATACTGTTACTTTGTCGACCTTTCTGGCATCATCGCATAAATAAATATATAATTCAATTATTTATTATACCAATATAAACTTTATGGTACATTCTTTCTAGAAATAACATGTCGATTTTATTACCAAATTGACCTTTCATACTCTATAGTTATATATGAAACACACTGTCCTTATTAACTGTGATCTTTATTCATTTTTAATTAATTCCTCGTATATCTCTGATTATTTGTTAAATGACTAAGTAGCCCAAGACGGTGGGCACACTAAGCCTATTGTAAGGACTAGCTCTCAAGTGCAACTGCTGGAACACATCCATACAAGTGTTTAGCGACAGACCTTCAACTTGAGGGTAATTACAAATTACCTTATCACCGTGTTATAGGATCATCACGTTGTTTTCCTTTATTGAAAACTCAGATTTATTATAAGGATTCGAAGTCACATGTTTTCAGCTGAATGTAAACCGTTTGTACCTATATGGAATGTGACACTTTTATTGTGCCACTATAATAAATGTTAAATCTAGTGTATGGTGGTCGCAATCCAGTAAAACATAATTATGGTACTCTACTACTGCACAAATACGAGATAGTTGCAGTTCGAGTGAACACACCGCATAACTGTAGGCAAAGTGTTCTGAACCAGCAGTCACTGTAATTTACTTTCGATCCCGGGAAAATAATTTACAAAATCATTGGCAATAATAAAGTTATAATTTTTGACAAAAATGTATAGGTATATATGCTCGCGTCGACGGTATAACGCTGCCTCGATTCAGGGTCGGACTCTAAGCCTTCTATATTTATTTATTTATGTTTTAATAAAAAGTATCAGCAGCCTGATCACACTTCGATAGTATACATTTTGTTTGATAGTCCTCGTAGCAAATGGTAGTAAGCCCTATAATTTATTGAGTCTACAAATCGCGAGTGCAAACTCAATACGTAACGCAATTGTAATTGTCAGCTGTGTGGCTAGGTGCTTAATAGCTTAACATGAAGTTATATCAGCTATTTAATAAAAGCCTAATAAATTACACTTAGCTTTAAATTGAAAGACGACGTATAGAATAGTACCTACATACTATATCTACTACAATCTACAGATTTATCAGCACATTTCTATGATTTTTTTTGACTATAAAGAGGCATAGTGGTCGAGTAGAAGTTACTTGGTGCTACTATATTCACTGTTATATTCATGTTTATTCAATCCGAACTTGATATCCTAACTTGAACAAAGAATAAACACCTAACACACCTAGCACCTAACCTTACACCTAAGTAAATAGATAAACATTTTGACTAAAAAAATCTATAGCTGCTAAAAAAAAATTCGAGTTTTCATTAAGTAGCCATTTTAAGCCGCATCGTGTTTTTAAGTGAAAATAGAAAATATCGCCAATTTAGGTTTAGGGCAATAAAGTAATTTCTGATTTTTTTTTTTTTTTTGATTCGACTCTGTGGCATTGAATGAAGACATCGGCTACGAAAAGTGGCTTCATTACGCATGCAGCGCAGCGAACGATTCTGCGAACTGCGCATTACAGCGGGTCAAGCGGACTAATTGAATTTATTTATGTCTCAGTCAAACTGTACGTTTAGAATTAAATTAAATTGATCTGTAAAAAAAAGGTTTATAGTTTTCTGTTGATATATTTCAATCGACACATTATACTACATTAATTATCTAATCATTTGCTTTTTACGTATATTTTCGTTTTACATTGTTTATTTTGCGAGACATCTAATAGTGCACGGTCATCTATGTATTAATAATAAAACTGGGTACTTAACTCGGTTTTTTAAATTAATTGTTTTGTATTGAAAAATATATTTGAATACTAAACACCTGTTTATTTAACATCCAAGTTTTTACGATTTTACATATGGTGAATTGAATGGTGATGAAAAAGATGGAATTTTGTATTCAGATAATATTTCTTTCCGAGCTTATGAGTTTTCAAATGTAAGTTACGAGTTTCCAAAGATATCTAGCGAAACTCGGTCGCCTAAACACTACACTAATGAAATACCGGGACTAATTTGAATTTGCAAATGTCATCATTTTTTATTTACTTAACCGTAAACTGTAAATTGCGTAGCTAACATGAATTAAAAGAAATTTCAAAATTACTGGCAACTAAAAAAAAACTCACGACTCCGTCCATTCTGATTAAAATCTCAAACTTAATTACAACTAAATATATTTTATAGCCGACAACCTTTCCGTAGCTTTCTATTAATTATATATTTAATATACTTTATTTAGTTTTACCACGTGTCAAAAACTCTTCCTGTAAAAACTCTTTTGTATATTATGATTTCTTATGTTTACACGAATATTATTCATTGAAATAAAACTAATTTAAACGGATTTTATCGCGGTTATTTATTTATTTTGATCCCGACGTTTCGAAAGCTTTTCAGCCTTCGTGGTCACGGGCGGACTCATTTGTATATTTTTATTATTCATAAGTATTTTAAAAAAGACGGATTCCATATCATTGCGGAATTCAGAAATAAAAAAGATTATGGAAGAACATTAGCAAATTTGTTATTTTTACTACTTACAAGTGTAAATTTCTTGACTTAAGACTGACGTAAGAACCTGAGATTTTAAACCACTTCTAAGTTTCTGCGCTGTTGATGGTAACCATATTACAAACTGAAACCTTCACCCTTGGAAACCGTATTTCTTTTTTTATAGTTAGGATTTAGCGTTATGGCCATAATCTCACCTGATATTAAGCGACGATACGGCCCAAGTTGGTAGATACGATAATCCTGTGGAGGAACTGACTCTCAAGTGCAGCTGCCAGAATACACCTATTGGTATTTGGCGGCAGATTGTCTACTTGAGGATGGTTGCTAGCCAGGCGGGCATTAGAAAAAGCCCTACCACCATGCTATGGTTTTCTCACGATGTTTTCCTTCACCGAAAGCTTAAGCTCATTGTAGGTGGTTGGATTCGAACTCAAGTCCCTTAACGCGAAGTCGTACACACTACTACTGAGCTATCATCGCTTCAAAATTCGTTCATTGAAGAGCTACTTTTTATAGCCCTGAGGGAAAATGGTACTAGGAAACCTGGTAATTGTAATGTACGCAACACGATGGCTCTACAGAATCTAATTGTTGTCACAACACAGCCAGGTTTTGAAGTATAAATATAAGCAACCAGCCACCGGCGAGCGGTGCGAGCTTGAAACGGTGATGAGGACATCATATCCTCCATATGTATATGTGTATGTATGTACATATGTATAATTATGTAAATTTCGTTTATTTATTTTGACTACAGTTTGGTTATTTAATATGCTATTAGTCATGACTTATTTATATTAGGTTAGTATATTTTATTATTACGGTCTTATTTCACTAATTATCTTATTTGCACTACCTACAATGATAGTAATTATTTCTTACTACATTACTGCTGGTTAGCTGGACGAAAATGCCTTATGGCCGTAAGCTCGCCAGGGGACATATTAGAAGTGCAATAAAGAATTCATTCATTCATATCCAATAGTTCCTCAGAACACGCTTTATTGTACATGCAGTGGAACACAAAAATAGATCCTATATCTCTACGAGTATCCTCTAAACTACCTTAGTTCGGAGAACATCGACAATGCATATTAACGGCTATTGCATTTCATAGATAATCGGAATATTTCTAAGTATTATAGTAAGAAAGGACCCGGTGGACAGAGCTGTCATCCGATTTCAGACACTTTTTTTTCTTCAATTTCTACACAATTTTTTTTTAAGTTAAGGTTAACGATATGACCCCAATCTCACCTAATGGATGTAACGCCCAGGAGGGACTGGCTCTCAAGTGCAACTGCCGGAACACACCTATAGGTATTGAGCGGCAGATTTTCAACTTGAGGGAGGTAGCTAGCCAGGCGGGCATTAGACAAAGTCTACGACCATCATGCTATGGTTTCCTCATGATATTTTTCTTCACCGAAAGCTCAGGCTCATTGAAGGTTTTATCGCCTCACTCAGCTCTCATCTGTAGATGGATATATAATTTTTGGATTTTTCAGGTAAAAAATACATAATCCTTAGAAAAAAATCTACTATGAATACATGTAGTACAATAAAGTCCGCTTAGCAGGTTAACAATAAAAATGTACAACTAACAAGGGCAGTACGTAGAACATAAAACTAACATTTACTCTGGATCCAGTACGGCCTAATTATAAGTTACTCGTTCGATATTATTATATATAAACTGTGTGAATAGAAAATTACTGTTTTTTAATATCAAAGCCGCTGTTTCACGGAGAATATGGACGCTGCGGGCTACACGCATTCCAGTCCTGCGAGATTGAAACATGATAAATCTGTACTACGATACAGAATGTATGATACACCCTTACCGGTAATTTTGTGTACTTGAAAATAAATTGAAGATCACTTTTAATGATAGAATAATTTCAATTAATTACATTAAATAATGCATAATCTGGTTGTATTACATACGATTTATTTTAATCGATTCTGTTTAGGTCAATAATATAACGATTAATTTATATATAACATACTTTAAAATTGATTATTTTTTATTAGCAATAATATACATATAATGATCCATGTTGCTCTTTCAGTTGTGGCAATAAAAGGGCTACCTCTGAGAAAGTGAGTGTTTAAAAAAAAATTAAGCGTCAGATTCTGAAGCGATGATAGCTCAGTGGTGCGTGTACAGACGCCGCGTCAAAGGAGGTGAGTTCGAATATCTGCAATGAGCTTGAGCTTTCGGTGAAGAAAAATATGGTGGTGAATCTACAGCATGGTGATAGGGTTTTTATTACGCCCGCTTGGCTAGCTAGCACCCTCAAGTTGAAAATCTGTGCCAAGGTGTGTTCCGGCAGTTACACTTAAGATCCAGTCCTTCCACGAGTTTAGCTTATTCACCAGTTTGGGCCACATCGTCACTTAACATCAGATGTGATTATATAGCCATAACGCTATAAATTATTTAAAAAATCACATGAAGAGGTGTTTTTTCAAACCACGATCTTGGTCTCAACCGTATAAATATGTTTATTTTAACAAGTATTCGCCCAGTGGTTGACATCCAACCATAATCATTACTTATAATTGGAGTAAATTCTTGTAAAGGAAAAAGTTATATATATGTTTTTATTGATAATATTAAAACATTTTTTAAATATTATGGTAACTGGCTTTCTAGGCAATGTCAAGTATGACAAATATACATTCTAAACTTAATTGTCAAGTATAAAGAGTAAAATAGAATTACTCAATAAGGTGCCGTTGAAGTATTACGTAACGAATTTAAGATTTTTGATCCTCCCTCCCTCCCTCCCTCATGTAACGCACCGTAACAATTTTTTGCACGCCCCCCCCCAACCCCCCGTTACGTAACACCCAACAAGCGCTTTTATTTAAAAGTCATAATTATATTCTACCTTTTTCTACTAATAAACTCGTCAAATAAACTATCTCATTTATCTTAACCTTTGGCAATGCGATTATTAATAGTCGTTAGATTCTCCGTAAAACATAAACGAGAAGAGTTACGTATGTGCGAAAAAGCAATGCTACATAACGCGTTGTTTGAACCCCCTCCCGCCCTTGTAACGCATCGTAACGTTTTACAAGAGTCCTTCCCTCCAAATTGCGTTACGTAATACTTGAACGGCCCGTAACGCACAACACTAGCACAAGCTAGTCAATACCAGTTAAACCAAAAGAAAGATGGGTGACAAACACAAGAGTAAACTGTGTCGTCCTATCCTAGTTATATAGATTTTTCTTATATTCATTAGGTACTTTATTATAGCATAATTGCTTGTATAATTTACAACAGAAAGTACTGTTTATTGTAATTTTCATTACGAAAATAATCAAAGTTAAATAATTTCATCTACTACGTTTTATTTGAAAAATTATCATTTAAATTGTGTTACAATAAGATTTTACCATATAGCTGGTTTTATAGGTTGAAAATAGCGCATAGACTAAACCATTGAAACCACTGATCCAATATATAACCATATTATTAAGTATATATATTAACTATATATATTAACTATATTATAGCTGACCCGACAAACGTTCTGCGTTATAAATTATTTCTAGTGAATACTTTGATTGTATTAAAAAATGAATGGATGAGGGTAAGAGGGTGAAAATTAAGGGTTATTTATATTTTAATGCCGCATATTAAAAAATAAAAATAATAAAATTTGATAAAAATATTTCAAAATAAAGTTTGGTGTGGACCACCCGTGTCACTCAGGAGTATGAAAAATAGCTTACGACCGATTCTCAGACCTACTGAATACATATATAAAATTTCATATAATATAACTGTATAATGTAGCTTCTCATCAGTACAATATTTTTTAAATAGGTTTAGTGGTTTCGGACATTACCATCCATCTACAAAGTTTTTTTTGTTTCGAACTGATATACGCTGTTAGCCTTAAGGGCTTTGACAGCTTCACCGAACATATTGGGGCGAGTGCTGAGGACACTCAGCCCTGAGGCAGTGAGCGCAAGGCTGCCAGAATGGCCGAACCTCAGGTTGGGCTGCTGCCGGAAAATGAACAAAGATTCACGAGCCTGACTGACCAACAGGTCCTTATTTAATAATTTAGTGATCCCTATCGAGCAAGCCGCTCAAGGGCCGCGGGGGTAGCGACTTACAGAACCTACAAACTTTGTTAGTTTATACATTGACCTAGAGCAAAAAAATTATATACAATTAAGGCTTATTTGATTTTTAATAGTGATTTCCTTTCATAGTTACGTATCTCACATGAGCAGCTCGATTAGTGAGACTTTTAATATCGATATTAAATTTGAAAATTCAGTATATTTTCAATACGAGCCGTATGTAATATAAATTTATTTTTAAGCTTTTTATGCTCAAACATATTATTATAGTATTCAAACAAGTTCATTTATTAGGACATTAAGAAATTTATCCTCCTTCACGGTTTAATCATTTCGTTTTATGGGATAAAATTATGCAATATCTTAATCCCTAATATTAAGCTGAAGTTTTATTTCAACTCTGGCACAACACAGACAGACAGACATAAAGTAAAAATAAAATTTAAGTATTAAACATATATACATGAAATAAAGTATACCCGTATTATTAATTTTGTCCTAAGTATTGACGCACTTATACCGTCAATCTTACGTCTCTGGTTCCGTGCCTCGCGTTTGCAGAGAGGCCAACGTGCAACCAATTCCCCAAAAAGAGGTTCGTTCAGAACCTTACAATTACAACCCAATCGCTGTAACCTCTGTTGGGCAAAGTTATGGAACGTATCATAAATATGCAACTTATGCGCCACATAAAAGATCACCCCCCCCCCCCCCCCCCCCCCTTGTCCATGATCGTCAGCACGGCTTTCGACCGAATCGATCAACGGGGGTATCTTCTAGCGTATATGTTGCACCGCTGGGAGGAAGCTATTGAAAAGCATGGCGAGGTTCTGGCCACTGGGCTAGATGTAATCAAAGATTTTAATAGAGTCTGGCATCGTGGACTTCTCTTCAAACTCCTCTTCGTTCGGACTCCCCAATAACCTGTAACGTTGGATCTCCGGCTTTCTGCATGAACGCAGATTTCATGTCCTTGTCGATGGGCACGATTCGCAGTTCACAGCCGTAAACGTCGGAGTTCCTCAAGGCTCTGTTTTGTCACCTACGTTGTTTCTTCTGTATATCAATGATATGCTATCCATAGGGCACATACATTACGGTTCGGGACGGCACGGGACGGCACAGGACGGTTGATGGGTGGGTAAGTAAGTCAGTAAGCTCGGCTGTGGGCGGGTTGACACAGAAAAGAAACAGAAGGAACTTGTCATTGAACTTAGCCAAGTATTGACCCGCATATCCACATGGGGAGTAAGTAACTTGGTTGAGTTCAATGCCAAGAAGACTCAGGTATGCGTAATAACTTCTAAAAAAATCTCCTTCTCAGCTAACTCTACTCTACAGAGCACTCAACTTGCAATGCGAGACACCCTAAATATCATAGGAATAGATATCTGTAGTCACATGAACCTTAGGCCCCACATCGAGAATATCATCTCCACAACATCTCGGAGACTCTGAATCAAAAACAGGGTGCGACGGTTTTTCATTCCCGACCAGTTGTACATTCTCTATAAGGTCCAAGTTCGGCCGTGTACGGAATACCGCTCGCACCTATGGGGTGGACCCACTAAATAGCTCCTAGATGCCTTAGACAGGTTGCAGAGGCGAGCTGACCGTATTGTAAATGATGGAGACAACATCAGTACCATAGAACCGCTTAAATTGCGAAGGAATATTGCCTTGCTAATAAAACTAAAAACATATAATGAAAAGGTTTGTTATACTTTATAGATTTATTTAGAGGGTGGTAACTAGTCAGGTGGGTATTAGAAAAATCTCTAACACTATCCTATGGTTTCATAACAATATATTTCTTCACGGCAAGCTCAGGCTCATTGCAGGGACCCGAAAGCACGTCCATTAACGCGACTACCATACACACTATCAACTGAGCCATCATCGCTTCAAAAATCCGTTTGTTATAATTTAATCATACGTCCGAATTTTCAAATTCTTAACTTTAGTACGAATTTTGATTTCAGTTTTATTGTGTAAGCGATATTCAAACAAATTTCCTTCAATTAGAAAAAACAGAGAACTGTGAAACACGTAGTATATTTATGTATATTTTTTGTTTATCAACTTCCTTACAGCGCAGTCTGGCTCGTACATTATCAGCCCGCGGTTCCTCTGGGAGTAATAATTCACAGCTATCCCGCTACATTGCGAATCTGTCCTTACTTGTACGTAGTTTAGTATCGGGGCTGTTTAATAATGTCAGTGGATAAACAAACTTTGTAGCATAAATAATATGCAATTATTTACGTTAAAGAGATGATGATTCAGTGATATTGTGTTTAGACACAGCGTCAATCAACGTGGATTTAAACTAAAACAATCAGGTAAAATTATAGCCCTAATGTTTCCATGGCTATCTACCATCCTCCAGTTTAAATTTTATCACCTTAAACTTATACGTATGGTCCAGTAGTTCCACTTGAGAGTCATTCCTTTACCAGGTTTAGAAGATTGCTGTCTTCGACAACATCATCACTTAACAACGAGCGAATTTGTAGCTGAAACTTTAAAAACTTCTTTTGTTAATATAACATGTTGCAATATATAATATATAATGCAATATATAAGCAATAGCACTATCAAACGCAAAAAACAAAATATATCAAAAAACAATTAACGAACAGAAAGTAAACCAAAATTTGAACAATTAATTGTGGATCATACAAAAGTAAAAATAAAAGTATTTTTTAGTAGCATAACAAAATGTATGCACAATACAAATAAAAAACAACGAGTTCTCTGTCTTCGATGTCACCGGATATGCACTATCTGGTTCTTAAATCCTGTAACGAAAATAAGTTCTAGTAACCTACAAGAACCTACTTATAAGATGATCACTACCTAAACATTTGTTTAAAACAATTCCAGTATTAAGGATTTAGTCTTTTATTGCAGGGGACTTCAAAAACATGCAATTAACGGATTAAAATTAATACTAAGACTCAGAGCAATCATTTATAGATGTGTTTTTAGTAAGATTTGAACCTACAAAACTTAGCGCGGTGGAAGGGGCCAGGTGATCACTCAAACCGCTAGACTAATCGTGCAGCCAATAATAGTGAAAAAAGAAGTAATTACAATCTAATCAAGTACAGTGGTAGTAGCCAAAATTGCTTCAAACAATTGCAAACCTAAACAGTAGGCAAAAATGTATGGAATGCAATTCGATATACAATAACAAAGTCAATGTGACATATGTCATCTCATATATTACATTATTATCTCTATACGTTAGTAATTATAGACAGTTTGGACCCTCATGTTGCTAATAATCATGAGTTGTCAATAATAAAAAAACTGAAAGAGAATGGCAAGACATTTTCGACTAAGACCTTCTTCTTGTCACCTTTTTAGCAACACTATTTATACTATAGATAAGATTAGGAATTAATATACCAGGAAGTATTAAAATAGCACCAATCACAGAGATAGTGAGGAGTAATAGGTTAGCGTGATACTGGTATATTATGAGAAGAGATGAAAGCCATATAGGTAGAAGAATGTTAAGTATGAATGTGGATATATGTAAGAGAAAAGGGATGCCGAAGAAGATATGAATCGACTGTGTGGGGAATGATATGTGTATAAAAAGTGTGAATACTGAGATGACAGTTAATAGAGTCGAGTGGGAACAGAAATACTCAGGTAATATACAGGTTTAGAAGGGACAAGAAGAAGACATTGCCTTTCATACGAACGTGGTCAAAATTCGAAAAATAAAACCAAGCATGTCATAGCGGTAGTTAAAAATTCTGACGTTGTAATAAATCAAGATCCCCGACCCTACATCAGTATTCAGTAGAAACGTCACTGCTACAAACCAGTACGCGTCGGGAGCGGTTGACATACCGCACCCCTGGGGCTACTACCACATTGTTTTATAATAAGGGCGACAATAGATTATCCAATCTACTAGCCACATGTACAGGGAATTGCGACTCAGTATTATATTAATTAATAATCATCACTTGACCGAGTTATAATATAAAATGATGTCTGGTATATTCTTATAAAAATCAACAGATTTAAATCTATATCATACTAATTATGTAAATCCGAAAGTGAGTTCGTTTGTTTCTTACGCTTTTACGGCTAAACCGCTGAATCGATTATGATAAATTCTGGTATAGAGATAGATGGAAACCTGGACACGGTGACGGGCTACTTTTTCTGAAAAACTTATTGGAAGTGGGGTAGAGACATAGATAAAGTTTATATGAAATGATTTACTGCATTATCCGATTTCTGAAACAAAATCAATTTTACCGCAAGCGAAGCCCCAGGTAAAAACTAGTATATATATAAATTAGTAAGATTATGCCTACAATAAAACATTTTTTTTTAATAATAATAGTAAATGTAGACTCATAAACACAGCGGTAAGTTTTAATAAATTTTCTGTAATTACAACTCCTTTAAATATTGATATATCTATAAGTTAAAGTTGCAATACAATATGATAAGAGACTTATATATCATATAAAACAGTTAACATTTTTCGTGCTGATTTTCTATGAATATATCGTTCATCTTGAACTTGATAGCTCGATATAGAAACCTAAATTTAGATCATTTCAAATTGAATCAACATACATTGACATTAGAAACTCTTTAGGTAATATATCTTTTGTATTAAAACGAACATTATTTCAGAATATAAAGCAATGAGACATTAAGCTTACAAGCTGAGAGTCATTATCACAGAAACGTACTAAGTGGAAATTCTTACTTTTATTTAAAATTGCTGATTTTGAAAATACACAAAGGCGCGAAGTTGATATAAAACAAGATGAATTTAAAAAAAATGCACCAGCGAATATCCTTACTAATAAAATAAATGCGAAAGTGACTTTCATTGTTTGTTTCACGCCTAAACCTCTGAATCGATTATGATGAATTTTGTTCCAGAGGTAGATGGAAACCTGGAGACGGTGATAGACTACTTTTCATAGTTTTTTTTTTTTTGTATGATACTTCTTATGAGTTACCCGATTTGTTTGACAAGATCAATATGAACGCGAGCTAAGCCGTACGTAAAAGCTAGTAATATAACTTTGAAAAGGGAATCCTAACCCACACTGCAAGCGCACGTTCACTATTCAAATATAATAGATTAGCCACATACGAGCAAAACATCTGGTCTCTTCCTATTAATAATATAAGAATAATTCGCTGTAGACGAAATCGCCAAGGATGATGATGATGAAAGCGACATAGTGTGATGGCTTTGTGATAAGCACAGTGAAATAAAAAGAATAGTAATCAACGAGAAATATAGAGAAATCAAAATTCAATATCGTTTTTGCCGGTCAGAAATTCGTCTCTTTAAAAACATTGAACAAAGAGTTAGGTAATCACAGTTTGCTTAATAGACTCAGTCGGCTACAAAATTCTGCGACTCTGCTTAATTACTGGATATACGACCGACTAATCGTGGAAAGCGACAAGTTTAATACTTACACCTGATATACGGTGGTCTAGTTGCATTCCGAGACAATTGTTGTTAGAGCTAGCTAAAATAAACCTATTCGAAAACCAGATTAAACAATAAATTACACAATTTTTCAGAATATGATTAATTAGTTATTGTGGTACTAACATCTTATGAAAGGACAAGATAAGCTCTAAAAGAATATGAAAGATCCTTAAATGCATGATGTCTTTAATTATATGCAAAAACTATAATTAATAGCCAAAGTGTAAAGGTTGCATATATTCACTAAAGAGCTTGAACTTAATAGAAAATAGAATAGATTTCTTGATGGTAAAATTACCACTATGCATTAACTGATTATGTATAAACCGATAGATTGTATTCGGCAGAAGAAGTCTGAAAAGATATAGACAACATGGACAAGGAACGAATGATATTTGTACATCAAATAGGATAGTGGATACATAGATTGCAGGAGGAAAACATGTTGTGGTCGACCCTATTTTACGTGAGATAAAGGTAAAAGCAAAATTAATTGCACTTTGTTTGAAGAAATTAAATGCGGTGAATATTTGGGTATGTATATAAATATCATTCGTAAGTTTTATATTGTCCTTAAGCGGCACATTTTGAATAACATTGTTTTATGTCATCAATGTATTCATTTCATAATACCAGTGTAAACCCAGTGGTTGAAATTGGACCATATTCGTTATTGAAAATTAAAAAGAAATTCGTATAAAGGTGAAATAAAAACTAACTGGTTAAATATTTTTTTTAATATTGATATCAATAAAGCTGATCTTTATCTACTATATAAACAAAAATCAATAGAGAAATACGGAGGAAAAGGTATTGGATAAGAGAACTGTTTTAAATGTATAATATCTGTAATTGCTTGGTCACCCAAGCACGTTTAGGTGTGTCTCTACATTCTACTTGAGATTCAGTACCACATTAAGCTTAGTATATTATCATTTTATTTTACATCATCACTTACGTCAGTTGAGAATTTATCCAAGACAAAAACCTATTGAAATATAAAATGAATACAGCTAATAGAAAGGTTTTTTTTCATGGAATATAAAACAAACGAGCAAGCGTATCACCTGATGGTAAGTGATCACCGCCGCTCATGGACACCCATAACACCAGAGGAATCGCAGGTACGTTGCCGGCCTTTATAGAAGGGATTGACTCTCAAGTGCCATTGCTGGAACACACCTAATGGTATTAGGCGGCAGATTTTCAACTTGAGGGTGTTAGCTAGCCAGGTGGGCATTAGAAAAGCCGTACCACCATGCTATGGTTTTGTCACGATGGTTTCCTTCACCGAAAGCTCAAGCTTATTGTAGGTGGTTGGATACGAACTCACGTCTCATAACTATACGCTACCACTGAGCTATCATCGCTTCGGTTTGTTATTCAGTTATAAATTAGAGTAATTTTTTTATATAGAAATAAAAAATTACTTAAACACCGTCTAGAAGCTAGATAGTCTACTTAAAAGTTACTTAAGCTATAAATTAAGCAATGTAAATGCAATTAAAATCTATTAGATTATTAAGTCATGAGTTATTATCGTCTATAAATTCATATTAAAGTATGCATTTGTAGAATAATATCAACCCTATAAGCTCCAACGGTGTCGAACAGAAACATAAACGGGTAGGCATTGTCGGCATTCACAAGGGCCGTATTATCTTCGCCGTGACTTGTGTAAGATTTATTGGAGTCATTATCATATCTGCCCTTATGTCGACCCACGTATGAACAAATCTCACCTACAATAACATTTGTTTTGATACTCGCATGGAAGATCAAACGACGCGACAAGAAGTTGTGACGAAAGTCGCGTATTGTGAACTCAATAGAGACATAATAATTATCGTAATTATTTTGTTACATATCATATCAGTCGCTTCAGTGGACTGAATTCTAAACTCCCACGGGTTCAATTCCCTCAATGAACTTTTTTTTATTTTGTCTGGCCGGTTATCTACATATTTTTATGTAACCTATATTTAGTTTATTGTGTACAGTTTAGCATTTCAGTCATTTTTAATTAATCTTAAGTGACAATATGTCAGACGACACTAATAAATACCATAGTGGAGCCGACACAGTACATTTAGCAGCACGGATGCGTTGTTAGTGAAAGTGTCAGTAAAAATGAGCGATACAAGAAAAATATTATTGTAAATACGTATACCAATATTGGTAGTTAAATACTACTAAATATTATACTAATGCCACAGTATTATTTACTCACTCAACAATATTCCAGAATACAGTGAAGTGCGAAAGTTGTTTGAACATTTATTTAACAAGCATAGTTATTTACACAGCAGGAGGTATTTTAAATCAATTTTATGTGGTAAACTATTATTTAAAAGGGCATCGGATATTTTTTACTTAATATGCATAGCGTAGCGTGAGGTCAATATTATTTTATTATTATTTGATTACATGAACAAACAAGAAAGTAGTATTTTACTATATTACTTAACTTCAAAATCAGATACAATGTATGTTGTATACCTAAATGAAATTTACAGAACTACGTATTTGTGTTGTTTTTAAATAGATATAATATATAATTGTATGAGAATGGGTATCAAAGTAATTTAAACAAAGTCAAGGAATTTCAACGTTTTAGTAAATGGGTTGTTAAATAGAGTTTACCCTGTATATTGATAAGAATATTATGTCAATTATATATAGTATAAATATAAGAATATTATTATTATTATATTATATATATGTGTTAATAATAGATTATATCACTCTTACCTTAATTTACCTCTTTGAGTGGCACTTCTAGTATCGGTGTTTTTTTCAAACCAGTTTTACGTGAATATAAAATACTTAAGTATTATTGCAATAAGTCTGTCTACATCGTATAAGTAAGTGTGTAAATACGGACACTATGTTGTTTCTTTATAACATCGAAGATTTATATTTAAGTAAACCTTATATAAATTTCAAAACATTGGTGTGTCGAAAACAACGATGGTTTCGAACATGTCTACGTGTCAATCATAGACATTGCCCCGCCTTTTAGGGGCCGGTCCCGGTCGATCGCTTAATTTACAAATGGGATCATTGATAGTTATAAATATGCGCCTATATAGGCATTCAACTGCATTATATATTCACTATAAATTAGAACATAAAAATCTAAACTGGTAAGGCAGGTGGTGCTGGCGGTTTGCCTTTCGTGAGCTTTTGACATCTCCCTATGAGCGTAGTAACTAACCAATTTATTAAATAGAAGCGATGATGGCTCTGTTGGTACTGTGAACGGACGCCGCGTCAATGGACGTGAGTTTGAATTGAATCCCTGCAATAATCCTGAGTTTTCTGTGAAAGAAACCAATAACATGGTGGTAGTGTTTTTTCTAATGCTCGCCTGACTAACTAGGTACCTAGCTACCCTACCTCAAGGTAAAAGTCTGCCGCCAAATACCTGTAGGTGTTTTCCTACGGTTGCACTTGAGAGCCAGTCTCTGAACTAGTTTAGCGTCTCCATTATCTTGGACCATATCGTCACTTAACATCAGGGTAAGGTTAACATTATGGCCATAACGCTATATGGGCCGTTTATTTTGAAAGTCCATTTTTGAGAAAAATGAGCTCTCACGAAATCATGCTTAATTTAATGTAATTTTTTTTAATATATAACTAGTCCGTGTTTAATTTCTCAATAAAATCCCATGTTTTGTACAACTTAAAATCGGTCGGTAAATAAAATTGCATTATCAACAAATACAGTAACCTTTAATTTTCTCGAAACAAAAGAAAATGGACTTACAACACTTTCGAAATAAACGGTCCATATCTATAAAGTGAAAATACTTTGTACGAGTACAATTGAACAATACTTACTTCATTATTTTTCTTGGTTGCAATTGATATTAATAAAAACGAAAAACAACCTACTGAACGGTCACGGCCGAGGAAAGCATTGAAAGAACTATGGACTAAAGTGTTAATTATCTATGGTAAAAAGATAATTACATTGATTTATGTTAGTGATAAATTTTAATGAACATCACGCAGAATTAATTAGGTATCACGATCAGTGAATATGTAGGTAGCTATGCTTTCAAATTAAATTAGTCACTGATATAGTAGTTTGAAATAACATATTTTGGGTTTATCTAAATTTGCACCTTACATAATTATTAGTTACTAGCTGTGTGTGCGACTTCGTTCGCATGGAACTAAACATTATTTAATATTTGTTGCCCGTTTTTCTAACTTTTTTTCAGAACAGCTGTGCTCCTATTGATACTTACATGATGCTTAATAGCCCAAAGCCTTTGTCAATGATTGCTCTAACAAATACCTTTTTTTTGTTGAAATGCAACCGGTCGTTAATTAGCGCGTTCAAACAAACAAACTTTTCCGTTTTATAATATTAATATAGATAAAGTTTCATAATTGCCGGAAAAATCTATAGATGATTGTTGACTGATTTGCATATTAAAGCTAACAAGGTGAATTTTAGAAAACGTCATATTTTTTTAAAGCTCACACTCAGTACAGGGGTTAGCGCTCGACAATTGATATAAAACCCGTATATACAAACAAAAAGTGTACATTATATGAAAAAAATAATAATATAATAAGCACATCATGTTAGATCGCTATAGTTGACATCAACAACAACAACTGATTGTCTATATTTGGAACAGGCGTAACCCATTTTTTTCCATTATATTCTATTTATCGATGCCTATCTAGTTTATGTTTTCCCTGCCATGCATTTATTTAATCTTCTCGCCTTCAATATTAAAATTTCTGATTTTGTTTTTTGGGGTAATAAATACTAATTATTTCGGTCTATTTTCCTACACTCTGTACCTTTTCTTATATGTTTTATTCCATTCACTTTGTCACTATTCCTTTTTGCTTTGCCACTACCCTTTTTTATGATGTTTTGGAAAAATTCCCTATAAGTCCTCGGACTCAGACTAAGGTAAGAGAGGCATGTGGTGAGACTCATCAGGCGACAAGCACCACATATTCCCTCAAAAAAAGACCACCATGACACTCAAACTCACGTACTGACAGAGACCAGAGACAGCTCTCACGCTTCATTTAGCGTTGACAGCATCCTAGTCTATGTTTCCATACTGTGACCTACCTTTATATCACTTTGATTTTTAAAACCCTTTATCTTATTTTCGTTTCGTTATTTTTGGGGTAACAGAAGCCTATATTTAGTTCAATTTTTTCATGATATATTGATAATCCCGATAGAGTAACTGGTTTTATTACGTTGCTGTATCTATTATTACCTATACGAGATATACGAGAAGCTTATAGCGACGGTCGACAATGGATTGGTAACCTGTAGGGAGCCACTGTTATTTAGGATTATTCTCCGCGTACCATCAAATACAAATAAATAGGTACAAATATTTTATTTCCAGAAACATTTACACGACTTACGTCTTACTTAAGGCTCCAAACTAGGCAATGTCTGTGACATGAAAGCCTAAAATACTGTCAGAATTATACATATAATAGTTGAAGGCGCATCATCTGGGACAAAACAATAAAAAAATACAAAAATATTATTAACACTAAGGAAAAATAAAAGCTCAATAAAGTCATTTTGTTATGCTACTATTAAAAAAACCTGAATGCTTATAAACAAATTCAAAGTGACCGAAAAAAGGGAAATCCAATACAGGGCGCGCGTTCCCTTCACCTAGAATCGTCATAGCTAAAGCGTCGCGGGCATCGGGCGTGACGCGCGGGTTAATTTTATGCTACATTAATACAGCCGAGGGGTTCGGGCCACTTTTTAATAGGGTTAGTTATGGTACCGGGGTGGAATCGAGCCCGTGCTCTTTCTCAGGATTAACAATATGTTTGTATAGCGTAATCTCGCCGTAACGCGACGATGATCCAGCTTAACTTGTCTAGTGGCTGGTTAGCTTATCTGATCTTTGAAAAGGGCACGTATCAATTGCTAATATTATTAGGATGTAGGATGTAGGAAACATATAAAAGTTAAGAAAAACTAGAAGTATTTAAGTTCAATCAACTAATGAAAGTAAATTAAATTAAATGTTAAATGTTAAAAAGTTAAATGTTAATTAATATTAATCACCTCTGATAAATATACAAGGGATAAATCGAAAATGTCCCTTTACGTGGAAACTCTGTTCTAGACTAGCTATTGTTGTGACTTTGTCTTCGTGGATTTCTTATCCATCATTACACCAAATCGGATTAGAGATTTTATTGTAAAAATAACAAACCTAAGGAATTACTTTAAAAAAAGTTATACATATAATAACTTTTTTTCTTTAGTATTTGATGTCTACCATAATTTTCAACTCTTGTAACATGGTGGTAAGTTCGACAGTGGAAGCATCATTGCTGTACTATTAACGCCTTGTAGTAGATATACACTGGCCAGCCCAATATCTCATTATGACTGTCCTCAGGCCTGAATCCCTTTTCTAGTTCGTTGTACATTGTTTAAAGATGTAGTGACCAATTGACACCACATGGACCAAGTTTTAACTTCATAAACTAAACAAACTTTATTTTATTAATTTTTATTTTAAAATACATGATGTTCTTACAGCTAATGAGATTATAGCAATCAAACAGCATGCATTAGGTCCTTTAAAGGTTCATATAGATTTATAGGACATATACATTTATGTATAGGTAAAACTATAGAATAAAAAGGATTAGATTTTTAGATTAATTTAGATAGGTAGAAAACAGTTACCGGTGTTAAACTTCTTAAGCTTAAGATTTCCCGCGTGAAACATATCTATGTCAATATGTGTCAAAACTTACTTAAAAAGTTCCGGTATTTCCATTTAGATATGCACTGATGTAGGTATATATAAGCATCTTAAATAACAGATATAAAAACTCTCCAAGCCCCATGTATTTGATTTAAACAAAAAAACAATTAGCGTGAAAATTAATGCAAAAACTTCATATTAATTTCTAACCGGGGTCACATACTGGAGCGTAAAATTAGTTGTTTGTTTTTTTATTCTCTCGCCCATCAAAAAACGTGGGTGACATTTTTTCGCCGAGTCCCACGCAAAAGACCTAGTTATGTTTTTATACGTCAGTTAAAATAATTCGTTTCATTTGGACAAGAAAAAAATGCAATTAATTATAATTAGGTGTCAAGCGTAATGTTATTCTAATTGGACACGAAACGAGGATGTGTTATGTAGTTTATCAGTTTCGAATGATTAAACCCAATGAAATCGAAAATATGCAACATTTTGTTATGAGAATGATAAGATAGTTCTGGTCTCCTGGTAATGTCACAGTTTACTTCGTTTTTAATTTTTAAATTTTTACTTTTATACAATCGTACACATCAGATCAATCGTACTTTAACTCTATTTATTTTTTTAATCAATTTAATATAAAATATTTCTAATTTAAACAGACTAAACGATAGACGATAGATTTATAGACGATTGCCTAATATTTAATTATATATTCCGAAGACTAGTCTGTTCAAATCAAAGGAATGCCTGGAAGCGTTAATGCTTCATCAGTACGTGAAGAAATTCATCAACCATCTGACATCACCAAGAAGCGACCATCTCAATTTGTTCTATAAACTTATATTATTATATTAATTTGACTGAATATATATTATTCATATGAAGTGTACTTCATTTTCTGTACTTAGGTAGATAGACTTCAAAAGTTGTTATTTTTTGTTAAATAAACCTTATCATAGCGGCACTTGTTCTGTCGTTCCCAGTAGTGGAATAAGTCGATCACTGCGTCATCCTTGAGCATAGATCCTTGCATACAAGATAGAAAAATAACAATTATAATACATTACCTAGACACTTCAGTAGTAAAATATTTTATTTTAGTTACTGGTTTTAAACTTTTTATGAATTATTTTATTTTTGCTTTATCAACTTAACAAAAAATTATGTTGGACTTGTTATTACTTTGTTACATCGTTACTAATATAAATAGGAAAGTAAGTTTGTTTGTTTGCTACGCTTTCATGCCTAAACAACTGAATCGGATAAGATGAATTTTGGTATAGAGATAGATGAAAACCTGCAGATGGTGATAGGCTACTATTTCTCGCGAATAACTTTAAACTTGGGGTAAAGAGAAGGCAAAACTTTGTTTGAAACTGTTTATTGCGTCATCTGATTTGTCTGACAAAATCAATATTAACGCGAGGGAAACCGCAGGTGAAAGCTATATAAAATAAAAATAGGTAACGTAAGCTATTTGGATACCCGCGGGGCGTATACCGACGCGACGTCGTCCAATAAACCGCTAAACTACAGGACATATTGGCGAACGATCACTCGCGTCTCCCGTGACCAATTTCCAGAAAGGGCGAGCTGGTTAAAACGGTACACTATGAATGAAAAAAAGTAAATACTAAAAAAGCGAGTCGAATTTGACAAATGCATGTTTTGGGGCACGCGACTAGCGATTGGACACGCGTCGCGCGAACACCGCAAGATGTGATGACGAGAGTATTTTTAGAAGCAATCAAATTTTAATAGTCTTTGTTGCAATATGCTGTTAAGAATCGTAAGGACATTGAAACATACGCATGAATTTATTTTATTACAGCTTAACCTTATAGCTTATCGCCAAACACCTAATAAATTGAGTAATATAATAATTTCCTAACATGATTATTAAGTAATTGAAGTTAAAGTAATTTTTCATTCTGCACTCTAATAGTTAAAAACATATACACAAAATATTGTAAATTTTGACATTATATTATTTAATTTGTAATTTTAGAAATAAATAACAAAATGCAGTGTGCATTGTTCAATATCACTATTAACTACAAGATAGCGTAATTCATCATTCTGTATTTGGGTAGTTATAAATACTTAATAATATACACTAAAACATTAATTATATTTATTATTAAATCTAAAATTTAATTTCTAATTTTGAAATGCCACATTAGACAAACACTCTACGTAGTTTCAAATCAAATCAAAAATCTTTATTCAATTTAGGCCCTAATAAGAAGTTTATTACTAGTTTTTACATGCGGCTCCGCTCACGTTAGTACTGATTTTGTCAAACAAATCGGATGACGCAATAAAGTTTCATACAAGGTTAATTACTCTTTTTACCCCTCTTTCAATAAGTTTTTCGCGAGAAAAATTAGCCTATCACCGTCTCTAGCTTCCCATCTATCTCTATACCAAAATTCATCTTAACTTAACTTAACTTACTAAAACAAATAAACTCGCTTTCGCATCTTATATATATATATATATAATGAATCGCCAAAATGTATGTACGCGCATAACTTCCGAACAACTGTACTAAATTAAATATATTTTTTTTTGAGTTCGTTATTTTCAGAAATAGGTTTGTATGAAAAAATAAGTGTAAAAACGAGCACAATTTTTATTTTAATCTCATAAAATGAAAAGTAATGAAGCGATGATATCTCAGTTGGTAGTGTGTACGGACGCCGCATCAATTGACGTGGATTCCAAACCCAAATGGGTGGGATCAAATCGGTCAAACCGTTTTTGAGTTTTAGCGAGAATAATGAACATCGATTTTAGGTGATACGAAATTTACCGGGTTTACTAGTTTTAATACTGGTAAGGATTATACTATTTTATAAACATAGTCGTATTAATATATCTAGGACAGTATTTATTGGACCTACTGTGTTATTTACAATCCACGTATTTAATAAAACTCGTTACCCTTTTCCGAAAGGTACATAATATATCTAACTTCACAAAGCTGTCAACGTTAACTAGTTTAAAACGAAACTAAAAGGCTCTATTTAACGGTTCAAGGAATAATAATGCTGTACATATTAATTCACCACGGCCAGGTGTCAGTTATCTCGTAAACATAGGTCAATAATATCGTAAAGAAATTAAACATACTAATCGATATTCATTATAAGAATACTTCCATTAAATAATTGATTCGAACAACAGCTGTACAATGTGTCGAACAAAGTTGGCTCTGTACAAACGGGGCGTCTTTAGTTTTATTTTTAAACATGAACTCGTCACAGCCCCCGTGTTGGGTGTATGAGGAAATGATCCTTGAAATTGGGCTCCCACCCGGCTCGGTTACTTTTCGCACACCTTGCGAACGCCAGACGACTTGACTAATAGGCCTTATTACGGACATTTCTGGGCTTTTGTCACTTGTTTTGCATGTAATGAGGTTGATTTTTTCTTTGTTCTGTAAGTAATATTTAGTTAAATTATTTAAGAGGAAGATCGGGAGTTTTTTTACATGCAAACAAGCTATGCCTGCGATTTCATTTGTGTGGAACTAAAAGTTATTTATTAATAACATTATTTTAATATTACTCTGCTCCTTTTGATGGTTTGGTGCTACTTCCTCCTCAATGATTACTTTATCATATATAAAAATAAATGTATATAACCCAACTGATAGTTCCTAAAGTTAGCGTGTTCAAAGAAACATACTTTTTCGCTTTGTAATTTTTATTCAAATGAATAGCGTTTTCTCTTTTTGAACTGGCTTATAACCCTAAATGCGTGAATTAGTATTTACCTTAAAAATAATTGAAATTTAGAAATACTAAAAGTTACTGATATTACAGTTTGGTAATAAAATAAGAAATGGGAAAAACTTACTACCTAATGTAAAAAGGCATCACAATGTATTTGAGCGTTTATCAGAAATTAATGAATCCAAATGCAAAACGTGAAATTGGTTGAATAGGTTTCACTACAAAAATAGTTTACCAGATCATTTACTTAGGTGTTAAACTTATGTTAGCGAATGCGATTTCCATAAATAAATACTGTTTGAAATACACATATTAGTCGTCATAGATAGAGCATGTGCAATGAAGCTATTTGTAACCTAAAAAAGTATAATATAAAAACTTATCATGTTATTTAGAGAAAGGGCACTCAAGGGACAGTAAATACTCTTGGCCACGTAATACTGCGGTTGAGTGCAACATTCAAGAGTAATAATCCGCTAAAGACCAACAAAGTAATCTTATTAAGAGCGCTAGTGTGGGTTTGCGGTCAACTGGTTAACATCGAAGGCGTCTTAAAATTAAACTGTTCATGTGTCTCTTGGTGCATTAGTAGTAAGCCCCGCTATTAAGCCGAGCGCCATTGTGTGATTAGCATAATCATCAGTTGTACGTCTGGATGATAAATCGATATAAGCGACAGAAATAAGTTAATATGTTTTTTTGTTTATCTGTTCGCTTGCGCGCATCATTTTGAAACTATCGAACGGATTTCTATGAAATGTAACCAACCTTCAACTAAAAGATACTAATATAGTATATGATTCTATAACTTATAAAACGAAATGGTTTATTTTGGGTAGAAGTTAAAAGATTTCTTCCTTTTTTAATAACAAAGTCTATAGGTTTTGATAGAACTATTAAGTCGAGATCCAGCCAGCCATTATTGTCGTGTCCTAATACACACCTACCACTATCCTTGAGCTTACTTCGCCAGAGAATAGAAGAATAGAAGAAGAAGAAGACCTTCTTACAAGGAAAAAGGGTGACCTTTATAATCGATATAATTGAATTCATATATTAAATTTGAAATTTTAATCTGTCTTTCTTCTAGTACACGTATCACCGAAACTACTGAACATACATTGATTAAATTTGACATAATGATATCTAATACTATCGATTAATATATAAAATACTTTTTCGATTTTTTTTTGTGTTGTCAAGCCTCGGATATAAACATTAAAATGTAGTTAATGAACTTATTATGCAAGTAGGTACCGCCGTTTTATACAGCTGACAATTGTAATCTAGTTTCAATTCTAATTTGGGGCTTGGTGTTACTAGAGTACTAAACATAGTATCTTAAACAAAGTAGCGTCGTTGAGCTGCGTCAGTAAATCTGTGATGGCACGTAGTAAGATGATTCGAATCACACTCGAGGGGTTGAATTTTACCTTTATACATTTGCTTATTTTTTAGTTCAATTTCTTTTTTAGATTATTAAGCAATATATAACAGGCAATCAAAGTCGTAGGCTCAACTACTTTCCACATGAAGTTAATATTACGTAGGTTATTTTAAAATAAATTCCAAATCACACAAAATTCATAACAAGGTTATACTAAAACAAGTCGTAGTGTAATAAGGCATGAGTCTTTAAAATATACCTTTTGGAATTCTTCATAGAAACACAAAAAGAAAGAGTACTGGAAAGAATTAACAAAATAAAAGTAAGTAGATAATGTTTAAAACGCAACGATTTATTTGTTTCTTTTGCAATTAAATCACGTTCAAGCATGAAATCGGAGGTTAGAAAAACAGTAATACAATTATTCATGAAATTAGTTCATTATCATACTATACAGAATTTTATCCCAATAGAATTTCAAGATAAATTAAATTTATTAATTTACAATATTTTTAACAGGTTTTCTATTAAATATTTTTTTTATTACATATAAAATAATTGTCATTATAATGGGAGAGTATTGAGGGTGTCCCTTTAGCTACAGGATAGACGGGACGAGCCAGCCCGCTGTCCCCTTAAGTGACGGGTATGAAGAAGGGTATGAGGCGTCTCAGGCAGTCTAATAAAAAAATTCTACAAAAAAGTAAATAACAACATAGGCACAACATATACCAACAACATTTCAAAATAGGCAACCCATTTAACGTAAAGATGGAGACGCAGAAAAGGTAAAGAAACTAACCTTTCTATCCTTCAGAACCTATTTACGGTAATTTGAGAACAATATTTTAGTACCTCAACCAACCAACATCGATAATTAAGTAAAATCTAAGTATTGGGATAGCATTACCTATTATTGCACCGTGGAAGGTGTTAAACAAATAACGACAAAATTTATTGACGACCACAAACCCCTTTAGAGCTTATTATGGTATAACTTGAACCTTTAATATTCTTTACCATGCAATTAAGATAATATGTAATTAGCAAATATGCTACGATAAGCTCGTGAAGTAACTAGAAAAGATAAAATTAGGAATTAATATATTCGTCGAGGCATGAAAATTTCACTATTGACAGAGAAATTGAGGAGTAATAAATTAGCGTGGAAGAGAAGAGATAGACTCAAGAAGATATGGGTGGACCGTGTAAAGAATGATATTTGTATAAAAAGCGTGAATACTGAGATGACAGCTGATAGAGTAGAAGAAGAAAATATGATGTGCCAACTTTAACTAGGTGGGATAAAGGTTATGAAAAAGATTTCACGAAAACAAATTAAACTCCAACAATCTGTTTTCGTCAACTGTATATTTATTGAATATCTATAAAGGATCCAAATGAAGACTCTAAAAAGAAATTTTTAGTATTGCGGCCACATATAAAGATAGCTGTGCCAGTGAATTCGTTCGCATGGAACTAAAATTTTATTTAATCATTTTTCCCAATTGTGTAACTTTTTTCAATACAGCTTTGCTCATATTGATGGTATCGTGACGTTTAATAGACTAAAGGCTTCCTCAATGATTGTTCTGTCAAATACAAATATGTTTTTTGAAATCCTACTGGTAGTTCTTAAGATTAGCGCTTTCACACAAACATATCCGCTTTAAAAAATTTCAACATTATAATATTTAAAAAAAAATACAGATCTAAAGTATGAGATAACTAAATCTAACTTTAAAACTTGACTAGTTGAGGGGTCGAATGCTAAGTATAATTTATGCGTTGTTCCATTATAGCCGGAGCTCCCCTCGCTTGCAACAAAGCCCTTGGCCCCTTTATTGATGTACTTTTGACTAGTTGTGATTTCTGTTTATTATGCCATTTAGCTTTGTTATTATTGCCCACCGTTTGTTTTTTCCATCGTAAAGTTGTTTCGTTTGTAAATATTTATTCTTTTTAATTTACTCCGATATGATTTAATGGTTATGTTTAGGGTGGAATAACACTAAAACTGTATCTGACTGAATTGCTACCAGTTACTATCATACACCAGCTGTAACACCCACCACAATGGTACTGTTAGACGTATCGAAGTTCAGAATTAGACGGTTGGACTATTTGTTGATAAACCCGTTAGTGACCTTAATTCGGCATCTCTTAATTCGGGATTAGGCAGTGTCCAGTTATCGAGAGGCTTACTAAGCGGCTGACAAAACTACAGTCGATGGATCGCTAATCATTCAATGACCGCCATTGTTATGGATAGTACTGTACTTACCTACTATCGGGTACAAAGCTGTGCTAACTAACATTAAAATGCATTTGTTATTAGATAAAGGGTTTCTGTTTATTTGGCATAATGTAATAAACATTAATATTTTCTATGCAAATATTCCTTATAAACCTTTGAAATTTTTAAGACCCATGACTGGTGATGTTTTTCAGATCCACGACCGGTGTTGTTTTTCTTATATCGCGGAGCAAAGTGACTGCTCTGCATCTGATCTTAATAACGTACATGCTAAATTAGCAGCCACTAACAATATTGGTCGAAGCAATTAGGTATTATATAGTATTAAATCAAGCCATGGACTATTATAAGGGCGTCAAATTAACTTGGACCTAGCGCGTTATCGAACCTAAATTCATCACTGCCTCCTACCACAGTATGATTTTGATATGGTTTTTATTTATTACTTAAATAGTTATAGAACGATATCAATAGAGTGTCTCTTCTTGTTACCTTAAATCTATGGTAATGATCATTTAGTAATTAAGACCTACATCTATGTTCCGAATTAAAGACAGTTTTAGTAAACAAGTTAAATCTGGTACTTAAAAAGTAAAACATAGCCGAAGTTGGTAATATTAGAACTTAATCGAACACATGACACTAATAATTATATCAGTTATAGGAAAAATCAAATTAATTATAAGAAAATAAAATCAATCCAAGGTATTAATATAAATAAATTGAAATTTTATCTAGAGGAAATAACTAAATGTACAGGAAAGTTGTTCATAGGGTTTTTTTTTATTTGTGACGATGAGGCCCACCCTCCCGAAACCCGCCTCTTAGCAAGCACTATATTTTTTATAGTGCAACCCAACAGCTATATTACAGCTGCAAAGCCGTATTAGAATAAAGGTAAAAGGCAGGATATAAGAAGTTCTGGGACCAGTTCTTTAATAAAAATGACTTAATGTTACTAATAAAAGGCACAAAAGCTTTCGATAAAATAAATCTAATGGATAGTAGTTAGCAAACCTAGTAAAAAGACAACTATAACCCCTTAAGGTGCTAAGAAAGTTCCAAGGTGGCAAAGTCGACCAAGGAGAAAGTATGCAAGCCACTTCAATCCAGACCTACCCGCACAGTATGATGATTAAAAGCTTACGTGCTGGACTCACGTCCGTTTAAGGTTCGATATAGAAAGAATAATACTTACCACATACCTCATTATGACTTTGTAATAGAATCGAAACTACGTAATTTGTACAATAGATCATGTGTAGTGAATAAGTAGAATATTCGTAGAAATCCTGGTTTGAAATCTACAATAATACATTGCTTCAAAATATATAACAAATTATTATAGTTAAATACAATCGTATAGGATTTTACCGCATTTCATTTCTATTATGATACTCAAAATTTAGCTCCACACAAACCTTTTACATTGTGGCCTGAAAATCAAAATATATAATTTGTACATTCTCCAACTTTCTACGAATACTGCCTACCTCTAGCCTCGTTCACTTAACCCTGACAACACTTAAAGTTCTCTCTCTCTCTGATCTCTCCCTCCCTCCTCATCTCCCTGTTCAAATCCGCTTCGTCTCATATTTGTCAATTGGTCAATTCAAATATGTATATAAATATAGACAAGGAAATTTATCATTTGACTATGATTGTAAAAACTTGCAAAATCTAAATATGAAGACTTACCATCTATATCATAAATTCTATAATTATATGGTTATTAAAAATACATGTCATCTAATATTTAATTAATTTTAGTTTTTAGAAAGCTTTACATCTGGTGTAACCTGTACAACCTTCATTTATAAATTGCCATGGAGTTGAAAATGTATCGTATAGTTTTTTTATAAATTTATTCCAAATATACCTAGGTACTAAGAATGGATCTGTTACAAACTAGATGTCTGAACATTCTACATCTACAATGTAGAAAAGAACGAACATCAAAATAATATAAAAAGCAAAAAGAAAAACGACATGATAAGTATGATACCAGTTACTGAGCAGAATTTGTACTATTAATTGTGTTAATTACATTATTTATTATGTAGCTCTTGATAATTTATCTAATTAAGTATGCACGAACATGTAAACACCAATCAATATTAATAAATGATTGAATAATTTGCTAGTTTGTGAACAATTTGTACCCGGCGTATACAGCGTGTTGTCTTTTGTTTCTTAAGGGCATTGACAAGATAATTGTAAATTCAATAAATTCAATGAATGTTATTAATAAACAGTATCCCAGTACTACCATATTCATTTCTATTAAAAGATAAGAAGGAATTATATTAAAAAAGCTCCTTTTAATTTGTTACCACAATTGCTCTTGCATATATTGAGTATGGAAAGAATGTATGTTAAATTTAATATTTTGATTTTATGTATAGTTCTTTATATGCCGGACAATGATTTATAATTTCGATTTCATCAAGTTAATCTTAAAATTAAAATTAAATGAAAATCCCAACTTTGGATAGTTAAAATAATAGTCGAAAGTGTCCTTCAGAGGATACCATACATACTGCAAGCCTGTTCAGAAAATGCATATATAAGTAAATACGCTAATACAGTATTTATTAAGGATTATTCCTATACCGAATTAGCAACTGAGTATAAACGTTAAGATTTACAAATTAAAGCTTACGGATTATTTCAACACTTTCTAAGATTTTTTTAGAAAATTGAATGACACTCTCTATTCACTTATATATTGCTAGCTGATTTCCCCGACTTCGTTCGTATTTTCCTCGTTAACCGTGCGTGATCATAACATCGATTACGTAGTTATATAAAATATTACACAAACTAGGATGAAATAAAGTGTTATGAATAAATAATATAAACAACTAAGTATACATCAACGACGCCGCCAAAAACTACGCTTATAAAATATGTTCAAAACAGTATAAAAGTATTTTATACAAATACAATTCAACCAGTACCTAGTCGTCGAAATCTAAATCAAACTAAAGCGTCAAAATTTTAAATATTAAAATTACTTAATCCATTCATAACCGTGACTGGTTCCACGTAGGTAGGTGTGCATATGCATACGTAAAAAATCATTCCGAACTATAAATACTACGAAAACCTGTTTGTATAAATAATACCTTCACACATTATCATGGTTATTTATTACGAGCGTCAAAAAAAAAGAGTAAAAGATATTGATATTTCTATTACGATTGCATGGAAAAAGAAAATAAAAGTAATAGGTAACACAAAGCATTCGGAACGAACTATGCGTCATCCACAAAACATTTAACATCCTAATTTCGTGAGTAACACCTCAGCGCTAGGGCCGACAAAAGAATCGATAAAAATCTGGGTATCGACATCGAGGCAGCGCGCGTCGTGGCGCAGCAGGCGGCCGCGCCGCGCAACTAATAACTTACATTTGGATTACGCTCGTTAGCCTCTTAGCACCTTGCCCGACGTTTATTTTTTATTAATACAAAATTTATTCAAACGAGACTCTCGATATTTCGGGAATAATACCTTAATATTATAAAAAGCAATAATTTACGCCTAGAAGGATAAGCGTATCGTTGCGTACGATGATGTGTACATATATCGGGTCATTAGTTATTTCATTATTTAGATGTTACTTTTAATCTCGTAAAGATTTTAGAATATCGATAGTCGATATCGACATTCACTTAGGGTTGTTAACTGTTAGCGGAACGAAGAAAAAGTAACTAATTTAATTCGGTCAGAGTTAATTTTATAATAGCGAAATTTGTACTAAAATTTAAGCAACAGCTTTTCAGTTTCATATGGACATTTTACAGTGTATTTTTTCCATGTTATTGTTTACACGAAGAAGTAGGTTATTTTATTATTTGTCATATATTGAAAATAATTATTCGGACTGATATTATGTCAAGTAGGTAAAGTACATAAGATATATTTGTCCATAATATCGCATGGCAATAATACAAAGGGTATTTTACGTTTAGCCATAGATTCAAAACAATTATTCGGACAAGAATATCGTTAACTATTTAGAGTGCATAGGAGACTAATAAGAATCTCAAATAAGACCACTCTTGAGATTGCTCCTTAAAAGAGGAAACAAACCTAGAGTCGGCGTGATAATAAACAGTTCATGTAATGTATGGAAGCTTATAACACCAAAGGTATCACTACTTAAGGTACACACTCAACTTTAAGAGATTTTGGAAATCCTAGGTTCCATAGGAATGCAATACAAGTTCGTTTGGCTGCGATTTTTTGTAGGGTGATGGTATGTTACTAGTAGTGAGATTTCGCTATACCTCATTTACCTTAAGAAACATACCTAAAAAATTTAGTATTCGTGAAGGATTTTTATTTATGAACGGATGGTGGTTTTATAAAACCCTACGGTGTATCCTCTCGTATAATAATGTGAAATTATTAGAAGTTTCATAATTGTGCATGCAGCTATGTGTTAATATAGTGATATTTTTTTTAAAATTCAATTTACCAATTAATGTATTATTTAATAGTTATGGTACTTTTATAATTAACGAACTAATTTTAAAATAATATTGTTCTTCCAGTACTTTTTTTTTATACTTAAGGTTTAGCGTTATGGCCATAATCTCACCTGATCTTAAGTGTCGATACGGCCCAAGATGGTAGACACGCTAAACCTGTGGAGGAACTGGTTCTCAAGTGCAGCTTCCGGAACACACCTCATGGTATTTGGCGGCAGGTTCACAACTTGAGGGTGGTAGCTACCCAGGCGGGCATTAGAAAAAGCCCTACCAGCATGCAAACTACTTTGTACTACATTTTATAGAATGTCCTATTAAATATTCTACATCCACGCTAAATTGATTTAAGATTCTTCCAGCTCTTTAACTGTGCTTGATAAAGAAACATTCATACAACTTTCGCACTATTTCATATACATATATGGTTTGTCATAGTTTAGATGATGTTACATATGTTTATTTACTTAGTTTTTAGTAGTACAATATAATAATAATGCCTCAGGGTAAGCGCTTTAGTATCTAAAAACAATTTTCAAATAGTTATATTGGTTCATCTCACAACCAAACCAAAAGAGAGTTATTGTGACCTGTTTATTAAAATGTAAATGATGACGCTACCATTCGACAATACATATTTTAATATTTAATTTTCCGAAAATTGAAGTTTTAATGGAAAACTAAAAAAAAAATCAGGTTTATTGATTTCCCTCATCCACGCCAGTCAACCCTACACTGACTTGTGTAATTTGGATGTTTTATTAGGGCATTACAATTGACGTTATGGAATGAATAATCGACCTCGCCTGTTGATTACCGCTTTGTAATAAATAATAATAAACAAGTATATTTTCATGAATACTACTCAACGCCGGTATTTGACAGGCGGGCGGGTAACTGCATCGATTGCAGCAACTTTACAAACAGCGATGGCGATTCTAAATCGTGACGGCCGAGCTCGTGACTGATTGAAATAACACTATTATATACATATATGTTAATATCAAAGATACACTTAATTGCAAATTGTCTTGGTTGAATAGCTAAGACCAGGAGGATGTTTGAGTAACGTCCGCATAATCGAGCTCCTTTGTAAAAGTATATTTGTTTAGCCTCATGTAGGCACGATTATGTTAGGACAATTCATTCTATAGTGTACGTTACACACATTTCTTTAGCATCTAAATATACTTAATACTTACTTAATTTCATGAAATTAGTAGGTATCACATTTTTGTAAATGGTATGTACCTATGTTGATAATTTCACCAATGTCAAGTGCAAAATGTATTTATTAATTATACTTAATGAACATAAAGTAATAACCAAACACAGAAGAATTATTTATGGATGACACAAATATTTCCCTAAGTGAGACTTGAACCCGCGATACTTAGACAAGGAGGTTTCAGCGAGGCAACTGCTTTCTACGCTATTCAAACCATCTAGGTAACACAATACGATGACGATGAAGAAAAACATTTTAAACAAGAGTTTTGAAGAACTTGGAAAAATGTTAAGTTCTATATTCAATTTGTTTATTTATATTTTTTTAAAGTAATGAATATAGCAACTTAAAAACCCTTCTTTTAATTATTAAATGATATTAAGTGAGGCGTGGACTAAGATAAGGCACACAAGAAACATATTGGCGGAACTGGGTCTATATATGAATAATAAATTTGTCAACGACTTGGTTTGCTTGGAACTAAAAATTATATAATCATTTTTGTTCGTTGCTCTATCGAATACAAATTCTTGAAATCCGGCGGTATCCTAAGATTTGCGCGATCAAACAAACTATTCCGTTTAATTTCATATACATTTACTCTGCAAAGATGTTTTCGTTGTCATACAAATGAAGCGATTCGCACGCCATCTATTGTAAAACGGTGGTGTTCATTCAAAAACTTTTCACGAGATCTGCGAGATATTGCATCAAACATTCAATGATATCGACTGATTAACTGTTACTCATCTAATGTTGCTGCACTTAGTCAAATCTGTTGTCTCTAACATGAGATTGGAATAGCTGTTGTATTTTATTATGTCTTGTCTTATCCATAACAAACCCACAGTGCTGCAGTTAAATAGTGGCTATCATTTCATTTTTTAATGCCGTATCATGAAGCCTTCTTGCTATGGTACCCAGTGATTCAATCGAAACCTAAAGAGCATACCGGTATATACATATACCGGTATAGCTGTGCTCTTGGTATTGTATTGTCGCTCTCGCAAAGGTCGCCAGTTTTTGGATTATACTTGTAGTTAGTTAAGCATAATTTAGACACTTTCGCGTATTTTAAGTAACAGAGAGTGGTAAGTATACCTTAACATCAGACGTCAGAACCGTCTTTGTACTACTTATAAATACTAACGGCAGTGAGTTAACACTACTATAGTGTAGTAGACTACTAGTTACTATAAACTATGGCTATGTTTCACTCAACGTCCACAACGCTCGCGATTGCCGTTTACCCATTCCACTTGCTTGCGAGCATTACAACGATTCACTTAATTAAAATTATATATAATTCTATCCTTGCACATAGTTCATTTTGAGTGTGGTGTGAGTGAAAATAATGATATCTTTTGCGACGGTTTCACCGCGACCACAACGATCGTGCTCGTCATGTGGAACTGAAGAAGACATAATTTTTGAACGTTATGGACACAAGTGATCCGGAGCCTATACGAATAAGAAACAAAATAATCAAGAAAAAAATAGAAAAATTTTGGCGGCATCATCTGTCATGTTGTGATTTTTATTTATATTTATATAAATACTTGGTTATTTAGCCCTATTTATATGTAATATAAATTATATTTTACATGATGCAGTGTAGCTGTAGAGCATAAGTGAAGTGAATAATGAATAATTATTCGGTACATATATATTAGTTGCCACAAAAGTCCCAAGAGAGCTTCAACATGAGAGTCAGTATTGTGTTGAAGAGAGTTTCATCTGCCCAAAATGCCCACAACTTATAACTTGAAAATGGCAATAATAGTCTTTATACAAGATTGAGTAGCCGAGAATATAAAAGATGACTTAAGGTCAAGAATAACAGGCATTAAAATTAAGTACTATATTTCCGGTTAACCATTTTAAGTTTATAAATGTGAATAATAAAATACATTTTAAAAGATGATATAAGTTTAATGATGTTCATAAATTAATTTCATCAATCACTCACATAAATCAAAGTCACGCGTTTCATTTCTTTAGTATAGGTATAGGATGTCAATTAATTAAATTTGGATATCTGACATCTTTATTTAAATTTAATCAATAACAAGGTAATATAATATTCCGCTCACAAAGGGAACCCGTCTGCGAACTGTCCGTAAGGATATCTTTGTTTTTAATATTTAACAAGAATTTACAACAAACGATGATAGCTCAGTCGTTAGTGTGTAGAGCTTTTTCTAATACCCGCCTGGCTAGTTATCACCTTCAAGTTGAAAATCTGCCGCCAAACACCTATAAGCGTGTTCCGGTACTTTAATAATTTAATAAATATTTTTTAAGAGAAATGACTCAGTAATACTTTGCTTCCAAACCTATATCAATATTATAAAGAGAAATAGTTTGTTTATACGCTAATCTTAGAACTACCAGTCGGATTACAAAAATTCTTTATGTATTTGATTGAGCAGTCATTGAGTAAAACTTTAGGCTATTTAACATCACGCTATCTTCAATAGGAGCAAAGTTATATGAAATACTGTAATAAATGTGAATAGACGAAGTATTTAATTCAAATTATGAGTAGCTAGATATTACGTTCCGTCGCGCTCGACTTTTCATTGCCTCCGTTAATATATCGTTCATGATTGTTTAAAAAGTAAAAAATCTACATTATTAATTACGTCCATATTTACCAACCTGAAAGATTAGTCTGTAATCAATTTTCCGATCTATTATAAAAAAGTTTCTAAAATAATTCCACGATAAAAAGAGCAAAGTCACTTTAACACCCTGCAAAAAAAGTTTCGCACAAAAAATAATTCTAATGTCAAGTCAATCGTATAGTCTTAGTAACAAATTTGATCAATAAATTATACAATTATTTACGGATCTTTTTGTTGAACTGTAGCGATTTCTATAAGAGGTAGTTCAGACGGCGCGGAAAACGTGCGAACAGAATCCGCGCGAATATGTGTCGCTAGAAAAAAAATTCACACACAGCCCTCTGTATATGCGAACATCAAGGGGAAAATATTTGTAAGTAAACTAAATTTTTTTGTACTTAAATTAAATTCATTGACGATTTGAGCATATCAACCAAATCTATTAATTACTTAATAGTAGTTTAAGCTGTATGGTCCAAATTCCACCAAAAGACCATTATTAAAAATTCAAAGAAATGTATATAAAGGACGGAATAAAAAATTAAATAAAACTAAGGCTCGTCAATTGTCACAATAGAAAACAATTTGTTTATAAACAAATAGGAAAAGGTACTGAAGTGTTTTGATGTTTGGGACATTTATGTATGGATGATCTAGGTAGACATTTGAAATTCAGTATCTGAAATGTATGTAATCCGCAAAGTAAACGAAAACGAATTAACCACATAACAACAATATATAGTATTGTCCAGAGTCCACGTATACAGCTTGAGTAGAGTAGGCGACAGGATTTTTTTATGGAATAGGGGGAAAATGAGCAAGCCGGTATCCTAATGGTAAGTAATCACCGCCGCTCATGAACACGCACAGCACCAGAGGATTCGCAGGTATAGTGCCGGCCTTTAAGGTATGAATAAATTCTCTACTTGAAGGATCCCAAGTCGTACCGGTACGTAAACACCGCCGACGCAAGTTGGTTCCATGTTTTATCCGCGCGGTAAAACATTCGACGGCTTTGTATATAAGTATAGATAAGTTACCTTCATAATATCTGGCCAAATAAGTGGCACGCTAACACATAGAAATATTGCAATAAACCGGGAAGTAGGACAGTATGTTGATTTTTATACCGGGCGCGAAAAATCGCTATGCAGTATCTACACTCTAGACGTTTCTTTTTATAACGGTATTTTTTACGGATGGATATATTGTATCTTATAAAAATATTAAATTATGAATGGAATTAGTAATAATTACGAATTAAAATTATTAGTTATCTTTGTATAGTTTGTAAAATACTGCATTATAGACGAGAGCATTTGCTTTATTGCACTTGATAGGTATATCAATCGGTACACAACATACTTCCTTGAACACCGATGCGGTATTAAGCGTTGAGTGTGCTAATTGACCCGAAATAAGTGTATAATTTTCGGAGCGCGTATATCATATCTACACAATTTTACTTATCATTGATGAAAACGTTATTGTACTCGCTAATAACTTCCGCACGATTCTGAACGGGGAAAAACATTCTAACAAACAAAATAAATAAAACTGTCAGTATTTAATCATCCAATTAATTTCCTATATTGTACGATAAATTAACAAAACGCATAAATAAGTTTCGCGCGATTTCCGACGTGTCTGAACTCAGCCTTAGGTAATGTTATAAATGACTGCGTTAGATAATCATTAAATCAATCGGTGAACATCTCGTCTAATTTAATTATGTTTTTGTGTTTTTTTTTGTATTGTTTTTACAATATATTGAATAAACTTTCTTTAAATACAAAGCAATTTACAAAACATTATTTTTTATTACAAGTGATAACCCTAAATATTTATTTACCTTCAATGACGACCAATTACACCTATACGCACCTAGGTATATTTAAAAAACCATATTGATTTTCATTATAATCTGCAACTTCTATCTATTCTATCTAATAACTAAATATAGCGTGAAAAGATGAACGAATAAAAATTACAACATTAGTGTTAAAATTGTATGAATTTAATTTATTGGTTTTTTAAATCATTAAAAACTAACATATTAATGTTAAATTGAATTATGTAGTAATGATCAAATTACTATATAATTTATTGTTAGGTTTATTAACAACTATAATAATTACTAATATAAAATTTAAATTCTATAAAATAATAATAATTAAAATAACTATAATAAAAAATAATAATAATGACATTCAATTTTCCATGCCAAAAATAGTTAAAAATGTTTTCAATATTTCCTATCAAATTTTAGGCTACACTGGGTAATATGCCTACATTTAACACCGTATATTAAGTGATTTTCATATAAAAAAGGTGTGAAATTATTATAAACCAAATTAAATTATAATTACTGAGATCGTTAACTCATGTGCTCTACATACACAGAATTTATTTATAGGTGTAAAAGTCATGTAATGAGAATAATATATCACACTGATTATATCATAAGATATAAATGATACAATAAGTATATTATTTTAATTTTGCTTTTACGTGAAACTGTACACATATTTATATTTTTGTAATTAGATACATTATAGATAGCTGAATTTCAATGTCCTTGTAAGTAGTAACTATTAAAAATTATAAGTGCTACAAAACAAATCCATGAAAAAATATAAACATATATGTGCAGGTCTAATTAATTGAGTACAATTATTTCCTAAATTGCTTGTGAATTACCTATTATTCAATATAACTAACAGTTTAACTAATTTTGTGGTAGTAAATTAGTATATAATCAGTAATGAAAAAGCTGTATTCTGTTAAAAGTACAATTATTGTCGCCTACGTTGTTTTTTCCTGTAAAGGCTCGAAATAATCTTACCTTTACTACTTCCGCCGTCCTCGTTAGAGTCTTCGCTAGGCGGTCCGTGTGGGGCTCTATTCGGTAGAGGATGTGGTAACCGCGGCCGGACAAGAAACGGTTGCGGGACTCCGAAGAACGGGAGGAAAGGTGGCCAGGCCGGGCGAGGAGCAAGCTGGGCTGCAGCCGCGGCGTACAGCTGCAGCGGTGCAGGCAGCCCGCCTTCCAACACCATACCGCCGCCGCTGCCGCCTAGCGATTTGCCCGCGCTCGATATCTTGACCCGAAAACCCTGCACCGCTCACCGACGGTGCACTTCCATAACATTCCCAAATGTCATTATGTTTTTTTTTTTTTTATTTTTTAAATTAAATTAAAAGCACAGATCACAATATTGTTGTTGTTATCACTCGTTCGGAACGTTGTTTACCGTGCACATTATTTCGAACGCGTTCAATCGGAACTGTAAGAAAGTGCTCGTCGCTGGGAACACCACGCCGGGCACTGAGATGGCGCGCTATCCGCTGGGCGGAGCGACGGCCTCCCTACCCCCACCCTAGCGTAAATTAATTCTCCGCCTCCTTCATATTATAGATTTATTCCTCCGACAGTACATCGGCCTCTGTTGCTAAACGCTTTCGAACCTTATGCCACAAAAGTACAGTACTTTATTGAATAACGTATCGTAAATCAAGGGTCGCTATACATTGAATTAACGATACCATAGACTCTTATCGTTGGCGAGTTGAAATAAACTTTATTTATATAAGTTGTAAAGCCGGCTTCCGACCGGTTGTTATTTGGTTATTGGTTCTTATGAGTTCGCCGTACGTTTACACAGACCTGCGGTGCTGTCATAATCTTTTTTATCCGCATAGCGCGTTGCTACAAAGAGACATGTAGAGAGTATCGGACAGAACTTATGGTATAAGTTTTACTAAAATAGCAAAAACTTTTTTTTATTTACTTAAAATAAGAATATCATATATTTAAAAACGGAATTAACTCTTCTAATCGCGATGAATTTTAATTTAATATAATAATATTAATTAATATTCTGTTTTCTATCATACATAGTATATACAAGCGCTCATATTTTCACTTGTTTGCTAAGGATCGAAAGGACTAGGGGTTGAAATAGACATGTTCTGCATTTTAGATTAATGTAGGATTTTTATATATATATATATTATACTTAAAGTATTAGTGATAGTTAAAAGAAGAATTGTGAAATATATAATAAAGTTGTATAATGGATTCATCAATTCTAAATTCATCTATTGTCTTAATTAGATGGGCAAAAGCCTAATGGACGCGTAATCAAGATCAAATAAGAATACCGAAATAAGAACGGCTCTGACCCATTAGACGCCTACAATAGTGTTACGTAAAACTGGACTGTCCCATCCCACGAATCGCCTCTAATGACTGACGTCCAATCAATCAAACTAAATTAACACGTTCCAGATTATATTTCTGACATTGATGAATCATAAGCGAAAGGCAATCAATTTCACAACCAATTCCTTATTCCATTAAACAAAAAAAAACAAAAAAAAATGTAATAACGTAATTGACATAAATAATAATAAAATATGTCAAGACAGCGTAACGACCGTACGGACGCGACATGACAGCTCTATCAGGAATCTTGTACTGACTGTACCTTGTTCCCCGCCCATCGTTTGTGGAAATGCCGCTACGAGCGACGATTGGAGAGTTCCCGCGTAGGGGGCGCTTGGGCGGCGCCCTCCGTACTGGGGTGTTCGAAGCTTAGTGTTGCATGAATTTAATTAGTGCGAGGAGCACCTCGGGCGCATTAGGAGTCGCGATGGGCGAAGCAATAAAAGATATAAAGGAATGAGTATAAATTAAAAGTTAAATAGAGAGTGCCGTGCGAGCGAGCGAGAGGCACTGCTGCGTATGTAGCTGTCCCACTTCCTAGATGAGCCGCTCGTAATTGTTTGACGATCTTATTAGTATCAGTTAAATGTCGGTTCTCTCTTTTTCTCTCGCGAATTTAATTAGTTTTTAATTAGAACTCTCTTAATGAGAGTTTTGTCGTCGTTTCGGTTTGTTTTCAAATGCAATATTTCTGCTTTAACATTTTTGTTATATATGACGTATATATTCTATTAAATGATATATTTATAATTGTGTTATTAGACAATTATATATAAGTATTATTTAAATTTTAATATTTTTAATCTTTTGATTTTAATAAGCGTATTGCTTTATTTTATAGCTAGGTAGATACTGTATATAATAACACGTTTAATAATGATTTGCAAATTTTTATATTCGTTCATCAGGTTCAAATCAGGTTCTATATTTTTCATTATTTGTAGTACCGTACAAGGCGGACATATGTAGGTAGTTCATTTTTTACTTATATATGCTTGACGTTAAAAGTAGAAGTAAGAATCCAAAAACCATTGTAATTAGAGAGAGATTTAGAATCCATCACTGTTAAGCCGTGGACTATGGTTTAATTATTATCTTATAAGATTATAGATCATATAATAAAAGGAACACATTTACAGGAAAATGGGTTTAACAGATTTATTATACCTATAGCAAAGATTACACGTCTTGCTAACAAATAATGCAAAATCATGTTTTTCTTGTCTAGGTAGGGATACCTGAAGCACAGTAAGCACGTATAGTTCTACTAAGAAAAAGAGAGAACCAGATCTATTTATTATAAAATAATCACCTAAAATCGAATACATGTTGTATATTACCTAAAGGAAATGAATGGATATATTGTATTTTATATTATGAACATTTTATTTTTCTATTTTATTGAGGTTTACCTATAAGGTTTTGCATTTGACTTCAAATGTATCAGCTACTTCCGCTATAAAGTGCACACCACTGACGAGTCGCTGAAGAGGGATCATGCTTATATTAGGCTCTAGTAATTTCTATAACAGAATATCTGATCTTTTTTCTTGGTTCCAATTCATACTGTTGCAAATACCTAATAAACAAAAGAAGTTCCAGACCACGGGTGCTTTAAAATACAAGTCAGTTATGGAAAGATTTATATCTTCCTAAATATATCTTCTTTAAAAAATATTAAATAATTTTAAATATATAATGTAAACCTAAATTAATATGCTTTTCGTAATTATATTATTAAATAAAGTAAATTCATAATATTATTTAAAAGAACATATTTTTTGTTTATGTTCAGTTTATTATCGAGCATGGCATAAATTAAATGACTAAGTTCATGTCGCATTATAAATATGTTTGTTCTCTTAGTAAAAATCGTTATAACTTGTAAATTACAGTAACCATTTGCCATGTTTCAAACCGTATAACTAATATTTGTTATTAACATCTTAAATTTTGAATGGTAGAAAGACCTTTATAAGGTGTTTCTCTACTACCTATATTTTTACTTCACCTAATATAGAATTAGCTTCTAAAGTGAATATCTAAGGCTAGAAGTATACTTTATTTAAGTAAGTGCACTTTCCGAAACACACTTAGATATTTGTATGTATTTGGCAAAAGACTGTCAACTCGAGAGAGCTAGTCAATTAGTCAGAGTGCTAGTGTGCAAATTATATCGTAAAATATAAAGTAGGGAGTGGTTTTAAACAAAACCTAAGGTATATAAAGTATTTATCGTAGGTATTTAAAAGCATTTTTTGTGTCCTGTTTTGCGACTGTCCAGAACTGCTTGGCCACCTCAGATTGCGAACCCTTGTTTAGCAATAAAACAATTTGTCATTTTGCATATTCCAACAACGCGGTTTAATTATAGATACAACAGCTTCATAAATTAAGCCTGCAAGTGTTTCAACATAATTTCTAGGAGTGGATATCGACATCGTCAATACCACAGTTCGTAAACATACGAGACCGCTTAGTAATGAATACTTTTCTTCATTGCAATAATAATTTAAAACTCTGTGTTGCCTATACACTATTTAACATTGTATTTTCTTCATTAATATTTGTGAAAACTTATAAATAGCCTTTTGTATTTTTTATTTTAAGTTTTTAATGTTAGCTGTTAGTTTTCTTTTAATAAATTAATTAAATAATATAAAATTAACGTCACAATTATTTTCCGGAGTCTAAATAACTAGATTTTGCATGCGTCTTCACTCGCTTTAAAATTGATTTTGTCAAACAAATCGGAGGATGCTATAAAATTTTCATACAAAGTTTATCCCTCTGTTTACCCCATTTACGGCAAAGATTTTGTGAGAAAAGGTAGTCTATCTCTCTCTCCTGTGTCCCATCTATCTCTATAGCAAAATTAATTAATAATTAATAAAAGTTCTAGATAAATACGAACTCAAAGAATGCTTCTACAAACATTTTCAATATGAACAAAAGGTAACATTAAAAGCATTCCACATATGTTTCAGTGATATCTGTATTCCGCTAGTCTATCACCTATTATAATTCTTGTATCAACATCATGCCATCTCTTCCTGACTGCAGTTGTTCATATAAGAGCATCCTTGTCTATATCATTGGCGAACCACACACGCTCGTGTCGTCCGTTCTCATTATACCCAGGCTTACGTGCGCCGGCAGGCGTTATGTATTATCTGACTCGGATTGCGTGTTTTATTTCTTTTATTGATGTTTTAACAATATTTCTTTTCGCACGTGTCGAACATTTTATCTATTCGGAGTGAAGGCTCTATTGGTGAATCCTAGCTTTTAATACAGTTTAGTATGTAGTAGTTAAATACCATATAACTACTGAGATAGAATATATACCGACCTTACCATGTGTCAGTACAAAGGCTTGCACGATAAAAATGTTTGATTAAAGTTGTTTTTTTTTTATCCTTTGGTACTAAATTACCACATAGAATTGTTTACATTATTAGGTAAATGGTCAGCTACAGAACTGAAATAATTTCATCAGTTTGCTTCAGATATTAATTTTAATACTACACTAGCTGACCCGGTTAATCATATCACATTACAAATCTTTGAATTTTTCGACTTTTCTGTATTATATTAATATTTATGTATTATACATATCAGCCTTCCTCATAAATAGCTCACTCGATAGCTGAAAATTTTATTAAAATCCGTTAAATAGCTTAAACGATCTAAGCGGACAGACAGCGTAAGCGAATTCATTATATACTATGTAAATATGTATACTTCACTGTTTAAACCTTCTGCTTAATCAAATAAAGGCAGGATATATATGTGAAATAATTATTTCTTGGCCTTGAATTCCGTAGCTAGTGTTTCTTGGTATACCTTAGTCTTTACGATTAAAGGTAAATTATACATTCATTTCATTTCATATTGAGAACTTTATCAATGAACCATTAAATATTTATTAACAGAGTATTTGAGAAGTTAAAGCCTAGACTAAAAATTTGTCGTAAGATATCAGTGAGTTTACAACAACGTTAATCTGGTCGCCAAGGAACGCTCTTGTTCGTAGAATACAACCTTCTCTATACTGTAGTAGTATATTTGTGCATGACAAACATGCATTATGAAAATTAATAATTATTTAAAATCTGTTTTAAGTTCAATAACAACATGGAAAACCTAATACGGATTCAAATATTAAAAGAATACCTAATATCTTATGTAAGTGACTTATTAAAAAAAATAATGAAAACACGGCTATGACTATGATTTCATATGGGCTTATTAAGCATGAGTCTTGTAGATAATATCAAAACAGTGTGTGTTTCACTTTCGACGTACGACTGGAGTTTACATGTCAAGTAAATTCATGATTTCAAAGTAAAAGCTGCGCAGAGTAGGTTGGCCAGCAAATCGTAACACTTTTGAGAAAACTTATTAATTTCACTCCTTATAAAATTCCTATATCGTGGTTTCTATATGAAAATCGATTCTTAAGGAGGAAACTCCAAAAAGTATCAGTTAGAGTTGTAGAGACTTTGTGAGGTCCTATGTCGAAAGCTCTGCCGTTACATATATTAGGTACTAATCCAATAGCCGCTTACGGTGCTGCAACTCTGTCTGAAGACCAACAACACGCTCTAACAAAAAACATGTCCTAACTTCGTCTTCTGAACTAAATTACGAACCTTAATCGAGACTATTCTTCAAATCATCCCGAGGAACCTTCCTTTACGCTAAAATCATAATTAAAGCGTATAGAGCAAAAGAAAAAAACGAAAAAAGGATTTCCACAAAGGAACAATTAACTTGACGACGAACTAAACAAATCGTGGTCTACCGGATGAGTACAGCTCAACGTAATATTAGCAATTCAGAAAGCAATTAGTTGACGCGCCTGCCGAGACACAAATGTACAGAGGGGCAAGGGAAAAACATTTGATTGATGGTATGAATGACTTGCACTCACTTGAACTCTTTTATACTAGCCATATTTTCAAATACCTATATTTTCGAATAAGAAACCAACAAAATTACCAACTTAGTTACATTACATAGTATTTATATTAAACTTTAATTAAAAACTAACCTACTTAATTAACCAGTTACTATTTTCCCATCACATCTAAGAATAGCTAGGGGGTGTAAGGAGTATCGAACACCATCTGAGTTACCCAAGCCAATCTCACCTGCACCCTGTTGAGTAACCGAAGTTGCTCTGGAGATAGTTGTTTCCACCTTTTGTTTTGGTCATGACGGTTTACCACGTAATACTTGATCCGTCACAGCTTGGTAGTAGGCTTTTTCCGGACTGGTTACCGACCACCCTCAGGTTTAGATTGCCGCAAAACAAAGGTTCAGTATGAGCCTTTGTGTTGCGGCATAGTGAACGAGAACCAGCTTTTTCCACTAAGGTCAGAAATATAGCTGTAACATCTCAGGGGTGGTGGACATCTCGTAGAAAAATTCAAGGATAATTAACGAATACATACAAAAGTTTTATACTGAAAGATTAAATTGATGTTTAGTCGTCAAAATTTATACAAAACATTTAAAACGCAAATAATACAGAATTGAATGAATATTGAAATACTAACTGGTATATACTGTAGTTACATAAAAACCATTTTTATTACAGTACCATATTCATCAGCAATTTTGGTTGCGTATTTCACCTGCTTATATTTTGATTAAACACTAAGATAGTAATATTAGTAACAAATCAATCTGAAGCGATGATAGCTTAGTTGGTAGTGTATAGATGCCTCGTCACGTCACCGAACTGAGTTCGAATCCTTGCAATAAACTTGAGCTTTCGGTAAAGGAAAACATCGTGATGAAACCATTACATAGCGTTAGCGTTTTGAAAAAAAAAACTACCCTCAAGTTGAAAATCTAACGCCAAATACTATAAATGTGTTTCGGTAGTTACACTTGAGAGTCAGTCTCCCCATAAGGCTTAGTGTGCCACCATCTTGAGCCACATCATCACTTAACATCAGGTGGGATTGTGGGCATAACGCTAAATATTAACTATTCAAAAAGTAGTAATATCCGTGGTCTGTCAACGAAACTTCACGTTTGTTAACAGTGCCTTACAAAGACTGTTATTATTAAATTCGAACATACATCGACCAAAGCAGCGCTTAATAACGCTACTACTGAGCTATCGTCGTTTAAATTCTTCAATTCCTTTTTCCATCAAGAACTCAACCCGTCCGCAACTAACGTATATAAATATTGATAAAGCAAGACTGATGGGGAGCACGCGCTATACCAATTGATTTAAAATTAAACAACAAAATCAGAAAGTGTACTGCATGATTGATGGATGCGAAGTCGTCACGCCCCAGCTTCCTGGGAACGGGTTGGAATAAACGATTTTCGCAAAATCGTTTCATTCTTTGAACAAGGGTTGGACGGTCATTAGCGAATTACTTTTTGTAATGATTTTTTTGCCACAATTATTTTACGTGAACTAACATCTACGACTTTTTAAGTATTACTTATTATTATTCCATTAATAATATTCATAAAACGTTACTGTAGGTTTTTTTATATCACATAATATACATACAATAAAGTATGGTTCAAATTCACTCAACGTTATAATTATAAATTTCAGACACTTTGTTTCGATACCATACAAAGTATTGCTAGTGTCATTGTAAGTTAATACCTGATGTTGGTATATATATAGATGTATTCCCCAGTGATCAAAATTGAAACCAAATTATTATTGATAATGTAAGGAAATTCATATAGTCTTAATTTTTTATTGATAATTCAATACTTTGACACTAGCTAATTCATGAAAAAATTGGATGACGATATAAGTAGAAGAATAAAGTTTATAAATAAGTTTAGGTGAAAGTGGTCATCATATGTAAACCAAAGACTTTAACCAAGATTTAGATATTTCCTAGATTATTTGTTTGAAATGTAATGTTTAGTTGGTGAATAAATATTATTATTATTGCCGTCAATTTGCCGCAGCATTAGAAAGAATTATATTTATTACTGGACATGTCTAACAAATTTTACACGTAACAGTACAATATTAATATAAAGGAAATGAAAAAAAAAAAACATTTCTATAAATTGTCATTGTTAAGGTAATCGTATAAATGTCATAATTTTCTTATTATACCGACTTCTTATACTCCTGCAAACAGAAGTGTTATAACTTGTAAGTTACACGAACACTTACATCCCTAATCTACATACAGCCACTTAACTTACACGCCTCTAAGTGTAGGCACGAACTCAAAAAGCGGCTGGAATCATAATCTTGTTAGCACTCAAATTTGCATTAATTAAGTCGTCGAGGCCTCACAGTTGTGTCTAAACTTGGTGGTAAGGGGGTGCAGGGTGGGGAGAGTTAGATAATATTCAAATGGTACATGTAACGACGCGGCCTGAGGCTTGGGCCTCGCCGCCCGCAAGCAATATAGATGGGACAGTCGAAAAGTAAAGTTATCAAATTAGAAATTTTGTTTACATGGTTTCTGTACACAATGATTTATATAAAATGAGCCTTTTTGCTTACAAAATCTATTAAAATAAAACAAGCACGTAAATAGTTTAGTTTAAAAAATCTATTAAAGTCAGTTTTAATCTTTCAAATATATTTTTTCTATTATCACTTGCTTTTGGATTCTAACTAAGAAAATTTGCGGTATTAGATCTATTTATAAATAGTAATTCTCATACATTTTACTGTACAGCGTAACATTTGAGTCTGATAAATAATATAGTAGCTATTGAATATTTGAAAATTTCTATCGCTAAGATAAGAAATATATTAATTGTATAAATAGTAGAATTAAATATAAATGAAAGTAATCAATAGATTATATTGTTTTATTTTTTATGGAATAGGAAGCAAACGAGTAAGCTTGTCACCTGATGGTAAGTGCTCACTACCGATCATGGACGCCCACAACAATAGAGAAGTTACAGATACGATGCCGGCCTTTATTGGAGGGGCAAGCTCTCAAGTGCAACTGTCGGAACATACCTATTGGCATTTGACGGCAGATTTTAGGCAGCCATTAGAAAAATCCCTACCACCCTGCTATGGTTACCTCACGATATTTTCCTTCAACAAAGGTCCAACCCATTGTAGGTGTTTGGATTCAAACTCACGTACCATGACGTGGCGTTCCTACACGCTACCACTGAACTTTAGTTTACAAGTACTTTGCATCCTGGGTCGTCAGTTCCGATTCCAATTTCCCTGCCAGGTTCATTATTACACAATGATCTGTTCACAAGCTATTTTTATATACAAGTAGCTGACCGGACAGACGTTGTCCTGTCTTAACTATTAATATCGAATTCGAATAAGTTTTTTTTTATTTTCTAATGTTCCACTCCACTTCCTTAATGTTTTCTTTCATAAGAACCTTCCCCTGACAATAATTAACACAACAAAAAAAGCACTAGAGAAATTATTCCATCTGTTAACACGTGATGCGATAACCAAGGGAAATAAAGATTCATTTTTATACATATATAGATTAATATGTGCCTACACGAAGAAGAAGACAAGATCATATTCAAAAAACCAGTGTGCTAATTTTAGTTATTGATTATTAATTCCCTATTGCTGATTGTTTATTAGATTTATTAATAGTGTTATAAATTTAATGTTATTGAAAAATTTTGGTAATTAAACGTTATGTTACATTTTCATCACTGAAGGTTAATTGATCTAATACTCAGTACTAAAGTATTCTATCAGTATACTAAAGATAAATACTTTTATTTAACACTCATAAAGAAAATTATTGGATATTTATTTTTGTACATGACTGTACTTCTCTCAGAGCATCGAGGGTACGCTCGACAATTTCCTCCTCGGGTAATTCACTAGGATTTAATTTAAATTAGTTTTGGCTTGGCTTAATAGCTTCCCCCGGTTTGGGGTGGGGCGAATAAGGAGGGAAGTCTATGTGGCTTCTTTCCAGGAGAAGTATTCTGAATTGTGGTGTGATGCTTCAATAAATTACTCTTGAAATTTATAAGGTGCACACACAAGGAAGTGTTTGAAATTACGTCACTAGATTTTTTGTGTTTTAAAACGATTTCACGGTGTGAATTGACACCAGCCACAACACTTCTCCTTAACACATCGTTTAATTTTATAATAATATCCTAATGATCCTAATAAGGATATTGCAATTTAAATAGAGATATGAAACCGTAGCTTTATCACGTTATATATTATTAACGTTCTGAAAAAAAAAGAAAACTTTCCTTTCCTCCGAAATATTACCAAACTAAAGTATCACAGATCGTGGGAGGTTGCGTCGAATCATACTCAGAGTCTCGTTCCACAATCGTTATATTTTACAGCAGAGTTTCCGCTTACTACAGTGTATATTTCGAATAGTCGTCCGTAATGTCTAACGTTCTTAACTCAACTGCCTCACCCAGTGGCTCTACTACCCATAAATCATATAACCAACTTCTTACACAGTCATTACATTAACTGTAAGATGAGTAGAACGGCTTTTATAAATGCAAAGTATAGTTATTTTTCGTAGTTAAATCTTTTAATTAATTCAAAGTACTATTATGTTTCTAGTATCACTATGTCTCCATAGCAATAAGCAGTAGACGTGCTATTTAACAAAAGTTCTAATCGTGGCATCTGAAAACTACCGTACATGGTAAACTACAAATCATAAGTTCAATTGTATCTGGTATGATGTTTGTTGAAATTTCCCATTATGCACGTCATATTCTTGTCATCTTGATTCTATATATAAACATTTTTATACCAATAACATTGTAATTTTCATACAAAGTTATACTATAAATATATATCTCGAATATTTTTAGATATTTTTAGCCGGCAACGCATCTGCGATTCCTCTGTTGTTATGGGTGTCCATGGGCGGTGGTGATCACTTGCCATCAGATGCCACGCTTGCTCGTTTGCCCACTATTCCATAAAAAAGAAAAAACATTACATGTTGCAATCATTGCATATATACTTCTAATTAAAAAGTACATTTTGAAGCGATAATTCCTGAGTAGACAGTGTTTACCGACCCGGCGACAAGAACTATAAGTGCGAACCCTGCTATAGCCTGAACTTTCGGTGAAAGAAAACATCGTGATGAAACCATGCTTTTTTATACTTAAGGTTTAGCGTTATACCCATAATCTCACCCGATCTTAAGTGACGATACGGCCCAAGATGGTAGACGCGCTAAACCTGTGGAGAAACTGGCTCTCAAGTGCAACTGCCGGAACACACCTATTGGTATTTGGCGGCAGGTTTACAACTTGAAGGTGGTTGCTAGCCAGGCGGGTATTTGAAAAAGCCCTACCACAATGCTATGGTTTCCTCACGATGTTTTCCTTCACCGAAAACTCAAGCTCATTGTAGGTGCTTGGACTCGAACTCACGTTCCTTGACGCGAAGTCGTACACACTACCACTGAGCTATCATCGTTTCATGGTAGGTCTTTTTCTATTACTCATCTGATTAGCTACCACCACCCTTCAGTTGAAAATCTGCTGTCAAATGCCTATAGGTATATTCCGGCAGTTGCATTTGAGAGCCAGTCACTTAACATCAGGTGATACTGAGACTAGAACGCTAACTCTATGAAATATTCTTATCCTTACTCATATTATCGGCTGAATCGATTATGATGAATGATATTGAAGCGATGATAGCTCAGTGGTAGTGTGTACGATTTTGTGCAGGAGACGTGAATTGGAATCCAATAACCTACAATGAGCTTAAGCTTTCTGTGAAGGCGAACATCGTGAGAAAACCATAGCATGGTGGTAGGGCTTTTTTTGATGCCCGCCTGGCTAGCTACCACCCTTAAGTTGAAAATCTGCCATCAAATACCAATAGCTGTGGTCTGGCAGTTGCACTTGAGAGCCAGTTCCTTCAAAGGTTTAACATGCCTACCTACTTGGGCCGTAACGTCACTTAAGATCATGTGAGATCATGGCCATAACGCTAACCCGTAACAATAAAAAAAAATAGGTATAGAGATAAATGGGACCTTGAAGACGGTGATAGGCTACTTTTTCTCACGAAAAACTCACTAGAAGTGGGATAAAGAGGCACAAACTTTGTATGAATCTTTTATGGGCTCATCCGATCTGTTTGAGAGAATCAATATTAACGCATGCAAAGCCGCAGGTAAAATCTAGTAAAAAATAATCCAGAAATATAAGACAAATTAGGCAAAAGAGAAAATAGGTGAACAACTCAGTAAAAAAAAAAGGTTGTAATCGAATATTCTAGAATAAGGCGTCGCCTACGTCGCAACGCGTCGTTAAATACTCCAAATGACGGGCAAGGAAGCTGGAACGGTATGTACATAATTATTTGCGTTCTCTTCGAAACCACCAACAATTATATTAGCACTCGCCGTGTAATTGCACTCCGAGTATCCTATTTACCTGTTAACAATAGCCGAGTAACAATTGTTCAGTGGCTCTGTATGCCGACATAGCGTTCATCGACCACAGTATCATGGTAGGTCATTTCATTTGCATTTATCACCTTCATGATTTTTCGTACAGCTTCGCTCTTGTTAATATTGGTTTTGTTAAGCAAATCGGATGTAGAAATAAAAGTTTCAAATTAAATTTAACGCTCTCTTTACCCCACTTTCAATAAGTTTTCGCAAGAAAAATTAGCCTATCACCGTTTCCAGGTTCACACCTATCTCTAAACCAAAATTCATCACAATCGATTCTGCGGTTGTATTAGATAGAAGAACCATGTGATGAAGGTTTAAGGCTATTAACAACACGCTACTACAAATAGAAGTAAAGCTGTATTGAAAAAAGTTATAAAAACGGGTAAAGGTTAATAAAAATATTTTTAGTTCCACGCGAACGAAAATAAATCTAATATGTAATACATCTCTAATAAATGAAATTGAGATTCAAGAAGTCGATAAATAGGTAATCGTATCACTTGCAGCACGACTCTGTCAGCTGTTTTCGCACAACGCAAAGGGACAGATGCGCTAGTTAAGGTTATAGCACGTTTGGGATGCGATCTCCGGAGATGCCCTTAGGGGGTCATGACAATGCTATCACACTACTCCGACGTGTTGGATAGTGATTAGTATGAATTACAGCTCAGTATTAATGTTTTGAAAATTGATTCAATGTTTGCTTGAGTTTACTTTGAATGTCATATCGCAATTTTTGGATTTTTTGTAAATGCATTTTGGAGTAACATCACCACCTTTGAAAGTGAACATTTTTTTTTTTATGTTTAAGGATTAGCATTGTGGCCATAATCTCACCTGATAGTAAGTAACGAAGTGGTCCAAGATGGTGGACACGCTAAGCTTAGTGGAGAGACTGGCTCTCAAGTACAACTGCCGGAAGTAGATAGCCAGCCGAGCATTAGAAAAAGTCTTACCACCATGCTATGATTTCATCACGATGTTTTCCTTCACCGAAATCTTAAGCTCACCGGTTGATTTGAATTCACGCCCCTTGACAAGGCGATCGTACACACTACCAGCTGAGCTATCATCGCTTCGCACAACATAGTATAATACAACACCAATGGTGCACAAAGTATCCATAGTCAGTATGCGATCGTAGGTACCTATGTATTGATCGATTTCGAAGTGTGACTACTCAGAAGCAACTTTGACGTATCTTAGTCGTGTTCCGATCGGGAAGAAATTTCAACCATCTTACTTGATACAGGATTAAAACACTGCTGATTCCGGAACGTAGATTATTCGTACCTGATTTATTTTTCTCGGGATCCAATCAGATATAATTGCTATATCTCCCACCATCACATCATCTAATACTATTAAGTGAGCAGTTCTTGTATATTTCCTCTATCTCAGGTACGGCTCTAACGATTTCGGTGAAGCGATGATAGCTCAGTGGTAGTGTGTACGACTTCGCGTCAAGGGACGTGAGTTCGAATCCAAGAACCTACAATGAGCTTGAGCTTTCGGTAAAGGAAAACATCGTGAGGAAACCATAGCATGGTGGTAGGACTTTTTCAAATGCCCGCCTAGCCTAGGTACCACCCTCAAGTTGTAAAACTGCCGCCAAATACCACTAGGTGTGTTCCGCCTGCTATACTTGAGAGTCAGTTCCTTCACAGTTTTAGTATGGCTACCAACTTGGGCCGTATCGTCATTTAAGATCAGGTGAGATTATGGCCATAACGCTAAACCTTAAGGAAAAAAAATATATTTAAAAAAAATTGCTTTAAAAATTCATCTATATAATTGCATTTTTCATAAAAACGTTTTTATACTCAACAAATATTTCCATAAATATTATTTACATTTGACTTTTTTATTTGAATAATTAGTTTGTACGTATATAACATTATAAAATGCGAAAATGTAATCAATATGTGATGTGCATTTAAACATATTTTTAGAAATGAACTTAATTTAACTAACCCGAACTAAGCTCGGTGCCCAGGTGCTTTATTATAACGAATTAACACTCGCTTGTCTAAATTCTGTCGTTTTTTTTTTGTCTTTATCGTACTATGTGCCTATGTAGGCCATATTACCAATGTCAAATGTGAAGGGCTTTATTTACGGGCACAGTATAACAACTAAACTCAGAGCAGTTATTTGTGGATGGACCAGGGAAACTACTTAATTAATTTTTCTATCAAATGCTAGTAAAATATTTATTTCAGGACATTGGTCAATATAGGTAGTTATAAACGCACCAAAAATCCAAAATTAAAAGCAATTATTTTCTAAATTATGAAGCAAATCGAATGACGCAATAAAAACTTACATGCAGTCTTTAACACAGTTCATATGATTCGAGAGATATTTCCGAGAGAAAAAGAAGCCTATCACCGTCTCCAAGGTCCCGTCTACTTCTACTTCAAAATTCATCATAATCAATTTTCATCAAATTTTTGTGGACGTTAGCAATATTCGTCTACAATGATCTCGGTAATCTAGGATATGTGTAATGCTTGGTACAACTTGTAATCCCTGAACGCTATATAGGTCGGTCTTGTGGTCGAGTAATAACTGCTAGAAAGGACAGAATAATTTTTACCATAGAATCTAGTTGCATGTGAAATAATTTTAATTTTTCTCACTTTTTCTCTGTAAACTAATCTAAGTTAACGTTAACGTTCTACGTTAACTATATCTATTCCAGACATTACGCTATTAGTGACCCTAATATACAGAAAAAGAATTACACGTTTTCTATTGTAAAATTATACACTTATGTCAACTTTCGTAGTCTTTTGTTTTCTGAAGCGATGATAGCTCAGTTGGTCGTGTGCACGGACGCCGCGTCAATAGACGTTACTTCGAATCCACCTACAATGAGCCTTAGCTTTCGGTGAAGGAAAACATCATGAGGCAACCATAACATAGTGGTAGAGCTTTTTCTAATGCCCAGTTGGCTAGCTACCATCCTCAACTTGAAAACCTGCTGCAAAATACCTAGTGTTCTGGCAGAGTCACTTGAGAGCAAGCCCCTCCACTAGACTTAGTAGTTCCTCAAAACAAAATATTCAATTAAAATGAAATAAGTATTGTTGTAACTGTTATGATAATGCGCTACCATATATTATTAAATAAAATAAAACGTTTTTTTATAGTTAAGGTTTAGCGTTATGGTCATAATCTCACCTGATCTTAAGTGACGATACAGTCAATTAGGTAGATACACTAAACCTGTGGAGGAACTGGCTCTCAAGTGCATCTGCCGGAACACACCTATTGGTATTTGACGGCAGATTTTTAACTTGAGTGTGGTTGCTAGCCAGGCGGGCATTAGAAAAAGCCCTACCACCATGCTATGGTTTCTTCACGGTGTTTCCTTCACCGAAAGCTCTAACTCACGGTGACACAAGTGACGTCGTTGTAACTAATACAGGTGTGGTCGGTAACATGGTCGAGGTACACGTAATAGGTCTTATAAAAGTTACTTTAATGTCATCTAAGACACTCCTATGATACTGGGTCCTTCAAAATGCGCGTGAAGCACGCAAGCATGACATCGGTGATTGGCAATGAATTTGAACTCACTGTCAGTCGTCGCTGATTTGGATTGTATTGTACTTAACATCTGATGTAATACAGTCACTTTGCTATGCGACATAAAAAACGATTTCTAGTAACACGTGTTTATTGTTAGAACTAAAGAAAGAAAAATTACAAAAGTGGTCTAGTGCGGTTAAATAATACTAAGGAATAATAGAGATGACATTACTCGGAGTCGTGATATTTAAATTGTATATCAAGAGACACTGTGGTTAAATAAGAAAAATAACACAAGATTGATAAAAATGACTATGAAAATTAAAACATAGAAGAACCGGTCGCGCATTACTAATAAAAGATTTAAATTACAGATAATTCAATGCGACTGCTGAACTTCATTTAGGAAATGGTGTAACAAAACCGTCACGTCTGATGTGTTTACGACCGATACGAATCATCCATCAAGCGTTTATCGTCACATCATTTTATTCTGACCGCTTCATTGATCTCAACCCTTTCTATTACAAAGATATTTTAAGGGAAATCGATAATAAAATGTATAAAATTGTTTAAACCTAACATTATATACGTTTGTATATATAAGTATATATATATATATATTATTATATATGTAATAATAAAAACTATAGGGGTATCAGTCTACTCAGCACCGTCGGCAAACTGTATGCAAAAGTTTTGGTTAAAAGATTGATGAATGAGACGGAAGGGAAGATGTGGGATGTACAAGCGAGATTTAGGAGAGGAATGGGATGTATGGATCAAACCTTTTCCTTACGAACAATAGCCGATTTTTTTTTTACTTACAGTCAAAAGGTTTATTGCGCTTTCGTGGACTTGGAAAAGGCTTATGATAGTGTTGTGAGGAATGAATTTTGGGCGACGTTGTCTATATATGGGGTGAGTGGCAACTTGATACGAGCACTGAGGTCACTCTATGAGAGTTCCAGTGCTTGTGTCAGGATTAACGGAGCCTACACAGACTGGTTTAGCATCGATAGAGGTGTTAGACAGGGATGTTTAATCTATATATAGACAATTGCTTAAAAGATTTGAAAGAGAGTGATTATGGACTTAAAATGAATGGTCTGACTGTCAAATACCTCCTATACGCTGATGACCAGGTTATACTGGCATCATTAGCTGAGGACTTGCAGGCGATGGTCAGTATTTTGGAAAGAGCCGTAACGAGAAAAGGAATGAAAGTGAATGCCAGTAAAACGAAAGTAATGGTTTTTGAAAAGGAAGAAAGTATGACAGAGTGTGCAGTTTTGATTGATGGAGAACGAGTGGAACAAGTAGAAGAGTTTGTATACTTAGGGTCAATGGTTACCAGAGATGGAAAGTGTGACCGTGATATTGAGCGAAGAGTTGTGTTGGGGAATCGAGTGAACGGGGCCCTGCGTAACTTTATGTGTAGCCGGAATGTGTCTAAAAAGGCACGTTTGGCTGTGAATCGGGGTGTACTAGTCCCTACACTTATGTATGGAAGCGAGTGCTGGGTCTGGCAGAAGAAACATGAAAGCAAGATTAATGCAGTAGAGATGAGAAGTCTAAGAAGTATAGCTGGCATAAGAATGATAGACAAAGTAAGGAATAGTGTCATAAGGGAACGTTGTGGTGTGGTAGAGGATGTTGTGACAAAGATAGAGAAAGGAATGCTTAATTGGTATGGGCATGTAGAGAGGATGGATGAAGGAAGATTAACAAAACAAATTTACAAGGCGAGTGTGACTGGGCAAGCTGGTAAGGGTCGACCTAGGCGAACATATCTCGATCAGATCGAGGATGTTCTGGAGAAAGGCCAGATCAAAAGTACCCGTAACCGAAGTGCATGTATGAAGGTGCTTATGAAAGTAGAAGAAGCGAAAGATGTATGTCAGGATCGTAGCAAGTGGAAGGATGTGGTCTCTGCCTACCCTTATGGGAGAGAGGCGTGATGTATGTATCTATGTATATATAAGTGTAGAACAAGAAAATATATATTATTAATTTCGATTTAATTTTTAATAGCCATTTTTTATAGAAAAGTTTACACTGCGATACATAAGTGTAATATAACCACGTATAAATTAAAAACAAAATAATCATATGTTATACGTTCATAACGTAAAATTGTACATTCATATTTTCGTTGAAAGCTCACTGGTAGCGAGTACGGACGCCGCGTCAAAGAGCGTGAGTTCGAATCCCGGCAATTAGCTTGAGCTTTCGGTGAGGGAAGATATCGTGAGGATACCATAGCATGGCGATAGAGCTTTTTCTATTGATCGCCTGGCTAGCTACCACCCTCAAGTTGAAAATCTGCCGCAAAATACAGATAGGTGTTCCGGCAGCTGCATTTCAGAGCGAGCGCCTCCACAGGTTTAGCGTGTTTACCAACTTGGGCTATGTCATTTCTTAAGATCAGATGAGATGATAGCCATAACGCTAAACCTTAACTATAGAAAAAAGTGATGAAACCTTAGCATAGTGGTGGGGCTTCTTCTAACGTCCACTTGGCTAACTATTACCTTCAAGTTAAAATCCTACCGCAAAATACCAATAGGTGTATTCCAGCAGCTGCACTTGAGAGTCAGTCCCTCCACAGGTTCAGCGAGTCCACCACATTGAGCCGTATTGTCACTTAACTGGCGGGATTGTGGTCATAATGTTTAAACTATAATTAAAAAATAAACAAGTACCTTATTTTTTAATAGTTAGAATATCTAATGGGTACAGTCTGAAAAAATGTATAAGACATCTAGGGTCACTGGAAATTAAGGATTATATGATTTTTAGGCAAGAAATAAAAAAGGGAGAGCAAATTAAAAATAAAACCTAATGACAATGACAACGCTACCTATTGGATCCAGTTATAACTAAAATCATCCAAGCGATTTCATACGTAACAAAGAAATCGTTAAATTCAGTCTTACCTTGAACTAAAACAATTGTGTACACAAAGAAGTTATTTTTATTTTAAGTTGTCATACACAGGTATTACTGAGAATATCTTTACTAGTTTCAAAACGTTTCTTCAGAATTATGATTTTTTTTTATTATGTTTGTAGTTCTCCTGTGATATATATTCCTTGAAGCAGAAATTTTGCGTTTCATACAGTGACGATCAAATTTCTTCCATTCCAAAACTCGCAATATTGTCGATTTATAAATATTTTTTATCAACATTTGTTTTGGGTATACTGGATAAGGTATTTATTTGGACAAAGCTCGTTTCTGTTAAATAAAGTGAACGGATAGCGCCCTTTGCCGACGCATTATTCGTAATAACTAAAATATGAATGACATGTGTCGTGTTAAAGCTTTTATTGCACCAAATAAAGATAAATAGATAATATTATTCCGTTAACCGGTAAAAGAGTCGTAAACAATGCCTGCGCCTGTCAAAAAGGACACCACGACACATGTTTCAATTATTGTTATCAATAATCTCTTTTCAACATTTGGCCCATCTCTTTCTATAGGTGATTGTTACAGTAACAGCTATAAGATATTTTATTGAGAGCTGTATAAATTAATATTAAAAATAAGTTAGCAGCAGTCAATGGTTGATTTACGTGCTACAAACATGGATATTCATTTTGAGTTATATTATTTTAGTATATGAGAAATATTTATATTACTAGTTAAGGAGATGACAGTTAAAGTTATTGTCATGATATGAAAAAATCTAGTTCTATTTTTTTAAGACGGTACCCATCTCATACCATAATCAATCTGTGTGACAGAAGACTTTACAAACATGCAGTTACAAGCACAAAGTTACACCCATACTTATAACAATGATTTGTGGGTTACACAAGTAATTGTTCTACATGAGATTTGAAACTATAGTAACCAAAGCAACCATCCGAAAGCAACGGCGATCACCAATGGAAGTACAATTCTTCACCAGTCGTCGTTGATATGCTGACCTGTTCAAGAGACTTTTCATGTTAATATATCTACAGGTAGAATGCTTATTTCTTTAGCATGCAACAGTCATACTCAGCTTAAATTTATTATTAATATTTTTAGTTAAAGATTTGGCAAGTTTAGTGCCTGAAAGTAATTTAACAATATGCTAAATCATTTTTAAATAGCATCTTGCTTGTAGTATACCCCCAAGAAATTATAATTACTCTGTCTGCAGCAATTGGAATTAAATGACTATACATTCATTACACAAATTTTAACTAAGTCGTCCATTCTCATAAGGTGCAATTGTATTCATATGCTTATTCAAGTTATGCTTACCCAGTATTATGTCATTCCTTTATATTAAATTTCAAATTGAATTTGAATACGGAGCTAGTAGTATATACTGCGACATATCCTTTAAAATCCTCTCTAATACATTGCCTTTTATTACTTAGATGTCCCGACGCGAATTGGCAATGGAATAGCAATGTAATAAAAATATTATGAGGGTCGTTGAACGAAAATTTCAATAGTGGACCCGTTTAAAAGATTATCTGTAAGTATTCAGCCGCAATCGAGACCGGGTTTTGTAATTGTCACATCTGCCAAAATACTCGAAACACATTATAAAGTAGGGGTGGGCACTGCGATTTACTGTTGGAAGTCAAGTGCGGTTTATAACTCTTATTCAGACTAAATTAAGCTCACGGGCCTTACAAAAAATATAATTTTTGGCTTATGATTTATGGTCTGTTATATCTTGTTAAGTATGATCAATTTGATCTTACATATATCACACGTACCTATGGTAAAACTGTAACAGAGCTAAATATGTACATTTTTACTTTATACCATTTTGTTTCATGGCCACAATTACACCTGATGTTAAGTGACAAAGTGACCCAAGATGGTGGGCACGTTAAGCCTAGTGGAGGGACTGGCGCTCGAGTGCAACTGCCGGAATACACCCATAGGTATTTGTCAGCAGATTTTGCGACATGAAAGTGGTAGCTAGTCAGGCGGGCATTAGCCCTACCACCACGCTTTGATTTCATCACGAATTCCTTTACTGAAAACTCAGGCTCATTGCAGAGATTCGAACTTATACTCATTATCGCGGCGTCCGTACACTCTATTACGGAGCTAACTCATTTTTTTTATTTTATGATAAAGTGTACTGCGTTAAAAAAAAATGGTCTAATTTTGTTATATATTTCTATGTGCTCAGCTCAGGTATCCATCTATTGTTTATATTATACGTTATGAATGTGGTAAATATGTTCCTATAGAAAGACGTCAAAAGACTTAAGACAAACACAAAACAAACAAAACTATTTTAACCTAATGAATATTTAGCATTTAGGCACACAACAAAACAAAAACCCTTGCGCGATTTACTATAATTCATATGCAGGACGTAAACTTTGGTCTTCCAAGCACAAAGGCGACGTCAAGGCATAAAAAAATAATATATTGCGGGGAAAAGCGCAGGAAATCATGAAATATGACCGCGCCGACCTATTTGCTACTCGTCCGTCCGTTGTCATTAATGGTTATAAATTTTATCAACAGAAATTGTACTGCTGACAATGTGTAGATTCCGCGAAAATAATGAGAAATATTTATTCCTTTCGCTATTACCGGTTATTACTTATGTCATCTAAGTTTACAGAATTCATACTGAAGTATTGTTGGGAAATCTTTACCTGTAAAACCCCATGCTACGATATTCGTCCAGGATAGTCACTGCAGTTTTATTAGTATGTGTATTCTTTGGTTTAACTTGAGGCATAGGATAGTATTTATGCCAATGAGTGGCCTTATCATTAACAAATGTCTTGGTCGAGGAATTGACTACGCGATAAGACAGACAAGGCCTACTAAGCCAGCTTGGTATTGATTTATCAGATGAATAGATTGACCACATGATCACAATAATAGTGCAAGTCCAAGATTTATACGACGCCATCTCTATTATTATTTATTTCGCAGAACGATAGTAAAAGTATCAAATATTTCGCCATTAAATTAACAAATATAATAAGTATAGTACAACTTCTACTTAATATGAATTTGCCATTTCGAAGCTATGTTTAGCAATTTTTGTTATTGTCTTGCTATTGTGAAATACGTAATAAGGAAGCATATGAATTTTCATACAACTGATCGATGACCAATGTTTCATAAAAAGACCGTATATATGAAATATCTAAATGTAGCCGGGCCCGTCACTTTGTTCGCGTGGAACTAAAAAATATGTTATTATTTGTGCACGATTTTGTAACTTTTTTCAATACATCCTTGTTTCTATTGGTGGTACTGAGATGTTAATAGCCTTAAGTCGTCATCAATAATTGCTCTCTCAAATAAAAAAATAATTTTTAAAATCCGATGTCAGTTCCTAAAATAAGGCCTTCAAACAAACAACAAATCGTTTCCAGTCTATAATATTAAAATAGAGAAAACATACATATATCGAATACGTGGTTCTCGATTGATAAGAATATGGACAGAAGAAGAAACAGAATGGTAAAACATTGCATTGTATGATACCTGATGTTGGATGTAAAAGCACTTATAAATAGCGCAAAGAAAACTTCATAAACGTAAAAACGAATTAACGACTCGTAGATAGTAGCAAAAAGGAATACTAAACGTATACAAGTTTATATAATGTCACGGAAAAAGGGAGGTCTTAGTTTGTTACAAAATCCCTCAGTTGGCAACGGGGGAATGAGGGCTCACTAAGTGGCATTTCATTTTTCCCGGCGCGGTCGCTCCCCGGCCTCTCATTTTTATTTATTTTTCATCGCCAGAGGGCTTGGCTCGATATCATATCGGCCATTTTGTTTATTTTTATTACGTTATACGCTCAAATGTACAATCATTTTTTTGTGTAAACTGCACAATGAATATTGTATTACATACGTACGTACTTACGTACATTTTTATTTAAGTATTGTAGTGATAATTGTAGTAAGTATTTATAATTAAAACTCGTTGCTAATAATAGCCTACATACTTATTATTGTATGCCTTTGAAAATACGTAAATGACGTATCATCTTGCACACACTTTTTAGTTTAATTAGTTAGAAAGATGGGATTAAATTGAGTTATTCAATTTCTTATAGTGGGCTCCTACAATTAGATTAATCTATGAAGTTAATCTATTCAAGTAATCTTTTTTTTAAGTAAGAACTTATTTAGATGCGCTGGCTCTATTATTTTGTGTAATGAAACTGAGTCATCACGCTAGGCAATGTAATGCTCACTCGGGTTATGTTGGGTCAAGTCGACAAAAAAATCGAGAAAATGCAGTTTATACAAATATGCAAAGATCTGCGTCACTAAATTTAGATTCATCAATAGAACTGAACACGCATAAGTGTTTGCTGCGATAAGCTAAAATATACGACCATAGAGTTGAGAGACTTAGAGAATAAGCAAAACAGGAATAAGAATGGTAGTCCTTTAAACCGTACGGACAGGACGAGGTGTGATATAACGTTATATATTCAGGCGAGCATTTCTCCCATAAACCAGGAATTGAATCGGACACGTTTCGCTGAGCAGTTGTTACGAGGATACTGTGTTTACTGTATTGCTGGGTTTAGTTTAACTCTAACAAATTCATACGACAAGGAATCATTCAATTTTATTAAATCGATTTAAATAAAAAATGTTGTACCATATCATGTTTCCACAAATTAAGGGGTTGATTTTAATTGTTCTTTAATGGAGGTAATTTATATAGGTACTTATATAAAGATTTAAATATCTGCACTAATATTTTAGTAAGGTCTGTGTTTTAACACGGCACTCTTTGAAAGTAACAGTAAATATTAGGGACAAATTTCATGTCTTATAGTTTATTTATTGAGGAAGGATATAACAAACTCTACATTATGGCACTACCCTCAGCATATCAACATTTAGCACACAATATGTAGGTTGATAAATATATACATTAAAGTCAAAATGAAGGGCTTTGAAACTTCAGAGCAGATCTAGTAACAAATGAAATGGTATTCTCTAGTGAAGTCGATTTCCTTTTTCTCCATTATTTGTTAAAAAAAAGTTGAAGTAATTAAGTGAAAAGAAATTTATTTGCAATGAACCTTCAAATACCTATGTATAACTAAAATAGATTTAGATTAGAGATATAATAAAGATTCAAAATAAAATATGTGTTTGGATCTGGAACTGAATTCAGTTTATGTCAGTAATTTTTATTTTAACTTAAACATTTTTCATTACTGGTTATATGTTGCAGAAACTAACCCACAAACCCGATTACTATTCTACAAGAATTGCCTCCAATCCGTCTCTGTTTGACGTTGTGACCTTTTCTGTTTCTACAATATTTACTATTAGGATCCAGTTAGACAATTCACGGTAAGTACTGATTGTAACTTGTACTCTTCTTCATGTGGTCTTACCCCATTTTTATTTGATGTCGACTCTTGTTATCTGTGTTCTCCATAGACATCAGCTCTGGGTCGTCAATGGGTCTAAATTATTATTTGTTAAATCTTTCTTAATTACAGGCATTCATGATAGGCGAAGTCTTCCGCGCTTTTTCGGCCCTGGCTTACGATCTAACACTTTTTGACCATGCTTTCATCCGGTCTTCTAATGGCATGGCCATAACAACGGATTCTGTCGGAAACAGAACTCTTACGGAAAAATTTCAAGAATTCATCGCTTTATTTGTCGTTTACAGAATATTAAAAGTGTAATGACGTGCTTAAATTATTTTTTATACATACTATAAAAAATAAAATAAACCACTATTTTCTCATGTGATAACGAATTGATGACACTGTAACCTGAAGGTAAGATAGCGCAACTCGAGAAAACGCCATCCACCAAACAATCTACAATTGATCTTCAGTCATCGCTATCATTCCAGCTTGTTTAAATCTATATACAGTTATGAAGAAATATATTCAAGCAGCATATTATTTCACTACAATAAGCCTACAAAATCTTAACGCAACTAAACGTGTTTAGAAAATCAAACGTTGTCACTTCAATTAAACGTAATATTAATTGAATTGAATATGTTTTACAAGTTTTATATTTATTGCATTTCACTATGAGCCACTGTATAAAATACATATATCGAGCTGTCAAGGGGCTTGCAGCCCGACTACGACTGACGGGTTGCTGATATGAACCATCGTTATTTTAGAATAGTACTACCGTACTACTACTGTAAAGAGAGTTTTACCATACAAAATATTACAGAATTGCCGGTTGTGACTAATATAATCCGTAAAAATCATATTTCTTACTACCAAGCCTAAAAAAGCTAAGTCTAGAGGAGTAATGTCGAAGGCAGCCCACAAGCAGAGATACCGCTACATCGAAGTGTAATAAAAGAAAACATATTTTTTTTAGATAAACCAAACCATTGTCTCCGTCCATTATAATTGTTATAACATTACATCCGAAGCTGTTCTTAGTAATCCTTTTGTCTAATTTACGAGCGACTGATATCAACAAAGTTATCAAGAGGATCAATCTGTAATTAAAATGGAACAGTAAGCGAGTGTTGTCTCGGTGTACAGTCGTTCACTAAAGTGCTAATCCCGGTAAATCCGCGTGGACAAACAAAGTGGCAGCGTTCGCATGTCCCACGACACGTGGCGGCCGCGTGCCGTATTATGCACACATTAAGGAGATATTCTGACTATTACGGGACGGTTATCGTGTTATCTTCGGTATCGACACATCTTGGATTAATTCTGGGAACTTACTGGGTTTACAAGTAGGTATGAGTTATCAAAATTTTTAGTTAAGACACATAAAAGAGACGAAAGGATCTTGTTATTGAACTTATCCAAATCTTGACCAGCACATCCACATGGGGAGCAAGGAACTTGGTTGAGTTCAATGCCAAGAAAACAGGGTAAGTGCCTTTTACTCTAAAAAAAATACCCCTTCTTAACGTACCCTGTACTTTAGAACACTCAGCTGGCAATGCGTGACAGCCTAAATATCCTAGGATTGGATATTCAGAACGATCTAAACCTCAAGGACCACAACGAGAATGTTATCTCCACGACATTCCGGAGACTCGGAATCTTGAACAGAGTGCGACGGTTTTACCTATTCAACCAGCAATACTTTCTCTATATAGCCCAAGTTTGGCCATGCATGGAATACTGCTCGCACCTTTGGGATGGATCCCGTAAATATTTCATAGGTGCCTTAGACAGGTTACAGAGGCGGGCTGTCCGTATCGCTAATGATACAGCTATCACCAGTACTATAGAACCGATTCAATTTCACAGGCATATTGCTCTTCTAAGCGTGTTCAACCGTCTATATCATGATGAGTATTGAATTGATCCCCTCCTCTCAATTCCACAACAGAACCACGTGGAAGGGGCTTCGGTGTCACATTTCTACGGTGACACCTAAAATATAAAGAACCAAAAGTTCGCCGACTCTTAATTCTGTCGTACCGAGAAGTTGTGGAACCATCTGCCTACCAGTGTGTTTCCTCCCTCTTATGATAGTGGGTCCTTCAAAAGAGGCGTGAAGAGGTACCTAAGTAGGCCAGCATGACAACGGTGACTGGCAATTAATTCTGTTCAGTGTCCGTTGATTTGGATTTGGAGTTGGATTTGGATTGTACTGTACTTGCCATTAGGTCCAGTACAGTCACATTACTGTGCAACATTAAATTTAATAAAAGTTTCAAAATCTCAAGAAAGTATGTATGTTTATTTTCCGCGGAAAGAATGGTTATGCACGCATTAATTCAATGGAGCAATTGTGCTAATATTAGATCATGTTTGTTTCAGCAATATTGGTTTTGTTAAATGTTTTATCATTTTTTTATTTATGCCTTGATCTAAAGTAGAACAGCGAGCGATCTTAGTAAAATATCAATATAAATTAAGTATTGCCTCGACAACAGTATTCCAAAAGACGTGGTAGCAAAGTATTGATTGTTGTTAGCATGCTAAGTAATCACATGATGCACATCACACAACAAATATTGAAAAAGTTTAGCTAAATAATACATCACTTTAAAAGGACCTCTAAGTTACTTTGTATAATAAAATTACTGCAGAAAAACCATTAAGAAAGATATAAGACCAAACGATATAGGACAAAAGAGCGAGGCACCCCTTTCTTAAAAAATCTAACCATTACGAAAGATCTAACAGTAAAAAATATAGGACAAGAGAAGTGGGACGCTAAAAAATCTTGTTAAGCTAGCCCGACTGGTGAATACAGTTTCCTCCTTAACACCTTAGTTTCATTATTCTGTAGTAGCAATTGCTCTCGTATCTCGACATATTATTCAACACCACATACCTAATACTCTCAGATCGATAATTTACAAATAAATTCTAATTAATTTATAATCCTCAATAAGTAATACAATCAAAATGACAGTTGTAACACCACTTTAATAAGAAACATTGCTTCCGATTCCCGACACCATCAAATTACAACAGACGAGGGGGAGGACTCACTTAAATATGAATCATTTCATTATAATACCGTATTCAATCCGAGTAAACCTCACTTCATGTTGTTATTACAACAAGGGGAGTGATGCAAACATAAAAATATATTACACGCGCACACTAAGCCCCGTGGAGACGATAACTGACACTTAATACCATAGAGCGTGACCGCATTACTTCGTGATCTATGGTCCGCGGATTCTGCGACTTTGTCTGTGTGACGCAAGCATTTCTGCCCACGACTGTACTTATTTGTACAATGCATTTTGTGCTTTTTGCTACGGATTTAAAATTTACATTATGATATATTTTTTTATTATTACACATTCAATCACTAAGATAAGATCTATCCGAACGGATATAGAATTGAATTTTGAATGCTTGGCTGTCTGGAGGGTGTTCGAGGTTTTATGGGAAACACAAATTCGCCACGTGTCAACCGATGGAATTAGCTCTAATACTTCTATTAATAAAGTGTGAAATTGCCACCACCCTGTGTTTGTTATTACTCCCTAATAAAAAAAATTAAGTGATCCCCCTTCAAGTATACGTAAACCTGAGAATAATATATGTATTTTATCTACTTAACATTATAACTTCACCTATAAAAATAAACATGTAGCTTTGTCTGTAACATGAGGGGAAAAATCTTTTCGCACAGCAAAGAGACATGATTGTAAGAAGATTATAATGATGGCTCAGATGTAGCGTGACAGACATCGAGTCGATGGACATGAAATTGAATTCCTGCAAAGAGCCTGATAATTCAGCGAAGAAAAACATAGTGATGGCACGATGGTGGTGGGCCATTTTTTAAAGTCCGTTTGGCTAGCTATCAGCCTCAAATTAAAAATCTGTCGGCAAATCCCTATAAGCGTGTTCTGGCAATTGCACTTGAGAGCGAGTTCCTACAATACGGCTAGCGTGATTACCATCTTGGTCCACAGCGTCACTTAATAGTCGATAAGTCGATAGTCACTTGTCAGCAGTAGGTATTACTTCTTGCAATATGCCAGGCAGGCTATGAGAGGAGTATGTCGAACTCATTTAGTACGAATCACCCGAAATATCCACTAAAATGACCCCATGATGATCTCGCATTCCGCCTTTATTGTCAGAGACCACGGACTGCAGTCGCAATGCTTCTGAGATAAGGTATAAGACAAAGCTTTACAACCATGTATCCGCTTATATTTCAAGACATCTAAATACCTATTAGCAAAATATAATTAAAATCTTCAAAACTATATTTATTCAAATGAACATTTTAAATTTTAATATTATGAAATATATCAAACCGTTTGCAAAGAGACCAAACTTCAACTACTATTTAGTTGTTTTTGGTGTCAACTAGATATCTAGTTGTGACAGTAGTGTGAAGTTAATTTGCAGTGCCATTGTCAATTTACTACTGAGCCGTTATTTTAGCTACATATAAGTAATGTTTATCATCATTTTACTAATATATTTATCAGCTTAAACTTTTTCAGTCTTATTCAATCGCGCTTAGTACCAACTAACAACAGTCATTTATTCAATTAATCTGAAAAATCTGTACCTTTTAAGGTGTATGTTGGATACATCACTGCTAAGATATATTTTTATTATAATCAACTAAAAACGAGGATATAGTCGAATACGCTGAAACTTTGTAAGTTTTAACAGTAGAATTAAGTGTAAATACGGTAAGTAGAGATATAATATGTAGTATAGATACAGTATAGGTCAACAGCTGATCTTAGTATAAAATGAAAAAAAATAACATAAGTACATGTTAAAGAAACGTAGACGTGCCGAGGTGATTGCACCAAGTGCCGGTATTAAAATTGATTGACGAATATTTTTTTAATTATACCGCTAAAAGCTCTCGAGCATGACAGCAGGTAACTACCTACAATGGACGCAGAACAGCGTATTTAATTCCGGCGTGGTTTTTACGGTCACAGAGTTTTATTGATTGCACCGGGCAGTGAGCCGCGACGCCTCGGACTGGATAAACAAGGGTTTTAAAAAAATAATAAAATAAAAATGGTGGACGAGGTACCGCCCCCTGCTGCGTACCCAGCTACCAATTCCAAATGTCATTCTCTACTGTTCTAAGCTTGAATGTGTTGTGTAGACGGTTTGTCGATATGGAATTTATGTTCCATTTTATTTTATGCACAAGCTTAGAAATAAGATTTATCGACTAAATTTTCTGTAATACATTTACTTCTTACAAATATTTACTTTTTACGTACATAGATTTAAATTAGGCGCTATTATGGAATTACTATATCCTAAGACAGTTTAAAACAAAAATTATATTTACTATTCACTACGAGCTATTCACAGGGTATAATTACAATTATTATTCAAGAACGATTTTGTGTATATAGAAAAACCTAAACTTGGATACTTTGTTTTGATTCCAACGCCCTATTCTGAGCATTTCTCATGTTAGTAATAATCTAGATTTTAACGAAGTAGTGGCCATTGTGTATATGACATTATAAACATTATACGAAAGCGATTAGCTCTCAGATGTACCTACTAAAGATACGACATACATATCAAATGGTACAGATTTTTCAATTTAATCAAATACTAGTATGTATTGTTTTGTTAGTTGTCACTACGTGCGATTGAATAAGACGGAGAGAGAGACCTGATAGAAATATTAATAATAGTTATATTGAGGACCGTGTGTTCGAATCCACCTACAATGAGCTCGAGCTTTCGGTGAAGGCAAACATCGTGATGAAACTATAACATGGATTTTTTTGGCGCCCGCCTGGCTAGCTACTACTCTCAAGTTGAAAATCTGCCGCCAAATACCTATATATGTGTTCCAGGACTTGCACTTGAGAGCCAGTTCATCCACTTAGCGTGTCTACCATCTTGGGCCACATCGACGATTAACATCAAGTGACATAACTCTAACCGTAACAAAAAAAAACTTTGAAATAATTTCGTATCGATAAATATAACAACGCAATAGAAATCCCTTTAATATTCCACTGATAACTGTAGCTGTGAATCGATCGATTTTTTTCAATCGATCGTCTTTCAATTCCAGGCTTTGGTGATATCACATCGACTTATTCAATTTCGAGGGTCGTGGTTCCATCATTTCCGTTCGATGTTTTTTCCATCTTATCGATCGCTTCGACTGATTCGTTATGCGCATTCCGACGTTTTTCAAATAGGCTTACTTATAAAATTTTCTTATAGAAAAACATGATCAAGTGTAATGTGTTCAAATTAAAACGTTTATGCTGTGACACTCTTTGTGATTACAAGTGATTTCGAAAAATGTCTGTAATATAGGTAATGAAGTAAAATTTTTATATTATTTTTTAATATGTGAACCTTTGTTTTAAAGTAAAAATAGCCATAAGACAGTTAAAATACCTATATTTATATAAGTTTTTATCGACCAACTGAACGATTTATTATGCTCTTAGTCCGCTGTTCCATTTCATACAATTTCCCTACCTATAACCAGTTCAATGCTTGCAAAGATTAAGGAGGCAACCGTTTTCATGTTTTATTATAATATATAATATTTAATCGAAAAAAGAAGATCAACAAAATTAAAACCTGTGTCACATAGTACAATCATCAAAAAATATCATTTAACCTTTAAATGCCTGATGTTTTTTTTACATAAATTTGAAATAATTCTTAACTTTTTATTCTGAGCTAGAAGATAATGCCTACTGTCTTTGTAGTCATTGCCATTCTATTTTAATAATTAATCAAAAGTCGCGTATTCTACTGTCGGATTTCAAGTAAGTATTTTTTGTATTAATAACTCCATTAAATCAACATCAACAATAATTGCATTTTAATTTGATATTAAATAAAAAAGCAAACGCAATTTACAACAGCAACGAGCAGGTGTTAACTAAATAGTTAAAGTCATTTAGAAATGTCAATCATTAAAATTGGATCAACGTAAAAAACATCATTATGAGCACAATTATCCCACTTAGGTCGCACCCCGAGGGGTACTCGATAGCACTGCGTCACAACTCAGTTTGTGTTGAAAACTATTAATTAATGTTGAAGGAGAGTTGGCATCCTGTGGAGTTTGATCCTATTTCGCGGTATGGAGTCCGGCGAGCGAAGCGACGTGAGTACCGACCACCTTAACCCTGAATTCACCATGATTTATGTAAAAAGTTAGACACAATTATATATCTTTTTTCGAGTTTACTCCTAAAGAAACGATAATTTAGTCCGCAATATGAAAATTTATGAGTAGTAAAATCGAGCGTTAACTAAAAGTGAGGCGTTACGTTCCTTTTCGCAACGTACTTTGACCTTTCACTTCAAGATTATTTATGTATGAATATAGAAAGTTTACTTAGTTTATGTTATATGCTATGTTATGTTAGATGTTTAGGTATAACAATAATACCGAAGGTTTGTCTGGGTGTACCGATCCCGAGCCCCAGTAGAGTGGACTCTTAACTAGCTTGGACCTTACCGGCATTAGATGATATGCGAATTCTGGTGGAAGGTATAGAGTCCGTAGGTTCTTTGTTCGTCTTCTTCTAGTAAGAATCAGAATTAGTACAAATCAGAAATAATTTTTCTGTGTAAGAAAAAAATCTTTTGTTTTAATACTCTATAGGTTTAGCGGTATGTGATGATGTGACATAAGATGATAAACACGTTTATATTAGAGGGACTGGCTCTCAAGTGCAACTGCCGGAAAACACATATATAGTAATAGAATATTATTTATTTATTTGTATATTGCAATGAACTCGTACCAAGTCATGTTCATATTTTAATTGTTAGTTATAATTAAGCAACATATTATAGGACTGGTCTCAATTTAAACCCACTTTTAAATATTATTTATGACTCTATACACCTGGCTTACGACGGCAAAATTTTGTAACAGGATATTTTAAAGACTACTAAGTCCCTGTTCTAATGAATTCAAGTAAAAATATACATATGATTTTTTTATGAAAAAGAAATTAGTTTTATATAAACTATATACGAAATATATTAAATATTTTATTTCATAATTATTAGAATACAGAAATTTAGAACTTTGAACATATTAATTTTATAATATTATAAGATATGCGAAATTAACGTACACTGAAACATTTTTGAAAAATGTAATAACCTATTTCTGGAGGAAATCATGGTTACCCCACAATTAGTAAGTAATAAAACGATAGCTTCCAAATTCCACAAATTGATTTAAAACGTATCTATCCGTATCTAATGTTTGGACGACTGCAATGATGACTGTAACATTCCGTCGCTGCTCGATGTCATTCTGTTAACTGAAATTAGTTACACAAGGATATAACAATGTTTTAATTTGAATAATACATTTAATTTAAAATTCCTGCTTCGAACTAAAGCTTCAAAATATTAATCTTTACATATAAAAATCTTATGTTACGATGTTCGTCCAACCTAGTCTTGGAAACTGCTGATCCCATTTAAATTTTTTTTTTTGGAAATAAGTATAACCTCGTAAACCTTTTTTCCACGCTGCAGACTCTTGGTCCGCACCATTTTCATTAAATTTGAATTTAATTTATTTTTTTATAGTACTCTTAACAAATTAATGCACGATGTAAATGATTTATTTATTTATTAGTGGCTTTCTTCAGTGGCGGATTTACACATTGAAAGCCAGTAGACTATTCATATTTTACCGTCCCTACCTACCTCTATAATTAAATTCCACATAGGAGTACGTAAATTGTATAAAAAAAGTCGATATTACACTTAGATTCTAAGTAGTGAAACATATTCTGTAGTATCTAGAAACATTTAGGTATATGTATATTTGTATATGCATAATGTGTTTCAGCTTCTACAAAAAAAAAAAAAAAAACAAATTTGCCGCCTTTAATATCTGCCACCCTAGGCTCCAACCTTCTCAGCCTACTATTTAATCCACCACTGGCCTTCTTTATATATAATTGATATTAATATTGCCATTAGATACAGTTATTATTTTAAGAACGTAATACCAACTTAGTAGATCCCTATAAGTTATCAATTGCCGGAACGCAATGGAGGCTGTTGTTGGCACTATGGTGGAGCTATTTTATTACTGAAAAAGAAATAATGATTAACTAGTTTAATTTAATCATAATTATCGACGGGTTGTAGGGGACTGTAGTTATGTTTTAAAAAGGTACATATCGAACATCAAATCGAAATGGTAACGAAGGAAGGTCTAAGTTTGTAAGGATAATTATTTATTTAATTATTTATATAGGTCACCAACAGAGTTTACATCAACACTTTAATGTCTACTAATTATACAGATAAATACTATCTTAAATGTAACCCTAATTACAGGTGACAACGACATGCATAGTAAAAGTTAATATAATAGAACAAATGTAATAATTATGATGAAACAGTTTTATAAAATATTGTGATTTAAAAAATAAAACAAAAAGAAAAAGAGATGTACTTAAATTAAAAATATAACAATCAAAGTATTTGTGTTTAAGAAAAGTGAGCCTTTTTTCATAGTAGCAAGTGTCTCGAAGAAAATGTCAGCCTTCCCTGTTTTAGCACTGTATTCAACATTGTAATTTCGCATGAGTTTGTTTAAGGAAGAAAAATACCAAGATTTCTACGAGCCTGTTTTTCGCAAAATAATTTATCCCGTTGAAGGTGTTTTACGAGGTATTCTTATGATTACTTCTAATAGAAGTAGTGGCACATTCAACAAACCGTTCACCAGTTTATAGAAAAACGCTCTGTCTATCAAATATCTACGCTCATTGAGATATTTTATATTAAACTATACAATCTCGATATAATAATCGATCTGAGTAGCTTCTGAATTTGCTAAACATATTCTCATTGTATGTTAGGTGCCACAGAAACTTTTTCTCAACATTTTCAGTTCGTTTTATGTAGACATCGTAATGGGGATTCCACACAGTGCTACAATATTGTAGCGCAGTCCTAACAAGAACGTTAGACAGTAAAATTTTGGTCTGTGGTTTTTAAACTCTCTACTATTTCTCAGAACAAATCTCAGTACCTTGAGATTTTTTTTTACTACTTTATCGACATGTATATTAAATTGCAGTTTAGAAGGTTCCAAACTAAGTCACGTAATATTGAATGTTATTTTTAATAGTGTACGATCCTAAAGTTCTTTTTATTTCGTGAAAAATTGACATAAAAGCATTTATCAACGTTAAGGATCATTTCATTGCTCACACCATTTTATTAAGTTGTTAATGTCCTCTTGTAGTAACCGAGAATCGTTCGGGCATTTAATGGTTTTAAGTATTTTCAAGTCTTCGACAAATAGGAAGAATGTGGAATTATGTAAGCACTGATCGATGTCCTTAATAAATATGTTGGACAATTGCAGGCCCAAATGGGAACCCTGTGGAACACTTGATTTCACCAGAAAGTATTCAAAAGCTTTGACAACACGACATTGTCTACATGTCAGATAAGATTCAAACCAATTTAACAGTTTTCTGCAATCCCGTAGCCGTGTAAATAGTCAATTAAAATTCTATAAGACACCAGATCAAATGCCTAGCTAAAATCAGTGTATATTAGATCTACACTGTGTCGTGAATCAATGGCGTGACAAAGAACTTCTATAAAGCTAACTATATTTATACTGGTAAATCTAGCTCCCCCAGAGCTGTGTCGTTGAACATTGAGGATCTGCTTTACGTGTGAAGCTAGTACAGGATACAGAAATTTCTCCAAGACCTTAGCATATATAGATAAGATAGAAATAGGCCTTTATATAGTATTCATAAAATATTAATATATTTTCATAATAAATTATCCTTAATAAAGAATAGGTAACGAAGGCTACATCCAGTATTTTATAAACACATTTATAATTAACTTATGTTTTTAGACATTATGTACGCCTGGCTAGCTATCACCCTCAAGTAGAAAATCTGCCACCAAATACCTATAGGTGTGTTCCGGCACTTGAGAACCAGTCCCTTAGGCTTAGCGTGACCACCATCTTGGGCCACATCGTCACTTAACATCAGGTGAGTTTATGGCCATAACACTAAATCTGTATTATAAAAAACTTTAACATTAAAGGTAACAAGGTTGTAACAGTACCCTTACAAAACGTCAGTTCACACCCTGATAGTTCATGAAGATATTTATCATAAAAATAATCGACAGTAGCATGTTATTAATCATTTCTTAATTAACTGCGCGGGTAACACATTCGCGCTTCTCTCAATTAACGTACAGATCTATAAAGATAAAATGCAAATTTTTGCCACAACCGGCCATCTTTTGACTGTACCGTTTCACTCACTCTTATCACTTTATATATATACTCATCTCTTTCATACACCAAATCATTTGGTCGTGCACATAAACAATTTTTATCTATTTTTCGATAATTATTAAGACAATGTTTTATTCCCTTCGCACTCCAGGATATCGTGTATATTTGTACTCCTTCTACAAAAATAAATTCATACAAATAAATATTATTTATTCCTTTGCAAATGAACTTGCAATTTCTGTTCTGCAAAAGATTACACTTCCACGCGCTTGATAGAATATAATTATTTCATAATTTAACACTTCAGGGTGCATGTTAATCGAATTTTGGTTGGTTTGAATTTTATTTTATCCAATGAACGTGTCATGATGTTGTTTTTGGACGTAAATCGATGGTGTAAGGTTTTGTTCAGATCCGAACATGTTTTGGGACTTGAGAATTATTGTGTAAATATTTTACTCTGGTATAAGGTGGACTTTATTATTTTAATTTTTAAATGTATGATTGTTGTGTATTGTGCACAAGTGATGTAAGGAAAAGTAATACCTAATAACAACTAGGTATACATTTTAAATTGCGACAAAACCTCATCTGTCTGTTCTAATAAGAAAGCTGGTAACTTATTATCTATATAGCTGCAACCTATAAACTACTATAGCTGGTATCTCAGCTATACAGCAAAAGATATTCTAGAAGTTACGATATTATCAGAGAGGGAAAATTTTAGGTAATCGGGCTACTAAAAATAGCGCAAAATCTAGAAAGCCCGTATTCTATGCCCTAATCTAAATTACATTAAAATTACGTAAATGACTGAATTTCATGCTAACATTTAATTATAATTAGGTATTAAGTCTTAGGTCAAGCCTTTATAGTTAAATATTTAACACTTTTTAAATTATTTTACGATAATAAGAAAACTTACATTTACCGAATATTATAACAATAATAAAGTAAAGATAAAAGATTAATTTCCGGTTTTCTAAAATATAAATTCATAAATCGTCGGCGTAGGTGCATAACTACTTTACATCATTCATAAAACGTAATAGAAAAGAAAGACCGAAGAAGATATGGATGGTTTGAAGCGATGATAGCTCAGTGATAGTGTGTACGACTTCGCGTCAAGGGACGTGAGTTCGAATCACAGCTGATGTAGTAGATTTGAAGAAGAACATATGTTGTGCCGATCAAACTTAGATGTTATAAGGGTTATGAAGATGAAAATATAACATCATAAACCTATATTTAGTAACATTTGACAGCAAAAGAAATGCCATTAGAAGTTATATTATTCTTTACTATGCATTTATTTATGTTTATGTTATATGTATTCATGTTACACAACTGCTGAAAGACTTATATCCGTGTTTTAGAATCCTATAATGTACATTGCAACAAAATGTGTACATTATAGTTAAATGATATTAAATTGTACTCTAAATGGGTTCATTTATTCTTAATTCTCACTGAACGGCCCGCTCTACTAGATACCGCTGATAACAGATGTTATTCAATGAGTATGAATAATTAACATATTACGTTTATTATATTATGCACTAATCATAACGAGTTGGTGTGCTTTATCGGCCAATTAAATTTGACGGGGTGCTATTATGCAATACGTACTAACTATATTTATTATAGAATAGTTATGGGAAATAATCACCGTGAATGGCAATCTAATTATGACATGAAAGATTATATGAAAAATTTCCTAAATTTAATAATCCTAACTACATCCTTATCTATTTTCCTAACGATTAATTAATTTTTAAGTATTGAAATTTCAAATTTTTATAAATTTTTTTATAATAGAGTTATAAATCTGTGTCTCTAAAATTAAAGATTTTTTTTAAGTAAATATAAACAGTTGCTTATTCTTCTATTACCTTCGATTTTTTTTATTTAAGTTTACCCCTAATCTTAAAACCTCCCTAACTCGGTTAATGTTAACCAGAGGAAAAAACTCATGGGACCTATTTTATGTAAAATATGAAGCTGTACATGTTGATATTGAACCTTTTGTATCTAATTTTTATCGTTTTCGAGTAATTGCGATAAAACATGTTGACAATTATTTTTCAACCCTTGCCAGGTGTTGCAGACACGAAAACCTTTGCACGTTGTTTTTGTATCATTAAAACTATATTATATTAAAAATACAAAGTTGAGTGCCAACATTCTGAATTCAGATCTTATTTGAGTGGACACAAATAAAGTTAATCGCCAAAATGTTTAGAACATGACATTCAACATGAACTCGTCCGTGGCAGGCGCATCGATGTCAAAGGAGCTGTCGGTTACAGCCGAGATATCATAATTTCGTATTTGACATCTCGCAATAGGTTATCTAGTTTCCACAATATCCAGCCGCTGCATCCGTTCCTATTGATAAAATTATCTATGCCCGTAACACAAATGTATTGCTTTGTAAATAGTCATTCATGTGTTTACCAAACGATAAAATCTTTACGTGAAGTTGTAGTCGAATCGCACTCGTTTACATTCCATTTTAAATGTACAATAAAATGTTTTGATGACTTCAACAGTATACTAAATATATCATTTTAAGGAAATATTTATATGTAATTTTATACGTGAAATTAATTAATTGTTTTGTATTTAATACGAGAAGAAATTTCTAAAACGATACATCTTAAAGTATTTGGAGTTGTCATGTAGTAGAAGATTTTTTTTATAAATACTTTTTAGGTTTTAGCATATTAGCCACAATCTGACTTGATGTTGATTGATTGTGTGGTCCAAGATGATGGACACGCTATGTCTACTGGAGGAACAGACTCTCAAGTGCAAATTCCGGAACACACCTATAGATATTTAACGGCAGATTTTCAATTTGTGGGTGGTAGCTAGCCAGTAGGGAATTAAAAAATGCTTTACCATGATATTACTGTTTCATCACTATACTTTCTTTCACTGAAAAGTCGGATTCATTGCCAGGATTCACACTCACGTCCATTCGTTTGACGTCCGTACACGCTACCAATTGAGCCTACCGCTTCGATTTTTTTTATGACGTACGCTGTTAGCTTAAGGGATTTGACAGCTTCATCGAACTTTTTGGGGCGAGTGCTGAGAGCACTCAGCTCCGAGGCAGCGAGCGCAAGGGTGCCAGGATGGCCGAACCTGGGCTTGAGCTGCTGCCGGAAAATGAACATGGATTCCTAACTAACCAACAGGTCCTAGCTTACTAATTTAGTGATCCTAACATGACCTTATCGGGAAATCCGCGCAAGGGCCGCAGGAGTAGTCCCTTAAAGAACCATGTACTTAACGTGTGGGTATACATGGATGGTATGCGGTATAAAAGAGTTGTATTTACATAGATACTATTCAGATACTGTGTTGTTTGTACATACTATATAGATATTATATTGATGTACATACCTACAGAAAACTATGTTTATTTTTACTTTATTGGTTTTATAGGTTTGTTATTAATGTAAAGAAACCTCTCAAAATATATTTTTTGTAAAGCTGAACACTATGAATCTATGAAATGAGTTTCTTTTTGCTGTACCTAATTTTTGAACTCAAGAAAAGCCGTGTAAGAACTTCTAATAAATGGCTCAGCCTACAATTTTATTGCAAATATCTAAACTGATGGACAATTAATTAAAATGCACCTTTTATTTATATTATTAGAAAATCGTATTTTATGTTAAGTCCTTGACCAAGAGACTTGGAAAGAGGTCAATATAATGAGCACAGACTGTAACAAGATGTCAATGCTCTCATTTAGATTATTACTAAACAGATATGCGATCATCGTACATTAGTTCAAAATGCTGATTTTAAATCAATTCATATTAACACGTTTCTAGATTTAGCAGTACATGGTATAACAATCGGTGCTTAGTTATTTTTTTGCATTCACTGTTACTTATTTAAACCCAATCCTTACTTAATATTATAAATGCGAAAGTTAGTGTGTTCGTTACGCTTTCACGTCTAAACGTGACTACTTTCTTAAACCGCTGAATCGATTATGATGAATTTTGGTATATATAGATGATATATATTTATGTGTGTGAATCTGGAGACGGTGATAGGCTACTTTTATAATGAAACACTTATTGGAAATAGAGTAAAGATGGCATAAACATTTAATGAAACTATTTATTGCTCCATCCGATTTGTTTGACAAGCAGTCAGTTGCAAAAACTTTCATTAACTCTTAACACTGCCATTATAATTTGTGCATTGCAAGAACGTCCATTTAACACGGTTATTATAATAACCCATTTAAGATAATTTCCAATCTGTCAAACGTGTCTTTAACTCGGTTTTGTATTGCATGAAACTTAAATTGAACTTTATTTTGACACTCAATTTGTTAAATTTTAATGGCTTGTAATTGGTCATTAGTCTTTCATTAAGGAAATAGGAAAAGAAAGAAAGGAAAGGTATTTTTCGAGATTTTTTAGTGTTTATTTTACTTTTGTGATATGTTTTAAACATCACCTTGATATTTATCATCGTCAGATGAAGCAGTTTACAATATGATTTGATATATGGAACAAATTTTATAATACAGAATTTGTGGGTGGATTCAGTTTTCCTAAAGAAACTGAACAACGAATCAATAAATATAATAAATCTGTAAAAAGTGGTTTTTGTATATTGAAAAAATAAAAAAGCAATAACCCATTTCCAGCGTTTTAGGCGTTTTTGTCTGTTTGCCTGTGCACGTATCACGTAAAATGTACGAAACTAATGTAGATAACTTTTATATGTAAAACTTGTACGCAACTTGAAGTATTGCTTAATTTTCGTTTCATCTTGTCATAATGTCATCACGTAACACGGATATTTACTATACTATTATCTAAGCGACGTGTTTTATTTTGGACAACCACGCAAACGAAGTCGCATGCACAGCTAGGTCTAAATAAAATTCGACAAATTTTGGACCCTGACAACTAACAACTCAAAAGAAAATGCGTGTTATTCTAATAGAACCAAAATACGTACTTACAATAGTATACAGAATAAAGTGCAACCATTCACTAGTTTTAAAAATCAGTAACTCTTTCTTTCTTAATGATTTCATTAGGAAATGAACACATAAAGGGCTTATACAAAACATTAAACATGTATATTAAAGCGAGCGTAGCCGCAGGTAAAAGCTAGTAGATTATAAGTTTGGTACCTGCACAATAGGAACATTTATGAGCAGTATATTTACTTTTGTTTGCAAATGTTTATACATATAATATTGGTATTTCGTATAAACTATGATTTGAAACTATATTTAATATTTTTACCTCTATTGTATTATTGGATAGGTAATCTTTATCTCTAGCATACTTACTAAAATTATCTCTGCATTACCCCTTGACTGGTAGAGGATGCCACAGGGATTAAAATCGTCTTGTATACAGATTGTATATAAAAGTGCCATACAAAAACATAACCATAGTGAGATTGCTTCATAAGTTATTTTAAATATCCAATAATAAAAAAATACATATTTTAAACATATATCAAGGTACGCACGCAAGGTAAAGCACGAGCAACACCGTGGTTAAAAGTTAGTAGGTAGCAGGGAATAAAAATTCTAATAAAGTTACTACAAAGAATGACCTAATGCGATTCCCCCGCGTCGGAGTATCTAAAAAAAGTGGCTCACTGTAACGCAATATACCGATAAAGACAATTTATTCGCCATTATTTTTCACTATATCCAAGCATATCCGACTATCGGGTCCGTATAGGGCCGAGCCTATATAAATCCGCTGTCCATTGAAGCTCCGGGCGCTTTTGATCTGCGGAGCTTAACTTATATGTCCCTGGTGGGCCCGGCCTTGTTGCCGTGCTGATGAATGCCTTGTTTATGTTCGAAAGACCTCTGTTACTTATAAATGGTTTATAGCGGTTTAAATAGTAATCTTAAGCCTTTTTGCTATTAACGACGACGGTACAATTTATTACTACTTTTAATGTTTATCGCCCGGCACTTACTGGTGTGTTTTAATATTTACTGTTGAGGACACAGTAGTAGCCTTTATAAGTGTAGAAATCACAAAAGTCGATAGTCAGATAAATAATACAATAAGAATAATTAAAAAATATACAAGACTAAAGCCCAAATATGTGTTGACAACTTAACTTAATTTAACAATATTTAAAAAATGATTCAAAGTAACATTACATACTGAACCTAGGACATAAAAATAATAATAATAGCAAACTGTAAATTCATTCTGTAATAAAAACTAAAATTAAAACCTGCAAAAGATAACAAAATTAGAAATAAATAATACTTATGCGTTTGTCTGTACTAGCGAATGATTGATATAACTGTGTGCAGTAATTTTTATAGTATTTATTATGTGACTTAGTTATATTCGAGCTTTTGGTTAACTGTAATCCAATTACACTGTAACACTATAAGTAAATACATTGTGATTTCTTAGTACCAAATACGCCCAGGTTACAAGGCGCAACCTGTTTTAAATTATTTCACAGATAATTATTAAACTAGTTGTTTTATTACGTAGGAAAATGAAATGGAAATATTTCTTACTATAATTATATATATACTATTATTCAATATCGCTAAAGTTATATAATCATGAGATATTTTGTAATCTGGGTATCACCTACTGAACAAAAAATAGACGAACGTTTAAAAGTAGATATTAAGTATTTATAGTTATAATTTGAAAATATATCTATTTCGATATAACTAGGTTAATAAACAAACATACCGCCTGCCTGATGTCAGACGTATAAATAAACATTTACCAATATTAAAATCTCCTTTTCTGAAAGGCACTGGAAATCCTATTCACTATTCAAGTAGAGAAAAAGTCCGAAGAGATTTTCCTATATCGTTCCTCTAAAAAGAGAGAGGATTTCATCCACATTATGTGAATAATATTAACAAAGGTATGATAAAAAAATCTTTAATATAGCCCATAATGGCGATAGAACAAGTCCGTAGATAGGTCACGACGATGTAGGTATAATAAATAATTCAGGAAATTGCCGAAATGCTGCGTCGGAATTGGCCATAAAGATGATTCAGAGCCACGGAACACACCAATAGTTTTAATATATTACAGAACTGTATTAGTTTGTATGATGGTAGGTACTTCTTATTCTGTTTTAAATTATTATTTTGACTGAATAAATTATCTATTCTGAATTTTATTCCTACACTAGCTCTTACGTGTGGCTTCGCTCGCGTTAACATTGATTTTGTTAAACAAATCGGATGATTAAATAAAAGGATTCATAGAAAGTATATTCCTCTCTTTACCCCACTTCCGATAAAGTTTTCGCTAGAAAAAGTAGCCTATCACCGTCTCCAGATTCCAATGTATCTCTATACCGAAATTAAACATAATCTATTTATCGGTTTAGGTGTGAAAGCGTAACAAACAAACAAACTCACTTTTGCATTAATAATATTAGTGAGGATGTACCTAATTTTTTTTTTATAACTCGTTACAAACATCTAATAATTACCAATATTCATAGGATCACCGGCTGGGATAATCTAATGACAGTCAGTCAAACCGTTTTAAAGTCTATAGGGAACACACATATAGATATAAATTTATATATCGATGCACCTTGTAATTGTAGCCGATGTCAGATGATATACTATACTAACAGTTAACATTTGTAACTAATTTATAACATAGTAACTAACCCACGAAATTCTTGTCATGATTATTAATCTAAATAAACCATTATAAATATATCTCTTGAAATAATATGTACAACTTTACTCCAAGTGGTTTTACTCCAAGTTTTACCTATTCCAACTATTTCCCCATCTTTTAATTCTAAATACTAAAGCTCTGCAATATATATAAAAATGGTTAATAAACGTAGGAGAAATAGCATATAACTGTTTTGTTTGCTAATTTATATTTACATACATATTGTTAGGTTCATTAGAGTATTTGTTTTTTTTTCAATAATAAGCCTTGCTTTATTTATATATGTATTGTAGAGGAACTGATTGTGACCGGATATTTTATGTAAAGATACATTCATTATTAATAAATGTAAATAATATACTTCAATCGCTAAATGTAACGCGGCCGCCTCCGCGTTGGACAAAGTCAGTCGATGTTGAAATAGTGGAATAAGCAATTGAATAAAGAGTGCACTGATTATTATTGTATAAGGTTTTTTTACTCGTACAGATCTGTCCCTTCACTATTTTATTTAATTATATGATTTAGTAATCTACGAATGTTTTCTATGTGCATATAAATAGGTGTGGTCTATTATAATTAACACACTGTTCTCGTTTATCCTATTATAAACACCGGTGGCGGAAGATTTTTTATCTATATAATTAATATAACTAAGAATAATGTCTATTTATTATAAAAAAACATAATTTAACTATTTACATAGTTAACGGGTAACCAATAGGCCAATATGTTAAATGCTCTTATTAGTCGTTTCATAGGATAAAAGCGTTCGTTTTATAGAGTAAGAAGTACTCTATACATAGATATATTGAATTATAATATAAGGTATCAAAGTGTCAAATATAATCGAATCTGTTCAATACTTTTAAAGCGATGCTCGTAGAAAGAAACAGGCCATCAGACAAAATTAAATACTTTTGGGCTTTATATAAATAACGACTGCTTTCAATTTTCAATAAATATTTAATTGTATTAGATTTAGCTAAACAGGTTTAGCTCCGTTACAGTTTGAGTAGATATATGTACAGATGTCAATAAAATAAATAAATGATTTTGCAAAGGGTCCGTTAAGTAATTCCCAATCGTAATTGGTTATATATAAATATAATTATAAATAATAATAAGCATAATTCCCAAGTTAAAGCTTTATTTTACAGTACAACAAAATAAATAATTATAGGTTCGAGACAATGACAAAGTATTTTCAATGAATAATTATAACATAGTAAAGCAATTGAATTAAGAAAGAAAGAGTTAATATAATAATTAGACAAATAACGAGAGCAGCACAACATAGATAAAAACATGATGTTCCACTAATATAACGACCAAAACAAGCTTGGGTCGAAGGTCCTGTGATAAAACCCTTGTATTAATTTGCTGCCTTTATAGAGATGAAGTGTTGGTGTAACGTGTCTCCTTTAAATTGCTCACTCTGAGTAAGGTGCTGCGTTACTTGTAAGCTAAATAATAAAAAAACGATAGGCTGATTCCTAAATTGAGGTGGTAGCTATACATCCTCCCATTATGAAATAATTTATTCATCCAATGAAGTGATTTAAGAAATAGAAGCATTTTCGGGCATTACACCGAACGATGTAGTTTCAAATCTTTTGATCACCTTCGTGTTTAGATTATCGATAATATTGTGATTAAATAATAGATTATGAAAAAGTGTAAATGCCTGCCTTCCTGACTATCGTTCTCTGCTAACTACACTTTAGAACCGATCTCTCTACGTTTAGCGAGTTAACGTATTTATCAACATTTACCATTACTTAAGTAATGGGGCCAAACAATAGCCGTATATACTATTTAAAATATGAAAATCAAAGGAACTATGAATCATATTTTATATTTCTTTATAATTTATTTTATTTATATTTCAAAAAAATTAATGGTTATAGCAAACAAAACAAAGCGATCGACTTACACGCCACAAAGTTGTCGGTGCCTATGATACTGAGGTTATCTGAAACCGAGTGCCTAATAAATTATTGAAGCAAAGAGGTTTTTATAATGACCGCCTCTGATAATGTGTTTATTGAATATTAACGTTTCAAACGCAATTAAGTTGGACTATTTTTTAGGTCGCGTTCAGGTCACGTCGAGTTCATGTATACTCATTCATCTTTATAGTTATTTTACGGAATAGAATATTACGTTTAATCTATTTATTAATGTTTCGTAAAGTGAAAAATATGTCATTATTATAAGTTTGCCCGTTTTTGAAGTGAAAACTTTTTGAGCGGATTTTATATGTGTAGGTCGAGGTTATGTCATCTATATGTATTCACTTTAACAGTACCTATATATATAGTTGTATGGCGTGTTGCGTCTAAATACAAGTGAGACTACAGACAAACCTGTACATAATGTATATACACTGATTTTTAGCTGTTCTATAATATTTTCGGAGCTCATTTTAATAATATGAACATCTATTCATTATTGAGTGTATTGTCCTCATTTTTCTGCTTTGTTCGCGTTACCCATCTTATGATTGGATGATTTTAATTTACAATTTAAAACATTTTAATCGTTTCTAGCATAATTAACTTGAAAATATTAAAAACCACTGCTAATCTGTAATCTACAAGTGTTATAGCATTAATAATATATTTTTTGATATATGGTAATTACCTAGTATATTTTGTGGAGACAAAAGAATATAGGCTATATAGATTTTTATACATAACTGTGAGTGTGTTATACAATACCTACGTAATATTTGGATAAAGATTATATTTCAGTATCCTTGGTTTAATTATGAAACATTGTATACAAATTTTAATAAATAATTTCAACGAATTCAAGTAAAATTCTACAAGAATTTTAAAATCTTGTGACTATTCAAAGTTATAGTCTTTAAAAAATAATTAACAGTGTTTTTAATCGAACTTAAAGCAAAGGTAAAGATGAAAATGAGAGAAAATAGAAAATATTATATTTTTAATGCGAAACGTAATGCCGCGAGTCAGACCGCCAGTTGGCGTGGCGACTCGTCGATACGGAGTGCGTCGTTGTCAAGCTATGTGATAGTATATGTTAAAAGGTGACTGATGAGAAGAATCAAGTTATGTCCGTTTATTTTGACTATTAAATTAATATAAATCTATATTAAATAAAATAAATAAACTTCTTTATCTTTAGAAACAACTCGGTACTTTAAAATTTTTAATCTTGTCATATTTATTTCTTATGTTAATCTATTCCTTAAAGTTCATAAGTTGTAGAAAAAGAATTTGATATTTCACATCTGCCAGGCGTTCCGCGACAGCTTAGTTTTATATATTACGTAAGTTCTAATCTCTGAAATACACTCTCGTTTACAAACTCTTCTTTTTTTTTATTCTTGGCCACTTAGTCTGACTATTACTACCGTTTTCAAGTAATAAGATTTGGGCATTTCGGGCAGACGATACTATCTTCAACAAGATAGTGACTCTCTTGTTGAAGCTCTCTTGGGAGTTTTTGTGGCAAATAATATATCGTGTTTCAAATGATTATTCACAATTGATATCACCTACGCTCTTTAGCTACACTATATTAAGTAAAATGTCACCTTTATTTACACAATATAGAGCTAAATTATATGAATAGAAATGAAAATTACAACATGACAGATCAAGATGCGGTCAATAACTTCTTTTACAAAATATTTATTAGAATGTGAAAAGAAATAAATTTTAAAATTGGCAGAATTGTGCATAGCTATAGTGCATCTATCATGTATACTAAAAACACTGGCCAAAAATTTTAAAACACTGGCCGAAATAAGAGAAAAGAACAAAATAAAAACAACGTGAAAATGCTATTGTTGGGCGGAATATATGCGATGCTCAGTGTCGCCAACCGAATAAAAATAAATCAAGTGTGATTTATTCCAGCGGCGAAGTTGCAAGCTATGTTTTGGGCTGATGCAGTTTATACTACATGTCGCTTCTCTTGAAAACGTGACCACCCACGTACCTACCTACTGTAAGTTTAGAGTTTTCTTCACAATTTATAATGCTCAAAATAAAACTATGGAAGATCACAGTTAAGTACTAATTCTATATAGGAGAGTGTAATCTTTATATGTAAAATCTGGTGTGAATGTGAATGTAATTCTAAATGGCTTCACCGATTTAGATGATTTGAGGGTACGGTGGATGATCTTTAGCTATAGTTGAACTAGGAAGATGACGCTATTACCGGTATTCACATTTTTATATTTTAAAATTATTACTGGGTCTGCCTATCATGTTTAATGATTAAATTGATGTAAGTATATATTTGAAATATGTACCTACGTGATAAAAGTGACGCGGATAACGTAAACTGTGTATTGATACATATACACAATGTATAACTTTTTATTTATCCTAGCTGGGCATAATGACTGTACTTCACCTGGTGATAAGTTCCAATACGGTCCAATAACAGTAGTGCAGTCTACTACTACGGCAGTCCGTAAGGGCAAAGGACCACCGCCAGTCACAACTATAATGCAGGCAAGATAGCTCCCTTTATCCTTTTCTCTAAGTAATACACATCTTTCTTTCAGTTCATGTAACGAACTTTTCCTAAACTTGACGCCTTGTTAAAATTGCACTAAATCCTCTTCCAATTATATAACCGCAACCTAAGATATTTTATTTCAAAACATTGATTTATATATGCCCGACAGAGTTTGACTTTATACACACACTAGCTGTACGCGCACTTCTTCGCATGTTTGTTTAAATATTTAATTTTTAAAATTGTTTAACACATTTTACTCGTTGTTGTGACTTTTTTCAATACACCTTTACGCCTATTGGTGCTAGCGTTTTGTTAACCTTCATTCATTATTGTGATATAAAATGCTAAAAAGAAATTGATATCCGACTGGTAGTTCCCAAAATAAAAACGTTTAAATAGACAAAAAAAAACTTTCTTGCTTTATAATATTAAATTTAGATTCATTTTTAACATCACGATTTCTTTATTACTGCTATAGCAGAAAATCGTGTCAATAAAAATTAATTATATCTAACAAATGGTAATTTATATTTGTTACAATAGAACCTGGAGACATTTTAATATGTTTGAACTTTGAAGTAAGATTAATACATGGACACTCGTTTATTAAATTCAAATCGCGCAACATCCCTACGCCCTCCGGAAATTGAGTTTGCGATGGGCTCTTGACCCGCTGTCAAGCTGACAGTTGCCAAAAACCCTTCCCTACAGGTCCACTTCAACCGATGTCGGTCCAATACCGTACTATAATAATAATAAAAAAAAAAAAACAAAGCAGTCTTAAGAACTGTCGACAAGAGTCAAAATTTAGAACTATAAAAAAACCGTTGTTACTTTTGGATATCCAAATTAATCATTTAATCTCTAATTACAACTTATAAATCAAAACTGATTTCAGCGCAATAAGTTACACTTGTAGGAACAGATGTAATGTTATCGTTAACACGTCACGTGACCATATCGATGACGACTTACATAAATTTACTCCATACTCAAACCTTCCTATAGAAGTTTTCACTTCAAAAAGTGTATGTACCTAAATGGAAACTTTGAAATCAATTCCTGACCTCCCATGTCAGACTGGGCGGAGATCAAGCAGATATCGCTAATCGGTGTACGGGCCGAGTTTAGAATCTACAATAAATGCCTATCACACCACCACACCGATATTACCAATAAATTCCTCACTATATTTTCTAGTATCAACAGATAACATCCTAAGATGTAGTCTCTCACAGTAAGAACGAAACGCTTCCTTGTGCCGCTCAATTGTATGGACAAGGCTTACTTACATAAAAATATTTATGTAGAAAATGTTTTCAGATAACACATAGCTCTCATTGGTGTCATATTTTTTTTTTAGTTTAAAGGTTCAGCGTTTTGGCCACAATGTTACTTGAAGTTAAGTGACGATGCGACACAAGATGGTGGACACGATAAGCCTAGTGGAAATACTGACTCTCAAAAGTAACTGCCAGAGCACACCTATAGGTGGCAAATTTTCAAATTAAGGGTGGTATCTAGCCAGGCACACATTAGAAAAAGCTCTACCACCGTACTATGGTTTCATCACAATGTTTTCGTTCCGAAATTTCGGGCTCATTGCAGGTGGATTTGAACTCACGTCCATTAACGTAGCATTCGAACTAACTACCAACTGAACCATCATTACTTCAAAAACACACATTTATTTTTGTCAGTTATACGTTTTTATCTGGCAATGCTGAAATTATAATGGCTTAATAGTAGAGCATTCGGTCACCGTACCAATTTTCAAATTCAATATCGAACCTGAGCTTTAGATAAATAAAAAATAACACAATCAATATATACAATGGTGATAGGACATTGTTTAATAATAGACGTGTATCGCGTATTTAACAGCAGTTAACTTTGCTTGCTTTAATTTAACAACAATTAAACAATTTAATTTAACAGCAGTTAACTTGCTGTCACTTAACTTCAAGGATGATTATGGTGTAACGTTAAACCTTTACAAGAAAATAAACAATAAGAAATAAGCAATTCAATAAATTAGGCAATGACAAAACAGCACTACTAGATAACCTTTCCTTTTTTTTCGTGAGGAAATACCGTTAATAATCCTGTTTCCTTTCCTTTTTTTTTGTTACTTTCGACAAGCTTCAGGTTTCTGTATAAAAATGATTTGAAAACAATTATTTTCACCTTAACAGGAAATTCCTGAATTCATAAACAGTGATTGTGCTCGAATTTCGATAACTGGGCGAACATAAGCATTATTATGCTGCATATGCTATGCATATGCTGCAACAGATAATTTGTATGCATTGTGTTTATAATTTATGTTAAATAAAGATATTTTCATTTTCATTTTCATTATAATTTTTCTTGAAAGTTCTCAACCAATAATTATAACGTTTCACCCTTAATACAATATACTTTGTTATTCCCATAATTTATAAGATCGTTCATAAATGTGATTTAACCAGAACGAAATTGCTTAATTTTTAAATTCCTCTTCCATACTTGTCAATCCCTCGATTGTAATGAAGACATAGTACACCAAGTCACTCCCACTCTAAGCGGATAATTGAGTCATTATAGACGCGCATGCACCGCTCTCCGCTATCTGTGATCAAGCGATGCTCGACCCATGGAGCCTAGAGCACTATGTACTTACTGTGGGATTTCACGACGAAGGAAAAAAAGAAAATATAATTACCACGTCCATGTACTATCTATAGTAAAAATTACAAATACGGGTATGAAATAAATTGTAGAGACTTCTATGTAATTCTATAAAAAGTAATAATTGAAAGATGACGTTTACTGTCAGTCTGATTTACAACGATCTCGTGGATTAAAGTTTTTCAAATATGGCTAATGTAACACCACCGTCTCCAACAGTTTCTCCACAAGCAGTACCATCACCATTGCCAGTCACCGACGACGGAGATAAACCGGTTGAAACATTCTATGCACCTATTTACGCGATCACCGCCCTTTTCGGAGCAATATTTATTTTTGGTCCTTTACTTGTACGTAAAGGAGAGAATAGAGGGTATGCGACTAAACATTTATCTTCTTCTTAAAGTAAATAGTAATTACATGCATTATGCATAATATAAATATTTCTAAAATATAAAAGAGCATTGGGAATTTTATAGATAAAAATATAATAGTAGTAAATGACAAAAACAACATTTAGGTAAATTTTATTGGAAGTTATATTATTTTCGCAACCTTATGTACCATGAAATATAAATAGTAAGTACATATATCCTACGCTATGGCGAGAGCAGTTTTAGTGAATATAATATTAACTAGTACTTATTATTTTATAATTATTATTCTCCTTTGTTTTAATATATATAAAAAATACTTCCTCCCATTGTCATGTTGCATTTTGCGTTTTAATTTTAGCCTGATTTCATATTGCTAATTTCCTTTTGCATACTTTTAATACTTGGACGAATATATTTTTTGTTCTATTGTGGTTCTCTTATTATTGTAAAAATATGTATATACTTTAGGTATTATCAGTTGTTGTTAAGAAAAGACGTCACCTTAGACAATAACACGAGTAACCTAATAGTATAACGGGTACTAAAGTGAACAAACCCATAGTTACTTGCGAGATGCTTTTAACATGAGCGTAAGAATAAATCAGGTGAACATTGAAACATATCCTACCACAGTAATTAAGTTTCACCATTATATTTCTCTTCATAGAAAGCTCAGGATTTTGTAAGATTCAAAACTATATTGATCAACGCGATGTCCGTACATGCTACCACTGAGTCATTACTACATTATGTATACTTAAAGTAAAAATACAAGTTATACAGTCTAACATGTTATTATATTTATTTCAGGATCGTAAAGACCTGTATAATGCTAACGGCATTCTGTATGTGGCTATTGTAAGAAAATTATTTAATTTCTTTTGTCAATTTATATATTTACATACTATAATAATCATTACATCATATAGTATTTAAGCATACTTAATTCATCGGTGCATTAGATGTACCTATATAAGTATATACCTAAGTAAATTTTGAGAAAATTTGAAAACCCTACCAGTAACAGGTAAGATTTAGAATATATTAATAACGTATGGGAACTTTATAAGTGGAAATAACAGAAATACAATTAGAAGAATCCTAATTATGAAGGTGTATGATTATAGGAGATGAAATTTACTTTAAGTTAGTATAAAATATGTGCATACTAAGATAAAAGTAGATAAAGAAGCTTGGAAGAATAAAACATTTTATGTCAACCTTACTTAGGTAGTACAAGGGTAAAAAGAAGAAGGTAGACTTATTGGAAATAAGAGTCAAGCTAAAATACTAATTGGAAGAGTAGCACTATATATTACCTAAAATATATGTAGAACATATTATAAAGCACGGTCCTATGGTTCTAACAGAGCATACAAAATTCATGCTATTACTATTATTTTTATTAAGTTTATTTTTCATTTTGACCCAGAGTCACATGCGTCCTGTGTAACTCTGGCTCTATTTCATTGGACACTGTACATATACAATTATTATAAATACTACTGTGACAATAATTACTATAGATAGTCGTATTTAAAAGAAAGTTTACTCCTGAGTTAAGATGTTCTTTTACTATCTGATAATTATTTTCCTGCACAGTTGGGTGACAGTGTACATAGCCCAAATGAATCCGTTGATGGAACTCCGTGTGTCAAATACAACCCTCGCGTGGATGGCTTATACTTGGGTAAAATATTTTAATATGATTATACAAGTGTTACTAAAACAACTTTATAATTATTCATAGGTTTAGTAAACCCTTGATTCTATAATAAAAAAAAAAACATTTTTTTAAATTAATACGCTTAACACACACAGGTATCACAACTACCGCTTTAAACTCGCTCCAGCAAATAAAAAAAGTATGTTTGTGAAAAATATACTGTTTTAAAGGTTTGGACAAGTTATATATATACCTAGTCACTTGAAGAAAAATCTGTATAGGATGCTTATACTAAGCAATGGTAATACGTGGGAGCCATTAACATGTTATTAGAAGTTAGAAAAGTTATGATTTAGTAGAACTTTTAAGAGTCGTATTTTTGAGTAACCTATACTAAATATATTCGATGCATATAATAAAACTGTAACTAAGTCAAATATGTATATAAAATATTTTTTTAGAAAATTATAATTATAGTGTACTTTGTTATGGCTTTTTTTAATAATTTGTCTGTCCTCTTACGAGCATCACTCGAAAATTACCGTATACATTTTGTTAAAATTTGGCACAGTAATAACTAACATCATGGATCAACATAAAAGATGCTTTTATCACATAAAACATTACATAGTTATAGTTCTTCTACGTTTGGGTTAAAGTTAAAATTTTAACACGGTCTTACAGGACTCTACGAAAATTAGTATATACTATATTTATTTAGATTTTTATGGTATTCTTGAAAGCGATAGATATTACTGTGATCGAGTAAAACTACTTAAAAAGTAAGGACAACGTCTGGCGGGCCAAATCGTATAAAAGACTATATGAAACCTTTAAGAATAACGAATTAACCATACTTCATATTTATGTGACAGGGCGATCCAGCGACAAATGGCTCTGGGTAGAGAAACACAAATAGACATTTCGTATATTTAAGAAAGAATATATATTGAAAATTGTTTACATTTGTTTTATTTCCTTCTACCTTTTTCATGTATAGATTTAGAATAGTATAACGGTTTAATTTCGACTGAAGTGATGATAGCTCGTTCGACGCGATTTCGAGTCTACCTACAATGAGCTTGAGTTTTCGGAAAAGGAAACATCGTGACAAAACCATAATATGGTGGTAGGGGTTTTTCTAATGCCCACCTGGCTAACTACCACCCTCATGTTGAAACTCTGCCACCAAATACCTATAGGTGTGTTCCGCCAGTTGCGCTTGATACAGTCTCTCCACTAGGCTTACCTTAGGCTTCACATGTAACATCAGGTGCGATTGTGGACATAACACTAACTTAACTATAAAGAAGAAGTGTAATTTGACTAAATTGCATAGATACTTTTAGTTAGTAGTAACAGTAGAAAGTTGTTAACTACTTAAAAGGGCTGGGTAACTAGTAATATACTATATAAAACGGTACAAAAGGCTTTGTTATTTTCCTCGTCTCCGTGTTATTGCTATGCTAAGTACTATGAGTTAGAATCCTACACAGGAGAATTGACTACACAGTGATTCACAGTTGATTATTATGATTGTAGGTGTACAATATTATATATTTACATTTTATGTATACACATACAGTGTAAACATACATATATGTATATTTGTAGAATTTACCGCGACACGGAGCTTGAGCTAAATGTGAGAGTTATCTTTAACAAAAAAAGGATTTTTGTTATACTGCTACAATAAATTGGACAAAGAATAAATTCAAAAATACCTACACAAATAAACGTGCATCAATAAACAGGATGCAATCAAAAAGGCTGATACCAAGCGAATTGTAATCGTGCACGCCCCCAAAACAAATCCTATGGTATCGCGAAAGATCAAAATAACATTTGTACCGAAATCATTTATCAGAACTGATTCTCTTTCCATTTAGCATCCCCCGGCCCACACCACTGTTACATCGCCCTATGATTATAAGGTCGAAATACAGTGCATAAAAGACAACGACAATATAAATATAACATTGATTTTAATATAAAAAATACACTAACATGGTTTGTTTTCAAAAACTTAAAAATTTAGAAATTATTATATTTTTTTAAAAGTACCCGAGTAGTGTTGGTTTTATAATAATACTACAATATGATTTGTATGAATATATACTTCGATTTATAAGCAAATGTACTCGCATGTCAGCAAACCTTAGTTGTAACAAACTTAAACAGTTTATTAGTTGAAAGTAGTATAATAATATATAACTTCATATATGTCGATAAGGTGTGGCAATTTTTTATAAGGGTTCTTCTAACGTTGCTATTATATTTATATTATATACATATGTAACAACTGTTTCAATTATCACGATGAAACTAAAACGACCTGAGATTTTACATACATATTCCTTGAACAACATAGATTTCCCCATTATGAACGGATTTTAGGACCACGTTTCTTCAACAGAAAAAACGTGAACAAAGTCAAGGGCACCAGCTAGTATATTAATAAACACACAAAGTTATCCAGGAAGCAAGAAACATGATCTTTTTAATCCTAAAAGTTATTTTATAGAAAAAATGTATTTAATAGTAATTCAATAAGATTTTGATTGTAATTATTTATTGAAACGCTACCGCTTATGCCTCTGCGCGCTTACCCATCCGCTAACGCGCGGCAAGCTAATGTGTTTCAGGGGAATAGCATCTTTGTGGGGAGTTCGTCATTAATACTTGTTGGCGACGACGTTTAGATTAAAATTTAATATTTGTATTAACTTCTGCGCGATTGTTTGGAATACGAAAATAGTTGAGACATTAATATTTGAGTTTTAAATATTGTAAATGCTTAAATGATAATTAAAGTGTATGAACTACAACGGTTTAAGGTGGAATTATATGCCAAAATGTGATTCTAATTTTTACTAGTATACCTTTTATATATGTGTTCACGTATTTATATTTGTTCCCTATGAACTCCGAAACGGCAGCACCGATTTTAACGAAATTTGCAGGTAATCTTCAAATTCATTTTCAGCAGGTAATTCTATGAAACTTGATACGGATCGGATTGTCCCTGCGAAGCCGGGGTTAGTCGCTAGTAGTTCATATATCAAAGAATAAGATAACATCCATAGAACTGTTACTAGATATAGATAATCGCATAGAATTTTAATTTATTTTAAGTTATTTTCATATATACTTAATTAGCTGCTTCCTATATTTCATATACCAAACACTTATTTTTATAAAATCAAAATCTTTCAAGCGCTATAGACTAACAGAACGCAGTAACGTTTAAAATGAATAATCTAGTTACATGCCATCACTTTTCTCATGTCGATAAAATGTCTATTTTACCTTTCCAACAGCAAAACACCCGTGTAATCCATAAAATAGTTGCAATTTCGAAAGGACCCTTCGAAAGGTCATCCCTAACCGTAGCTCAATTGTCGCGTCGGCTCTCTGTCCGATCTATTCTTTTTTTTTGTAACCACGAATCCGCGCCATATTGCTAACCACCCCATCTAAATGATAATTCGAGGGCCCGACTTACAATAAAAATTATTGCGGCCAGTTTATTTTATTACACTTTTTTATTGTGTTCAAATACACGCGAGGGTTTGCCGGTTAAGAAATAGTTACCGTTGCGAATATAGTTTCTGTGTCGTTGGTTTAGAAACATGTATTTATTTGAGTGTCGGCGTCACGACTACGGTAGTCAATCGAAACTGAAAGGGATGATCTAGGTTTAGTCTAATTTAATCATAATATCGATATTCAGAAATAAAATTATTCTGAATGAACTGTTAAAGTATAATTTGTTATCGGTTGTTGTCGTTATTTTTGGACTACATCCAATTTTCCAGCAAATACAAAGAAGTAATTTTACAGAACTAATAACTAAAAAAAAATTTTTATAATTTTCATATTAAATTTATTGACAGTGTGTAATAAGTTATTGAAAGGTTACGCTTATTTAATTAAATTATTTAATCATGTCGAATTTGTTATAATAAGAAAGATAAGATATTCAGTTCTGAATACCATTCTATGAAAATTGTTAATCGTATACAATTATATTTATACTTTTTATTGTTTGGATTCTATGAAATTACTTTTTTTTACAAATAATTTATAATTAATACTAATATTATAAATGCGAAGATGAGTTTGTTTGTTACGCTTTCATGCCTAAATATGTTGTGATGAATTTTGGTATAGAAATACCTGGGAACCTAGAGACTGCGATAGCGTACTTTTTCACGCGAACAACTGAATAATACTGGAAATGGGGTAAAGAGAAAATAAACATTGTATGAAACTTGTAATTGCGTCATCCGATTTGTCTGACAAAATAAATATATACGCGAGCGAAGCAGCAGGTAAAAGTTTGTTCATTATAAATATATTTATAATTATTATACAACTAATTGACTCTGTGAACTTCCTATCACATAAAATCGATGTTCTTTATTCTCGCTAAAACTCAGAAACGGTATATTTCTATTTTTTTATCATTTTGATTAGCTATAAATAATCCTAATCTACCTTCTAACTTCAATTTGTTAAGATGAATAGTACTGGCTATATATAATATCGTTACTTTTTTTTATTTCTTTTGCTTATTTAATGAAACTTGTTTATAATTCGAACCCGCGTACCTTGACGCGGCGTCTGTACACACTACCAGCAAAGCTATCATCGCTTCATTAATTTTCATATTATGAGATTAAACATATTTTCGATTTTTTGTTCTTATTTTCTCCTTTTTACAAAACTTTTTCTCTTCTTTTCTGCTATACAAACTTTTGCCTAACAGTAACAAACGCAATGAAAAGAGAATTATTCAATTTGATACACTCGTTCGGAAATTATGCGCGACTATATATTTCGGCGGTTCATTATGATGAAATAAAACTAAATAATACTGCAAGTTGCAACCAATTTTTACGTCTTAAAGTTATTCACATTGGTTTTGTACATTATACGTGATGCGTGCACAGACAAACAGACAAAAATTCCAAATATACTAGAAATGGGTTCTGTTAATTATCCTCTAATACCCTGGTGGCTATTTATTTATTTTTTGGAATATTTTCAATGTACAAAAACTACTTTTCTACAGATTAACTAGATGTACCTATAGATGCCATTAAACTATAAAACTTTAAAGTTTTATAACAGTATAAATAAAATACCTAACTATCTGTTAATATATTAATTTATCGATAAACTTAAAAACACCCTTGTCCCAAACCTGTCGTACCGTGTCGTATTCGACGAAATAGACAGTGATTTTGCGCCTTTTACCCTCTGACCAATTCCGTTACGATTCTTCACAAATTTGCATTAAAGGAAGGGTACACTGAGTTTTCTTTTCCAGATTATAGTTGTATAATATTTGGTTACTTATTGCCATTTGACCAGTATAATATCCGGGCATATTATATAGCTATTCATAAATAAAATGTATATATGATATATGGAATTATGAATGTTTATATTCTATATGAAATGTATATATTTCGATTTCTATATACATTATATGTTAGTTGAAGAGTCACCTATTTGTAAAGTACACCAGAAAGTCGATGGTAGTATTCTAATGGAACGGCCCGGTATAGATCATTCTGCCAGGACTTAGAAAACGCCTCAAGTTTGACCAGTTTAACCATTGTCTCATAAATTAGTAAGGAATACTTTTCCTGATAAGGCAGTAGTGTGGTTACTTTTAATTGTTAAACATCTTATTACTTGGATCTTATTACTATAAACCTGATATATTTTGTAAATTATGTAGAGGCCTTTAAAATACCAAAATAGAAAATCGTTTGCAGAAATTTAAATTTAAAATGCAATTAACACTGCAATTATATATAAATTTTAATGACAGCTTTAAAGTTGTTCTAAACTTTAGAACACTTTAAGAAATTAATTCAAGTTCAAACATAAATAATACAGTTTATTATCTACATATTTTTATGAAAACCTAGTTTCATATGAAAATTCATGAATATCATTTGCATTATTTTTACAGTATAAATATTTTCTAATTTATCTCGTCTCTCCATAACTAAGTCCCATAAATACGAACACTGTAAGTAATCTAAAATTACATTTGCTCATCCTTATTTGTTTCCTGTAAGCCCGGACGGTATTCGTTGACAATCCATTCCAGACTTACGAGTTCCCGGTTTCGTAGAAGTTTCCCAATAAATCGCGCAAGTTTTGTACAAGTGAAAAAGACGTCCCAGCCTCGGCGGTAACGAGTTTCAAATTGGAAAATCTACTTAGTGAACAACTTTATGGAGACTTTAAGACACCGCGTAATGTTATTGCAGTATTCTTTAATTTCTGTTTACTCGAAAAAAACAAGCACTATAGCATTTTATTTCTCTAAATATATATTTATTATTTAGGTATTGATTTCTAGATAAACACTAACAATTACCTAGTAAAATCGTGATATAATATTATTGACATTATCTATAGATCAAATACTTTTGCTATGAAGTGGTTGGAACAGTCGGTTGGAACGAATTTCTGTATTATTATTGGTAAACGTATTGTATTATTGATTAACAAATAGAAATAAATAAATTAGTAGCGTCTTAGAGCAATTAAACGAAACGCAGAGATAACTAATGAAATGAAGGAATTTCGTAACTAACTTATTTTGTCTAGTTAAGAAAATAAACATTTTATTGTACATTATTCAATTTAATTAAATTCACTTAACTCATTATAATACATTTAAAGCGCTATGAAACAGTTGACGCGAATGTCGTGTACAAACTATATCTGCACAGCAGTTGAGAACTTACTGGCTGCCTTGAACCAATAAGAGCGCACCTATGACTGGGCACAGCCAATAGTATACGCACTATGGATAACCGTCTACACTATAGTTATATATTTATATATTAATGTGTTCTATATCGACAGAAAAGATTAAAGAATGAATCGTGACAGAAAAATCTTACATTTTGATTTGTCTAGCTTTCATCGGTACCGTGCGATAAGGAACTGCGTCCACCGTCAAAACTCATGTTATAATTCACAAAAACTTTCCTAATGACTATCTAAATAAATAAATAAATAATGATTATGAATAACTTAAAAAATAGTTTAGCTTCAAAGTTGCTGTCATTTACTCAGGATAGTTTTGCATTCAAATCGTCATTTGACACGATAAAACTCATGTTATAATTCACGAAAACTTTCCTAATGACTATCTAAATAAATAAAAAAATAATGATTATATGAATAACTTAAAAAAATTGTTTAGCTTCAAAGTTGCTGTCATTCACTCAGGACAGTTTTGCATTCAAATCGTCATTTGACACGTCTCTATTGTTCACAGAACACAGAATTCATACATAAAATAACAAAACGCTAATGCGAAACAAGAACGAAGTAGGTACGTAGATAAAAAAATCATCCAGGATAATAAAGAACTTATCGGCTGTGAGATCTGACGCTGGTGCCTAGCGAGTGGAAAAGTTAAAAAGGCGGGAATTTGATTCATAATGGCGTCGAACATGGCGGCACTGATTGCGATCTGAAAGGGAGATAAGGTTGGGGTGGCTAGCTTTGTCTTGTGGTTGATTACTGTTGTGGGTATCCGTGGTGGATACAGACGTTGATGTACATTTTGTTATTGGATAAAATTAAGCCAAAGTTCTACATTTGTAATAATTTGTGTATATTCAACGGACATACATGTAGCTGTATAATCTCTAGACTACAAATCTATATGTAGTTACTTTTTAGTCCTTAAAAGCCTTTTTAGTGAAAATGCGATGATATCTCAGTGGTAGTGTGTACGACTTCTCGTCAAGGGACGTGAGTCCGAATCCACCTACAACGAGCTTGAGCTATCGGTGAAGAATAGCATGGTGATAGGGTTTTCTTATAATGCCCACCTGGCTAGCAACCACCCTCAAGTTGAAAATCTGCCGCCAAATACCAATAGGTGTGTTCCGACAATTGCACTTGAGAGCCAGTTCCTCCACAGGTTTAGCGTGCCTACGAACTTGGGTCGTATCGTCACTTAAGATCAGGTGAGATTATACCCACAACGCTAAACCTTAACTAAAAAAATACAATTATGTTAACTATAAAGATATACTGTCATAATTGTTGTGTTTACTTCTATAATGTCTATCTTAGGTTCGCTAAAAAGTTTGCAGGCTCACAGTTATTTTAAATAGGTCCATAATTAGATATTTTACACTAATAATTAATTTATTGTAGTATTCGTACATTATATGGTAAAAAAATGAGACAAAAACGGAACTAAAAATATACGCAATATATACCTATATTGCGTATATTTGATGTCATTTTTTATTCAATTATAGGCTTATAAGTTTAGAGTTACGGCCACAATCTCATCTGATATTAAGTGATGTGGCCCAAGATAGTGGACATGCTAAGCCTGATGGAAGGTCTCGCTCTCAAATTCAACAGCCGAAACACATTTGGCTTTAAATTTTCAACTTGACAGTGATAGTTAGCCAGATGGGCATTAGAAAAAGCTCGTCGCCCATGCTATGATTTCCTTAAGATGTTTGCCTTTACCCAAAGCTCAGACTCTTTGTTGGGATTCGAACTCTCGTTCACTGACTCGGCGTCCCACTACCAAAAGAGCCATCATTACTTTATTACTCTCATAGTCATCATCTGATAGTTAAAATGATTCAACAACACCACTTTAACTTTCCTACGATTAAACTATTGAGAAAATTTTAACATAGAATAAGGCATCTTGTAGCAGCCATTTATCTAACAACACGAAAAGTTACAACATCATCTTTATCTAAGGTAAAATGGCTGTTAGAAGGCGTGTTGTAATCAGTAATCAGACGATACATATCTAACAATCAAACGTTCCGTCATAAATCTGTTAATGAATATAAAACTACAGTCTTTACATGATGGTAAGGCTTCTTCTAATACCCGCCTTGCTTTAGCTATACCACCCATTTTTAATAACGTGGTGCATAAAATCCCATTCTTTATGGACTTCCTCATCGCAAGGCGCAAACGGCAACGCATTACCACAGCTCATGCCAAGGCGCGAAAGGCATGTGGTAAGCGACCGGATGCTCAGCAACCAACACTACCCACTAAAATGCACTACAGCGATACATCAAATCTCCGTATTGCCAGAAACCAGGGACGGCGCCCACAATTCTTTTAGCCGCTAGCTACCGCCCTGAAGTAGAAAATCTATCGCCAAATACCTATAAATATGTTCCAGCAGATGCTCTTGAGAGCCAGTCCCTCCACTACGCTCAGCGTGTCCACCATCTTGGGCCGCATCGTCACTTAGCATCAGATCAGGTTGTGAACATAACGCTAAACCTATAGATTATAAAAAAAAAGTATCTTTAGGTGATATAGAACATTTTTCTTTGTATTTAATGTTATATAAACATATTTTTTTTGGTGTTGTAACAAATATCACTTGAAAACTATCTGAGTAATTTGAAATTAGATGAAAGATTTCTAACAGAGTGAATCTGAGGCAGCATTTAGAGTAAATAGCATTTAGACTTTCTTATGTGTGTATATCATAAATGACAAATAAACAATTGAAGTAAGAACACCATAGTTTATATTTAATCCAGATATGAGTCGTAAATAGTAAATTAAAAGTATTTTTACGTGAAAAAGTCATGGGCACCAGTCAGTATATCCTATTGAAACTAAAAAGAATATAAATTATAAAAAACGTATTAGATATTACATGGTATAGGTATTTTACACATCTTTGACCACTTTGAACAGAATAATAATTTCCTAAACAATAAGGCATAATTGGTTGCCGTAAGCGGGCATTATATTTCATTATGATGATGATGTTATTTAATTTCTTTTGTTATTGATGTTTGACATGTTGTATTAAACATTTTGAAATTTGTTCTATCAAGAAAAAGCAATCAATGCAATTTATAAATTATATTAAAGTTAGATAATACTATCGATGTTTTTTTTTTCTTAGCCACAGTCGGTTGTACTAAATTGTTTACTAATATTAAACAACCTATTTCATTCAGTCTTCCTTTACTACTGCTTAAAACTTGTTCTATATATCAATTATTACATCAAAATGTTTATTAAAAAACCCTGACAAATAATATTTTTTTATCTTAAATAAGAATCATGTAAGACAGTTTAGCGTAAAGCATATTGTAATATTCACTTACTTCGATATCATACTGAAAAGGAAAATCTCAAGTTGCTGTAAAACATGTAAAACATTGTAAGCTTACCACTTTAAATGGGCTGTTCTGTACCCTTAGTCTTAAAACCTGATAGGCAGGACGCTCCTTAGATGTGCAACTTTATTAACATCTATTTTAAAAGGCCAAAATCCCCAACAAATGGCTAAAATACCTAAAGAAACCATTGAGAGCCTAGAAAAGATATGAAAGATATATAAGAATAGTGAAAAAACGGGTTTCAGACCGTTGCATTTAATTGAACAAAAAAATAAACAACACAAATATAATATTTTAGTAAATGTAGTATAATGAAGCATTACTTTTTTTATTTAATTAACTTTTACCGACGGTTACGCTCGCGGTATTATTGATTTTGTGAAACAAATCGGATCCCTCTCTTTACCCCACTTCCAAAAAGCTTTTCGCGAGAAAAATTAGCCTGACACCGTTCCCAATTTCCCATCTATCTCTATATCAAAATTCATCATAATCGATTCAGCGGTTTAGGCATGAAAGAGTAACAAACAAACAAACTCACTTCCACACTTATAATATTAGTAATGTACGGATAGTAAGGTTTTTATGCTACGTCTTGCTTGTCCGTTATTCTTACGCTACGTTCCACTAAACCCTCACAATCATCACGCTCACGATTGCAGATTTTCCCATTCCACTTGGTTGCACGCGATACAAGCATTAACTCAAATGGAATGGAGGATAATTAGTTTTAAGCGTAGATGTGAACATTGAAAATGGCGAGTTTGGAAAAATAAGGTAGTAGCTATAAGTGTTTAAGTTGCAATAAATAAATTTTCACTAAAGTGTAATAATTATTATAGGCTAAATCACACAACGGCCTACTTTTTGTCGCCATATTGTAAATAAATATATAATATATAAATGATGGCGTATTTCTCAGCGTTCACTTCGACCTAGCCTTGCAGATGGGTTGTTGTGAGATTGGCATGAGTGAAAATTATGACGTCATTAGTAAAGTCTTTACCACGAACATTTCAATTAATGTCGTCATGTAACACTGCTAAAATAATATTTTGAGCATTGTGGACGCTTAGAATACCCCATATTATTGATTCTTCATGCATCCATAAAACGAGAAAGAATATTTAGAGTAATATATTAAATTCGCCTCGTTGTATCGAGTATTGTGAAGGATATTTCAAAGCAAACACCATCGCTTTATGTAATTATTTGAGCAGCACTAGCGCCGTAATGGAGTCGCTTCCGGCGCTACAGCCATTAGTGCCCATTTCCTGCCAACATCCGGCCGATCGCAACACCACACCGCGGCGCTTCCTAACAATTTTTATAAGCGCTAACGGCGGGCTACTTCATTTCCCTTATGATCGTTTTGATATTACTGGGCAATTTTCCTTCCCACTTTTTTCATTGCATGAAGTTAATTCTACATTGAAATCATTTCTAAACAAAAACTGTGTAGAATTAATGGAATCAAAATAAATTCTAGATAGAAATGAACCAAGCTATTATAGTGAATATAAAAATATAATGTTGGTATTTTGGAAAAGATTAGGACCCTCATAACATGATTAAGTGCCTCATTTGCTATAAGATACAATTGGTTGTTTTGTCATCGTATGTATATTTGTACCAATCTTGATGATACATAGATAAGTATATATTTTACTGACAATATATATATGGTCACATAGAGTGCTAAACGATACTGTGTAGTCTTATTTTGAATTAGTCATATAACTTCTGTTTAATACGTGTTACACAAATAACTCAAACACAAGTTATCGGTATGTATAAAATTTTCGATGCCATTCCTTACATTTATACAAAACATTTTCATAACTTTAAATAGACTGCTACAACCTTCTAAAGTATGAATTGTTATATGTAAAAAATATAAATATTTGTATTAAAGAAAAAATGTTTACATTTATGCTACATTTTGGCTCATTTATAATTTCGTATGTGCAAATTTACCGAAATCACACGTTTAATAGAATAAGAATATAGAAATACTATAAATGAATCACAATTTTTATCTGACATAACTACTTAAACCCACAATTTGCACAGATAAAATTGAAGTCATTTATTTGAACTACATATATAACTATACTTCTATTCAAGAACCCATAACTAATGTTTTTATTTACGGTAAAAGACTGGACTTTGTTGAGTGTGACAAGTCGTGTGCCTACCTCATATACCATCAATTATTAGTCTCATATGTTTATAATAATTCCCTCACTAGGTTTAGCCTGTTACCATCATCTTATCATAACATCTACTAAATAATGAACAAACGCTAAACCTATAAAGAACTTAAATAGTGTACTAACACGCTACGATGCCGTATGTAACAAGTCTATCTAATTCCCTGAATTTCTTTACTCAATAATCCATGTTATTTTAACAAGAATAGTAACAACATTCGATTGTTATAATTCAAGAAATGAAAGCTGTTGGCTAATCCAGAGTAATATTGGACTTCAACCTAAGTCGCATCCAGATAATATACACACTTTTTTTCAGAGGCATATACCTACTCCTTTTCTCGTACTATGAAAAATTATTGAGAGTGAATTTCTTACACAATATGAGTAACACATCATGAAGATAACTGGAGGCACTTTTGGCGCTATTCGATAATTTTAAAAAATATATAAAAGGTAAATATTTTGGTTAGTATTCTAAACATGATATTACATGTATTTATTCACTATTAAAAATTCATAGTATCTGTCAAATATAAAGTAGTTTTGAACTGACACGCCTACAAGCTAACAGGCAAACACAAATTTGTAATTAATATCAAATATCTAAAAACTCACTTTCGCATTTATAATATTTTTACAGATAAATACAGAATATGCTTTGTTTTATAAACGTTAAATTAAACATAGCATCACGGTCATGATTAGGTGTTAGCTGAAAGCCGATCGTTTTGATGTCCCAACGCCGCGACGCTCCGGAACCCCTCTCAATCCCTTCCGCCACTTAAGCCGTGTTTGTTTAGTCATTCACTGGTATATTAGCTTTGAAGCTATTGACAGTTGATTCGTTACCTCAACATTTGCCCTATTACATACTTAACCAATTCTATCGATATAATACAATATCAAGAATTTTTATAGGTACCACTTCATTGACCACAATACACCAGAACCCTTAGTCAAATTACCTTTCCCGACATTCACTGGTATAAAAAGTAATCAAAAAATGTATAGGAGAACACTCTTGTTTAGTATATCGACGACATATCTTAAAACTAAATCCTGTGTTCAGAGCGTGTTCAAGACTTTAAAATTAACATCCGATTAAAACACAACATATGTATATATTTATTTCGCAAATGATAGTAAAATACGTATTGTTTTTCAAACGAATGTTAACAATGTTAAATGTTTTAGTTAATCATCTTTCGAGATGCACCCGTTTAAATTTATATTAGCAACAATGGCTATAGTTTAACCTTAGCCTAATTGAGCCCGCATCGTATGCAGGCGCTGCTATCCTCCTCCACCTCCAGCACAGACACACTCCTGGAGAAGAGTGGGGAGACCGCTCCAGAGCTATTCCCTCTCACGCTGTTCTCTACTCTGTCCGCTATTACGAACAGGTCACAGAGTCAGGTCCACTAATGCGTCCCTCGTGGAGTAATCTTTCTGAATCACCTTCGTGAGTCAATCTTGCTGTCGATTGGAATAACCATTTGTGATGATAATAGAGCTCTCTTTCAACCGCCGCGACGAAGTACTGTGGATTCAAGTCACGCACAAGACAATTATTACTGTAATTTAAAAATAATTATTCTGAGTTTGGTGATTGCTTTATGTCTGCTAATTGTGATTATAAAATACTTCACCCTTGACATTGGCGATTGCCATAGGTAACTAAAAAGAGCTCTCGCTGATCGTGTTACTATATAAAAAAAAGTTCTTATATTAGTGGCCTGTGTAAGAATTATAAGCTTCATCAACATAACGTTTATTCCTTAATTTATACTAATCCCTAAGTGACATAAATACCCCTTCTAAACCATCTGTCAGGTAAATTTGTCTTTATATTAAAAAGTACTTCAATAAACCAAAAAATGCGTATTTTCAATTGACCATTCTTAGTTTACCTGTATTTATGTACCTATATATGTACATATTAACAAAAACTCATCCTGGTTTTTAAAACCATACATCGTCTCGTATAAAAGCAAAACGCGTCTGAACGATAAAACTACTTTCAGCAACTTTGTATTTTTCCAAGAACAACATGCATTTCCAAGGTACATTCTGTTAAAAATATGCTACCACCGTAATCGACACGTTTGCTAGTGTTACGTCCATGTGTTATTGAATTAGAAAATATATGTAGGTACAACATTTAATTGATGCTTATTCATTGCTGATCATAAAATACTATTTCAATACGACTTCAATACATGTTTCTTTGATTTGCTTATACATTATTTTGTCAGTTGCAAAGAATATACTATTCACGAATACACTTACGTAATTATAAATGTCAGTTTTACATAATATAGGTGTGTTACCGACAAACTTTGAAAGCAATTAATGTGCACAATACCTAATTTATCTTCAAATTAAATGATTTACTTCGTTAACGTGCGGAATCAAAGTTTGGAGGATTTTACCTACTTATCTATTATTTAGACTACCTGATGCTTGCCGCTCCTCCTGTTTCTTATTACATGCCAAACTTAGCAGAATCTGACCAAAACACCATTGTAGATTATTTAGTTATTTTATGCATATATTATTTTTCCATCTTGTAAAGGATCACCTTAGTTAAACTGCACATTCCCTAGATAATCTGTAAAAATACTGATTTCTATACATTATTTGTAACAGTAGATATTATCTTGGATTGGTATTATCTTGGGTAAGGTAAGTAAGCAAATTAAATGAGTTAAATATGTTTCTTATTTATGTAACCTTATCCGAGTTGTTAGTTCATAACCTGTAGTGAAACCCAGTTCTAAGAACCAAGTAATAAGTATCAAAAATTTCAAAAATCGTCGGCAATAAATTAAGAAATCATACAACATTTGCAAAACATATAGTAAGAGACGAAAATAATACCCACAGGATTAAATGCCTACAAATCCGTAGATATGTCATAAACATGTCTACAAAAGTTGTACCTACGTACTACAATGATAGAAAAAAATTTATGCGAAATATATTTTAGTAGAGAGAGTAAACAACGTGATAAAACTAAATACAAATATGTACTATATCAGACAACACATATCTTTTTCGACTTTTCATCTAAATCACGGGCGCGGGGCAAAACAGAAAATAAAAAACAAAATGTCTGCCGCAGGCGCGGCGCAATCACCCGGCGCATCGTCGGCGGCTGACTGGAATTTTAAAAACATTGCACGCGTTTCTTTTGTGATATTTGCTAGAGCTGAGGTTTAAACGGATTTAAAATAATCTCAAATCTACCACCCACTAAATTAACAATCTTTTTTTATATTGATTAACATTTAGCCAGAAACACACCTGATGTTGATTGCTAATGTGTTGATACGTTATTATATTCCAAATTATTTAAGCATATAATAAACCTATAACAATGTAAACTATATTTGATATTGATTTAGAGGCCAACATTTTTTTATCTGTATTTCTCCTGTTTTTAACATGAGCAAAATCCATTTTAGGATTTAAGGGTAAAATCCATTTTAGGGCATATCCTCTTTAGGTTTGCGTCAGCAACGCAAGGTATGTGGGACTCGCTTAATCTGAACCACCAGATTTACCCACCAAAATCGCTACAATGACTATACACTGCCTCCTTACTTACCACGCATCAAAATCCATTTTCTCATATCTTGTAGTTTCTGTCTGTCTCCGTGCACGTGTAAAACTATGACACTAGTGCATCGATTTTGATGGAATTTGATACAGTAGTAACTCTTCTTCAGAATTCTTATTCTACCTCTAGGAGGCGTCGCCACAACATGTTTTCTTCTTCCACTCTATTAGCTGTTATCACAGTACTCAACGTTTTATACACATATCATTCCTCACACAGTCCATCCATATCTTCTTTGGTCCTCCTCTTCTCCTATATATATCCACCTTCATACGTAACATGCTTCTAATTATATGGCTTTCATCTCTTCTCATAATATGAGCATACCACGCTAACCTATTAGATACTCCTCAATTTCTATCACTGGTTATATTTTCATACTTCCCGGAATATATTCATTGCTAATCTTATCTATGCTAGTTACTTCATATATACTTCAGTCATAGTTACTAGTTATTAAATCGCCTTGAAAATCGATACAGACGTAGAATTACATTAATTACATATAGGGGCCACTTGTTAAAAAAACTCACAAGTTCAATGAGTGGCATTTTTTAATAGCGACAATAAACACCCTTTATTTAATTTGCACATACCTACATACAACTTTATATTTCTATTATTATCCATTTTTAGTAAGTATTTTTAGTTTAGTATTTTTAGTAAGTATCACACCTGAATTTTAAATGATCATTTGCCCAAAATGGTAAACACGCTAAGCCTGGTGAAGGGACTGACTTTCAAGTACAACTACCGGAACACACCTACACGTGTATGTGATGACAGATTTTCAACTTGAGGGTGGTAACTAGGCAGGCGGTCATAGAAAAATACCCTACCACCATGCTATAGTTTTATCATGATGTTTTTCTTTATCGAAAACTCAGGCGCATTTCAATTCCACCCCATGATCGTTAGACAACTGTATAGGTATTATCATTAATATCGGATATTGACGGATTTGACTGTATTATAGGCTTGTTAAGTATATTAGATGGAATACTAATAAAAACATAATAATAACAGCCTAATAAACATGAATTAAAGTATTCAGTAAACATAAAATGTCATATAGGTCATAAAACTATAAGTTCTGTGTATCCTTCACTGTGTACAGCGTATAGTTAATTCTGATATCATTAATTATCAGTAATGTTGTTCATCAAAATTTCAATAATATGAAATAAATAGTTAAATAAATATTTCTTAAACAATATTGAATACGCCAAAGTACACTCATTAACGGAAGTAAAACACAACCCACCGTCGACGCATGCACAACAGCGCTAAATGAGCAAAACCGCAGAATGGCGAAAACGCTTGCCGCTTCACCATTATATTTATTTCGACGCCATTAAAAACGAACCGGAAATTAAAAAGAAATAAAAACATATTGCTTTCCCGCGCGCATCGAACTTCACCCAATTTGTATGATACACGTTCCGTTTTCGAACATCGTTTTTGACGGGTTCTAAGGAAGGCCCGAACTCGTTCAGCTTGCGTTCGAAATTTAAACTTTATGGAACCCTATTGTAGAACTTACATTATGTTGTCTTGATTTTAGATTAAATACGTTTCGCCAGATATAACAAGGGTTGGTAGATTTTATTTGGCATAGCATTATTGTCAGCGCGATATGATTATTATATTATCGGGCGATAAACGAGCATAAAAAAGATATATCGCGTGGAGGCAATCATCTCAAACGGGGATTATGATGTTATTACAGTGTTTCATGTGGATTTATCGAGAATGTTCCCGACTAATTAGTTTTCTGAGCGCAACCCGGGTTCGGCATGATTTACGCCGATGATAAAGCCGACCTTCGAATTCTGGAAATGACATTTTTATCGTTAATTTTATTGGAATTACAACCAGATGCTATTGGTTTACTTGAATTTTCATCAATTTACTTTAAAGTGTGATGACATTGAATTTTTTAATTTTCAAACGCTACAAATTTTACAATAAGTACGATAAAAGTTTGCGAATACTTTGAACTTGCTATCAATATATTATACTACAAATCTGTGGATTGATTTTAGCTCTAATTTACATTTTATTTTGCAATTTGCTATTCATTACTTACCTAATAGTTGATTTACAACATTGTTCGATAATCTAGTGTATATAGTCATCATATGTGTATAGTGTGTATGTGTATAGTCATCATAGGTATATAATCTATCTAAGCTATGTGCAATAACCTGATAACGTAAATTTATATATTTATATATAGACTACCTACTTGTAACAAAACCAATAAAGATAACGGTATTCGTACTCTCTGTAACGAAAATTCTGTTGTTCGACCCTAAATATTGCAGCATTTTAGAAAATTGTCTATTTCATAAAAAATAACCATGTTTGTGCGTTTAAAAAAACATAATTTGGTACCTATATCTTTATACATAGATGATTTTACAATGCCACCAAATAACTAAGACAAATTGTATCTTCAAAATGTGTTTCAATTTAACATCTGAATATTACATATTTGCCTTTCTTTTTCGATAAATAAACAGTTCTTGTATAAATGTATACACATTACGAGTATTTCGAAAACGGCTCTAACGATTTGAATGAAATTTTGTATTTAGACAGATTCTTGCTTTTTGAAATCACCTATAGATACCACCTATACATAGTTGTATTCTGTCGAAAATTTAAATATTCAGTTACATGTTTGTAACATTTTAAATTGTGCTTGTTTATCAATATGCGATTAGTATTTATATTTATTTTTTCATATTAACACAATTAAAAAAAGAAACAAGCTATGCTCGATCATCCAGCTACTTTTCCTTTATTTTCTATAAGATTCTATAAATCCGAATCTTTGTATATAATATGAAAATAAAAAATTAATGGAAACACACACTTCCATAGAATTATTAAGTATGGATATAATGAATTGGCTGTTGGATTACAATTGATTGGCCCGCGGTGACGGCAACTTATAATATCTGTGAAGGGCTACATGTAAAACACATTAATAAGATAATGCCACTAATGGATAGCAAATATTGATTGTGCGGCCTCAATTAATGTGTCTATTTACTGAATTAGATAAAATATAACAGTTATTTGATAATTCACTTTCAGACTAGCTTTTTGCGGCACTTTATTGCGTTAATTAACGGGTAGGGGTCAAGTTATCAGTTTTATTTTTGTTTATCTTTTTCGTATCGTGTTATTTGCGATGTAAAATATAGTCTATAGGTAATAAATGTAACAATATTATGGCGCCTCGTAACCGATAACCTATTAGTGGTTATATTTAAACTTAATGTCTTTGTTTACATTCCAATTAATAAAATGTTGAAGTCGACCCATTATCTAAATAGTTACGAATTTAAATTGTCTGTATATTTTAGTAACTAAAATTAGTTCCTGACTCTGATTAAAGAAATACTGTTCTGGCATCTCGCGAGCAAAAAACGAACTTAAACTTTAATTTACTATACGAGCATTCACAATAGTTTTCTACTTGTCACTAGATGGCAGTGTATGCAATAAATGTAGTTTTACATTTGTACCATTTAATTTATTACATACAAATAATATCAAGAGATGTCGCTAACAAGTAATAACATTAAATAGTTGAAATTGAGACGAATTAGAGGAAGAACAATCACAAAATCAAACTCGTGTATAATGCTCCATTCATATTACATTCATTCAGTTCAACGTTCGGAACTCATTCACCTGTGAGAATGAAGTAATTCGATCTTTGTCATTCAATAACGTTTGTTGCGTGATCGTTGCACCTGAGTGAGACAGGTGTTCGATGAATTGTATTTATTTTTTATACTTTTATTTATAGTTTTTTTATTCATCCTCTTAGTTGAATAATTTATTGACAAAAGAACGAAAAAACAATGATTTAAGAAAATGTTTGAAATAATTTAATAAAGTGTAAACGTAAAGTGTTATAAACCAAAAACTTTCCCCGGTTATCAATCGATTTTGCATTGTTAAATTGTATGAAAGTGAATAAAATGAGTTGAACAGATCACTGTGGATCAGTTTTAGAGCCTTTTTTGTTTATATCGCGGTTAAATTACAGCAAAATGACTACAGATAGGTTTCACAAGTAAGTAAAATTCGACGTTTTTATCTATACAATATGTAGGTAACTTTGCAAAAATGTTGATAAGATACCAATGTTTAGATATCAATAGGGTATTTTCGTGATCTTTATTATTTTAGAATTAAACAACTCACTACATTCGAAAACATGTATGAGTTATTAGAATATCTTTCTAGATCAGCGATGGATAAAGGGGATTTCGCAGAATTGTAGGGTTGGTGATATTACAAGAATTATATGAGTGGAGTTACATTTGCTATTGATTTTGCTCATTATCCAGTCTGCGAAATAACATCACTGTTACAAATAAGCAATTATTCGAATAAAATCTTAATATTGACAATTATTTCAATTGGAATTGTAAAAATTAAAGGAGCTTTGTTGAGCGTTCCGCAGCATTGTTATACTTATTGTAAACAAACATAAAATAAATTCATTTGACAGTGTAAAATAGGTAGTGTACTACTCATTTAACCAGTAATATAATTCATAAATGTAGATAACAGCTTCAGAAATTATAATTTAAAGAATAAAGTTTTCACTTAAATGTGGTTATTTTTATCATAATTTAAATACGCGATATGGCATATCTCAGTTACTACGTATTTTAATACCATTACCATTAAAAAATTATTTAAAAATATAACCTGCTATAACTAATACGTCAGTAATGTCTATCACCATGTATCTTTAAAATCATTATCTTATAGTATAAAAAGCAAAGTACTGTAATATGGAACAGAAACTAACAATTTCAAAGGAACTGACTGAGTCCATATCAAGTTTGACTGGTTTCTGGTGCATATCGTACGAGGGTCGCGGGCGCAAAAACCTATTAATAACATATTTCTACTAAACAGTAAACGAGGTAGGTACACCTAGTAAAATATCTCTGTACCAACCTAATACCGTTACTTACCGTCGACTGTGTAGTGAAAAAAATTAAAAAAATGTTATCTAAACACTAGTTTATATGACTATAAAAAATCGATTCTATCGAAAACATTTATTTCTGCAAAAAAGCAAATTCGTATGCAAATTCGTATAGTTTTCGATATATTACACTTTCACTGTTTCAAATGAATAAACAATATGGAAAGTATCGGCGGTTAAATACTTAATATCATTCATCCAATTGTAAAAGTAATATAATTCTAAAGCGATGCTTAAATTCGACGAATATAGTTTTCAAATAACAAAAGGTGTCGCAGTATTAAAAATTCAAACGACCAGGACATTGAACCACACATTAAAAACAATATGTGAAGCGTGTCTCCTTTTACATTCCGCTTAATAGTTTTTTACCTTCGTGGTAACGTACGTAAAATGAATAAGCATTCCTGAATACATTTTCACTAAATATAATAGCACGAAGTCTTTCTGCCACACCTGTCTGTCTAAACGCAATAAACTCCGAAACTATTAAAAGTATTTGCATTCTGTTTTCACAAATGGATGAAATTATTTATGAAGAAGGTTTAGGTGACTAATTCATTATATTTTTATGTAAATTGTCTAAAATATTTGTCGGATTGTTCAACAAAATAAAAGTATATATCTACTTTCTATGAATACCAAAATTACTCGGACGGAAACGGGGCGAGTTATTAATAGACAATATGAAAAAAGTTGGTGTTAAATGTGAAATATTCTAGTTAATATTTTATAATTAATAAAAACTATAAATATAATATGGAGTAAAATAAAAATAGTATGCTCAAACAAAGAAGCAACAAAGTGTATAAACATGCACACACACACGAGGTAGATGAGAGATGTGCGTAGAGTAGCGGTTCCCAAAGGGTGCGCCGTAGAGAGTGAAGAAGGACGCCGTGAAACGATTCGCTTTATCATTGTACCTATTTCGATCAGCTAGATAGGTTAGGGCGCCGCGACAATATTGTAAACATGCACCTCGAACTGAAAAAGATTGAGAGCCCCTGGCGTAGAGGGTGTATGACACTAGAAGAAGCGTAGGCGCTGTCCCTGGTCTCTACTAACACGGGAGATTGAAGTGTCGCGAAGGTGCGTTTTAATGGGTAGAGTTGGTGATCAGCACCCGGTGAGTCACCACATGCCCCTCTCTGCCTGGCCTGAGCCCGGGTAATGCGTTGCGATGAGGAAGTACGTAAAGAATAGAATTTTAAATACCTAGTAAATAAAAAAGTGGTCGCATGATGGTTAAAGCGAGCATCTTACCGTTTGCCATTAAATTAATTGGTAAGCGGATTGGTTTTGCTGCCAAGCTACGCCAATAGATGTTTCACGTTGATTGTGGTAATAAGCATTAATAAAAATGTATTCAATTTTGTAGAGCAACTAGTTAGCTCGGCAGACGTTGTTATGTCCTTCGGCAGTAGGCTGTAATTCTATCACACACAATGGTTCATGGTGATTCCTCAAACGTCGGAATTTATCGATTTCATATATACAAACGTACATTTGTTGTACACAGATTTATTTATAAACTGCACACGTTATTGACATACATTCAGATAATATAATAGTATTTTACGTTAGTAATTCGCTCGCATAAAAAGGAATCGCTGACTCGCATTGTAATTCCCTTTTTTATGAAGTTAAGGTTTTAGCGTTATGGCCACAATCTCACCTGATGTTAACTGATGTTGTGGCCCAATATGGTGGACACGCCAAACCTAGTGACTTCTCAAGTACAACTGGTACAACACACCTATCGGTATTTGGCGGCAAATTTTCAATTTGAGTGTGCTAGCTAGCCAGGCGCGCAGTAGAAAATACCCTACCATCATGCAACCTCAAAATTATATTCAGATATTTTAATTCGTTTGGACGCGCACATCAATTATTGCGGGTAGCTCAGTTTATTATGAACATTAAGGATATTTACGGGAAAATATAAAAGAAAAAGCGATTTTTTTGTATATTTTAAATAAAATTTTGAGTTTCCATGTACACAATCAGTTGAAATATTTGGGTACTTGTTTTTACGTTGGTAGTTTGCGCTCATAAAATGGAATCTACACGTTGGAATTCTGAAAGAATTGCTTTCTTAGTTTATGCTAGTCCGCTTTTTATAGACCTTGAATTTAGATAAATATAATATATTTTCCCAGGTATTCCATAAATTAATATTATTAGAGTAATAAATAACGAATTTGTATTTGTTACAATGAAGTATAGACAATAACGTGGAATAGAATACAGTGTACTGAACTATTATATATTAATACTAAAATCTTGGGCATACTATGGAAACATTCGCGTTAGTAATTCACGATCTGAACTTTTGGCTGGTAATAATAACCCGTAAAGACAAAGCATTGTAACGTGTACCGGTATAGCGCGGTTTTGACCGACACCTTCACGGTTGCTTGCACACGTACAAATAGGGTTAAGTAGAAACACTAAACTATCAACTGCCAGACTATTAACAGCGTTACAACGATGATAATAAAGATCATAGGGAAACCTTTATCCTTATCTGTCTATCGATTGACAGCTCGTAAAATACTGTGAGGTCGCCCTTGGTGATCAACCGTCATGCCAAAAGGTCAGTGACAGAATTGTTTGAACAACAGGGAAGTTATATTTTTGATATAAACTATTTTTTAGGAATTACCGATCACAAGATGAAAGTAACGATATTGTGTATTTAGAATATGCATTAAGAATGGTAGATATATCTTAGCGAGTTTTCTCCAAAAGAAATTAATATTCGACTTTATAACTATCGCGTTTTATACACATTATATATTTAACAAATATTTACGACACGTCAGGCAATTAAAAAGTAAAACGCGCTCTAGATAATTATATATTTATAATTTTACTTTTACCTGTTAAAAATTGAAGAATTTGGAAGTGTCTACCGATTTAAATATACTTTTTTTATGTCCGGTTTGATTTTAAATCAGTACAATAGTTATATTAATGCTGTAAAGATCAAGAGATGTTCTTTGTTCCGTGAGCTTGTTAATCGCAGTAACTACCAGTAACATTTGAAAAAGTATTTTTGAAACTTATTGAATACTAGCTTTTACCTACGGCTTCACTCGCGTTAATATTGATTTTGTCAAACAAAATGGTTGACATAATGAAGAGTTTCATACAAAGTTTATCCCTCTCTTTACCCCACTTCCAACAAGTTTCTCGTGAGAAAAGTAGCCTATCACCGTCTCCTGGTTGCCGTCTATTTGTATACCAAAATTAATCATTACCCATTCAACGGTTTAAGTGTGAAAGCGTAACAAACAAACTAATTCATTTTCGCATTTATAATATTAGTAAGGATTTATTTAGCGAGGTTTTATGTAGCCTAACATAACGTTTAGAGCCTCAACAGTGTTTATCATTATTAAATAATAAAATTTATTATATGGTCCAAGAAGGTAAGTCTAATCGTAGTGTGTAGACTACTTCATAACTGCAGATGCCGAAAGAGAAGTATATTTGCTTGGCGACAGATTTTACAATTTGAGGGTTGTAGTAAGCCGATTAGAAGAAATGTGAAAGCTGTGGTAGCATGGATCATTAAAAGTTGTCGTGGTATCTTTTTAGTGGGTATATGATGGGACTTCGCTCGTGATGAGTCCCGCGACCTTCTCGTGACCTCGTTATCTGTAAGCATAGCGCGAATAAGTACTTAAATGTATTTTTCACCACGAGAACGAAAAAAAGTTGGGAATAACCAAGGCGGCCATTAGCAAGGCCCGAGGTCCAGGCTAACATCTTGTTATTAGTCAGATAAGTCTAGATCACTAAGCAATTAAGCAATAATAGGAGTGAACCGTATTGCGCGAAGCATAAAGACCACAACGAAGTAATAATACAAAATATAGTTTACAACAAATCTTCGTTAATTTCTTCTAAAATTTTAAAAACCAAACGCCTGGTAAACCGCTTAGTATATCCAGTAGATGAATAAAACTTCGATTTCACTATATTTCACACGTGAGAAAATGAATAATAAGAGTATTTTATAATATTACCATTGCATTGTTGACTTTACATAATCACTTTCTCTGTCAAAGTAGAGAACCATTGTCGGGGGAACGCATGATTGTGTTATGTAATTTACTTCCACGTTTAATTAATTATTTTATTATGAGCAGTGCTCGTTATTTCGCATAATGGTTTTTTATGTCACCGAGTAGTATATGGGAATGGAGACCAACTTATGTGAATAATCATAGTAGGTGTAACTTATACATATATTGTACTAGCAACTCTTCCCGGCTTCACACGACTAATTGTCTTAAACATAGATTATTGAAGCGACGATGGCTCAGTTTGTAGTGTGTACGGACTCCGCGTCAATGAACGTGAGTTCGAATCCCTTCAATGTGGCTAAGCTTACAATGAAGTGAAGCATAGTGTCATCACTATAGCATGTTGGTAGGGCTTTTTCTAATGCCCGCCTGGCTAGCCACCACCCTCAAGTTGAAAATATGCCGCCAAATACCTGTAGGTGTGTTCCGGCAGTTGCATTTGAGAGCCAGTGCCTCCACTAGGCTTAACGTGTCCACTATATTTGGCAACATCATCACTTGATCTTAGGTGAGATTGTGGCCGTAAAGCTAAACCATATTTTTATGAATTTTCATATAAAATCTATGAATTAATTATACGACCCAGGATGCTAAGACGCTCAACTGTTGATACTTGTAGAACACAAGTATAGATCTTGACGACAGACTTCCACCTTGAGACTGGTAGAAAACTAGACGGGCATTGATCTTGTTGTCATTTAGTTTTTTTTTTAATCAATATCACTACTCTGACATAATAATGTTGATAAATCAACTAGTAATTTTATAAGCAATTTGCATAAAATATATTGAAAACTCGTTGTTAAACAGACATTCGATTTTATCATAGCAATATTATGTTTTCTCTTTATAAACGACGACATTAATCATTTTCTCAATGTTAAAACTTTCTAAGTTACGATTTTTATAGATATTGTTACTATTTATCCAAATATGTTATATATTGTTCTTCGATTAATAAAAAAAGAGAAAAGTTATATCTATGGAAACAAAAATTAAAATATTGATTCGTTTACGTAATAGAATAACGGATGTTGGATTTTTTTTCATGAATTAAGCCAGGATAAGAACAAACTTATTACATATTTAGTTTCTTGAAGATTTCTTAGTTTTATACTTGTTTCTAATCAAATTGAATTACCTACCTGTTGAGGTAGATTATTGTTTTACTTTAAATAATGACTAAATTGAGTATATATTATGAGTTAGTATTAGTAGTAGTTAGTGGTAGTGTGTACGACTTCGCGTCAAGGGACGTGAGTTCGAATCCAAGCACCTACAATGAGTTTGAACTTTCGGTGAAGGAAAAGATCGTGATGAAACCATAGCATGGTGGTAGGGCTTTTTCAAATGCCCGCCTGGCTAGCTACCACCCTCAAGTTGTAAACCTGCCACCAAATACCAATAGGTGTGTTCCGGTAGCTGCACTTGAGAGCCAGTTCCACCACAGGCTTAGCGCGACTACCAACTTGAGCCGTATCATCACTTCAGATCAGGTGAGATTATGGCCATAACGCTAAACATTAAGTATAAAAAAAAAGTTTATTTCGTTTTACACTGTTTTACATAGCAAAATCAGATATTTTAGTGTTATACGGTTTTTTGGGAGCCTATCTTGAGTGTAAATAGGGTGATAAGTGTAAAGAGAAAATAGTAAATGGATAATCTGCCAAAACTCACGTCGTCATACCTTCCTTATTATTAAACGCGTACGTAATTGATTCATATTTATAGCGTATCAATAAAATTATATTGTAATATAGTTATTATACATATATTACATCGATACAATATTTCTTATCGTAAATTTATAACGGGAATAGATTGTAATGTATGATTATATTCTTTTATCTACGTCAAAGAAATATTTTAATTCCATTGAGCTTATCGTCGAAGCGCACTCTTTTGTAGAATTTGAATCAGACATCTTGGGAGGAGGCATTACCTGTGATTCTAGATTGCACGTCATTCTGGCTTGTACATAAACATGTTTTAGCAAGCTTTGTAGTATTGACCTTGTAACGCCGCTACATAGGTCCAACACTAGTTTTTTTTCCGAAGAATAATATACACATAAAAATACACACATAGAAATCGCAATAAATTTGTTTTTTAAAAGGGGGATCTTTTAATAATTTATGAAGAATAAAATGTAATGCATTTTTCGTGGTGGAATTGTATTCGAATAATTAATTTTGTACTTTGTACACCAGCTTTGAGAGAAAAAAATATTGTATTTTCATTAATATATATAAACAGTTATTATGTCTGATTGCATAAGGTAGCGGAAATATATATAAAGAATTGCTATCTGATAGTACGCAGAGTAAAATTTAAAGATAATTGCGGTCAATAAAATATTTGTAGTTGATCTAACATTGTTGCCAATACTAACTTCGCCATGCCAACCTCCTAAGCATTTCGACAGCTAAATATACACTGATACACTGATATATATACTGATCCAAAACCGTGATAAATATATTTAATATATGTATGATAATGCGATCCAATCAGGAATAGATCCCCGCACTCTTAGGACGTTGTATTACTAAGAGTACGTTCCAATTAGCGTTTACGATGCTCAAAACATGCCTGCAGCCATTTCACATGTCGTTGGCAAGTCGCTGTGTCGCGACGAAAACGTCACTAATGACGTCATTAATTTCATTCGCGCTAAGCTCATAACGACCCATCAGCAAGGGTAGACCTATAATCCGTTCCACTTGGGTTGACTATTCTAATGCTCATAAGCAAGGGAGAAAAATCGCGTAAGCATCGTCAACACTCAGTGGTACGTAGCCTAGGTTGATTATAAATAGAATAAGCGCGCAGAATGAGACAGAATGTATAAATGTAATCAAATTAATTATTGTATTATAATGTTGCTAATTGTTACTAAATGTTACCAATTAGTTGTTATCTTGGACCTTCCAGGAAACTGAAAATATTGTGCATACACTCTCATAATCGGAGATATAAGTAAATAATTTAAACAATTTTCCATCAATTCATTATATATGTATAAATATATGATCACTGTGTGTGTATATGTTTATACTTCTATGTTATTAGCTTATATAATTGTATAAAATTAACGTATTTATTATTTATTGTTCATTTAATATTATATATTATTAATTTTATTGTTTTTAATTGGCTCACTTACGGCACTAACTAGATATAAATTTTGTAACTTGGTTTTAGTCGATTACCCGCGACACGGTTTATTTCCTAGTGCGTGGTTCAACAGATTAATTGTATGTCTTGTAACATAAATTTCTAATATAAAAAGTTTTTTTTATTATTTCATTTTCATAATCCTATTGTCGTGATATTTTATTAAATGGTATTTAAAATTTACAATACAAAACTAAAACTTTAAAAATCCTACTATATTTCTTACGAGAATTATACGAGAATTCTTCAAACAAGAATTCTTAATTCTAGGGCAGCTAAAGATGGACTCCTCGAGGTGCTCCGAGAAGCGACAAGAAAGGAATGTAATAACAAAGATGAATCTGGGATGACGCCAACATTATGGGCAGCTTTCGAAGGGCATATAGAAGCGTTACGATTGCTTTGTGGTCGGGGGTAAGTTTAATTTTTATTTTGTAAACGTCTTTACTTTTATGTATAAAACAGCTAATATAGTCACTGATAAGGTACTAATCATTCTGAAATACTAAGAATCTTAAGTGTGAGCATTTGCAGCTTAAAAATATATTTGTACATATAATTAAGAAATATGGTTCTTATTAGGCCAGGCTGATATTTTGGAGTTATCAGTATTTAGTATTGATTGCTAAGACGGATAATGAGTAATCACCTGAATAATTTTGCTTATTAAATATAAGTAATCTATCTTAGTCATAAGCTTTAAATTGTAAAATCTTTTATACCGTACTATTCTAAGTAATTCAAAATTATTTGGAAGCGAAAGTTATATTGAAAATACAAAACCACAGCGGTTGTTAACTGTAATGTTTGGATTTACGGCCAATTTACAATAATAACATTGTACGTGACTAAAAAGAGCCAAATAATTTTAAAATTACATAATTCGTTAAGCGATCAACATCTTTTCATAACTAATTATAACTAACTAAGGAATTGATCTGTCAAAATAGTCTATTTAATTTTTATAAATAAATGGTTACGAAAGATTGTCACAGTTATTTATGTTTTCGTATAATATGGTTGTTTAAAATAAAGATCCTTCTTAGAATAAATCAAAAGATGTACTAACTTATATTTCTAAAATATAAATTTAGCACAAAACGGGTGAATTGGGTCTCGCATACGTTTCTTGCGGTAGGCTTCCTTTAGGGGTCTAGACATAGATAATATGCTAAGGTCTAGAAACGTGACCTCATTTTTACGGTTAATCAACGCTGATTGATTATACTTGTCTATTCTTATTATTATTTTTTATATAAACCTTTAAACGACAGGAAGCGTAACATGGAAACGCCATGTGTCTCCTAGAAATAGAGAAATTTTGCTTATATCAGTGCTTTCACCTGAGATACGGTCGGCCACGCGTAGCTTGGTAGCTTGTGGTGTTGCTAGTATCCATTTGCGGTAATGACCGCTTACCATAATCTCACCTAGACTGTACGCTTCTTTGCCAGCGTCCCAATATTTTTTTTAAACAATCTGGAATAAGTGAAACCCAGTCAGTTTAAATTAGGTCACTGGGTTAAGCCTCACGGGTGAATTTGACTCTGAAGCGGAGGTGTATTTATAGGTGTCTGCCCACAGATTTTCAACCTGATGATAGTAGATAGCATTAGAAAATGCAATAATACCGAGACCTCAATAATTAGAATCCACGTCATTCAGTACGATATTCAGACATGCTACAGGATTAAATTTCTACGTCATCATTATCAATAGAATTTGGAATTTCATTTAATTTTTATAGTTATAAAATGATTAATTTAAAATGTAACGTACGTAATAAATATTATAATAATTTAATCTGTACTGTAGACTTTCGAGGATTAAGATTTATTTTATTGTTTAAACGGTAGGTATTTTACGTTTTAGTTACGCCACGATCATATAATGTGTTAACGTCGAAATCGTTACATTCCTAAAGATAACATGAACAAGTATCGACAAATCGTACTTTTTATATTTGTTATATGATTTATTCTTTAACGTTTATATTGAGGAAAAATTCATTTTTAATAGCCGATCCAACCTCCAACGTGTAAATCGTTCTATTATTTTTTATATCTGCTAACATATAATGCTTAACAATGATCATACATGTAACTTGGCTGCTCGGCTGGCCTAGGTTAAAGTAGTCGCCTCGCTGCAATCGCTGCGCCAATTGTTATGGGTTCGAGCTTCGCACAGAACAATTATTTATATAATCCACAAATAGTTGTGACTTTGTGTCCCTAAATCGTGATTATTAAGTTCTTCAACCATTGGCTATATTGGTGCACTATGCATGGTTTAAATTATGATTATAAATTATACGAAAATACATGTAAAGCACTGTTATTAACACAGTTTACATATATTAATAAAGAAACAGATAAAACTGCAATCAAAAATGTCTTGCAATATTAAGTAAATTATACTGACCGAACAAATTAAATTATTCCCATGCGTAACGTTCACGCTTTCCATTATTAACATTTACCGTAACATTATTCATTTATCTGTGAAAAATGTTGGTAGCTTTACAATTAAAATTTTTCACCCAACTTCATTTAATTATTAGATAAATTATATTTTATGCTCCGCGAAAGCGAAATTCCACTGTGATTTAATAGGATTAAATATTTCGCACTCATTTCATCTGATATTAAATAGTTAGTTGAGCGGTCAATTTTGGTTCATTGTTAGTCGCCGCTGATTTAAATTGTACTGTACTTAGACGCAGTGTAATTTTGCTTCGCAACATTTAAAAAAATATATCCAAGACGTTACAAAGAATGCAAGGAAAGATCTCGTATCCTACATCTATTGATAAGGAACATTACTACAGAATTCTGTCAGAGGGTACATCAGCTTTTTCCTGTCCGGCGAAGTTGAAAGTGTATTCGGGTATTCAACTTCGGCTTCCTAGAGCTACTAATGTTATGTCTATACTCCTAGCACTATAACATTAGTGTCCTGTATCTTACTAGCTGTGTCCGCGACTCCGTTCGCGTGGAACTAAAATTATATTTAATCATTTTCATAAAACAATGTTATATAGCCTATGTTACTCAAGGCTAATGTAGCATTCTAATGGTGAAAGAATTTTGAAATCCAGTAGTTCTTGAGTAATATGATTAGCATAAATATTGATAATATTAGTATAGATATTCCTGCCAAACCCCCACATCTCCTTACATTCTTATTGTTATCCTTATTTTCATACGATGACAATCTAATCCGTCGTGTAACTCATCATAGATAAGTAATTCGTCTGTCACAGACTTAAAGGACATTATATATAATATACGGAAATATTGAGAGCAGACATTAATAGGTTGATACTACTGGATACTCAACCACAGCGGTTCATAAACTATAAAATGTCTCGTTAGCTAAAAGTGCTCAAACATGTTACTTACAATACTTTGCATCAAAATACAGTAACCTACTATTAGTTTACAGCATAAATAGATAAAAAATTCAGGGTTCCGTAGTCGTAACATTTAACATTTTCAGAATCGATTATATCTTATTCAAGGGGCGAGCCAGACAAAGCTGATTATTTCGGCAACACAGCTCTCCACTTAGCGGCCGCACGAGGCCATAAGGAATGTGTAACCTTCCTCGTCAACTTCGGAGCGAACGTATACGCAATGGACGTGGACGGGCACACGGCGCAAGAACTCGCAGCGATCAACGCCAGAGAGGACATACTGCGATATCTAGACCAAGCTACTGGGAAACTGGAGAATAATGACAAGTGAGTATTAGTTTGCTCTCTTTTTACAACACCCTATTTAAAACAAAAATTTTGTAGTGCTTCAGTAAAAACGATGCCTAAAAGCAAACATAAGACCTGTGTTTTAAAGTCGTCTACCCGTTTGTATATCACACAAATCATTGGAAGATGTGAAATTGAAATGCACAGTATTGAACCTGGTGATAACGGTAAAGTGACCGGATAAACTTTTATTGAAACGCATTTAAATGTCGTATTAAAATAAAACTATTAATTCCACTAGAAATTGGCGATTTTTTTTTTTTATTTCATAAGTAGTGTGAAATATGAGATGGAGCCCTCGTTTAAGTTTTATGATGCCTGAGGGTATCCTGAATAACCCGTAAGTATGGCAGGAACAAGATTTGATCTTAAAATGTTGCACAATAACCCTAAAGAGAAGTAGCCATATGCTCCATAGTATGTAGTTCCATATGCAACTGTTCTATCACACCTATGTAGATTTATAGAATTCATAAGCCATAAAACATCTCATAATGTGGCCCTTTATAAAACCTATCTCACTGTCTTAAATTTACAGTAAGCATTTAATATGCCTTTATTTACAATTTCAGAAAAAAAGCGAAATCTCTAAAGGAAAAGGCTAAAAAAGACTACGAAAAAACGCAAAAACTGTATCAGAAACGACAGAGTAAAGCGGACTTGATGGCGGAGAAGGAATTGAAGAAGTTAGCAAAGGAGTGGGACCAGGGTTACAATGAGGATGTGTCCACAATGCCACACCGGCCCAGCAACGTGCTGATCACGCTCAAACACAAAATGAAACGATCTACTAGCCAAGGTTCAAAACCGTTTCAGTTTTTTTATAATCGTTTGTATTTATTGGTCCACCATTTTGGCAGCATTGAGAGTTTTATGATACTGTCCACGGCGGGTAATGGTGTTATGGTAAATCTCTGAATGTAGAAAAAATATTGGGAATATTTTTGTCTTGTTCAGGTAACCTTTTAGCGGAAGAGGCGCCTAGAACGACCTACAGTACCTTGGTGGGGACTATGAGCTCTGGGGTTCGAGGTCGGGGCGCGGTACAAAAGAAAGTGCTCGCCAACAAGCTGCGGAACAACACTGTGGGAAGAAATGGACCCGCTAATGACTTCAAGGTATTTACCACGGCTTAGTTAGATACGACTTACCAAATAAAACAGAAACAATCTAAACATATAATTATAGTGTTATTATGACCAATATAGAGGTCAATAATATTTTTAACATTTATCTTTATAGCTGGTTCCTTGCTCGCGTAATTCTCTGAAACTACTGGACATATTGTAAAAAATTAAATAATATAGGTTTTTGTTATGGAATACTTATAATTGTTTATATGAAGTTTTGTTCGTACCTAAATAGTCCTATAGTTCCATACTAATAATATTATAAAGAGGTAAAGTTTGTGAGTTCAGAAGTACGAAGTAATCTCCAGTACTCCGATTTTCAAATTTCTTTCACTGTTAGAACCGTATATTATGCCTGAGTGTTATAGACTTTTTTTACTTTGAAATTCTATAATACGACGTGCGCTGCCTGAAATGAATTATAATAGAGATATTGCAACTTAGTAGATCTAACAAAAGTTTCCGGTTTGTGTGACAAAAAGTATTAAAAAATTAAAAAGTGATTGTGGGCATTATTGTTTGATTTTTCATATTAATCATTACGAATCAGTTTCTTCGTAAACAAAATAATTTAAACATCGCTCATTATTGCATGTTATGTGAATGCATATTTTACAAAATATTAGCAAAAAAAAAGAAATTTTCGACTCGGGTTATTTTTAGGGTAGGTTGTCAAAAAGTAGGCTACTGAACATAGTAATTCTATGCCGATGAAGTCGTGGACACATCAGACTGTATATTTGTTAACTGTTCCTCTGATCATCATAAAAGTTTGCATACACGTCGTCCAAAAAAGGATACTGCTTACTGTTTTTGTTACAATATATGTAGGTACAATGTATTCTAATTTTTCTATGATAATGTATTATATTAATAATCAGGTGGGTGAGGTAGAAACAACAGGACGGCGATCGATAACTTCATTGAGTGGTCTCCAGCGCGATACGGAGGTCATGTTCGTTGGCACTCTGGGCACCGGACCCCAGCAGCGCGGGAACCTCGCCGACGTCTTCACAGAGTCCAACAATGAACCAAGGAAACCCCAACTTACCAGGTATTTCTAAACATCAGACGCTATTTTGTTTCATCCAGTTAAATTAAAAATACCAATCTTATTACCTTTTCTTAACCATATGAAAATAATTTTAATGTAACAATAACTTTATTTTCATCTATTTTAGTGCTTTGAGAAATTGCAAATCTACAAAAAAACCTGTTTCTGAACCGAACGTGAATTGCAATTTGCAAAATAATAATCGAATAAAAATAACATGATTAAGGATACGCTGTGATATGTACAAAGGAGTTATTTGAATCGTCGGCTCACAATAACATATTAAATTAACCGTTAATAACAATAAAATAATCTATTATTATATTATTGTAACGCTTATATATGTTTATTTTTATTCTCTCCCCTAGCTCCCTAATAAAAACATGCGCCTACCGCTCTGTAAATTTTTTTCATTGCGCACTTGCTTTGAAAAAGACTGGCCGGTACAAGTAAACCATTTTTGAAGTGAACACTTTAGCATTGTTGTGATTTGAAACTCGATATACCTAAACCTTCCTTATTAATAACTCCATCTATTAGTGAACACCGTATGAAAATCCATTAATTATTAAGTTTATCGAGTCCAAATGTTGACTTTGTTTTAGAACATTCCACAAATTTTATCCAGAAAACAAAATAGCTACTTCAGAATAGATTATAAAAATTAAAATTTCAACACTGTTAATAAAAATTGGCACATTCGAAGTGTATTTGTAAAGTAAAAAGTGTACAAGCCCCTGTATGTTCTTTACTTATTCGTGAGGTGGTCATTTCCACGAGTGTACTATGAATCAGTTCAGTTCTAACGCGCCGTCTAACTTGACGTATCTAAAAAACAATTATTTTAAATAAAAAAAATCTGCCTACCGTTTTAACATCTCGCATGCTTTCACTGGGAAACTTTCTCCGCTTGTTTGTTGAGGTTCGTCTCTCTAATTTATTCTATAAACATAATGTTCTTATTTAGGTTTTGTATTGTGTTATTCATGATAGTCAGTGACTGTGACAGTTCCAAAGGGGTGAAGTGGATAAATTAATATTTTTGCTTGATAAATTTATCGTTTTGCCATATAATGTCATCTCATGTTATGAGAAGATATGGTTTTTATGGTGGAGACGCTAAATCTAATGGAGAGGCTGGCTTTCAAGTGTAACTACCGGAACACACCGGTACTGGGCGATAGATTATCAATTTTAAGTGAGCATTGGAAAATACTTTATTGCCATGATACAGCTTCATCACCATGTTTTTCTTCCCTTCAGCCTCAATGTAGGAATTTGAACTAATGTTTTTTTTTATAGTTTTAAAGGTTTAAAGGTAAGTAATAAAGGCGTTATGGTCCTCATCTCACCTAATCTTAAGTGACGATACAGCCCAAGTTAGTGGACACGCTAAACCTGTGAAAGGACTGGCTCTCAAGTGTAACTGTCGGAACACACCTATATAGGTATTTGTCAGCAGATTTTCTACTTAAAGTTGGTGGTTAACCATGCGGTCATTAGAGAAAGCCCTACCACCATGCTGTGGTTTCCTCACGATGTTTTCCTTCCTCGAAAGCTCAGCTCAGCGAAAGCAGTCTGTGCTAAGATAGCATTTGATTGAAATTATTATAATTACAGATCTACGAGTCAGCCTGACTTCACCGCCGCGGTGGCCGCGGGGGAAGACAGCGGCATAGGACAAGAAGTGATGCTACAAGAGCGGGCCAGTATATTCGAGAGGCCTGGGTTCGGTAGCGTCGCATTCAGGTAATATATAAAATTCCGTACACATAGCAATTTATTTCTAGATTAATAAGTTATATATGGAAAATATATCGAGCCTTTTCGGGAAAAACGTCATAAACATCAATTGCACTTTTAACAGAACAGTTTTTCATTCCTAAATCGTGTTTATAATATCTTTATAAATAAAATGTGAAAATTAACTATTGGTCTATTAAATTAGTGGCTGTTAACAAACTGCTTAGTTATTAATAAAGATGTTTTTGTAGGTTACAATAAAAAGCATTTTAAAGATTTTTGCTGGCTATGATGTTTTTCCTGATAAAACACGATATTAATGAACTTTAAAAGATTTACCTTTATTATATTTAGCTTTAAAACGAATTGAAAATGAACCTGTAGAAGGACAGAAGTGTTTCGTTAGGTTAGACTTGTGATAACAAATAATCCCTAGATATGTAGGTATATTTATTAAAGTAATAATATTCAATTATAAATGTACTATTATTTTAAAGGGTAACTACACTTTACTTCATCAAATTGAAAGTAATATTAAATACATCCCATAAGTTATTAGTTATTTGTTACATATTTTCAGACGTTATTGGTTATTCAGTTTCAAAAAAGAAAAGAATATAAATCTGTTGTTTTCAACATCATATTCTTATAATTTTTGAATACATTAGTATAGACATCTATTTTTAAAGCATTAAATATTTATAACCGTTTACAATATATAAATTTTGATATCAGCGATGGAAACTGTACTGACTCTGATGTGTGATTTGGAAAATCTCGCATCTAAGTGCTTGTTTGTTTGAATTGAAATACAGCTAATAACTGCTACTTGAACCCCCCTCTTGCCCGCGTAACGCATCGTAACGTTTTACAAGACCCTTCCCCCGCCCCCCAAATTGCGGTCCGTAACACTTGAAGGGGCCCCTAGTTCAGGCACAATGTAGTCACTCTGTCGTTGGGCTATTTGTAGGCGATCGTTGACGGCGACACTAAGCGCCATGCCGGGTGCGCCGGGCGAAGACCTCTCCATCGGGTCCGCGGGCTCGCTGGCCGCGCGACACATCTACCAGCCGGCGGAGTGGGCTTCCCCGCAGTCCGGTAAATCCCCTATATCAAATTTTATCTTAATCTATACATAAGATACGTCACGTTTTATTAGTAATATGATTAACTTGGTAGTTCTTTTTTTGCAGTGTTCGACAGAATGGATTTTTTTTAGTATATGTCCAAAGGTCTCCGCTGAATGTAAATCCAAGTTAACTAGATGGGAGGGGGGGGACACATGGTTCAGCAGGCACCTTGAGAAAACACGTTTCATCGAATATCTCGTGAATCGTGCATCGCACGACAAAAATGATAGAGAATATTTTTGTAGATAATAACATTTGCAAACAAAACAAAAACTAATTAATACTTCAAATTGCGTACAATTTTTGCGTATAAAAGTTATCTACATTAGTTTTGTACATTTTACATGATGCGCGTACAGACAAACAGACAAATATTCCATAAATGCTGGAATTGGGTTCTGTTGGTCAACCTCTAACCCTGGTTATTTTACAAAAAACACTTTTCTACAGGTTAAATATATACTCATGGGCACATTTAACTGGCCACAGCTCAAAAATCCAATATCGTTTTTTTTATGTCAACTTACGCTTTAACTTCAAGGGATCATTTGATAAGTAAATAAACAAAACAGTTATATCCGCGTTTTTGTTTACTTCTGTACTTTTACTAAACAATAATCAATGTGTTCGAAATTAGACCTTTTCGTCGGTCGTGTTGTGTAAAAGATAAATTTGCTTAAAAACGCTGTGATACCATTTCATCGCATAAAACCAAGGTATTGGGGTGCTATTATTTCATTTACACTAAAAAAATGCCACTGGTCGTAGCTGGAGGACAGCCAGGGCTGTGCCGGACCAGACGCAACGTTCATTTAGCATCGGATTGGACAGGAGATTATATATTAAAGAACCAGTATACAGAATGCTATCCTGCTTTATAATGAGACCGGTTCCTACAAAAGAAGGCCAGGGCAAGGTCGCAGAAGTCGACTTTCAAGACATAATGGACGGGCTTTCAAATGGATTGCAAGAGGTCATTAGGGCCATAGGAGAAAATGCACATTATTAATCCCATACTTAAGAGCATTAAAATTGATAATTTTTAATTTTGTAAGAAAACTTCCTTATCATTTATTTTTGCTTTAACTAAACAATTGCGCAACTTAAACATGTTTCATATTATTTCGTAAATGTTCATTTGAATGTTGAATTTGAAGGATTTGATAAAATGTAGGTGGCCATTTAAATGGGCCCATGAGGTATTTATAGATATCTTACTGTTGTGCTTATAAAAGGATACGCTTTCCAGAGAGTTCTACGATAACATCGGACGAGGAAGGCGATGCGGACGAATCCGGGTACGCTTCCCTCGAACGGTTCCTTACAGCGTGGGGACTAGCGCAGTACGTGCAGAAGTTCAAAGACGAACAGGTAGACCTACAGGCTCTCATGCTACTGACGGAAAACGATATGAAATCCTTAGGGCTCCCGCTGGGCCCTTACAGGAAACTCGTTACGGCGGTGCAAGAGAGGAAACAGGCCCTGTCACACCCCGGGCCCATCATCGATACACCCATATAAGTGGTACTAGATTTAATCACTATTGGGCAAAGAAACAGAAATTATACACAGAATCTACAAATCCTTACTATACTATACAGTATTACTATATGTATTTATTATTATATCTATACCAATATCCTTCCTTACTATTCCTTACCCCTACAAATATTATAAATGTGAATTTTTTGTTACACTTTCACGCCTAAACCGCTGAATCGATTATGATAAATTTGGTATAGAGATAGGTGGTTACCCTGGAGACGGTTATGGGCTACTTTTTCTCTCGAAAAACTTATAGGAAGTGAGATAAACATTGTATGCAACTTTTTATTGCGTCGTCAGATTTGCTTTTTAAAACTTTGTTTTTTTTTTTAATTTTCTCAACATAGTGGCTCCACCTGGTGTTAAGTATAGTTCAATCCAAACCAACGGTGATTGACAGTGAACCAAAATACCTGTTCACGTTTCTATAATAAATATATATTAGGGTGGTCCTTATTTAGGGTTTGTCCGAATTTTTATTCACGATAGTCCTAAATCGGTTCTAAATCTGTTAAAAAAAATTTACGCTCTACAAAAAAGGTCTGTTATGATTTTTTGCTAACTCTAACGATTTCTAATCTAATCCTAGTAAATTTTTATTTCACACTCATACAAAATAGTACAAAAATATGTCGATAAAAGCTGTAGCAAAAAGAATGAACATAAATATATTGTTACAATTCTTTTGAGATCTGGTGTCTGGAAAAGGTACGATGACCTGAACTACATATCTCCAGACCCACGTTCTGTAATATTTATGTACATTCTTCTTATTTATGAAGTAAACTCCGTAAATATAACTATAAAAAAAATTTCGAATAAGAATTTCAAAGCCCTTGTATAAGAAATATCACTTCAACAAGCAAACAAACATTCGCATTGATAATAGTGATTAGTATTTACTTAAACAATTCAAAAATCACATTGATAAGTTTTAGTGTAAACTTTTTCAGAAATAATTTATAATTAAAAAAAGTGCTTTCATGTTCTGTTTTTATGCTCAATCATACTACGAGTGTGTGTGCATTTCATATTACCATACAATAATATATGTTTTTTTTTACTATTTATAATATTGACATATTTATATAAAACTTTAAATGTGATAACATTATATTTGGAATCATTCCATCCTTTATATAAAAGAAAACGTCCGTATCGCCATATATTTTACAAATATTTTTGTACATTGATTTTTAAATATATACTTATTTCGTATTTTTATTGTTGTTTTATTGCATGGGGCGTTATAAGAGAAAAGGAACACTGGAGAAGCAAATGGAATATATTCAAAAATACTTTGTTTTTGGGTATTAAGTATTTTCTATCGTCTTTATTGGGAAAGTCTGTATCTTTATCAGAATTATGACAATTACATAATCATATACTATACAACAAAACTGAACTCATTATAAAATAAAATATTGTGATGGTAATAGACTGAATAATATATATTTTTTTTTATCTTGGCACATCTATAAGTAAGCTCCGTATGTTATAGTTTAAACAACAATCAACAAATACTACCCAAAAAATCTTTTGTTATAAGTCAAAAATCTTTACAAAAATAACACATGAATCTTTTCAATATTTACGTAAAAATAAAACAAATGCTTGAACAAATGTCATGAGTAAAAAGAAGGAAAGTAAAAAAAAATGTTTTTTGTTTACAATATTTTATTCTAATAAAAATTAAATACAGAGAAATATTACCACTATAAGACCATTCTATAATTAACCTAATTAATTTACAATTGATCGCGTCCTTAACTAACCGGTTCAGTACCTCGACGTATATTAAGAGTATAAATAATATAATATCGATAATAAAATACAAAAGTATGTACTTACAAATGTAAAAATACAAAGGGACGGTTCAAAATGGTGTGAGTCGTTTTCTTACAAGTCATACTTACACAAAAATAATCTGTTAATATTTAATTTAAAAAAATTATGAACCTTTATTAAAAATGTATAATAGTGAATAATATTCTTGTTTTTTCCTCGCATAAATAATTTTTCTTAGAAGATGAATGCCTAAAGGAAAATCGTTTTTGAAACGTTAATGTCATATAATTTGAAATATCAAAGAGAATATTCACTACACACATTTTCATGAGATTTTGATAAAATAATTAATATTCATTTTAATATGTGAATGTTCACAGAAATTTCCAATTAAAGTTTTGGAAGAAATAAAAACATTACATTACATATATAGAATGATATATAACCGACTTCTTAAAACAACGACAACGCATCTCTAAGGATCACCTCTCTTTACAAAAATCTGAATTAGGAATATATATTAACCTAGTTATTATCCATTACATTATAAGATATGTATTTATTCTAATTTATATAAATGAGCATTTTTATATTATTATGATCGAAGGCACAACGTTTTGATAAACCTGTAATAATATTAATTTGTTCATCTTTTATACTTATATATACGGTGCCAAATAGTGCCCAAGAATTTATTTGTTACTATAAAAGATCATTTTAATTCAATTAAATTATTATAGATTTTATTTTAAATTTTGTTCGATCTTCATACACAATACGTTTATGGCGCCATGGACACATGTATTTACTACATAACGAATATCATTTAACTAAAATTATTCAAAAGTAATAGTCAATTATTTATGAATATCAAGGATTTATTTAGGAATTCTATTGTACAGTATGTCACAATATAATTATTGTTAATGTGTATTAGTAATTAACTTTCATATAATTTGATTGATTAATGTTATTTTCTTGTCAAATAATAATACTCTTCTCGGATGATAGAGGTCGATTACGTAGTCGATGACAGTTTGAATAATTTTAGATAAATTAAACTCGTGTGTTCGAAATATTTATTATCTAAAATTCGTAACAGTTTCGAAAAAACAAAATACCAGTGGTGTTAGAGTTTCGTAAAGCCGTGCCCAGTGGCCGAAGCGCGGACTCGTTCGATATCGTCTCCTGTGCGTTTTTGCTTTTCTGTCATTTTCTTTAATGATCAATCAAATAATCCGCGCCGCAGCTCTAATAAAACGTGCCAATAGTAACAAGTCTATCGTTCAACCAGATTCGGGCAACCCATTATAAAAGTCAGTGTACATTTTGAGATGAGGAGTAACATTTCGGAATCGGAAATGTATGGGTTGTGACGTCATACACTGCAACGGCCTTCGCTCGAAACTCGTAACAATGAACGGTCCATAACGTCTCATTAAAAACGGTGTTCATCAACACCCGCGCTCAATACATGAATGCAAGATATAGATTGTTCTGTTTAGGGGCTCGTATGTTATTATACTCGTGACCTCGGTAGACATTATATTCTGGGTAGGGGACGTAGGGCACCATGATCGGTAAGTCGGTCATTGAAACGGGCAGATCATAGGACGAGGAGTCAGAATCTTTTGGTTCCGCGTACTGCGGACTGCCGCCTTCGAGCTGGTTCCCTACTTCGTGGCTTTGGTTGCAAACGGGCACGCTCCTGCTAGTATCAGCAGATATGTTTGACCTGGATCGTAATATCGGTCTATTGGAGGAGATGTCGACCGAATTCTGTAGGCTTATCGACCGCGGCCGGACTGTTTGCGGGGGGGTCTCATCGATACGGGACAGGGTGTGTCGCCTTACGGGCCGGTACACTTTCTTGTCGCCGATGATTTTGGGCCGTTTGATTTTCCGGTGGGAGTTGTACGTGTCTGTTATGGAGGGTTGTGTGGAGGGCAGAGGGGAGGGGTTGTTGCGCGCGGGCGCCTGGGGGGCGGGGGCGTTGGCGAAGTGCGCCGCCACTATGTCCCTCATCTGGTCGCATGCTCAGTAGTTATAGGGTCCATATTGAGACCCGTGGTAGTAAGGACCGGGATACGCCGCGGGCGGAGGGTATCCGGCATATGCGTATTGCTGTTTCTGGGGGTACACTGTGAACACATAAAACTTTGTTATAAAATCATATGCACAAAAATCATATTACAATGAAATTGAACTTATACAACGACTATATATTTTTCTTGTGATCTAAAGTTCCGTGTACAATTAAAAAAAAAACATATAGTTAATTAAAAGTAAATGCATGGTGAATGTCGAGAATTATACTATAAAAACAATTTTAAACGTACTTAGTACGGAATAGATTTTTTTATGGCAAATGAAGTATTACTTAATGGACCTCTAACTCTATTTAGTTAAATAATTTAATAATACTCTAAACTTCTTGCAGTCATACATATAACCTAAAACCTTTCTTAGATTAAATCACCCTGGACCAACCGTGCCAAACCAATGCCTTCTAGAGAAATATATTTACAATAGAGTTCATTGTGTTCATACCGTGATTGTTTTTAAATTATAATGTGGCATAGTTTATCTATAAAATATGGGTGTTGAATAAAATTTTTGTACCTATTATAAGAATAGTACTATGTATTTGATAATTAAAAGTTCAATATTGAATTATAATAGATGTAGCATAGGAAGTCAACTTATACAATGAAAATAATGTATTTATATATACAATATTTATAAAAAGAAAGTCAAAATAAAGCAAAAATATGAAATAAATAAAGTTCTTTATTCTTAATTGAAAAATTGTTAGATTTTTCCACATTTCAACTTTAAACGCACTAATTACCACATAAAACTTCCTTTTACTGAAATAATCGAATATATAGTTCCGAAAATTACGTCGCCTCATACGAGTCTTATATAATCGAAAGGAGTAGTAAGTTACTCAATATTAAATTTTAAAAGATAAATTGACTGTGTTTTTTTATAAGTTTACTAAAGTACAATAATAATTATTTAAGATAATCGTTCTTTTCTGAACTAATTAAACTCAATGGTGTCATAAACAAACGTTATATTAACTCATTCGATTGTTTTAACTAAACAGTTAATGTGTTAAAAATCGAAGCTTGTCGCTATCCGTTCTATATGACCTAACTTTTCAACAGAAGCAAAATGACAATCAAAGTTTCCTTTACCAATAATATTATTGTTAACATATTCTAAGTAAATGTAACATTTAGAAAGTCCATTAAAAGTGGTAGGTATCTATACAATTGACGAAAGTTAACATTCATAGTTTGGTAATTTAACTAATTTATTTCATATCCAGTAGGCACTTATCTTAATTTTTTACTAATTACGTTTAGGAACATTTATTGACACTTTCACGTTTACTTTTAAAAATGTATAGTGTCTTGAGATGTATATTAAAATCTGTTTTACGCAATTACAGTTTTAGAAAAATTCCAATAGTATTTGATGTTGTTGTAATTACAAATATAGCTATATTCCTTTATTGATCACCCTGATTTTTTTACATGAAAACTCCATGCTTTGCAGCTTAGTAATAATTACTCTTATCATATTTTAACCTATTAAGCATATACTTAAATAGCTTGGCCATTATCCAATAGATTAAGAAATTAATTTATATTTTAAAATAATGAGGTGTGATATAATGATGGAAGCGTTTACCCGGCATGAGGTACTGCATGTTAAGCGCCTCTTCCCTTTCCCGCTCGCCGCGCAAGCAAATGGCCGCCGACGAGAACAAAATGGCGGAGATCAGCGAGAGCCCGACGCCGCACCAAGCGACCATGTACGACCAGTCGTACCACACGCGCGTATTATCACGTAATATCTGGTTTTTACCGGATTTTATGAAATTACGTTGTGTTCGATAAACACGTGAATAACAAAGTACGCGTAATAAATAGTACGATTGTATTTTAAAATGTTTTGTGGATCAATTTTAAGATATTGATATTTTTATTTGTACGAAATAGTATGTTATTGCATATGTTTGTCGTGTTGTTACGAGTAATGTGGGGTGTGAGATGGATATGTGTATATATACAAATTAAGTTGAAAACGGTTGTTTCGTTATTAGAGGATTATGATTTATATGTACAACACCATTATGTTAATGAATGATCGTAAGCATGTTAGTATTGTTGCGTAAACCAGATATTAAGGTAAATAGCGCAATTATAAATAAATTAATTCGTACGGTCGCGATTCCGCAGTAGCGGGAAACATGAAAAGAAAAAGATAAAAAAAGCCTTGTTAGTATGATATACTTACATGTTGACTTAAAATTAAGTTATACTTATTTTTTAATAAAATAATGTACAAAGAGTATGTTCCACCCTGGAAATAAAACCTTCCGTAACCGTAAAGCGTTAATTCGTTACTTTGGTCGAGGAAATGTCGGAGGTTTATAATCTGGCTGCCGTATCGACGGTCTAACCTGGCATTATGTACTGCACGTTATTCTGTTGCTCGCGTATCTTCTCCCTGCTGAGACCAAAGGCGCCGGAGAAGAATAGTATGGAGCTTGCAAAGGAGACGGCGACTGACAACCACGCGAGAATGTACGACCAGTCGTACCATATCAAGCAGTTGTCTTTAAGAACCTGCCGTGCCATGGGGCTTATCGTCAACATCGCATAATGATATCAATTATTTGTAAACTGTTAATAAAATTATAATAATACTACATATGCCTGTGACGTCGTTCGCATACAATTAAAAAATATTTAATAATTTTTGCCCGTTTTTATAACTTTATCCAATACTGCTTTTATCCTATTAGTGGTAGCGTGATGTATGAATGTAGAATAACATTCTAAATCCTTCTCAATTATTGCTCTATCAGATATAAAAAAGATATAGGAAATTTTACTGGTAGTTTCTTAGATTAGCAGGTCCAAACAAACTTTCCACTTTATAATCTTAATAAATATAGAATTATGACCGTATCCAGTAAACTTATTACCATTATGAATTTCACAAAAGCTTTGGTTAGCAAAGGTTATTCAGTGTTTTCCTTTTACGTTATTTTATGGAATCAAATTGTATTAACTTTTTATAGTTCTTTAATAAATAACAAATAAGTTCGAGAACTTATATATTTTTCATTGCGTCTATATTCAACTAACAACATTAATTACTATAATATAATCATGAACTGTAATGATAAGACTGCCTAAGTAAACCATTATCCAAAATCATCTGCATATTAGTGATGTACCCTACATTGAGATGATGTTATTGGAACGAAATACCTTATGGGGCGTCGTGGAGGGGCCCTAGCCGGCAAATAACGTCCGTAACGTTGTTTGTCAATGTATGATGACTTCACAGTGTCTAATGTATATTCTACGTGATGACTGTTATTATTATTTGTTTTTATAGATAAAATAATCATAATAAAAAATGTATACTCGGATAATTATTTTCTGTATACCTCGAATAGAAATTGAAATTAATATTTTTATAATAAGGAACTTCGTTCCTATCTGGTGTCCCACGACACTACTGGTTTTTTTTTAATATTAGTTTTAGACACCCTTCAAACTAAATGTTTACTGTAATTCTAAAGAAAAGCATTAAAAACATTTATTACTCTTATAATAATAGTGGTGTGTAGATTAAATAAAAATTATGAAATGACATATTTTCTTTTTGAAAATAAATAACTTACATTGGGCCATTGTTGGTAATATTCCTCTCCTACTACCTTCTCCTTCTCATAAAACTCAACTCCATGCCATAACGCCATAGCACCTGCTGATAAAAGACCTGGAACGATAAAAACGTGTAATGAACTAACTTTGCAGATCAGGAAACGTAAGTCTTTGTCTACATAATCGTCAACACAACACAAAACATTTTCAACACTGATTTTAAAGTATCTCGTGGCTTAGTGATAATATTTTCACGGCTGAATTAAGTAGGTACATCACTCATAATAGCCGTGATTGTACGCTTTTATATTTTAGTCACATTTTTTATAGTTAAGCGTTATGGCCATTCTCACTTGATCTTAAGTGACGATACAGCCCAAGTTGGTGGACACGCTAAGCCTGTGGAGGAACCTCAAGTGCAAGTGCCGGAACACACCTATAGGTATATAGCGGCAGATTTTTCAACTTGAGGGTGGTAACTAGCTAGGTAGGCATTAGCGAAAACTCTACAACCATGCATGTTTTCTCTTTAGCGAAAGCTCAAGTTCATTTTAGGTGGATTCGAACTCACGCCCCTTGACGCGGCGTCCGTGCACACTGCCATTGAGCTATTATTGCTTCAAAATGCTTATCAGGTGCACAGCGTGACATGCTTTGCCTTAAAGCCTGATAGAATGTATTGTTTTACTACGTTAGCTACATACTGATGCGACCACAACTATCCGCTAAACATCACTATGAATATGTATTAGTTAAAATATATTACGCTTAATTTATCAAGCGAATTAATTAATTTATTTATTTAAGCGTTGATAGCTCAGTGGTAGTGTGTACGACTTCGCGTCAAGTGACGTGAGTTCAAATCCAACCACCTACAATGAACTTGAGCTTTCGGTGAAGGAAAACAACGTGAGGTAACCATAGCATGGTGGCAGGGCTTTTTCTAATGCCCGGCTGGCTTACTACCACCCTCAAGTTGAAAATCTACCGCCAAATACCAATAGGTGTGTATCGGCAGATGCACTTGGGAACCAGTTTCGCCACAGGTTTAGCGTGTCTATCAACTTGGGCCCTATCGTCACTTAAAAATAATACTGAATAGAGCATAAGTATTGTTAAGTCAACATAAATATTTCAGATAACAATATTTATTTTCATATCTTGTTTCATATTTTTATAACGTGATTTTCCAGTACTGAGGTTTTCATTTTTGAACTTATACTATGAGTTTTATGTCCAAGTGCTAATTTTCCTATACATTTTTATAATCTTACGGACCCACCTGATTACAAACGTTTACTGTAGTCTTAGTCTAACAATGTTTTATCATACATGTTATACGTACATCAGGTGTTTGGTATCCGTAGTACAATTGGCCCTAAGTTAGATTTATGTTCTATCTTTTAGAAATAAGCATGTTTACTTTTTTGGTGCAAAGATGGGTTTACGTTTGACGTAAATAAACATTGTACTAACATGTGACAAGCATCAGTATAGCCGTGGCGGTTATGTTGCCGGGACTCCGCTTCCAGCAACCGACGACTCCTGTCCAGAACGCAATGAAGAGCGACAAGAACGCTACGATGAACAGAGCCACTGTGGATCGCGCCATGTGAAGCCTGGAATATCAAACATGATACATTTAATTCTGAAACATCATTCCGAAACTGCACTCGCACATGTATTGTTTGAAGAAATTGCACGGCGTTTGTTCGAATCCACGCGAGACCAACAGGCGGGTTGTATCTTGTCCAAAATTACCATTCAACGCGGCAATGCTGCGAGTATTTTGAGCACACTGCCTAGTAACCACGAATAAGTATTTATTTAAGTTAAAAAGATTATATCATTCTGAAATCAATTTATTAAAATGCGAAATGTCATTACTTAACAAAAGTAAAATACTAGAAATGAATCGACGTAATATAAACTCGTATTTTTCTGTTCACATTAATATAACTTCGTTTTAATAAAAATATTCCATATCCAGCATACTACATACAAAAATGTTCGTATTAATAATACTAAAAGTCTCTTAATGAATTCAAACTAGAATTCTGACAGTGAATTCTATTGGACGAAACCGGGAACTCTCGGCAAGTGCTGGACGATTATAAGAAGACAGCATTATTTAAATGTACATACACAAAAATAAATAATAAATCGTATAAAATATTATATAAATGTATATAATCCTCTATGTTATAGTGCAGGGAATAAGTCTACAACGATTGTGTTCAACTGAATCGCGATTACTCTTCATCATCATAGTGGACATTTAGACGAGTCTCGTTCCGGGATCAGCTGGTACATATTCAGTAAATTCGCAGGTTGATAAGAATATTTTTTTTGTTAAAAGGCAACAAACAGTCAAATGGCCAACTAATGGTAATTGACACCAGTCATATATAAACAGTCGCAACATCAGGAGCATTACATAACTCGGAGACCGTATTTCAATAATTTTTTGAAGAGCCTCATATCATAGCTCCGTACCGAAAACCGCCCAGTACGGTTTTTATTCCATAGATCCAACGTACAGGAAACAAATGTTCTACAGAACCTAACTGATGTTATAACACGGCCAGACTTTAGAGTATGGGATTAGTAGCCAACCAACGGCAACAAAATGGCGATTTATACTTGATAGGAACCCGTCACGGTAACACGTCTTTGTATTATCACTGTTTGAGATGAACCAGTAGATATACTTGCTGCCAAAAAATTCTCAAATCAGTATCACAGTGACGACCGCCCGCCTATAGACTGCGAAATCCTTAGTGCTGTATATGGATTGTGCTGTACTTACCATAATAGCTTATTACTTTGGCATGATTCTTCAAAAAAGGAGCATATTTGAAAAGTTGTGTAGTTAGAAAAATATCAAGTAAAAAACGTTTGTACGTACAAGCGCAATTGGAATGTTCAAGGAAAGAACGATGATTTGTTGACAATTTAGATGCTAACACATGCGTCATGCATTGTGTTAATAATATCCTTGGATAAAGGTTAACAAATAATGTTTTACTGTTTCTAAAGATACATTCATACATGTTAAACTAATTCATTATAACATATAATGATATTTGCGGTCAGCTAAGTGATAAAGTAATTTTAGTTAAATCCGTATCGAATATGGAAGAATGCACGAATAAGTGCACGTCTAAAAAGAATATTTCACAAAAATGCAAAAAATATAGGTTTAGTTATTACTCGGAGACTCAGTAAATAGGTAAAAAACCTAGCCGTTATTAGAACTGTAGGTAATCTAATCAGAACAATTGTAATAGTGAAGGTAAAAACTTGAGAATTTAGTTACATCAATTAACATGATCTTTCATATAAGTTCACTAATGTCTTTGCTCGAGTAGAAAGCATACCTATTAATGAAAACAATAACAAAAACATGAATGATAATAATTAATCTAAACGCTCGAATGTTTAACTAATACAAATGCTAAAAAAGTTAGGATATTAAACCTATATTAGTATTATAAATCGGAAAAATTTGTTTACCCGTTTGTTTGCACTCGCTAATATTAGAAACTACCTGTCGGTACCGCTTTAGCGCTTAACAGCACGCTACCACCAATAGGACTAAAGCTGTATTAAAAAGTATTACAAAATCGAGCAAAAAAGATTAAATAATTTTAGTTGCATGCGAACGAAGTAGTAATATCGCTAGTATACTTTTAAGATATATTGATATAAACAAAAATATAAATCTTTACAACTTTTGTATAATCGCTTTTTAAACTATATATAATCATTTATTTTGTCTTAAAAATTTTATTATATTGTTTTTATATGACGCTCTCACTCATAATATCCTTATACCATTTACTTGACTGATAACATTGTTTGTACTTTTACCGAATTATATTTTCAAAAGACACTTCATATATAGAGTTACGACTTTATTATATGTAGAAATTGTTTCAAATAATAACAGGTTTAATATATAGCAAATGGAAATTTAATGTAATTGCTCCAAATAAACCTGATTGGAATCACTTTCTACCGAATTTTTAATTATCTATATGTATTTTAATTAGTAAATTTTGCATAATGGATAAGCTTTCACGATCATGGTTTTTCCTGTCGCTAACAAAATTTAAAGTAAAAAGCGATTAATCTTGTTGACAGCTCACATAGTGTAATAGGAGCAAGTGCTAAAATAATTTGTATAATCATGTATTTTAGTGACAAATTTCTATATTTAACTATAATACATCAGATATTTAGTTACTAATATACAAAAAAACAATGCTTAGTTTACAATTAAATTGTGTAATTATATTCTAAAAAGTATATAGAGAACATAATATGACTATACAATAACTAAAAGAATATGAATTTTCAAAATAAGCTATTGACGTTTGTATACGCAACTAGAAACGAAGATAGTCATAATAAATCAATTCGAGCAGGACGTGGTCAATAACGAAAAACAATGCAACGATTTGTTCCATTATCAATTTATATCTACGGCTATTGGCCACCGACCCACTTATACCCTAAGTGTTACAAGGACTTCGTGCCAGGCGATGAATTACTTTGTCAGACATTGCCAACTCACCATATTATGAAAGGAATTCTAACGTATTTTATTATATTAAAATACACTAGGTAATACTAGGTATTTCTTTAAGTAAGTCTAAACCAGTTCTTCAAATAATGTATGAAGATATGTTATTACAACTACTGACCCGGTGAACTTCGTATTATATTACATATCTTTGAATTTTTCGGCTTTTCTGTACTATAATATGCAAGCGTATTATACATATAAACCTTCCTCTTGATTCACTATATCTATATAAAAAAACCGCATCCAAATCAGTTGCGTAGTTTTAAGATCAAAGCATACATAGAGACAGACAGACAGCGGAAAGCGAATTTGTTTTACACTATGTAGTGATTTTTCTAGTATGATTATCTAAATGCAAACTAAATTTAAAATAATTTGCATTTGTAGTTTTTTGTACTGTATTAAATAACAGTTCTATTTCTAGTATAATTTTATATTGACATATATAAGATTCATTAAATTCAAAACCGCTTTCAACGAACGCTATGCTAGTTGGTCAACCTATCTGTATTTTCATAGAACAAATTTCTATATTATTAAATGCAATAGATAATGCTCTGGTCGAGAAATTGCAAAACTTCTAGCGAGTATCTACCTTACTATAAAAATTACCGTCCTAAAGTTTAATAAATATGCTTTTAAGCCGTAATCTTTGCGACTAACCATTCAATTACTAAACATTCTCTCAACTATAAAAAGCTATGTTCTGATCGATGATTATCTTATAGTTTTAAACATACTACGTACATCGTCGCGAACAATTATTACCACTGTAATCATAAATATTACAGCAACAGTGAAGAAACACAATCAGAAAATGTGCGTAATCTGTTTTTGCATGCATTTTTCGTATTAAAAAGGCAAATTTCGCAATTTTTATACCGCAACCTTAATACTATGTTGAAATCCTTTATTTGTTCATATCAAAGGTATCACCTACCTGGTCATCGCATCGTCTGATAGACCTTTGGTCTCATTGTTCTCATCTGGGATGAAGTAGTCCACATTACTGCAGTGAGTCTCGACAGGCGACAGGTAAATTTCGACTGAAAAATAGAAAATTACAAAGGTAAATTACACACACACACGGACGTAAAAAACAATTATTATTTTGGGTACTATATTTATCGCGTTTATTAATATTTGGAGGAATAGGCACACTCAAATAAACATATTTTCTCACTTATTTTAATAAAGCAGATATTTTAAAGATACAAAAACATCAAATTACCAAACGCTCTTAACCTTAAAACAGGTTTAAAAGTAATACAGAATTTGCAGTTTCATAAAAAACTATGAGTTGTGTTTAAAATGAATCCGTTAAAATAAGTCATAATGATAAAAGTAACCCTGCATTGGAGAACAAATGTGATGCATTGAAGGACTTTGCATAAACATAATAAACGAACACCAGACTCGAAACAACCATTTGTGAATCTCAAAAAAAAAATTTTTATATTTAATGTTCAGCCACAATCTCACCTGATCTTAAGTAACGATACGGCCCAAGTTGGTAGACACGCTAAACTTGTGGAGGCTAAATGTCCTGAGAATGATTGGAACCCGTAATACTCAACACAATCGCATCGAAACAGCGGTAGCTTGAATCACTACACTATATCCGTGTACGATTTAGAAATCAAAACTTTAAACAAACCTTCCTTCGTCGAATTAAAATTTAAATTAGCCATGATTTTATTTGTAAAACATGACTTCGGAATGACAATGTCTTGTAAATGCCAAATGTTTGAGTCACTTGGACCGTTTTGTGACGAAATCGATTGGACTTCAGACATCCTTTCCAGTTTCACACATACCTTCGTAACGCGTCTACAAATTTGACCTTGAAATGGTCTAAAAATGACAATTGAAAAAACAATATACCTACATTTTTTGCATTTAAATTTGCGATTTTTTTTTTACATTTGAGTTCGTACATTGTAAATAGAAACAGTCTCAAAGGTTTTTGGTTACGTTTTACAACGTTTTTATAAATAAATATAAAAGATATATTTTTCTCGACCTGACGTACGCTGTTAACCTTAAGGGCTTTGACAGCTTCACCGAACTTTTTGGGGCGAGTGCTGAGGGCACTCAGCTCCGAGGCAGCGAGCGCAAGGGTGTCAGAATGGCCGAACCTCGACTTGGGCTGCTGCCGGAAAGTGGAAAAGGATTCGCGAGCCTAACTAACCAACAGGTCCTAACTTACTAATTTAGTGATCCTAGCACGACCTTAACGGGCAAGCCGCGTAAGGGCCGCGGGGGCGAAAGATATTAGTATAAGACTTTTGATGAATAAAGTAAACGCTCAGCACATACTAGTCGACAAGATTATAAACAGTGTCTACAAAGCTTAATTTATTGAAGAATAATTTATAAATATACTTGCTTTTGTTACGGAGATGAAAGTTTTCAATAACTTAGACGCTTGAGCTTAAATTCATTAAGGGCTTAGCGTGTCCGCCATCTTGGGCCACATCGTCACTTAATCAGGTCGACACTTAAAATCAGGTGAGATTGTGGCCATAACACTAAACCTTAACAAAAAGTTGTGTTCTGTTGACTGTTTGCAATTAATATTCCATCAACTAATTACCCGCAACAATTACTTATAGGGCCAGCCACTGATAATAAAAACTTTTTTAATAAAAAACAGCCGAAGTCGATATTTCTCATTTAGTTTTCCTGCATACCATCGACAATAATTATTATGCTTTCGCTATTATACTCTTAAAATATTTATAGTATAAAGCAATGTACAACATTGCTATCATCACAGTTTTATGCAGTTGTAATGTTTCAATAAAATTCTCAGTCAACAGCCACTAATAATCGCGAAAGTGAATTTGTTTATTCGTTACGCGTTTACGCCTAAACCGCTAAATTGATTATAATAAGTTTTAATATACGCTTCTTTTTCTTTCAAAAAACTTATTGGAAGTGGGGTAAAGAGAGGGAGAAACTTTGTATGAAACTTTTTATTGTGTCATCCGATTTGTTATACAAAATCAATATTAACGCGAGCGAAGCAGCAGGTAAAATTTAGTATAAAAAAATAATTGTTTGTATTACTAAGTACTAGAAAACACAGATTAGATTCTGTGAGAGCGCGACAAGATTTTTGCAAAACAGCTTTTCGTTCAATTGTAAAACTGTCACTGGAAATCTATTGATGGAACAAAACACCTGCTGTATTCCGTCTAATAAAGATTGTATGACAGTCTGTCATTTATTGAACAATGGACCCAGCTATTACAATTCAAACAGTACCATAATACATGAAAGCCACGTTGGTTTCCAAATCGTAATCAACTTATTACTTAATCTTCATTCTATAATTAATTTAACGTAAGATCTTAACATAATAAAACGGTTGCAATGAGGCTTACGAACAAGGAAGTATATCTGAACGCGTAATACGCGGCGGCTATCATACATAATACAACTTGTCTCACGATCCATTGTTTCAGATTTCAATTATAATTCAGTGGTGTCGATATTATGACCCTTTTTAAATGTAATTAGCCGTAGACTGTAGATTATATATTATTAGATATACTAACGCATAAAGAATATCCATCGAGTACATGTCATATAGGTGTCTACTAGTTATGCCCGCGGTATCATTCGCGTTGAATTAAAACATATTTTTCTATCTCTCGAACAGAACTTTTTTTCCCAATATTATTCCTCGTGAATCTGGTTATCACATAAGATTTTTTGGAATCCGGCTGGTACCTTCAGACAGTAGCACATTAAAGCAAACAAACAAAAGACTCTTCGAATTGGCGTTACCAGATCCGAAAATAAGTTTCTTGGAAAAGATCGCTGCCTTAGCATAAAATTTCTTGACTTTTCGGCAACAAAAGTATATTATTTTAAAAACTCGTGGGTAATCTTGAATATGCGTTTGAGATGCGTAGGACAAGGTTCAGATGAATAATTAATAAATAACTGATTAGTTGATTGCTAATTATTAGATTTTATTCTGTTATTATTATTTAATTTGTTACGCTTTCTCTTTTTTTTAATTCCTGTCAATTTCTAATTTTCCTAGTTTCCCTGATAGACAGCTGAAATCCCGGACATGTCTAGAAAATTGCTGTCATCTAGTAACCTTACTGCAAATGTATATTCGTATAAAATTATTTACATCAGCTTTGTTCTAACTCGTCGTGGCCTTTACCGTTTCGAGTCGACATTGAAGATTGTTTTTAGCATTACGAGAAAACGAAATTAGTGATGGCACTATGGCTGCTGATAAGCACTCTTTAATCCTAAAACACCGTTAACCATCATTAGACAAGTAATCCATTGTAATTCGTTGTCTTATCTACATCGCAAATGCAATGCGATAGAAAGTCTCAAAATATTTGCTTCGAAATCGGTATTATGTAGTAGCTTTGGCGACAATTGTTTGTCAATTTATTGCCGAATATTTGCAACTTTTGTCATCATTTACCTTTATGAAATACTTATTAAGGTAGCGGATATATAAACATCTAAGGCCGCTATACTAAACATGCAGGACGCCGGGCTTCTGTGGTTGGCCCACCTAGTATTGCTTTATTTTAAATTACCTAAGGATCTATAAAACTTAAGGTAACTAGTATAGGTTTTTTTTTCGATTTTAAGCTTTATGTGAACTAAAGCGAAAGGTAAATTCATGATAAGGTCTGTTAAAGTTTTTTTCATTATTGCTATCATTGATACAATACGTCTGCAAATGCAAATATTTTCATACCTATAAGATTGACTCAACCCTACAGCTTAATTTATTGAATTGATTCATATAAACCTTATATTTTTTTGGCTTTTTTAAATCGAGTTTTGCTGAAGCGTTCATTGTGAGAAATGTACGTATTTCATTATTTATGTCATCTGTTTAGAGGTACCTCTACATACCACTTTAAATTACTGTGACAAATTATAGTACTTCGAAGATCGAATCATATATACGGTTACACCCCAAAAACCCACTTTGTTTTAGTAAAATAATACATAACGCCACAAAAAATTACGCCATTGTAGCGTGTTAACATTTCTCTGTGAGACACATTGGTTTCCGTTCACTTGAACAGCTGACATGTGCACTTCATCTTTTTCACACTTCACACTAGACCATGTGAACGAAAGTGACAAGCAGTAATCATGCAATCCATCTTTTAAAGTAGATCACATTTCACTAGAAAACAAAAAGCTGCTAATCTCGTGAAGTATAAGACATAAGACTACTATTAAGTGTAAATTGTTTTACCTCTCTAAAACTTGTATGAAGAGTCATGTTTTTTTAATTCTTTTTTAAATAAAACTTGTATATCGCTTTGTAATACTTTTTATTCTGAAATCTGACGGAAACCGAGCATTATTCATACTATTGTATTTGTAATAATTTTATTTTATGTATATAGTATAACTAGCTGACCACGGAACTTCGTGTAAAAACTTTTACCCATATTTGTGACTTTTTAATACAACTTTACTCCTATTTATAGTAACGTGATGTTATGTAGAATAGAATCATCCTAAATGATTGCTCTAACAAAAAAATATTGATATCCAACTGGTAGTTCTTAAAATTAGCACGTTTATATAAATAAACTTTTCCGCCTTATAACAATAACATAAAATAGTAAGGCAATGACGCTATTATACCGGCATTCGACCAATTATCACACTAAACTTAACCTAGTCTCAAGTTCAACGAGAAGGATACACCTATGTTGTTGATGACAAACTTTCACCATAAGAGTGACAGCAAAATAAAGAACAATTACAAAATACCACCACACTATAATCTCTTATTCCAGGATTACAATCAATGTTTATCTACCCCGTCTTCGAACACGTTACAACGGAGTATTAATTGCTTTTGCAATCAATGACAATTACCAACTGGCAATATATTTAAATTAAATATTTGGGTAACACAAATTTCTTGAGCAATCAGTAAAAACTTTTAACAATATAGATACCCCTGTGCTTGATATATTAACATTGGTAAATACAAAACGAGATAAATACATATAGCACAAAAAACATGTAAAATTAAATATCCACGATCTGTGAACCAAGGTCGACAACATCATGTATGTACCTGTACGTCTATTATATATCTACCATATAATTCAAGAAATAAATATGCAACATTCATCAATATTAATAAAGTACACATTGACCCATTGTTCTGCCTACATGGCAGTGATATGCAGTAACAAGTTTGTAGTTAGATATTTGTTAATCATTAATTAAATCATATAGATGCAAAGACAGCAAAGTAACATTTCCGTAACCTTGAGTTAGTTCTATATAGTTTGTAAGTTTTGCGCTATGGCTACAATCTCATCTGATGATATTAATTGACAATGTGGCCAAGATGGCGGATTCTAGGAAACAACTCATAATAATTGAGATGGAATTTCTTATTGAGATTATGCTTTCATGTCCAACTTTATCTACATAGGTGTCATGATTGAAAAATAATGGGTGTTATTATTTTTAAATTTTAAGATATTGAACTTAAAAATGTCAATGTAAATTATCTGTGCAGTAATTAAAGCCGTATTTAATTTATAGACCTTACTTAAATGTTCCAGTTTAAAATTTTGAGTAATATTTTCTAAAACACGATAAAAACAGATTTATAAATAAATTGTAAATATTATGTAAACAACTGATTTCATACATTTCCTTTATCACAATTGTATCCTTTATCACGTTGTAGTGAATAATTAAAAGATATATTTTTTCTTAGCTATGGCTTAGTTCAATGATAGAAACGCTATCAAATATAATGGTATGAAAGTTTTAATTAGTAACTTTCTATAAAACGTACATTCGCGAATTGCTCCGCGTACTTGTGCGTACCCTGGACCTCGTCCAAATATGATAAGTGTGTTTAGCAAACGGGTAACCCGGTCCAACGACATTTCGTTTAGCGATTTGCAGGCGCGGTTCATAGAGAAAGTTGTCGATTCAATGTCCTTGTTCAGTTAGTCAGATGTTGTCGTACCACAAGTTCCTCGGTCTACCTGTATTATTATTCAACTGACTTCTCCCTATATTAATAATTACAAAATAAGTACTATATACGCATGCCTGTAGACAAAATTCTAATAAGTATAATAATTTCAATACTTGCGAGGTGGTAAGAATTTGTACCAACCACCCATCACGCACACAGTGATGACCCGTAAGACTGGCTCTCTTTTTATGCCTTTATTTTATTTTGAGCCTAACATCCACAAAGGTTATGTAAATTTCATCGTATCCTAACCTTACGATATTTACAAAAAATACTGATAATTCATGACAAAATTACACAAATTCTTAGCACTTGCTGGTGTCCAATATTTTATGGAAGATGCCCTGATCTATTATATTAAGCTTTAAGTGATCTATAACAACTTTCCGTTGAGCTTTGTTCCGGTATCAATAAGTATTGCCACTTACGTTCTTAGTTTATACCGTTTTCCATCATTAAGCGACCAGGGTATATCCAGGTGCTGTAAGATTTAATGACCGGCATGGCATTGCCCACACCCTAATGAATTGTTTGTCTCTCGATGACCGTTGTTGTTTTTTGATCACATTATGCTTATCATCAAATACAGTGACGTCATTCTGCGTTATGATTGTCCTAAGTAAATTATATTGCTACATGTAAATTACGAAGAACAACGCTTACGGAACTAATTTATTTCTCAATAACAATTATTATTGATTGAAAATAGATTATTATCATAGCACTCTTCTTCGTGACGATATAATTAGACTTGTTTGTCTGAAGAACTTATGACTATTTGTAGAAAAAAAATATCAATAATTATATTATTTCTTTCATAATCTAGTGATGAAATATAAAAATAAGTATAATTGGCCTGAGTAATGTTATATACAAAATAAAATTGCTCTAAAATATAAACTAACACAAGATAATTACAACAAAAATGAATTTTAAATCTGCATCTGAATTAGTCGATTTGAAACTATATTACCTGCATTCTTACAAAGAATAGCAGATTTAACAAAATTATCTGTTAATTTACGACTATTTTAAAATACTTCTTTAATTATACAAAAACATTTACTCGATAAATGGCATAGTTTTATTCGTAAAATTCAAAGCAAAATAATAATATATTTTTATATTTATTTAATTATTCATATAAATATACGTATTTGTATAAGACCAAGTACAGTCTTAAATTCTTAAAAACTGTGAGAACAAAAAATAAGAACGTAATAATAAGACGGAAATCAAGCTGGTTATAAAATAATTATTATAAATGAATACTAATTAGGCAAGGCCTCACTCTTTCAAGAATTTTTATTTATGAATAACTTGATATTCGAAATAAGGTAAGAGCGTTTATAGTGAACGGACAGGAAAGAAATTATAATGATCTAGTATTACTAGAGTTCAGTTTTCACAGCGATTACCTACGATTTCACTTTCACAGCAATTTCCCGATATACTTAGAAAGGCCGATGGCAACTAATTTAGTAAAGGCATCTGGCACTTAATGTAAATTCTGACCTGGCTATGCCCCTGAGACTGTACAAGGCGTGGCTTGCAAATGAAGAATGTTAAAGTGGTCAAAGTGTTACAATGAAAGTGGCCAAGTATATTGAATGCAGTTCTTGAACATCTTGTTAAGCATTAGGGTCAAATTGCATTGTCTACCTAAAGGGCAAACAAACACATCTACGTAAATTGACATCTAATTCAAACACACGTTTGCTAGTATATTAATATAGGAGTTTACAAAATAGAGGGTATTTTTTTTACTAAAATAATACTACCCACATGTTGTTTAAATAATTGTTTCTATCTATAAGTATATTTAAGATAGCACTCTACAAGTATATGTATATCTATACAGCTTCCATCATAGTAACTTTTTAAATTTACGTTATTATACGGTACGCGGAACATTTAGCAATTAGACACTTTTGTAACACTTGCGTCTGACAATATTAATCGAGATTATTTAAAAAACACGATATATAATTATTGCACATATGAATACTAAAATCGCTTAGTTCTGATTGTTTTATACTATTTGCTACTGATTGCTAAAATCATATATATAGTAAAATGATATATAGTAAGCAATTGAATGAATTAAAACCGCGAACATACCTTTAAAATCTTAGAAATTGTCAATTTTATACTATTGTTATAATAATTGGGCCGGGAAATTCTGGAATTGCCTCTGACAGAGAAACTTTTTTTTTTCCTTTTTTTATACACAATCTGCGGACTCTGCGTCCGCACCTTTTTTAGGTTGGTGATTTTGTTGGCGTTAAAAAAATAGTTTTTTAATGGTAGCTACAATGAAACTGTTTATAACAACAAAAACTAAAGCTATTTTATTTCCATGTATAGAAGCGAAATTAAGATAAATATAATACTGTTCATATCTACAAAAATATTTATGAGCTAGACTAATAAATGTAAATAATAACTTAAAAGTTAAACTTTAAATACGACGAAAATGAAAAAGATTTGTAATTAAGCAATGAATGCGTTTAGCATTATATATTGTGTACTTATCGAGTTGCCTTGGAAGTACATTAGCCAATTGATTCCAAAATAGTATACGCAAACGGGTCGAATACAAATGCACCGGTTTATAATTTACAAGTTAGTTTTACGAAACGGGGACAATGTAATTCCATGTGGGCAATTTATGCCGCCTTCAATGTGAATGTTAAGCTAGATAACAATACACGTTAAGATATGTCAAGTATAATATTGCTGGTAAAGTAAGAGTCAATCTACGTTACAGGCAATCATAATGGCAACGCCTTGCGATGGTTTCAAGATTACTGGGTGGTCACCGTTGTTTTTAAATTGCAATGCACTTGCAATCAAGTATGGAGCCATCACTTTGTTGTGTAAGTATATAAAACTCGAAGAAACGAGTTTATTCAAAGGTAACCTTTAATTATATGATAATATATTAGATCTATTTTTTAATGCACTATGCCTTATTAACTTATTGAAAACATACAAAACTTTTTTTTTATATTTGACTCGACAATGTGACTGCATTATGCCTAATAATAAGTACGTTACAGTCCAAAAATTAAGATTTCAACTAAGAAATAAACAAAACATCAGCAATCATCACTGTAACGCGAGCCTGTACAGCTCTCAGTAATTAGATATACAATTGGTTGTTTCTAGAACGTGATATATTAAAAGTTACTGTGATATCATCGAGTACACTTTCAGGTTCAAATTTCTGTGACCCATCTTGATTGCTAGGTACTAGCTGCTCCTGAAACTCGACACTTCAAAGCGTGATATTAAAGCGAAGGTTACAGCCCGCACAATTATAGACGTTTCAATCGTTTTCACAGTTTTATTGTGACAGTATTTTTTTTATACTTTATACGCCACATGCTATGGCCACAATCTCACTTTGTTAATAGATGATGTAGCCCAAGATCACATCAAGAGCTCAAGGCACACTAAGCCTAGTAGAAGGTCTGGCTCACTGGTGTAACTGCTACAACACACCTATAGGTGTTTGCCGGCAGATTTTCATTATGAGAGTGGTAGCTAACTAGATGGGCATTTGAAAAATTCATATTACTACTACCTGTAGACGTTACTAACGATGGTGTTCTTTCTCTAATCCTTTCTCTAATTCCATTGTCAAAGTATTTAATCCACCCAAAACCAGTTTCTTCGAAAGGAGACTAATTTAGATCAGTGTTTATTATCGTACATACGTAAATAAGTTACTCATGATTTTGTAAGTAGAACGGTCACTTTAAACATACTTAAGAAAGAGCACGAGTCACGCATCCTTCTAATTTCATTACGACGGACATTGAAATCCCTAATTTACTGACTTATTAATATTTATGAAGGATAATATTTTACTTCACAATCTTCAATACCTACAATAAAATTTTGAGTTAAATGAGTATGATACATTTTGTTTGATGTTGAAAATTATAAACGTAGTGTATTTTAGATATTGTTAGAGGATATAAATATTAAATTTTTATGCATGTCTTCGTTTTTGAAAGTTATTCGCCCTTTATCGTTATGCATTATTTTGTAATTGGTGGTTTTAATGATATTTGATATGATGCTTATTAATAATTTAAATACCTTTTTAATTCATAAACAGAAAAAGTTGGCTGGAATTAGGTAGAAAAGTTAAAAAAATGTTTTAAATGAACTTTATTGTACATTATGAAGACGTATATGTATAAATATTCTGTATAATAGATATATAAATATGTTGCGATAGTAGTGGTTATAGAATACTTAGAATAACATGTCCACAGAATTGAAAAATGGCCTCTAAAATGACATAAAGCCTAATTAAATTCGGCTCGAACGATAGAAATAATTCAGGTGTATAATTTTATTTTATGGATAAATATTGAAACTCAAATTAGCATTTACAATGTATATTAACAAAAATAATGAATCATACAAAGGAAGTATCAAATTTAAATATTTATGAGAAGTAATTGTCTCTAACTATTGGAGGCTGCTGGGGCAGCTGCTAATATCTGCCCCATTTTGCATACAACCACTTAGGACATTAAATTAATAGTAAATTATAAATTGAAAATAATTAAGAGTAAATTATTATAATAATAATTATTAATTATTCCAATTATTTAGCTCACTATTGTAACTATTTTAATTTATCTTCTCTAATGTTACTGCTTAAAGACCTACATACCTAACAGTGATGACCCACAATGTCTGCAGATCTTTCTATGCACGGTATTATGAATTATACCCATCAGGCGCAATACTGTCACATTTTCGTGATAAACAAAAAAGATCTACCGTAAATATTTAATTCAATTTTTTTCCGTCATCTTGTTATTATCATTATAATTACTAAAGTTTCTTTTAATTATTTTAGTTCGACATTTTGAGGTTCGTGCTCTAACCAACCAGTGAACAACCGACAACAACAATAAAGTAAAACAACCGTTGTTTGCTGCAGAAAAACGTAATAGCCGTCTACATGTTCCAAGTGAAAATATAGTGCGACACAAGTCTTCTTAAAAAACCACCACCGCACTATAGGTCTAGCCTTTACAGACATAAAAAAAATTACGGGCACGAAGTAACTTCCGGGCTCAACACATTGATTTGTGGATCTCACAAATAAATGTCCTGTGCAGGGTTCGAACTCACAGAACTCAAAAGTGGCAGCAACGGCAAGGCGACCGCTTAAACCGTTGGGCCAATTGTGCAATCTATTTCTTTTTTTTTTATTTATTTCTAGGGTTTACTTTATGACCATTATCTCACCTGATGTTAAGAGTCGATGTAGTCCATCGGCAGACATTCTAAACCTAGTAGAGGGACTGGCTCTCAAGTGCAACTACCGGAACACACCTTTAGTATTTGGTGACAGATTTTTCACTTGAGTATGAACAGTTAACCAGACGAGCATTAGTGAAAGCCCTACCACCATGCTAAGGTTTTATCACTATATTTTCCTTCACCGAAAGCGCAAGTTCATTGGAGGTAGATTCTAACTCACGTCCATTGACGCGACTTCAATACACACCACCAAGCTATCATCGCTTCCAGCTTCGGTTCTTGTATAATTAAAACAGTTTTGTACTGTCGAATTGTGTATCGAAGTCACGCATTAATTGATACGCAATCGGGTTGGCGGCTGGCGTGAACGCGACCACACGGATATGTGGTTCACAGTAGCGTGTGTATGTAAATTATTACAATGGTAAATGCGCTGAAAACGTCAACGGACGTATTTATTACGTTGCGGAAGTATTTGAAGCGTTAAGTGCTAATTCGATTATTGGAACTAACGGGTTTATTATATACGATTTATGTGGAACCCAAGAGAGCAATAGTCTTTTTTTCATTTCCTGTTAGGTAATTAGATATATTTGTTATTGATCGTAAAGTAATGGCAAGTGATCAACAGACCAACTAAGGTTAAAATTGTCATACTAATGAAACTATTCGGTATTACAGCTAATGGTAATTTTTCACATGCAAATCCTTACCGTCTTGATTAATTACCAAATATATACACCGGATGGTTCCTAATATTTCACACTTAAACGCGGTAATTATTTTCTGAAAATGTGTTAAAAATGTTAAAATATCCGTCTATTCTAAGTATCTTAAACTTAAAAGTTTAAAAGTCTATTTAACTTAAATTACACTTTCAACGTATCCAATTGGTTTGGCTGTTTAACAGAAACATGAAGTAAGATTGTCGCCTGTGATTCTATGTTGCTTATATTAATTAACGTAGATACATTACTTTATACATTTCTTTATGACCCAATTTTTTTTCACTTATAAAACATTATTTCTATTAAATAAGATAATATAATTGGTTCTTCCAACTTCTAGAAAATAAGTTTTATTTTTAAATATTCGCGGTAGCAGCGGAAGATTAATTAAATTGACCAGTAATACAAGTTTTCTATAAATTACTTTTATAAAGTTACTAGCTGTGCCTGCAACTTCTTTCACATGAAACTGAAAGTTATTTAACTAATTTATAGCCTATGTTATTCAGGGATAATATAGCATTATAAACGTGTTAGAACTTTTGAAATCGGTCCAGTAGTTTTTTCGATACAAACAAAAATACTAATCTTTCCTCTTTATGATATTAGTATAGATACGGCTTATTTAGATATATTATTAACATGTGATTTAAAAATAAGAATACAGTGTTAACGGAGTCAAAAATATAAAGAAATTAATTATCATAAAATATGAGATTGAATATAATAGTACATTATTATCAATATAGCGTTAAACATATTAAAAATACATGTCTTTGTTAACCTGCATGTTAATTAATAGAAATCTAGAAAGTATTATCGAAATTTCGATTATAAATTCTATAAAATTTAACAGCCATACTTTCTTAAATATGGCAATATGTTTTATTGAACATATCCAAATTTTATAAAAGCCACACTATAATATGTAATTTACTTATTATAATTGTTAATTGGAGTTTAATATTTTGCATGTATTATTGAACAAAACGGATAAATATAGTTGAACATTTGCATTTGTCAAAAGCCTCTCTCTTTATACAAGACAGATAGGTATTGATAATGATTTGATAATGCAAGAGACGACAGGAGAGAAATGTGACTTTCACACAAATTATATGTCGGATAAAACAAGGTAATGATAAATTTATTTGTATGGGATTAAAGCAGTGAACGTCGATATAGCCGTGGTGTACCTACTACTTATTTTTGCAAAAACATCACTTTCATTTATATAGCAAAACCACATATTATTCCGGTTAAAGTTATTGCGTCATGGTGTCGTATGGCTGGGTCGACTTTATGAAAGTTTCGAAAATCATTACGTGATGTTTTTAATTTAAAGTAATTTTATTTTCATCATCGATCTGTTAATATCAGTATAAATTTTAATACTAGAAGTAATTCAATTAAAATGTTTTTTTTTTAATGTTGCTCAACAAAGTGACTGCACTGCACCTGGTGGTAGCATTGTACAATCCAATTCAGCGGCCACTGGCATTGAACCAAAATTCAGTGCCAGTCTCCGTTGTCATGCTGTCCTGCTTAGGTACCTCTTCACGTCTCTTTTGAGGGATCCAGTATTTCTAAGAAGGAGGGAACACGCTGACTGGAAGACGGTTCCTTTTTGTTCTAGATATTATAGGTGTAACTGTGACACCGAAGCCCCGGCCGCGTAGTTTTGTTATGGAATGGAAAGAAAGGGATCAATTCAAAGAGTTCTTCAGAGCAATCTTCATGATACAGACGGTAGAACATGATTACGTATGCAATATCCCTGCGCAAATGTAACGGCTCTGTAGGTTGTGTGTCCCCAAAACCAATAATTTAAAGCTTGTTTTAGTTATCATCGCTCATCGTAACCGACGGCAGACGGCATGCGGTCAAGCAACGGTAATGGTCATAGATACGCGCGGCGGCGTCAACACATACTGTACGCCAAGTGTTCATGTTACTAATACTGTGCATTACTTGTGATCATTTGGTCTGCGTTTGTTACATGAACCTCTCGATGATTCTTCCGCAATATATCAGTATTCATCTATAATGATCGACGTGAACACGAGTACTGTTATAATGATTGGAAACACTTGAGTAATCTAATGCAATGACACTAACAGATTGCTCCTTTCATATTAAAAATAACTAGTTTTATAATAGAATTTATTTCTTGCCCCCTATTATAGATTTTAATACTTCCCTAAAGATAGTATATAATATACTTTACTATAAGTATATAATAATAAAAATTATATAATAATTCATAAGAAAAAAAATTATATACTATTTGTCTAACTCGCTTAAACAGCAAGAAACAAAAGCTTTAAAATGTTTGAATCATTAATTTCAATACAAGTATAAGATATATAATGTCAATACAAAAACACTTATCCAGATAATACTATTTCTTAATAAAAAATATCAATAATTATCAAAAAAATTGTTTTTCTTTTTACTACATTTTAGTGTTTAGATACAATCTCACTCGATTTTGACGATGTGGTCCAAGATGGTGACAACCCTACTAATCCCAGAATGAGGTAGCAGCAACGATGTGTTCTCTAGTGGTTATACGTTAAACTTAATGGCCGGGTGACAAATGAAGATGATGGAACATATTTATAGGTGCTTGGCGATAAATTTTCAACTAGAATGTGGTTACTAACCAGGCGTACATTACACAATACCTTCTAGGTACGCTAGCTTTATTACCATGTTTTTTTCACCTAAAACTTATATACATTCAAGGAATTCAACTCACATCGTAAAAACTACTACTCATATAATTGCTTTAACCTTAAAACACTCGTAAATAATAACTCTAGAATCTTCAATGTATTTAATTTCAAACTATTATTGAATTAACTACCTACTACTAACTACCTGTGACCGCGACATTGTTCTCGCAGATTTCAAATAAAAGTAGCCAAACATATTTTGTATAAAATTAGTTATCTGCCAGCGAAAGACCCGTCAAATTTAATCTAACCATTTGGTAGATCAACTGGAACCAACATGAAGACATATGTCCTTAAATATTCACTTAGTAGAAAGCTGACATTGACATTACAAACAGATCATTTAATTTTATTTATTTTTATATATAGATACTAGCTGTGTCTGTGGCTTCGTTCGCGTGTAACGAAAAAATAAGTAATAATTATTTTTCTGTTTTTGTAATTTTTTTCTGTCCAGTTTTGCTCGTTATCGTGGTAGCGTGATGTTTAATATTCTAAAGATTTCATCAATTATTGCTCCATAAAAAACAAAAAGGCTTTTTGAAATCCAACGGGTAATTTCTAAGATTAGCACGTTCAAACAAACAAACTTTTCCGCCTTATAATATTATAATATAAATTAAGATTTACAGGTTTAAGATATTTTAAAAAAGCGTGTCTAAGTTTAGACATACAGAGAGAATGGTAAATGCGAATGGTTAACAAATTAAATGTGCGAAGGTCCGAACATCCTAACAAGCGTACATTCCTTCACGGTAGAGCGGTCGCTTACAAAACCTCACACAAAACTTAGATCCACCACATCGGTACTTGTTTGCGAAACTTTAAATTATTGGTTGCAAATTGTATTGTAACATTTTCTACTTCATAAATTTAACGTTTGACATTAGACAATTGTCTTATTACAAATATTTAACAGTGGGTAATTTCCGTCAAGGTCCAACATAACTTATTAGGCTTTAGTTACATACATGACAGCACGTCTAAGTGATGGTACCTACAGATCGGTTTACACAGATCTAAAGGTAGTCATCACTGTTCTGCCGGTCTTTAAGTGTGTCGATACCTGGACATATACCAGCTTAATCTGAACATGACAAAACAAAACGTCATTATTGTGCCCCTCCCGGTGTCGAAAGATCCCTTGTACCTGGCCTAATTACTGAACGAACATCGACTGGTCCCGGAACCTACTACTACATTGTGCATTACGCTTAATTATTTCTTCTAGTTTTTTTTTAGTAGTATATTTTAGCCTAAACCTACCATCCAGCAATGTATAATAAATAATGTTATTTTAAATCTTATCTCATCGAAAGTTTAAAAACCTAATTCATAAGCGATTTAGTGACGCACAAAATATTGATTACGGTTTGTTCAGGATATAATATGACTAGACGTTTAACTGGAACTTATGAGGTCAACGCAGCAACAAATATTACAAACAAATCATCGGAACGTAGCTATGATGATAGACAGCTTATTTACCAATACGAGGAAATACAGCTGACGAACGGCTTGTATTAAATGTAAAAATAAAAGGAATATCCTCATTAGTATGTTACTATATAGTATCGAAGTTTATGACATCACAGTATCACAGGCCTGGCAACGCAATTGTAGCAAGACCTATACCATTGAGTCGAGAAGTCGCGAGTTCAATGCTGGCCACGATGTATTCTTGTGTGATGCACATAATTGTCATTTGGGTCTCATATTTATAACACAATTTTACTTTTGTACTTTGCCATACTATGCAATTAACTATATATTAAATACCTATCGCCCCACAATGGTGCAAATTAAGTTGTAATAGATAGCAAAAGAAGTCGTTGTACTTAATTTTTCTTTGTCCAAGTACATTTAATTCAAGGATATTTTGCATAATACATAGACATGTATTTGTATGTCTCTAACTTAGGTCTTATAATCTTAATTTTATAAGCTTGTTATTACTGTAAATCTTTTCAGACCATTATCTCTGCGTTAATATATGATTTATTATGATTGTCTCACACTGCCTAAGTTCACTGCTTAGTCTAATGGCATTAACCTGCTGCTAGACGTTTTTTTTTGTTAAATAGCAACTGTACCTCTTCTTACAACACGTACTTGCCCAGAATCCGGTTGCGTTTAAATTTCACATTCGCACAAAAAGTATTTCTTGGCGTTCCGTCCGCTGTATTCGTTTATACCTAAATTTATTTGATGTGGTATTCGTGTATTAGATAGTATGATCGTATAAAAAAGGACATATACTTTATATGGTGCGTTGTAAATCCGCTTCAATCATAAACCTATTAAACAATTAATCTTTGTTTGTTCACTCACGGTAATCTCACGAAATGTAGTGACGTCATTGTATTATGATCATCCTAGCTATAAAGTACAATGCCGTAACCAAAATCGTACCTAGGTGTTAATTTAGAAGTAGGAAAAATGCTATCATGATGTTTAGTTATCAATTTATACACTATTTTTTTTACGTATTATATCATTAGATTATCATAAGACGCATCTTACTTAGATTGGAATTATAAATTTTGCTTCAATTTAATTGAGGTAAGTAAATATTTTATATTTCGTTTTGGAGACATCATGATAAGCGAATGGTATTTAGCCTATAATAGATATTTTTATGAATTTCTAAGTTACGCAGTTTAATTATACTACACTAGTAGATTATAAAAACAACTAGAGATCGCTACACAAATTGTATTGTCAGTTTAACAAGGGAACCAACATCTCATCAGAAAGTTATTTAAACTTTTAAGGTAAAAAAAATTATATCCACGTGACAAAGGATAAGCCACTTAGACGGTACATGAGAAAGAATAATCAAAAGTACAAATGCTGCGTCGGAGACGAACTGAAATTGCTTCAATTATCTTAGATTAAATAAAGAGTTGAAAATGTTAGTCGTACAAATTTACAAACAACCGTTATAACGTGAACAAATTGTCTTTTAATTACTCAGCTATTAAATAGAAACCATGGCTCATTATTTGTTTAGTTTACGTTGGTTTATCTTCTGTCATTTTACCTCATAAATCTGGTCAAATCAAGTTTTGTGTTAACTTGAAGCGCGATAAATTTAAATAAACTTGATAATTGTTTTCCATTAATACGTTCCAGTTCTGTATTGTTTTGGTAATTATGTTTATTCTAAGCCTACTTGAAACCGCCCATGTGATACCAATAAAATTTTATGAAACTGTAATGCTTGGTCCAATTAAAGAGAGAATAGTTTTTAATCTGATAAGTGAACCTATCTCTGAACGCAATAGGCGGCGCTATGATTGGGCAAACTACTATACTTATATAAACCATATATCACTAACTCGTTTATTCCGAAATCTGCATGAACTTCAGGACTATTTCCTTGAAATTTAGCATGCATATTCTTTTAAAACATGTCATTCTATAAAAAAAGATTTTATTATCACGAGCGGTTGAAGGAAATCTGAAACAGAATAGAGGATCTAAGTTGGTTATATTTTATGTTTAGTTTTTTAAGTGGAAAGATAGTCGATAAATGTTCCGTAATTTAATAATAATCATTGAAAATCGTCGTTTCTTCCTTCTAAAATTTTCGCCTCTGTCATAACCTCTACCTATGATTTTCTACGTGAAAAGTTCTATTGTTTTGTATCTGTTTCCAAGAAAATAAATCATAAATGCTGATTTCTTTTACGCAATGTTCCAGGATAATGTAAAATAACAGGACAAAATGTATAAAACAGCCACATTATGTGGAAATTACTCGGAAAAGGGTGAATAAACTACAGATTTTCATTTAACCACAACTACTATGAACGCATACATTATTAAATCAGAAATACTAGGGAAAATATTTAAAAATATAATAATCTGAAACTACAATACTGGCTCAGTTCAAGTTATTTTCTAAAGTTTTATATCTGACACGTAAATAAGATATAAAAAACATGTTACAAGATTCTTTAATATTTTTGCATAATGTATGTAAATGTATTTTATTACTTATTCTAAATCACTTGCAATATGTTTTTTCACAAAAATCCATATGTATAAACGATATACAAAATTAAGTATATACAAAACTAATTAAAGAAAGGAGTTAATATAACTATATGTTGCCTGTCTGCGATACTGCATTGGACTGCAAATATACATTTTTTTTAATATATAATCTATGTAGTTATAACCTTTTCAAGCGTCCTGGAGCTAATCAATCGTGTTTAAAAGAAAAACGTGTTGTTCTCGAAGGCAAGCGCATCTCCGGCCGTGATGTAGATAGGACCGGTTATTAGTTTGTGGAACGTTTTCACCAGTCACCACACCTAGGCACCTGCGCGACGCGGTTTAATAAAACCAGAATGGTTCACATTGATTTGTCGTGAAAGTAAACTGAGATAATCTTTTATTGATATATTACAGTGTACAGCATAGTTTTAATAACAGTAACTAGACGCTAAAATTAGGACAGAATAAAAATAGTGAATAGTAAACGATGCGTTTCATTTTGGGATTATTAAATTATTTTGGAAAAACTATACGTCTCTTACGGTATAGGTAGGTTGCGATAAGGAAGTTCGTAAAGAATAGGACGCCATGTAAAAAGAGGTATGGTAGCTACTTAAGGGATTAATATAAATGCTCTATCATACTACGTGTTATAACTTCTTCGCGATACACTTTTTGGTACCAAATATTAGCCTTTTATGTAGAATTCGAACCCGCGTCCGACAACACGATGTTTTCATGCAACAATAATAAATAATACCAAATCCAAAACTCTGCCTGTAAGATCGTCTACAATGAATGTTAAAAGTATTTAAAATCATTAAGTACTTACAGCCACTTCCTTACATACATTCGAAAAAATAGAGTCAAAAATCTTGAAGTTACTTTTTTAACACACTTCTTAATGTGAGAATAGTTTCAAAATTAAAGACTACAATATAAATTTATATTCGAAGATAATAAATATATTTGTCTTAATAATGTCACAACTAAAGAAAATATGGGCTGTCTAGTTTTAATTCGATATGAGAAATTAACATAGGTTGAGTGTTATAGCCACAATCTCACCTGATGTTAAGCGACAATGTGACTCAAGATGGTGGACACGCGAAGCCTAGTAGAGGGACTGACTCTCAAGTGCAACTGACAAACACACCTATAGGTATTTGGTGGCAAATTTTTGTCTTGCTGATGGTAGCTAGCCAGACGGGCATTAGAAAAACTTCTACCACCGTGCCATAGTTACATCACAATGTTTTCATCACCGAAAGCTTAAGTACTTTGCAGGAATTTGAACACTATATTACACGCAAAATATGAACTACGTACAGTAATTTGAGTATTGCAAATCATATCCCAGAAGGCAAATGAGATGCGAATATTTTTTATAAGACTTATTTCACGGCCACATGTCCGTCTGGCAACACTCGTTCGATCGCATGACTCATATCAATTAAATATCTCTGTTTCTAATACATCAATTTGGGCCGTTGCTTAACTACAGGTTCTGTACTCGCCTCACAAGTTATTTGAAACAATAACGCATTTGGTAACTTTGATTGTATGATGTACTTTTACTTTTTAAAGGCCAATGTGATGTTGATTAATCGATTTTTAAGAGTGCTACGCGTGTTTACTAACGGGTTAACGTGAACTATAAAATTCATGCGTGGATTGCTGGAACTATATAGATATAATAATATAGATATGAGGCATTCAGTGCTCATATGACTGTACAATTGCAGAATAAGTAAATCTAACCCATTTCCTTTATTAAAGTGGTATTTAAAATCTCACACTTCACGGTCTTCCACATCGCAACGCGCAAACGCATTACCCAGGCTCAAGTCAAGGCGTAAGATTCCTGTAGTGTCTGATAAGGAACTAATAACCCACCACAACCCACTAAAATGCATCACGGTGACAATTCAAACTCCTATGTTGCCTGAGACCGGGTTGAAAAATCTCGGCTCTTTCGCCTCCAACTCCAATTTATGTAGGTATAAAAAGAATCTGTGAAATGATTTATCGGAATATATATTTATTTAAATTCTAAAACGATCCAAGAAGTAACAATGACGTAATCAAATTTTATTTAGTTTAAAATACATTTTCATGCATACGTAACAAGTAAGGAACCTGACTTATGTAAGGCCATAACTAAAGGAAAAACATAAAACTGACGATCGTTACCGCATTTTGCAATTACCGGAAATACATTCCGAACATATAACACCAGGTGATATAAATTTTTGATACATTTATAACTATATTAAAAATAAAAAGGTTTTACTTAATTGTGCGTGAAGTTTATCCTTCTATGCGTAAAATATATTTTTAATTTATGTAATGACCTTTTAACTATAGTTATAATTGAGTTAATTATTTATTTTTAATTCAATTGCTGGAAAAATGTGTCAACTATTTGGTTAATTTTACTTAATCGTCAGCTATATTTTGTGGTGTATATATAGAACAAAAAGCTATAATCTAAATTTCCCTTCTTTATAAATATCCAAACCAAGTTTCAGCACTTAGTTACAATAAATTGAAAACAAAGAACAGTGGTTCCCGATTTTTAGAAGACAACTACATTATTACTGTCCATATAATACACAAACTTTAAGGGTAATTATATTTTGTAGATTTTGATAGAATCGTTATATAAAAATAAGTTTGAAGCATATCGAAAAGTCTTGATATGCTTCTACAATTAAGTAGAGCTTTCGATAAATTAATATATAATGACAGCCCAGTAGATTATTTCCTTCCTGGTGTTGCTCTAATTAGTGCCAGCACTCAAGTAGAAAATTTATCCTCGAGCAACTGTATGAGTTTTTTTTTTGCTAAGGTCTATATTGACTTTAACTAAGTTCATTCTAGTAAAGTTCGTCGTTTGTAATCCTTTTCACGGCTAGAATAAATTAAGTAAAAATAGTTATTATGAATCTTCGAGTGTATTACTTAAACTCATTGTAACCATGATTCAAAGGGGATCAATTAGCATTGCTATTCCACTTTAATATACTTAAATAAATGCTTCTTTATATTTATAAATATTTGCGCTTAATTTAATTATCAGCATTGAATATCGACTATTTGTGTTGCATGTGTTTACACTTTGATTATCATAGAATAGTCAATGGCATACGTGATTTATCTACTATATCCGCAAATGTAGCCTTGATAACTAAGACCGAGCGGAAGGTACCACGAATGGCACGTCTATAATATTAAACAAACAGTTAAAAATTTTATTACAGTATATTCTCAAGCATAATATTTATGATTCAAATGAAAATTTAAAGTTATAATGTAACAGTTAAATGAAAAATACTTCTTACATTCACAAAAAACTCGAATCCGAGAGCAAAAGCTAGTATTTTAATAAATTCAATTAACTCAACAGAGCAAAATTTGAACAAATAGCGAATATTCCTAATTGAAAAATACGCTTAATTGACGACGTCATAAGTCAAAAATAGCATTATTATAAATATTTTGATCAAGACAGTGTGGGATGTACAAATTTACTACTAATGGGTGTGTAACTGAATACGAGGTAATAAACCAGTTTACGGTATTTACTGTACATATGACCATTGTTTTAACTTATGAACTGTTTCAAGTAAACATCGACTGTATGAAAATCATTTTTCCTGTTATTGGTTTCCCGTTTCAAGAGCATAAAATAAAGTCGATAAACGATTTCAAACTAAATTACATTAATGCGATTGATTAAAAATCGCTTAAGCACGTTGTATGTTACCTTTTTATGGATACAATAATTACATTATTCCAACCAAATACCACAAATTATACCAATTTTCCACAAACTCACTAAAGTCTACCATCTTAAATATCTATACAAATTTTTGTTTACGCTCTCTTCGTTTGCAAATCTGTATTTTTACTTCTTTCATATTTTTCATTATCATCAAACTATGTGCAATACCCGTTTGTCTTTGCAGAAATAAAATGTTATACAGGTGTAATATAACTTGAGCCACGTCAAGATAATGTTTATAATTCAGATATAGTTTCGAGTAATACCTAAGCGCACTCTAGAAGCTACCCAACGATTAGTTATCCGATTTTAGTTATACACTGTATCCACTAAGGCTGCAAGTAGACCGCTTAAAAATTAATTGTGTGGTAAACTTCTGAAATGCTGAAATCTCATAAAGAACTTGTCATATAAGTAAATATTACCGATAATTTAGAATAGAACATTTAATTCGGCATAAGACGATTTTGTAATATAAGCATTACAGCTCATTATTCTTGTCAGGTGGACGCGTTACTGGTCATTATGCCCTTATATCTGCGCGACATGAATTTATTTCAATACTACTCTAAGTTTAATAGTAGTCAAATACGATGCACGGAAAACCAGAAAACTAAATTGACAAGACCTAAAAAAATCCACATTTCTTTAGAGGATTGCTATTAAAATACTCCTCTTCACCACTGAATTCTCCTTTTCCATCAGCCTTGGTTAGAAAGGAACAACAAGCAGGAGACGTAAACCTCGTTTTGGATCTCTAATACTACTACTACTCACGTCCGACCTAGACCTCCAGCGAAACTGCGTGCCACAAACGATTTGTCCCAAATAAGCACAAGGTTTGTGCCGAACAATCGCAGATCGCTTTTATGGTACGCGTTACTCAATATGAATATGAAATATAGCTGCCTATATTGTATAGCATACATTATGGACCGGCGGAAACGGCAACTTTGCCAGGGATCGAGACACTGGTGGGCGACGTCCAATGACGTAGGAATCCGTATTATCTCCTTGTTAGTCGCCCACGCTTCACTGTTCGTGAATTGAGAAGAGCAATTTCAGTTATTCAGTCTGAGACAGATTGGGATCAGATTGTTTTTTGTTACTCTGTACTCCTTAAATAGTAAATTGCTTGCTTAAGTATGTTTACACGGACTGTACTATACCGTATTTTATACGCTTGATGGTAGGATAAGATAATCGCATCTATTTGGATCGCAACTACCATATAACATGTGTAATACTTACATTCCGAGGTTAGCCAATATATATTAAATTAACTATTTTTTCTTTATCAAGTTTTGGCATTCTATACTTTATAGGATTAGCGTCATGGCTACAACCGCTCCTGATGTTAAGTGAGTAATTGAATTTTAAGGACCATAGTATTAAATTTTACATTTATTCCGAAATCATTTAAGATACATAGCAAGAACGTTTACTGCCGGTAGAGATGTACATGATCCACGAAAATGAGAAGGTAATGTAACCTTGTAATCGGGTACTATTACTAATCGCCCAATAATCAATATTAGTTTTAGAAAAAAAGCTCAAAGATAAATTAACTAGAGTAAAATAATAAAATACTTAACATAGAATCATCACAAAAAAACCGTAATATAGGTGAAATTATAACCCGTTTCTATACCGTTTATGTTTAATAACTATAAATAAAGTTGTTTTCCAATTTCTTTTTAATTAATTTCATTTCATACGCATTAAAACTGTTATATGCGTGTGTTAATTTATCTTTAACATATATCTGTAGAAAGTTGCAAGCATAAAGGATTTGTTTATTATGTTTTAATTTACTCTTACGTAAGAAATGAACGCCATGATTAATAATTGAATCTTATAGGTACCACGGAACAGGTTTTATAATAACAATGGTTGTAATGTACGATGCGACGATTACTATTTACTGAATAAAATTTGCTACATTTATTCAACTCTTAAAACGAAACATATTAAACACATATTTATATCTTAGGGACCTGTCATAAAATACGTCAAGCAAAATTTTACCTTCATCACCCTGTCACATTTTCTGTGACCGTCACCTGTCACAAATGATAAACCCTCCCGTACACGGTACATTATATATGGCAATTAGTAGCAGTACACAGATTTCAATATTTTTAATTGTATCTTCTAATAATATAATTAATATATATCTATACTATTAAGTGACCAACTCTTGAGTGAGTATATAAATAAAACTTATCTCGGAAACGGATCTAACGATTTAGATGAAATTTTGTATTTAGTCAGGATTTTGGTTTTTGAAATAACCTATATAGCTGTATTTTTCGTAAAAACGCAGGTTTTAAGCTAATTATGTCTTTTTTTTAATCAACATAATATGTAAAATATGAATGATTTATCCTCCCCATATCACATTTTGTCACAGAAAGTGTCACACCCTTCCAGTCCATAATTGGGAATGTATTTTATGAAGGGCCCTTTATATTATCTGAATTAGCAGACGTTGGTTTGTTATTTTTGGTGGCTAATAATCACTTAAGAAAGCCTAAAAAACTATACACGATAAACCCACCAATGTAACTCTAACATGGCCAATGCAATGGCATGTTCCTACATATGTATTTATCGTCCATCACACCATACTAATGATGCGATGGTAATTATAACGTGTAATAAGTAAGTTGGTCAACAGTAATCTAGATCATCGTGTTACTTACAAGAATTATGATTATTATTATTCCTACAAAAAACAACAGTTAGGCCGCGCAACAATATACCGTACACTTGATTTACTCAGCAATCTTATTTTCACGCTCATTTACACTCTATTTGGCAAATAATAAGATCTATATTCGGCTGTAATAATATCGTTAATGCACCAATAGATTTAAAACACAGGAATGTTATATTTAATTAGAATTGTAGGTGAACTATTTCGCGTATACTTATAACAGTCGGTATTCATTATTAATGAATACTATTTACTAATTAAACACGTTGTAAGTTGGTGTACTTATTTAGTAGTAGAAAAAACATTTACAGTAAAACACACGGAAGAATTTAGAAAAAAAGATTTAAGGGTAGACAAAGAACGAGCTACTTGAGTTTCTTTATAGCAGTGTGTTTATTGATAAACACAGTACAATATATTGATAAACACCGGCAATGGACATCAAGCGCTTGTTACGTCGCCGGTTCTACATCAGTGGCCCTAACAAGTGCTAACGTAAAGAGTATAACAAAACAATGTATGTATGTATGTATGCTCTTATGACGGGATTCAGTGTTGAGATATGTCGTCGATTTTTTGTTCAGAACAATGATCGGCAACCTTTTGGCAGTCAAGGGCCACATACCTAATGTCAAAATTCAGTAAAGGTGGGCCATACTTGTTCTTAGGGTAGTTGGGAATTCCCAACAGGGTCGTGACCACCATGCATATGGTAAAAAAATCTGTCATAGTGACTCTCTTCATGATGTCGCGCTTCAAGGAATGACAGTACTTATATTAGACTTTAAATTACAAAAAAGCCACGCATGTGTCGCAACGAAGAGGGCCATGGGACGCGGGTTGTCAATCACAGGTTTAAAATATCATCTCATACATCTATAGTTACTCTTTACGCAAGCAAATGTAGAAAAAATCGATCTACAAGCTTGTTGCATCTCGATGTACAGAAGCCGGATTTGAAGCGCGGTAACCACAAGACAATGTGTTGGGTTTATTATCATTTGCATAGTGGCCGAGACCCAAGCAGGATACAGATCTCTACTATCTCGTTGTGATTACTACTTTTTAAAACACTTTTTTAACTAGTTTAAATAACAAAAATGGCATCAAAAATATCATGAGTATTAACAGTAGTGTTTTTTTTTCTTGATATGTATGTGTATATTTTATTTTAATAAATAATAAATAGATAATAAATAGAGACATTTTAAGTTTGAAAAATCAGTTGTTTTGCATGAAGTAACAGTAGTACCCACCTCAACGCTTAGCTTATGAGGCGTGCAAAATCTTAGAAATTTAGCATTACAGTCAAACACCTAAAAGCAGGCTCCAAACCAATTGGAAAAATATAGTGCTGAAGAACATGGGAAATTAAAATTCCCAAAGACAATGTTAAGAACAGAACGAAGTAAAGTAGGAAATGCTTAGAAAATTACGTTGCAATTTAAATAACATTCATGCACATAAACATATAGCATAAACTATACATAGACAATGTAAACTGATAGAACAAAACTGAACATATCCATTTACGACAATGTATGTTATGCAAAATAATATTTTATACGTAATCTTTTGAACATAGGTACACTTTTATCACCGCTTCCTTTTTACGTTTCGTATGGGTTTCCTGAGGATTGAATTCCTAACCGTTTAGGAAATCCGTTTCCTTCTTAGCTACACGGCTCTTAATTATTCACTGTATCAATATTATTGTAATTTGTTTGATTTTAACTGAGTTTTATTTAATCTTTATAAATATAACGTTTGATGCAATCTCTCCTGATAATAAGTGAAGACTTGATTCGAACTAGTGGTGGACACTATCAAGTGCAGTTTATAGAACAAACCTATAGGTGATCGACAAAATATTTCCTAATTGAAGGTGGTAGGTAGTCAAATGGACTTAAGAAAATGCTATAGTTAAATAACACTTTTGTTCTCCACAAAAAACTCAAGCTCATTGAATTTGAACTCATTTTTATGAACGGAGAGTCTGGATGTACCACCACTGTACTTGATCGGTTCGAATCAACTTATTTCATTGAACACTTGTTTCATGTTACATATACATACATACATTTTATATAATGGTGACGATTACAATACAAATGTAAAATCCAATGCTTAAGATATAGATATCATAAAGATAGTCAATTAATATAATACATTTGTAACATACACGCTGCGACTTACGTTGATTATAAAAAAAACATATAGTTACTTTCTCCTCGTCTAGATATTTTAATAATCAAGATTATCATACTGAAAGTTGTTAATTTTCGCTCAGTTCGGAATTCTTTTTCATTATCGTGCAAATAAACTTTACAAAACACGCATAAACAAAAAATAATTGGACAAGTTATCAAGTTATAACTTTATAAATGTCTATACGCAATAGTAATAAAGCTAAGAATGTATACATAAGAAATAAGTAAAGCCTGTAATTTTTTCTGCACCTGAATAAATCGCGACAATTGTACACATGGTAATAAATTCATCACAATGTTTTTTTTATTTTTTATCATCATCTGCCTATGTAGGGAACTTCATAAATATCAAATGAGAAGGGCTTCACACAATTTTCGAAAACTATCTGACAAACAAACCAGTACAAATATTTGTAGATCACACAAATAGTTTTCCTGTGTAGGACTCGAACCCAAAGCACTTCGGGGCGGCGGTTGCAGTGAGGAAACTGTGTAATCCACGATGACTGTATTCAACTATAGACAAACATAGTTATCCTAAGAATTGACGTCAGACAAGAGACGGGTTGTAACGCACTAAACTGAATCTCACTTTATAATATAAAGGAAAAGAACATTTGGCAACTCTATCTAACCCAAGTTTACACTGCAGCAAGCACCTGAATAGGAGACAACAACAACAGCCTTTGTTGGACAAACTAGATAGTATTTAATGTTTTTTTGGTGTTGTGATTCTTTTATATAACAACTAGCCGACCTGACAGACCTTGTTCTGTCGTTTCACGTAGTCAATCACATCGACTACAGCTTGATCTATCGCGTTCTGATCACTTATCGAGATAAAAAATATCCTATTTCGCAAGTTGGATCAAACTGCACACAGGGTGCCAAATTTAATTGCAATCGTTTCCTTGGATTAGGAGTTCGTCGCGGACAAACAACGTAACACAATTTTTTTATATATAAAGATTAATATTCTTTCTAGTTTATAAGGATAAAAGGAATATCTTTCTATACTCACCAGTAGGAGGTCGTTCTTTCGGGTAGCAAATGCGAAACAGGCCACGTGTCCTCGTGTAATAATAGTATTTGTTGTTCAAACTTTCCAATATAGCTTGGGAGTTGCCCGCTGAATTGTCTGCAGCGCGTTCCTGAAACAATATTTATAAATGTTACGTTTACCAATTTTTTATATCAAAACAGAAAAACACAATTGTAACTTTTTATGTGATAGCTCATGGCCAGGTTCTAAAACACGACAGCTGTGTATGGCTGGATTACGAACCGAATATTGTAAGAATGACACCCACCATAGTGGAATACTCAGGTGTCTCGTATTTCAGAATCATCAGGTTTATATTCAATAATTGCTACTACTGTCAAGCATACAGCGATATATCGACGTTCGTTATTATCATACCATCCTGCAAACCTATCGGCAACTGTATATATATAATACACTGGTTTTGGAACACCAGTGTATATTCCAATTATACCTCAAAGATGAATGTTGTATATGGTGTACCGAACTAGAAGGCAGACATAAGGGTATAAATATGTAAAAAAAAAAACTTTTAATATCTACAACGATGTCATCTACCGAGTCCTTAGACTTATATAGCTAAGAATTATTCTACAGTTAAACTAATAAGTATATGTATAACAACAAATTGACCAAGATTTGTCAAGCCGTTTAGGAAAAGAAGAATTAGTAACACGTACAACGAAATCTTATACTTCTAAAGATTACAAAGTTAAGATTTAAAAATAACGCAATATTTTTCATACATGTTTGATTTTAAAACTACACTATCATTTTTTATGAAATCGATATGTGAACATGCTTTACCATATACTCTTTAAGGTATGTTTACATTACCCATGTAATAACATACCTCGGAGTTCGTTAAAGAAATACACTTCATATTGAGTTATTTGCATTGTTTTGCATAAAGACACGTAGTACGTATAATGCGCGTGCTTTCGTACAATAACCTCGGCATTGAAATAATATTTTTTAACCTTACTTATTGATACTTATACTAGTAATGTACATCCTTATCCTTACAAAATTATTAAAGGCAACCACCGAACCGAATTACATGTTTTTTTTTACATATAACGTATTATGCAGATAACAGCTAATTAAGACGAGAAAATAATTCCAGTACGTTTTCTTGGAATATTGTATCTAAACCATCATTAGTTCACACGAGCGGAACCCCGGGTACAGTAAGATTTCTCAAAATTAAATACGCGTAAAGGTTATTAGGTTAATGAATAAATAAAATTATGTTGTCAAACTACACATTCTTTTATTATAATTTCATCTCTAATGTCTAATCTCACTAGGGATATAGACATTTACTACTATAGAGCAGAATATTAAGTATAAAATTGGTTGAATACAGACATAGAGGAGCACCGAAGAACATGTGGAGAATGATAATATATAAAATGTATGAATATTAAAACTTTTTATGCATGGAGAACGCGCACTTTGTATACTATTTATAAGAATAGCAACAATTATTTCTATAATTGTACCACTTTGAAAATACAGAATATTTTTTGAGCAATGAAAAACAACTATGAACTAAGTAGTCAGATATCTGAAATCTAATCATCAATCTATCTACGAAGCCTGCCTACAGTTTCATTTAAAAATATCGGACGCTGGTGTTATATGTCTTGGCATACAATGGCGTCTGTCGGCGCAGGCACGGGCGTGCCGGTTGAAACGTTTATAATTACACAGGAAACCGGTCGCAGTTCCCGCATTCTTGAGCTCTTGGGTTCGCTGTCAGGGACGCTATGGGACCTTGGTGGTTGCTCAAGGATGTTCAAAAGCTGTTTTACGTGCTCAACATACATATAGGCAGGCAGGTATACATACATGACTGTATAAAATAAAATGTTAAAAATGATAAAGTGTTATTTCAATATCAAGAAACTATTTATTTAAATGGAGATTCAACAAGGCTCTTACGAGAGACATATTGATCTATTCAAAACGTTGGGTTATTTTGAATAAACGCTGTCGCGGTTGCAATGAAAATAATAGTTTGATTTAAGCTTTTTAAGCTTTGTAGCGACAAAAGGAAGTGTTACTGCTTAAAGATGGATCATTATGTGAATGTCTGGAAATTACTCCAACTCTTACATACGTTAATTATATATTATATTATTCTTATTCATAAAAAATATAATATTTAAACCCAGAATTTCTTACTGGCTCTTCTCGACAGCTGGGATTGTTAGCGGGATATCATGTTTAATGTTTAACGTTTGTATCGGTTTTAAACTCGATAAAATATTTAAGAATTTGATTTTACGTAGTGCTGACATAAAACAGTCTACTACAATGTATTTGTAATCATTTAGATACATATTTAGGCAAGACTCTAGACAGTTTTAACACATAGTTCTACTAATGTCACAAAATTCCATATAGTTTGAAACCACATACTGCTTGCTATTTTTATTCCGAAAATTCACGACTTATAAGGCGATGCGTCCAAAACAGTATTATTAAAATAATGCATACTACAATAAACCTGTCTCGTTAAAAATCGCATTCGTTGCAATATACATGCTTAGCTGATTTATTTATACAATTTTATACCGCGCTGTATAAGTGCCGTTGCCTACGAACCTAGGTATATAAGCTTGGTAAACAAGTTCTTTTTGTGACCTTCTGTGGCGTCGGCGCTAACAAAGGGTGTAAATAATTATAAAGGAAACCGGTTCCAAGAATCTCGCATTCTTCACATCACTCTCAGGGACGAAACGGATTGATTACCGAGAAGGTTATTCAAGGTTTGTTTTCAATGGCTGCGTGAATAGTAAACCCTTATTATGGGCATGCCTTAGATCTTTTTTTAATTTACATATCTGAAACACCTTTTTAATAATATTAAATTATATTATACTTTTTCTTAATAACCCAACTAAAACCCCGGTAATAATTACGGCTTAATTGACATGATGCATACAGCGTCGACATCTCTTGCATTATTTGCTTATCCGTATGTTCTTCTTTTTTAGATTATGTTGTGGTTATCATCAGATACCGTTTCATTATTTTACCCTGATACTATAAAAATTAAACTAAAACCTCATAAACACTCTAGTAACTTAGCTTACACCTGTAAAAGCGTCATTTAAATTTGCCATATAATGTAAAAAATAAAGGAACCTTTCAAAGGAATTACTCTATTTTGTTAGAGTTTAAAATAAAAAGAAAAGTCTTATAGTAAACAATAATATCCCAGAGTAATCCACATTTATCCTAGTTTGGGCTGCTACAGAAGTAAGCAAGATCTAAATAGGATTTTATAATATTATATTGTGAAATAAAACCAACAATGAGACATTTTTTCTATTAACAAGCGTAAAAACATTTAAGTATATCCCTTCTTGCACTTTGCGGGCAGTTTACGAGAGAAGTATTCATGACTCGACTGGAATACGCGAAACAAAAACACCTATTAAAAATACCCATGACGACCATGCATTAATAATAGATAAAAAATGCTAGGTAGAATTGTAGAAAAATTGTCAATATTTAAATAGACACATTTTTTATAATCATTTAATGGTTTACCGTGACGAAATCATTCATTAAACAGCCGAGTCATAGTGATCTTAGAGACGAAACAAAAGTCCACTGATCGTGGGAAACGTTAGCTTAGTACGATCACAATACCTCACAATGCGATGTCGTTCTATTGTACTTAACTACATTTCTATGTCTGACTTGAATTTTTAATAGATATTATAACGATTCGGTAGAATATCATGTTTGATACCTAACATTAAAGGGAATTAAATATACACATGTGAATGGATATTTTACTCATTACTTCTAATCACGTAGTTTCTTGAATCGATAATATTTAATAGATTCAGATCAATCTTCAAAGTGGTTGCTACCCGCGGTATTATTTACATTCAAATGCTATTAGTTTCCCAGGAGTAGGTAGGTAGCACTTATTCTGTTTTAGCGTTGAGCATGAGCTGCTTTTTTTATTTTAGTTTTAATTTTATATTACTGGAAAGCCCTTCAATTAAAACATCTAGGGAATAAAGTCTTGATCCTTCCGCGGATTCAGTTTAATATTTATTTGCAAACTACTTACAAATCAGTAAATTAATTTGTAATGTATTTTAAATTCAGAAGATAAATTAAGATTTTATATTCTATACAAATTATAAAAAAAAAAAAAAAAAACAATTTTTTACTTATAGTTGCACGCCAATTGGCGACACATACTCGTAAGTTTGTTATCTAAAATATCTATACTTACCCACCGCGAGTTTGCAAAACCATCTGCGATTATCGCTTTAATGCTGACCTGGATAAATTTGTATAATGTGACATTTGAAGGATCCAATATCGTGTTCCCTACACATACCGGAAAATCGTTTTACAGTTTCACTATACAGTAAAGATAAGACATTGAAAACTTTTTAATTGATCCCGAAATGCAATTTACTGTAAACCTCTGGCTCCGTAGGCCAGAAGTGAAATACAAAAGTGTGATTCCCTTGTGAAATAGGAAATAAATATTGAACAACTCTACAATGCAGTCAGTTTAACCTCATTAAATATATAAGAAAATAAGTACTTGGATATCTAATTTACATTTTTCTACTATAATCATTATAAGGGAAAATATAATATACACTTACTAGGAATTTCACTAGTCAAGCAACAGACGTGCGTACAACAAAGAAAGAAAGTTGATTTACACACATTACTAAAGCAAACAATGAACTCTTACGAGGTGTATTGACAGTACGAAAGAGCGCGTTCACTGCGAATTCCAAGAAACTGGTATAATAAACAAGAAACTGCCTTGTCGTATTGCTATAAGAGGAAAAGTGGGAGGACATCACGTAGCCAACACAATAGCTCTCCTAATAGCGTCTTTAATACGAAGTTTCATTTTAATGAATTAGATAAGTAGTACATTATTTGCAATACAATAACAAATGGAAATACGAATAGGTTATTGTAATACACTTCAAGTACAATTATTATCCAATAAGATATTAGATAATATAAATTCAGATGAAGCGGTTTTTGTCCATTGAAATACAATACATATTATCATTTGTATTTTTCAAATATGCAAAGTAAAGCTACAAGAGAATTACAAAGGTTATCCTCTTCAATATCAGAGAATTTAACTTTTTTAAATGTTAAACAATACGTTCACTGTGAATACAGTAGAGTATTCAATTCGAAATATCAATATATAGTGTAATCTCCATTTACTGATATACTTACTGAAAACATAGAAATTACTTGACTTTGGTTGGTTTATCTTCCTATCCATGCCAAATATCTTATCTCTATTTAAGACAACTCTTAATAATGTCGGAAAATGAGCAGTCCATTAACTGTCGCATTTTTTTTGTTTATTCATAGATGTAATTATTAATTGATCAATTAATATTCGTATAACCTATCAAAATTTACAATGTATTCTTAATATTGGGTAGATATCTATATTAATATTTTAACGAGGAAAAGTTTGTTTCTTCGAAAGCGCTAATCTTAAGAACTACCAGTCGGATTAAAATAAAAATTGGGACTTCATAGAGCAAACATTAAGGAAGACAATCATTAAACATCACACTACCACCAACAGGAGTAACGTTTTATTAAAAAAAGTTACAGAGACAGACAAAACCTATTAAATTATTTTGAATTCCACACGAAAGAAGTGGCCTTCACAGCTAGTATATATATAATATATATAAATATCATAAAAAGCTTAGAGAAATAAATTACAAAGAATTAAATCTGTTGTTGTGTATAGCTGGTTAGGCAGGCAAAAGAATTGAGTGCGCTGGTTACAATCTATGATACCGTGTACCGTGCCTTTAGCAGTTAAGTAACTATGTAATTAAAAGTTTTTTCTCGAACAAATTCACGATTACAGTCAACGACCCAGTAAAATTGACTAACACCGCTATGATATATAACACAAATTATGCAATTCGAGTTTTATTTATGTGACTTATGTAGCTTTATCATTAACATATAGTAGCAGATGTGGAAATGACTCCCCTCGCATGATCTCATAAAATACTGTTACTAAAAGAAATCATATATGTGTATATTAGTTAAATTAATTGCTTGATCGTATCTCTAAATTAATTGTCGTAACTTTGTATAATAAATTAATCTAATATGACTAAACTTTTAGTAAAAACTAGCTAGAGAATTGACCAATAAATACAATTATATAAATCGGTCCAATTATTCTGGAATTATAAGTACACTAAGAGGCAGACAAAACGTTATATTTTATAATAATTATGTTAAGATAAGTATTTATAACTGAATTATCTGAACATACATTGTTAAGTTAATCACTCAAACAAAATAATTTTATTATTCATCCGTAGACAAAATTTACAAAACACTAATTCGTGCAATACTCATTAAAAAAATTATTGTATATTTTATTTCGTTTATTCACAGTTAACTCACACTACTAGATTTTATAAATCACCACAAAACTAAATATAAAAACAAAACAGAATTATTTTAAAGAAGTGATGGACAATTACTATCATACTAAAAATAAGACTATGAAAAAAATATATTGTACTGAAATTATGACCACAGTTGACGACAAAATTTGATCAACATTTGTTTTCCTATAGAAAGGCATCGTATGTGTATACGATCCCGTTAATACCAAGTGGATCAGTAATCACTTTAGAAAAGCATTTACAGGCGTTAGTGAGTCAACTATAGTACCAGATTCGTAGAAATAACGTACTATTGAAAATAATTACGATGTTACCTACATAGATACATACCATAATTAAAAAAAAAAAGTAATATTGTAAGTTGATATGAAACGCGGTGATGGCTAGATCGAAAAAGGCGTCGCCCCAGGAAGGCGAATGAAGCTGACAGTTAGCCGTGGGGTTTTAGTGGGTATTTCCCATATGTCTCTCTCGGTCCCTCTGATCGAGAGAGAAATCTTAAATGCATTTCCCCACGAGAAAAAATAGGTATAAAATTTTCATATATGCACAATTATTATCATAAGATTGTCAATTATGCTGATTCAAAAGAAAACAACGTTATAATCCTACCAACTAAACATTTGAATCTGATAGACATTAACACCGATTTTGTGAAAATGGTATTAATGTTTTCCAACTAGAAACCCGTTAATAAAGATACATTAATATGAACTAAGCCATCGATTCTCAACCTGGGTGTCTCAACGAAGTCACGTCCAAACATTAAAAAGGTTCGAAATGGTTTTTATAAATACGACATGGACCGCACTTTTATAGGAGTGTTTTTAGTATAAGAAGATAATAATCAAATTTTAATACAAGACTCTCTTTTTTATCATTCGTGTGTAGACACGCAATTATTACAAGTAATTGAAAGCATAAAAATGATTATTCGATAATCATAATAATCATGATAAAGGACTAATTATAAAGTTAACTAAATAAACATCAGATTATTACAACTAAAGACCCTTTGTTACTTTTTTTTGGTTATTTGCTAGTGCCGATATTACAAGGTTGAGAAGCAATACACTTAAACTAAAACTAGCCTAACATGCCTATCTCCTTGGCCGCTGAGCGATCACTCGTTGAAGCGAAACGTTCCTTCAACTCGAGAGTTCATCGTTCGTTGTATTTATAGGCTATCGGATGACGATAATCAATGGGAAATTCATGAAAGCGTAATGTTATTAAATTAAATGATCGAAACTTGAGAAACTGCAGAGTAAATTGCTACGATATAATCAAATTACATACTATAATATTAAAAGTATATAATTTCTACCAATTTCGATGTACCATTTCGGTGTAGCCATGAACTCTTAAAAGTACGAAATTTTCGGTGACATAATGTATAGATGTTGTGAAGGAATAATAATAGGCAGATCAATAGTCATGCTTTTGTAAAATAGTGCAGTTATACTAAATCGCTAAATGGATGTTTCGGGTAGCAATTTCTTGCTATGCAGCTGTACATAACTATGTTAAACTTTACTAGAGATGTACCACTGTGTTTCGGTAAGCCTAATTTCATATCAGCTGCAGAATAGTGAGTTCTCCGTCATCTTATTGACTGGGTTTTTATTTGAAAGTAATAATAGATAACTTGTCTTCTGTTAGATATGATAATAAGAATCAAAGAACATATTTAGCATAGGAAATACAATTTATAACCGTATTAATATAAACTTCAATAACAAAAGTAATTTGGTGTATACATAAACGCAGACTCTTAAACTACCACACAATAACAAAATAAATAAATAAATAAAATGATCATGTACGTCAATGATATATTGTTGAAACTACAAAACAAAAGTAGGGCAATTAAAAAAAATGGTTAGGAAGTTTGAGAAACGTCACCTGAGGCACAAAAAGATGCCATTTTAATTCTGTTGAATAATAGAGGTTTTGTATTTTTTTCAAATCGCAAGAAATCACAGATGTTTTTCATATAAGAAGTTTGATTAATACGTAGAACTTTATTTCGAAAGAGTCATCCTTTAGTACACGATCTAACTGCAGTGGCTTAAACTTATCAACATAAGTAAACAGGATAACGTAAGTACATGAATATTAAAAGACAAAAGCTCGATATTATCTTGCAAATTTCCGCCCATAAGTCCACGATAATTGTTTGTCAGATTTTAATAATTTTATTATTACAATCAAAAAGAAAGCAGCGATTCAATTCCTTCCTTAAAATATTTACTACGTGCGTGTTAAGTATGCAAATAATAAACACACTTTCGCAACAACATTCTTCGTGAGTCGATCACCTATTCTGTTAACTGATAAAACTGTGTCACTTGACCATAGACATATTGCGATAACTTTTTATCACTTACTTTTTTGGTTAACTAGAAACACTACCACTTTCTAGTTTTTACTTTCTTTTATGTCTCTAACGTGATTATAATTTAGTTATAGTCACAAGAGACCGGAAGCGTTAACTGTTAAATAAATAATTTACAGTAAAAGAGTGAAGTTTGTTTGTGCTTGCAGAAACTACTTCAAATTTAGCTACAAGGTATATATAAACCTTATTTACATACCTACAAACATCTTAATGCCTTAATACTGAAACATTTTATTGCTCAACAACAATCTCACGAATGACTGTTTAACATTCAAACCGCAAGTAACAACAATTTTCATCAGAAAATAAAGATTATGGCCAGAGATCAAACCCATGGCCTTTCGGCGACCGGTTCTAGCATATTTTTTTAAATAGATGTCGCATTGTAGGATGTGTCCATACTTCGTAATTGTATCAGCCTTACAATGAAAATAAATAAAGTTATAAATCTAGTATGGTGATAGAGTTTATTTTAATGCTAACCCAGATAACAACTATCCTTTAACAAAGTTCTAATCTTTAACCAAGACCCTAACAATGTGATTCGGCTGCTCCATAAATCTGTATTAAGCGTAGCGTATTGCCATATATAGCCAGACTATTAATGAAGGTAGATCCCTATATGAATATACCCACACTGTGCGGCTGAAACATGCAGGAATACTCACAACGCCCTCCTTATCCACCATATGCACTAGGAACTAAGAATTGCTTTCATATTTCTTCCAGTTAAGTGAGATCGTAACTTAGAAAAGCAATAAAAAATAATACATCTAATTATAGTTACGTCTCTATCGCTAATATTTTTGTTCGTTATTTAAAACATAGAAATAGTGGCCTTTAGGGAAACGACAAAAATAAAAATGAGAAAACGTTCTTAAGGTATAAATATAAAAGTTTTATGGTAAATCTAAATAAAGGAAAGAAGGAATAACGAATTTTATTACAGCTGACCTTTAAGCAGAGTCGTTATTTGGGAACCGACTGATCATTATTGAGCAACGACCTTAAATTTTGAAGTTAAAAATTTCTATGGGATAACACAAAAAAACAATATTTTAAATGTAAAATTACATCATTATCATGTAAGTGATTAGCTTCTTATTTGGCCACTTTCGCTGCACATCCAACGATGCGATGCGCCACTAATTACAAAGCCCCGCTTACCCCACGCTACTACAAACCGCCATTATTGACTTTCGCTGAAATCCGTGCTCTTTACTATACAGTTCATTGATACCTTAAATTTATTATAATTTTAGATTAATATTTCATGTTTAAATTTAAAAAAAAATTTGTTCTGCCTTTGCCAGTTGTTAAAACATTTCCGAGACGATAATAAACAAAATAAAAAAGATTTATGCATAACTAACGCTAAAATCGGAGAGTTTACAAAACATATGTATCTAATAGAAGTAAAGTAGTTTTAGGTTCACCAAAATTTTTCAGTGTAGCGAACTATGTTTAAAATTTATATTTTTAAGTGAAAACCCAATGTAAAATATTATCAATATAAAAAATAAAAATCCCTATCGGGTAAAGTGTTCACAGGCGATGGGTTTACAGAGGAACAGCATTTAATTTTTATTTATAGAGATAACGTATGAATTATATCGTTTATGACTTTTGTTCCGAAATCTTTTACCGGCATGTAATATAAGTATATTTTAATTATTAAAGCACTGAACTATTTTTCAAGTTTTATATATTATTTTTGTAGGCCGTTTATTTCTTAACATTAAACCAAGATTTTTTTGAACATAAACTTTCTGTGTTTTATTCTGCAATATGATAGATAATGGTAATAACTATTATAGATGCAATTGTGGATTTTCAAGCCTTTGTGACGTCTTACTACTGGGCGTAGTCGATAAAAATTATCTGCGAGCTTTTTAACTTTAAATTTTACAGAACTAACATACATAATTTGTGTGCGCGCTCGCAAGCATGGCTTCCTTATTCTATGAGCAATCACGTTTGGAATGCGATTCACAGACAGATGATTTCATACAAACAAGTAGATACCTTGAAATACAACGCATTATTAACATGACAGATTAGTTAATGTATATGTAATGTGTTTTATTTAGACTTTAGAAGGGCGGACATTGTATTTCCTATGCAACACATGCATGCCTTTAATTTAATAATTAATTATTGAATGTTATTAACAATTGGAATTATTTATTGTTCATGAGAGTCAAATAATTCATTACTTTAAAGCTTAACTGCATACTTTTAATTTATAGTAGTTTAGAAACAGATAAAGCAAAAAGAATTTATAATATAATAGAAGAATACCACCACCTGACTACTATTTTCACATGAACAAAGCTGTAGCAGAAATCGTAATAAGTGCTTCAAAATGGAAATTTTATATTATATACCAAACAAATTTTAAATTTACCATTTTGAAGTTGATATTTCGTCAATTCTACTAAAGTTTCGTTCATCTGAAATACCTATGCATCGTAAGAATGCAGATTTAAGAGTTGTACCGAAATTTCGGAAAAATTGAAATTTATCCACATAAACCAATACAATTTACTTTTCTGAGAAACCTGTTCAAATGTGACAGCTGGACGAAGTCAACGTTTTTTTTTATGGGCTGTTGTTCGGTCGCGCACTTGCCCGCTCAGGCCCCAACCCAGACAGGACTCGCTCACCTTGCAATGTCGTTCATAGCCCCTTGTTTAAACAAACCTTAAGAAAAACTGGAATATGTCATCTAACTGCACACCGGCTACCAAATATTTCATTGAGTTGCGATATAAGTCAGTTATGTATTTTTGCGATCCATAACTCCTAACAATTGAAATCTAATTTTACTTTGTGTTCGTTAACAATTATTTTTTTGTTTTTCTACGTATGGGACTGTCTAAAAAGTTATGTACTCCTATTAACGACGTATAGATACACGGTTAATATAACGGATAAAACGGTTTAACTTTAGTGGTAACATTGTTTGGGTATCGACTAAATTAAAAAATCAATTGAAAATTGAAAATCAACAATAAGATATCGTTCTTCTGAATTTATTGTTTACACATGTGGTTTTGTATATAACTTAATACATCAAGTTATACACATGAGATGAATTCTTGATAATTGATTTTACGAACAAAAATCACAAAGATAAAACCACTTTAAAAATTGATAAAATATATTCAACATTGTTTCATGAAGAAATTTGTAGCTTAGTGATAACATGCACGAGCACCGCGTCGATTAACGTGAAATAGAATCTATGCAATGAGCTTGAGCTTATAACGATAGAAAACATCGTAATAAAACCATAGCACGGGAGCTGGTTATTTTAATAGCTCTGTAACTACCAGCATCAAGTTAGAAAAACTGTCTTCAAGCACTTATATATGTCGTCGTTCTATTCTACTTGAAAGCCAATCTTACCACTGAAATTAGCATATAGAATATACTGTTTCAAGGTTCTAGATTATAAAAACCTATTAGGTAATACAATTGTAGCAATCGATAAAATTTTCACTTTAATGACATAAAATATACATATTTCTATACACAAACAGTAAAAAAATCTATACATAGGAATAAAATCCAACTAATAGGTATATAAAATAATCGGTACGCTAAATATACGAAAACGTTGAAACATAGCTAAAAAATATATATAAAATAACTTGTGTACGTAACATACAATTATAAATAAAGTGTTCGACAAGAAGTCACGCAGACTCTACGCTTTTGCATAGGAGCAGAAACTTGACAACCTTGAACACACAACAATATTATACCACACTAGCTGTGTCCGCGACTCAGTTCGCGGGGAACTAACATTTTATTAAATCATTTTCATAAAAAAAAACAATGTTATATAGCTTATGTTACTCAGGGCTAATGTAGCATACTAATGGTAAGAGAATTTTTGAAATCAGAAGAGTAGTTCTTGAGTTTATCGTTACAAACAAAAATACAAATCTTTCCTCTTCATAATATTAGTATAGATAGGTATGTATATTACTTGATTATGATTTCAAAATAATACCTTTGCTTATTGTCAAAAATAAATAAATTATTTCACAGAGAATCTCTGATGAGAATCCTACAGCTAAGTAGTTAATGCTAATAAAAATATTTAGGTTCAAACAACAATCGAATCCAAATTGTGGAGGCTAAATAAAACATTTAATTTGCCTCGCAGCTCGTTTTTTGTATCAATTAACATGCATAATGTGAAATCCAACGTCCATGCACCAATACTTTTGACAACAGAGAAATAAACGGTATTTCCAATAACACGTATAAAGTTAATCAACCTCGCGTGATTGCCTTTCAAACGACCAGTTTGACTTAAATGTGTAAGGCAAAAATTACAATCATACCATATGCCATACAATTTCATAATATTGATAAGTTATATTAACAAATATGGTAACTATAGGATCTAGTGATCTATTAAATTCCCTAATTAGTTCTATGAACTATTCTTGAGCATATATATGCAGATATTATGTAAATAAAATTTTAAAATAATGTTACCAAAAGTAATATCTATATCAGCACCAAAACGAGTTAGTAATGGAAAAACAGAACGTTATTTTAATAAATATTAATCTCGGTCTTAGATCTTTATATAGCCGTATTTAGTGAGGTCTACGCTGAAATTCTAATAGTCGCGTAATATGATACCTATATCATATTCATGTCACAAATGCTTTATACGACAACATTTCTCTAACTTTACGTCAGTTCACCCACAATGTAAGAACCACTCCACCCATTTACAGGACTATTTTTTTAAAATCATGGATGCATTTTCTTATTTGGTTTTAATAATGTCTTTGAAAATTAAGTATCATACAAGTTATAACATCAATAGTAAATTAAGAATACAACAACTATTCCGAGTATATTCTATTGAAAAATTTAAATATTGGCCTATAAAATAAGTCATGTAATATTTAAATACATTATTTGTTAACTATTTTGTGATTTCCGTAGCGGAACCCAAGACTCAACTACTTTATTGATAACTAAACTGTATGTTCTATTTATTGATTGTAATGACATTTCAAAACTGTGGATTTTAGGGTGTAATTTCGGGGCAAAAGTATTTAACCTTAGTGCGATTTCAGACGCGGCTCTCTCCTATTTGATAACCGTAATTAGTTTTTCAACAAGCAATCAAAGAGCGTTTCATTGAAATATGGTTTCAAGATCCCTGGGTATTATAAGCAAGTTATTGTCTATAATTTACTAGTGCGGTATCTTCTACATCAAACAAAAATATAATATCGTTCCAAACATTAATTTTGCAATTATCATGGACAAAATTATGATACTCATACTGTATCTAAGTATTCAAAAAAATAGTAAACTTAGCTTGTTGATATTTGAATTGAGATTTGTTATATACATGATATTTCTACAAACTATTTCTAAAGACAATAATAACTTAAATAAAGATATAAAACTTATAAGAATTGTAATAGAGAAAACATACTAGACAAAATGTATTTGTATGTTATGTTGCCTAGTGTCGACAACTTCATTCCTGTTTTTCCCATTTTAAATAACATTACTACAGATTACAAATATACAAAATGTTTCAAAATAAAATCTGTTTACCCTTATGTAGTCACCCATTTTAAAAGCTATTGTTATAACACCTAATTGTTACACTCTTTGATTTTAACAACAACTTTAATATATACGGAATAATAAAGCAATTAAGAAAAGTAACGGAGGAGGGTAGTTTATTAACACCGCTTAGTATTTAAGCGCGATGCGAGCGCGGCTTTGCGCTCCCGCGGGCTCGAGCGCCTTCCGCGCTCGCCCCTCTAGTTCAGGTGAATCTGTAAAAGCCCCTCAGGCTAAAAGTGTAGGTCCTTTAGAAAAAAAAAAAAAAAAAGCGGCTTTGCGCTCAGTCAAAACGAAGCACTGGAGGCCAGAAGTTCACGTAGGATTTCTATTTTCTAATATTGAATAGACTGTTTTAATATATTTTATATTTATCTGGTAAATATAATCGGGAATTATTTACACTGGACAGAGAGAGAGAGAGAAACACGAGCAATGAAGGTGTGTGTTGACGATAGTCGACACAGGAGCCCCTTAAACCTACATCCGTAGTCGCAAGCCTCGGACACTACTCAGTGTTATCCTCTCTGCCACAACTACTAGGTTTATAATCACTAACAATATTAAGAATACGATTAAAGTTGTAAATAATGACGTTTTATGGTTTTGTATTCTCGGAACTTATAGTAAAAGTTGAAAGTCGAAGCAAGTTGATTCCATAAGGTAGTTGTTTATAACATTTATATCACAAGTTTTATCTAGTTGTGTTTCAGCAGAAATTTTCCCGGTTTAATCAATTATTACCGTTATTATCTATTTCTCAATTTAACTAAAGTTACAAAACAAACTAAAATATAAATTATATATTACTAATAAATAGTAGAGTATTCAAATAATACAGATACATTACAAGTAATAAGCATAGTAAGAATCAGAGAGACGTGACGGTTTACGAAATAAAAATAAATGATAAAAAGTAATATAATAGCTAAAAAATAAACAAAATCCTTCTCTGAAAAGATGAAGATTGAAATATATTAGATAATGCAGAAGAAGGATAAATACGTCATCATAAATATTGTTTGTATTCGCAGGTAGCGAGAATGAATATACAATGGCTTTGAATCACGTAAGGACGTGTCACCGCAATACAATAAACTAGCTGTGCATCCGACTTCGTTCGCAAGGAACTGAAAATTATTAAACTATAACTTATAGCCAACAGGATGTTACTCAAGAATAATATAGCATTCTAATGGAGAAAGAATTTTTGAAATCGGTCTAGTAGTTTTTCGTAGGTAATTTTTCGGTGAAGGAAAACATCGTGAGGAAACCATAGCATGGTGGTAGGGCTTTTTCTAGTGCCCGCCTGGGTAGCTACCACCCTCTAGTTGTGAACCTGCCGCCAAATACCAATAGGTGTGTTCCGGCAGCAGCACTTGAGAGCCAGTTCCTCCACAGGTATAGCGTGTCTACCAACTTGGGCCGTATCGTCACTTCAGATCAGGTGAGATTATGGCCATAACGCTAAAACCTTAAATATAAAAAAAAAAAAAAAAAAAAAAAAAAAATTCGTTAAAAATAAAATAGTACAAATCTTTTCCTCTTTATAATGTTTGTATAGATAAACTAGCTGTACATACACTTCACACGCATTTGTTACGGAGTAATTATTTGTGAAAAAAATATTTTTACTACTATTCTATGATTTGTTTTTATACATATCTGTTTTTAATGACATTCAGTTTCATTTCTGAGTTAAATCTAGACAGACAAAGAAATATTTTAATTTCTATTATAGAACTCTATAACCCTATAAGCATACTATCAATCACCAAAATCTGACTTAAATGCACGCAGAATAACGAATACACGCAGAAATAGATATATATTTATCACTACATATGAAAAATGGATAGAATTTCTTACGCCACATATACCTACACGAAATAGGACATCAACATGACCAATGAAATTATAAGTTAATAAAGCTACCGTTGAAATTGGCAAATATTAAGTGACACAACATTTAACAATCCTGAGAGCTAGTTGGAAATGAAACACAAAGAAAATGTTTGGTAACAAACGTTACTACCTAGTCGTTATGCAAATACACTGGAATTTATTTCATACGATCATAATAACACAATTTCTTTCAACCGACATTTGTGCTGTTTGTGATTAAAATTGGATCTATTCATCTATACTATGTACATGGTCGACGTGTCAGTCGAGATGCTTCTAATAGCGGCATATCAACTTAATGTTATCAAGTCTGGATCGAATGAACGAATTCTTCAAAATTTACATAAATTGACAATTTATATTGGTAACAACGGATACTTTGCCGGTGAAGAAACTTAAACTTCTGAAAAATGTTCTTGTAATAAATTACTACTTGTATGTATGTGGGAGAAATTTAGAGCGAAGACGCACCTATAGACTGCGTGTCGATTGAGTTTGCAACTACCGTCATGAAAAGGTTTTGGTCTAGCAGGCTATTAGCGGACTAGTATTATTATTAATATTTTTGTACAATCACTTTACTAATTATGTCGAAAGCCATGATGACTCAAACTAGGAAACTGTGTCAAACAACATGAATCCGTATGTTACAAACTTTTTCTCTTTCTGTGAAAGCAAATATCGTGATAAAATCTTTTGCAAATGAAAATATATTTCACAAAGCGCTTGGCTTGATACCTACCACAAACAAGTATACAATTTGTCGTCAAACATCTTTCAGTGTGTGTATGTGTGTGTTGGCAGATGCTCTTAAGCACCACTTTACTTCATCTTGTTAAGGAGGTTGAATGTATATATCAACATAAAGCCTACTTTTTGTATAAAACAAAAAGTATGTAGTTAGTATTGCCAGCTGTCAAGAGCAAAATATGGTTTGACATGTGAATAATGGGCATTTTTCTATAAAACTGTATATATGTGCGGTCTATTAACATATAAAAATATAATTGCTTTCAGAGTCAAGTCCTGTTCTATTTTTTACACTGTTATTCGTCTTTTACATCGTACCATCTAGATAAAATTGTCGTAAAATTGTGATACGTCTGAGAAATACTTTGAAAAGTGTTATAAACACATTTCTTTTTTAACTGTATAACCTGATAGAGCGAAAGCTTCGCCCACTACAACGACAAATTAATTTTGATATCTTATTACTTTCTTACTGTTTTAAACGTTTGTTGTATGTAACATGAGAGACTGTAGTTGACGTAATACTAGCATTGTTCTAAAAAAAAATAAGTTTTTAATAACTAGTTAGTGAATAAATTTCAAAAGTGTGCGTAACTATAGTTAATCAATGCCGTGACGCACAGTTCAAAGAACTTTTCTTTAGAAAAATCCAAAAACAATTACAAAACAATAATGTCCATCAACATTATGTGTATAAAACAAGTTAAGAACTTAATTTTAAAACATCTTGTCTAAACAATTTTACTGTTGACATCCTTTGTGGTGAAAGATGGTCGCTTTTATCAGTCAGTTCACCAAAAACATTCAATGGTGTCTTAATTTTTACTTTAACGAGTATTTTTTTTTCCAATAAAAATCTTAAAGAACCTCAATTATTTAAACATTTCAGATTCGACCATTGCTAAGTTACATTTGTGAAAGGCAATGATAATTGCGATGATGGATTATCCACACTTTCTCACATTTGACTTACTTATTTCATGGAGATAAAAAAAAATGGTTTATACAGCATTATGGACTGTGCATTAACTGACAATAACGCTTATAATAGCGCATTCAACTACTTTATATCTAATTTTCGGTAATTAATTGATCTGATTTGATTTGATTTATTTGATCATATATTACATAATAATACTGATCGTATATAACGTGCTATAGTTTGAATATTGACTACTATAAATATACATATATTCTAAGTCGTCCCAAAAACTCCTCGGGGAACATTAAAAAAAAGACGTCATTGTCTTATTCCAACGTTGTCTTAAAATTAAATATTCGATTCGTATAGAAATTTGACTAAAATGTGCATCAAGCCCTATTTATAAAATAAGAAATCATGTTACCTTCAGATTTGGCAGTATGGATTAACACTCGCCTGTCCTTTTGGGCGAATATTATTACTACTTTTAATCATGTTACGATAGTGTTATAACCACTTTTTAGTTATGTTATATAACTGGAATTCTTAGAATTATTTTTAGATCACTTAATTTACAAATTACTGAGATGGATTTAAGTATAGAATATAATTAAATATAACCGACACTTTTTAACGCCTCGTAAAACTAACTTAACCCTAAATCGACGTAGTCTTTACTTCACGTTAACGTTACTGCATCAAATTACATCGGACAACGTCATTTAGATAAGTCGTGCGTATTAAATTCTACGTGTAACTCGGTAATAAAACTCCTGCTTCAAAGTAATACTAAATATAATAGGTAATAACTACATACAACCTTAACAGCTTATATTAATTGTATTCCTAAATATTGTTTATAATTATAACAATAATTCAAGCATCGCTGTGTCCGTCATTTTTGTAGTGTGGTTTATTTAAACTAATTAATTATACATTATAGCGTAATTTCAACTTAATTAAAATCAATTTTATTAGCCACTTAATTACTGTTTAATAATCCATTAGCTACAATTTTGTAATTTGAGTTCATACGTATTAGCATATAAAATATATTTTCCTGTACAGATCTGTGCAATATGTTTTGTAATCTGAACTAAATACATTATTATTTAAATAATGACAATTGATTATTATTATAAAAAGTAATTGCAGTTAATTACCAAAAAGAAACTTTAGAATTAATCTCGTCAGTCCATAACATGTGATACTTAGTAACGTATACACATACTTGCGTTACAAGTTGCAACAAAGTTATCAACTTTCTTTTTAGTTTCTTAATAAAGTAATCAATTAAGATTCTATACAGAGGTAAATGGTACCAACGTTACAGAAAAGTACATAGGATCCTTTTCGTCCATAAAAAGGTAATATTCCCGAGACAGAAAAATAACATTTGGATAACTTTCCTGCATTCCATACTAGCTTATATGTATTATGATAACAAAACAATTGATATACATCTATTTAACACTTAGACTCATGATTAAAAATAATGCTCATCACTCAAAAGTCAGTCTTGGGCGACAAAACAGCGTCCTCTCAGTTCATTGGTAGGGCTTATTACCACTTTGCCACAAAATCTATTAAGTTAACTCTGCGCTATAAGTGAATGTAAAGACTTAAATTTTTTAAGAGTGTTATTACACGAAAATTCCAGTATAATAACATCGAAAGTAGTTAATAACAGGGAATGAAACAACATAATAGACAATAAATATCTATACATCGACATTCGACACTATAGTAATTAACGTAAAAAAATCTTAAAACCGATTGACTGATAACGAATACCCTTAAATAGTCACTTAAAACATTGGGTTTAGAAGCATAAACTCATGCATTGCTATTTATTATACCTATATATAACCTCGGAACCTCACAAGAGCGGATTTATTAAGAATTAATTCCCTAAAGAGGCTGCATAGGGAATTGATGTACAACAATTCTTCACATATTGCAAAGGGGAAAACCCATCGATAAAACAAAAATCATCGCAACATATATAAATAGACTAAAATAACACAAGAAATGAAGCGATGATGATTCAGTTCGTAGTGTGTAGGGACGCAGCGTCAACGGACTGGGATCCGGATGGAGTTCGAATCACAGAAAGAGCCTGAACTTTCATTGAAGAAAAACATGGTAATGAAACCGTAGCATGGTGGTAGGGTTTTTTTTTAATGCCCGCCTGGCTAGCTACCACTCTCAAGTTAAAACTCTGCCGCCAAATACCTACAGGTGTGTTCCAGCAGTTGCACTTGAAAGCCAGTCTTTCCACTAGGTTTAACGTGTCCACCATCTTCGGCCACATCGTAATTTAACATCAAATAAGATTATGATCATAACGCAAAACCTACAAAGTATAAAAAATCACTTCGATCAATACCTTAACATTTGCGCAACCAATCCACCTTTACCGTGTAACAAAGAAAGCGGAATAGAATCTATTAAACAGTCGGAAGTCGTGAGAAGCTTTCATTGTCACACCAAGAAAGCGGTGTGTTGTTCTATTAATGAATTATCTATTGTCGATGATTTGATCGTGGTGACAATGCTACCTCAACTTGTTACCAGAGTTAATCTTGGTGCTGCAATTTAGTACCGAAAAACTAAGTTTGCAAAGATAATATAATTATATTTACCAACGAATGCCCCGCGACTCCACACGCGTTTGTTTCTCTATATTTATTCTCTTCTCCTAATTTTAATTTTATGATTTCTAAATATATTTCCGCAAGCTCTTAAAACCTACTGATATTGTAATTAAACGTATTTCTCACGTACAATATTTAATTAGACTGGATTATGACATAACAAAAAAAAGTTTTACAAACATTTTTTTTAGACTTTAAGAACGCATTGTCAATTTTTAAGACAATTAACTGATTAATGCTTTGTACATCCATTGTTTAAAATTGGATAAGTTACTTTGGGGCTAAATCTCGACATAAATAGATGATTTAAACTGTTATGTTCGTGATCACTATCCTTTAAAATATATATCTATCAAGAACATCCATCGAATACATAAAACTATTGTATACAAGTTAACCTTAAGGTTTCCTAAATTATTGCAAAAAGATAGATAAGAGAAAACAGTAAGGGACGCCTCATGTAACAAACAAAGGTGTATAAGGAATGAACGAAAAAGCTCGGCACCGTGTGCTCTTATACCCAAAAAAAATCAAAACATAGCATGGTTAACGTCTGTCTTGTCCTCAAATAAAGATAACCAGTTTTAAAAGCGAGCCATGTATTTTGGCATGATAAACAAACATCCGGTGCTCTTCACGTACCTCAATAAATAAACTCCTTTCACCTTTTGATGTCGTTGTTTCCTGTCTAAATAATGAAAAGAAATAATCTCTATTGTATTTATGGTTTCCTAGTTCTTAAGAGCATTCAACACCGTATCATTCTTAGATGAATTTATAGAAGGATGACATATAAATCAATGATTTTCTCCCTTATCAACACAATACAGATATGCTAATAACATTATGACAATGAACTTCCTCTTTGTTGTGAAATTACGTAAATTACCTTAAATATGAGGATAATCGCTACATGATACAAGTGACATTGCAGACAGATCAATCCCAGAGGCGTCAGTGTATTCCCATAATGAGGATATTGTTTGCGGTGTACTCGTAGTTATAAATTTATAATGTCCAATAAAGGATGAGCAATTTGTAAGATTGTAAACTGGATATAGTACGAATGACATTATGACATTTTATTATGTTTTTCGAGTTATGTACAGTAATTATGACAGCGACTGTAAAGAATATACTTATATTGAAATTATATTTTTTTCGTATTAGAAAACTTACGTCCGCTTTTAATGTTTATCATCAAAACGAAAATGCACAGTTCAATATGATTAATATTAAAAGTTTTATAAATTTTGTCTCAAGCATATATGCATCTATACCTAAGATTTTTTTTTTTGGAATTGTGTAACTATGGTTACGGTTTGTGTTACCGTGATATGCATAACCAAAGATCTTCACACAGATTCCGTCACTTTCACGATCGATTTCTCCTAAGCTTTCCAATGTTTGTCGTTTACCAGATCTAATTGAGTATTATGCGTGCTAAGTGCGAACACGTAATATTGTACATTCTGAGCACAATTATCTGAGGTCTGCTGGCAGTGTGACAAACTACTAATTAGTATTTATTTACATGTGTTTTTCTTTTGTTCTTCTCATGTACAATTATAAAACTCACTCCGTCACTACGCAAGTATACCTATTATCCAAATTTTCCATGACCAACCACTCACAAAACATTTTGACAATATTTCAGAGATTAAATTACAGTCCCAGTCAAGCAAAAAAAATATCGATCAACAGATAATTGTATATATGCATTATTCGATAAGAAACTTTCGCTGATCCCGTTATAGTATTTTTTAATGCTAATAGACAGCAAACAGCCAGATGTCCTATCACATGGTAAATGGTTACCGTTGTCTATGGACAACCGCAACACCAAGGGTATTACAGCTATGATGCTGACCTTGGCGGAAAGAAATGGTTCTCGTTCACTATGTCGAAACACAAAGGCTAATAGTGAACCTTTATTTTAAGGCAGTCTGAACCCGAGGTTGGTCGCTAAGCAGTCGGGCAATAACCCTATCACCAAATTGTAATAACCAAATGTGGGACCAACAATTGCCAGAGCCTCGTCGGTTACTCGGCAAGGTGCACCGCATGCAGGTGAGGTTGACTTGGGTAACTTAGATGGTATTCCATACTCCTTACACCGTAAATAGTATTAGACTTTATTACTTTAAATAACAAGTGATAATAATTGAGAGCTTAATCGGCAAAATGTTGCCGCGAAATTTTGTCTAATCTGATGAAAACAAAAAATATATTTGTTAAATAGACAAGACATAAATAAGCCAGCGTATTTTTAAACCTTAACCTCACATAAAATTTTACTTACAAATAAAGTTTTAATAGCACTAAAATAAAGAAAACTTTATGTAAGATATTGTTATTTTCTAGCTTTCTTATTATTTACCCAACAACCTCAATAATTAGTATTTGGCGTGCTTGACGCAGCCGTATGAGTTGGCAAACTAAACGTAATAAAAAAGCAAGCTCTCCAAAAAATATACTGAGATACCATCACAACATATATCCTTAAACTCCATACAAAAACAACTTTACAATGTCCTAATTTGTTATGTAACAAACTAATTGCATATTTAATAACTAGGAGTCATACTTTCTCAACATTTTTAGTTTCGCGACCTACTAAACGGTTCAAAGGCTTAGTAAAAAACGTAATGACCCTCACTGTAATAGTAAGATAATTATTTATTAAAGTTTTACGTCATCTAGTTAAATTTTACGAGTCCGTTGTCAGTATCGTGAATTATAAAACTTTCAAATTATCTACAATCTCCTATGAGACTACTGACACATTTAATAATCGTAATATATTAATATTTTAAAGTGACAAAGTTTGTTGGAACGCGCTAATCTTAGGAGATACCAGTTTGATTTCAAAAAATATTTTTGTATTTTATAAGGCAATCATTGAGGAAGGCTTTAGGCTTTTTGAATCATCCTACCACTATCTGAGTAAATATGTATTAAAAGAAGCTACAAACACGGGATAAAATATTTAAAAAATTTAGTTCCACGGGAATGAAGTCGCGGGCACAGCTAATACTTAATAATAATTTTCGTCATTAATGTATTTCAATATCTTCCTATTATCCAATACTATCTCGAAAATAAAAATAATCCAATATTTTAACCTTAATACACTTTATTTTTATATTCCTTTGCGCGATCTCATAACGGGTCCCAACATACAGATTCAAAAACGATGCTCTAAAGTACGTTATGTTATAATTTCCTCATAGAAAAAATTTCAAAGCAATAATATTATAACACTTAAATTTGTTTATCTTAATATAATGTAGCAAGGCGCAATAGTTTTCTGCCAATAACAAATTCAGCTGCATAAGCTAATAACCAATCCTAACTTAAGTTTTAAAGTAATCAACAAGACAACGAGTAAAACAATTAAGCCGAATTTTGTAACAAAAATTCGTTACCGAATGATGTCAAAACAATTAAGTTGTAATAACAAAATAATTAGTGACAACTTATTTCTGTGGAAGAGAAAAAATGCAGTTAAGCCGCAAGCAGGTAGTCAAACCCGCTCTTTCCCGACAGGTTGATACGCAAAAAACCGAAACAAACGCACGATCCGAAAAGAAAAAGTAACTCGAACAAAAACCTAAGCCGCACACAACTAGTGAATTGACCGTGAGACGTTCCAGTTTCATCGAATTACCGTGGCTTTCTTGCGAACGTTACAAAACAGTTCGAACTCTTGTACAACAAATAAAATATTTGAATTTAGTACGTTACCGATCCTAAGCAGATTAACAATGGTATTGTATCATAATTGCACCTGCAGAATCACTATGCGAACATATAACTTTTCAGTAGAATTTATGGAACTGTTTTAAAAACACAATTCTGCAAATGTCAGGTGAATATTTTTTTATTTTCAAAACCACGGAACTTACTATATTTCTTACGAAAGCAGCAGTTAATTTTCATATTCGTAATTTGCGAAACGATAGGTTTTTAAATTTAATCCTCCGTTTTAACCCTTCAAATTTTATTTTCTTATCCGTAGGCGCTAGCCTATGTCCCGCAGAGATTAGAAGCAGTGTTTTTGAAGTTAGCTCGGGAAAATGAGTGCATTGTACTTGATGTTAAGTACAGTACAGTCCAAAAACAGCAGCGACTATCGAGAGAACGACAATCTATCGCCAGTCGCTAATGTCATGCCAGCCTGCATACCTGCAGGCCTGTAGGTCTCAAAGTGTCTTATATGGTTATTTGATATTTCGGGTGATTCACCCCTCACGTATCCTATTCGGCATATCGCAAGAAGTATGTAAAAGTATTGTTTCACCAAGTTAACAAAAAACAGGTAGTCTATATCCTTCCCCAATGTCCAATCTATTTAAATACCATAATTCGCCGAAATCAAAACAACGGTTTTGGAGAGGAAACATAAGTTGGAAACACAGGAAATTACATTAGCATATATTAGTTTGAATATGCCGTCATAAAACTTACTAAATGGCACGTAACCTTTCTCCGCTATATTGTTATCGGTCGAAATATTTTTATCATTACGTTCGGGTACACAGGAATTAACTCACGGGACATTACAGTTAGCAGCATATTCGTGCCATTAAATACGTGCATATTTATGCGTAACGTGTCCACTCTAACGGTGTCAGCCAGTAAGGACTCGAACGAATGAATGTCTTATAATTTTGTACAATTCATTAATGTCATATAGCATGTAGGTATATGTATACCTACATGCTGTATGTTTTAATATACCTGTTTATTATACATATATTAAATTAAATATAGTATTTAGAATTTGGTCTGCAAATGCTAGTGGTTTTGTGAAAAGCTACTTTTTTAATATTGTTTTTTTGTCTTAGAAAATTTTAAAATAATAAATATGCTCTAATTTTAATGATAACAATAGTAATATTTCATTCACTACAAGTATATTACATTTTTATAACACAATTTTATATGAGAAATGAACTGCGATTGTTCCTAGTTTAGCGCCCCTGAATTACGAATTTTCGTCTAATAATTAATTAAAACACTAAATTAATTGTGGTATTTTTATCAGATTGGCGGAAAAGACGACACGACTCATAAACTTCTCGAAGGTTTTCACTATACTTTAAAAATATTTTTTTAAACCTAAATCTATATTTATTTTACATACTTTGTACATAGCTATATTTAAAACATATTATAACATCACATATCAAAAATACACATATTTTAATTTATTCAGGGATTATTAACAATTCATAAAACATAGCATATGTAAATTACCTGTATGATACTCCGTTTCACTTCAATATTGAGCCAGTTATCTGTTGAAAATGCTATGGCCATCAAAGCAGCAGCTACGATTGCTGTAACAGTTGCTATAGACAAAGTTACCGCTGAACAAGGCATTTTTACAATCTTTTAAGAGACAGTAAAAGACAGGATAGATAGGGTAGAATCACAATCACAACACTTATCAGGCTAGTTCACCTATACAGCATTTTCGTAAACTCACAACGGAACGGAGAACACGACAACTCACTCACAATTTAATAAAAACTCATATGAATGCGGTCATCGTCTGCAGCGTACCGAGTTCGCGCGCGAGACTTCTTTGCCTGCTTAGTTTCGCCTTGCCTTGCCGCTCTCTTGCGGATGTGAAACTTTCGAAAGCGAAGTTGCCGCCCCAAGTGGCGGGAATGTAAATTAATAACAGGTTGGGGTGGCCAACATAGAGTTAATGTTTTTAGTAGGTTATATTTAATTACCTAAATGTGGTAGAAAATCAAATATATATAATTGCATGCAATGCAGAAACTATAAATAATATATCAATACAACATACAATTAATTAAAATTAATTACAAATAACATAAACAAGGGTACCGTTACTGATATGTTGCTATAATAATTACAAATTCAATCAAAGGAAGGAGCGTAGTTTAAGCTTTCTGGAGTGAAAACATCCTTAGACAAAAAGCATTTATCTCGGGTAGTCGTCACGCTCAGAGAGTTGTATGGCTGTGTATAAATATAAGTTTAGCTGAAAAGTTGTCACAATGCATACACGACGTCCTTCAAACAAACTTTGGTCACTCCATCATATCACAGTACAATCTACTCCACCGATTTCCTTGCCACCTAATTCAATATTTTACCTAAAGGCCTACTCCAGTAAGCTAGTCCTTACCATCTTTTTTTTACTCTTTTCTGGCAGCAGCCTATGGGACCCTAGCGCCCGCTACCTTGGGGCTGAGGGCATTCAGCATTCGCCCCAAAAAGCCCTGCCAAGCAGTGAAAGCCCTTCTGGCTAACAGCGTATGTACTGTCGAAAAAAAAAAAAAGTTTTTACTTCTGACGTGCACTGCAGTTCCACAGCTGATAGATTTTATTACATTAATATTCTACTTAAATTTTGTTGAATTGAAATAACCTACATATGGATAATATAATATTACGCTTTCATTTTTAATTTACATCTATTTTTCTTTTTATAGGCTATCTACTAATGCCATATTTTACTAGTAAAGGATTATTTTGTATTAAGTCTTATCTCAACATTTATAGAAAAGCTTAAATTTAAGCTAAAAAAAGAAAAGAAGTTTAATATATAACTACATTATTGATATTCATCCATATCCATAATAATAACTAACTATAATGGAAAAAAATCACTAAACCGCTATTTGGGATATAGTTTATTTAACAGATAATAAAATTATTGTTTAGGTATTTCTCTTCTCTGTCGACAAGGTTGATAAACATCAAATTTACAAATAAAATCGTATTTTAGTATTGTATGCATTTGTATGTAGATTTCACTCGCTATTGTAACTAAAATATGTATAGAATCTTTTAAATAGTATTTCATTTACATTGTACAAGTATAAATAAAGCTTTAGCCGATTGATTTCATGTAACTACCAATTGTATAGGATTGTAATAAGATACCGAATATTATCTACATAGATAGTGCTTTTGTTTTGTGAAATATGTCTAATTCTGGTGAGTTTACAAAATACGACGATGTTTTAACTTCCATTCTTGTAAATGAAAAATCTATACTTGGTTTCCTTTCGGCAATATTCAACTTTTTAGCAAGACGGTGAGTTATATTTGATAATATTAAAATAAAATAAAGTCTTACTTCAATTGTTTATTGTAGCACGGTATAATAAGAGCTCAACACCTCATAGTAACCGCAGTATAATTAAAAAACAATGACAACCACCAATAAATTAGCCGTCCATCCATGCCATGATTTGTAAGGCTCTCAGCCTTGTCCCTTGAATATAACTTCTCTGTGTCATATATATATCACCTTCTATATGGTATTTGTGGCTCGGTTGAGTACATTTTTGCTTGCTTAATAAATACTGGCTGGTCACATAATGTGACTCTCCAAGTGTGATACTATGGCTAGAATTACTTCTGGTGTATGGGGTTATAGTCTGGTTTTTATACAAACATATTATTGGACCACCCAGGGATCAATGAAGACATCATAAAATATTTTAAATGTGGTATCAAAAAAAAATTATTGCTTTTTATTTTTCAGGACTGACTTCTATTATGTTCCTGAAGGTCCTTATGAAAACATGGGCTTTCCTCCAGGTGTCGCTGAGGAACTTGTTATAAAAGTTCTAAGAACTTGTGACCCAAAGACATGGAAAACTTCAAATGTTGCTAGTAAAGCACCAGATGTCAACAATGAGATCATGTGCTCTACTGTAGCTCAAGAAGTTGAAGTTGTTGCTGATAATGATGATGAAGATGAAGAAACTGCGACAACATCCGAAACTCAAACTACTGTCAATGAAACTTCAAAAGAAGAAGAGAACAAACTGAATCCTGATGATTACAAACCACCTGTAATACCAGTACAAAAAAACAGTGAGTCATATAATGGGGCAGAAAGAGAAAATTACTCTTGGTCTCAAAATATAACTGAACTAGGTAAGTAACAGAACTCAATCGTCATTAATCATTAAAACTATGTGGATATTGAGATGAGCTTACTAAACAGTTACTTCTAGTTTTATTATCATTTTTTAACTGCACCACAAAATATTTAAATATTAACCTGTAGGTTCTTAAATCCTGTATTAATATCCATATTTAAATGTTACATTCAGTACCGGCTCTAGACCTTGTAACACCTATGTGCAACCAATGCACTGGCGCCTTCTAGTAGGTGATGGTCAGTCTATGGAGGTGTCATGAGCGGTGCTTCGTGCCCCCTTAGACTCTGCGCCCATATGCACTTTACACTGCACTATAGGAAAAACTGGCTATGCATAGGATATATCAGTCATAATTTTAGCATGTATTTCATTTGATGTTAAGTAATTTTTTGGCATAAGATTGTAACACTGTGAGTATAGTGGGGGTATATAAAATTACCAATAAAAATGAATTAGATGTAAGATGGGTTGGCCGAGTATTATTAATATGAGGAGATGATTCTTTCTTCATATGTGATGTGATCAGCCAAGTCACTAACAAAGGTACCATTTATTGCCAACAGTAAATTGCTACAGTTGTAGACAGCCATAATATTTTCTTTAAATTAATTTTAGGCTTAGCATTAGGCCTCCGCGTAACCTGATGTTAAGAGATGATGTGACCCAAGATGATTAATTTGCTAAATCTACTGTAAAGATTGGGTTTGAAATGGAAATGCCTGATCATATCTAAGTATTTGATAAAAAAAAAAAACCTAATAGTAGAAGAAAATCAGAGTGAGCACAGTAAAGTCAAATAGTATTTCTAAAATGACATTTTTGTGGGATTTGCCTACGTAGGATTGTCAAGTGAGAATTTTAGAAACACAAAGTAACAACAAACTAATTAATTGTTAGGTCAACCTTGCAGATATGATATTATGGAAGATTAAGCAATGATATATTTATTTATTTATCTTTAGAAAAATCTAACACTGTTACTTAAATAAAAGGATATGACTTTACTATAAGGTATATAATCCTTCATGATATAACCAGTTTCTTTTCAATGTTTTTCAGATGTTACAGTAAAGTTACCTGATAACATAAAGTCCTCAAAACAGTTAAAAGTGACCATTAACAGTGGAGATATTTGTGTAACTTCTTGTAATGGAGATGTCATAATAAAAGACTCACTACCATACAAAATCAAAACCATTGACAGCTTCTGGAGTATCAGTGAAGGCCGTCTATTGATACACTTAGGTACTTATGGTTATATTCCTTTGTTGAAGGGAGGAAGGGATTGCTTTAGTGGAGGGACTGGCAAGTACAACTTCCAGAACACACTTATAGGTATTTGTCGGCATGTTTTCAACTTGAGGGTGGTAGGCATTAATAAGCCCTAACACCATGCTGTGGTTTTTTTAGGTTGTTTTCCTTCACCGAAAGCGCAAGTTCATCATAGGTGGATTCGAACTTGTGTCCCTTTATGTGGCATCCATACACACTGCCAACTGAGCTATCATGGCTTAAAAATATTTGACAACATGGAAATTGTCTCATTACTAGAAGAATGATCTTTTTAATTTATCTTATTATAACTGCAACCATAAGTAGTAACTTATTTCATCATCTATGGTTCAAAATTCAAGCACCTCAAATACCTTGGCCTTACCAAACTAGAACAGTGTAGACTAAGAGGCAGATTAATCAAAACTTATAACATCCTCACTGATTATTATGATGTGCCCAGCCTTAAATATATGTATCAGAGTAATGAAAATAAATACCTATGTGGTCATTTCTTAAAACTTTGGGAAACCTAGGCAAAGAAACACCCAAGAAAGTATTTCTTGCCTAGCAGAGTGGTCGCAGCATGGAACAATGTCCCAAAAGAAGTTGTTATGGCTCCAAATATAAACTGCTCTAGGAAGAGATTGAAGAAGCAAGACTTCCTTATCTCCAAGGTATTTGATACACACGCATCACCATTTAGCTGCTAGTGTGTTTTTACTAAATAATAATAATAATAAATGTAAATGATAACAATAAATAAAAAAAATAAAAAACAGTTTTGTTAGTAAGAGTTCATTCTCTTTTAACAGAAAAAGTACAAGAACGCTGGTGGAATAAATTTTTGAACGAAGAAGAAGCTATTGATCTCTCTAAAATTGATTGTTCAAGACCACTGGACGATTTACCTGAAGATCATGTTGAAAAGGTACTTTTTTATACTTTATAGCTCTAGGATTACGGCTACAATCTCACCTGATGTTAAATTACGACGTGGTCCAAGATGGTGGACACGATAGTGGAGAGACTGGCTTTTAAGAACAACAGCCGGAACACACCTATAGGTATTTGGCGGCAGATTTTCAATTCGAGGGTGGTCGTTAGACAGCCAGGCATTAAAAAAACCCATACAAAAATGCGAAATGTGTATTTTTTTTGCTACATGGTTTAAATTTATATCAATGAAATATATCTATCTAATCTGTATAATTAAACCAAGTTATTTACCCCATGTATAACTCAAGAACGGCGGAACCGATTTTAATGACCTCGGATTTGTTCGATTTGTGTCTGTCCAGAAAAGTAGAATATATTTTTTGTATTCATTTTATGACATAAATAAAATCCTAAATTGATTTTAGCTAGAAGTTAATATGATATTCATTGACTGTTAGGCGGTACATGGTTTGCCAGGCCAGCTAGTCTTTATATATATATAGATAAGGAAACTTCGTCACAACAAAATGTTATTAAAGTGTGTATGCTTGAGTATGTCAAATATTATTTTAGATAAAGGAGCTGCAGTGGAATCAAGAACAAAAAATGAAGGGCTTACCAACCAGTGACGACATACGAAATCTGAAGCTTTTGAAAAAAGCGTGGAATTCTGAGGGTTCTCCTTTTAAAGGGCAAGAGTTTGACCCAAATATATTGAGTAAATCACAAATAGTGAATACTATGGATAATAAAAAGTAGAATGCTTTATTTGAAAATATTATATCATTTCCTTTACAAGATATGAGCGTTTAATAATGAACATCCTGCAGTTACATATGAAGAAAGAAAAGGTGCTTCCACCTGCTAATTAGTCACTGGGAATTAAAAAATTCAATAATCTAATATTTACTTCTTATTTTCATCTAATAGCAACATGATTTACACAATTCTGCCAATATCACGACAATAGAATATTTTACAAGTTTTGTAAAATTTCGAACAAAGCTCTAATAATATAGTGGTCATTCGAAAAACCTTCGTTCAGGTAAAATATTACTAATGGTATAAGACAGTGCGAAATAATATAATTTTTTTATTACTATAGGCTTAGCGTTATGGTCATAATCTCGCCTGATCTTAAGTGACGATACGGCCCAAGTTGGTATACTCGCTAAACCTGTGGAGGGACTGGCATTCAAGGCAACTGCCGGAACACACATATTGGTATTTGGCACCAGGTTTTAAACTTAAGGGTGGTAGCAAACCAGGCGGGCATTAGGAAAAGCCCTACCACAATGCTATGGTTTCCTCACGATGTTTTCCTTCACTGAAAGCTCAAGCTCAGTGTAGGTGGTTGGATCCAAACTCACGTTGCTTGACGCGAAGTAACTACCACTGAGCTATCATCGCTTCAAAAGTGTATGAAGAAAATGAGTTTAAAGGGTATGAACTTGAATAGAAAATAAAACGTAAATTAAGCTCCCGCCAAAATCTCCTTTAATACCATTATAAAGAGAGACTAACAAACGTTTTCTTTTATCTGTGCAGAATTGCTATTCTATTCTAATTCTAGTGTTCTGATTTTGTTCTGTTTACCTGGTTTGGCAATCTTTTTTATTATTGGCAACTCAGTCTTTAGAAACTGTTACTGCCATAATCAAGTCATAAGATTTGGAAATTTTGAATAGATGAAACTATCTTCAACAATATGGTGACTCTCTTGGGAGTTTTGTGGCAACAAATATAGCATGTTCCGAATGATTATTTATGCTCTTCAGCTACACTACATCACGTAAAATGTCATCTATATTTATACTAATAATATTATAAACAAGAAAGTTTTGTATTTTTGTTTGTAACGAATAAACTTAAAAACTACTGGACCGATTTCAAAAATTATTTCACCATTAGAATGCTCTATTATCCCTGAGTAACATAGGCTATAATTAAAGTTCGGTGAAGCTGTCAAAGCCCTTGGGGCTAATAGCGTATGTCAGTTAGAAAAAAAATAGGCTATAAATTAGTTAAATCAATTCCATGCGAACGAAGTCGCAGGCACAGCTAGTGACACAATATAGGGTATATGAATTTACGATGATGATAGCTCAGTGGTAGCGTGTCGGAACGCCGCTTCATGGGACGTGAGTTCGAATCCAAACACTTACAATGAGCTTGAGCTTTCGGTGAAGCAAACCATAGCATAGTGGTAGGGCTTTTTCTAATGTCCGCCTGGCTAGCTACCACCTGCAAGTTAAAAAATCTGCCGCCAAATACCATTCGGTGTGTTCCGGTAGTTGACTTGAAAGCCAGTTCCTTCTTTAAAGGCCAGGAACGCACCTACGATCGCTCCGGTGTTGTGGGTGTCCACGAGCGCCGGTGATTACTTATCATCAGGTCAGACGTTTGCTCGTTTGCCCACTACTCAATAAAAAAAATCAGAACATGACAGATCAAGTTCCCGGCAAAAACTCCAGGTACCTATGGCATTCATGAATGATAAGACTTTAAACAATTAAGTTTCCTCTTTCAAGTATTTTAGAAATAGCATTCCATTCGTTACGTCTAGCTTATAATACCGACGTAGTAGTTTTACCTAATAAACCGCGGAAGGGAAGGGATGTGCTTAATAGAAAGAAACAAACATTCAGTTGTTTGTACATTTATATTCCTATTGAGATATGATTTCTATTAAACTAATACGTCATGTCCAACATTTACAAAATATATTACAAGCAGATTAGTAGATATCACAGAATATGCGTAACAATTCACATTATGCATAAATACTTAAACACGAAAGAGAGCAGCTGAAAGGAAGTTAAATGTATTTTCTTTACGAATATATTTCATCTAGTAGATAATTCTATATAAATATTTTTAATTTATAAAAATAACCAATACTTATATATTACATGTGTGTCCACTGTTGTTTTTTTCTAATTTAAACTTGCATGTAAATTTGTATAATTGAAAATGTTATATAATTTGTTAAAACGCTGTAATTTTCGCAATACATAACAAAAGTTTATATTGAAATTGATTGTATCATCTCTGATATGATCATCTGTCATTCATTAAAATCTTAGGCAATAGAAATTCCCGTATCCACTAAAGAATAAAACCTTAATTCACAAGGGCAGTAAAAATTTCTTTATCAAGTTAATTATGCAACATTGTAAATATTAGACAATAGTTATTTCATACTTTGTTGATATTGACGTTAAAATGATATTTTACGGAACAAATTTGTTTCAATGATATGGTTATTATACCGTTCAGTTAACAATAAACCTTTCGGTACTTCAGAGGTATCCAATTTGTACATAAAAACTCACATTGTACCATACGAATTCAGGTATTACCTAGCTCCCTTTTTTATTTCTTTAATACTGTTTAGTAGTAAATGTCACGAGCTTTGTTCAGGATAAGAGATGGCATCACACGTAAATTAACTTGCGCGTACCGTTTTCACGGTCAAACTAAAAACGGTAGGTACTCGATATAAATTACCCGATTTAGTTGCCTATTACCAAAATAAAAGGTGTACCTCAATGTAAAACTCAATAATAGCGGTCTTTGGTTACGCTTACTCTACATATGATAAACATCTAATACTTTATATAACATAAGTAGGATATACTTTAATTACTATATAGTATAAATAAATACTGCAATATTTTGTAAAACAGCTTTCAATGCGATATTACACATTTTCGTGGCACATTACCTAATTAAAATATTAGTATTGCAACACAGTATACCTATACGTATGTAAATAATTTGTAAATCTATAATTTATTGATACTAGTCAGGTCACGTATATATATATACTCATGTATAGCATAGATGCCTAGGGAAATGCTGTTATATATCGAGCTTTTTCAGGGAAAACATCGTAAGAGTCAAAAATATTAAAAATGTTTTTATTGTAATCTCCTAAAAATGCTCTTTGTAATTTAGAAGCAGTATGTTAATTGCCACTATTTTAATAGATCAGTTGTTTGATTATGAACAACAAGTCATATTTTTATAAAGATATCATTAAATACTTTTAAATTAGCAATGAAAAACTCTCTTCTAAAAAGTGCAATTGTTGCTTACAATGGTTTTCCTGTAATGGCTCGATACATACAGAGCCGGATTTAAAGGAAAGACCTGAAAATTTTTGTACATGAATTATGGTTTGCACTAACATGAATTGTTTTTTAACATCTAGGATACTTTTTCTTACTTATAAATAGTTAAAAACAAGTGTTGTGCAAGCCTTCTGTGGTGTAGGGCACAGAGGTTGAAATGTGTGTTGGTTTTCGTAAAATTCAGGTCGAGAACACAACAAATTAACAACATTTTACTTGATGGAGACCACAGTATAATCCAAAAATAACAGCGACCGTTGGAAGGTGAACAGTCGATCACCAGTGCTCGCCGTCATGCCAGCTTGTAAGATTGTTGGCTGGCACAATGGCTGATTTTCAAACGTTAGAATTGAAAAAGAAAATGAAATGAGAGACTTATCACCTTACTCATTATGGTCGCATACCAATGTTATCTTTATAGACTCAACAAAATAGTCAGAATTGATTATAGAATATTATTATTTCTGTGCACTATTTAAATTAAATACTGACGTTAGATTTTTATTGAAAATTCTCACTCATGATTGGGATTTCGTGAGATTTTCTTAGATTCCTCCAGCTCTGATTTCACGTAATTAAAGGACCCGTCTTTAATATTTTCTTTGAACTTTTAGAAATGCCAGCATTTCATTAATATTTGCTTTATATTTGAGGTATCTAGATTTGGGATTTATTTATTAGCAGTCTACTGTACCACATACGCACAAAAATCGTGTGCTCCTGTACACTCGACGCTAGGTCGATGGGTGGAGTCCCAAATACCAGGTCCACATCGTTGGCACATGCCTGCTAAAGTACACGGTATCCTGACCAACTGCCTGAACTGATAAAGAAGACCTCTTGCCTTTCGAAGAATTAACCGACCATCCATGTACATAGCTGAAAATAAGTTTTTGTTTAATTATATCTTAAAAACTTATAATTTGATCACAATATTACTAAATATTAAGTACCTTTGTTGTAGCCGTATATGGTAAACTTGGTCCAGTTTCGCAAGACTAGCTGTAGGGACTATCAATTTTTTAAATGCAGACAAGTATTAGATATTGCCTTTACACTATGACTCTATCACGATGTTTCCCTCCACCGAAACCTTTGGCGCATTATAAGGTTCGAATTTTCTTTCATTACGATTCTCCAATACTGTATTTGTACACTCTACACGCAACCTAATTACGTACGTATTTTGCACAAGCTAAGCTAAGTTATTCCATAAATCGCTAAATCTTAGCTTTAAAATATAAATATAATCTGCGTTTATCGTTTTGGAATAAATGCAATTTCACAAATAAATTCACAATTTCATACCAAGCGGAATAATATAACTAAAATAAAATATGTAGATACGCTGGTAAATTATAAATAAGTTGCAGCATAACTATATTAAATTATAATATAAATGATTTCATACCAAGAGAACTAAAATGCAACAACATTTCGTCTGTGTTTAAGTCTTGCGCGATGACGTCATCAGCATAGACAGCGACTATCGCCAAGCACAGGAACAAGTGGAAGTAGTCGGTTTGGTAGTTGGCCCAGCATGCCTCCCACATCCTCAAAGCAACGGCTTCAGTGAATTCTCGCTTGAAGCACCTGAAAAACAGTATTAGGATTCTCATAGAAATAGATGATTTTTATAAATGGGCTTTAATATGACTGGTACCGAAATATTTCAGCTTTTTAAAATAGACCGAATCAACAATTGACAACTGTAGTGAAGTAGTAAAAAATCATTTAAATGGAGAATAAATGAATAAACTTATACTTAAACAAACTTTGTGATAGCACACTATTATTATGTCCGAGAAAATCTGTCACAAAATGTAGGTATATCAGTGTTTTCCTAAATTTGCAGTTGAGCAACAGTCCTCTTGTTTGTTTCAATATGTTTGGTATTATTTTCAACTGCATATTTTTTTTTAAATTACGTGATCCGTTGTACCCTTAACTTGGTTATAATTTGTCTTCACAGTTAGTAAGCAAATTCGCAGTACCACCCTCGGATTTTAGAAAATGTTAACTGTGGCTTGTGTATGTCACAATGAAAACACGGACTTTAAATAAAAACAAGTAGTAGTCTATTTTACATATGGGCTTGTGAAGTATTGCGGTCAAAATTATTTGCATATGATAAACTAGTAATAACACAATATTGTATAACTCACAGTAATATCCAACGATGACAAAACAGTAATTCCATTGCATCGACATGTTTCTCTAAATGCTTATAGAAGTGCGGTAGCATTATCCTTATAAGCTCACGAAGATAACTCTGCAATAAATTATACACTATTTTAGGGAAACCTAAAAATATATAAGCCTTTAATGATTTGCATGTAATTCGCATTTTTAATAATAATATATCATTTCTGATTCAGACCAACACAGTTTGTATTAAACAGAATATTATTTGTACGTTGACATCAATTTCTCTATGCAGATAAGAACTGTTTAAAGACACGATCTTAGTGGATACTCAACTACTTTATTACGTAACAATAATAAAATATACCTACAACATTTATAAAGTTATAATATCAGGCATTATGACTTTTATCACTAGGTCTTTGTTTTACTAAGTTAAGATTATCATTCAAAGATATATCACGGGAAACAATAACATGAATAGGTATATAAATAAAAATATAATGCATATAACGTAATAAGCCGTGTTTACTATTCATATCTATAAGAGAACAAAAATAGTCCAATAAGGACACTAAGTATTTCATATGCTTAGTAAGACAACTGTTAATAGTAATTTGATTTCTGTAACTTTTCATATGTTAAAGGAAAACGTATTAAAATATTAATGTATAAGCTTATATTTTATTCATATATATCTCATTCCAGTTTTACCTATTTTAGGCTGCAGTATTATTTCAGAACGTTTATACTACTCTTAAAACAAACCTAGATAGAGAATACACTCATTAATCTATATTAAAATTATAAAACGTAAAAGTTTGTTTGTTTGAACGCGCAGATCTTAAGAAATATACCAGTCGTAATTTAAAACATCAGTTTTTGGTAGAACAATCACTAAGAAAGGCTTTAGGATATTTAACATCACGCTACCATCAATAGGAGCAAAACTGTACTGAAAAAAGTAAAACAAAGAAGAAAAGAAAAACAGGAAAAAATAATTCTGTATAATTTTAGTTGCGTGCGAACAAAGTCGCAGGCACAGCTAGTAATTAATAAAGAAACGGAGTATTAAGCTCGAACTATCGACTGCTAATATTAAATGTAAGGGATAATAGGTATTCCATTCCCTACGCGCATTGATCCTCTTTATTAATAAAACATATTCATTAACATTGAGTCAGCGTCGTAAATAAGAAGGTCAGAAGTTTCAATCCAAATACCAGGTCCACTTTCCATTTCTTAGATGTAGGTGCTATAATAGTTATTAGTAACATTTTTTGTATTGTATATCATACGTATTCACATCACACTCCTTAATTTCATTCTGATCAAGATAAATTAATTAGGTTGTTATTTATCACCAAAATCCCCTGACTATAGTCCTAAATTACCCCGGAGTAATGTCAATTTATCTTACGAGATTATTGTCCATATCGTTGTCGGTAGGCGTGCAAACAAATATAGCTCTTTGCATGAGACCGACGAAACACCAAAATGCTTCGGCTTCACACTTTATCTCACATAATACCGGCGCCAACAAATCGCTCATTCCTTGTGTGTACCTGTGAAAAAATTTCATATATTTTTTAATTTTGTTTGAAACTTAAGTATAATCTTCAAAAATGTTTGGCAAATCCAAAAGTGCACGCCTCATGATCACATTTTTATTTTTTTATTTAATAACAATTAAACCACATCGAATCAGACCGTGAAAAGTAATAGGGTTCTATTCCTAATTATACTGAAGCGTAAGAAAAAAAAGACTCGACTAGTGAAGTATTTCGATCGTTGTCGTGATAACGTACAGGACTCGCACATACAGACACACGGACGTACAAGCCACAACTTTTTTAAACAGTTTTTTTAACTAAATTAAACAAGAAATATGGCATCATAAATATCATCAGTGTTAAAAATGGTGTTTTACTTGATATGTATGTGTATATATTATTTTACAAGGGCAATATATGACAAATAGAGACATTTTAAGTTTGAATAATCAGTTGTTATACGTGAAGTGACAGTAGTACCCAGCTCAACGCTTTGCTTATGAGGCGTGCAATAGACGCTACAGCAATGAGACTTCCTTATTATCGGAATATCTTTGTTATATATAATTTTATAAAAACATGGATATTTTGGGAGACATGCGATTTTGATTCCTAATTTTTCGCAATATTCATACTTCTTACTAATATTATAAATGCAAAAGTAAGTTTGCTTGTTTGTTGGGGTTTCACACCTAAACCATTGACTCGACTATGATGAATTTTGGTACAGGTATATCTAGATGATACCCTAGAAACGCTTATAGGATACTTTTTCTCGCGAAAAATTTATATGGAATGGAGTAAAGAGAGCAATAAACTTTGTATGAAACATTTTATTGCGTCATCCAAATTTCTTCAAACTGGAGAGTAATTGTTCATAATATATAATGAAAGTATGATTATTTTTGTTTTTCTAACTACTCTTAAAAGCAGTGGAATGGGGTTGTAAACGCTAGCTAAAAAAACGATAATAGCTCAGTAGAAGTGTGTAAAAACGCCTCATAATGGGACGTGAGTTCCAATACAAACATCTACAATGAGCTTGAGCTTTCGGTGAAGGAAAACATCGTGAGGAAACCATAGCATGGTTGCAGACCTTTTTCTAATGCCTGTCTGGCCAGCTACCATCCTCAAGTTAATAATTTGCCGCCAAATACCAATAAATGTATTCCGGCAGTTGCACTTGAGAGTCAGTCCGTCTAATAAAGGCCGGCAACGCACCTACAATTCCCCTGGTATTGTAGGTGTCCATGGGCGGTAATGATCACTAACACCATCAGGTGGCACGCTAGCTCGTCTGTCCCCCATTCTATAAAAAAGCGTTTTTGAAAATTCATATCTACCTGTATCGACCAACATCTTCATATAAATAAATTACTATCATTAGATAAATAAATTATTTTTCGAAATGGTTGACAAAACCAACCAACACGAACGAAGCCGCGGGTAAAAGCTAGTAGTTTATATTTTAGGAAGTATGAAAATAACACCAGCGACAGGGAAATCGAGGAGTAGTAGATTAGCGTGATATAGGTAAATTATGAGAAGAGATTAAAGCCATGTAACTAGTAAAATTTTAAATATCAAGGTAGATGAATGCAGAAGTAGAGAATAACCGAAGAAGTTATGTATGGACTGTGCGAGGAATGATAAGTGTATATAGAGTGTAAATACTGACATGACAGTTATTAAAGTATAATAGAAGAAAAAATGTGTGTGAGCGGGATAAGGATGAAGAAGATAACTAAGCTCAGTGGTAGTGTGCACGACTTTGCGTCAAGGGACGGTAGTTCGAATCCAACCACCTATAACGAGCTTGAGCTTTTGGTGAAGGAAAACATCGCGAGGAAACCATAGCTTGGTGGTAGAACTTTTTTTGATGCCCTACTGGCTAGCCACCACCCTCAAGTTGAAAATCTGCTGCCAAATACCGATAGGTGTGTTCCGTTAGTTACACTTGAGAGCCAGTTCCTCCAAAGGTTTAGTGTGCCAACTTGGGCCGTATCGTCGTCACTTAAGATCAGGTGAGATTATGGCCATAACGCTAAGCCTTAACTATACAAAAAAAAACTATTAATACAATACAATATGAATACATACTCACCCTAAAACAGGATTATAAAAAGCGTAATTCAACAATATATTCTTCATTATTTCGACATTATAATTATTTTCTCCAGCGAAAAAGGGGTTTCCTCTATCAGTTCGAACAACATCTTTCTCAACCACGCACTGTATCGTCTTCCTGAACGCTGCGTTCTGATCGGGAGTCATTTTTTCTAATCTTCTTCTTGTAATATCCTCATATTCTCTAGTCCTTATTTGAAGAATGATCTCTCTCTCGTCATAAGAAGAGCTGTATGGGTAGCAATGCAATAAAAATGGCCAAACCTCTCTTCTCAACTCCTTATCTAGGCCTCCGAAAAAAACACACTTCCTTAAAAATAAATCGTCTTCTATAACACCCTTTGCATTCATCACCTTTCCATAAAACAATTCGGGACTAATTTTAGGGAGTTTTCCTTCTTCTGGATGCTGTTCAGATTTTTGAACTTCGGGACGACAAACCATGAAGTGTCGATACGGTAAATTAGGTTCTTCAGAACCTGCAATGTAGACAGCTCCTATAATTTAATATCTTTGATATCATAAATGTAAATTCACGCTATACGAACTCTTCAGATTATAATTGAACTTGAAGCAGAATTGAATAATATTGTAGAATGGGGCATTATATGACAGTTTTATAAATTGTTAAGTATTAAGAATATACACATATAAGCTTGACTAGGCGTAAATGTCAGTGACTAATAGATCCTTTTCAAGGATCAAAAGTAATTCTAAATTCTAATTTCTAAAATGTTATTGTTTAATGTTATTTGATTTTATTAATAATGAGTGTTATTTAAAAAGATAATTATTTTATATAATGTCACTAACGGTATGTTTTAAACTTCATATGGGGAACCAAAATAAAAGTGTAAAGTCCAACAAACAAATTCAGTATAAAGTCAATACTTTAGATAACATACCTGGGGTGAGTTTAATATTGTGCAATAAAGAGTGCCATCTATGCAACACTTGGGCCAAGTGATCTAAGCCACCATGGTGGAAATGGAGAATTTTGTACTGCGATTCTCTGGATGCGACCACTAGTTGACCGCAAGTGCAACTATCATCATTAAAAAATAGCCGTAGGGAACGCATCTGGCTGAGGTCGACTGAAAACCTAGTGACATCATATTAATGGCTTACAATAGTCTCGAATACTGATATGTTGACGAAAATACTTTTAAAGATAAGTCTGATAATAGCTCGGTGGTAGCAAAACTAAAATGTAAATCGACTCGAATACTAATCCCCCTATTTGAAGAAATATATTGATTGCATGATAACAATATTTTCTATTACTCAAAAAGGTAGCTATCTACCTTTATGTTGACACCAAAATCGCATTGGGACATGAACGTAAATAGATCAGTTTACTAGCAGATTTAATGAAATACAGTCCAAACCATAAGGCTGCTTTTAATAAATTACTGTCCATCTTTACGTAAAACGTCTAAGGAGAATTCTATCGAAGTATGTCAAGGCAACCGATTACTGCATTTTCTATATTAGCTACTTAGGTCAATAAACTATATAAGGTAAATATTTTTCCTGCTAATTTATTTAATATATTTTAATGTTTACCGTCCTAATAATAATACAAAACAAAGGTATTTTGCAAACTGGTGGTAAGATGCCAGCACGAATGTGTTCGGGTCAGCTAGTCTATTATTAATCTATAATTTTATGAATATTCATAATATTGACTGCAGAATATAAATATTCATATTTGGAAACCATATATAATGTTCCCATACAGTTAAAAAATGTTAATTTTAGCTATGTGAGAATAACCATTTTGTTTCGGTCAATTTATCATGTAAAGAATGAAAAATAATTCAACGTAAGTAGTTGGGTTATTTAAATTTTACCATAAAATAATTAAAGTGGCTTTATTAAAATATGAATAATACGTTTGTGCCTATATAAGTACCTAATTTACTTTAAAATATCCGATCTAAGATCAATAACGTTTAATGTACCCCATATAGTTCGCAATGCATTACCATATTTAAATCACAAGTCAACCTTTTGTACATATTATAGGTTTAGCATATAGTCCTAATATCACCTTTATTAAGTGACTACACAACCTATATCCTGCCAAGTTGCTTGTTAACATTTTTCAACTTGAGGGTACACTACTGTACCATATGGGTATTAGAATTTGCCGTACCACGATATCAGATGGTTAGATTAGGTTAGAACAGTGTTTTCCCTCATCTAAATAAAATTTAGACTTATTTCAACAGGAATTCGCTCTCACATTCATGGTCATGATATTAAAATACGTTATCAGTGCGCCATCATTGCTTGTTAATTTCGTCAATTGTTTGTTAATTAATGTTATGTTTCAAGCCGGCATGACAAGGGCGACTGGCGATGGTTTGTTGTTCCATCGATGGTCCCCTCTGTCGTTGGATTGTACTATGCTTAACATCAGGTACAGTGCAGCCACTTTACCGAGCTGCCATAAAAAAAAATGTTTGATAAGTAAGTGACCCTTGACATTTCGCAACATGAAACTTAAATTTAAACTCATTACTTTTTGTTCATTGTATTTGTTTGTAAATACAAATATATAAATGTTTTTACTCACCTTCTGCATTTTAACGGAAGTCTCCTCTGTGGAACCGGAGAACTGTGAACGCTATCCGGGAATACTAAGTTATGTTTTAAAGCTAAAAACTCTGGTGTACTCATCCAATTTGGATTTCCATCATCGCAAGAACTCATCGATAACGACCGTATAAACCTTTCACCTGATACGGAATCAGGAGTCAAGTCGACGTTTTCTACAGTGGGATTAGCGATAGTAATGTTAACAGAAGTCATAGATTGCGATCTTACGTGTTTATCGTATACAAATACATCGTCCTTTAGCTCTTCCTTTTCAAAGCTATTGAATATGTTGTCTCGTCCTGAATCAATAGACTTCACAGTCGGCTTTGAGCTCGTTGATAATTCCTCTTGTGTAGTATCATTCTGAGTGTACCTAGTGTCAGACGATTTAATACTTTGTTTATCTGAATTAGAGTTGAGACTTGTTGTTTCCGATGAATCAGAAAAAGCGTTTTCATTATTAGCATCAATTTTCCTAGTTTTATTAGTGTCGTTGCAAGATTTTGCATACGGGATGTCTTTTGGTGTAGCCGGTTTGTTTGTTATACATACTAGTTCATCACTTGGATTTGTTTCCACTGCAGACGGGCATTTTCTTAATGTCGAGTTAGGAATCCAGTTTAGAAACAATGTTGGCCTTTTAGCGTTGTTATGCTGATCAGTGAACACTTTTGTTGTAACCGTTAAGTAACCAGGATGGTGGACAATATCTAGTTCATGCCTGGCTACCGTCGGTGGATGCACGCATACGTTGTTTTTGCAAAACAATATTTCGTTGTCGACGTAATCACGCGGCTCGTCGTCGTCGAACTCGAGACCGAGGAAATAGCTCGACGCACGTTTTAATAAATCTGGCAGCGGCATAATTCACATAATTTAACGCACATACACTGACGATTAAAAACTGACAACCGTCTCATTCAAGCAACGCTCAGCATATACTACGCGCATTTAAACACCTACACAGCTGCGTTGATAACACCAGTATTGATCCGAACGACCACGCTAACTATAGCCGAGCGGCATGTTATCTGACGTCACAGCTGTAATGTATTTAAAATAATTAAAAATGACTTACAACTTATTGATTTCTCTAATAATAATTCGTAATGTATTTTATTCTTGTACTATCTTGATTGAAAAAAACTTTCTAAACAGGTCAATGGAAAAAGAAAAAATGTTATTCTACCTACCGTTGTAATCAGTGAGATATTATGTATGTAAGCAATCTCATGATGAGCTTTAAACATTATTGAAATTATAATCCTGTTCTAATGGTGACAAAAAACAATTATCGACTATAATTACCTATTGAACAAGATTGCGAAAATAGGTACCTGAGTTTCACATATCGTATTAGGAATTGTAAACAACGAAAAATGAATTATTCCATACCTTTCAGATTATTGTTTAATGAAAATGCTGATATGATGATTTTAATTTTATGCGCAGCATTTTCTCATATATTTTTGGTGCAGGGCATGTGATTAAAAGTAGTGATTCAAATACTTTATTCACTAAACGTAGGTATTACATAAATGTAACTTAGCCATATCTATACATTACATTTTTTATTAGAATCGAAGTGAATTTGGTTATCGGCATAGAGTTCAAAAATATTTTGGTTTTTGTTGAAGTTAGTGAAAATTGTAGATATATTTTACCTTTCATTGTAATAATAGATTACATAACTAAAAAATTGCGACTCAAGGGTCTGATATCAGTCGGTGTTGTTCCTATTTTTTAATATTTAAAGCGCGAACGAAACCGCAAGCAGTGCTATTTATTTGTAAGTCTGTAATTATGCATTATATGTACATGTATTTTGCTGTTACCAATTTAGTACTGGGTATCTATTATAATTGTTATTGATTACTAATATGACACTAAGAATGGTTTGTCATTCAGTCAGTGATGTCAGTCTGATGCGTTTAACTCAAAATGTCGTTTTTATATTCGTGGAGTTTGTCATCACAAAATTGACAACATTTGAGGATTATTAATTATATTGTTGGGAGTGTAGTTATAAGAAGGTTGTTTATAACACCGATTAGTATATAAGTTCAGTGTGAGCGCGGTTATGGGTTCGTTCTAAGCGAAGCACTCGAGACGACGACATCTTTGAAGATACGTGAAATTTATGTTTTTCTATTATTAATAACATTTTTTAATATTTTTAGTGTTTATGTTGTAAAACATTATCAGCAATAACTTACTGTGACTTTCGTGGTTGTAATTTATTCCTTTAATAGAAATAACCAGATCGTTCAGTGGAAACGTGCCAGTGGTTCATTGGAAACGTACATATTTATATATCATTGTTGATTGTAATTTTATAATACAATATTTATTGTCGTTTATAGACGACGCTGTCACGTTTTTTACTGAATATATATATATATATTGTTTTGATTTGTTGTTTGATTTTGTTTTGTGTATAACGACTTCTTTTTTTTAACTATTAGACCAGCAATTGCAACGGGTACCAAGCAGAGTTGCCAAAAGTAAGGTAATATCCGTTTCGTATGGCAATACGACCTTCACATTGCAAAATGTACGGCATACGGCCGAGTGGTTACTACCGTACGCTAAAATACGGTAATTTCATCACATCAAATAAAAGAGTGTCTTTCAAAGGTCTTGCTGAATATTGAGATTGTTGCTAAATGTTAGATGTCAACTGTGTAAAACTGTCAGTGGCCAATTGCCCATCATAGTCTCGTCTAATGCGTGTGTTTGCAGTATTGTACGTGCGTTTCCAGTATTATACTATCTATGGCCGCCATAGACAATATGATGCTATAAACATCGGGAAACACCCTCGATTTATATAACACACAAGAACACCTACCAATACCTACGAATAGGTGTTTTCCGGCAGTTGCACTTGAAAGCCAGTTCCTCCACAGATTAGCGTGTCTACCTACTTGGGCCGTATAGTCACTTAAGATCAGGTGAGAAAATGGCCATAACGCTTAATCTTAACTGAAAAAAAAGAAAAAAAAAACACCTAAGAAATATCATCCTATAGTGCTTCTGTTCACACCACTTATTTTAAAAGGAATTACTTCATAGTTATTCAGAAATTCAGGCTATGAATGATGAATGGCGTCTTCTCCTAAATAATATTAAATCAATACCCGAAATAATCGCGAAGAGAAGAAATAGTGTTTTTTTATCTCAATTAAATGTATTTGTATAGAGAGTAGGGTAATTCTTTGTCAAATACGGTAATTTGCGCAGAAGTGTACGGTAACCGCAAATGTAGGCAACGGCAACACTAACGATCGAGATTCGTGTATCCATGAGTTTCGTGTTGCTTTCATAACAAACATACTGTAAGTAAATCTTTTGGAGGAACCTAACCTTTTAATCTTATAATTTGAATGATTTAAATCACTCTTTTATAATTCACTAAGAGCGACTAGTACCAAAGTCTATTTAAAATATTTTAAATTCGTTTAACTAACCATGTTTTACGCTATTTACGATTTTAAATTTAACGCATTTAGCAGTGTACCAACCATTCGAATGTTCAGTTTATTTAAATGTGTGTACTATGTCGGCCAATGTGTCGGTGTTGTCGGCAAAGTTGTCTTTAACGTTTTATTTTGAACTTGAGACAATTAAAAAGAAAATTTCTATGAAACTTAAGTGTAATCTTTAAAAAATATTAAAAAATCTAAAAGTGCTCACCTCATAATATTTTTTTTTGTTTATTTAATAATAATTAAACCACATCAAATCAGACCGTGAAAAGTAATAGGGTTCTATTTCTAATTATATTGAAGCGTAAGAAAAAAAGACTCGATTAGTAAGTATTTCGGTCCCTTATCGTGATAACATACAGGATCCGCACATACAGACACACGGACGTCCAAGACAGAGCTTTTTTTTACAGTTTTTTAACTAGTTTAAATATCAAATAATGGCTTTAAAAATATTATTTTTTCTTGATATGTGTGTATGTATTATTTTACAAGTGCAATATATGATAAATAAAGACATTTTAGGTTTGAAAAATCAGTTGTTTTGCGTGAAGTGACAGTAATACCCAGCTCAACGCTTCGCTTATGAGGCGTGCAAAAGTATGCGTGTACGGAACGTTTGCGATTGTTTATTATTACTGATTAGAACTGCAAGAGGATTTGGCGGGATGTTAATCTGTCATATTGTAATTTCTATTTTTATTCATGTAATTAGTTATTTAGCTCCGTATTGTGTTATATAGGCGACATTTTCACACTGGCGACAGGCGACAATGACAAATAATCATTCGAAACAAGAAATATTAGTTGCCACAAAAACACCCAAGAGAGCTTCGACAAGAAAGTCGCCATCATGTTGAAGATTGTTTCATCTGTCCAAAATGTCCAAATTTTATCACTTGAATATCGCAGTAATGGTATCTAAAGTGGACTGAGTTGCCAAGAATAAAAAAAGAAGATGATTAGCATTTCTTAGATATTGCGTTGCTAATAATTATTTAGATATTGTACAAGTTATATAGTTTTTACTTTTGTTTATTGAACTAAACATACAAAGGTATTATATTATTTTGGATTTTATTGTGTATAACTTAAAATGACATCGAAATTTATTAAAACAATATTATATATTTACATATCTGTTTGTAGTATAGGTGCTATTTCTAGTAGTAAATACGTAACGGTGCATTTGGCGTAGCGAAATCTCTTTATAAATTTGTCATCAGAAAAACTTTCGAATAGTTGCTTCTTTCAAAAACTTTCCGTATTGGTCTTTTCAAAAATAAACAAATGCTTTATCATTAGATTACTAATCCAAAAAACTCATCATTATTTGTAAAACGATCACCACCATCACGTAAGTGCACCATCAACGTTAAATGTGGCATCACATTTTCTAAAGAATCAGTATGTACGCAAGTTATGTTAGTTACAGCACTTGTCGAAGCACAGACACGAACTGGGTCAACACAATTGCTGAGGGTGTTATTGGATCAGGGAATCCAGGCATCATTCATAACTGAATCACCAATACAATCACTCGGACTGAAAAGCTAACCAGTCGAATCGGTTATTTTAAGTATAAGTAATGAGAAGAGCTCTTAAGCCTCAGAGTACATAATCTCGGCGAGTATTAACTCACATCTTGGCCACAAGTGTAAGTACAGGGGTATGCACTAGGCAGCATAACTACCTTATTGTCATCACATTAAATCGTACATTATAAATGGCCTATGATGGAAACTGTTAGCTTAGCAGATCCAGAATTCTACATGCCTAATAAGGTAGATGTTTTGTTTGGTGCTGAAGTATATGGTTAAGTTTTAAGAGCAGGATTTCAAGGCTCGCCAGGGTTAGCCCAGAATACTGCCCTTGGTTGAATTTTATTTAGAAGAATACCTTCAATAAGCGACGTTATCAACTCCCGTCATATATCTATTACTTCGGTAGATCAGGCTGATGACAATGCACTCCTGTAACGGTTCTGGGAAATTGAATCTGTTGTACCAGATACTCAGAAAGGAATTCTTTCTGAATATGAGTTGTACTGTTAAGTAATTTACTCGTAAACCACAAGCACAGTTTGAACTGGTAGTTATATTGTGAAGCTTCCATTTAGAAACGAAGATCCTCACTGCCAATATGCTAATTCCAGAGTTCTAGCAATCAACAGATTTCTTCTTCTTGAAAATAGACTCAAGAAGAACTCAGAGTCATGAAGTAAGAGCAAGAGACATATGGAACGTATTCCAGCTGATGATCCAGAAAGGTCTCCTGCGGTTTATTAACCACATCACGCAGTATTATGAGATGACAAATTAACCACAAAAGTTAGAATAGCGTTCGATGCTTCGATGAAAGGATTAAATGGAAGGTATCTTAATGACGAGTCAGTTTGAGATTACAATCATCATTACGTCACATCATTATGAGATTAAGAATGCACCCCATAAGTATTTGTGCTGACATTATGAAAATGCATAGCCAAGTGAAGGTTCCTCCTGAAGACACTGATTTTCAGAGAGTAGTATGGTGTCATATTCCGGCATCTGAAATAGATCAATACAAATTATTAAGCGTTACATTTGGAACAGCATCAGCACTTTACCTTGCAGTAAAGACTCTTCAGACAATAGCAGTCGATGAAGATGCACGATGTCTCGAAGTAGCTCAAGCAACAAAAAAATAATTTTTATGTCGAAAATTTAATGACAGGATATCAAGCTGTTCAGGAAGATTTAATAATATCTAAGAAAATGTCAGAATTGCTTACCAGGGGTGGATTACAATTGCAGAAATGTGGCAGTAATTGTAAATTATTCGATGAGGTAATTTCAAAGCAAGGAATGTATCATAAGGTATAAAGGACAAAAATGATGGGCATAAGGATATAATGATTGATAAGATAATGAAAATTTAAGGGATTTCATGGGATCGCGAATCTGATGAATTCAAGTATCTAGTAAACTTACAATCAGAGCAAACTCCGATTACGAAGAGAAGAGTGATTTCGGACATCTCCCGCCTGTTTGATCCATTGGGTTGGACAGTATCCTGTGTTTTCACATCAAAAATATTTATTCAAAATCTCTGGCTCTCTGGATTAGATTGGGATGAGGAGTTAACAACAGAATTGATGCCGGAATGGCAAACTAATCGCAATAATCTCATGGAAATAAAAATAATTAGTATTCCTAGATGAGTGTTTACGAGATCTGATGATATCACTGTAGAATTGGTTGGTTTTCCGATGCTTCAGTATCAGCTTACCCAGCGGTCGCGTATCTTCGAGTCATAAACGTAAAGAAGAAAATAAACATAAGCTCGATAAGGTCTCGCATAAAACTTACACCTTTCAAGCAGCATTCTATTCCTCGACTGGAATTGATGGGAACAATCCTGTTGGCCGAGTTAATATCAGAGGTGGCTGAAGTAATGAAGATTTCACAAACCAGTATTCATGTATGGACTGATTTTACAGTAGTCTTTGCGTGGTTGAATAGCCATCCAAGTTGGACAACATTTGTAAAAAACAGAGCTTCTACTATTCTATCTTATTTGAATAATACTCACTGGGCCCATGTCGAAACCTCCCACAATTCAAATGATAGGTTCACGAGGATTCACACCACAAGAATTATCGTGCATTGTTTTGTGGGCACAGGGACCATTGTGATTGAAGATTGAGATGATCGAGTACTCAAAATCCTCGTCGATCGCTACAAATATGGAACAACATTCAATTAAAACGCATATGGTCACTGAACGTACTAAAGAAGATCCAGTATGGACTAAGTTTTCATCGTTGTCAAAACTAGTTTGAGTTATAGGATACTGTAGGAGAGTTATAAAGTGGAAGAAATAGGAAGGTGGAAGACATATATATGAAATTTATTTAGAAAGAGAAAAAATAGATGTATCCAGAAGAGTCTGCATAAGGCATGCGCAAAATCAAGAATTTATAGATGAAATTAGATATTTAAGAAAGGTAGGTCATGTAAGACCCAAAAGCAAGCTTCAGGCATTGTGTCCATTTATAGGTGATGAAGAGGTTTTAGGCGTCAGTGAACGTATTGATACTGCCAGATTGGAAATGAATGCTAAACATCTAGTCATTCTGCCACATAATAGTCATTTCATCAATTTAGTAGTTGGTGTAGCTAATAAAAAAACCCTGCATTGAGACCCAATCTTGAAGTTGAATCATTTATGTATCAAGTATTGAATAATTTCTGCCAAAACTTTAGTTAGGAATTATGTACGTAAATGTGTTACATGTAAACGGTATTCAGCGGCTACTCAAACCCAACGAATGGGTTAATTATCGGCTTGCAGAGTTACTCCAGCTAGACCTTTTCGGAATAGTAGTGTTGATTTCGCCGGACCAATTATCAGGACGTCTAAGAGCCGAAGCAATCACCATTATAAGGGATATACATGTATTTTGTATGTCATCCAAAGCTGTTCATCTGGAGGATTTAAAACATGTGTGCCTCGACGCGGAGTAGTTAGTAACATATGGAGCGATAATTGTACAAACTTCGTTGGTGCCACAAAAGAGCTTTGGAATTTAGTAACAGTTGAGAAGTCTTCTGTGGCTGCAGAAGTACGAGAGTGGTTAAGTGATAATGGAACCGCTTGGCACTTCATCCCACCTCACTCTCCAATCTTTGGATGCTTATGGGAGGCCGCAGTAAAATCCACCAAGTACCATCTTAGACGTCAGATAGGTGGTTCAACACTCACCTACGAGGAAATGGAGGCTTGCCTTAATTCAAAACCATTATTAATGATGCCTAATACTGCCGATGATCACACTCCTTTAACTCCGGGTCTTTGTTTTGATTGGGGACCCTATTATAACGGTACCTGGTCGCGATTATGAAAATTTAAATGTAGGTACTTTGAGACGTTGGCAATTTACGCAGCGTATGATGCAGGAGTTTTGGTATCATTGGTCTGTAGATCTATCACATCTAATACAACGCTATAAATTGATCAAACTTGTTGCTCAGCCTAATATTGGAGACGTAGTTTTAGTGAAAGAAGATAATTTGCCTCCTGCTAGATGGCTAATGGGTCAAGCAACCTGGTGATGACAAGGTTACGCGAGTTGTGACTCTCATATGTAAATATTCAGTAATAAAAGACCTACTTCACAACTGCAGTTTGCCAGTAACAGCTTAATTATATTGTTATGTTATTCAAAATTTAGTAAGTTTTAAATGTATAGAAGCCCAAATATAGTACCTCCAAGGTAAAGTCATTCTAGTGCAAAGTTGTGCAAAAAAAGTAGTGCAAAAGTGCAGTACAATCATCGTTGATATAACTTTTTTAAAAGCACCGTTTATTGTTCCTAAAAATATCATCAATAATATAGTGTTTTTTTTTTATTTACCGTGGATTTAATTAAATGTTTATATAACATTTATCGGGGGGTATAATTATGTAACAAAGTTTTACTAATGTGTCTCATTAATATCAAACTATTTATTTATAAAATCACTATTTGCCTTGGCATACGTTGTCTCGCTGCCTTTTCCGGTAATTAGTAACTCGACCATGGCTTCACCTATCGCGTTAAACAAAACCCTCTTCATGAACATAACACATATTTGTATCAATTATCAAAACGATCAGTCAAACGGTATTGCAGTTTAGCGATTTCATATTTATAAATATCTGTTTTCATATACAGAAGGAAACTTAATAACAAGTTGTATCTTTAGATGTTGTTGTCAGCTATTGAACAGAGAAATGCACCAATATTCATCAAAATCTACAAAAATATATTTTTAGGGTCGTATATAGACAAGGTAAAATATTATATAATAGCTAAAGGTAATAAAAGGTCAAAATAAAGAAGTTTCTTTTCACGATCGCTCCGGACGTACGTGGAATTAGCTCTCTGCAAAAAAAAATTAAAGGACTACAGTAAAGTCGTCAAAACAAAAGAGAACAATAGCTTACTTCTACTATTGTAAATACCTACAGATATTAGAACAATTTGTATACGTAGAGTAACTTTGACTGGAAGTAATAGAGAATACCTACATAATTTATAGTGTCTGTCACATTAGAACTTTATATCTAAACTAATACCTATTTTATTGTGAGTTGACTATAGTTTATATAAACTACAATAAGCAGCTGAAACGCCCTTTAATTCTTATTAAATAAGAATTTATAAAGTAATAGAAGCCCATAGCTTATTGCTAACGTTAAACCCAAAACTCTATATTCAATTTCTAATTGTATAAATAATATATCCAGCTTTCATCAGTTGTGTTTAAGAGATCAAAAATGTCATAAATATTAGTTGTACACATTCTGAAGTAGTAGATAATTTAATTACTGCAATATATGTTCTAAATAAAAGGTATACCAAGATGATGTTTAAAAATAAGATTATACATACAGAAATACTAATTAAATCTATACATATGTACATATAAAAGCGAAATACCAATGACTGACTCATTACAATGTCTCCAAAATTAACAAACCCATTGACTTAAAATTTGGCATGGGTATTCCTTTCAAGAAGTAGAGACCCACTAAGAATGTGAGAGTGTTGTAACCCTCTATTACGATTATAATTCAATATTTATGAAATAAAAGACCATTCCTTCCTTTATTAGAGTTTGTTATTTTATTACTTACGTCAAGATATGTCCTACTGGCATATATAAAAATAATACACCAAAAAGGCTAAACGCCCCAAACGGATTTTACAGTCATGCTCGGAAAAAAACGCGAAAGAAGTACAGTCTGATATTCTCTGGTATTTTATTATAATAGTTTAATAGTTTTAGTGTCTGACTATGTTCACATTAAAAACCTTGAAAATTAAAAATTCACAAATTTGAATTTCACGGATGAGATTGTAAAAACCATTATATTAAAAAGCGTAATAAATATATTTCTATATAATTTCAGTCTTCCAGAATTCAAATTTATAATTATCATTGACATTATTGTTATGAAGTATTATTAGATTGATTTTTAAGGCATTCTTAGCTAAAACGAAACGTATGTTTTTTGCACAGATTACTGCAAGATGGCGGTTCCGTTGCATATTTTATTGACGCATGCGCCACACATTGCAATCAGCTGTCAGAAAGAACATAATCACGTAAAAAACAAAATTATTTGTGTCTTTAGATAATTCCCGTCAAATATGGCGGGGCAAAATCCAGGTTCACCGACTGACTTCCAGTACTTTTACGAGGATGAAGTTTATAAAATTAACAACCGTGGTCAAGTGGTCTTTGGTTTGGTTCTCGAAAATTACGAAGCCAACTCTAGTGACCAAGAAAGCGACATTGAAACACCTATACAAAAAGGCGAAATTCGTGTTGTATGGCACCCCTCCGGCACCGAGAGGGTTATATCGGAGAAGTCGGTAAGCAGAAAAAAATAATAATTTTATATTCACTTGTTTCTCCCATTTAAAAATTTACGATTGTCTTCGATAATAAAACAATAATGAGTGTTGAATTTTTAATAACAGTTGCTACTGTTCTGAAGGTTACTATCGAATAGTTAAAAATTGTTAAACTTCTGAGGGTAAGAATACAATTTTGTTATATTAAAATATGTGATGAAGACTAAAAATTTTAAAATTGATATATATATATATAGGCTGCATCAATGATTGCTCTATTAAATACAAAAATAATTTTTGAAAGCAGACTGGTAGTTTCTAAGGTTAGCACATTCAAATAAACAAACAAACTTTGTGAAGAAATATTTTTAACCACTTGGTTGTTTGTACATTTCTTAAATTTTCAATCGTAAGTCACCACATAAATAGTTACAGGTAAATTAATCAGTGATAATCATGAATTTTTTCAAGCCATTCTATGGTCTGTATTATGTTCAAAAGTTTAAAATTTTCTGGTATCACATAATTGTAATTTTTGTACTCTGTTCTGCAAATACTATATATAATACATGCAGCACTCTGATTGTTAATATTATCAACATAGGCAATTTTATAACATCTCCATTTATTGACACAAATCAATAAATACAAGTTTTAATGGCGTCTTATGTCTATAAACATATGGAATGTAGGTACTTCAATAAAAGTGAACTATACTTTGTATGTAAACTAATTCTCTTCACTTAGGGGTGAGTACAAATATTTAATATCTTTTGTTAAAGAGTGCTTCAAAACTTAAATAGATTGATTGTTGTAAGCTAGAGATTTCAAAATACCAAATATAAACTTTTAATAAAAGTTAACCTTAGAAATCCTTATTAATATTATAAATGTGAAAGTGAGTTTTGACTGTTTGTTATGCTTACACATTTAAAGTGCAGAATTGATTATGGTGAATTTTGGTATAGAGATAGACTGGACTCTGGAGATAGTGACAGGCAATTTTTCTCGTGAAAAAATTATTGGAAATGGGGTTTAATTAATATTCATGCGTATGGGGCAGCAGGTCAAAGCTAGTAAATTCATAAAGTTAACATATTTATAATTTTGGTGATAATTGTATTAAAGTATTTAAAAGAAATACATTTTGGAGATGCACATCACATGCATAATTATTTTTTTCGTAACCACACTACTTGGTTTTTTAATAACTACATAATTTCTAAAATCGAAGAAAGACAGTATTACTAATTGTTTTATAAGTAATAATTTTTGACATCTATATAATATCCTAAAGCATTTTTCTTTATATAATTTACCTGTATATAATTGCTAGTATGAAAGTCTTGTAGGTCACGCGTGCTGCACACAACTTGTAATAATTTTGGATGATACTATATTTACTTTCTCTGTTAAGGAGACTGTTCTCATTTGATATAAACTTTTTCAATGTACACTATTATATTTCATAAAATTGTATCTTTAATTATATTGACCTCCATTATTTTTATTTGGTGAATATTCTGGTTGCACAATATTTAGATTACAGAAAACTCCAAAAAAAAAAAAACTTATTTAGTAGCTATGCTGCATATTGATTTATAAATAGATATATATTAATTTTTAACCAATTGTTTTTTGATTGAGGCAAAATGCAATATGTTTTTTACCTACTTTGTATATGTACTTTTTACCTGCATGATCTATTTTTAAATGATATATTATATATATAATGATTTCTTATGTTTACACAAATATTACTCATCAACATAAAATTTAATCAGATTTTATCATGGTTACTTACTTGTTTTGATCTCAATGTTTCAAAAGCTTTTCAGGCTTCCACCCCGTGACCACAAAGGCTGAAAAGCTTTCGAAACGTCGGGATCAAAATTAATAAATAACCACGATAAAATCTGTTTAAATTAGTATTATATATAGCTCACAATAGTAACACCATTAGCATTCAAAGGCTTGCTCTCAAATATAAGTGCTAAAATGTAGTATATTCAATGTGACACATTTTTTTAATTGTATTTGGTAGTTAGCTAATAGTATAACAGAAAATCTTTGACCCTATGGTTATGGTTTCATTATGATATCTCTTTCATTGAAGACTTAGGCTCATTATGCAGACAAGGCTCACATTGATTCTTAAGTGAAATCGCATATTCACATACATTAATTACACTATTAATCAATCCTTTGAATACAGAGACTGCAAACTGACAAAAGGGCTTAATAAAAACAATAAATTTTTTAAAGTTATATGCTCCAGTATTGAGAATATTTTTGTTACAAATTACACAAATGTTAGTATTCTACTGTGAGGAAGTTTTGGTTGTAAAAGTAATGTTTTGTCTGTCAGATGACTTTCAATTTCATAAACAACCCCAGGATTAATATAAAATGTATAATATTAAGTATGTGGAAATTTTTCAAATCAAAATATTTTTAATTTTTTACATCAAATGACAATAAGTATATTTAAATGGTGGTACAAAATTTGTTTATTTTAGGTCGGCCTAGCTGACCGGTCTCTTATGCCAGGAGATGTTGTCCGCCGATTAATAGCCGGAAAAGATACCCAACGTGGCTACTGCCGTGACATCATAATGACGACAGCTCTGCAAATAGTCGGCACCAAACATGTGATCCCCAGTGTAGCAAGTGAAAGACTGCAACCTTTAGAAGAATTTACTCCTGATTTGGCAGTGTGCCTTGACTCTTGGGTCGGAACTTCAAAGGTACTCATAATATAAATTTCTTATTAACTTTTCTATCTATAATAATATATTGCCTGTGCTTGTGTGTAATCTTATCAAGATATACTCCTACTATAATATAGCAAAATATTTATTTTTCATCATATCATAAATTTGTGATAACTATGCTTTTTTATAGTTAAGGTTAAGCATTATGGCCACAATCTCACCTGATGTTGAGAGATGATGTTGCTCAATAAGATGGACATGCTAAGCCTATGAGATTGGGTGTCAAGTGCAGCTGCCGGAATGCACCTAAATATATATTTGGCAGCAGATTTTCAACTTGAGGGTGGTAGCTAGCCAGGTGGGTATTTGAAAAAGCTCTACCACTTTGCTATAGTTTTATAAGGATGTTTTCTTCACCAAAAGCTCAAGCTCATTGTAGGTGAATTGGTCATCAATCAATGTATCAACTTTACAAAATCAAAGTTTTATCAATTGATGCAGTATTTCTTGTGTAATTATAATTATGTAAACTTTTAGCTAATTATGAATCTATTTTTAGGCCGTTCACAGTAAGCTTCGTCTGGTCTCAGGAGATGGATCTCGACTCGAATATCCAGATCTTGACTCATGTCCGCTCGAAGACTACTCGATGCGTCGCCGTCGGTCGACACCATACTCATCTTCCGAGTTCTATCCTGGGCAGGTGGTCTATGGACCCCTTGGCTCTTTGGATAATGCAAACTGGCTTCATATGACGAAGGAGATGAAAGCTGCTAGGAAACATAAGATGCACGACCACAAAGTTAGTTCTATCTTTTCTGTAATATATTTTTACATAACCAAGGGATTCCGAATCTTTTTCAGTTCGCGGCGCCCTAACCTATCTAGCTGGTCGAAATAGATAGGTACAATGATACTAGTAATTTAGATAGGCACTGTGTATTTATATGAATATAAAATTAACAGTTACCGAGCATGAGTGTATAGAGATTAAATTAAATTGGTTATTTTGTACTCGCGAGCACTTAAGTTGAGGTTTCGGAAAGGGTTGGTAACTTGAATCGCTTCACGCAGCTCTTCGTCACTCTACTGTGTATCGAAACGCCGCGGCGAACAATTTGGGAACCTCTGACATAGCCCATTAACTTTTTTGTATCTGAGTCTGGTAGAAGGGCTCTTGCTAATACCCATCTGGTACACTACCACCCCTCAGATAATAATATCTATAGGTGTGTTTGGGCAGTGTCACTTGAAAATCAGTACCTCCATCATCACCACTAATATTGTGGTCATAAAGCAATATGCTCAAAAAATGTCACAATTGTATGTAAATCTAAATCTATATCTATTTGAAGCGATGATAGCTTAGTGGTAGTGTGTACGACTTCACGTCAAGGGACGTGAGTTCGAATCCAAGCACCTACAATGAGCTTGAGCTTTCGGTGAAGGAAAACATCGTGAGGAAACCATAGCATGGTGGTAGGGCTTTTTCTAATGCCCGCCTGGGTAGTTACCATCCTCAAGTTGTAAACCTGCCGCCAAATACCAATAGGTGTGTTCCGGTAGCTGCACTTGAGAACCAGTTCCTCCACAGGTTTAGCGTGTTCACCAACTTGGGCCGTATCGTCACTTAAGATCAGGTGAGATTATGGCCATAATGGTAAACCTTAAGTATAAAAAAATAAAATCTATACTATTATTATAAAAAGGAAAGATTTGTATTTTTGTTTGTAACGAATAAATTCAAGAACTACTAGACCGATTTCAAAAATTCTTTCACCATTTGAATGCTACAGTCACCGTGAGTAACACAAGTTATGTATATTTTTTTTAAAGGAAAATGATTAAATAAAATTTTAATTCCACGCTAATGGAGTCGCGGTCACAGTTAGTTTTGTAAATAGCATTACAATTTGATTAAAATAATATGAGATTGTTGATTATTTGTCAGTTTACTGTGGAAGCTGTCGTGACGGAGAGCGTTAGTGTGCACTGGCAGTGTCGCGCGCTCTGCACTCATCCGACGGAGACGGGCGCGCCGCAGCAACCCAAATTTCTAGTTGAAGGTATTCATACATTCTGCTATCCTTACTTATGTAATGTATTAAAATGTATGTATGTATTAAAATTTATTTGCTCACAATACTAAAATCGTGTCGTTGTACAAATCACTCGTGCGCCATATCCTTTTTTACGTATATCCTATCACTTTCCCTCAATATACGTTTCGTTTCCCACAATTATATGAAACGAAATTATTTTATTGCCAACATGTACACATACACAGGACAAAAGATTACATATGTGATAATGAGATTAGCAGTAGTCTATAAAATTTAAACATATCATACTTACATATATAATTTTTTATTTTTACATATATCCTTATATTTATGTAATTACATATTTACGACATCTTTAAAATAAATTGATTTCAAATTAATCTATATTTAGTTTTGATATATTCATGGATCATACAAACGCATAAATATATGTCTGTTAAAAAAAAATGTGTCCCGCTTTTTTACGCTTGTAAGATAATTATCGATTTTATATTATTTATATGTTCTATGGGTGACTTAGATGGAAGAACTTCAAAATTATTTGATATTTATCATGCATACTCCCGTCACAATATAGACACACTCACTAAGAACTGATGTTTAGTTTACTCGCGATTAATGGGGTTCATTCGAATGAAGTCGGGCTATCATCCAGTCATACGTATGCGATATCTTTGTTCACATTGGTAGAATGTTAGCTGGTTACCTTTGAGTACCAGATTTATGGCCATACAATCGTATTTTTTAATTATTTTTGCTTCCTAATTAATGAATGTTTTATATTAAAGAAAAAATATTTGAGAACACAAAGTAATTAATTTTATTTTTAGGTGTATAAATAAAACAGCATGTTTTTTACATTTAAAGTTAATCCTATAAGCGGGTATAATATACCGTATAGCACATGCAGAATATTTATGTGAAGTTTGGCTCATGTTGATGATTTTGTAGGTGATGATCTGAAGAATTTGAAACTGTTGAACGTCTTTGAGCCGTGCACTCTGCAAGTCGGTGATCGGAATTTTCTAACCATTGGCCCTGAAGATACATTTATCGGCAAGAAACAATGGAGGAAGCATCAAAGTGAGTGGCAATACTTTGTATTTATTCTTCTTATTGTGTTTGACCACAAATGCACCTGATTTACTTTATTTTGGTCTACTAAACTTAATAAAATTGAATCCTTTTGGACTTCCATGCAAATTATTGCTTTCTCAACTTTTCTTACTATATATATATATTTAATGAAAGTTAATTAAACAGTGTATTTATAAAGAAAAAAAGTTAACACGTAAAGATAAAAAAAATATTGCGCCATTAAAAAAAAACAAATATTGATCTAATCATTAACTAGTGTTTATTTTTAATTATTGATGTGATCTACGACGATAACAAGCTAACGCTTGGCGAGGAACTGGCTTTATAATGCCACACCTAGAATGCACTTAAAAGTGCTTGGTGGCAGATTATTCATTTTATCTTAGCAGGTGGCCATTAAAAATTGCTCACGAATTGTACTATGGTTTTGTCACGTTATTCTTTACCTAAAGTTAAGATTCGTTACATTTATTACCTTAACCGGTTAACTTAGACCGATTAACGCGGTCCCTTAACACACTACCATAGACTCTATGTTGGAAATATTAATCATTTTAAAACATAAAATAAACTGCAAAATAAAATATACAACATTTATGTCCATACAGTTTGAGATACGTAAATTTTTATTGACATATAACTCACTTGCAATAGAAGGTGTAAGTGAATATATAAAATAAATGTAATTAATTGAAGAATCTAATGTGATACATATTTATGCTTAGGTAAATACTACAGAAATCACCGTAAGCAGACTAGACCAACTAAGAAATCGTCGAAGTCTGAAACAAATTCCAGTGAGCATGTTCCTTCGAGGCCTAAGAAACGCGCATCATCACATCGGAAACTCAAATCAACGGATGTAAGTAAATATCGTAATCTATTAAATAAATTTTAACTACAATTTAAACTTAGTGTTGGCTGAAAAGCTACAATACATTTTTGTTTGTATAACATAGACTATAGAGTATAGTTTGTTGTCTATTATAATCTGTTTTTACTGTTTTACTGTGTATAATGGTGGTGTTAACGTATTAAACTCTTCATAATATATGTCAAAGCCTTACTTGCCTTATAAATCCAAGTCTAAAGTTAATTTTAAACTAACCTAAACAGTCTTAAACTAAAGGTACATTATGTTTAGTTCACAGGCTACGTTCCACTAAGTGTACGCAATGCTAAAAACATACCTTCAGCCATTCCACGTAACAACCATGGTCCTTGTGATTTTAGTGAAAATGTCACTGATGCCGTCATTATTTTAAATCACTTCAAGATTACAACGATCCATCTGAAAGGGTGGGCCCATACTCAATACCTCTTGAGTTGATGGTAAAAGGCTCAAAAGCATGTGGAACAGGAAAGACTGCGGACATGAGTGTGACCGTTGCGAACGCTAAGTGGAACGTGAGCGTGAAACGGTTTTTTCCATATATTAATATTTAAATGTATGTTCAGAATGAGATGGACGTCGACAACGCAGAAGAAAAGTTAGAAAGCCTCGAAGATGTACTAAAGGCTGATTCAAATTGTCCGAGCATTAAAATCCATGCAATCCGTGACGTCACTCTGCCCATTGCAAGCAGTCAGGAAGACACCGCTACTGAAGAGAAAAATGATTCCGGAATTAGGCAAGTATATTTTATTGAATTATTGATAGATACTATATGATTTTATTAAAGGACTATCTGTTTAAAAGATTGCAAACTCCTTGTTCAATGTATCTCAAACTTCTTAAAAGTCCGTGAATTCTCTGAACCTGCTTTTGACGAATCTATTCTCTCGTCATGGTTGTAAATGTACTGTCTAATCCTAGGCAAGACCTAGTTAATCTTCCCGTGGAGAGTTAATTATTATATACACTGGAATCTCTATTACTCTAACTTCGTTAACTCATAATCCTCAGTAAGTCGAAAAAAAAATACCATTCCCTTGCGTTAAACCCCTTAATACGCGGTGTCTTTGTAATTCGAACAAAATGTTATTTTCCTGCGAAGTATTGATACTACATATTTATGACTATAACTCTAATGTCAAAAAGCAGACTCCGTTATTCGTAGTTAGTAAAATGTAATGATGTCTTTATTTAATACTGCTCGAAAAAAATATCGAAATATCGCGCGGTTCTATGTCGAAATTTCTGCAATTAAATCCTTTGTATCTCAAACTTCTTGTTAAGTTGAAAACTTATTAACTCGAAATTTTTAGCATTTCCCTTGTATTTCGAGTTATGGAGATTCCACTGTATAAAGTTTGTTATTCATAATATATGTTTATTCAAAAATCTTCTGAAAAAGCGCGCGTCTTAGTTGTAAATGTAATGTGTAATCCCAGTGAAGTCCTAGTTAACTTTCCCGTGGAGATACAAATATATAATCATAGTGTTCCTCAAATATTTTTGTGTATCGCCCACTTAAAGGAAAATTGAATTTCCAATGTCCCCCAAAAATATTTAATCTAAATTTTTACAGAAATTTGTAAAAGAAATCCACCGCCCACTGATTTTTTTTAGCTTCCTCCTATATACTTGAACTTTCTATAGCCCCCCAGATAATCACAGCGCCCACTGAGGGGCGGTACCGCCCAATTTGAGCACTTATGTAATTAGAACAAAGTAATGCTTGATATTTTCTGCCTACTACAGTAGTAATAAGGTATGATGATTATTAAACGATTTAATGTGTAGTAGTGGTATTAAAGTAATGGAAATAATTGAAAAAAGTGGGCTAAGCAAATCCCACGTCCGCAGCCCGGAGCCGCGGCGCGAGGAGATGGCGCTACTGAACGGGGACACAAAGACCGCGGCCCCCTACAACGACGACGATTCCGATAACTGGGAGAACACAAGCAGCGATGGGAGCGATACCGACAGGTAATATATTATTACTAGATTTTACTTGCGTCCTAACTCGTGTCATACAAATCGGATGACGCAATAAAAAGTTTCATACAAAGTTTATTATCCCTGTCTTTGCTCCACTTCCAATAATGTTTTCGGACGAAAAAGTAGCCTATCACCATGTCCAGGTTCCCATCTATGTCTATACAATAATGAATTACAATAATCTATTCAGCGGTTTAGGCGTGAAAGCGTAACAAACAAACTTACATTTAAAATATTAGTAAGGATTTAATGGCTGCACTACTGCGTGGAGTCCAGACAGCTACACCCGCCATGAACTAGAAGCAGTAACCCCTGTTAAGCTAGGGGATAATGCTCTAAGTTAAGACCCACTTATCCTTCCCATAGTTTAAATAATATTAAAGGAGGTAACAAAGCTTAATGGAGATTTTTACCGTTTTGTCAATATGGCTGGGATGTTTTCAGCATCAGTGTGCATGCTGGAACTTTCTCGATCTTTAGATTGCTTGAATGAAATATTATTGTCTACGAGTCGTATGTTTTACACTGTGTATGTGTGTTGTGTGCATGTGCAGCGGCGCGACGTGGTCGTCGCGTTGCTCGTCGGCCGCGTCGCAGCGCGGGAAGCGTTCGCCGCAGCTGGCGGTGCGGCTGCTGCGCGGCAAGCGGCTCAAGCGCACGCCGCGTCGCGCCCCGCCCGCTCCGCCGCCGCGCCTCGGAGACCAGGTCGTCGTCGAGACTCTGCACACCACCAGCCGCGCCAACGTTGTCTGGCAGGTACACGCACTCAACGGTATAGACACGCCCTATCACACACACATACACACGCACTCTCACACGCTATACACACACAAACGCACCTACCGCCACGCCAACGCAAACACTGTCATACACACGCACCCACCGCCACACACTCACACGCACTTTCCGTCTACGCACATCTCAGACACCATGGAGTCCAGTCCAGCGACAAAAAGGTATACGTCGCGCCAAACTGTATGCTGAGTTTAACCACAAATGATTTCGCTCATACTCACGGTAAAGTCGAGTAAATAATGCCTACAATTTCATTTTTATGTTCATTCCAAATAACTATTGTTTTTTATAATTGTTTGTAAATGTAATTAAATATAATGACATTCCAAGACATGTAACTACTGCCCTAAATTAATGTTTATTAACATGACTATATTCAGATCGGCTATAAAGTTATATTACACTACTACATCTAATACCGATACATAAATAGTATACTTATCCACTACAATCAATAAATACCATCACCATGACGGATTAAAATCACATCATTGACATTTTTTTGCTGTAATAGAAGGAATGCACAAACTTGTTAAACTAATTTGAAAGAATATTTAACCTAAACGCGAACAGCTATAAAGAATAAAAAATGTTACGATATTAATTTGAAGCACGGACACATTGACCTAAATCGGTTGTAGCTTTTTGAAGCGACCATGGTTCAGTTGGTATTGTGCATCAACACCGTGTCAATGGACATGAGTTCGAAACCGTACAATGAGCGTGAGCTTCCGTTAAAGGAAAAATCGTGATGAAACCATAGTGTAGTCATAGGGCTTTTTCCGTTGCCCACCGGCTGTTTACCACCTTCAAATTGAAAATCTGCCACCAAATACCTATAGGCATTTTTCGGCAGTTACACTTAAGAGCCAGTCCTTTTCGCTAAGCTTAGCGTGTCCTCAATTTAGGACCACATCGTCACTTAACATCAGGATAAAATTGTGGCACTAACACTAAACCGCGTCAATGCGTCACTGTAATTGAATTGAAATTTCTTATGGGACGGCTTTGATATTCTGATCCGCAAACATTTTGTGTGACTCTCATTCGGGTAAATTCGGCTCGAGGCGACTAAGGGAGCGAAAGAGAGATAGAGATGTTCCACTTCTGTCGTGTGGTCTTAAGCACACACCGTTTTTTTTTCTCATACAGGATGGCACTATAGAAATGGGGATACCATCCACTCAATTATACCCGATACATCATCTCGACGGACAGGAGTGTTTCCCGGGTGACTTTGTTGTTAGCGGCGCAGCTAATGTTGAAGAAAACCAACAGGTTAGTTAGACGTTACTTAGCAAATATACATAAAAAATAAACGTCATATTATATATAATAATAATCTATTCAGTATTTTTAGTCACTGCTAATAGTGACCTCTTATGAAATTTTATATAATAAAGTTTATAATAAAGAAAAACTGGTACTCATGTTTCTCTATATATTATTGAGATGAAAACGGTGCACAATATTTCCTTACAATACTACAACTACGCAATGCATATGAAACCCTTTTTGAACCCTGCAAACTATTTCTTTTTATTACGGAATCTTTATGCTAAGATTAAAATTAATAGGTTTTTTCTCCGCTATACAAACTGTGCCACCTCCGTTTATCCCTTTGAAGGTTTAATTTCGAAAAATCACTTTTTAGTGAGCCTCTACATTACAATAAGGAAGTACAGTCCAAATGTCATGTTTCTAGCTTCTGAATTTTTTGACTGTGGGTTGATGAGTCAGTCAACAAACATCTTTATATGTACATAGATAAAACCGTTGGTGGGTATATAGATTAAAATATATATATTTATATCATTGTTTACGTAAACGTAGGACGGGAAGAAGCTTAACAGCTTTGCTTACTCTTACTGTCAGAGGAGGAGGGAAGACTTAGACATTATTAAATTTGTGCTTACGGAATACTTGAATGTTCCCTAACTGAGAAGTCGCTACAACGGAGCTCCTTATAAATGAAATCCATTGTATTACTGTAGCATAATGTTTTAGTTGAAACATCGAGAGTATGGCGTCGTACAACGCGTCGACCATCACGGTCGTACTGCGATAGTTCACTGGTACCGCACGTACACCAGCTCCGACGAGCCCGTGTGAGTATGCATCTTGAACATAATAAAAATAAATATGTACATAACGATTGCCATTATACTTTGTTCAACTTTGTTCTTTCTTGATTACGATATTATAACGTATAATATACTAGCCATGCCTGCGACTTCGTTCGCATGGAACTAAAAAATATTTAATCAGTTTTGCCCGTTTTCGTAACTTTGTACAATACTGCGTTACTCATATTGCTATTAGCATGATGATAGATAGACTATGTTACTTCTGATAAAATATTCTATCTAACTTAAAAATAATTTAAAAAACCGGACTGTTAGTTTCAGACATTAGCTATTGTAAACAAATAAAAAGACAACAAAAAATTGTTTCCTTTATAATATTAATATAGACAGAGAACAAACTTTTCTTTTTTTTTCAATAATCTCTCTTGATAATAAAAATTGACAAAATGTCAGAAGTAGGGTTTATGTAACACGTGTGTGTAGTAATTATGCACATGTTACCTTAAAAAATATTTACAGTATTCTATTATCATTTTACACTTAGATATACGATACACTTAATTGTAAGTACTATTAATTATAATTTTCATTTCAAGGTATTGTTGTTATTATTTGTCTATTTCAAAAATGATTCTATGAAACTGCTCGAGTTCGTTGTTGGTAGTTTGTCGTATTGTTAAATTTTATCAGCTCATAAGTTTACCTCTGATTTTTGTTCGGTTCGATCAAACCAAATACGCATCCTTGAAATTTCGAAACGTAGTCTGAGAAGTTTCTAAAATGAGATGTACTAAAATAGATTTTCGTTGAATGTTATGCAAATTAATATGGCTTGGTTTATGGCAGTCCACAAATGATGTATGAGAGCGAGGTGAGCGTGTACGACCTGAAGGACCACCCGGACTTCCAGTACCGGCCCGGGACCGTCGTCATCAGGGTCGCGAACTTCACCGGGGAGGACGCTAACTGCACCGCGGGACAAGTCAGTTACTTTCTTTATTACTCTTTATGCCAGTTAATAGTTTGCTCAACGTACAAACTTATTTTTACCTTTATATCGAGAGCTTTACTACACTTTTGTGGAGACCTACTTTTTACATCATGCTGTCATTGGAAGAATATGTAAATGTTCTAACACTGTCAGTGCAAAAATTCACATTTTTAAAGACTCCCTTTCTAGTTTTAGGGCTAATGTTGTGGGACTGTTAAAATACTATAAATTATAAATGACTCCCATAGTTTTTCACCCATTGACAACTTATCGTTTTTTTTATATCTTTTAAACTCACATTTGTTTTTATTTTTTATTCAGCTTGAGAAATTATTCGCATTTCGTAGTTGCCTTAAGAGGAGGTCCAGTGTATTTTTTTCAGAATTGGCTCAATTATAGTTTTTAACTTTTGTAAACTGACCACTGGTGGTCCTAAATAAATAAACCTTTTTCTACATTGTCACGAGAAAACAGCTATAAATACTTTGTCCTATAGGTAATCACTGCATGATCCGAAAATATTCAGCCCCCATAGAGAGCACGGTGGTAGAGTTTTTTCTAATGCTAGCTACTACCCTCAAGTAGAAAATCTGCTGGAAAATACCTATAGGAGTGTCCCAATAGTTGCACTTGTGAGCCAGCTCTGTTAAGTTTAGCGTGGGCACTATTTTGGGCTAATTCATCTCTTAACAAGGGGTGCGATTGTGACCATAATGTTAAATCATATATATAGGAGTATAGTTAGTCTTATTAACATCTGGATATACACTGGTTGATCCCAAAAGGTAATAAACCAAATTAGAATTACTATGATAGGTTTATCAATGCAGCACAAATGTGATGCTTATCTGTAATCTTTAATATCTACTAAATACCAGTACCAGATGGTAGATCTGATGGAAAATATCATTTATACACTTTTTTCATTACCTACTTATTTTAATTAATTCTTACATATGTATTCTGATCTTTACCACAGAGATTTAAGTAATGATAGTGCTATGGATCAAAACAATCGAATTAGGTAGATGCTTATCATCTTTATTGGCTGTTTTTCAAAAACCAATACATAATTTTGATGATTCATTAAACTTATTATACAAAAATTAACTATTATTCTTCGAATTATATTGTTGACTCGGTTTCCGTATAGTATTTTTTTGTTTTACCGTTTTAACTTAGACAATATGATGGAAATTATTTCTAACTTTTTTTTTCGCAGGTCATTGACAATTTTCCATCTGGACGAGTGAAGGTATGGTGGGTGGATGGACATACTAGCATGTGCTGGCCGCAGGATCTTTATAAGGTGTATATTGATTTTTTTAAGAAGAAAATTTGAAACCCGTTTATACAATCCTATAACTTTACAACAAACCATTTCATATGTGGAGGTTATATTGTACAGTTTGGGGAATACGTATTTTTAATACATTAATGAGTCATACATCACCTAAATCGAATAAAAGGAGAAAAAAGAATTGAGTTAACCTTCCATTATAACGTATGGGATAATATAGGGCAGGTGTCTCATCAAAAGAGGTTAGATTAATAAAAAAATTAAATGCTCTTACGCGTGCATACTTGCACATATATCGTAACAATTTGTTTTGTATAGTCTAGCCAACTGCAATCTAAAGGATGCCTTTATATGACACGACATGTATTATGGATAATTGTTTTAATCATTAATCGGCATTATATAAACAAATTGAAAAACACTAGCCTTATGATTGCCCTTTCTATATCATTTACAATTAAAGTGTTTTTAGTGCTATATGATGCCTAGAATCTTTACCAGCAATAAACCTTTATTGCAAATCGCAAATGCGATTTTTGTGCAAAATCCCAATTTTAGTTTCGTTAGTCTTCAATATAATTATAATATAATATAATATAATTATATTATAATATAATTATAATAGTTGTGACTGCGACTTCGCGTAGAGCAAAATTTTTATTTAATAATTTTTCCCCTTTTTTGTAACTGTGCAATACAGCTTTACTCTTATTGGTGATAGCGTTATGTTAAATAACCTAAAGCCTTCCACAATGATTGTTCTATACAATACGAAAATAATTTTTGGAATCCGATTGTTAATTCTTAAGATTAGAGCCTCTAAACAAACTTTTTCGCGTTATAATATTATAGTATCGTTTCGGAGTGGTATCCTCGAAACGGACGACGTCCTTAGGGGCAGACCACCAGCCTGATGGTCAGACGACATTGTCAGGTTGGTGGGAAGACAATGGTAAAGGTTAGCATAGGACCGAAAAGATGATATGAGTGAGAGGAGGTCTGTACCCAACAGTGGTTAGAATAGGGCTGATATAAATACGATATCAATAGAGATATACATATATTGAATGTAATGGTCACTAAATAAGAAATTATAAACAATATTTTAGTGTATTTCTGCTCAAGGTCGGGGAGTATGACTCGGAGGAGGGCGAGCTGTGGGGCTCGGACGGGTCCGGGTCGGAGGACTCGTGGGAGACGCAGAGCTCCGCGCACGAGCCGGAGCCGCGCACGCCCGAACCCGACCCGGCGCTCCCCGCTGCCGCCGCTCTCGCACCCGTACTCACCGCCACTCCCACTTCTGACACACAACCGCCGCGTACGTTTTTCTTTACATTTTTTATTTTTAATATTAAATAACTGTGCCTACGACTTTTATCACGTGGTTGTCGAAAACTAAAACGCGTCACTTAGATAACAGTACTGTCAATATCCGTGTTACATATATGCACGTGCATCTATCGAGTATAGAGTTCAACTGTCAACATTCGTTCTATTTTGGCGTTTCAAGTAACTGAATTGCGTGCGTGAGAACACTTTAAATTCATATATCTAATATGTCTTGATAGAGTGGACCGATTGAGATTTAAAAAAAAAACTAAGTAATAATTCAAGTTGCGTACAGTTTTAACGTATAACAGTTATCTACATTGGTTTCGTACATTTTACGTGAAGCGTGAACATACAAGAGTCCAAAAATTAGAAAAATGCTGGGAATGGGTTCTGTTGGTTATTCTTTAAAACTCTGCCATTTTTTTTTTTAATATTTTCGATGTTCAATTACTACTTTTGGACAGATTTATTATTTGTATAGATTTTATAGAGGGTTTGTAAAATCAATTAATTACAATCAATTCCTCAGAGCAATACTGATTTGAGCCAAACCAGAAATTAATTTGGCTTCTTCCGATGTTGGACGAACCAGTATTTCGTTGCATATACCTATATTGTAGTAATGTTTATGACTGAGTTATATCTCGGTCGATTTTTAATTATGTTAATTTAAATACTAAACATAAACATACATCATAGTCACATATTGATAGTCATCCACATTTTACGATTGTACATATGTTCGAACTGACTATTTAATTTAAAAACAATATGCGTTTTTACGGAAAATACAACTATTTAAGTTAATTTACTCGTAAAAAAGCAATAATCTGTGTAAATCTAAAATTTCATTCAAATTGTTAAAGCCATTTTTGAGATAACTAAAATGAATGTTATATACATTTTGTAACACGTAATATAAAGTAAGTGACGTTTGAGACTCGAATTTAATATCTTAATATAAATTATACAATATGCGAAAGTTTAAAAAATGTTATCGAAGTGTCTGTTCGTCATTCCAAAATAACAGCGTTTTACTAAATGTATATGAAGGTGTATATACATACGGTAGTTATATAAAAACATTGTGTGATTTTATGAAACCATTATTCCGCGAAAAAATAAAAAAACATTTACCACGCAAACGAAGTCGCGGGCTACTAGTATATACTGTTTTTATTAGTAGTACGGTATAGCAGGTTATAAGAAGCATATCGAGCCTTTCAAGAAAACCAAAGTAAGCGCCAGAAATCTTTCAAATGTTTTTTTTTTATTGTTAGCTTATTTTTATTGTTATTTTTTATTGTTATCTTGTTTTATTTAAAAGTTGTTTTTGTAACAGTTTGTTAATAATCACTATTTTAATAGATCACTGGTTAATTATGAATAATAAGTCATATTTTTTTATAAAGATATCATAAATACTATTAAATTAGAAAATAAAAAAATATTCTGTAAAAAGTGCAAATTTAAAAGGCTCGATATAGATGTAATAATTGTTGACGTTATTTTTAGGAAAGACAGGAGCTGTAAACTGCAACCTAGTATATGGTGTACCTAATTTGCATATTGGTAAATTTTTTTAATGCACATCTAACTAGCTACCACCCTCTAGTTGAAAATTTGTCACCAAATACCTATAGGTGTGTTCTGATGGCTTTTTTTTTTATAGTTAATGTTTAGCATTATGGCTATAACCTCACCTGATCTTAAGTGACGATACCGCCCAGGTTGGTAAACACGCTAAACCTGTGGAGGCACCTGCGCTCAAGTCCAACTGCCTTGACGCGGAGTTCGTACACACTACCACTGAGCTATCATTGCTTCAAACACTGCACTTGAGAGACAGTCCTTCCACTGAGTTTAGCGTGCCCACTTTCTTGGGCTTACATCGTTAGTTAACATCAGGTACAATCGTGACCATAACGCTAAACCGATAAAGTAAAAAAAAATTGTTGAGAAGAGGATTAATTTAAAGTTATAATTTTTACTTGTGACATTCTCGAAACGGAATATAATTTATGGTTGATGTTGAATCGGTTGTCGGTCTTAAATAAAGAAAGCTAAATTACAACATGACCGTTTTCAATGTATATGTGCACAACTGCACAGTTATAAGAGCAGAGGGTGACGAAACAATATATGGATGGGTATGAGGAATGATAGATATGTATACACTAATACAGAGACATTTTTTTTTACAGAATATCCAAATTCGGAAACACAGATTAGTGAAAAAGCGAACACCCCGGGCGTCGCGGTGCCGAAACTGTTGGAGCCGCGGCTGGCGGCGCACATAGAGCGCGGCCGGGTCGCCATGCGCCGCCTCGAGGAGATGTTCGCAAAACATCCTGCACTACAGAGCCAAGAGGTTACGTTTAATTATTTATTCAAATAAATCAGCAGCATTGTATAATTGTATACATAAAAAAGTGATCCATCGCGAGACATCTGGCAGATGTGAAACATCGTTTTTTATTTTTTACAAATTATGAACTGAGAGTAAGAAAGAAATGTATTATCGGATAATAATAAACAATACAAAATAAACACACAATAAATGCTATTATATCCAATAGCATCCTTATACTCAGCTACTTGCTACAGTATAAACTTATAGTATATACTGCAGCTCTGATTTTCATTATGAGGCGATAAAGGGATAGCTTTGGACGGAAATAAATATGGCGCAATGAAAAGTTTTAATAGTATTTGAAATATTTTTATAGATAATTTATTTCTTATTAGGCAATTATGTACATTCGATGTTGCTTCTGACCATTTACTATCAGATAGCGTAGCGACGCCTACCATCGGTTGGTATTAAATGTTTCACACCAAAAGAAAACTTAGAAATATTAGATTTGGCATAAAGGATTTTAGTTCATTTATATACCTAGTTAAATTAATATCATAGTTAACCCAAACGTAAAGTAAATATAAAAATTAGTTTTACATTTTGTAAACGGTAATATAAAATAACGTATAAATCTAGAAATTGCCATGACTAAATAAATAAAAACCAAATGGAATATTATAAATATAAAAACCATAACAGAACTATAATACTAATAGATCGAACCGTAGAAAAATCAATGTGCGTTTGTGTGTATATCTGTATGTGCTTGAATGTAGATATTATATAACTATCCGTTCTCCATTATCTAGTCCAGGGAAAACCCAGAAAATAAACATTCAATAGAAGTACAGAGGAAACTTTATAATACTAATTTAAGCAAAAATAGTCGCAATATAATTCGGCCTACCGCTTCTATTTAGAGGGTTCAATTTATGGGCTTTGTCTAAACAAAATCGTTTTCTATGTGTCTTAACTATAGCGATCACCATGCACCTTGCACCATATACTTGTTACAGTTTCTAACGAATTGCTTTGTTCAATTTAGTAGAATATCGTATTGTTTAATACGTCATTTTAAATTTATCGTTTTCTTCTTTCAATAGATCATGCGCAAATTACTCAATCTGTATAAGGATTGTCGATTTTTGGACCGATTGATGGGCACTTCGTTTTTCCATGAAGACCATTTCTTGGTAAGATTTGCGGACATATTTGTTTTGTATCATAAAACGTCATAGTGGTTTTTACCGGTAAACAATCTCTCGCATTGCAATGTTAATTAACAATAATCGGCAATATCAGTAGCAGTTTTGACGTTAATAATTGTCAAATTACTTGATGCCACTAAAAACAGAGTAATTTAATTAAGAGTAGCTCACGCTCAGACAAATGTAAGATTTGATAAAGTTAGAAATTTATTTTTAATATGTATCACTATTATTTAAGTTAAATAAACAAATCATATTCACATTCATAATTCCAATGTCAGTCATACAGTCTATTCTCAAACAGTTTCACAGAGTAACAATTGTCGACAAATAATTTTGAAATGTTGCCAAATAATACCAGAATATTACATTGATTTTAAGAGGTAAACTAGCTGAAAAACAATTTCTTAATGTACAAACTTCTCAGTTTAATTATGGTGCAATTTCGATCATTAGGCAACAACGATAGGTAGTAGTGATATAGAAATAATGATGGCTCCGTAATAACGGGTCCAAACTTAGCGCGGATAGACGTAAATCGCTGCAATAATGTTGAGCTGCTAGTAAACATTGTGTTATAACCATAGCATAGTAGCAGCGTTTGGCTAGCTGTCACCCCCAAATTGAAAATCTATCGCCTAATACGTATGTCTGTTGTGATAGCTACATTTGAGAGCCAGTCACTAAGCTTAGAGTGTCCACCATCTTACGCCATATTGTCACTTGAATTGAATTGAGATGAGATCGTATGGCCAAAATGTTAAGCCTGTAAAATATTTTGAAATAAGATAAATAGTGTATGTTTTATTTTAATATCATAAGGATACTATTATAGGTCATATCTTCAGTAAACTTCATTTAAAATTATATGACCAAAACGATAAACCTGTAAAATATTTTGAAATGACTTAGTGTATGTTGATTTGTTAGTACCATAAAGACATCATTATAGGTCATATTGCCACTTAACTTCAGGTAAGTTTGTATGGCTAAAATATTAAATTTATAAAATATTTTGAAAAAAGTTATCAAATTACCTGAAGCTACCTATATAACCTATAGCAAAATAGCCTAGCACCACTAGGCTTAGCATATACACCATTTTGGGCCACATCTTCCTTTAATATCAGATGAGACTGTGGCCAAAACACTGTACCCCATAACTATATAAAATAGAAATGTTTTAATTTTAGCGTTATAAAGACACCATTATAGATCATATCATCACTTAGATAATGTTTTATGGCCAAAACGCTGTACCTGTAAAATATTTTGAAAAAACATAGATAGTATTTATATTTAATTCAGTGTTGATAGAAATATTATAATAACTGTTTATATATGTAGGGTCTGCTCGAGCGGGTTCGTGAGCGCGGTGCGTGCACGCCGCGTGCGGGCGAGCGGCGCGTGCACGAGCAGCTCGCGCGACTATTCACGCCCAACGATCCGCCAAACGAGTCCGCCGACAAGTTGCCCGACATGATTGTCGACACGTCACCACACACGCACCCGCACGCCATCATCACTGCTAACGTAACCGTCGAGCCTATGGAGGTCAATTTTTTTTTATACATAGTTAAACCTTTTCATTCTCTTAATGACTCCACAATTTAAAATGATTTGTATAACAACGTATTTTATTAGAAATAAAACTACATTCTGTAACATTGTACAAGTATCAGTAGTTTAGGTGTAAATAACGATTTTATTCAACTGCATATTATATGAACTATGTATGAATTTTTCATACTTTTTAGTTCATTTCAGTAACATGTAGGCAAATACTGAAACATAAGTTTTATAATAATTTAAAGTTGTGGGTCTAAAATCTATCACCAGAAATACCACCAGTATTAATAGCCGAATATTATTGTATATATACTGCCTTTAGTATTGTAATTGTAAACAATGCAGTACTAAATAAAGGTTTTTTAAGTAAAGATTCAATCTTCACAATGGCCCACAATCTTTTTCGGTTTTTGAACACTAAGGAACAGTTGTATATTTTTCGCTCATACAGTGATACTACAAGAATATTTATTAAGCAAACTGGTTGCCGCATAGTCTTTTCCTTCATTCTTAACTCATAATATTACAAAATAAGTACAAGAATTCTGAAAACCTATTTCTATGGACCTTTTTTGTTTAAACGATATTCCACAATTGTAAACCACACAAATACTGCAAATGGGTTGTATTAATTCTATACATTTATTCTTAATATGATATATTTCATTTTTTTAATTTCAATAAACGTTTCCTGTCCACAGGTCGAAAGCAACCTTCCAAGGAAACCATTACACTTGAATATTGATCCGATGCAGGCGTCAGGATCCGAAACAAATGCTGCAATCGATACTAGCAATAACGCTAACGGTAAGTAAGAACTATGCAACTTTTTTATGGGTAAGGTTTAACTTTATGGCCAATCTCACCTGATGTTAAGTGATAATGTAGCCCAAGATGGTGAACATGCTAAGCCTAGTGAAGTGCCTGGTTCTCAAGTACTATTGCCGGAACACATGTATAGGTATATGACTCCAGATTTTCAACTTGAGAGTGATAACTAGTCAGGCAGGCATTAGAATAAGCCCTACCACGATTCTATGATTTCATCACGTTTTACTTCACCGAAAGCTCAATCTCATTGTTGGTGGATTCGAACTCATCGATTCAAAATGTAATATTAATATAGATTATATTTCAGTATCTGTAGAGACGGCGGGGGACGTGGAAGGCACCACGCGGAATGTCTGTTACAAGCTTTGCTCTCTAATACACTCCCAACTGGAGAAGGCGCACGCCGAGGTCAGCCGGTATGTATCAGTTATAAAGTAATCATCGATCATACCAATTTTTTCACTCAGTCACTGTTCGCACTGATACTGCACTAAGAGATTCATAAAAGAACAACTTTACACATAAAAGACTATTATTTAAAGACAAATATTTATTTTTACCAAAAAAAATATGAAATTTTTTATATCCATAATTTAAAAATGATGGATGATAATTGAATTATCTATTTCTCCTTTTAAGTGTTGTTTTCCTCACAATATGTAGACATTGTCACTCTTCAAGGTGCACTCTATCTCTATACCAAAATTCATGGACTGGTTCAGCTATTTAGGTGTCAGAATGTTACAAACAGAAAGACTTCGTGTTTGTATTATTAATTCTATTTAAGAGTAATAGTGTTGCTAGAAATAGCAATCTTTTTAATTGTTTCCAATATATTCAATTGCGTTTTATTATTTGACTAAATATTTAGATCAATTTTTTTTATTAGCATTTTGGGAAACAAATTTAAAATGTTTTGTGTTTGTAGGTAATTTTGTGATTCAATAATTCCCTTCAATTCTTATTTATCTCTAAAAAAAAACTATTGTTTTTTAACCCTGACAAATTATAAAGTTGTTCGTTTATATATCTCTAAAAATAATTATCTATATTTTACTTTCATATCGACGCTATGTTACGGTAATGCATACATACTATGGGAAATGTTATAGTTTTTTGTTTTGTATTGCACAGTATAAAAATACTTCATAAAGAATATATATACATAGTATACATAAATTTTCTGTTACAAAATAAGTAAAATCCACTAAATAAATTAACCAATTTTTTAAGCAGATTTGACATCAATGTGAACTATTATGTGCCCTGTTCTATTATATTCACGGTCTCTTTCTGTTTTTAATATCTTTCTATCTGTTTCTCTCGTTACGAAAATACATATTTACGTTCTTTTTGTACAAGAAATCAAAGATTTTTCCTTGAGGTTTTACTCTTATCAAAATGAAAAAAGTTTAATTTTTATAAAACCATACATAAAGGCATACATTCCATGGCAATTTTTTCACTGTGCGATTGAAAACGAAGAACTACATTACCCATACGCTTAAATGTTTAGTTTAATGCTGAATATAAATAAAACATGAAGCTATAAAAAATAATGACTTATAACATAAACATAGGACTAATTTGTTCCGCAGGAGAAGGCCGCAAGAGTTGGCCGATTTCCTTAACAACTTAATGAAACAGAGAAACGCGTCTGAAGAGAACTTACTCTACCACTTTTCAGTGTGAGCGGTCACTTTTATTTTCTTTGCTTGAATAATTTATATCCATCAAGGAATACTGTACTAAACTGTTGTATTAAAAATAAATTAAAAAAAAAGTATATCGTTTGTACAAATAATTCTCTTAACAATCGTAAAACATATAATTATACAGTTCAATTCCTCCTTTTTAAATTATTTATAACATTCACTATTTTACTATATACATAAAATAAAACAGTACAGTATTCTTAAGCTTTTGTTATTCATTTATGTTCTTTATTTGTTGTGTTTATTTTTTTAATGTATTCATGTGGTCACACACTTGTGCATCTTGCAGTATTGATGGGTCTCTCTTATATAAAATATATTTAGAGATTGCCAGCAAAATTACCCTTTTTTACTTTGTAACATGTAATATGTTGCTATTTATTTCAAAAGAAATATTTATATTGTCCTTTGCTGGCAATTCTCAATTCTGTGTAATGCAGTTTAATTTTATAAGTGACTAAACGGTTTATATATATTTTTATTTAAATTAAACCAAAATTGTAATAAAGTTGGTAAATAAGTTCACATAACTTATATTAAACAAAAATGAACTAATTTTACTTTGACTACGAACATACATTTAAAGGTTATTTTTTTATTTCTTTTTTTTATTCAGTTATCACATCTTTATTGCCAATTACACTTTCATTTATTATATTTATAAAATTACAAATATATTCCTACAAAGGATGACAAGGCATTGTACATAGAATATTTAAAACATTTTATCTTTTGTTCTATGATAATTCATTCGAAAATCATAAATTATACTATATTATAAGCATTTCTGAATATAGTAATATTTTAGCTGTAACTTCCTTCATTATGTTTCTTCTATTAAAAGTAATTTGCCTTAAAGCACTTTATAATTCCTAATAATATATATTTTACTACCATATTCATCAAACTTACAATATATCTACATATGTTAAGTAGTAAAAAACCACATTTCCTACTAGTTCAAATTTGATAATTACATAAACTGTGATGACATTCATATTTCATTTTATATTTATGTTTTGTAGATAGTTTTAAACAAAAAAAAAGTGGTAATTTAATTTCTCTGTATATACCGAAATAATCCCTTCATTATCTGTTTACTTTAATAGATGACTATATGCATATATATATCCTCTCGTCGTTTAGTTTTTTTGATGCTTTTGTTTAATATATGTTTTGCGTTTTCTTGTAGATTGATCCATATTTGAAACAAAAATAGAGATCCTTATAAGACAGAAGCATGGCAAACTATAGTTTCTATGGTCTATAACGTTTCAATATTGTTGGCAGTTTATTCAGAGTTTATGTAAGAGGTTTGAAGTATAACATTTTAAACTAGTGACAAAAAAATATTTTTTCATAGAGATTGGTTCACGTGTAATATCAAATGTCTTCCAATTTAAAGAATTAATAAAATGAAATCATATGTGTTCATACTTACGAACTTATATTTTGGGTAAAGAGTCTTTCTATTTATACGTGCAAAGGTTTATTAAGAGGTTTATTAAGGTTAAGAAATTATTGATTTGTGGTTCCTTTTCGGAGCTAAATTTATACCAAATTATATTTTATTGACAAGTATCTAACTAAAGAGGTACAAACCAAATAAATGGATTCTATCAATTCATCTAACTTTTAATTTAATTTATATTATTAAAAAGATGTGCGAGTATTCAAAATTTTCAATAAATCATCGTCAAATTTATTGACAGTTGCGAATCTAAAATTAGTTAAATATATAGAAATTAAACAATTCTTATGATTTTGAAATATTCAAATGAGAAATAATTGTAAAATTCATATTCTGTAAACAACATTTTGAACATTAAAAAGAAGTTCAATATAGTAGTTTTTTCATAATCGATTAAATAAAATTCTATCTTTAACTGTAATTTCAGATTAGGTAACAGCTATACCATGGAGGACTAAAATTGTGAATTATAATAAAAAAATATTAGGTAGTGCATATTAACCTGAAAGAAACACAAATATAATAATATAGCGCTTAGTTTTAATTCAGATATAAGAAATTATATACGGTGCAAACTTCATTTAAGGACAAACTTGGGGACAAACAAAATAAGGAGAGGGATTTTGGTGCTTATATAATAATTGAATGGTCCCAAATGCATGATATATTATGACTTTTATTCACCCACTTATATTTGTAATCTATTTCTCATATATAAATACACAAATATGTTTTACTTAAAAGTTTATTTATCTATGTTTTTAAACGTGTTCTAGTCAATACGGTGCTCTCGTCGTCAGTATGGGTGAACAAGATGATGTCAAGGATGAAGAGAAAAACACCGAAGATAATTCAGCTGCTATGAATGACAACACCAGTAGTGTTCCTGTCGTTATCGAAGGCGATGGTATTTGTTACTATTTAAATTTGATTATATTAAAATTTTCAGTATAGCTTTAGGGGACCCACTGAAAGGTTCTCTCGTTGAATCCTATGAAAAAAGTAGTTTCTGTTGAAGTCACCAATTATTTAAATGATATTTTGCAATCGTGCTATGATTTGATTTAATTACTTATTTTACATATACTAGGTGTAAATACAAATATAAAATATCATTGTAACAAAATAGGTATTTAGATTTTAAAGTTATACTAAATTTTAAATACTCCATCAGGGGAACTGTCTTAGGGAGATGTAACATAATCTGTTTATCTACCTACTTTATATTATCTCACCACTAATTCGTTTAATCTAGTACTAGATTATACATTATTATATAGGCAAGGTATAAGTTTAATCATGATGAACTTTATGGCCAAAATTACTATCTTGCAGATCTGTGATTTATGAAAAACGTTATCATTGTTAATATCTCCTTTTTTTATTTGAATAATAGCAATCCGACCTGTCTTCCCACGGGTAATAGTTTTGATCGTAGAAAAGATGAATGTATGTAATACATTGTTTTCGTATAACTATTCATTTACGTGGTAAACGCTAGTATTACTGTTATATTTCAGCCAATTTATACAAGACTTTTAATGAATCACACGTAAAATTACTTTCTATGAAAATCCGTTTGGTAGTTTTTAGCTTTGCCGCGTTCAGATAGACAAAGACGTGGCAGATGGACTATTTATAAGTTTAGCATTATGACCACAATCTCACCTGATGTTTGTGACCATATGTGGCCTAAGATGTTACACAGACCCAGTCTAGTGCAGAGACTGGCACCCAAGTACAACTGCCAGTACACATCTAAAAAGCTTTAACACCATGCTATGATTTTCATCACGATGTTTTCTTTTACCGAAAACTTAAGCTCAATGCAGGTTTTTTCAAACTCTTGTCTATCAACTGAGTTATCATCGCTTCAATCGGATATTATTTTTTACACTGTTATCTATTTTTTATAAATGATTAAAAAATATAATTTTATAACAGGTGTAGCGCCTACAGAGACGGCTCCGCTGGCAACAGCAGAGGCTGCTGACGTGGAGGCGGATGGTGAAAAGCCGGAGGTAGCTGGTGGCGAAGGCTTCAGCCTGCTGGAGTTCGCACCAGCAGCGCACCGGTTCCAACTCTCCATCCTGCAACCTTCAGACCCTAGGACCTTCTATTCCGCGGTCAAACGGGAGATCAAACTGCTCAAAAGCGACCTACCTCCTGGTGTGAGTATAACATATTTGTAAACCCCATCTGAAAACCAACGTTTCCGTAACTTTAGCATATTTAATTAAGTCTAGGGTGTAATGTTTGGCTTTAAACCAAATTTGTTCTATCAAATAAAGTATTTATTATATTATAATAATTTATATTGCATAATTTCGCTATAATGATTTATTGTATTATTTCATAAAAAAATCCGCCAAATTTTCTATTCTTGTTGTCAAGTTTCTTGGTTTAATCTTCTACTATAACCAATTCCCATACAAACTATCATATCCTATTTAATTCAAGTCTTTTTTGCGATAAAAGGTATTTTATGTCCTTTCCCAAGGTCTAGTCTATCTCTGCACTAAATTTAAATAAAAAATAATGTATCGTAACGCGTTGTGAGAACCCCCTCCCGCATCGTAACCTTTTAGAAGACTCTCCTCCCCCAAATTGCGTTACGTAATTTCTGAACCGCCCCAGTAGTGAAGATTGTCAAAAAAATATTGAATAATAATAGACATGTCGCATTACAGAGGGTGCCTGATTACCGGGGGTCCACTGTATATGCATATATATATATATACGTGTGTTGTACAGGTGTGGGTGCGCGGGTACGAGAACCGCATCGACCTGCTGTCGGTGATGATAGCGGGCCCCACGAAGACGCCGTACGAGGGCGGGCTGTTCGTGTTCGACGTGCAGCTCGGCGGCGAGTACCCGCGCGCGCCGCCGCTCTGCCACTACCACTCCTACTGCACCGACAGGCTCAACCCGAACCTATACGAGGACGGGAAGGTTACTGTTTATTCATTTATTTCTAATATAAACCACCAATAAGGTTTACTATATGGCATCCCTTCAAATTGAAAATAGGAAATTTCGAGCACAAATGTAACCTTAATTAGGTGAGTATTATAAATATTTATTGTGTGAGCAACACGTACAAAATAAATATTTAAATGAATTGTTACTAAAATTAAATAACAAATATAAAACTACTTCGTCAAACAGGTGAACTTAAAGGTGTTTAGAGTATTACTGAACACATCAACATCTGTTTTTTTTTTAAATAATGTGTTACCATTCAATTCATTAAAGAATAAGATGGTAGCACACTGTACTGTACACAACATGTATACACATTAGGATGTGCCAAAAATCGGCGATATTTTTTCCTTGCTGTCGCCCCAAAATATCTCAGACAATGTCCGAACAAAACTCCTGTTAAAAGCGGAGCTCGAAATTCCAATTCTAAGAGGTTCTCCTTCGAATTTTATGTTTTCCCGTTTAAAAAACACGGAAACATGGTTTTTTAATACTTTTTTGATCTGCAAACTAGAAATTTTGTTTCAAGAAATCGAATATAGTATTATTTATTGAAATTGTTTAGTATTAAATTTAGTACAAAAAATTCCATTAAGTCGAATTTCTATCTTCAATATTTGATTTGTTTTATAGTTTTGAAGTTCAAATTTACGGTTATTTGCGTTTTTAGCTAAACTGTAATCCGTTTAAATTAGTTTTATTTCAATGAATAATATTCGCGTAAACATAAGAAATCATTATGTAAACTTTAAGAGTTAGAGTAAAATGTTAAATGACAAATTTGTAGTAGTATGAGTGAATAGATGTCGTTTAAATTTAATATGACAGTATAGACTAGGGATGTTACGGAGCTTCAATTCCAATTCTGAAAGGTCAGAACTTCCGATTGATTTTACTCCGACTTCGGTACTTTTGAATCGGAGGTTATAACGGAGAACGCAATACAACGAGTAACTGCGACTAGAATAAGTACGTACAAATTTAACTTGTAGCTCAAGGAATTTTTCAAAGGATTGCTCTACAGGGCATTCCGCTAAATTTTATGGAATACCCCAATTTTGTCACTTGTTACAATTACTAGTATCGAATAACATTATTTTATACTATATTATTTATTTATTTAATACATCTGTCTTCTTCTATACCTCGCTTTCGCATCCGACTCCGGCTCCGATATACTCACCTCCGATACATCTCTAGTACGGACGGGTGCATTTAAATGATAAAATTTGAACGAATTCCAGGTATGTGTCTCTCTACTGGGGACATGGTCCGGTCGCGGTGTAGAAGTATGGGGTAAGGACAGCTCCCTGCTGCAAGTTATAGTATCGTTACAAGGACTTATCTTAAATGCCGAGCCGTATTTCAACGAGGCCGGCTATGAGAAACAAAAGGGTATGTAAAATTTTCATTATTTACTTTAAAGTATTACAGTTTACTTATCATAGTATTATTACTAATTATTGCGCGTCGTACTATCACAAGTTCATTCTAGACTGTAAGTGTAGATGATGGTAGGAATTATCCTTGTCTGAGTTGCAGATTTTTAAGGTAACTAAATAAGCTCTTTTACTCAAGTACTTCACAAGTGCGAAAATATTTTTACTGCAATCAAGAAGTAATGGCCAACTATGTCATGTCCTTTTTTATAAGCCCGTCTTTTAAACTCGTAATTTAAAATTGGTAATAAATTTTAAATGAAAAAACGATGATACACTTTTATTTATTTTCTTTAGCTTTTAAGATAAGTATAGTGAATAAATTGTTGAGGCATTTAAAACTTAATCGCGAGGATTATTTTTATCGTAGATCAGTTGGAATCAACCTGATATTTAATATAGTCGATTATTCTCAACGCGTAGGTGCCAGTGGCTTTGCAGGTTTGCATGTAATTAAAAGATATTAAATAATTTTTGCTTGTTGTTAACTTTTTTTAAATACAGCTTTGCTCCTATTGGTAGCAGCATTATGTTAAATAGTCTTAAACCTTCCTCAATGATTGTTCTATCAAATACAAAATAATTATTTAAAACAGGCTGATAGTTTCTTAGATTAACGTGTTCAAGCAAACACATAAACAAACTTTTCCACTTTATAATAAATATTCTGTTGTCTATTGCATGTATTTTGTATCATCTCTGTACCACCTCAAGGTTTAGTGGTAGAGAATGCCACATGCATTAAGCCCGCCTTGTATATAAAAATGTAAAAAAATATATATTTATATACATTTTTTGTATTACATTCAGGAACTCAACAGGGTAAAGAGAACTCGCGTATGTATAACGAAATGGTGCTGCTGAAATTGGTCCAATCGATGACCAAGATGCTTCTGAACCCGCCGGAGCCGTTCGGCGAGGAGATACTGCGGCACCTGCGCGCGCACGCGGCCGCGCTCTGCCGCCGCCTCGAGGGGCTCGTCGCGCTCTCCAACGGGGAGCCGAGCGACCTCGCGCCGCCCGAGTACCCGCTCGTGCCCGCCTCGCGCGGCTTCTGCCTCACGCTGCGCTCCTCACTCGACGCCTTCCGCACCGCGCTCCGCCGCCACGACATACACGTGCCGCCGCCGCCCGCGCAGTTATAGCCGAGCTCGTAACGCGCAGGCACCACTTCCCCATCCAACGCCCCCTCGCCCCCTCGCCCCCTCGCCCCGCACGCACGGGGTATCTCCCAATATGCCCTGCAAACACTGTGAGGTTCCTTTAGCTATACTGATTACTTTTTTTAAACGGAACGCACTCCAATAAACTGTCATCCAAGTTTGTCTATAGTTACTAATACTGGTTACTGTTTGAAACGAAACACACTCCGGTATAGTGTCATCCATGTTTATTTATTACATCGCCTCAATTTTTTTCGTCCTTCTATCGCATATCGCATTACACCCGGCCGCGGAGTAGGGGTCGCCCAAGATGGCGGCGCTCATGGCTCGCATCAGCTGATAAAAAAAAGTTTCATTTGCAACGAGGATTCATAAAACAACAATAATTTTACTAAGCTGTTTTTATAACTAGTGAAATACGTTTTATTCCTCAGCTTTCCATGTTTATTTTGAACGTTCGGTATCTTTGTAAACAATATTCATATAACCAATAGTGGAAGCTGTTAAATTTCTAAATGCTGTTTATCATGTGATTAGAGCACTGAGTCTACCCCACCTCGAAAGGCCACTGTTCACGGTACAAAAATGGCGAAGATTTATGACATCATATATTTTTGTAGGATACTGCGGCATTATACTGTCAGTTCATACGTGTATATCGGAACGTACCCTATGTCACGTCACTAAAATGGTTGAAATAAACAGACGAGAATTAAAAAAAAAGTGAAAGATGTCTAATGAACACACCCGGTTGGAACGGAGTTTCTTTTGCATGTATTTCTCTGTTGTGTTTGTATGAAGTATTAAAAAAAAAATTAGAAGTCTTAATATTTTTGCATATTCTCAAAATTGACGGCAAACTGAATCGAAACAAAAAGTGCTATTTTTCTATGTCACCTGGAAGTGACTCAAAAATCACTGAAAAAAAAATGTCCGTTTTTGGTGCCTTTCTTCATTGTTTGCCTTTTTTGGTCTAAATACTTGCGATAAGGAATTCCGTTTCAGTAATAGTAATATAGCTATAAATATTTATTGTGATGTGTCACTTTTCGATCGTAGGAATGTTAGGTGTTCGATCCGGTCTCTATTTATTGTTGTTTTTTTTTATTATACACTCGAGTTCCCTATTGTTGATTTATTATCTACTAGTAGTTTCGATCGAATGATTAATTCATTTTCTTTGTTCGTTCATTTGCTCACCCGGTCACTCCGATCCATTTGGTAATATTACAATAAATAAATAAAATTCTAAATGATATGTCGATCTTATGCGAATGATATGATTAGTGCGTTATCGTTGGATAGATTAGTATTATTATTTATTTGTATAAAAAAAGTATTGTCTACTTTGAAATCTGCAGCGATGGAAGTGGCGAGTACTTATCGGGGATAAATGATTTTTACAAAGCGAAGCTTTTTGCTGTTACTAAGTAATGATTTATTGATATAATATAAAGACAGGTAATATTTAGATATGCGCTTAGAAAATAATCGTTCCTTGTTATGTTCATTTTTTTATATTTACCTATTTATAATTTGGATTATCTAGTTATATTTTGGAAACGTCTCCGAATATTATCGGTTGTTCAATGGTTTGTGTGTCTTGCGTGTATGAACCTCACCCATATGAATGTATTTTTATTTGGATTTTCATAAATCCCGTGAAACATTATATATATTGATAAAATTATCTCTGCGCCTTCTAGCAGCATTCGTATATAGTTGTCGTTAATATTAAATATAAAAAACGTAGATAATGCATTAGATACATACTTAGCAACAAAACACAAAAACAAAATAAACAAATTTTTGCCTATTTATTTATTGTTACCAATATCTTTAAAATATGTTTAAAGAATATATAGATCTGAGCCGATTTCGACCCGTTTCTTTCGCTATCAGCGCTGGTATGAGCGTTACAGAAACAAACGTGGTGCGAGAGGGTTTTATTGTGTTTTCTACTGTACAACTTTTAATTGAAAAAAGTTTTATTATTGTGGGAATCAAGATAAAATAGTATTTAGTGCGTACATTTTTCTCTATTTTCAAAATTTGTTATAGACACTTCACAGGCGTCATAAACGAAGTAAAAATAACCTTTTTATACAAGCTTTGTCGTTTGTAATTTATGACGTCACTTGACAGTATGTTAGTTCAAAAGGAAAATAATAACTATTGCTTATTTATTACAATTTAATAACACGTACGAATCAAATTCTTTTCAATTGTTCAATGATGAAAACGTTTAAAGTAGGAGCGCCCCCGCCGGCAGCACAAATAAACACATATTGTAACTTCATGCCAAAGTCAATTGAGCTATGGAAAGCTTTTGTCGCTTGTGTACGCGAGATAAGTGACAATTGTGTTAAATGATAATATAATAAAAAATTCTTCAACCTTACACTGTGTTTGTTTTTACATAATATCCCCCACCCCGTTCATAAAATCAAATTATTTAATTTGGGCCCTTAAATGGCGCTTATGAACGTCGAAGCTACTACCGGTTCGGAAAATAACACAATCATTGAGAAGAACCGGCAAGAAACTCTGATCTGGTTATAATATCTTTTTAGGTAAGTACATATTTAACAAAGAACAACTATAATACATTTTTTATAGTTTTAGCGTTATGGCCACAATCTCACCTGATGTGAATAGACGATGTGGCCGAAGACACGTTAAGCCTAGTGGAGTGACTGACTCAAGTGCAACTGCCGGAACACACCTACAGGTATTTAGCAGCAGATTTTCTATTTGAGGGTGGTAGTTAGCAAAGCTCTATCGGCATGCTGTGATTTCATCAAGATGTTTTCATTTACAGAAAGCTCACTCATTGCAAGGATTCGAACTCATTACATTTACAATAGTCATAGTAGATGCTCGAGCCCGCCATGTTGATTTTTATGTTTCTAAAGACCTATATTTGCAAATGATAATCAAGACACGCGTTAGCGTGTCATTGCCATTTTAATTCATGACATCATAGACTATGAAAACTTTTTGTAAAACAATTATACCACATATTGACCTTATTATTGGTTTTAACTCGAAGCATGTTTTTGTGGGATATATACATAACATTCTAATATTATTACTTTCAGTAAATAAAGTTTGAGATACCGTTTCTTTTATCTTAAATGATTGTGTTGTGAATAACTCAATTGAGTCTTCAGGAATGAACTCGTCATGTTTAGTAGCATCAATGACTACGTTACACTTGGTGTTCTCAAAGCTCACGACCACCGGTTTTCCTGTTCCATTTGCTTGTGAGCGTTTCAATCGTTAACTCAAGTACAATGGAGTTCGCTGCGACCGCAAAGCCCGTGTCGTCATGTGGAACGGCGAGAATTACATGAGCTTTAAAATGTAGAATTGAAGTTTCATATATTAATTTACATTGAAACATTATGGAATGATCCACAATTATCTAATCATTCAATAAAAAAAAAATGTCCTACCATTAAAAATAAATCTTGAAACGTAACTCAAATATTATTTTTAAATATAATGAGAAAGATATATAACAATATTATAAGCATACATGTTTTTATATAAGATAGTAAAAATAAAATAGCATAATTATTAGTGTAGATATGTGGAAATTGCATGGTAGTAACTTTTTTTGTAACACCCGCATAGGTAGCTACAACCCCCAAATTGAAAATATGCTGCCAAATACTTATAGGCGTGTCCCGGCAGATGTACTTCAGAGCCAACTCTACACTACGTTTAGCGTATTTTTTAAAAATAGTTAAGGCTTAGCGTTACGGCCATAATCTCACCAGATCTTTAGTGACGATACGGCCCAAGTTGGTAGACACGCTAAACCTTTGGAGGACCTGGCTCCCAATTGCAACTGCCGGAACACAGTTATTGGTATTTGGCGGCAGATTTTCAACTTGAGGGTGGTAGTTAGCCAGGCGGGCATCAGAAATAAGCCGAGACCACCATGCTATGGTTTCCTCGCGATGTTTTCCTTCACCGAAAGCTCAAGCTGATAAGGTGGTTGGATTCAAACGTCACGTCCCTTGACGTAAAGTTTTACACACTACCACTGAGCTATCATGGCTACCATCCACCATCTAGGATCACATTGTCACTTAACATCAGGTGTGATTGTGGCTATAACGCTAAACCTATAAACTATAAAAAAAATGTTATATATGTATAATATTATAACCATTACGTTAAAAAATTTCAAAAAAATTCATGTGAAATGCATCTAATGCAATTAAGGATTATCCATACTTAACCTATAAATTTAATTAAGCAATGATATTACTAATAGCTGATGGCCCTGTGTATTGTAAATAAGACAGACAGATACAAGGGTATATAAATGAAACAACATATTAAAAGCACACACGAAACGAATTTATTTTATTTATAAAAATATTATATAGTATTATTAAACAACTTAGTCATTCGTATTTCTACAATACTTATATAAATTGGTTTTTATCACAGTAAAGTTATAAACAATTGTTAAGGGCAAGCAAATAGTGTATACTAATTATATTTATAATCATTAATATACTATAAAATATATCGGCGTGCTTCATAGCGGTAACAAAAATTATGAAAAGATAAAACGCAGGTAAAACTTTATATACAAAATATCGCTAATTTTTTATTTTGCCATCAAGGTAAGGCACCAGTATATGTGATTTATAATTTTTTGTGAAATTTACATAAAAGTCTAAATAAAACATGTTTCAGTATCACCAGTTTTCAATTTATTCAATGCATCATCAACAAAACTACTATTGAGCGATAAATGTAATATTTTTATCTGTTCAACCGTTCTAATGTCACTAAGTCGTCTAACTTTAAACGTCACCAAGGACTGTGACAACACTAAATCTAAAACTGAATGGAGAAATCGCGTTCGTGAGCGTTAGAGCTGTGATCGCTGTCTAGAACGCACTCATTGAAAAATAAATATATACAATGTTACAATTAAAATTATGTACCATAAGTACGCTCTCATCTTAAAAAGGTTTCAACAAATACTGTTCATTCTCAGTTAAAGATTACAGTCACTTAAATGCTATAGCAAAGTTTAGGCAATAAAATTGAAACCATCTCTTTGTAGTATTTGTATACTTTTAATAATGTCAAAATGTAGAATATACGTATTATTATTATTATTAATGGTTGTGCGTATAGTCTTACTTAAAATTAATATAAATCACACATTGGTATATATCGTATATCGTCTGATGAAAGATAAAAATAAAACAGAAAATAAAAATAAAAACAATTTAAATATGAAATCACTGTGACTAAGCCAAATAAAAAAAAAAACAATGTAAAAATTTAACTGGAACATTTAAACATCACAGTCGGCAGAATTTGGTACATACACGAATTTTCGATCAATTATTGAAAATATTTTTGTCATCTATAATAAATACTATATTAATCGTAGTATTATAGAAAAGGTTTTAGTGTATAAAATACGAAAGTACCTTTTTTAATACATATAATTATTATTTTTTAGTTATCGTTATTATTGTCTTTCGTTAGTCAATTATATATTATAATATTAATGTCATATCAGTGTCATAGTGTTTAATAGATTAATGTCATGAGTTCTTTTCAAATATATGTACAGAAACTAAAATTATACAGACGAACGACCAAATGAGAACGAATACTGCCCAAGCGACATGAGAGAACGGACTTTTGTACTTATTTACCACTCCTAAGCCCAGCAGATTGGTACAATGCCGCCTCGCCGATACCACAAGGAACGTCGGTATCAAATACTGTATCCCAGTACCGGCGTACGACCCGGTGAACTCTATTAATACGCTTATATCTTCCAAGAAATATGTTAACAGTACCGGCGGTACGACTGTTATAATAGGAAACAATAATTTCCTTAGTATAAAATTATACGACTCCAAACGAGTCGTATCCAAACATAGAGATTGTAGATTATTTCTTAAAGTGATAGCAATAATGGGAAAACTTGTAGACAGTGTAAACACTGGGAACAGAGCTAGGAAATACTCTAAGATTTCGAGCAAAACGTTCTCATTGTCGGTCGGTATGAAGTTTAATGTGTAGAGGTCATTGAGTTGCGCAAATGCGAAAGCGCCTGTGAACGCAAGGAGAAGATAAAATAGACTGATTAGAGCGTAATCTAATGCCAAATGTGAGCCAATACGATTCTTACCCCGTATGGGACTTATCAAGCCAGGGAGCGAGTGGTGGCACATGAATGAGTACACACAAGCACCGAAAAGTGTTGGCATTCCGGTGAAGTCGAAGGGACGCGGATGCCCTTGAGGTCCACGCGCGATGAGTAGATGAATTGCCATGGAGATCATTATGGTGAAAGCTGCAACAATATAATAAGATTATCACACACATTTAGCACTAAAAATCCTATATACAGAAAAATGAATTAGAAGTTAGTTTTTATTATGTTTAAAAGTACACAATACTTTTTTTATTAATATGCGAAAATTTCACGGGCCGTAATTTGCAAGCTAAGTAGCAAAAAAGGTTTTATTCAACAATCCAGTAACAAATCAACTAATTTGTGGTACCCAGGTGTTCATTTGTTTTTAATGCCAGTGGCAAATTATCATCGATGCCTGAATTTTTAAAACGTAATTCCAAATATATATTTATCACAAATAAATGCAACTAATCATTTCTACGTATTTTAAACAACATTTTTACTACTCTTACAGTTTCGGTAACGGAGGTTTATAAGTCTTAAATTAACATATTTTATATTGACCTTGAATCAATATCTTGCTTTATATTCCTAAATCTATACATGAATATTAATAAAACCATAAAACAACTGATTAGATACTGGATATTTATTTCGGTAACATCAATACCATCAGTTTCATAACGTCTTATAAGTGATCATCAATTTAACTTAGCAAACAAACGCATAATTCTCCCGATTACAAGGGGTTAGTTTTAAAACTTCACTGGCAGCATATTTAACATATGCTTTAACACTTATCTATATTAATATTATATAAGGCAGAAAAGTTGCATTTGTTTGAACGAGCCAATCTTAAGCAACTACCAGTCCAACTTCAAAAATGCTTTCTGTATTTAAAGATAGACAAATCATTGAATTTGTAAATAATGATATATCATGTCTATAAATGACTAGCTGATGTTGAGACTTCGTTCCCGTGGAACTAAAAATTATGAAAGTGCTTTTTCTGAATACCTTCCTTGTTTTAAAATAATAAATTTCCTTTGTTTTAATAATAAATTTAACGTTATGACTAATCGCATTTGCTCTTAAGTGATGATGTGGCCCAAGAAGGAGGACACGCTAAGCCTAAGACGAACTGGCACTCAAGTGCAACTGCGGGAACACACCTACAGGTATTCGGCGGCTGACGTTCAACCTGAGGTGCACACTTACAGGTATTTGGCGGCAGATGTTCAAACCGAGGTGGTAGCTAGCCATGCGAGCATTGGAAATAGCCCTATCTCTCGACATGCTATGGTTTCATCACGATGTTTTCCTTCATATTCGTTGGTCGGAATAGTTTAAACCTACATATAAAAACGTGTGTAACGTTGTTTGTCCGCGATGAACTCCTAAACTACTGTACAGATTTTAAACAAATTTTGCACACTGAACAGTTTTTGAGACATCAGGTCAGCTAGTAAGTATTATAAAAATAAGGTTTTATCCAGCCATTTTGATAAATGGTTTTGAAACAAATTGAAGACTTATTCATCAGTTCGAATCAACCTACAATAAGCTAGAGCTTTCGGTGAAGGAAAACATAATAACAGAAAAAGGTATGGTGGTAGGACTTTTTCTAAAGCCTGGCTAACTACAACCCGTTCTCAAAAAAAAAAAAAATACAAACTTCAGTAGATTTTTCTATCATACTATACGTAATACAATCTGCTATGCGGGGAAATCAGGTTTATATTTTACGCAATGCTTGTATTTGTCACATCTGATCTTTCATTTCACACTTTTAGTCATATTATTTGCCTCTGTCTAAATGATTTCCCCATATGTGGCAAATATTTATAAATACCTATGAATTTTAACCGAAGGTATATCGCCAAAACCCTTAACTCCGTGCTAACGGAATTAGTTACAGGGACAGGAAAGAAAGGTTCAGTACTGGTTAGAAATTTTTGCTATAATTTCTATAAAAGCAGCTACATATTCGAAATGTAGCTATTTTGTCAAATTCATTTAACTGTTTCTGTATTAATAGTTTAGAATACATGTTTTATAACATTAACACTTAAAAATTGTAACACTATTTTTTGGTGTGAACTTCAGTTTGCCGTAACAAATGCACTCGAGCAAAAAGTTTAAAATTTTAACTAACTATTACCTACATTACATTTTCAAGATCACTAAATTATCTTCTTTCTTCGACTTCGTGTGAAAAGACAAAAGACGAGAGAAAAACTTCGTGTGAAAAGACAAAAGACGAGAGAAAAATATACATTCAGCTAAATATTCAATTATTTAGGTTCTATATTATTATTATGTTTATAGAGAATTGTACCTGCACTCGAGTTTTATTGTCCTCCGTTTCTCTACACTGTTCAAATACGCGTACACACTCCGCCGCGCGCCGGTCTACTGTACTGACTAGGTCCAGTCGAATTTCAGTTTCACATAATTTGTTTAAAGAGGGCGTGGAAAATACCACAACCGGAAGAAGATTTTAGAAGTATATGTATAAGTCAAATTAGACACCTTAGCCTGTCTACTGGTGGACGATGACCACCGACCAGCCTTCGTGCTGCATAAATAAAATTGCAAGAAGGGCTGGAATTAGAAATAAATAACATCGGTGGTCTGGAAATACACAAAATAGAGTGGTTCTTAGAATTAGTTAATGGTTTTAATTTACCTGGATATTATTATTGTTTTAAACCAGAATATTTAATTACTCTTAATGAAAAATAATTTAATAAACCGGAGTACATTGTTTTTTTTTTTATATTAAATTCTACATGGTTATTTATTATATGCATTTTAAAAGTTAAATTTATAAACAAGTCTTTGTTATCTGTTATTTATATTACTGTTTGTACCAAATTAAATTATAGTGTATTGTAACAATTGATTATTCGTTTCAATATGCTATATATTATGAGCAAGATCACGTCAAGTAGACACCCCCTTTTCCACTTGATTATTAAATTCAGGTATGAATATTTCAACATGAAGTACTATGAACAATTAATCCCCAGAACAGTTTTTGAAAATTTTCATTTTAACAACATTTTTTTTTAAATGAAAATTTTTATGACTTTTAATTAAAAAATCAATAAATAAAAAGCTATTAAAGATATTTTGATTAAACTTTCAGGATTTATAGTTCTATAGTAGTACTTTGATAAGATACACAAGTTTAAATTATTTATTGATTTTCATATTGTTAATTAACTTTTTAGTTAACAAATGAAAATTTTAATGACTTCTCCCTCAAACAATTTTTTTTTCTCGATATTATGCATTAAACATTTAAATAATAGAATCCGCAAAAAAATTTGAATGCTCGCGATTAGATTGAACAAAAAAAAAATTATTTATCACGGGCGGTGAGCGCTGTCGGTACGGCGCGCTGCCGCGCGTCATTCACTTACCTTTTAGTTTACTCAGTAATTGTAAGTAAAAAGCAATTCTTTATTTTTTTAATAAAAAAAATGTTATTTAATGGATAATTTTACTGAAACTCTTTACATAAAATTAATTAATAAAATGTTTTATTTTTTGTTATTGAATAAACGAAAATATCTAAATTTTAGCAGTATGCTATTATTTTTTTATTTTATTAATTAATTTTTGTAATGAGTTTCAGTAAAATTATCCATTTAATAACATTTTTTTATGAAAAAAATAAAGAATTGCTTTTTACTTACAATTACTGAGTAAATTAAGAGGTAAGTGAATGACGAGCGGCCTTTATTGAAGTAATGTAATCTTTCAACATAATATGTACTAACTTCCCAACGTTCTATTAATTTTACATATTTTTCGCATGTATCAAAGACCGTGACAGTACAACAATTTTATAATTTTGGCTAAATACCATGACGAAACTTATCAGCATAAACAAAAATGTTTAATGGATGTTGAATTTTACAGATTCGTATCATGTATATCGCTCAGTCATAGTTGTACATACTCGGAATTGCTTTATCTATCTAAAATGTGTCCAATGGAGAAGCATTTCCGTTATTTTTATTTAATTATAAAATTGAGAAAAACATTATTTTGAGTTGAACACAAAACACATAATTAATACCAAAACTTAAATAAATAAATAGTAATACAAACTATAAAGTATAAAATAATTAGATGTCTTTGCTCATAAATATAACACAAAAGAAATATATTTACGTAATATCGGGAGGTGATGTACCATTAAATTATGTGGAATTTCGATTTTAATATTATACATTATGTTTTTCTTAAATACAGCAATGAGTACGTACGACGTATTAAATAAATACGTCTATAAAACATCGGATGTATGCTTAGTTTCGCATTTTTAATAATATGCGTAATTAAAAAATAACTAATGTTCGTTCAGTGGTCACTATTCGACTATAGTGTTACTGAAGATGGGGAATCTTGTTAAAGTGAAATAAAAAACTATTTCCAAAAAATGGTTACTTATACTAACATTAAAGTTCCTCAATAGTTACTAAACAAAGAAAACAGTTGACAAATACAGGAAATAAAATTGAACTAAACTATTTTATCTAATTTTAGTTTAAACATTATTTTAAAAGAATTGACTAAAAAATATAGTATCGGTTATTCTATGTCAATTTGGTTTAAAAAAAATGTGAATTATTTCAATATACAAGCGTCTCTGTAGTCATTTATTGAACTTTTAAGGTATGTTTTAGCTAGAAGATTATTCAGACAAACACATATATGTAATGCTTCATCCTTACTTCTATATTCTTGAATATGTACACATAAAAGTTAAAATATGCACTCCTGGGCTAAAACATTATGAAAATAAAAACGGAAGTTGATTTACGCCACTTGTCGTCGATTTACGCCGCTTCTCGATCTCGAGAACGTGTATATAAATCCATACAAGTCTGATCGAGACACAGTGTGTTGTGAAGCGTCACAGTGCGCGGGCTAGTCTACATAGTTTGAGTTGGATTTATTTAGTGTGGTATATTAAGGGTGGTCGCTCTCGCTGTTAGGGTCGCTCTCGCTGTTAGGGTCGCTCTCGCTGTTAGGGTCGCTCTCGCTGTTAGGGTCGCTCTCGCTGTTAGGGTCGCTCTCGCTGTTAGGGTCGCTCTCGCTGTTAGGGTCGCTCTCGCTGTTAGGGTCGCTCTCGCTGTTAGGGTCGCTCTCGCTGTTAGGGGGTCGCGTTATCACTTTTACTATACCACTAGCTTAGAAACTGTCTTCTTTTAGTAGGTCTATTTTGTTCTTAGGTTGTCACCCTAACAAAGATACTGGTCCCCGCACTGTGACATACTTTGCTCGTGCAGCCGAGCGTAGGTCTCGATGTCAGTTTAAATTAGTTTCCTTATAATTGATTTCTTCTTCAGATCAATTGGGCGTCTCCGTGTCCGAGGGTGCGCAGGCGGGCGTCGCCGTGTCCGAGGGTGCGCAGCCGGGCGTCGCCGTGTCCGAGGGTGCGCAGCCGGGCGTCGCCGTGTCCGAGGGTGCGCAGCCGGGCGTCGCCGTGTCCGGGAGTGCGCAGCCGGGCGTCGCCGTGTCCGGGGGTGCGCAGCCGGGCGTCGCCGTGTCCGGAGGTGCGCAGCCGGGCGTCGCCGTGTCCGGGGGTGCGCAGCCGGGCGTGGCAGTGTCCGAGGGCGCGCAGCCGGGAGTCGCGGCTAGTGTTTTAGTGTTAAAGAGTGCGCAAAGTTTTAAGATCCGGGCGTGGCCGTGTCCGAGGGTGCGCAGCCGGGCGTCGCGGCTAGTGTTTTAGTGTTAAAGAGTGCGCCTAGTTTTAAGATGTATGGTGGTTAGTGTTTTAGTTTTTAAGAGATGTACTAGTTTTAAGATGTATTGCGGCTAGTTTTAAGATGTATTGCGGCTACTTTTAAGATGTATTTACGGTACGGCTAGTTTTAAGGTGTATTACGTTATGTATTATGGCTAGTTTTAAGAATTACGTTATGTATTACGGCTAGTTTTAAGGTGTATTACGTTATGTATATTACGGCTAGTTTTAAGGTGTAATACGGCTAGTTTTAAGATGTATTTACGGTACGGCTAGTTTTAAGATGTAATTATGTTATGTATTACGGCTAGTTTTAAGGTGTATTACGTTAGTATTACGGCTAGTTTTAAGGTGTATTACGTTATGTTATATTACGGCTAGTTTTAAGGTGTATTACGTTATGTTATATTACGGCTAGTTTTAAGGTGTATTACGTTATGTTATATTACGGCTAGTTTTACGGTGTATTACGTTATGTTATATTACGGCTAGTTTTAAGGTGTATTACGTTATGTTATATTACGGCTAGTTTTAAGGTGTATTACGTTATGTATATTACGGCTAGTTTTAAGGTTGTATATTCCGGCTAGTTTTAAGGTGTTACGGCTAGTTTTAAGGTATGGTGGTAGGGCTTTTTCTAATGCGCGCCTGGGTAGCTACCACCCTCAAGTTGTGAACCTGCCGCCAAATACCAATAGGTGTGTTCCGGCAGCTGCACTTGAGAGCCAGTTCCTCCACAGGTTTAACATGTCTATCAACTCGGGCCGTATCGTCACTTAAGATCAGGTGTTTACGTTATGTATATTACGGCTAGTTTTAAGGTGTATTACGTTATGTATATTACGGCTAGTTTTAAGGTGTATTACGTTATGTATATTACGGCTAGTTTTAAGGTGTATTACGTTATGTATATTACGGCTAGTTTTAAGGTGTTACGGCTAGTTTTAAGGTGTATTACGGCTAGTTTTAAGATGTAATTACTTTTAAGATGTATTACGGTACGGCTATTTTTATTTTAAGATGTATTACGGCACGGCTAGTTTTTAAGGTGTACGGCTAGTTTTAAGGTGTATTAAGTTATGTATATTACGGCTAGTTAAGTTATGTATATTACGGCTAGTTTTAAGGTGTATTACATTATGTATATTACGGCTAGTTCTAAGGTGTATTACGTTATGTTATGTATATTACGGCTAGTTTTAAGGTGTATTACGTTATGTATTTTAAGATGTATTACGGTACGGCTAGTTTTAAGATGTATTACGGTACGGCTAGTTTTAAGATGTGTAATTACGTTATGTATTACGGCTAGTTTTAAGGTGTAACGTTATGTATATTACGGCTAGTTTTAATGTGTATTTACGTTATGTATATTACGGCTAGTTTTAAGGTGTATTACGTTATGTATATTACGGCTAGTTTTAAGGTGTTACGGCTAGTTTTAAGGTGTATGTTATGTATATGACGGCTAGTTTTATGGTGTATTACGTTATGTATATTACGGCTAGTTTTAAGGTGTATTACGGCTAGTTTTATTACGGCTAGTTTTAAGGTGTATTACGGCTAGTTTTAAGATGTATTTACGGTACGGCTAGTTTTAAGGTGTATTACGTTATGTATTACGGCTAGTTTTAAGGTGTATTACGTTATGTATTACGGCTAGTTTTAAGGTGTATTACGTTATGTATATTACGGCTAGTTTTAAGGTGTATTACGTTATGTATATTACGGCTAGTTTTAAGGTGTATTACGTTATGTATATTACGGCTAGTTTTAAGGTGTATTACGTTATGTATATTACGGCTAGTTTTAAGGTGTATTACGTTATGTATATTACGGCTAGTTTTAAGGTGTATTACGTTATGTATATTACGGCTAGTTTTAAGGTGTATTACGTTATGTATATTACGGCTAGTTTTAAGATGTAATTACTTAAGATGAATTACTTTTAAGATGTATTAAGGTACGGCTAGTTTTAAGATGTATTACGGCACGGCTAGTTTTAAGATGTATTTTTAAGATGTATTACGTACGGCTAGTTTTAAGGTGTATTACGGCTAGTTTTAAGATGTATTACGTTATGTATTTACGGCTAGTTTTAAGATGTATTACGTTATGTATATTACGGCTAGTTTTAAGGTGTATTTACGTTATGTATATTACGGCTAGTTTTAAGGTGTATTTACGTTATGTATATTACGGCTAGTTTTAAGGTGTATTACATTATGTATATTACGGCTAGTTCTAAGGTGTATTACGTTATGTTATGTATATTACGGCTAGTTTTAAGGTGTATTACGTTATGTATTTTAAGATGTATTACGGTACGGCTAGTTTTAAGATGTATTACGGTACGGCTAGTTTTAAGATGTATTACGGTACGGCTAGTTTTAAGATGTGTAATTACGTTATGTATTACGGCTAGTTTTAAGGTGTAACGTTATGTATATTACGGCTAGTTTTAATGTGTATTTACGTTATGTATATTACGGCTAGTTTTAAGGTGTATTACGTTATGTATATTACGGCTAGTTTTAAGGTGTTACGGCTAGTTTTAAGGTGTATGTTATGTATATGACGGCTAGTTTTATGGTGTATTACGTTATGTATATTACGGCTAGTTTTAAGGTGTATTACGGCTAGTTTTATTACGGCTAGTTTTAAGGTGTATTACGGCTAGTTTTAAGATGTATTTACGGTACGGCTAGTTTTAAGATGTAATTACGTTATGTATTACGGCTAGTTTTAAGGTGTATTACGTTATGTATTACGGCTAGTTTTAAGGTGTATTACGTTATGTATTACGGCTAGTTTTAAGGTGTATTACGTTATGTATATTACGGCTAGTTTTAAGGTGTATTACGTTATGTATATTACGGCTAGTTTTAAGGTGTATTACGTTATGTATATTACGGCTAGTTTTAAGGTGTATTACGTTATGTATATTACGGCTAGTTTTAAGGTGTATTACGTTATGTATATTACGGCTAGTTTTAAGGTGTATTACGTTATGTATATTACGGCTAGTTTTAAGATGTAATTACTTAAGATGTAATTAAGATGTAATTACTTAAGATGTAATTACTTTTAAGATGTATTAAGGTACGGCTAGTTTTAAGATGTATTACGGCACGGCTAGTTTTAAGATGTATTTTTAAGATGTATTACGTACGGCTAGTTTTAAGGTGTATTACGGCTAGTTTTAAGATGTATTACGTTATGTATTTACGGCTAGTTTTAAGATGTATTACGTTATGTATATTACGGCTAGTTTTAAGGTGTATTTACGTTATGTATATTACGGCTAGTTTTAAGGTGTATTACGTTATGTTATGTATATTACGGCTAGTTTTAAGGTGTATTACATTATGTATATTACGGCTAGTTTTAAGGTGTATTTACGTTATGTATATTACGGCTAGTTATAAGGTGTATTACGTTATGTATTTTAAGATGTATTACGGTACGGCTAGTTTTAAGATGTATTACGGTACGGCTAGTTTTAAGATGTATTACGGTACGGCTAGTTTTAAGATGTAATTACGGCACGGCTAGTTTTAAGATGTATTAATACGGCTAGTTTTAAGATGTATTACGATACGGCTAGTTTTAAGATGTATTACGATACGGCTAGTTTTAAGGTGTATTACGATACGGCTAGTTTTAAGGTGTATTACGGCTAGTTTTAAGATGTATTACGATATGTATTTACGGCTAGTTTTAAGGTGTATTACGTTATGTATATTACGGCTAGTTTTAAGGTGTATTACGTTATGTATTACGGCTAGTTTTAAGATGTATACGTTATGTATTACGGCTAGTTTTAAGATGTAATTACGACGTTATGTATTACGGCTAGTTTTAAGATGTAATTACGTTATGTATTACGGCTAGTTTTAATGTGTATTTACGTTATGTATATTACGGCTAGTTTTAAGGTGTATTACGTTATGTATATTACGGCTAGTTTTAAGGTGTATTACGTTATGTATATTACGGCTAGTTTTAAGGTGTTACGGCTAGTTTTAAGGTGTTACGGCTAGTTTTAAGGTGTTACGGCTAGTTTTAAGGTGTATTACGTTATGTTATGTATATTACGGCTAGTTTTATGGTGTATTACGTTATGTATTACGGCTAGTTTTAAGATGTAATTACGTTATGTATTACGGCTAGTTTTAATGTGTATTTACGTTATGTATATTACGGCTAGTTTTAAGGTGTATTACGTTATGTATATTACGGCTAGTTTTAAGGTGTATTACGTTATGTATATTACGGCTAGTTTTAAGGTGTTACGGCTAGTTTTAAGGTGTTACGGCTAGTTTTAAGGTGTTACGGCTAGTTTTAAGGTGTATTACGTTATGTTATGTATATTACGGCTAGTTTTATGGTGTATTACGTTATGTATATTACGGCTAGTTTTAAGGTGTATTACGGCTAGTTTTAAGATGTATTACGTTATGTATATTACGGCTAGTTTTAAGGTGTATTACGGCTAGTTTTAAGATGTATTTACGGTACGGCTAGTTTTAAGATGTAATACTTTTAAGATGTATTAAGGTACGGCTAGTTTTAAGATGTAATTACTTTTAAGATGTAATTACTTTTAAGATGTAATTACTTTTAAGATGTAATACTTTTAAGATGTATTAAGGTACGGCTAGTTTTAAGATGTAATTACTAGATGTATTACGGTACGGCTAGTTTTAAGATGTATTACGGCATGGCTAGTTTTAAGATGTATTACGATACGGCTAGTTTTAAGATTGTATTACGGCTAGTTTTAAGGTGTATAACGGCTAGTTTTAAGATTGTATTACGGCTAGTTTTAAGGTGTATAACGGCTAGTTTTAAGATGTATTACGTTATGTATTTACGGCTAGTTTTAAGATGTATTACGTTATGTATATTACGGCTAGTTTTAAGGTGTATTACGTTATGTTATGTATATAACGGCTAGTTTTATGGTGTATTACGGCTAGTTTTAAGATGTATTACGTTATGTATATTACGGCTAGTTTTAAGGTGTATTACGTTATGTATATTACGGCTAGTTTTAAGGTGTATTACGGCTAGTTTTAAGATGTATTTACGGTACGGCTAGTTTTAAGATGTAATACTTTTAAGATGTATTAAGGTACGGCTAGTTTTAAGATGTAATTACTTTTAAGATGTATTACGGCACGGCTAGTTTTAAGATGTATTACGATACGGCTAGTTTTAAGGTGTATTACGGCTAGTTTTAAGGTGTATAACGGCTAGTTTTAAGATGTATTACGTTATGTATTTACGGCTAGTATTAAGATGTATTACGTTATTATTACGGCTAGTTTTAAGGTGTATTAAGTTATGTATATTACGGCTAGTTTTAAGGTGTATTACATTATGTATATTACGGCTAGTTTTAAGGTGTATTTATGTTATGTATATTACGGCTAGTTTTAAGTTGTATTACATTATGTATATTACGGCTAGTTTTAAGGTGTATTTACGTTATGTATATTACGGCTAGTTTTAAGGTGTATTACGGCACGGCTAGTTTTAAGATGTATTAATACGGCTAGTTTTAAGATGTATTACGATACGGCTAGTTTTAAGAAGTATTACGATACGGCTAGTTTTAAGGTGTATTACGGCTAGTTTTAAGATGTATTACGGCTAGTTTTAAGATGTATTACGGCTAGTTTTAAGGTGTATTACGGCTAGTTTTAAGGTGTATTACGGCTAGTTTTAAGATGTATTACGATATGTATTTACGGCTAGTTTTAAGGTGTATTACGTTATGTATATTACGGCTAGTTTTAAGGTGTATTATGTATTACGGCTAGTTTTAAGATGTATACGTTATGTATTACGGCTAGTTTTAAGATGTAATTACGACGTTATGTATTACGGCTAGTTTTAAGATGTAATTACGTTATGTATTACGGCTAGTTTTAATGTGTATTTACGTTATGTATATTACGGCTAGTTTTAAGGTGTATTACGTTATGTATATTACGGCTAGTTTTAAGGTGTATTACGTTATGTATATTACGGCTAGTTTTAAGGTGTTACGGCTAGTTTTAAGGTGTTACGGCTAGTTTTAAGGTGTATTACGTTATGTTATGTATATTACGGCTAGTTTTATGGTGTATTACGTTATGTATATTACGGCTAGTTTTAAGGTGTATTACGGCTAGTTTTAAGATGTATTACGTTATGTATATTACGGCTAGTTTTAAGGTGTATTACGGCTAGTTTTAAGATGTATTTACGGTACGGCTAGTTTTAAGATGTAATACTTTTAAGATGTATTAAGGTACGGCTAGTTTTAAGATGTAATTACTTTTAAGATGTAATTACTTTTAAGATGTAATACTTTTAAGATGTAATACTTTTAAGATGTATTAAGGTACGGCTAGTTTTAAGATGTAATTACTAGATGTATTACGGTACGGCTAGTTTTAAGATGTATTACGGCATGGCTAGTTTTAAGATGTATTACGATACGGCTAGTTTTAAGGTGTATTACGGCTAGTTTTAAGGTGTATAACGGCTAGTTTTAAGATTGTATTACGGCTAGTTTTAAGGTGTATAACGGCTAGTTTTAAGATGTATTACGTTATGTATTTACGGCTAGTTTTAAGATGTATTACGTTATGTATATTACGGCTAGTTTTAAGATGTATTACGTTATGTATATTACGGCTAGTTTTAAGATGTATTACGTTATGTATATTACGGCTAGTTTTAAGATGTATTACGTTATGTATATTACGGCTAGTTTTAAGGTGTATTACGTTATATTACGGCTAGTTTTAAGGTGTATTACGGCTAGTTTTAAGATGTATTTACGGTACGTTTAAGATGTATTTACGGTACGGCTAGTTTTAAGATGTAATACTTTTAAGATGTATTAAGGTACGGCTAGTTTTAAGATGTAATTACTTTTAAGATGTATTACGGCACGGCTAGTTTTAAGATGTATTACGATACGGCTAGTTTTAAGGTGTATTACGGCTAGTTTTAAGGTGTATAACGGCTAGTTTTAAGATGTAATTACTTTTAAGATGTATTACGGTACGGCTAGTTTTATTTTAAGATGTATTACGGCACGGCTAGTTTTTAAGGTGTACGGCTAGTTTTAAGGTGTATTAAGTTATGTATATTACGGCTAGTTAAGTTATGTATATTACGGCTAGTTTTAAGGTGTATTACATTATGTATATTACGGCTAGTTCTAAGGTGTATTACGTTATGTTATGTATATTACGGCTAGTTTTAAGGTGTATTACGTTATGTATTTTAAGATGTATTACGGTACGGCTAGTTTTAAGATGTATTACGGTACGGCTAGTTTTAAGATGTATTACGGTACGGCTAGTTTTAAGATGTGTAATTACGTTATGTATTACGGCTAGTTTTAAGGTGTAACGTTATGTATATTACGGCTAGTTTTAATGTGTATTTACGTTATGTATATTACGGCTAGTTTTAAGGTGTATTACGTTATGTATATTACGGCTAGTTTTAAGGTGTTACGGCTAGTTTTAAGGTGTATGTTATGTATATGACGGCTAGTTTTATGGTGTATTACGTTATGTATATTACGGCTAGTTTTAAGGTGTATTACGGCTAGTTTTAAGGTGTATTACGGCTAGTTTTAAGATGTATTACGATATGTATTTACGGCTAGTTTTAAGGTGTATTACGTTATGTATATTACGGCTAGTTTTAAGGTGTATTACGTTATGTATTACGGCTAGTTTTAAGATGTATACGTTATGTATTACGGCTAGTTTTAAGATGTAATTACGACGTTATGTATTACGGCTAGTTTTAAGATGTAATTACGTTATGTATTACGGCTAGTTTTAATGTGTATTTACGTTATGTATATTACGGCTAGTTTTAAGGTGTATTACGTTATGTATATTACGGCTAGTTTTAAGGTGTATTACGTTATGTATATTACGGCTAGTTTTAAGGTGTTACGGCTAGTTTTAAGGTGTTACGGCTAGTTTTAAGGTGTATTACGTTATGTTATGTATATTACGGCTAGTTTTATGGTGTATTACGTTATGTATATTACGGCTAGTTTTAAGGTGTATTACGGCTAGTTTTAAGATGTATTACGTTATGTATATTACGGCTAGTTTTAAGGTGTATTACGGCTAGTTTTAAGATGTATTTACGGTACGGCTAGTTTTAAGATGTAATACTTTTAAGATGTATTAAGGTACGGCTAGTTTTAAGGTGTATTACGTTATGTATATTACGGCTAGTTTTAAGGTGTATTACGGCTAGTTTTAAGATGTATTTACGGTACGTTTAAGATGTATTTACGGTACGGCTAGTTTTAAGATGTAATACTTTTAAGATGTATTAAGGTACGGCTAGTTTTAAGATGTAATTACTTTTAAGATGTATTACGGCACGGCTAGTTTTAAGATGTATTACGATACGGCTAGTTTTAAGGTGTATTACGGCTAGTTTTAAGGTGTATAACGGCTAGTTTTAAGATGTAATTACTTTTAAGATGTATTACGGTACGGCTAGTTTTATTTTAAGATGTATTACGGCACGGCTAGTTTTTAAGGTGTACGGCTAGTTTTAAGGTGTATTAAGTTATGTATATTACGGCTAGTTAAGTTATGTATATTACGGCTAGTTTTAAGGTGTATTACATTATGTATATTACGGCTAGTTCTAAGGTGTATTACGTTATGTTATGTATATTACGGCTAGTTTTAAGGTGTATTACGTTATGTATTTTAAGATGTATTACGGTACGGCTAGTTTTAAGATGTATTACGGTACGGCTAGTTTTAAGATGTATTACGGTACGGCTAGTTTTAAGATGTGTAATTACGTTATGTATTACGGCTAGTTTTAAGGTGTAACGTTATGTATATTACGGCTAGTTTTAATGTGTATTTACGTTATGTATATTACGGCTAGTTTTAAGGTGTATTACGTTATGTATATTACGGCTAGTTTTAAGGTGTATTACGTTATGTATATTACGGCTAGTTTTAAGGTGTTACGGCTAGTTTTAAGGTGTTACGGCTAGTTTTAAGGTGTATTACGTTATGTTATGTATATTACGGCTAGTTTTATGGTGTATTACGTTATGTATATTACGGCTAGTTTTAAGGTGTATTACGGCTAGTTTTAAGATGTATTACGTTATGTATATTACGGCTAGTTTTAAGGTGTATTACGGCTAGTTTTAAGATGTATTTACGGTACGGCTAGTTTTAAGATGTAATACTTTTAAGATGTATTAAGGTACGGCTAGTTTTAAGATGTAATTACTTTTAAGATGTAATTACTTTTAAGATGTAATACTTTTAAGATGTATTAAGGTACGGCTAGTTTTAAGATGTAATTACTAGATGTATTACGGTACGGCTAGTTTTAAGATGTATTACGGCATGGCTAGTTTTAAGATGTATTACGATACGGCTAGTTTTAAGGTGTATTACGGCTAGTTTTAAGATGTATAACGGCTAGTTTTAAGATTGTATTACGGCTAGTTTTAAGGTGTATAACGGCTAGTTTTAAGATGTATTACGTTATGTATTTACGGCTAGTTTTAAGATGTATTACGTTATGTATATTACGGCTAGTTTTAAGATGTATTACGTTATGTATATTACGGCTAGTTTTAAGATGTATTATGTTATGTATATTACGGCTAGTTTTAAGGTGTATTACGTTATGTATATTACGGCTAGTTTTAAGGTGTATTACGGCTAGTTTTAAGATGTATTTACGGTACGTTTAAGATGTATTTACGGTACGGCTAGTTTTAAGATGTAATACTTTTAAGATGTATTAAGGTACGGCTAGTTTTAAGATGTAATTACTTTTAAGATGTATTACGGCACGGCTAGTTTTAAGATGTATTACGATACGGCTAGTTTTAAGGTGTATTACGGCTAGTTTTAAGGTGTATAACGGCTAGTTTTAAGATGTATTACGTTATGTATTTACGGCTAGTATTAAGATGTATTACGTTATTATTACGGCTAGTTTTAAGGTGTATTAAGTTATGTATATTACGGCTAGTTTTAAGGTGTATTACATTATGTATATTACGGCTAGTTTTAAGGTGTATTTATGTTATGTATATTACGGCTAGTTTTAAGTTGTATTACATTATGTATATTACGGCTAGTTTTAAGGTGTATTTACGTTATGTATATTACGGCTAGTTTTAAGGTGTATTACGGCACGGCTAGTTTTAAGATGTATTAATACGGCTAGTTTTAAGATGTATTACGATACGGCTAGTTTTAAGAAGTATTACGATACGGCTAGTTTTAAGGTGTATTACGGCTAGTTTTAAGATGTATTACGGCTAGTTTTAAGGTGTATTACGGCTAGTTTTAAGGTGTATTACGATACGGCTAGTTTTAAGGTGTATTACGGCTAGTTTTAAGATGTATTACGGCTAGTTTTAAGGTGTATTACGGCTAGTTTTAAGGTGTATTACGGCTAGTTTTAAGATGTATTACGATATGTATATTACGGCTAGTTTTAAGGTGTATTACGTTATGTATTACGGCTAGTTTTAAGATGTATTACGTTATGTATTACGGCTAGTTTTAAGATGTAATTACGACGTTATGTATTACGGCTAGTTTTAAGATGTAATTACGTTATGTATTACGGCTAGTTTTAATGTGTATTTACGTTATGTATATTACGGCTAGTTTTAAGGTGTATTACGTTATGTATATTACGGCTAGTTTTAAAGTGTTACGGCTAGTTTTAAGGTGTATTACGTTATGTTATGTATTATATTACGGCTAGTTTTATGGTGTATTACGTTATGTATATTACGGCTAGTTTTAAGGTGTATTACGGCTAGTTTTAAGATGTATTACGTTATGTATATTACGGCTAGTTTTAAGGTGTATTACGGCTAGTTTTAAGATGTATTACGTTATGTATATTACGGCTAGTTTTAAGGTGTATTACGGCTAGTTTTAAGATGTAATACTTTTAAGATGTATTACGTACGGCTAGTTTTAAGATGTGTTATGATACGGCTAGTTTTAAGATGTAAAAAAATATATTAACGTGCTAATCGAGTTTCTTGCCGGTTCTTCTCGATTACTGCACTGCCTTACTTTCCGAACCGGTAGTAGCATCTAAATTCTAAATAGCTGAATTATAAAATTCTAAATAGCTGAATAATAATAAACGAGAATAAAAATTAAGTCATAATAATCTAGATTGTAAAGGAATATTAAAGAAAAAATAAATCAACGTGCAAATCGAGTTTCTTGCCGGTTCTTCTCGATTACTGCCTTACTTTCCGAACCGGTAGTAGCATCTAAATAGCTGAATAATAATACAATTGAGAATAAAAATTAAATGATAATAATCTAGATTTGTCTTTATCGCGTTACCTAAATGATATTTAGTTAAAACTTGTGTAAATGTAATAAATGATTTAATTTAATTTCATTGATTGTAGAATTCTAAATCAAATTTATCTAATTGTAAATAAAATACTAATTAAAATTTAAATCAAATTTATCTAATTGTAAATAAAATACTAATTAAAATACTAAAAACTAAGATACCCAATTTATCGCCCTTTCTGTATTTCTAGACCACCGAATTATTTGTTTCTGGTTCCAGCACTCCTTGCAATTCTATCTCTGAATTGCAAGAAGGCTGGTTGGTGGTCATCGTCCAGCAATAGACCATACAACCTTTACTCCGGTTTTACATTCGAGGTCGAGTCTGGACGAGCCGTACCTAGCACAGTCTATAATAAGATAGAAGACTGTCTCGGCGGTATCCGGATCGCAGGCACACGCAGGGCTATCCTTAATTTTAAAACGATGCAGGTACGCTGCGAAGCCTCCGTGTCCAGTTAGAATCTGCACGTGGGTTGGCGACAGGCCTCGTAGCATTCCTGCCATAGCCTAACTGTATCCCTGCGTATAATCTTTTTCACATAGGATATCGGATACCGGTCTTAGTCCGCCGCGGTTTTCTTGTGTGGGGCCCTTTTTGCCAGTTCGTCGGCGCGCTCGTTACCTACGGTGACGTGGGCCCTCACCCAGTGCAGGCGGACAGAGCGTCCCTCTGCCCGGATCTCCCGGAGGAGTTACTGCGCTTAAAAGCGAGACGGTGCGGCGGGGACGGGTTTGCCAGCATCTCCAGTGATGACTTTGAGTCACTGAAGATGCCGACATCCCCGTCTCTAGATCGCTTTACCACCTATATCGCCCTGTACAGCGCATACAGCTCCGCCTGGAAAACAATGCAGAAGGCCTCTAGGCGAAACGTCGAGAACCTGAACTCTTTCCCCTCCATCCACCATGTCAGGGCCGTTCCCACACCACCGTCGATCGAGGGGGCGCCGCGGTGGCCGTTTAGTGTAAAAATTGATACGGTAAATTTTACTAATAAATTTTACCAATAAAGACCAAATTTCGGATATCTCAAATTTCGGATATCAGTCCCTTCGTTTGCTAAAAAATTATTGCTGCAGTCATCTATAAATTATAGTCATCAGAGAAGAATTCATAACTGGTTATTAGATCCATTTCGGTAGTCTGTTCCAAATCAATATACCGGAATATATATTAAGACATTATAAATCCTAGTTGTCTATAAAAAATGTCACAGTTGAAAAAATATTGTTAAACGCAATTCAGCAGCTCGATCGCGTTGAGTAGTTAACAATCAGACAAATTTGCATTTTGTTTTTGTTGAACCAAGCTAGTCAGCTAATTTTCTAGTCAGCGAATTTTTTCAATGCTCAATCAAAGCGTTCAAACGAATCGATCTTGGATCAGATGGTCACTAATCAGGTGAGATTACGGTTAAACAATATAAACTGTAGATACTTAAGTATTTATTTATTTAAATCAAATAGTTTTCGTACATACCACAATTGCGTACATGTGATTTTTTTTTTCCAATGGAATAAATTCATTCTACCAAAACTTACTCACAAAATATGGTTTTCGAATACCATAGTTATAATACGTTGTTATGCTATTATATATCATTCATTATTATCGAGTATTCAAAATCTCTTTAAAGTAACTTACTCACAAAATATGGTTTTCGAATACCATAGTTATAATACGTTGTTATGCTATTATATATCATTCATTATTATCGAGTATTCAAAATCTCTTTAAAGTAGTGAACAGTGTGATCTTTAAAATTGAAAAGTATAAAATTAAATTTTAGCGCAATGCTCAAGATGACTAAGAAATTATATTAGATAAGATTAATAAAATGTCGATAGAACACCTTCTCTAATTAAGCATCGCCATATCATGTATAAGATGACTACACGATTAGTTTAGGGGCTTAGCAATCGCCTCCCTGCCAACGCAGCGCCTAAGTATTATAGGTTCAAACCCTAGATATGACAATTATTTTTGTAGCCCACACATGATTTTTCAGATCTGGGTGTTATAATATATTCCGTGTTTATAGTTATAAAAATTTCTTACAAAGGCAGATGTCTTAATAAAAAAGCCATATATATTTTCGTTTCGTCATATATTTTGAATCAGTGATATTTCCTAAGATACTCATTTAGATTGAATATTATAAACTGAATATTTGATCTAAATTAAATTCTATGAATGATTAACGAAATAATTTACATAAGGATTATTACCACGATAATTAATCATCTTCGTAAATGAAGAGTTATTGTTGAACAATATTATAAATCATAATAATGGTTATTGTAAGTAAACCAAAAAAATAGATATATGCTATAGCAGAATGATTTCTAGAAACTTCTCATATTTCTCTCATTCATCGCAATAACTGTTTTCAATACTGCTTTGCTCATATTGGTGTTGGCGTGATTGGATTATCATAACCTATGTTAGTCCTGATAGAATATTCTATGTAACGTAATAATAATTTAAATAAATCGCAACACAACAAGTATCTGCAGTTAGAATAAGAACGTACAAAAACTAACATTAGCTCAGGGAATTGCTTGAATTTTCAAAGCACTGCTCTACAGGGCCTACCCATAAGTTTTATGGAAGATACCAAGTTTCGTCGCTTTCCAATTTATAGTAAAATTTTATTTATTTAACACATCTGTCTTCTTCTCTACCTCCGTTTCGCATCCGACTCCGCCTCCGACTTCGACTCTAATAATTATAAACTTCCGGTTCCGACTCTGGCTCCGGTATACCCACCTCCGTAACATCCATAGTTACTAAGATTAGTACGTTCAAACAAACACACACTTTTTCGGTTTATTATTATAAATAAAAAATTGAATTACTTACGTTAAATTACCACTTATAATTTTCTAATTTTTCTTACTATAAAAGGTCCCTCAATAACAAGCTAGACTAAAATACATTTTGCTATTTAATTTTCATTTATTTCTAACATAATTATCTCAAAAAGACTTACCAAGCCAGCGCATCCCAGACGTAAGCAGTTGCAAATATTTAGTTTTTTGCACATTGAAGAACACAAACGGTCCCATCGCGCATACGAAAGTAAGCAACGCGATGTGATACACATCCAAACGGCTATATGTCCCCGGATCTAGCGAGGATGCGTTAAAACATGGGAGCGTCTCCCAATCGTTGGCGTTTGTCATATTTACTGGGACTGTGGCGCTGCAAAAAAAACTTACAATAAGCTGTGAGTTGTATATCATCGTCCAGAGATATATAATTTCTTTTTTTTGTCATCATTAGCGATAATGAGCAAATGAGGTTAGTTACTAGAAACTGCTCTCCGTAACGAAGACACCGCAACACTTCAGTCGGCTCGTGACCACGGCCTGTGTAATGAGGCCGAAACGTCGAGCAATTATTAAAAAGTAAGTCGCGTTTTAGACCCGTATTTAATTTCTATATTATAATGATATTTAATTATGCCTACATTTCTTTGAAAACGATTTCTTATTTAGAAATAGTTTTACACTAGTAAGTAAAACTTTTTGATCCATTTTTGAATTATATAAAAGTAAATAAAGGAATAACGAATATATAATACGGGTACGGGGACTCTGATTTAAGTTTTACAACGATGATTTTGTCTGAGATTTTTTATTAGTTTATTAATTCATTACCAGTTATATCGTGGTTTAATTTGTTTGGAAATTTCAGTACATTACATTATTTTATGTTCACAAAAAATGCAAAAAAGATCAGAAAAACCATTTAAGCCGAGATAATTGCTTGACCTTGAGAGAGTGAGAGTAAAAAAACACTTCGCGTTATACCTGCAATACGGGATGCGTGCCTTCAAAATATGATAACGTTATTGTTAATTTGCTACATTTACTCATTTCTTACAATTAGTAATTGCTCTATCCATTTTAGTAGAAATATAATCTGCAACATTTTTCAATAAAAAGTGATACAGCTGCTATCGTTGCTATATGAGTCAGACATTTTGACACGTTAGGTAATATAAGGAATAAGTGGAAATGGTAATCAGATAAAGTGTACCTAAAATTTCCATTAGCATATTCTCTTGTAATATGATAATTCCGATAAAATAAAATTGAATAAATGAATATCGTTTATTTCGAAAAACAGGATAATAATATCACTTTTAATAAATTAAAAAAGTACTACCGTTTCGGGATTAACATGGCGTTCTGAGTGAGGAGAAACGTCGAAAAAAAACTCCAGCAATCGTTTTTTTTTATCATATGAATACAATGGTACGAATTTAAAAATATTAATAAAAATTTAATCTCATGCAATTTCTATATGGTAAGTAATCGGAAATTGTTAAAACGCTCTTTTAACAAGTCTCAGTTTTAGAGTTATTTTAAACTGTTTTAGTTTTAGTTCAGGTATTTATTTATAGAGAGGGATGTATTTTATTGTTAGCCTTGTGTGAATCAGAGCAAGATTATGACTATTTCCCATTGTCTATTCAAACGTTTAGTTTCATTAAGCGTTCAAAATGCTCAAAACACGCCTTAGCCGTTCCACATTATGACTACGGTCGTTGTGGTCTCGGCGAAATTGTCACTAATGGCGTCATTTTGAATCATGCCAATATCATAACGACCCATCTGCAAGGGGAACCCATTCCAATACAGTAATGTTCGTAAAGCTCGCAAGTGAAACAGGAAAAACTGTGGTCGTGAGCGCTGTGAATACGAAATGGAACGTAGCCATCAAAATTGTATATTATGTTGAAATAAACATATTTGTCTGACATTATTTAAAAAAGCGTCAGAAACATTATTTAGTATAACATACATTGTTAGAAACTTATGCATTTTTGATATTAGATATTTGTGATTCTTCACGCATACTCTCTGTAATATAAAGTCCTTGAAGATGCTCAAAATTCTTTATTTAGCATGACGTCTACATTGTGTTAAATAAATAAAAACACGCAACAGCTGATCAAATATATCGCCTAAAGTGCGCCTCTTGTAAATGTTCTGAAGATGCCGAAAGAAATAAATTTTGTAAAGTTGATATCTGCAACAAGGCGTATTATATTTTTGACCACGATTTTACCAAACGTACTCAACAATAACGTGAGACTAATTGGGTTAAGTCTAGTCCGAAACTGGCATTCAAGGGAAGCTGCGCAAGAAATAATACTATTAGCGCTTGCCTATAGACATTCACCTAAAGGGTGATAGCTAGAGCGCAAGTTGAGTTAACACTAACATGGGACTAGTGAGTTAAGTATAGCTCAAGTGCAGCTGCAGAAGGAATAAATCTATTAGTGCTTCCTTATAGATATTCGGCCAATCGGACATTACAATAGGAACAACCTTCCACCTGGTTATGATTTCATCCTCTACCAAAAGTTGAGGCTCACAGGGATTTTAATTGACTTTAATCTACATAATGTATGAAAACGCTAACGCCAAGCCATCAATGCCCAAAAATTTCTCGATATGCTTGCTATCTTTCTGAAATAAAAAGTCTGTATAACGTTCTGATCCTAATATTTTATCCTCCGTCAGTTCCAATTCAAATTGTAATCAAACGCAAGTGTATAATTTAGAAAAAACAATATTTAAATTGTGTTTTGCAAAAAAAATAATTATTGAATTTTGCTCGTGGTTGCCTTGGTTATTAAAACGTTTAACGAAAATACCCACGGATAGTTACAGTATATATTACAATATGTTTATTTTAATTACCAAACGTCGTTGGTCTGGAGATATTTTAAAGCTTTATTAGACTTTTGGGAAGGCAGTCAGTCAAAATAGCACTTCACACATGAATATAAAAGTGGCCGTTTCAATCTAACTTTACATGTCAATAATATACATATTTTTGATAATTAATAGGTATTTAACCATTTATATACGATTACGCTAATACCATGTAGAATGATAGAATATGCTACAGATCTTCAATGTTCATACAACCACACACACAAGATGGTGATTCTCTTGTTAAAAATGACCTGAGAGTTGGTGTCGCAACTAACAAATCATGCTCCAGGACATTATTTATCAGTCACTTATGGCACTATAACCAAACCATATAATTTAAAACGTCACGTAACATAAGTCAAAATAAATATAATAACAAATGAATATTCATGTATTAAAATATAAAACAAAACTACACGGTAGATTAACATCCCGTAAAAAAACTGACGTAAAGTGTAAAAATTTGGTTCCTATACACACTAAAATGAATATAATGTTTCACACAATGAAATGAAAAAATATTGACTCACCAAACAACATCCATGATTGACTTAGCTACTGCTGCTGAATATATTGATAAATCTCCATACAAATAAATACACAGGGTGCAATAAAACATTGTGCGTCCAGTCTTGTTTAAGAATAAATTCGCCATTTCCCCGAGCTCCACTCGGTGGTCCAAACTATAGTAGCGTGATGGTATTGTCTCTCCACATACTAGAGGCTCTTCTAGATCTCCATATGTATTCTGAGAGGTGGTTGGATCATCGTCGGATTCTCTTTCTTGAATCTACAATGGTTTATTAATATAGACTTTGCAAACAAAGTTATTTGATTTAGTAAATTTATTATCAACTAGTGTTAAGGGGCCCTTCATAAATTACGTCATTCTAACTTTTACCTTTTTGGAACCCCTCCGCGTCATGCTGTCACATTTTCTGTTATCCTACCTATCAATATTACGTCACTTACAAACACTAACTTGAAAGTAAACATTTCATAATTAGAACACCGCAACATATAGTACTCATTGAGGTCACTGTACTATGGGAAACAAATATACCAAAAGAATACGCTATAAAGACAACAGGAATAGCTACGTAATTAATTTATACACTGTCGAAATGGTTGCGAGCAGGGCTTGCTCTAGGGGGGGATGGGGGGGGGGTCACTTGCCTTGGGCGCCAAAGTGTGAGGGCTCCACGGCGGTCGTTAGGTTGTAAAAATTGTTATAGTAAATTTTACCAACAATGACAAAATTTCGGATATCAGTCCCATCGTTTGCTAAAAAATTATATTGTTTGTGTATATATATATATTGAAACTATATACAAATTTCTGAAGAGCGCTACTTGAACTGATTTGAAAATTTGGTGTTATGGATATATGGTACTTCACTGATTAATACCAATTATACATATTGCTAAGGGGCGGAAATTTGTCTTTTTGTCCAGGGTGACGTAATCGCTAGAGCGGATGCTGGAGTGAGAGGTATACCAGCTAAATCTCTCTATAATCTACTTAAAGATTTTGGCATGTCTAGGACTGCTGTAATTTTATACTAGAATGTGCTCCTAAAGCTGCATTAGCAGGCTCCTACCAAATTTGTCTGGGTAGAGAGAGACACACGAGTGAAGGTGAGTGTCGACCAGCCTCGGGGTGGGGCCCTTTAAACCTACATCCGTGTCACAAGTCTCGGGAAATACTCAGAGTTTCCCTCTCTGCCACACAATGGACCTGGCACCTACACGGTGAAATGACTGATGAGCTTGCAGATTTTAATAGAGGATATTATTTTCAAGTTTATATTTACAATTATTTTAGAGAAGAAAATAAAACATAAAATATTAACTTGTAATCTTATACCACAAGTTCATTCTGTTTAAAAAGGTTTTAACAGATAGATAACAAAGTCCTATAAGGGTTCCCCTTTTTCCTTATAGGATCTGGAGTTATAAAAATTAAAGCTACCAAACATTTTGATAGGTTCATATAATATAAGTATTGAAAAAAGTACTCACACTGTCTCTCTTTATGGATTGTAACCTTTTCCATTTGAACACTGCATTGGCACATGACATTGTTTCCACAACATATGTCGCATTCATGAAGCTCATGAAAGCCAGGAAGACTAGTGAAATGGTGCTTAGACACCATCCTGCTCTTGCAAATGCTGCTGGTAATGTCAATGCTCCGGTGCCAACAATTAAATTAAATATGTAAATTAATCCCACCTGAATAAGAAATTAGGGATGTTAAGATTTGTGATGAGGCAACTAATTATGATTAGGCAAACAGATATTAAGTTATTTCAGATGTCTAACAGTTTTCATAATTTAAGTACTTTCATATTTGTTATTTAATTTACATACAACTACATCTTTTATACATAACTAGCTATGCTTGCGACTTTGTTTATGTGGAACAACAACATTTAATAATATTTGCCTGTTTTTGTAACATTTTTCAAGACAGCTTTCCTCCTATTGGTAGTAGTATGATGTTAAATAAGTTAAATCCTTCTGTAATGGTTGCTCTAGCAAATACAAAACATAATTTTTGAAATACGGCTGGTAGTTCATAAGATTAGCTCATTCAAGCAAAGGATATATCGCTCGTGGAGGCGTGGTGGAGCGAATGTGGAAATGATGACACACAAGCCACACATGCTGCAGAGGAATAACCTCCATTAGCTGTTTCTATTATTTTTTTCTAATTATTTATGTTTTTTTTTATGAAATTATTTTATTTTTATGAAATTCTTCTTTCATTAAGGTATACCATGATGAAGTGTGAATAATGCTTAATTTTTTTTTTCTAAAAGTGTTTTATTTTTTGTGATCTATTTATCTCTGTCACATCATCAAAGGTATCATTAGTACTATCATCTGTCTTTGTTTTTGGGAGAAGTTAAACCTAGAGCCAGTTAAGCCAGAATCTAATTTCCTGTATTTAGTGGGTATTTAATGACACTGAGCTGAAACACTTATGGGTAAAGTTCGCTCCAGTCAACAAAGGGAGTGAAAGAGATATAGTCAAGATGTCACTGTTATACTTGCTAGGCAAGTGTTACATCAGAGGGCATGACTGATCGGTCACATTGTTTTGTTATAACATCATATGTGATGTGCCAATATATCAAATTGTTGCATTCTATTGCCTAGATGAAGTTTTCATTCTCCCCTGTTGTGTTAAACAAACACCTAAACTAAACAAAACTAGATTAATGTGTGGCTTCACCCTTGGCTTCACTCTCGTTAATATTGATTTTGTAAAACAAATCAGATGATGCAATAAAAGTTGTATTTTGTTTGATATACTTCTCAGTACTCTATTTGCAATAGCACTAACATGAAGCAATGATGATAGCTCTGTGGTACCATGTAGGAACACCACATCATGGGACGTGAGTTCAAGTCCAACCACTTACTATGAGCTTAAGCTTTTAGTTAAAGAAAACATTGTGAGGACACTATGCAACTATGAGAGGTAGGGCTTTTTAATGCCCGCCTGGCTAGCTACCCCAAGTTGAAAATCTGTCGCTATATACCAATTGGTATTTTTTTATGTGATAAAATTAAATATCTTCATAAAAAGCAAATTAAGAAAATGTATACATTTATAAGATTTTTTTATCATTTTGGTATATTCCACTAAAATATAATACAAAGACAGTTTATGAACATTTATATATTTTTATTAATTTCGATATTCATTTAATAGGTCTGTTGATATACATATATTGAATCAAAATGATATTGATTAAAGTTAAAAACTTCAGTTAATGATCAAAATAATAGTAAGGTACAGAAGTACATTAATTATGGTCACATAAAAAAAGTTGTTTATTGATATAAAACTAATATATCAAATAGCTAGTTAAATCCAAAGAGGCACGATTAAAATAGAATGCGTAATTTAGAATCACGTTTGACTCGATGTGTAATTAACACATGTAGTCATAAGCAAATTAGAACAAAGAATATTTAAATTTCATAAACATATGCCTGCTACTGAAAATTACACATGTAAACATATGTAATGATATGGTGTATCCACAAATAATTATTTGTACTTTATATTTACTACAAATATATTTAACATATTTACCCAAATAGAATATTGATCCCCAGCCTCTGTAAGAGGCATTCTTAAAACTCTCCTCAAGCCCCAAATGAGACGAGGCATAACATGTAACTTAAACACCACATTGCCGCCAGACCTCTGACGCAGCAATGACTTCTGTTATCGATGAATTAATATTTATGGATAGCAAAAGGCATAATTTTATTTCATATTGTTTCAAACCTTCGAAAAGATCAACGATAAAAACAATAAGCTGTCATCTAGTTATCAGTGACAGCAGAACACTTGAACATAGTTTGTTTATTATATAGCGAAATCTAGTGGAGACGATTGAAATAACAGATTTTATTGCTAGTAATAAAAAGTAGTTCTCAATAATACTGTTAAACTTCCTATACCTGCGCCAAATTTTTTAACACATGTACCCGCGCGCGGTGTTTCAGGCGGAAACTTTATCCTATATATTTACTTATATTTACTTATTAGTTTAAAAGGCTATATGCATATTAGTTTTTCATAAAAATGGAGATATATTAGCACAATATATTGCATGTGTCACTTATTATTCTTGTTATTTAACTGACTACAGTATTTGTTCTAGATACTCCTCAAAAGACATTTTTTTATTATCTAAGAAAACAAACTTATTTTTCTATCTAAAATACAAAATAATATTTTAAATCTTAATTTGTTTTTTTTTTAACCGCTATCTTTGAACATTTCCGAAAAAATAAATCTCTGCAAAAAAGAGATTCGTCAGGCTCACAGACCAACGCGCGGGTATAAGAAAGTTAAGTGGATTATTATTTAATTTCGTCATCATTACTAAATACACACTTTATTACTAATAAAATAAAAAGAAATTAGTATAATATAAACTATAACCACTTCAAGTGTTTTGTAATAGTAATCGACATCCTGAATTCTGTTTTTTTTTTTTTTTTTTGACTTGACATACGCTATTAGCCTTAGGGGCTTTGACTGCTTCACCGAACTTTTTGGGATGAGTGCTGAGGGCACTCAGCTCCGAGGCAGCGAGCGCAAGGGTGCCAGGATGGCCAAACCTCGGCTTGGGCTGCCACCGGAAAACGAACAAGGATTCGCGATCCTAACTAACTTAGTTAATTTACTAAGTTTTAGTTATGTAGAATGTCACTGTATCACGCGAGCAGAGGCACTTGAGGGCTCCTATCTGGAGGATCGAACTTAGGCGCAAGCGTCTGCGGAGGGAGACCGCGGTGGGCGAAATTAACCGCTCGGCCAAGGCGGCGGTTCCGCGGGCGTGTACGCGGACGCGTGCGATTGGTGGAGACGGTAAGGAGCAGCGCATTCAATCTCGTTATTTTATCGACGGGATTGAATTCTGAAGAGTCTTAAGTTTTCTCTATATAAACTAATCGCCAAAATTGAAGATAATTATCAGCTACACATAAAATCAGTGTAAGTTGATAAAAAGGTGATGATATTTTAAGTGACCTCATTGGGATTCCTGTTCCTGTGATTTGTATTTGCAACATAGGTTATAAGATATTGTCAAAAAGCTAGAGCAACCAAAAACCGACTAAAATAACTCACATTTCTATGGATGTACAGATATGAGATGGTCTTAGTGATCCATCCATCCAATACTAATCCAAAAAAGATAGATTTGCAAGCTATTAATAGTTATAATTTCAAATGTCATGACCTAATTAGTCAGTTCCCAACACAGTTACTTTTTTCCGTTCGTTCCTATATTCTATGGATTTGGATTCTAGTGACTTTAGTTAAATAAATAAAAAAAAAAATGTTTTTGATACATTTTTCGATAACGGATATTTGGTTTCGATATATCGATAAATGACATTAAAATAAATCTCATAAAAATATCGATATATTTAATTAAAAATATCAATATATCAATACATTTTCAGCAAGCCTAATAGAAATGGCTTGCTATTTCTTATTTCTTATGAATTTTGCTATTCGAACTGTTTTTGATGTATGTTTTAAGGACGTTAAGCAGAATACCAAAAATTTGTTACAACTATAATATGGACAAAAATGGCCAAGAATGGTTTTGATATGAATGTTATATTTTTAATAATTTATATTCCCTATTGAACATCATTAATTAGTATTGAATAGGATCACAGATATCTTTAAAAATAATTGTGTAGAAAGATATCTATTCTGAAATTACTATACGTACTATATAAACGGCAATTATAGATAGGTAGATAAATATCTAATGGTTTTGTATGCTGTATAAGCACATGTATAGTTGTGTATATTATAAATACGAGTATAGAAATTGCTATAACCCGACAAACAGAAGTATACTTTGATAGCGCAATGTAAAACTGCGTAACGAATATTCAACTTAATTTAGAGGGGTTTCAATATTCTTCGTGCGAACCCCGACGACGAAATCATTCCATCCAGCCGTCGAAGCCGTGTTCTCGGGGGTTTGGGATTGTGATTTCATATAAATCTCGAAAATAAATGTGCCAACAACCATATTAATGAAGGTAAATATAAAAATATTTAGTTTTTTTGATAAAATGCTTTATGTCGTCGTAGCTTTGAGCAATTATGGGTTCGCTTTCTCAGGTATGTGTTGTCCTGCTTTAACAAGTCGAATGTCATGTTCATGTTTGATATTCTGTCTCTTTCACTTCAGTAATATAACACCGTTGTGCTCGTTCGTGTCACGTAAGGATTTTTTGTATTTTCTTTAGTTTCGAATGCGTTTTTTGAAGAATTTTTGTTGTTTACTTATCAAATATGTGTTTTTATATAGTAATTATATATTATATCTGAAAATTATTCTCAAAACAATTCAAATAGGTCGTTCTAACTTTCACTCTAGATATAGATAGGTGCCGTGGATGATATAGTATAGATAGGTACATATATATACGACTATAGATATTCAAGCGAATCGTCGAGTCTCAAGGCCGAAATATACAAGTACTTACCTATATATATATTAAGTAAGGAGAATATTGGATTTTTATAGAAATGTAGTATCGTTGGTGATGGGCGTTTTTCAATCGGAATAGTTCGCCATAAATTTCGGTGCTATATTGTTGTAAACGTACCTATTGGAATGGCGCATTGGGAAACATGATTTCCATACATTTATTTTACCTATAAATAAATGCAGTGTGGTGGCTTGTTATCGCGGTCGAGCGACGCAATACGCGTAAATGTTGATATAGTGCTGTTCCTGGGCAACTAATTGGTCTGCATAAATTTTATGCCATAAAATACCTATATTGTGTATGACAACGTACGTAGTCCTTGAGATAACCTCAAAAATTATAAAAAAGTTTTATACGTACAGTTATATTTCGTTTAATCGTATTGATAGAAGTACATATACGTATACAAGTATACCCTATATCTATTTATTTTCTTTTTTAATAGATCATCTGAAACGGTACGAGCCGACTGCACAGCTGCTGCAGGATCTGCCGAGCCCGCATTATCTGTGATATATCGCTCAGCCTCTCGTCCGTCCTATAAGGTATTTATTTTATGTTTATACTACAACATCAAGATTATATGTCAGAAATAAATACTCTAAATTGTAAGACACGAAAATCAAATTTTGCATGAAACGAAAAAAGTCTTTTATTCTCATTGTGCGTCTGGTTCTTCTAATTAATTAATTTTTGTAAATTTATTTGCCTCATAACTTTCGGTACTCATAACTTTGAGTAAAAATCCCAAGTCATTGGAAATAAATAAATTGTAGTTAACTACATGTGTATTTATGTTTGTTACTATAATATTTATAATTTACTTTATCATGTATGATATATAAAAAACTTTAAAAATAAATTTGATGTTATATATATGTAATGATACTATTTCTTATTCAATATTTCCGATAGACTTGTTTTTAGTATGCAATTGCTCTAAATTGTTATTTGCATATAAATAATGTGAGAGAATAAGCTTGCCTTAATATATTTTGTTGGTTTCACTTCAAATATCAATATGAAGTATTTTTAAAAATTAAGGCATGTTAATATTCTGTATATTATAATTTAATGTTAAATTTTGTGATATAGGTGTAGTTGTTTATTGAGTTTTTGTACTGAAGCAAAAATGTGTTTTATAGGGCTGGGCTACTCGGGGCTAGGAGGCGAGTCCACAGCAGCTCCCAGCGGTGATCTCACCCTGTCCTCTGACACAGAGGATCTTAACACTGCTACCTGCTTTATTGACTGCATCACTACGAACCATTGTTACTTAGTCTTTAATTGAAACAATATGCAATCTGTGAAAATAAGTATAATACTAAGTGGATATTGTAGAGAATTATTCTATTTATAATAATTGTCTGATGTCTAATGTTTCTGTAATATTATGTGTTCCATGTTTAATTAAGGATAATTGTTACTCCAATATTGATACTGTTACCGAACCAATGCAATGTAATCGATCCACCTTAATGTCGGTGGTGAACACAAATAAATTTGGTGCTTTTAAGCGAGTCGAAGAGAATGAGAGTCAGCAAGTTAGTGTAAAAATGATAGATAATAATATTTATAATGTAGAGTTTGTTGATAGTATCCGACAAAACCAAATGATTGGCAATATGCCTAAATACTGCATTCCTTTTATGATTAACGCCATAACAGTCCAGGGTATCTCATACAGTGACCCATATTTCAGTAGCTTTAACTTAAAATATAAGATGGCGTTTGGAGCGCCGAAGTATATGAACAAGTCTGATTACGCTTTTAAATCCTCAGTTTTTATTATACGAGATGAGCCTTGCAAGACGCAACTACTGAGCGATAAGTCTGTTCAAAATATGATATGCAAAACTATACCTCGAATTACTCCTCATGAGGTCACATCTATAAAAACACACCATGACAATAATATAAAACAAATTGATTATAATGAAAAGGGCAGTGAGACTGTTTTAAGGAATTTCGCAAATGGTGATCTCACTTTCGATGCAATGATAGAACTTGTTAAAAACGAGAACCGAATCACAAAGACTGTGGCGAAATACGAAGATCTCGACAGCTGGGGTGTTCCGCGTCGTATGCGTTTGTGTGGTGGGGGCGAAAGTTCGCTCAATGCTGCCACTGGCTGGGGAAGCCCACCTGCCTCTAATACCAGTGGTAAATTAGTTAAATCAACATTATTAAATAAATATATTGTTATTTTATCGATCTTGGTAGTATAATTATAATAATTTGCAGGTGGTAGTTGGGGTAGCAACAATAGTGCGCCAACAAATAATGGAACAAATAATACTCATCAATGGAATAACACGGCTCAGCGGCCACAGACTTCACAATCAGATAGTGAGTGCTATAAACACATTTAACGTATTTTAGGATTACAGTTATTTTGGTTAAATTTTGTTTCTTATTTTCCTGTGTACATTTTACGAGTTTATTTGCAGTGAACAGCAACAAGGGCAATGGCAATCAATTGCCACCGACTAGTGCACCTTCTGCTCAAAGTTGGCAAAGTTCCCCGCCAAACATGCCAAATTCACAGCCCAACAATAATGGGGCGCCTGCATCTAATGGTAGGTTTAATTAATGTCAAACATAAAGTATGGAGTAATGTAATACACTTAATTGGTTACGTACTAAATATATTTATTTTAAGGTACAAACAATGCTGCAAATGGAAACAACACTGCTGCCAATCCCAACTCTGCTGCTAATTCTAATGGACCTGCAGTTGGAAATGGAAATAATGGTAATAATACAAATAGTACATCATCTGCAAAAATAGAGCAGTTGAATTCCATGAGAGAGGCTCTCTACAGTCAAGATGGCTGGGGAGGAGTAAGTTACTTTTTTTTCTTTTTTTCTTAAGGGAACATGAAATGAACGAGTAATATATTTAATAATAATTTCAGCAACATGTAAATCAAGACACAAACTGGGATGTTCCTGGATCTCCTGAACCTGGTTCCAAGGTCGAACCTACAGCTGGAGGACCACCAGCTTGGAAACCCAATGTTAACAATGGAGCATTTCTTGGGACTGATCTTTGGGAAGCTAATTTACGTAATGGCGGACAACCACCACCACAGCCCGCCGCCAAGACCCCTTGGGGTCATACACCAACGACTAATATCGGTGGCACATGGGGAGAAGATGATGATGTGGCTGATTCAACAAATGTATGGACTGGCCCTCCACCACCACAGCAATGGGCTGCAGGCCCACCACAGCATGTACAACAGTGGGGAATGCCAAAGAAAGATGATTGGAACGCTTGGGGAGAGCCTCATCGCCCAGCAGATCCACGACTCGACGTGCATCGTGCTTCCGACCCACGACAGCAGCCGGTTGATCCACGACATGATTTACGCGGTGGTATTTCTGGTAGACTCAACGGTGATATGTGGAGCCAACACCAGCATGCAGCCGGTCCGAACAAATTGATGCCAACTGCTGGGGTAAATCAATGGGGAGCGCAGGTCAGTGTTTTATTTCTAGAAGTGATGAGTAAATATTATATAAGGTGTTTAATAACTGAATTGTTACAGGGTCCTAAGGACACATTGAAGTCTAGTGGTTGGGAAGAACCTTCACCACCAGCGGTGAGGCGTGCAGGTACTGGTTTCGACGATGGAACAGCTCTATGGGCGCAACGTGGCGGTATGGGAATCGGTCGCGCCGGTCCTCAAGGTCCACCAGCCTCGGCACGTATTCCACCCACGCCTACTAAGCCTGATGCTGTTTGGGGAGCACATGCTCAGCGCAATGGCTCATGGGAAGAACCACACACACCCGCGTGGCCTGACCGCGATGCGCCTGCATGGCCTGATGCATCAGGACCTGGTTTGTGGCCTGTCCCCAAACCAAAGCCTTCAGGTCCAACTGCAGGCTGGCCAGATGACATTGGTGAATGGGGTGGGCCGAAACCACCTCAGGGTGGTACACTTGGAAAACAGTTACCCAAAGAAGTTGTATGGAACAGCAAACAGTTCAGGTATGTTTGATTCAAAATGTATATTGATTGGCTTGAAATTCTCTGTTCTGCTTAAAATATTGCACGCCTCATAACACCAAGTGTATAAGGTTGTGCATTACTGTCAACAAACATTCCAAAGTTGAGCAATTTTCGAAATGAACATTATTTTAATTTTTTTGTATTTTTACAGCAATGCAAATGTTTTATTATTCATAGAAATACTGTCACTATCACACTAGATGATTTTTAAATTCATTTATTACATTAAATACTAAAATAAAATCTTATTGATAAATTTTTTCCATGTAAGTCCAGATAGCTGTGTATGGATGTGTAACGATGACGCCCAAAAAACTTAATGTATTGAGATCATTTCTTTTTTTATAGCTCATGATTGAAATCGGATTAGTTCCTATTTAATATGAATTCTAAATTTAATATATGTCATTCAATTGTAATTATGTTATGAGGTGTACACTTTTTTTGATTTTCCAAACTATTTGTATAATTTTGTTATTAGATTTCTGATGGAGATGGGGTACAAGAAAGAGGACGTGGAAGCCGCGTTGCGCAGCCGTGACATGAATGCGGAGGAAGCACTCGAGCTACTAGCGAACGCTCGCGGCGATAGCTGGCGTCGGGATGATCAGTTCCACCACGCGACTGGTTTTCAACCGCCCCCTTCGGTCCCTAATGTACCGCCTGCAGTAGTGCAGAAATTGCTAAATCAGCCTCCTCCACAGCCCGTGCAACATCACCCGTCTTACAATCCAAACAGGTATTTAAAACTTATTTCATATTTGTTTGTATGCTTATTAAGTGACATTCTATTTTTATTTTGACCAAAAATATTTATCACAGAATATTGCAATCTACAGAATCAATGCCATATATTAACCTATAAGTTTTGCTGTTAAACAAACATTTGTTGGAATATTAGATAGCGTTTCTTTGTGGAAATTGTTAAAAAAGTGCTCACCTATTGGTTCTCCAAACAATTGCTTGTAAGATAAAATATACAGTTAAAGTTGAAATATAAAACTTACATTTTGTAACTTATCTATTTGCAGTGGTACTGGTAATAGTGGGCAACCGAGTGCGGCACAGTTGCGTATGCTTGTGCAACAAATCCAAATGGCTGTATCGGCTGGTTATCTTAACCATCAAATACTGAACCAGCCTCTAGCACCACAGACACTGGTTCTGCTTAATCAGTTACTTCAACAGGTAAAACATATACAATAAACATGATATTTGGCCTAATTTTAGAACATTAGTCTATTTTAATATTTCTCATTTCAGATCAAGGTTCTTCAGCAGCTGTTACAGCAAAATTCTCTGGCGATGAGCAAAGGCCATTCCTCTCTCGCGCTTCAGTGTTCTATGCAAATCACTAAAGCGAAGCAACAAATTTCTGCTCTCCAAGTAAGTTAAAATTCATCAAGTATTGTGATCTATTTGTTTTGTTGAAGTGTTATATTAAAATTTTGTTTCACAGAACCAAATTACGGCACAACAAGCTCTGTATATGAAGCAGCAAACCGGTGGTGCTGATTTGTTCAAACAAGGACATGATCCATTGGTGCAATTGCAAAACAATTTTAACGATATGGGTATCACAAAGGATTCGCAAGGGGTATGTTATGATTTTATATTTGCTGTGCCTGTGGCTTAGTTTGGGTGGACCAAAAAATGTTTTAGTATATTATGACCCATTTTTGTAACTTTTTTCAATACAGATTTACTCCTATTGGTGGTAGCTGGATGTCAAATAACCTAAAGCCTTGCTCAGTGATAGTATTTATAAATAAAAAACAACTGAAAGACTGGTAGTTCAGATTACTGCATCTAATAAAACTTTTCTACTTCACAATATTAGGTTCTTGATTAGCATTATTTGATCATTATCTTACTTGACATATTATGATATGACTGAAGATAGGAGAATGATCTTTGCATTTTTTTTTAATACTAACTATGTTAGGGATTAGCCCTTAATTTTGCTTCACATAATACTAAGATTCAATGTATTGGTATATACTCTTCTAGATTAGTTAATGAAAACATCATCGGCCCACTTATTATTGGTGTGAAATATTACAATTTACTTATTATTTTGTGATTTTGTATGCACTAACATAAAAAACACGCCAACCTGGTTGTCACAATTTTCAAGATTATTTTCCATGCATACAGTTATTAGAAAACAATGTATTAACAATTTTAAATAATTGTCTAATGCTTAGGGTTACGGAACTGGGAATCAACAGTCACGGTTGAACCAATGGAAATTACCATCTCTGGATAAAGACGGTGAAGGTTCAGAATTCAGCCGTGCTCCTGGAACTGCTAAATCCACTACCAGTCCACAGCTCAGTCAGCTTGGATTACAGCCAGATACGTAAGTTCCACCTTTGTAATTAATTGATTATTAAAGCTATTTGTTAATAACTGTAAACATTATTTTCATGTAAAAAAGTTATAAACCTAATTGAGTTTTCATCGAGCTTTTGCTAATAGTAACACCCACTTCAGAATTGGTAGTAATATTTTAACATTATAAGTGGTTTCTTAGTAGTTTTAGTCTACACTAGACATCACATACTCTTTGAAATAGAAATTACTAACACCAACTTTTAAAATCAAATAAAAGAATGGTTTATAAGAGAAGTAGTACTCTTATTCTCTGCTTTTTGGCATCATGTTATATATGTAGTTAATATATACATATAATAAATCTTTAGAAAAGTCATTTTTATACATTGAAATTATTTCCAATAAAAAAATTAGCAGGATATGTTAAAGGATAACAAAGAGGACACATTTTCATCATTATTGGAATTTGTCTTTGTTTGTCTGTGCACGCATCACAATGTATACAACCAATGTGGATAACTTTTTTACGTAAATATTGTACACAACTAGGAGTATTACTTAGTTTTTGTTTAATCACAATTGGTTCACTCTATCAAGAGATATCTATCTATATATATATAAATTTCCAAAATGTATGTACGCACATAATTTCCGAACGATTGTACCAAATTGGATAATTTGGTTTTTATTGTGTTCGTTATTGTCGGGACAAGGTTTGTATAAAAAATCTAAAAAGATTACAAATTAGTTAAATCATTTTTGAGTTTTTGCGAGGCTAAATAACAGCAATTATAAGTAATACGAAGTTCACCAGGTCAGCTAGTATTGCATGTATTTAAATAATTTCTATTCCTATTTTTAGCTCTATAAAAAAATAACTTATAGAAAGATCAATTTTAATAAAGTGCTCATCCGCAGAGATAAAAACGTGTTTATGTAAATATAAATTACTGATTTATTTGTTTATAAGTTTCTTGTTTTTGTTTGTGTTCACGACATATTCACATAATTGTAGATTTTGTCTTTCTGTTTATATTCTTTTTCTTTGGTAACAATATTTTTCCTTTATAAAACATAGCCTATGTCCTTTTCTGTACCCCTAAAAATGTGTATGCAAAATTTCATGATTTTGATGAGTGGTTAAGGTATGAAAGCCCAATACACAAATTTATCAACTCACATTTGTATATATGTTATTAGTTAGAATTATAAAGGACTGTGTTTGAGACTTTATCCCCTGGTTGAACTAAAATTTATTTAATAATTTAGTTTTTGTAACTTTTTAAATACAGCTTTTCTCCTATTGGTGGTAGCGTGACGTTAAATAACTTTCTCAATAGCTCTATCAAATACAAAAATATTTTTTGAAATTCGGCTTATAGTTCTTAAGATTAGCACATTCAAACTAACTTTTCCGCTTTATGATATTAATATAGATCTAAAAATTGTTGGATGTAAACATCATTATATTCCTTAACTTAAACATGGTCTATTTTTCTTTAGAACATGGGGTGTTGGACGTGGCTCAGAAGGCTGGGGTGATAGCGGAGCAGATGTGGCTGATGGAAAGGATGCATGGCCATCACATGCTTCTCACCAACCTGTTTATGATCTTGTACCGGAGTTTGAACCTGGTAAACCTTGGAAAGTGAGTTGCTAAAGACCTACAGATACTAAATTCATAGGAACATATTTGTACATAAAGTAGAATATGGAGTTGATTTTTATTATTAGTTTAATTTGTAAATTACATATCTAAATTTTAATACCAAAAAATATAATATGTACAGCTCTAACTCAGTAGCAATTACTTGACATAACAACAAATCTTATACCAATATACATATGTATGCTATGAAGTTAAGGGCCTGGTCTATTGGAAGCTGTGCTAAATATATCCATTAAGGATATATTTATAGCATGACATATGAACTGTGGTGTTTTGTTATAATTGAGTGACAAAAATATGTTTTTGTGAGCATTGTGAAGAAAGTGTTTCTTCACAATGCACACAACACTTCTTTTTATTGTATAAGAAACAATGTAACAATTTAGTTTACATCCATTCTCAATTTGACCATTATTATAGCAAGTGTCCATGATAAATTGGGTAAAGATGTTAATAATAAACAGTGTATTATGATAATATTACATTCTCATTTGTTTTCATCATTTGGTTGCATCAAAGTACTTAATACTGATGTTTTATTTATTATTTACATCCACTCATTTATTATGAGTGAAGCCATGTGGTTTAGCCTTCAGGTTTGTGACTATCATTTCGTTCATGCGGAACTAAAAACTATTTATTGCTATATCAAACACAAAAAGATGTTTTGAAATCCAACTGGTAGTTTCTAAGATTAGTGTATTCAAACAAACAAACTTTTGAATAGAGATACATTTTGTCAACAATCACAATGTTGTTCCTCAATGTTCAGGGTAACCAAATGAAGACAGTTGAGGATGATCCTGCTATGACACCGGGTTCGGTGGTGCGTTCACCTCTGTCGCTCGCCGCTATCAAGGATACGGACATGCTCGGCGGTAAGACCTCGCCACCTGGCGGTGAACGCAGCCTGTCCTCGTCAACGTGGAGCTATGCCCCGCCGGGGGGCGCGGGCGTCGCCGCCGGACTGAAGGGCGCCGAGCCGTGGGGTGGCAAGGCGCGGGCGGCTCCACCAGGCCTCAACAAGTCCTGGCCCCAGCACCACGCGCAGCCGCAACGCGTGCTCCCCACCTGGCAGGCGTCTACCTGGTTGTTGCTCAAGAACCTCACCGCTCAGGTTGGTATACTTAATCTAATTTTTTTTTTAGGGTATCAATCTTTATACTCATATGTTTGGTATGAAATAGTTCGTGTCACACATATAGATCTTATTCTTTCTTTTTGTTGTAATGGTAGCATGCGCGAAGTGCCCAATCCCGACATTGTTATGTGATTACAAAACAGAATCTAGGAGAATGGCCAGTAGGATGCATGAGTATTTACATATATAAATAAAATTGTAAAAAATATTCATATCTAAAAGTTGGAAATAAATTACTTTTAACTTTGGTACAATTACTACACAGACCAGATAATGCAATAACAATGCTTACTCTGATTGGGACTTTTAAATAAATGTTATGATTATTTGAATACATGAATTAAGAAAACTGTGCTCTAGTATAATTTTTCTTTTTTATAGTTAAGTCATTTTACCTTAACTGATCTTACCTGATCTTAAATGATGATAGGGCTCAAGCTGGTAGACACGCTAACCCTTGGAGGGAAAGGGAACCTATGGAATTAAAAAGAAGTATGATTGAATAAAGAGCAAAAGGGGATTTACTTTATCATTAAGGAATTAAATTTGTTTTAGATTGATGGCTCCACTCTGAAGACGCTCTGCGTGCAGCACGGCCCTCTTCAGAATTTCCATTTGTATTTGAACCAGGGTCTTGCCCTCGCTCGCTACTCGACGCGTGAAGAAGCTGCTAAGGTTAATTAATACCTTTTTTTAATTCACTTACCTTTCTAGTGTTTTTTACAGTTTCAGCATATTAAAATGTTCTTACTAATTATATTGTTTTACCATATTACGATGTTAAGTGACGACGTCGTATTCGATGGTAGAGAAGCTAAGCCTCATGGAGAGACAGGCTCTCAAGTGCAACTGCTGGAATACACTTCTAGGTAATTAGCACCAGGCTTACAACCTGAGAGTGATAGTTAGCCAGATGGGCATTAGAAAAAGCTCTACCACCATGCTATCATTTCATTACGATGTTTTCCTTCACTGAAAGCTTGGTTCATTGCATTTATCGAAATCGCGTTCATATAGTGTGTACAGTGTTATTATTGCTTCAGTGGGAGCAATTAATATTGATTGTATTTTGTACTGTCCAGGCTCAAATGGCACTGAACAATTGCGTGTTGAGCAACACTACGATATTCGCCGAGTCTCCGGCCGAGTCGGAGGTGCAGATGATCCTGCAGCACCTGGGGTCAGGCGGCGGCGGCGCCTGGCGCGGCGGCGGCGGCGGGAAGGACGGGTGGGCCGGCTTCCCCACGCTGTGGCCGGACCAGCACGACCAGCGCGCTACACCTTCCAGTCTGAACTCGTTCCTGCCACCGGATTTGCTCGGTGGCGAGTCCATTTAAATTCACCGTGACGTACGCACTATCGGTTAGCGACCGAGTTGAGTCTGACGGCTCTAGGTCGTTTCTGCTTGTTATCGTTGCTGTCGTCCCTCGATCGAGTCTCGGCTCCAGTCGGACGTATGTGCCGTTGACTATTGTAGTGTTTCGAGTTACTGATTTATTAATTAACCAATCATCATATAGTATTGCAAGAATACCTGCTCGAGTCGGGAGTGGATTGTCGGCGGCGGGCACCTAGTTGTAATTAATTACGCTTTATTGTCCCCCGTATGGGGATGGATTAATTTTATTCGCCTAGTCAGATCGTATCGGACGCGTCGCGCCGCGACAGAGGGCGCGCCGCGACGCGGATTCGATGCCCAACTGTCCAGAATACTACTGTCTACTGTGTCGTAAGTGTTCATGTAGTTTATTTAGTGTAAATAAGAATGATTATAAAGGCAGACAGACAGGCGTGCGAGGCGAGTCGTGCGCGTCCTCTCCTGTAAATCTACCAAATAGTTTTAGGCGTAAATGTAGAGTAGTTGCGTCGCGGTCGCGGGCTACCTCAGTCACTCGTCCCGTGGCCTTATTAATTAAGGTGTGTATTTATTTTGTTGCGCTCGAGGGCTGTTGCTGTTTCGCCCGTCGAGCAATTGCGTTCGAATTTCTTTCGTGTTCGTTTTATTATTATTACCTTTTTTCTTCTTTTTTAATAGCGCCGTGTATGAACTGTATTTATTCCGATTAGAATTCTCACTGAGCGATGAGCTTTCGTTTCCATTAGTGATATTTACATTCAGCAATAATAAACACGCAAGTGCATTTTGTCGAGTAACAAAAACACACTTTATGATTAGTTTGTAATTTTTATAAATATAATGATAAAAAAAAATGAGATTGGAAGTGCATTCATGTAGGGGGTAACTGTAATTCCTTTTTATCTGCACGGTAAGGGGCGGAACTGAGTATATTGTACAAAAATATACGGTGTGTAGCGAGCTGAACGCGTCGGGTTTACGCGCGCGCGCATCGCGCTCGGAGCGATAAGTAGCACGGTAGGGTCGGATGCGCCGGACGGGCGGGATGCGCCGGACGGCCGGATGCGCCGGACAACGCGGTGGAGCTCCCCGCGATCCAGTAATCCTGTGATGTAAAGTATCTTGCCTAAATGTAAGGATAATACGTATTTTGTTGGAGAGTAATAATGTATGTAGAATGCAAGTCGCCGGCGGTCGGCCTCCGCCGTTGCTAATATTTCCCCAAATTTTTTCCAGTATTTGTGATTCAAGTGCCACTTTATGTTTAATATATGAAACGATTATCTAGATTATATACGATTATTAATGTAAGGGTAACCTAATATATTAAATTGAAAATTGTTTTATCATTTTATATTACACATACATTTGTGAGAAGCGTTATAAACTACTATAAATGATTAATTGTAATTTAAAATATTACACTTTTGTGTATAGATAGGTAAGATTAAAGTTCTAACTTAAATTTAGCCATATCAATATCTATTTAATAAAAGATTTGTGGTATTTTCTATAGGCTCAATTTGAACGTTATTCAAAGTGACATATGCTTTAGATATTCTGTTAATAATATACTTGTAGCTGTAGTTTCCTGTCGGTATTATATCATCGTATAGGTAAGTTTATGTGTAAGTCGAATAGATAGTAACTTGTAGGTGTAGGCAGGCGTCTCTGAGCATATTGTGCTGATGTTAAACAACGAGCGCACGTATACATACATAGATGTTGGTTATCATAAAGTTTATTTACATTTTTATTTACGTTTTTATTTATTGATGGTGTGCCACAAAGATACTCTGCCAAAATATATCATTACGAAGTACTTCGGGAATGTCGTTGGCGAAAGGCGAGAAGAGGCCGTCCCTAGCGCCTAGGCCGCCTCACACGTCACTCTATATGAGAGCTCTCAACTAATGCGCGAATCAAACTATAATCACAATAACAGAATCAACTTTATGACTAGGTTTAATTATATTTCGAGTATCTTCCAGTGATCTTACGATGAAACGTAACGATTTTAGAGGTAAGTTAGTTGTAAGTGATCGCTGCACGTTGCGCGTTGCGTGTTGCCGACTCTTCACAAAGTAATTAGTTCACGCGAGCCCGCGTCTATGAACGTCACGTATCGCGTGTCTACTGTTCAAATGGCTTCGGAAATGTGGCTAGTTCTAGTGTTAAATGTTTCTATGTGTGATGTGTTCATTTTGAAACAAAATATTAGCGTGTCCATTACCTCATTAATAACTTACTTAAGGGAACGACGACAGTGGCTTCGCGCGTTCTAGTGTCATACATCAAATGTCGTTATAGCTTATTGTATTTGGTTCTGCGGATTGAAAACGCGAAGCCTTTATTTCATTGTCGTTATATGAATTTCATCAATATTCCTTTGTTATTAGAGTTAATATATGCGTAACATGCGAAATTGGACTTAAAAATGAGCGGCTATATCTTATAAACGCATAATATGCACAATGGAAACACGAATGTATCCGGGGCCGAATCGACTTTTGCCACAATATTATCTGTTAGGTGCCAAAGAGTGAGTATCAAAGATAAATTTCCGGACTATTGAGTGCATTTTTTGCTATATTAAAGTTACAAAATTTAAAATAGATTTTGCGGTACGGGTTTACTGATCTGATGTTCCTATGACATTCTCTATACTTCTGCATTAGAACAGTGCATATTTGAAATGGACACACTTGTCAATTCTAAGTATTGTTGTAAAGCTCAATTTACGAGAGAATATTATTTTAACCGATTTGATAAAAACGAATACGTATTATTTATTTAAACTTAATATTATCCCGTGTTAATCGCTATCGCCCAATGTGTCTCTGCCGGTGCAAATTAGATAGATTAAAGCAATAACTGAAATGATTATTATATATAAGGGTTTATCAATTAACATTAAATAAACAGATCAAACTAAAAGTATAATCCAGTGCCCTTTAGACAGTACGTTGTTCGTAGGTTAAAGACGAAAGTTATGCCTTGAAGTTATTAGTCAGTTAAATATATCAGTACTTAATAGTGTTTATAGAAGTGCAAATAATATGTATTTTATTCTATATAATATTATAATCTATAATAGTTATAAACGTTGTGGTGCGTGTGTACGTACGTACGTCCGTGCATGCGTGCGTACGCCCATGCGTGCGTGCGTAAGTACGTATGTGAGTGCATGGGTGCGGCACATAGGTTGTGAGAAAAGGCGTGGTTACGTGTGCCGCTGCACTGCGGTTCTTTCTACACGCCTTATTGAATCTCCTCTCGGTTCACTGACTGCGTCATTCTTTCCTCCACACATTTATTGCGTCTCGTGCAATGTAGTCTGTGTTATATTATGTTGTTATGTGTTTATTAATCTTACATCTTTATGTGTATATTGTGGAATTTATACATTAATAAAAAAGAAAAATAATACGCTTCACGCTTCACTTTAACAATATTTTTTTTCTCGTGACTCGTTTCTGTTATATGTAGAATAAATTTACGTACCTAATAGTAATTATTATAAATAACGTAGGTATAAATGTAAGAAAAGTTATATATCTATATATAAATCGAAATATAAAAATAAAAATAATTAAAAAAAAAAAACAAAAACAAAAAAAAAACGTAAAAACAAAAGCAATTAAAAGAAACCAATGATTGTGCCTCAATGAACTGTGGTACGTTACCGTAACCGATGGCAGGTGTAATCGTTTCCTTCAAAAAAAATTATTATAGTGTATTGAGCGCTAGGGGCACCCCTCGTGACTAGCTCTTAGACAATATGGCTGCGAGTAGCGTGTCCGCGCCAACACGCCTTGTGTAATCATTAATGAGCTTAGCTACGTTTTACTTTTATTATAAGTGTTATGTCATCAATCAACATTTTATTATTATCTATATATATATAAATATTTTTATCTATTTATTATTATAATTATTCGCTCTCCATGAAGTTCAATTTATTCAGTATAACTTTTAAATTGAAACAGCCCTCCTTCGTATTAATGCAATGTGGTCTTCGCGGGTAATGTAATAATTAAATTATCTCACAAATAAAACCATGCCAAAGTCGATTTCTACAACGCCATTGACGACCGCTAACTTAATGATATATACATACTTATGGTAACAGCGTTGATCTCTGCTTACCATCACAACAAATCGAGGCCTTTCAGGAAAAATATCGTAAGTGACAATTTGAACTTTTTCCATGAGTTTTTCATTCCTCATCAAAAAATATTTAATATATCTTTATAAAAAATATGACTTGTTCATAATTAACCACTGATCTGTTGAAATAGTAGATAATAACATATGCTTCTAATTTACAAAGATATTTTTAGGAGATTATAATAAAAAAGCAGTTTTAAGATGTTTGCCGCTTACGATGTTTTTCTTATAAAGGCTCGAAATCTATTATTGATCGTAGGAATGCGAGCCTATATCTATCTATACAACAATCGCCGCCGGTTAAATCTCCAAGCTGCTCAGGTATTATTTTTTAGCCTCAACTATTCAATTACATAAGTACTTTGCTCATAATTATTGTTGTTAATTTTAATTATTATTATTACTTTATTAATCTTATTAAATTATCTCTTTTTCCCTTATGTGGAGTAAAATTCTAAAAGTTATTTAATAATCTCTCATTTACATAGTTTTAATATATACCTTATACATTTTTAAGGCTGCATGTACCGGGTCGTTTTTAACCGTTTAGCTCTGTCTATATTTATAATTAATGTTTGTAATATTTTTAATGGTTTTTTTTCTGGCCTATGAATTGTTTACCCCCCTTTCTCCTTAACAGACCTAACTTTTGGGTCGTTTGGAACGACCCTGAGGTTTGAAGGAGTAAAAACAGTTTTTATTGATAGGATATTATAAAAGTTATACAAGTCGATAGGTAATCCTTAGCTCTGTCTTACTTTTTTATCTAGAACTTGCTTATAAATCGTTTTAAAAAAATCAGTTGAGGGACCAAAATAGGAACGAGTACCTATTGCATAATTACATGAACTTTAAATTGATGTGTAGCGATTGCTGACTTTATTGATACTAAAAGACATTGTAATAATAATTTTTATTTAAATGTTAATAATGTAGCTCTCCGTCGCAACGATATATATCGATGAAGTTAATAAATGAAAACGACATTGTTGTAGTGATATGATGATATTCAGGGCCTTTTTGTTTAGTTTAAATTATAAGATTGAAACGTTTCGCTTGTTGTATTTATTTATATATATTTTTGTATGTTGCGGCATTGTATTAGTGCGAACGTAAACGCATTAGGTGATATATCTACAAAGAAACTAGTCTTCCTTAGGAGGGGTATAGTGTCGTTTGATATCGGGAACGGGGTGCAGTGCGCGTGACGTCACAAGAGGCAATCATTCCTCTAGTCTTGTTATGTGGTGCGATATAAGTGAATACCAAATATATAAAAAATAACGAAGGCTTTGGATGTTAGTTTACGTAGAGGTAGCGATAGATCGGCCCGAGCAGCTTGGACCCCCTATCGAACGTTACAAGGGAATGATGGTTGGGTAGTAGTATTATTGTAATGCATTTATTTCTCCTTTTTATCATAGTCACTCAAACATAATTATATTTAATTAATCGAGCTAATGCCTAAAAATTGGAATATCAGAGTTTATTTAGGATGTTTCATATTTTACATTTTAGTATTTAAATATCTAAAATTTACCTTATAATTATTATAGTGAATGGATTTTTGTATTATCGGTATATGTAGCTGTAAGATATTGTGTGTTCTTGATACACGCAAACAACTGATAAATACAAAAAATAATAAAAAAAAGTACTGAGTGACTTTACGTGAAAACAGAGGGCCATTGAATTAAAGTGTTGAATTAAGCTAAAAATTGTCTATTCAGGTAATTTTACTAAATGTGATTGCTGAGAATATTTTAAACTACTATACGTATAGTTATAATAGATCATTAAGTCGCCATTTATCGGTTAGGTTCCGGAGCTGGACCTAGAATACCTATTTGTTAGAAAAAAAATCACAACGAAGGGCCACGGGTGTTGCAACACGTTCGTATACCTGTTGTACGGCTCGCCACTTATGTACCTTGTGACTATATTCACTAATATATGCATTTGTTTTGTTATATATTCGACGAATTATTTAGCGTTTATGTATTATGTGTAAAGGCCAACCCTCTAACCCCTTCACCCCCCCACCAACAGTTAATTGATGCAGTAGACTCAAGACCCTACTGCTCGGTAACGAAACAACACACTGCTGCTCTAGTCTCTCGCATTCAAAGCTCGCTCGAAGCGAACGATTCTAATCCGAGCATAATTTTCGATGATAATCCTAGTTTATATTCGTATTATTCTTTCATTAGATCTCTCTGTTGTACCTGTTGAAATTGTTTATGTTCAAGATTCATTTGTTACTGTAAGAGACAATTCTCGAGAACACCGCGCTCTGTACAATATATACGTAATTACGTTGTTAGTACGACGACCAAATTATTTAATGTTCCATTTATGTAACCTCTCAATTTATATATATATGTATATATAATATTACCTATTGGCGGCAAATACTCTGCGGTCTTCTTCTTAGTCACTTTTGTACCTTGATAGTACTTGAATTAAATCCTATGTAAGTAAAGGGGAAACGACTAATCCAATTCTGAAATATACTTAATTTAAATTTTGACAGACTGATATCTGTGATTAAGAAAAATATTTTTAATATTATCCAGTGAGTCGGATGAAAATATTTATTTTGTTAAGGGGTATCCTACTGCCAGCGCGGCAGCGGCGCGTACAGTATATGCAATATTATGAGACACGTATAGTTGCTTCGTATATTTTTTGTACTTTAAATGACTAAACAAAGTCTGAATTACATTATAGGAGCCGTCATACGAGAATACTGTTGTCGTTGTCGGCTTATGTTGTACAAAAACGAACAAGCTTAATTAGTAATATACATTTAATACCCCACCACAACATACAAACGTAACGTAGGTACCCGAACCCAATGAAGCATACTGAAGTAAATTAAAAGAATATTATATATTTGTAGAAGTTTATGTAAACAAATTTACATGGCATCAAACAAACAAAACATAAGCCGTCCGCGAGTACGGACAGACTGATTTAAAGAAATTATTATCAAATACCACCGATGTCATCTGATGTTTTTATTTCCTTAACGATTGATCTTTGAACGTTGCATATCTAATACATTTCTAATTCGAATTAATTTTGTTGTATTCATATCTGTAATTTCCGTAATGTGAGGTTAAGTTCGATATTCATAATGAGCCTTAAGTTATCATAATAAAAGGGAATCACATTTAGACTTGTAGTTTGAGGGTCATCTCTCTAAAATGAATGATTGGCGTTTTTTATTATAATAAATTTATATTGTTTTTGGTACCACCTTTGAGTTTTAAAAGTACAATGTAGTTTATATAGAGCGTGTTTCTGCGAAGTGATGTTGCATTATAACTTTATCAAATTAACAACTAAACGATAAGTTAGCTTAGAATTAAGCTGTCTCATCTCACACCAAGTAATATTAATTCTCCTCCATGTATTATTCGTATTGGAACACTTAATAATAGATAAATCTAATAAGTAACTTCTTAATTATATCAATAGGTTAATTGAAAAGATTTTCTGTGCAAATCTCTGTGATGAGAAATATAATAATTCTAAAAATAATAATTAAAGAAAAAAACTAGTATTAACTTAAAATGAAACAAAAGTCTTACAAGGAGTAATACTGTGCGTTCGATATTAATACGTGTAACTTCCATGGAAAGAAGTACCTGTAATAGAGACGTCGGTGTTTCAACATTAAGTCAGTTTCATTATGACTTTAAAAGTTCAACTTTTCAGTCTCTTCGCGCAAAGGGTTGTGTATTATTATTATATTTTTTTTATGTAGTACAAAATGTGTTCGCAATTAGATTGCTGCTGTAGTGTTCCTTATATTCATTTGAAAATTATCTTTGTTGGGTAATTAATTGATTCGTAACTGTTTTCTCAACAAAATTTTAAAAGATTTTGATAATCTAAATTTAATTAACTATTATTAGTCAGGCACGCGCAATAAATTCAAGTAATAAGTTTATAAAACGGCTGCCTTAATAGTGTAATAATAAATATTATGTATTTATAATGATATTTACACCATCCGTTTTAAAATATATTTTCGTGTGTCGAAGGTTTTTTGGATCGTTGCCGATTTGGTAGGTCCTCTGTCAAGTACCAAATAATAGCGTAGCTGTAGATCATTATTGACTAGCGACTCACGTAGATAGCTCTTTTATTCTATTTAAATGTAATAATTTTTCCATATCGACGTCGTCAAACCAATATCTGTTTTGTACACCTATATTTAAACTTTTTGAAGATTGCAATATGACACTAAACCATAAGTTCTCAAAGTGGGCAGTACCGGCCTCCAGAGGTCACTGACATTATCTGAGGGGCTACTGAAACTTCAAGAAATATTGGGGACGGCTGACAAAAATCCTTGGTGTCAAATTCAGTACATTTTCGGCCCTCAATTCTGTAAACATTGAAAATTAGTTGCGGCAACACTGTCCAAACATTTCAGTAATTTAAAAGTTTTTAGCAGTACAAGTGTCATACTAGATTAAATTACGTATTCCTGAAAAAAATTTTGATGAAGTATTCCTGAGGGCCGTTAGACATTCCATTTCCCTAAAGTCGGCGGTTTCCAAAAAGATTGAGAAACACCGCTCTAAACGTTACACGATGAATTGAGGTCGCTTAAAAAAATGTAAAAAAATGCTATTGTTTCATATATCTCAAACTTTTTACACACAACCGATGTTGATTTGACTACGTATTGATAATCGTTCAATGAAGACTGTACCAGTGATTGTACAATGTACTAATTTCGGCGGCAAGTCCTTTGTTTAGCCGTCGAATAGAGCACTTCTATATACCTCATGAACAAGTAACCTCATATCGTGTACCCTATTTGCCGCCTCTCTTGTACTTACTGCATACACTGCACTGTTATTTGGTACACAAATATCAATAACTATTCATTTAAGGTTAATTTAGGTGTTTATCGTGAATTTTATCAGTGTATCAAATAGTCAATACATACATATATATATTATATTATATTATTGTTATTTTTCTATAACTACATTAAAGCAATGTATATTAAAAATAAATAAAAAACAAAGCAGGAGAACAATAATTATTATGTAAGCGTAACAGTTAGTGAATTTAAGTGTGCTATTTTCCATTCCAGAACTCAACGATATCAATGTCTTGTAATACTTATGTTCGGGTTATAAAAAATGTTATTATTATATAATTAAACTAAACCTTATGTGATTGAAATGCAATGTTTAGAAGTATTTTTATTCTTTATTTTTTTTACCATTAAATAAATAGTTAGTAGAGATCTATTCGAGAGTCTAATGTATCAATTATTTGTAAAGTTGGCTGTAACTAAATAAAAGTTACAAAATAAGTAGTAGACATATTTTTAATATAAACATTTGGAGAAAATTTTATGTAGATGATGATGACAAATAGTTGTGTTTGATTTTTATGTGAAGTGTTTTATCGTATTGTATGGTATCGTTAGCGCAATGTGTACGCACAACGGTGAGGCTGGTCGAGCGGGGAACGTGTGGGCCCCGGGACCACCGGACCCCCCGGACCCCCCGGACCCCCAGACACCAGGACCCGCTCGACCGGCGAACCCTAAACTCTCACTGCACAGCACTGCTAGATTAATTCAGTTATTGCGTAAGGATATTTTTCTTATATTTCGATAAGGAGTAATGTAGGCAATAAATAACTAAATAAAAATAAATAATATTTAACAAAAGTCCCTATATAATCGAACTGATGACAGAAACGCATGTTATATTTGTGGCCTCTTTATAAATAAGATCTAAGTTACATGTTAAAAAGAAAATTAATTTTGCTATGCACAGCAATGATACTCAATTGATTGCCAAAAAGTTATATATGTATATTCATAGTTCAACAATATTTCTTTTGGGCAAATTTTCTTTGAATTTATGCAAAACTTAGATTATGAATAAGTAGGTTGTAGATTATATGTAGAGTGGATGCATATATTATTATATCTATATATTTAATGTAAGCTAAATTTGAGAAATATCAATTTCTTGTATTGTTCATAAGTTTAGATAATAAATGGGTTTAGCCATACTTCGGCTGGTTTGATATGTATGTTATCTGATTAATTGTAAAAAAATAAAAAAAATCATACAAATCATGTTTTATTTATCTCTCCTAATAGTTAGTTTACCCTGAAACTGAAAGTGATATTTGCAATATACATACATGTGTATACATATGACGCCTACAAATGTACAATTTTACTCAAAAGTGTTCAATGATCATTCAAAGACTAAATGTTATAATCTGTAAAAATATTCAGCCTAATTATGTATAGACTTTGATCTATTCAGAACTTCAATGGTTGTTAAATTAAAATGTTTTTGTATCACACTATTTGAAATATATTCTACAACATTACCCTCAGTAATATTGCGGGTATTTAGTTTTGCCTTTTTATGCCTTGACTACGAAATTCTTCATATTCAATTTATAACATTTTGCATATACGTCAACGGCACTACAGAAGAAGACCGTACCTTTTATTCGCGAAAGAAGTACTTGTTCCTAAGGTATAAGAAATAACTTAGTACCTAAACCTACATCCGTGTCATAAGTCTCGGGCACTGCTTTGAGTCCATAGATAGCTAAGATGTTTGTCTCGTATAGAAATATTTATTACTGCTAAATAACTTTTCGTTATAGCGTTCTTACTGGAATTACAAGGAGTAAATAACTATTATTCTCCTATGATTACAATGCTACTAGCATGGATACCTACGACTTCGCGTGGAACTAAATGTTTATGTAATAAATTTGTCCGTTTTTGTTACTTTTTGAAGTAAAACTTCCTTACACACATTTGACCTGGGAAGTAAGCTGGTGAATTCGTGACAAGAGCGTTACGAAAAGTGTGATCGGGCGAGGTGAACGGAAGATGAGAGGGAGATATAAATAAGTGAACATAGAAAGAGAGAGAGTTACGTTTCGTATATGACTATAGGGGCAAGAGAGAGAGGCGCGAGCACACATTTTCTCTCTCGTTTTCTCATAGCCAGAGAAGTTTTACTTTGGTCGTCTGGTCTAGTTTCGTTTTTTTTTTTCAATACAGCTATGCTCCTATTAGTGGTAGCGTAATTTTAAATAGCCTTAAGCCGTTCAACTCAACCTGCGGCCCGCGGGCCACCTGGTTGGTATTACTTTATTTTAAATTACCTAAGGACCTATAAAACCTAAGGAAAGTATTGTTTAATTATTTCTAGTTTGTGGCCTACACATGTATATCTATAGAAAAAAGGTTGAGTATTGCTGGCCTAAAGCTTTCGTTAAAGATTACTCTATGGAATACAAAAATAATTTTTGAAATCTGAATGGTGGTTCCTAAGATTAGTGCGTTCAAACAAACAGACATTGCCGCTTTATAATATTAACATAGATTACATAATATGAAAGCGTTAGGTTGTTGGTATACAAAAACATCTAAGCACGTTATTTATTTTTATAAAATTTATTAATAGAAAAATGTTAAAACTACCCATCAATATCATTAGTAGCTTCTGTATACTAAAATGTTTTGTATGCACTCAACGAATCTACGAACACGCCGAACGTCTAGGATTTCTTTTATCCTTCAGAAGGACGCATTAGTAGAGCTAAGAACGAGTAGGTACGTGAGTGAAAGCCAGCAAGGAGACGCGACGGTACGCTTTAAATATGTAAAAGCCTGAATAATGCAGGCACTCTGTTCAACGGAGCCTCGGGCCGCGTGACTAGCATCATTTTATGCCTCTGTTTAATTTACAATATACTTAATTCTATTACACTGTATATTCAAAGGTTTTAGAGATTGTTATTCGATTCATAATTGTATTTAATAACATGATCAAAGCAGAGTGAAGTTGAGTACATTTATTAAAGAATACAAAAAAAAAAATGATATAGAACAAGCATTAGTCTTAGCAAAATAATCAAATTAATGACAACGCAGTCTAATAAATACCAGTTAGTATAGAAACTCCCAAAAACATACATAAACAAAAAAATAAACAAATATATGTAAGTATTGTTATCAATTATCGTTGCAACTTAGTTCCATACGTTTGGAAAATTTCGTAACTCTTTTTGTCTGTGCGTCTTTGTGTTCAGTTTGTAACTAATATATCATGTTTCGAATGATTATTAACAATTCACTTCACCTATTCCCTTCGGCTACACTACATTACGTATAATGTCACCTTAATTTACACAATATAGGAATAAACAACTAAGTATATGAATAAAAATTACAACATGACAGATGAACATCCTGCCAAAAACTCCCGTACATCCACTTAACACTGAAAGATTGCAAGACAGTCAAAATATTATATAAAAAAGGCCAAATTACGAGGCAGTCTTGAATTTGTTTTCAAATATTATCGAAATTTATAATCGTCGGACGACGCTAACTGACTGTCGTTCAGTTCGGAATTAATGAATCTGTGATACGACTGGTAGAAAATCTGTGCTAGAGATGTATTCGAAACAGTTTTATTCTGTGCGAGATTCGGGACGCAAAGGCTACCATGCGGAATTTTGGATCGGAGAAAACTACCAACGGAAAACTACTGTTTGTGATAGGCCTATAGATTTGTATGCTTTTACTACGTTGGAAATCCCGATTCGATATTTCGAATTGAAATCCCGAACCGGATATCCGACTTTATGTGGCCGTTCTTATATTGGTGTTACTAAAAACGGTGTCATTTTTTTTGTAAGAAGGCATAGCCGTCGATACTTTTCAACCTATAGGCGGCACATTATTAAATCCACCATTGCAATCGATTATTTATTAACTTCACATTCGCGGTAAAATAAATCACAGTTTTCTTTTATAAAATTTATTGAATTCATCAATAAAGGTCAATATTGAATAAATATTTACATAGTTTAAGTATATTTGGTACAACATACGTACTTTGATTAAGAGTCTTATTTACATAAAACAATTATTATTTACATTGCTGTATAAAGTTGTCATACATTTTTATTTCCATGGTGGTACGGTACGGTACATATGAATTCTGATGTAAAGGTTAAGCCATAGCGATACAATAGCACAAGAGGCTTGGCCACTAAAGCCTAAATAATGAAAAATCATAATAATCTATACTCACGTATTTCTTTTTTTAGTCAATCACCATCTACTCTGTAAACGGAGTAATATTTTTGCATTAAAATGCATATACAACTTTTAACACAATGTATGTAATAAAATTATTATCTAATCTAAACGTAAACGTAAATACGTAAAACGTAAACGTAAACCTAAACGTAAGGAAATTTTGGACATTTGTAATGTTATATTTGTATAATGTCAATAATATTTAATCTAGAACACAACTTAACAATACGTTCAAATAATGTTTGCACATTAAAACAAATTGAAAGTTAAGGTATAGAAAGTGTCTAATATTGAATAGATTCAAATCACGTCTACCTTATCAATAATCGCACTCGAACATTGGACATTTAAAGTAATATAACCAATCTATTTTCCCAACGTACACAAACATGAAAATTAGCAATATTATGCAGTCATCAATTTCATTACACACTATTATTCTAAAAGAAACAAATAATACGATTATCTTTGCGCTACTTATATCTGCAGTTCAATCTAACTTATTCTAATATCAATCAAATAAACGTTCAATTTTAAATATTGTAATACTTATACCGCTTAGTTATTTTATAAAATTATGTATGCAACATTTGCAAAACACTGCGAAAGTTGTAACAAATATTAATACACCAAATATGCATTAAATTATCTCTTAGACAAGTATCTAAATATGCTTTGCGAAAACTAATAAAAATAATATATACTTTTTAAGGCTAATAAAAAAAACAAAGCAAATTTTATGCTAAATTTTTGATAATAAATTTGCTTAATCCGATAAATAAAATACCTACTTAGCATTAAATAATGATATTGTAAACTCAATGGTTTGTGTCCCAATTTGCAATATAATAGATGGCCGCTATATCAGTTCTTTTGTGGTTCTCGACCGAATATAAGGATGTGATTGTAACACTTTATTTGTACTGTCCACAATGTGTATCTGTTATCTGGATTCTTCCGTTGTATTGAGAGTTTCAAATATGTGCTTGTACCAGAACGTGACTGTTTTGTCCCAGGCCGTCAGTGTATCACCGTCTAGATGCAGTACTTCGATGAACATTTTCACTATCACTTGTTTTAGATCCTGTAAAAATAGATAAAACACATTTTTATATTAGATTTTGGAAGTATTTATATTATTACGCGTTGATACGATGCTATGCAGGAGCTTGTTCTGATAGACTTTCTGTCTTGTCTGATCTGAAAATATATCATAGTGATGCTGTAGCATAGTTATAAAGCATTTCTGCAATTGTATGATGTGTCGATATAGTAGTAATCGTTTACTATATAACTCGACCTTTTTATACTCTATAGGTTTAGCATTATGGCTGCCTGATTTTAAGTGACGATGTGGTGGATACGTTAACTTACTGCAGTAACTGTATTTTAAGCGCAATTGCCGTAACGTATCTATAGGCGGCAGAATTTCAACTCGAGGGTGGTAATTATGACTAGAAGAAGTGTGAAAGCTGACCCTGATCTCTGGCAATACGGGAAGTATCGTCGTGGTGCGTTTTAGCGGGTAGTGTTGGATGAATAGCACTCAATGTCTCACCACATGCCCCTTTCGCCTTGATTTGACTTCCGGTAGTACGCTTACGCATTGCGATGAGGAAGTCCGTTAAGAATAGAATATTAAAGACAAAGCTAATAAAAAAGGGTGGTATGTAGTTAGGCGGGCATTAGAGAAAGCCGTACCACTATACTATAGTTTCATCACTATGTTTTCCTTCACGGATGAAAGCACAGGCTCATTGCAGGGATTCAAATTCACGAACATTGATGAAGCGTTCGAACGCGTGTTCCAATAACTGAGTCATCATCGCTAAACTAAATACTAACAATGTTCTTGCCTTGTTTATGGGTTTAGTTTCAGGTCTATCAAAATTTAGTTTATATAGATACTTAACATCCAATACTATTGCCTAAAAAGTCAAACTGTCGTAGTAAAAAAGATTTGTTTATTTTGAAGATAGTAAGATTTTAAATAGATAGTATCTAAGAAAATATCGACACCGAAAAGCATATACAGAACAGCTTTCGCAATTTTTCTGGTCTCTGTTCCTGTCGATACTTGGAACAGTTGCATTCAGCGGTAGATTGCAGAACGTGCTAAGCCTTTGAACACATTTATCATATCCTACTACATTTACACTCATTAAAAACATCATACTTATTGTAACTTCCCCAAGCCGACTGGTCATCGTGGGGAAAAATGACCACGACCCTCTAAAGGGAAAAAATAACACTAACACTAACATGAAAAACAAAGTAAACGACATCCACATAGCAACTATTAACTGTCGATCTCTTAGAACACCTGAAAAACTGCAAGAACTAGAGCTGGCAATAGAAGAGTTAAAGTGGGATATTATAGGTATCAGCGAAATGCGCAGATTTGGAGAAGGTATAGAAAACCATGGTAAATACGTACTACATTATAAAGGAGAGACGCCCGGACTGTATGGAGTTGGATTCATGGTAAAAATAAATCTAGTAAACAACATAGAAGAACTCAGAGGAATCTCGGAACGTATTGCAATCCTTAATATAAAATTGTCCTTGAACGGAGAAAAAGAAGAGAGATGGTCTATTATACAGGCATATTCACCAACTGAATCTGATAAAAAAGAAGACGTAATAACAATTGAGAAATTCTATGAGGACCTCCAAAACGCCATTGATAACGAACATAAAAACGTGATCGTGATGGGAGACTTCAATGGACAGATTGGGATTCAAAATAGTGGGGAAGAAAACACTATAGGAAATTATGGGTATGGAAATAGAAGCAGAAACGGAACGAGACTAGTAAACTTTGCATTGGAAAACAGATTAAGTATTTTAAACAGTTTTTATAAAAAGAAACCATCAAAAAAATGGACATGGATCTCACCCAATGGACAATTCAAGAACGAAATCGATTTTATTATGGCCAATAATAGAAAAACCTTCAAGAATGTATCTATCATAAACAATTTAAACTTCTACACAGATCATAGGATGGTTCGAGCTACGATGTCAGGAATGTTAAAGAAAACAAGACGATTCCAAAATAAACACATAGCGGTACAATACACAGGTGACCCTAAACTATTACTCAATAATCTTCAAAGATCTCTAGATGCCGTGGAATTGGAGAAGAAAGAATATCCATCAATACAAGAAAAGTACAACCTATTACTAAATCAACTAAAAACAGTAACCAGAAAAACAAACAAAAATATCAAAAAAGTAGTCTCACTTACAACCAAGCAATTATTGCAAGAAAGAAAAGAACTTCTACAACAAAAGAAAAATAGAGGACACCGTCAAAGAATAACAGAAGTAAGCAAAAAGATCAGCGAACAACTTAGAAAAGAAAGAAAAACTAAAAGAGCTAATACAATGAAAAGTTACATAGAAAAAACAGGAGGAATAAAACAGGCATTGAAGGAATTAAACTACAGAAAAGACTGGATAACAACTATGAAAAAAGATGGTAATAGTACAAGTAAAAGACTCGACATATTAAAAATCGCTACGAAATTCTACCGAAACCTATACCAAAGTCAAAAAGAGAAAGACACAATAAAAGAAAACGACGAAACAACCGATGAAGAATATATACCGGCAATAATGAAGGAAGAAACCATAAAAGCAATAAATACACAAAAACTCGATAAAGCACCTGGATCCGATCTTGTTACAAACGAACTATTAAAAGCAACGTTACCAGTAATCGCTCCAAAACTTACAGATATATTCAATGAAATTATCAATACGGAAAAGATTCCAGAGGATTGGACAAAATCTACAATTATACTGCTCCATAAAAAGGGTGACAAAGGAGATATATCAAATTACAGACCAATCAGTTTAATGTCCAATATTTACAAAGTGTTTTCAAAAATAATACTATCTCGAATCACAAACACACTCGAAGAAAACCAACCCAAAGAACAAGCTGGATTCCGTAGAAATTTTTCAACAATAGACCACATCCACGCCCTTAGACAAATACTCCAAAAATATAAAGAATATAACAAAATTTACTATATCGGGTTTGTGGATTTCAACAAGGCATTCGACACACTTGAACATAGATTTATCTGGGACGCACTGGAAAGACAAGGCATACATGCAAAATACATACGAATACTGAAAAACGTATACACAAAAAGTACCGCACAAGTAAAGCTAGAATCTATAGGTGAAGAATTTCCGGTTGAGAGAGGGGTACGCCAGGGAGACCCAATCTCACCAAAAATATTCTCAGCTGTCCTGGAAATGATATTCAGAAATTTGGATTGGACGAATAAAGGACTAAATATAAATGGCGAAAACCTGAGTCACCTACGCTTTGCAGACGACCTAATCTTATTTTCGGAAAACCCGAAAACCCTAGAGACAATGTTGCAACAGTTAGCGAAAGAGAGCGAGAAGGCAGGCCTGTCAATGAACCTAACGAAAACAAAAGTAATGTCAAACTCCTCACAAACAGAGCCCATAACAGTAAATAATGAAGAAATAGAGTACGTAAGGGAGTATGTGTATTTGGGACAGCTAATATCTATTGAAGAATGTATGCAAAAAGAAATAGAAAGAAGGATAGCTAATACTTGGAAGAGATATTGGTCACTCAACGAAGTCATGAAGAACAAAGATATGTCTATGAGGAACAAGAGGAGAGTATACAATATGTGTATCCTACCATGCCTACTATATGGGTGCCAAACTTGGGCATTGACAGAAGAAATGGCAAGAAAAATAAAAATTTGTCAGAATGGAATGGAGAGAAGCACAATAGGAGTTAAAAGAAAAGACCGAGTTAAATTAAAATGTATCAAAAGCAAAACAAAATTTAAGAATGCATACACAACATACAGGTGCTTAAAGTGGAGATGGGCTGGGCATATGATAAGAGAGAAGAGGGAGAAATGGACGAGACTAATAACTGAATGGCAACCACGAGATAGCAAAAGAAATAGAGGCAGACAAACTAGAAGATGGGAAGACGACATCAGAAAAATAGTAGGTCCAGTATGGACTCGCATAGCGAAAGATAAAATAGAATGGAAATCTTTAGAGGAGGCCTATGTCGAAAGACAAGCTGTAACCTAGAAACGACCGTTTACCGATATCTAATTTAAGTAAAATAAAAACTGTTATAAAGTAAACATGTAGAAAAGACAATCATTGTAAAAAAAATAATAAGTTCAGCAATAAAGGCTATTTTATTTATTTTTTTATTTACTTATTGTGTATACATATATTGATTTTTTAAATAATATAAAACGACAAAGTCCTGTGTGTTGTATTTTACCGGTGTATACGTTACGAATGCAAACACCAAAAATGAAATAGATTTAATGTACACAATACCAACACTTTACTTGTTAAAGCAAAACTCTTGAACACAGTATTTCAGTATAACAAAGAGAGATGTGAATACAAAGTTTAAGTAGAAGTGTGTTCTTAATAAAAGTTTTCATTCGACTTGTAAGTTTTGTTTGAGATTGTATTTTACGTTATTGCTCACAGTTTATATAACAAATTTATTTAGGGTGTCCTCTTTGGTATAAGATTTTAACTAAAACAGATCGAGTTATAATTCACAATTTATAAAGCAATATAAATACTACTTAATTACGACGAAATGGTAGACGGTTAGTACACTAGGCCTGGACTGGAAACTGTCTCTTAAGTACGAGTACACAACTACTAAATTTTCGAAGACTTGTGACTTTAAGTTGCAACATTTGAGAAAGTCTTACAAAGTATCTTACTATTGTACGTTTTCATCCATCTCAAGAACAAGTACTTTAAAGAAATAAAATTCACACTCGTGGGGTTACCATTTGTTTATCACTTAAATAGATAAATCATGCTTAATTGTAAAAATCTCTTTTCTTTTTTACACTTTAATTTATATAAAAATCACTGAGTTTTATGTACACATTGGATCGTAACTACCATAAATTAGTTAACAACCATCATAGCGTCATACTAAGCTTGCTGCTGTCCATAATTAAGTAATCTGTATGCGAATGGATTTATCATTTTTTACGGTTATATATTTCCATTTAAAATAGAATATGTGATTGATAATTAAAAATATAGAAAACTATAAAATAATTTTAACAAAAAAAAAAGCCGACTTCAAACAGGAAACTAAAAAGTAAAAAATAAATTAACTTGCCACAAAGTAACAGGTATTTTGATTTAGTTAAACAGAAATAATTAACTAATTATTTTATAATTTGATGTTGGTGCCAAGTAAGACAATAACTAGATATAGGTATTATCAATATTTCTAACAGCTGAAGCTACTAAGTAGTTAACCAAATAAATAAATAAAATAAAGTGTGTAGTTATCAATGAATATCTGTTCTTGTGGTTTTATATTGTCTTTTTTAGGTGATTTTGTTTTTATTCTTGTTTTACTAACAGGTTTATTTTAATTTAATACGTTATTGCTAATTATATATGTCGTAATTTCACGTTAAGTACCTACGTAGGTAATAATGTATTAACCGAATATAACGATAATCTTATTATAGGTAGATAGTTATTAATATTTAAATGCCATTGAAATCAATTTCGAATTTCTGTTATTTGATTTCAACATTTCATATCTTGAGTACATTTGTTATGTTAATAGTTACTATAAGTCTAGTTTGTATTCAGTGTTCTTTCATAATTTGGTATGGTTGTTGTCAACCTTAAATATGAACCCTCATCGTAAGGTTGTTGTAACATTTACTTGCCACCGACTTCAACATTATAAAATAATTATATAATATTTTTTGATTAACTAAATCAAAACAGCTATTACTTTGTGGTAAGTTAATTAATATTTTACTTTTTAGTTTCCCGTTTGAAGTCGGTTTTTTTGTTAAAATTATTTTATTTTACAATTTTAAGTGAAGGGTAAACCTAACAAGGATGTTTCTTGAATAAGGAAACGAAGGCTACTTGGGAAGAAAACATTTAGAATAAAATAAAATCAAAACTAATGAAAAGTGTAAAAAAAAAGTAAACTCTAGGTGAGCGCGAAAATAGGTCGTCGGGTATGACAGTTTATATATCAAATAGATTAAGTAACGAAAAGTCAAAAAGTTCGTGGCCATTGCTTTTCTTTTATACGCAATTACCTAATAAATGGATCCGATCAACACCGTACTCATCGGCTCAGTTTGATTCGTGAGCGCCTGTCAAATGAATCTGCTACACAGCATTCTCAACGATTTAGTTACGTACGTAATCGTTCCACATACAGGGTGTTTAATGAAACTCCAGAAGAAAGGGATGAAAGGATAATAACGTGTTCTCGATGCTCTAATACTATAAATGAATTTGATGATGATACGATTGGAAGTAGAATTAAAGATGAAAATGGCTGGGTACCGATTACTCCTACTGTTGCAACATTTCAAGCACTAAAGGATACGGAGATGTCGAGCGCCGAAAATTACTTTTGATTTTAAGTTGGGCAGCTATTGTTCACAAGTTACAGGGAACTATACTAGAAAAAGCTGTTATAGATCTAGACAAGAAATATTTCGCCAAAGGACAGGTGTATGTCGCTCTGTGTTATATGTTGTTGTGTTGTACGTGAAAATATCGATACTGGAAAGCATATTTGTTGCTAGAAAACTATTGCAGAAATTATATATAAAAAAAAACGTATTTATGACGTTTCAAACTTACTTTTATATGTGTTGTGATGTGTTTTTATTCTGATTCAAATGATTTATACAACCCGTATTCGTATTTTCGAGATATGACATATTTGCGTTCTAGCGTAGATATATAAAGGATTAAGTGAAGTATAAGTAAGCCGAAGGGAATACTGTAGGTGTCTGAAAATCGCTTTAACTATCCTAAAAAGCAGTGTTCAAAGAGTGGCACTTACACCAAAATGTTTCTCCTTAATTTGCCTCCTTTTATGTGATTCCCCAATTTTATTCATCATGGCTGCTACTACTTCTGGCTGGTTGAGATTGACGACTGCGAGGTTTAGTGACGTCATTAAGTTGATGACGTGCGCTCTGAACTGTGGATTTTGCGTATATTCCTCTTCAGGCAGTTTGCGAATCATCTTGAAGAATTCTTTTGTTTCGGGGAACGTTTTAAACAATCTGTTATGAACAAACATAAACAATAGTTGATTTATTATTACATGTGATTACATTCAGTTATTGTGACTCGTATATATAAATAGTTCAATAATATATAGACAGGATTTTACATGCAATTTTAGTGTATTCTCGACTACCTGTACGTTGCGTCTTTATTCGTGTGGAACTAAAAAATGTGAAATCAGTCTTGCCCGCTTTTGTAACTATTTTCAATACAGCTTTGCTCCTATTGGGGATAGCGTGATGGTTAATAGCCTCCGCCAATGATTACTCTATTAAAGGCAAAAGTAAAAATGGATTCCCATTCGTAGTTCCTAAGATTAGTGCTTTCAAACAAACGAACTTTCTCACTTTATAATATTATTCTATATAGCTCTATTAAACAACACCATTTACAATTTTCAAATTAAAGATATAGTGAATTTTCTGCTTCTTTTTTGTAGTACAGTTAAGTGACACAGCGCATAATGTTAAAAAAAAAATGAGTAACCAAAACTACTGAGAGAGTGGTATTTCAATAAATAATTCACTTTTTATGCTAGTTTGCAAACTTCTTGACGTGTATAAGTTCGAAAAAAATAAATATATATATACTGACAAAGTACGTACAAAGTTATACAGATATATAGAGTAGGTATAGGATACAGTGATATGGTATATACGGGCTGATCTCAGAATATTACGCGTCTAAGCATGCCACTATTGCGACTGTAACGTTGGAGGTATTATGTTATCAATCCAACCGGATAGAAATATTCTGTTCTTTCTATATCTGTATTCTATCATATCAAGTTACTAATAATACTATAAAGTTTTATTATTGTAAAGAAATCTTGTTCTCATCTGCATAACATCTTACTATACTATTAATTATTTTATTATAGTAATCTCTTGTATATTCTATCGCATTAATTCAGATGAAGATAAAATTATCTGAAATTAAATCATCAACAATTATGTAGAGGTCAGATGAACTGGCTGCAATCATAAAACGTGTTCAGAAATATAAGTGAACAGAACCGCAGCCCAATTCCGACTGGAAATAAATTACCACAATTCAAATAATTGTGTCGCACCGCAAACTGGGAACCTGTTAACCTATTTATATTCTACGTCTATTTCCGTCTCGTGTGCCATACAATCGGTTGGCAATACATTAATATTTATTGAATTACTTTTCGGAGAATCTATGGCTTTTTTTAACAATTTATAAGTTTTTAGCGATATTTTCACAATGTCACTTGATATTAAGTAACGATGTAGCCCAATATAGTGAATACGTAAACCTAGTGGAAGGGCTGGCTTTCAAATGCAACTGTCGGAACAGCCCTATAGGTATTTGACGGTAGATTTTCAATTTGACGGTAGCAGCTAGCCAGGTGGGCATTAGAAAAAGCCCTACCACCGTGCTATGGTTTCATCACGATGTTTTTCGTTCATCGAACGCTCAGGCTTATTGTAGGCGGATTCGAACTCACGTCCATTGACGCGGCGTCCGTATACACTACCAACTAAACCATCGTCGGTTCAAAACTATTAAACTCTGTATGCAATTTAACGTTCGTAATCAATAATTTCCATTATCGTATATTAGTGTGAAGATTTGTTGCATAATAATTTATAATAATGATAAATATACATATTTTATTATCGTTCCATAGAAATAGTTATTCCATTTGCGTATCTCGTTGTAGTTTCCTTGTTTATTTCATGTAATAATGTCATTCGATTCAATTCCAGCTCAAATCAGATTCAATAAAAGTTCATTAAATTCTATTTAGTCTAATGATATTCATTGCCGTTTATCATTGCTTGTCATATTTCATATTTATATTTAACCTATTTTAAATCTAGATCCATTCGTTCCTTTATACCTTGTAAATCACTAACAACCTGACATATTTTTCTATTATTATTAATATAATATCTTTACGATACCTAGATAACAATTCTTTCTATAAAAACTTGGGCTTTATTCATAATTTAGTTGAACAAAATACTACTTGAAGTGCTTTGCTTTAGGAAACCTAAGTGAAACTAATGCACTTCAGAGGTACTGTCATTAATCATCATATATTACAAAAGTCAATGACCTATAAACAATAACGCTGTATTCAGTAAAGTTAGAAATTAAATAAAATTCATGCCACATCTTTTTATATATACCTATGAAGAAAGAGGAAAATATTTTATTATTTTACCTTCGTAATGCTTACTAAACGTGAGTCACAACTCGATTTAATGGGTTCTAATGGTAGGAGTATGTTCTTTATCTGTTATTTTCTTCCTATCTTCCTTCACTTATGAGCTATGTAGAAATAATGTTTTAATGATTTTTTTATCTTTGTATCGCTTCTTTGAACCAAAAATTACAAAATGAACAAAAACACATTTTAAAGCTTTAGATACTCACTTTTACATATGCGATGAGAAAGGTTATCTGTGTTTATGATACAGTCAACGACACGATTAAGAAAATAATGATACAATTGATTTAATAATATTTATAATCATATAAGTAATATTTATTATCTATTTCAGACAAGTGGAAAGTATATTTAATAAAGTGTAACTATTCTATGTCGCTTTGTTCTCTAAATAAATTCGATTGGAATGAGTAGTGCAATTTACTCTACATTGTAGCTTTAGCATTCCAACCTTTCTTATAAAATTGTTATAAAACTGGCATACTATAAACTAGGAATCCATAATGCTTTATTCAATTTAGTTTTTAAGGAGGTACGTATAAACGTGAAAATACTAACCGAAAAGAATCTTGAATGCGTATCATTTTTTGGTCTATGCATGTACAGAGGTAGAGTTATTTTAATATTACTCGGGATGAATATTTTGTATATAATAATTACAATGTATTTATATTAAAATGAATATATACGAACTAATTTATATGTTTACAATGTTACAAGTTCCATAAATCAATCTCGAATATGTATATTTGTTTGCAGGAAAGTATAAGTCAAGACTCGGCAGCTAACACTGCCCTATTTAATAATATGCGTATTAACTATTAGGTACCTATTAGGCATTCTAAGAACAGTAAATCCCACTACATTGTTTGTTTACATGCGTCCCAATTTAACTGTGACATTTCTACCGACTACGGGTAATGGTTACTCAGTACCGCGTTTGATTTATTACCTGCTTTTGTACACGAGTTACTGCGGGGGCTCGTAAAATTTTATGGATGTTGACTTCTTAAGCGATAACTTACCGTATAGAAAATATGTACATTGTGTGGGTTTTGATTTTTGTAATATAGACATTTATATTTTTAAAATTAAATACATGTATATTTAACGATGCGCTTATAATAAATATAGGCGTGATATTTTATAGTTGTAAAACTAATGGAAGTACATTTTAACACCGATATTTTTATATTTTATGTAGTATATATTATGTTACTTAGTATAGTGTGTTTTTTAATTTTTTATGTTTTGTAATTTGTATATTTACAATAATGCTTATTATAAGTTCTCTAAACTCTCACTACATTGTGAGATTACTCTCTCATAATTACATATGTTTAATCCTGTATAGTAATCTTGACTGATTCATCAGTCATTTTAAATGAATAATGAGAGTCCTGAAAGTGAGCGGAACAAGTATATTCTATTACCGATTTATTTGAAATGTATTATTACAATACTTAAACAAATCGATTCCGCCCTTTTTATGAAGGTTAAGCGTCATGGCCACAATGTCACCTGATGTTATGTGACGATGTGGCCCAAGCTGGTGGTCACAGTTAGCATATTGGAGGAATTGGTTCTCAAGTACAATTACCGGCACACACCTATAGGTATTTGGTATGGTTTCATGATGATATTTTCTTTTACTGTAAGCCCATTGCAGGTGGATTCGAACTCACCTCCATTGAAGCGGTGTCCGTACAGACTACCAACTGGGCTATCATTGCTTCAAAAAGTCAACTTGACTGGGTGGTTACGTTGAAGCGATGATAGCTCAGTGGTAGTGTGTACGACTTCGCGTCAAGGGACGTGAGTTCGAATCCAAGCACGTACAGTGAGCTTGAGCTTTCGGTGAAGGAAAACATGGTGAGGAAACCATAGCATGGTGGTAGGGCTTTTCAAATGCCCGCCTGGCTAGCTACCACCCTCAAGTTGTAAACCTGCCGCCAAATACCGATAGGTGTGTTCCGGCAACTGCATTTGAGAGTCAGTTCCTCCACAGGTTTAGCATGTCTAGCAACTTGGGCCGTATCGTCACTTAAGATCAGGTGAGATTATGGCCATAAAGCTACACCTTAAGTATAAAAAAAAAATAGCGGTGTGTTGGGCGTGTCGTACTTTGGTACTAGCAGGTATATATCTAATAATTGAGCGGAATAGTAGGGATCTCTTCAATCATAATTATTAATTATTCAACATCTATATTAAATATCAATAAATCTTAAACCCAAAACAGTGACCGTCTTTAATAGCCACTTCCTGATATTCGCCTTGTCTAACTGCCTACGCATTGCGAATCTTTCGGTGTACACTGTTCTTTTGGATTGTGCTATCGAGTACTACATCTACAAGTGCCGTCACCTTGATGTGTTGCTTTAAAATATACTAATTGTTTGTCGGCAGATTAGTATACTCTAACGCTGTGATTGCTATAACACTTGCTGCCCCAGGAAAACGACTAATGGTCGTACGGTTTTAGTGGGTATTCCCGGCGGCTAGTGCCAGGCGAGTCCCATACATCCCTCTCGGACCGCCCCGGCTCAGAGGGAGTGCGTAAATGCATTTGCAAAGAAAGGTTCTTAAATTAGATACTGTAATGAGTAGATAAGCTTTTGAGTAGTATATAGACAATATTAAGGTTATTTTACTAAATATCCTTTTTTCTTACTTTTAAATAAATTTTACACACAATTTAACATTTTTGAATTAATAAATAAAAGTATTACCGTCTCAGAAGCTCGGCACCGTTAGCTATTGAGTTCGCGAACACAGGAGCCCAGGACTTTTGAACTGCGTATATTTCTCGTCTCGTGAGTCCGGATACTGGGTTAACTTCATCTGGATCACCACCCCACCAGAACTGGCTGAACCAGTGGCCCATGATTAACTAAAACAAACAACATTTATTTTTACTAACCAAAATACAGTATTCGATTCAAAGCTCAGTTTTCACCTAAGTAGTTAATGTAAATCAATATTAAACGCGTTTTGGTATAGTAACGCGTATAATCGTGTTAAGAGTTTCCGCTTTTCTTTGTAAAATAGTAAATTAAGTCCTACCGAATATCATTTTATTAGAAATAATGTATAAAACGAATCGAGAAAAAGAAATATGAGATGTAATATTATCCAAATTAACACATGCAATATATTAAACAATACCCCATTCCAAATAACTAAAGATCAATTCTTATGCAAGCTTTATTCTACGGTCTTGTTTTATAATTTTATTTATACAATAGTGGTTCACTTTAGATACCTTCTGTCCAGTTTTAACTCTCTTCAAAACGACGATCGCGGTCAGTAATATAAATACGGAAGACAAGTAAATAAAAATTAACATCTCTAGCGAACCTCGCGTCTCGTATCGTCGTAACGAACTAAAGTTAAAATGAACCCAAACGGGTATTTTGTAATGGTTTTGTTTATCTTAATAACAAAAGAGAAAATTATCTCGGTCACAAGACAAAAAACAAATAAGGTAGCTTAAGTGACGGCTCGCATTCTGAAGGAAGTTAATAAGTAGGTAAACTATGCCGGTTAAACAATGACTACAACAAGTTTGTTAAAATAGTCTTATGTCAAAATAATTATGTTTCATAGTGTTGTTCTAGAGAGCGAATTTGTATGTTAATGTTTGTCAAGCAGAAATTATTTCAAGTGATGATATGATCGTAGGTAGTAAGCTTAGAATACTTAATTTATACTTTATAGGCTTAGCGTTATGGTTACAATCTCACCCGATGTTAAGTGACGATGTGGCCCAAGATGGTCGACATGTAAGGAAAGGAAGAGAGGGAAAAAATTTGCATAGCATTTTGTATTTGATAGAACAATCATCAAGAAATGCTTTAGATTTTTTAAATCAAGCTACCACCAATAGGAGCAAAGCTGTATTAAAAAAAGTTAAAACTGCGGGCAAATATTACTAAATGATTTTTAGTTTCACGTGAATGAAGTCGCATACACAGCTAGTATTTAAAAATGATCGTATTATATTTAATAGTAGGTAAATTCATAAGATTAGATTACAGCTTTAAAACAGTCTTTAAGGATTATTTACAGGTTGTCATTAAATCTACCTAAATACAACTACAAAGGAACTTAGGTAACTAATTACTCGCTGCTCTTGTTAAACTTAACATGTATACGTCGTGCAGTCAGTATTAATTACTCTACAACGTAGCCCTAGGCCGTGTAATTAACTATACCATAGTGCTCTACCATTGTACGTATTGTCATTTATATAAGTGACACGATATCTACAATATATAGATTTAAGTAAGTCTATGAATATGTAGATATGAAAATGTCCAACTATATTAATATTATAAAACTGAAAAGTTTGTTTGTTTGACGCACTAATCGAAAGAACTACCAATCGAATTTCAAAAACTAAAATTTAATAATTGAGGAAGGCTTCAGACTATTTAACATCACGCTACCACCAATACAAGCAAAGCTGCATTGAAAAACATTACAAAGAAATATGCATGTAATTTTTTAACATTCCAGAATTTAACAGTTACCACTGTAGTCGAGTTATTGAGTGATAAGACAGAATGTCTTCCGGGAAAGCAGTAATTATTTGGATGAAACATTGTATTTAGGTAATATTCTACATTTCGAGTTTCCTTGAACAGGTTTTTTACTATCCAGACAATTATAATATAGTTTTGTAATTAAATCATAATAGTTATACAATAACCACAATCCAAAGTGTGCTCGCTGGAGTTTGTATCAATATTAACAATTTTAAACATACAGTTGTTTGCTGAAACAATGTTCGCTAAGTCCGCTTTATAAACATTACTATCATTGTTCTGTTGGTTCAGGTACTTGTAGTATATTTATGTGGATCATAAGTTATTTAAATAATTCTCGGAGCTAGTTATGATTTTTTCATATTGTGTTTCCTTTATGTAAATATGCCATGTATATGTTTTATAAATGGCATCTATCAATGTTGGTAATTTTGCCAATGTCTAGTGTAATTGACTTTTTAATCACAATTATGAGCACGCAAAGTTACAACCAAATTCAGATCAATTGTTTGTAGATCGTACAAATCGATGAATCGTCGATGAATGATCGATTTGGAAGCGATGATAGTTCAGTTGGTAGTGTGTAGAAATCGCGTCAAAGGACGTGAGTTCCAATCCACCAACAATGAGTTTCTCCACTAGGTTTATCGTGTCCACCATCTTGGGCCACATCGTTACATATCATCAGGTGAAATAGTGGCCATAACGCTAATTCTTAACTTTATAAAAAAAAAATGATTGTCCTGGGTGGGACTCGAACCCACTGCATTTCAACAGAGTTTGAGATTTCGGCGAGGGCGGGCGCTGGGAAGGCTTTTTCTGATGCGAAACTGTCTATCACCCTCAAGTAGAAAATCTGCCACCAAATAACTATAGGTGTGTTCCGGTATTTGAATTGAGAACCAGTCACTGCACTTGACTTAGCGTGTCCACCATCTTAGGCCACATTGTCACTTAATACCAGGTGAGATTGTAGCTATAGCGCTAAACCTATAAAGAATAAAAAGGGATAGTGACATGGTTCTATAAAAATATATGTGGGTATCAGTTGTGACGCACGACTTTAATTTACATGTCATGTTTACACATACATGAAGTAAAGGATGCGCAAGGTACATTACGCAGAAAGACAACAATTTTGAGTTTACGTTTGTACTCATTTCGTTCCATATACAATTTTCATACGCCTTATATACAAATCGATTCTTAAGGAGTGAAAAACCAAATAATTATTAATATCGGCAATTTAATGTTGCGCGATCGATATGATGAAATTGAATATATCTCTGTGAGATTATAAAAGAGACATGTAACAAGTCAGCTTAACATCGATTGCAAAATTTGTTAACAACCTGACAGACACGAAAGCGTTTTCAATAATATTGTTTTGTCATCCAGTTATGAGCTGTTTAACGTTTGAACTTTGTAAGCCAACTGGGAGAGTTAGTTTAAAATTGATTGTAAAATCTGTAGCGAACAGAGAAAAATGGAAGTTAATAATAATGTGTTATAATATAATCTTGGCAAAGCAAACTAAATTTAGCCGAATTTCTTGTTCCCCTTATTAAGTTTATACAAGACTATGATAATATCATGTAAATAGTAGGATTACTGCAATTCTGTTGTGATCAAAACCCTTTGTTTCAACGTTTATTATCTCGATACTCCGAGCTACAATTATTTTCATTTTTATATCTATCTAATATTATTTATTGAGATTTTTTTATAAATATATATACATATATAAATTTCGAATATCTTGAAATCTGTTACAAAGGTTTTGAAGAAATATTGTAATTGGAGAGATTCTTGCTGTTTGAATTTACATTGTTAAGCAATATTAATAGTAATGTAGTGATTTTCGTGTAATATTTTTATTTAATTAATAAGTTCATAAATACGTTAAATCGTAAAAAATTTTTTTCGATGAGTATGTAATACGTATCTAAATATATTTTTTGAAATAGAAACGATTTTGTAAATATATACCGTGCTAGCACGATCACCCAAATACTGGTTTATTTCTTTATAAAAATACATTATATTTATAAATAGTCGTTTAATGAACTTCAGTTAAACATGATTTTATAAAAAAAAAATATTACACCCGACACTAGCTACACTAATTTATACCTGCATAAAAATTATCCAAAACTCATAAAGAAGTTATCACTTCAATAAAAATAAAAATAAATCCGAAGATAAGACCTCGCCGAAAGAGTATCTGATTAAGTACATAATTGTTATTTTAAAAAATGTCGGTCTTCTTATTAAATCGATTTTACTGCTTTGTTTGTTCTTACACTTCCCAAACATTATCAAAAAAAGTTCCCAAACGAGTTTCAATCTTATCATCTCATCCTTTGTTATTTACATTCCGTGTTACATTGACATATGAACTTAGATTTGACTTATCTTAGAGCGCGTGACTGTTGTCAGAATTGCGTTTGTTTGTCTACTTAATCATATAATTTGTTTGAACTTATTGTCGACATAAGTATATATAATTAAAGATGCCATATCAAAATAGAATATTGCATTGCGTATATATATATTCTCGTGTATTTTTTTAAACCACAGCATTGTCCAGCACAGCGGGCACTACTGGGGTATCGGCAATCCATCAGCAGTTTTCGCAGTAATATCGGCCGCTAAATAAGTGATTTTAATGCAGTTTTTAGCAATAGATAAAGTGATATATGAGGAAAGTTATATTACATATAGTTGCATATTATAGCATAAAAAAGCCGAAATATTCAAAGATTTATGATTTGATACGAAGTACACCGGGTCAGTTACTATTATTATAAAATGTAATAATTATACGATCTAAATATTTATGATTAGTATGCTTGTGTATATGTATGCTCTGTATGCACTGCAATTCCTTAGATAGAAAAATATTATTCTCTTTTGGACCATGGATCATGGCGAGCATACGGAGAACTACTTCACAAACAATCATTGGGAACGGACATACGGTTTAGAAATGTAGGGAGACCAAACGTACTAAGAAGTATTATTTTTTAATCAGGCAGATGAAGCTTCCATAAATACATAAAAAATGAAATCTTTTTAAAAATATATAAATACTACACGTAACTCGATCGCCAAGTTAGGCGTCTTTTACTCTTAGAAACCCTAAATAAAGTAGTGAATAAAAAACAAATAGCATTCGATGTATATAACTGTAAATCGAAATATCGTGACCACATACATCATCCACACATACAGACAACCCGATGTCCACCGAAATATTTTTCTCAAAACGATTTTTTTATACTATCTAGTAAAAAAGTGTCTTATTTGTCATTCATTTAATACTCAAAGTGCAAAAAAGTTCGGATAAAAGCAATTTAAGCCGAGATAATTGCTTGACATTGAGAGAGAGAGTAAAGCACTACTCAAACGTTTCGCGTTATGAGACGTGCAAAACCATAGGTCAACTACGAAAAAATCCACATCGAATGGCCATAGTCCTATCCCAAAAAGTTCAGTAGTGTTTCCCTGAATAAACTTCAAAGAAAGTATATTTCCTTATACATCCGGAAAAGAATTGCTAGACTCATCTGCGCGTGAAAATATTTTTACTGCACAAGCGGTTGCGTAAGTGCATGCACTCTCTCAACTTGCTTTCTGTACTCCCTTGAACCGGAGAACTGACACGATTCGTAGAGACCGGCTGAAACCACTATACTGATCCTGGAAAACGCCCTTGAAAGGTGGTTCGCACTACTCTGCTCCTACGCCACAATAATCGGAAAGTAGTACACGATTATCATGACAATGCAGACTTCGTGTACCTAAGAGGAATCAGCCTGTTAACTACGGATTCGCGTTGTCCCCTCCATTAGGTTTAGCCCGCTGATGATCGTAGTTGCCTGGGGTGTGGCCGCTATGTCCATTACAAGTACTTGGAGCCACTAATGAAGAGATTGTAGGGAGTTTGTAATAGATAGTCGTACTTAATCAGGTTTTTGATTTCCTACTGCATCTCATATATATTTTGTCAGTTTATTGCAATTTTGGAATTGACGTATGATTTTGGTATTAGCTCTACGAAAGATCTTAAATTGGCTTACGTATTACACATATTCTACATCCTGTAAGTGAAACGTAAATGGATTTGGTGTATCAGTTCTAATGAAAACGTGTAAGATATATTTATTACCAGGTATCTAATTCTTGCCAATTTGAACGTCAAAGCTAATTGATTGGTGCTGTAAATAGTTTAGAAAATATTTTATCATGTGAAGATTTGACTGTATTTGGAGACATGTGAAATTGGTTGATTTCACGTGTTCTTTAAAAATAGCATTTATAACAAATAAATATGCCTTTGTTCTGAGTGAGTCAACATTATTCATTGCAAAATATTAAGGATTGATAAGTCATTTTGGATTAAAGATATTACTGTTAGTCATTAGGAAGTAATCACGGGAATGAAATTATGCTCAGACCATATTTTATCCAATAAGTTCACCATTATGATACCTAAAGTGTCATTTCCGTTTGGCCAAAATTGCGGACTCATCGACGATGTGCAACACATCTTGGGAGAATGTATTCGAAGCGAAGGTATAAAATCTGGGCTCAATGCTTCCCTATTTCCGAATCTGCTAGGCAATTATATTAATTAACTCAAATTATTGTTATTCTGTATCTGTTACATAGGCGATATAGTCCTGTAGGTGACTTAGACATTAGTTTAAAAAAATAGGGAGAGTGTTGATTTTATATTGTAGCCATCTCTTTTCTTGTACCATTTGCCATATCCCATAGGTGTATTTCAACAATCAGCAATCAGGTGGAGTGGTATGTGTCTGCATCCGACTTGCACTTGCTTGGGCAGATTACTAATGAGGTATGTTGTGGTCTTATAAAGGCCGGCAACGCACCTGCGATTCCTCTGGTGTTGTGGGTGTCCATGGGCGGCGGTGACCACTTACCATCACGTGACACGCTCGCTCTTTTGGCACCTATTCCATTCTGTTTTGCAATACTTTGTTTTTACATAACTTGGTATACACACGGTAGTAAAGCTCCTAGCTGGCATTAATTTTTTCGATATCTTCATCTTTCAACAAATTTACATAAAATTCTTAATGCCTAATATACCTAAACGTTGCCTAAATCACTGGAGGTATTGGTAAAAATGTAAGAAAATGCGTTAAGTCTATCGCGTTCAGTAGACATATCTAGCGAAGAACATTGTTTTATAATACAATATGATGTGATAAAAATATTTGACATAATGTTATAGTGCAGACAATCAAACAAGACGGTTAAGATATAAGGATTTTACAATAGAAAGTTAAATCCTCTCTTGTCCCCGGTTCTAATAAGTTTTTGGCAAGAAAAAGTAGCCTATCACCATCTCCAGGATCCCATCTATCTCTGTACCAAAATTCATCAAAATCGATTCTTTGGTTTAGGTGTGCCAATGTAAGAGATAAAATAAAAACTATTAACGTATGGATTAACCATGCACCGTTAACTCCGCACTTTCACAAGAGTATTTATATCGATTTTTGGTACTTAAAAAGTATGTCTATTATATTATTATGTAACGACATAAGTATATGCATGTAATAGTCGTATAAACTCATGTTTAAGTCCTAAGTAACACAACAGATTCATACATATGCATTATTTATTAATGTAAAGCAATAACGTTTTAATTTGCCCTTGTAGCGGCTACAAAATACGACATCGTAAAATTGCATAGCGTATTTTATAGAGTAATCTATGTCTATCTGCAAACGTCTTTTAGAGGTTTAATTGTCGATAATTCAATCAAAAGTTTATTGCAGAATTCTTTTAGTAGTATAAATGCACGTTGAATCGGTCGATTTTGCGACGGCACGGTCTGTTAGGTTTATTGTAACTTTTATGAAGTTGTGATTAAATTAGTTTATGAATATTAATAAAATTTGCAGCATTTATTTGCAAAATTATTAACTTATTTCAAGTTTTGTATTAATATTTATACCTATTTACATTGTATTAAAAAGTTGTACTCACTGTTAGTGAGTACTGTTAGAGTATTAGTAGTTATATTCGAATATATTTTAAAATACCTTGAGCACATTTTATGATTATTACAAACAAAATCATTACACATTATTTAATTTATACGTTGTTTGTAATAAGTAGTCAAACAATTTGCGTGACATTAAATTAATGAAAATAAATTATGCTCAACAAATGCGTGAAGATCCGCAGGGCATAGCTATTTTTTTATAGAATTACTAGCTTTTACCCGCGGCTCCGTTCGCATTAATATCGGATGACACAATCATTTTTTTGTTTATTATTATTTTATTACCTTATTTTTTATTACCCCACCTCCTGTAAGTTTTACGCAAGAGCCTATCAAAGTTATATCTAACTCTATACCAAAATTCACCAAAGTCGATTCAGCAGTCTAAGCGTAAAAATTTAACAATAAAACTCACTTTTACTTTTTTTGTTATGAATATAAATCGTTTCATAAAAATTTCGCCTGGCGGTAAGTGACGATGTGACCTAAGATGCTGAAACGAAGTCTTGTGAGAGAGTTTGAATGTAATTGCGGGAACTCATCTATAGGCGTGACGAAAGGATTTCAATCAAAATTCTTGACTTGAATTATTTTTTATGTTTATTAGTAAGAACTTGCCCTCAATTACACCTGATAATAAGTTAGATGTAGTTGACGGGTATATTTGTGAGACGTCTATTTATCTTTCACTTGAACAAATTTCAATTTATAGGTGGATGGGAAGTGAATCTCTTTGTGTGCATTGTTTGTGGTAGAACCAAACCTGGATTTAGACAAAAAGAAGCTTTACTAAAAGAAGCTAAAGAAGAAGATTACTGTGATATATATCAATATATTTAATGCAACATGTTGTTGTCGGCACTAAGCTATATATATTCTATACATTGATGATTAAACTAAATGTTAAGCTAAACCAAAATTGGAACATTATTAAAACATCAAAAAAATATTAAAAATAGTAAATATACAACTTATTTTAAGTTCAGTGTTTTAGCGCTTACTGTTTTCAGAATAGGGTAATTTTAATTTTGCTATCAACTTGAATTGACATCAAATTGTACTAAGGTATCTTTTGATTATCAGTCTCATATGATTTTAGATAATATATATTTTTTATTTCTGCAAAATAATTGGCATGTTAATGTAATTAACTTTCTTTTAATGGACAATAAATTATTTATTAGTAAGACGACAGCAGGTCTAACTTAACTACTGCTCTTCATTAAATATTGTCCTTTTTTTTTGCTGCTAATAAAATTTCATTACAAAGAAATACAGTTTTTTTTTTCATAAAGGTAAGGCAAGTTACGCCATTTTGTTTGAAGATTAGCACAATACGTTCCAAAAGCAACGATGATCATCGAGGGAGAGGTAATCCATCACTGCTCTTCGCCGTTATACCGGCTTGCAAGTCTCTCGATGGTCGGTGGATTATATGCTGATTCCAAAACATCATAAATTCAAAGAGAATCATTGCGATGGGTTCAGGACGAAGATTGTAGGTTCGAGTCCTGTCATGGTTGCCAGTTTGTATAATCTTAGGTTCTTATTTGGTCAGTAAATTTACACTTGTATAACAAATAATAAATTTGCTTTTGTAAATTTTCTTGTTTGTTTCCATAGCCTTTTATTATCGAATCACTGATGTCGTATGTTGTTCGCAAAATATAAAAATAAGTTTTTATACAAAGAGGTTTTTAACATTGGTAACATGGTGGGTCTTGAGCCAATCGGGTATATTTAATATCTACCAGCTGATCTTGGATTAGGAAGTGTCTAAGTATGGTATTAAGTAATTTTTATATCGAGTGTGTCATAGATGAAATTCAGTGAACACAAATAAAGCCTTATTAGGAAAAACATTGAAATCGCCAAAAATCTTAAGAACATTTTTTTATTGTAACCTAAAAATTATCTTCATAAATTAGAAACAACGTGCTAATGCGCTCTATATTAATAGATCAGTGTTTAATTATGAACAAAGAATTATATTTTTATATAAAATTATTGTAAATAGTTTTTAATTAGGAATTAAAAATGATCTTCTTTAGGAAAGTGTAATAGTCGCTTACGACGTTATTACTCAAAAGGCTCGTAATTTCTAGCCTTACTTCCTAACCTACCTCTTCGTGAGAACCAAATGGTTAGATTTGAGATGCTATGGAAAGTTTTATCTACTTTACAAATGCAATTTAGTACTGATACAATCATACTATGTATGTTTAAGTGCAGTAATGTTATGGAAGACCGAAACAAATTAAATCTGTATCATAATATTGATACTCTAGAACAAATTAAATAAAGATTAGAATAAATTGTCTCATTATGGAATATGAAGTTTATTGTTTTCTGTTACTAGAAATGCAATAAAATTATCATTTTTAAATTTGAAAGAATAATTTGAAAGATAGCCCCTAAGATACTGTACTAATATGAATTTAATTATAGGAATTAGCTAAAGAAGCTGAATACATTTTAATTAAACAGAAATTAACCTATAAATTTTAACATGGAATAATAATTAGTAATTATAATTACTAATGGAATAAACAAGTAATAATATACATTAGTCAAATAACATAAATATAATTAATACGTTAGCATTATAACAGAAAGTTAGTGTGTCATATATTATTCATTTCTTGGTTTTCCTTGTAAAATATTATTCAGCCAAGAGTTATTAATTTAGCTACTAGTCAAGTTCTGGTTCATACGAAAATTCAATTAAAATAAAGAGAAAATATTAAAACTATATTAAACCAGGAACCTGACAGGACCAATAAGTTCTAATTTACTAAATTTAGTGGTCCTAACAATGACCTTATTGGACAAGCCGCGCAAGGGCGGAGGCATGTCATTAAACTCCATAATAACAACTGAAATTATCAGATATTCAAAATCATAACCAACTACAAGATCTTATTTAAAATCTATATTAGAACGTGTCTCTAAAGCGCGCCAGTGGGTGTTTACCAAATTTGGCTGGACAGGGAGAGAAACACGCGTTGTGAAGGTGAGTGTTGATGCGCATCCGAATGGGGTCCCTTAAACCTACATCCGTTTCACAGATCTCGGAAACCACTCGGAGTTTCCTTCCCTGCCACACGATGGACGTGGCATCCGCACGGTGAATCCATAGATATCTGAGAAGTTCATCTCATACAGTGCAAACTTAAGACTTTGTTTACTTTAATCTGAGCAAAGTCCAAGTCGTCAAATAATAGCTTCACCCTTAGTTTCCTGTGCGCAAATAACTAGTTGAAACCAAAATTTGAGCCACGTTTCACGGTAAATTACAAAGTTATTAAATAATAGACAAACTTATAGATTTTTCTTTTTCTTTCCTTTTATAAAATTTCTGTAACATCACGTGTGTTATTTGTTTTCATTTAGGTTTGACTATTTGCATAATAAAAGCGGGATAACTTGCTTGCAACTATTTTTTCATAATCATTTGTTGTCCATTATAATTATGATCTGATGTATGAGTATTAATCATATATTTCTACTGTATGGAAAAGCATTGAAGTATGCGTTTACATAGTAATGTATTACATGTACATTTACAGATAATATCACATTTTATCAGAATAAATTGTGTGTAAATTACTTACTGCTAATAGTATGTTGCTGTATCAATAACCTGAACCATGTTTTACTGATATCATATCACGAGTGTTCATTGTTATATATGATTAGATATCGAAGTATTGTTAAATAATTTTCGTGGAAAGAATTTTTAGACGTAACATTTAACTTCATAAATTCAATAGAAGATAAGAACGAACGTAAATTGCATATATTTATTATAATGATATTTTTACTACCATCAGTCCTAGTATTAATTAAAACACTAATTTTTTTTGTTATGCCAGTGCGCGATTGCGTTGAAGTAGTCGAGTGGTTGGAATTTTTGAAGTGAAAACTTCTATAGAAAGATTTGGATAGAGACTAAATTCATGTAAGTTGACATCGACATGGTCACGTGGCTTGTTAAGGATAAGACTATATCTGTTCCTATTATTATAACTTATTGCGCTGTAAACAGTTTTGATTTACAAGATTTAATTTAAAATTAAACAATTAATTTGGATAACTCAACTGTTTGTTAATAGTTTTAAATTATTACTTCTGTCGGCTGTCCTCATAACTGTTTAGAATTTTTTATTTTATTATAACATAGAAACGAACTTCTTAGCAATCCATTCATGTACCGTCCGGGTGCCGAGTCCATCGTGTGGCAGAGCAACGAATTGTAGGTTTAAGGGATCCTTTCCGACATGCATCAACATTCAGCCTACATCACTCATGTCTATGTCCCTGTCCAGCCAAATTTAGAAGAAGCCCGCTAGTGCAGCTTTAGAAGCACGTATAGTGTTCCTAGACAGGCCAAGATCTTGCAAAAGTTGTAGAAAGATTTCGCTGGTAAACTTCTCGCTCCCACTTCGACCATATACAAATTGCCACGTAAATATTTCTGATGACTTCGTTTAATAGCTCGCAGTATTTATTTATTTTTATTGCGTAGTCCTTAGGTATATTTGTTTCTCTTGGTACATTGATTTTTACCGGTATTATATATTTAAACGTTCTAGAGAAAATTAATAAATCCGGTCTTAGAGTCGATGCCACAATTGCAAAACTCATTCTTTGGTTCGGTTCGTTCTCGGTCACGTCTTGGAAAAAATATGAAAACTATCTAATTTGTCTTGAAATATAACATGCATATTTATTCCAAAACGTAAAGATGAATTTTACGATGACTCGCGCTTGATGGGAAAATGTGAACGAATTCGAGAAAACCAATTAGTCATTTAATAAAATTAATTTGCAGAAATAACTTGTGTATCGCATTTATATAGAAAGTTACTACGTTTTGTAGTTTAATTATACTGGTTTTTTTTATTACAAAATATAGTATTTTATAAAAAGTGTAAAAATGCGACAGATATATATATAATCTTTATTTACTGCAATAAAAATAATATTTTTGCATCGTTTAACAATTTTATGGCTACAATAAAATCTTTTTATAAGTTCGTGGATTCATACGACTGCAATATAGTATTTTTACGTAATATTTATTTTTAACAGATGGAAAGTATAGTACAAAATTAAATATAACAGTACGATTGACAACCCTAAATGCAGACGAACGTAAAATTTACCATTTAAATTAATCGTCTCGGAAATTCATTAGTCACTACCAATATGCAGTCATCCAGTACCTATAATTTTGAATGTCATTAATTTGAATAACAAATACACGCGCATTGAGCACACTTTCACATAATATTTATGGGTTTACGCAGTTGCGCCAATGTTTCGAATTGATAATGAAAATAATTCATTAGGAAACAAATTATTCAAAGGCTTTAACGAATTTATGTGAAATATTTATTGATATAAAATCTACATTTTATACATTTGGTTTTGTACAAAAGTAACACGCATTATTTCTTTACATTTTCTGTCGGGAGAAGGGACAAGACACTTGTGCTCTATTGGGTCACGGCTACCATATACCTGGTGTGACGTCTGTCATAGTGGAACTCTTAGGCATGTTCCGTTCTGGAGTCACCTGATGTATACCCAGTAATTACTTAGCACTAGTGCACTATATAGTTACTTTGCCGTGCTTTTATGTAAGAAAGATGTCACCATTTATTTATCACTTGATAAACATTACATTAGTTGATTATTGTTTATTTACAATCAATTACATTACTTCCTTAACTGTTTATGCAATAACTACTACTGTCTAATTACATATATTCTTTTAAGTATTCGTCTAACCGAGGGAAAACTGGCTCTATTTAGAATATTATAAAATACTGTCTAATATTTCTAACCTTATTTGTACAAGTTTAAAAAGTTTACGTAGCCAGGTGATCATTTTGGAGTATCCTTTACTTATCATTTACCATATAATTAAAATGTATTAAGAAAAACTAATCTATAGAGATTGACAAAGATAAGATAGTTGAAATGTAGCGATTGACGAGTTTTAGTGTTTTCAAATAAAAAATAATATTGAAATAGTTTATTTCTGTGCTCTTTACAAGCATGATAATGTGATGATTAATTATATACATAATTAATATTTTTATGTATAAATAACTAAATATAAAGTTAAATCAAAATTATGTTCCAATATAACTTCATTTGGATGAACTATTAATCCAGATAATGTTTTAAATACTAAGTTCGAAGATTTTTGGTTTTTTTTTTTGAGTTTTTAAGACACCAACCTAAGCTCGATAATGATTGTTGTAAGTTGAAGTTTTGTTTTTGAAAAATACTTCAATAAAGCAAATCATTGGGAGACATCATATTATTTTTGCGTCCACTTTAGAATTACCAGCTAAATGATCAAAAATTATCATATCAAATCGGTTTAAAATTTGTAAAGTTTTTTTTCTATTCATACATTTTTAATAACAATATGCGGAGTTACTGTTAGGTATCATATCATCCTTAACGCTGTCAGGGCGGGCTTTTTGGGTCGACTGCGAGGTAAGCTGTCACGACTAGGTCAAGGTTACAAACATAACTCTGGTTTCCGCGCTACAAAGCCGCTACCACTTTATGTATACGGCCTTCTGGAGATAGTTTATATTATTCAACTAACATAACGTGGCATGTAATATGTTCGAGTGTTTATTGAATTCACCGATAACACGTTGACTTAAAGGTAAGTTATTGATTGAAATATGTAGTAATGTTTAGTAACGCTGCAGACGAAGTTGATGGTAGGTACTATGTTAAATCGAACACAGAGAGGTTCCGGAGTGTTCGTTATAACATATTATTAGGTGTTTGTTGATAGTCTTTCAAGTTAGTAGTAACAGTTAATAAGTCAAGTTTTATAAAACCTACTATTATGAAGTCATGGGTTCATTACTATGTTTCGCTTCACGGAAAACTGAAATTGACTGTAAAATTAGAAATCTCATTTATAAAATTGATGTTCCGCGATTATTAAGTAATAAAATGCAGTTTCTTTTAGAGAGGGAAGACCAGAAATAGTTAATAATTAGAATAGTTTGAAATAGTAATACAACTTTTGCAATATACTTTTATGCTTTCTAAATTTTTGTATAGAGTTATTTTTTACACATTTATAGTACCTACATTGAATTTTAAATTTATAATGCTCTAAGATGTCGTATATCTATAACAACTGAGATTACAAAAAAAAGTACACCACGAGAACCGATTTGTAACATGTCTGATGAATGAGTATTTGATCGATAGTTTCAATATTCATTTCTAAATACATTTATTATTATTGTAGTAAAGTAGCACTGACCGCTATTTCGCTCGCGTCAAACTAAAATTTATTATCCTTATCTCTCGAGAACGGATAACCAATCGCTAGCAAACTGAAAATTACACGAAAATTTCATGAAAATCGGTACTGTCGTTTTGAAGTCTATAAACATCATATATACTTCGACTTCTTATTATGTTATGTAGATATAGGATAATTAAGTTAATTAAACTATTGTTAATATGCTTCTTGACGTATTCAATTTAATTATGATATATTGCGTATAAGGTAAGTGTTTTAAATACTCGCCTATTTAGATTCACTTAGAAAATAAAACAATATATACAATATTTCGTTACTTAATGCTGTTAGTTACTCTAATATATAGGGAATTAGGTAGTAGGTTTGCTAGAATTACTCTACCTGATACAATTAATTTAACTTGCCTTTGATTACATGTGGGCTTACCCCCTTTTACAGCGTAGTAGAGTGTGACAGTCGTAACTACAAATTCTGTGAAAAGATTGAAATGCTATCTCAAAGTGTGGTTGTCTCAGTTGGTAGTATGTATGGACGTAACGTTAAGGTGAGTTAAATTTCGTGCAATGAGCCTGAGCTTTCGGTGAAAGAAAACATCTGCCGCCAAATACCTATAAGTGTGCTCCGGCAGTTGCAATTTAAAGCTAGTCATTTCACTAGGTTTAGCTATCCACCGTCTTGGGCCACATCGTCACTTGATATTGGTGAAATATGGTCATAACGTTAAATCTATAAACTAAAAAAAAATACCAAGATAATAATGTCGGATAAATCGATTTATACATTGGTTACAATGTGACTGCAGTCCTTTCACATTCGCGATCCATTGACACGGCGCCCGCACACACTACCAACTGAGTCTCAAAATGTATGGTATATGGTATTTGCAATCCAGTCCCACATAATCATCATTTCCCATAAGTCTGATCCTATTTATTCTTATTGCGTTGTAACTTTAGGTATGTAGTTATAATAATGCCTGTGGTATGCGCCGCAGTAGGTAATAGTTGGGCAGTGACCTATTACGGTCGAGTAATGTCTTGATATTTGAACTTGAGTGTTTACTCGACCGCACGTGTTATATACTCATTATTAATATTTAAACTAAACATGGATTGATGTGAATTATGGTTGTCACTGAATCTAATTATTGTTTTGAAGTAGCGACATTAGTAGCCACGACCCGCTCTAGGCGGGGAGGGCAACCCGGGCATTTGTCCGGGATATCAAAATGACGGGGTGTACGGTTCCTACGGGGTCGTTTGGTTTAAAAAATTGAAGTGGTAAATTTTACCAACAAAGAGAAAATTTCGGATGACAGTTACTTTGTTTGCTAAAAAAATATATTGTTTATGTAATAATATGTATATAGAAAAATTCGGTTAGGACAGTTATCTGTTGAAAAAATCGTGATGTTTAGTAAAACATGCATCGCTTATAGCTTGCTCCAATGTAGCAATAGTCATTGTGATACTAATGGATAATCAATTTTCCATTCATTCAGATTTCAAATTGTAGAATGAATATTAATTTGGACTGAACATTTGAAATGACAGGCCAATAATAAATAAATGTTAATTTTAAATGATAATTTATAATTAATAAATGAATGGGTTATATATCACTCTGTAGGTATACAACTCTTAAGGATATCATCCTTTTGAAGTTTGTGTTAGTAATAAGTGTGAATATTTAATATTAACAGGCTCTTTTTTATAGTTAAGGTTTAGCGTTATGGCCATAATATCACCTGATCTTAAGTGACGATACGGCCCAAGTTAGTAGACACGCTAAACCTATGGAGGAACTGGCTCTCAAGTGCAGCTGCTGGAACACACCTATTGGTATTTGGCGGCAGGTTTTTAACTTGAGGGTGGTTGCTAGCTAGGCGACACTACCACTGAGCTATCATCGCTTCACATATACTATTCCCGCTTTGCTATTTCACCGAGAATATTTAACAATAATAACATTATATGCTTACTTAGTAATTTTAAGAACACAAACAGATCCATTATGACTAACGCTATTTAAATAAATATAATCATAATGAATTGGAAAATTTCTCCAAAAAGTAAAACAATCGGTGGAATGAGTAAACGGTATTCAACCCAACCTAACCGATACGCAATTATTTGTCCATGGTGACAACTATCATATTCAAGGGTAACAAAAGAAGCTTATCTTGGAAACGTGAAAATTTACGTATTAATTAACAGGTTTATTTTAATCGTGAGGAAAAGTAACGATACTATATGTTAAGCATAGTTCAAATCTATTAACTGCAAATATCGGCAGTCGTGCCTGTCATAATAGTCTGGTAACTTTTCAGTAGGTAGGTATACCTTGGCTAATCACACAACATGACAAAGTAAAAGATAATCTTTTTGAAGCGTTTTTCACCACGTATATCATGGTCGCAACTAGATCTTTTTTTATGTTGCGCAACTTAGTGACTGCGCTGCATCTGATGTTAAGTACAGTACAATTCAAATCAGCTGCGACTGATAATGAACGATGATTCACTGTCAGTCACCGCTGTCATATTGGCCTGCTTAGATACTTTTATGAGTATTGATTGATAGTATATTGAGATATATACTCTTTTGAAGAACCCCATGTCGTAGGAAGTAGGTAAAAAATTACGAAACCGTAATTTTTACAGTTTGCGATTCAGACTGGTATAGATCCCTACTATCCCGCTTCTTTAGAAAGATAAACTTCTTAGCATTTCGTGAATTCACCATGCGGTACTAGGCCTTTCATGTGACAGATTTAGAAACCCCAAGCAGATCTTAAGTCTTATGACAAGGTGTAGATTTAAGGAACCCTTTGCCGACGCGCGTCAACGTTCATCTACGCTGCGCTCGTTTCTCCTGGTCGGGGAAATTTGGTAGAACTAACGCAAGTTTAAAAGCATGTTGTAATATAAATCGGGTGATTTCGAAATGAGACAAGCTTATTGTCCCGATATAAGATAGTCGTACAGAATCGCCTTTTCCTGCCATCCAGTACATATAACTTGAAAAATTAATAAATTGAATGGCGGAAAAGTTCTTGATTGCGCTAACCCTGGTAGAAATTACTTTTGCAGTAAAACGCATGTTTTATTATTATTGAAAATAATGACGTGGTCCGAGCGCCGCCTTAAGTGTGTTGTGAGTAATAAGTGAATTATGTTCCGTGTTTAGTAACAGCTCATTTACGATTGACTGTGCATCATTAAAGTTTATTATCACTTTTATATTTAATAGTTACATAATCACTTCATTTAGCAATCCTGTTTTGTAAATTAATAACATGTCTGCCGTGTCTATCCCAATACTTAATAAATTCAACTCCTTCTTCTGTTATAAGTCATTTATGTAGTGATGTATTTCAATGTGTAAATAAATTAATGAAAGGTATCGGAGTATGATTTGAATCGTCATTCTTGTTTTATTACAGAGTTTCTGATGTTGCTCATAAATGTATTTGACACATATTTTTTAGTTTTCCAATACTATAGAGAGATAAAATATGGGTTACATTTTTAGTTAAACTATGAATTACAGAATTAGGAATCAAAGATCGTCAGAAAGTAAATTATAGATGAAAAATATTTATTTTTGTCCTTTATTCCGGAATAACAATATTATTCTATGGCTTAAAAGGTATCATATATCTTAATCCATGGTATAAGATATCATCGTGCCAAATTTTAAGATAAGCTATTCAATAATTTCGGAAAACAAGGCGTACAAGGAAATACTTTGAAAAAAAATCTCTCTATATTAATAAAAATCTTATATATTACAATCATTATTAATAATCTATTGATGACAATAATAAATAATGTGCATATTTATGAAATACGGAGGAAGCTGTTGGAAAAAAAAATTTTTATTTCATTTTGTTTTACGTTTTGCATTATTATATTATTATAAATATGATTGATGTAACCTCGAAAAAAAATATAGATTTACTTTCTCGTCATATGATATAGGTTATAATAGTATTTTTTATTATAGAATTGATTATATGTATGAATATGTATTTCAAACGCTTATCATTGTAGAGCTAAAAATAAAGATGTACATATACTAAATAACAAAGGTAAATACGATTATAATACTAATAAAAGTTTACTTCATTGGAAAATAACAAAAAAGGACTATCGATGTACTAACACAAAACTCAAATACATTTGGTAGAATTTATTTTGCAATTTATTTTTGTTTTATGTCGTTTTTGTCGATATTTAAAACCGGTTAGCAAAGAAGTCGTTCTAACACATTAGATCAATTTACTGCGCATACCTTGGTTTAGGTGTGTACGCTTTTAGTTTACAAGTCTAAATACATAATACATAATTATTACTTACCTACGCAGATAGACTATATTTTCGAGAGTTTAAATTTCCACTGAAACAATATTAATGTAGTATGAATGATTTCTATATTTTTATCATCATATTTAAAACCTCCTTTTTTCGTTTTAAGTATGTATGTAATATTTTATTATTTAATAATTAATATTTCTGTTTTTTATTATTCGTTAATATATATAAAACTGTAAAAAAATAGGAATGAAATACACTTCCTAAATACTTATACTCGACATATTGTTATTAGTAAAAAAAAATAAAGTCCAAGATCATATTTGGGGTAATAGAAACAATATTATTTATTATTTATAAGTGTTTACATATTAACATAATAAATATTGTAATTAGGATTTTTGACAACGTAAATTGTAGATAATGTGAAATTCTTACATTTTTTTACAATTATTTTCAGTTGTATTCTTGGTCTGCGAGAACGCTCTTTGGCTTAATCCATTTTGACACCACAATTAACGCGATTTGCACAAATAAAACAACTCTTGAAATGGCAATGTTATTGTCCAACAGACCTAAAGCTATTTACAAACATTCGTTGTAACTTTTACGCGCGTTTTGCCTTTAAATTATTATTTAAAACGTGTTATTTTGTTGTTGAGTATTTGACACGAGCGCCGCAGTCAATTCGTGAGGCGGTACTAGTGGGATTTGTTTACTACGAACGTAGGAACCACCCGCTGCCGCCCGCCCGCCCTATGATACGAAACCCTATCAGAATAAAAGAGTAACTTCTAAGCATTATTACATTTGATTGTATAGATTTTTCAGAAAATTATATTTTGTAAAATATTAAAAAGGTTTCGATATATAATTTTAAGCAGGAAAACGAGTTTTATCCATAAAATAAAGTATTAAGTGAAATGTCTATCTATAATTCTGTTCAATTTCACACACTGGAATGTTTTGTTAAAGGTTAACCTAATACAAAATAATCAAGCTTAGAATTATGGAATTTCTCTGTAATTATTTTTTTGATTTTAATACTATAATGGTATTCATTCTATTAAATTATGAAATCATAAGACAGTTAATAAAGCACACACACACATATATATTTGAAGATTTCTCGGTACTAATGGTAGCCTAACAACTCACATGTGCACCTTCAGCCTACAGATAATCGTAGCTAAATAACCTTTTGTTATGTCCCTACGGAAAATTTGTTTCATAGAACTTCTAGAGGAATGGGATTAAATATCAGCAACGTTCTAGTAATACCTTACGTCTTAGTAACATCCACAGGTTCCGATACTTGATGGTCGGCGTGGGATTACAATAGGGGGCTCTGGAGATTCTTTTTTGTATTTTCAGCTTCGAAATCATTGAATATTTTTATTTTTTCGTGCCATATAAACTTTGTACCTTGAATTATCTCGACTATATTTTGTCAAACAATTTCATTATCTCGCGAAAACATAAACGTTAACTCTAACTGTGTATCACAGATTTAAAATATTATACTTGTTTCTACTTTTGAGCGTAACAGTTAAAATAGATTCCATGAATTATTTGTTTATGATAAGTTTAAATTAAAAGCTTCATTATTGAAGGTGTCTCCCAGAAGAATGGTTTAAACATATTTTTAATGCTTATTTCTTGTATAAGTAAACGTTCCGCTGTCAGAAATAAGATAAAATGATGCTTGACATGATAAAAGACTACTTTGACATTTATAGGAAATTCAAGGTCGAACAATAATTGGGCTATCGCAACCAAGTATATTTACAAATGATTCTTTATAATAAGGGTGGATCTAGGAAAAGACGATTAGTTAGGAACCTGCCTTTCCCTTCCCCTATTAAACATCACTTCAACTGAGGTAAAAATCTACTTATTTCTTATGTTATATAACTTTATTGATATTAAATCTAGAAGACTCACTATCTATAACGTTATTTCCAAGCAAACTTTGACTTTAGATTCGCGTAGGATTAAAATTGATTTAATCTTTCTTGCCAGTTTTAGTGACATTTTGTCAGTACAACTTTGCTCTTATTATAGATATCGTGATATTAAATAGCGGAAAGCCTTTTCTCAAATATTGCTTTATTAAATACAAAAATAATAATAAAAAAAAAAATAACACCAGTAGTTTAAAATTAATAGGTATAGATTTAGGTATAAATTATTATAATTATCACATGCTGTACTTTCCTAGCGATAATTGCACTTGCATTATTTTCCTTCCTCAATAGATCCTATATTTGCAAAATACCTTTTCCACTGAAAACAAAATATTAATCGTTATTACTGCCTTGTAAAGGAATTCCCATGGAATGACTAAAGCAATTGATAATGTTATTACACGTGCCTTATAAGTTACCGTGGATTTATTAATGAGCTTAATCAACGACACGTGAGTATTTACATACATACGTTAGTCAGTTTTACACTGAGATTTAATAAAAAGTGACACATGTATACTGATGACAGCAAACAATCTTTTATATATGTAATATTAAAAAAGGGACTACAGTGTCATCTAACCATTATATTTCTCAAAATTTTCCAGAAAAAAAATGGAGTACATATATCGTGATTCGTCTCGAGTTCATAAAAATATCTAATAAAAAAAACTTACTTGGTAGGATTTTCCCCTCAATTTTTCTATGTCTCACCTTAAAAATCTTATTGTATAAATTATCAGTTAAAACCAGAACCATAGTAAAATCGGTTTATGAGTTCTTAAGGGCCCACTCCGTAAGACTCTACCAAAGAACAACATTTAATTTTTCTGTATATAGATTGAAACTGGAAGTTGTGTTTTGTGCAGATTTATTTGAATGAATACTAATGTTTTCTGCTGTGATTTCGACATAAAGGTTTTTATATTATTATTATCATGATACCAAAACTCAAATATGCGTCTTTATTTATTATTTCTGATTCTGTTTCGAAGCGATGATAACTGTTGGTAGCGTATACGGACGCCTCTTTAATGGATGCGTATTCGAATCCCTAGAAACTTGAGTATTGAGTTGCGTGCTTGAGGTAAACATCGTGATGAAACTATAGCATCGTGGTATGTCTTTGCGAATGCCCGTCTGGCTAGCTGTCACTCGTCAAGTTAAAAATTTTGCATCCAAATACCTATATATGTGTTTCGGCAGTTGCATTTGAGAGCCAGTCTCTCCACTATGCTTAGTATATTCATCATATTGGGCTACATCAGGTGAGGTTGTACATAAAGCCAAACCTATAAACTATTTAAAAAATTTGTATACAAAAATATATGTGTCTGATAGTGATCGTGTAACTTCTATACGAGTTGATCAATTGAAGTAAAATTCATGTAATATATTCCTTATAAGACAATGGTTCATAGCTATGCCACAATGGCTTGGTTATAATGGTTGAGTTATTAATTATCGAAAGGAATAGGACAACGTCTGAGGGCTAACTATCTATATTAATATTATAACACGGAAAAGTATGTTTTATATTTTTATTTGATAAAGCAATCATCGAGCAAGGCTTTACGATATATTACATCACACTACTATCAATGGGAGTAAAGGTGTATTGAAAAAACTTACAAAAAGGGATAAAAATGATTAAATGGTTTACAGTTTCTATAATATTTTGTTAATATGTATGGCACTAAAATAAGTTTTTTTAATGTTATTTAGAATTAGGGGTTAACACTATGTAGTCTCTAGTCGGTTTGTTATCGATTATCGAAAATCAACATTAATCATATATTTAAAATTCTCAGAAATAATAATATCACTCAAGCCAATAAGATTGACATATTAATTTATTTATATATTCGCATTCATGTACGTAGATTTAGGTCTTACGTTATAATATTCTTATGCATGAACCCTGAATAGGGTATAATAATTATTTAAGAACAATTATTATTTGGGTTACTCATATCTACATACTATTTCTAAGTATAGTAGCTGACTCGACAAACGTTAGTCTATCTTAAAAATGTATATCTTGTGAATACTTTGGTTGTATTAAAAATTAGAGGATGAGGGTAGGAGGGTAAAAACTTAGGGTCCTATGTAGTGTTTGCGGTGGACCACCCTTGTTGCTTAGGGGTATTAAAAATAGATTATAACCGATTCTCAGAGTTACCAAATATACATATAAGATATTATAAAAATCGGTCAAGCCGTTCTAGAGGAGTATGGCAACTAACATTGTGACACGAGAATTTCATACATAACATATGTCAGTCAACTTTCGATGTAATATTATTATTTTTATTAACTTAGCCTAAATATAATTTAATACAGTCACATAAACAATATTAGTACAATTTCTTTATGTATTTCTAAATTGGTATATTGAGTTGTGTCATTCATAATTTCTTTTATTCAATAGTACGATTTATTTACTAAAGTCTATAAGACTATCTTTGAATTAGTTCAAATTTTCTTGTCTGATAAAGTTTTCTGGGATATTGTTGTATACATATAGTTATACAGTTATACAGTCATAGTTATACAGTAATGACTGCTTTTGTATATTTCTAAAATAGGTTCCGGTGGTATGAGCTTGTTTTTCCGGTGAGCGTTTGTAAAACAGTTTTGGTTTTTTTATTATTTTAAAACAAAGTTAATAATTTTGAAATGTATTATACAATTCTATACCGGCAAACATCATTTTGATGAGGATCAACAATACGTCATTTGTAAGGGCGGACAAAACCCTGTTTGTATGCGAAGCGTAACGTACATAAATATAATCGTTGATAATCGTCTGCTAATGATCCATTGTTCATGCATCGCTGCATCGTCACATGTGTGGACGAGCTACAAACACTATTCGCATCTAAATGAATTCGCCTCGAGCGATACCTGCAGGCTTGTAATTATATAGAGTATTTAGTATATTTTTATACGTTATAGGTTTAGCATTATGGACCAAGACGGTGGACACGGTATGGCTTTCAAGTGCATCTGTCGGAACATATATGTATTTTACGACACATTTTTAACTTAAAGATGGTAGTTAGCTTTAGTGGGCATTAGAAATGCCTAGCGACCATGCTATGAGCTTCAGCTTTCGGTGAAGGAAAACATCGTGAGGCTTTTTCTAATGCCCGCATGCCTTGCAACCATCCTCAAGTTGAAAAACTGCCGTCAAATACCAACAGGTGTGTTCCGGCAGCTGCACTTGAGAGCTAGTTCCTCCATAGGTTTAGAGTGTCTACCAACTTGGGCTGTATTATCACTTAAGATCAAGTGAGATTATAGCCATAACGCTAAACCTTAACTATAAAAAACAAAAAAAAATAATGTTTTCCTTCATTAGAACCCACGTCCATTGACGCGACGTCTTTACATACTACCAACGGAGCTATCATCGCTTCAAAATAGTAATTTTAGTAATTAACAGTAACTTTTTTTAAATTTTTATATACTTAGTGTTCACCCACAATGTCTGCTAAATCAAGATAAGTTTTGCAGATCAGCATGGCAGTTGCGACTAACGGAGAACATTTTACTTTTTAGCAGTTGCTACTGTCCCTGGACCGTGTTGAACTTACCATCAGGTGAAGTACGGTCGTTATGCCGAATATAAAAAACATGTTAAGCTTAGTTGGGGAACTGGGTTCTCCCGCCAGAGATTAGGAGAAGTGCTTTTTGAGAGCCAGTCCTTTTACTAGGTTTAGTGTATCCATCATCTTGGGCCACATTGTCACTTAACATTAGATGAGATTATGACTTCAATGCTAAGCTTATTTACTATAAAAAAAAGTGTGGAAGCTGTCATTGGTCTCTGGGAACAGGGGAGACGTCGTTGTGGAGCGTTTCAGTGGGTACTTTGACAGTGTTTATCACTCAAAGAGTGGCCACACGCACCTCTCGGCTTGGCCTAAGTCCGGGTATGCATTACATATTGCGATGAAGAAGTCCGTAACTGGATTTTTTATAGAAGTGTTTATAAAAAAGGGGTTCTGGCGCTGAAGTGCAGTTGTCTTAATACACCTATAGGTGCTTGACGACAGCTTTTCTAGCTAAAATGTAGTTAAACCTGGCTTTAACATGAATGATAAATTTGTGAAACTTTTTTTTTGTTTTTAATCTTGTGCAATTGAATTTGACTAACACATTAATTTAGAACCAAATTAAGGCATTTAAATTAATATTATAAAGCAGAAAAGTTTGTTTGTTCTAAGGCGCTAATCTTAGGAACTACTAGTAGGATTTAAAAAAATATATTTTAGTAGTTGATAAAGTAATAATTGAAGAAGGCTTTAGGCTTTTTTACATTACGCTACTACCAACAGGAGCTAAGCCGTATTGAAAAAAGTTACAAAAACGGAAAAATATTATTAAATTATTAATTATAGTTCCACGCGAATGAAATTATGGCGCAGCAAGTTATACATTATTTGGGTGACTCAGATTTGTATGATGTGTTAGAAAAAGACATATTTGGGTAAATATAATTTGTATACAAAATTTCATTTGAATCGACATTGAAGTTTTCGAGAAACTAATATACGTATTTACAAGAATAACTCATAATAAGATAACTTATGTGGAAAAATTCGTTTCAACGTTTCCTCTCTTTAGATATACACAAGCACATAGTACCAATTAGGAATAGGTACATGATGTGTACCGGCATGATACGGTGCATTGGACCGTCGCGTCGTTACCGCGTTGGTGAATCGTCGCTTGTTATCCCTTAAAAGCCTACGAGCTAAAGTCGTTGACCTCTGAACGATTTCTCGTAAAACCGGCAAACTTTTAAAAGACCAGCCAGCTTATTTTGTTTTGTTTTTCTCTTGACAAAACTTGTTTTTGTTGCGACAACTCCACTGGTATATAGTTAATATTTACAAGTGTACGATCGTAAATTTTTTATCTTTAAAAAGTTAAGTATAAATTTAGTACTTGTTTACTCTAATTCCTGACTTATATATTATTCCTAAGACATGTAATTCATTAACAGTAATCTATATTAATATTATAAAGTGGAAATTTGGTTAGTGTGAACGCGCTAATCTTAGGAACTACCAGTCGGGTGTAAAAATCCTTTTTTACCTGATAGAGCAATCATTGAAGAGGGTTTTAGACTATTTGACATTACGAGCATAGCTATATTGCAAAAAGTGACAAAAACCAGCAAAAAATATTAAATAAAATTTTAGCTCAATGCGAAGTCGCAGGCACAGCTAGTTTATTTATAAATAGAAGAAAGTTTTGTCCGGGCTGATTATTCATCGTCCAGCTCAAACTTGAGAAATAACCTAATAACGTAAAGTCTTAGAGAGTGATAGGTTGTGGTGGTGATGCAGAATCTCCGGATGTCTGTTCTCACCGGAAACTAGAATAAGTGAGGAAGCTGTCCATACAACAAAAACAACATGTCTGGCAACACAGAATCAAATTACCACCGTGGTGTTTCTTTTAGAGGGTATTTCATGGTGCTGGTCATCTGCTCCTCTCGCATTGGCCCGAGATCGAGTACTGCGAAAAGAGAGTTTGTAAACGGATTGTTTCCACCATGTTATGAAAGAAAGAGTGGTGGTAGGATACGATAGTTGTCAATCATTGGATCGCGTCCCCTATACTCGAGGTGCCACACCCGCCATAGATTACACACGTACCTGTGTTGCGTTACTGGTTCAGTTGGTATATATTCAGTACTGAAGAGACTTGATGAAGATTTGAACCTAACTACGTCACGATGGCTATGCATAAGGTCACACTGTCGCAGGTGTTTTTAGCATATTTCGGAACCCACACAGATTCTGATATTTCGATGATTGCCGTTGTTTTTGGATTATACTGGGCAAAGAATCACGTATACTGTTGTATATTTTCTGTAGTGCTATAAAAATGTTGAACTTATAGAAGAATTTAATTTCCGAGCTGGTTGCCTTCCACAATATGCGAAATATTGCCTAACAGTAATATCTATAACTATAAATTGTATAAAAAATATTACTCTAAATGTAATAACTAGGTAATTTAAGTCTTTGAAAGCGGCCGCCAAAATGTATATGGGAAATAGTAATTTTCCACTCGCATTCGTTTTTATATGAGTAATTAATACAATTATTAACACACCTACATTAACTGTTTTGCCATATTCAATTGGTATGTGTTACAAAAGATTGTAAACAAGTTCTTCTGGGAATCAATAATCTACGGGTCACATTTATTTAGTGTGTGACCTATTCCAAGTAGATACAGACACCACGATAATTTTATCTCCAAATAATGTTAGGTATAATCACCACTACAGTATTCAAACTCTACTAAATTGAATTCTAATTAGTTATCGGCAGAGTTGTTCACATAACTTAGATAAACTGTCCTCGTATCTTATGCATTAATGATAGACATAACAAACTGATTAAGTTTTTGATATTAAAAGAACAAATCTTATGATCAAAATTAGTGAAGCGCAAATCCCTGCTTTAATATCAATAAAGTATGGCGTCGAGACACCAACGTCCGATTACGCAAGAGAAATTATTGTTATTATAATTGTGTTGTCAAACTTGTCAATTTATAAAAAAAATAGTGTGTTTTAAACGAGTTAAAATGTTACTTCAAAAGCATTTGTCACCTAGACAATATATTCATTTGTATTTTTCAAAAACATTATATTAGTAAAATAATTATTCAATACTCTTAGTTTATTAATTGGAGAATAACGTACCTCTTGATTTTAGTTTCATCAAAATCGGTCGTGGTGTAATAGATATTCAAAGTATTAATTTCCAATACTCAGACTCAAGATTCAAAATTTAGATACCTGGATAAAGGTATAACTTATGCAGAATTAAAAGCCCTAACCTTATAATTTAAGACATTTTAGGTTTACAACTATATGAAAATATGAAAGAAGGATTTAGGAAGACTGGATGACTTTTTTAGCCTCGGAAAATGGTGTAGTGTAATTTACATGTGAAATAGAAGATATATAATACATAATACTATGTTGTAGATTGTATTTATTAATTATAATATTGGTATTTTTAATAATATCAAATAAAATTTTATCTATAATTTTAATATCGACCTTTACTGATTTCGGCGATAGGTATCTTAGTCGAGTAAATTAATTTTAATACTTTTCAAATGTAAAAGATTAATAGTTTTAAAATTTAATAGTTTTCAAAAAAAACTAGCCTCTTAAATTTAATATTTTTCAAAAATATTGTTCGCAACAGAACTAAACCTCGCCACTCTTGGTCAGTGTTACCAGTTAAAAAATTCAAACTACCGTGTCAGCAGACTAAAATTACCGCGTTTTAAGTATAATTACCTTGAATTTATTTTTAGAGTACAGTGTATAATACCGTGTCATTGTATAAGAAAATAGAACGTATTTTGTATTTCTTATATAGAACTAAAGTATTCTTTCAAAAGTTTCACGTATTGGTCATAAATAGAAGTAATTTTATTGTTCATATTATTTAATGGTGAAAAATCCACAAAATTTTTATTTATCTAAATACATTGTTAAGCCGAAATGTTTCCTTTAATAGTCTTCGTTAGTTATCAATGTATTTATGTTCTTTGTCTTTGTGTCATTTACTTGACTGAACAATTTCTCACATGCAGCATTGGAGTGGGGCAAGGACAGAACTTTCAGCATGAATGGGAATAGAAATTTTAATATATTATTATCGGAAAATTCCGCTACTTGTCATTCAGGACTTGTTAATCACCCAACTCTTTTGGACTGATCGAAGAGTATCGATACTGTAGCAAATGTTTCACTGGATACTGTTGAATTGCACACATTATTCCAATACAAGAATTAGATTATTATTTTCACGGTAATTAATATTAAAAATGCTGTAGAAAATAACACGGTAATAAGTCTTTACAGTAAACCGTAAAACCTCTAAAACAATTTTGTGCTATGTCAGGGGTTCCCAATCTTTTTCAGTACGCAGCGTACATACATGTTTACTTTTTTGTCACGGCGGTGCCCTAGCCTATCTAGTTGGTCATAATAGAGAGGTACAAGGTACAAGAATTGTACAAAGAATCACTTCACGGTGCCTTTCTTCACTAGACACGGCGCACACTTTGGGAACCCCTGTTCTATGGCATCCAAACATTTATTTAATTATTTAGGATTATGCATATCGATTGCCCATGATTTCAGCAATTAACAATAATACATAACATTTGTGTTACAAACTTTGACAAATATATTAACAACAATATATTAAATTTATTTATAGTTGATCGATACAATACAAACGAAGCGTGTATATACTACATAATTAGTATAAAACGTTCTTTAACTGAATATTTTATTAATGTTTAACGAAATGATTTTTTTTAAAGTCAATACCAGCCGTAGACAAGAACTTACAAATAAAGTATTTACGACAATTGAATTAAAATAAAAAATATATATTCTATGTAAGTAACAAAACGATTTTAAAATGTTTCCACTAAACGAACAGCCTATAGAATCAAAATGCAGTTCGTACTTATGTAAATATGTATTATGAAAGTATTAGGAAATCCTATACTGTAGGTTTAACTAGAATAATAAGCAAACGTGGTGGTAGGATCCTTTTGATCTGGTTAATTGTATCTGATTGGATCCTAATTACCATACACCACATACAACAATAGCCTACAAGTGTATTGTATCCGCGACTTCGTTCGCTTGATCTAAAAATTATTTCATATTTTTTGGCCGTTTTGTATTTTTTTAATACAGCTTTGCTCCTATTGGTGGTAGCGTGATGTTAAATAACCTAAGCCTCCGCTTATAATATAAATATAGAAATATAGCCGAAGGAGCTTTAACATCTTTACCGGGGTTGTGGATACAGTGGCGGAGTGCTGAAGTAACCGCACCTCGGCTAAAAGCCTAAGTCTATTGCCATGTAACATACACACACACATATGCACACACACACACGCATACACGCACACACACACACACATGTAACAACGTATATGCATCAGGTATTTATTAATGTTTGTGACTACTTAAAAAAAGATTGCTTACACAAGATAGAAATATATACTGTGAAGGATCACGTTCCGAGATCAGTTGGTGCATATTTAGTATGCCCACACGAAGTAGTAGGGCTCCAACTCTCTTGTGGTTTGTTGTATATAGGATTCAGGCATTGTACATCCAGCTGCCGAGAGGTTTACAAGCCGGCATAATAACGGCAACCGCCGATTAGTTGATGATCTCTCGGTAGTTGCTAATGTTTTTTTTTTGCTCGTATTGTGCATACTATTAGGAATGATGTTATTTATCTGGCATTCTAATATTAAATAAAACAAACTATTAACTAATGACTTTTCATTCGCTCGGATATTGTTCATAGTTTGAACTATCATTTAATAAGTGGAATGCAAGTGAAACATTTGGACGTTTTAAATTAAAATATATTGGAAAATATATGTTTAAATTAAAGCTAATTTCTTTGTAAAAAAAATATTTTTGCAAACTTTGCAAAATATATTAATATCCTATAAAATAACCTTTGGAAGACTATTTAATATTCAAAATTATTTCATATCTTCATATCTGCACTCAAAACTGACACAGATTAAGTTCACTTAAGGTACTCATTCACATTCAGATCTGAGATTCAAAACATTATCAGTTATGTAATCATATTTTTTCTAGTTATTACTATTATTTTTAAAATCCTAAAGAAACAAATCATTATCCTCTGGTCATGTTCCGAAGTAATTCCCCCTTCCATAAATCTCTATCAGCCACCATCACTTCATTCATTCCCTTTTCTTTTATTTGTTTCCTCACACATTCATATCTATCTTTTATTTGGCCTTCCTCTTCTTTCCATCCTTCAACATTCATATCTAATTTTCTAATCACATGCGTTTCCTCTCTTCTCATGATGTGCCCCTAAATATACATTGATTTTAATACAAAATGAAACAAAAATACGAATTCCTAACTTAGGTTAGATATACGGAAATGTAATTACTATTATTACGTTTACAAAGACCTTGACGACAAAAAATCTTTCAACTCGAAGGGCCGCGACCGTCTACGTGCTTGCTTTTTTTTAAGTACACGTAGGTAATAAGGCACGACCTTTCGTATCATTGAAGTGTCTAAAACGTAGATTCTTTGTTCGTTATGGATCGCGGAGCATTCAAAGTTACAAAAGGACAGACAAATGTAATTACATATAATTCTTTATCACAATTTTATTCTACGTACATAGTATATTAAAAAAATTGTCTAAATATATATAGTTGACATCGTTAATATATAACTATAACATGATTTTATTTTTATAATGAAGTACATATAAGTTATAGCTAAACAACCTTTTCAGCATATCTTATTAACATTACAAGATCAATGAACATACGCCGTTAACATGATTACAATTTTTAATATAAGTATCTCTACATTGACGATTCGAATTTTAATTTTAAAGATGTCAATATAATGGGTTTTATGTTTCATCTGTTAGATAGTTGGTGCATTAAATTGTAGCATAGTGGTGGTTACCAATAAAATTATTCAATGACCTGCTCAATATCTACCATTGGATGGGTTGCTTCATATTGTTAGTAATTTGGTGAGTCGTCTCGGCTGATTTTGAGAATACAGGGCAAACATTATCTAATATTATGATTAACATACAAAATGTAATATAATTTAAAATATATAAACATTTTAAATAATACTATTTTTATTATAACTAAAGAAATGGCTTCCATGCCAGACATAGTATCATTCTTTTTATTCTTGGCAGCTCAGTCCTCTTTAGAAACTATTACTGCCATTTTCTAGTGATCAAATTTGGCCATTTGCGGCAGATGAAACTATTTTTAACAAGATGCCGACCCCTTGTTGAAGTTCTTTTGGGAGTTTTTGTGGGAACAAATATGTCATGACCCGAATGATTTTTCATAATTCACTTCACTTATGCTCTTCAGCTACACTACATCACGTAAAATATCGCCTAAATTACACAAAACAGAGCTAAATAACTAAGTATATGAATAAATATAAAAATCACAACATAATAGATCAAGATCTCGCCAAAAGCTCTATATAACTCCATAGTATCGTTATCTGTTTAAAAGCCTGATCAAATTTTTATCAAAGCTTTTTTTAACTACATTTTAATCAATTGTTTATGATAAAAACAATAGTTAGGCAATATACTTTTTAATATTTACTTTGTACTGCATATTTAATTTTATGGTTTTATACTATGTGGCACAGAGCCAAAACACCGTAAATCAAGTTCACTCAAATATAATTGGAAAAGGAACAATAAAACAGGTCAGTAATATTAAAATAATAAAGAGTTACAAATATAAAAAGTAGGCTTTTACTGGGAGTATTTATGTATTTAATTTTAGTTGGACTCAAAAGAACAATGTGATCAGACCGAAAGTAATAAAAAAATAATACTTTCGACTGTCAGTGTCAGTACTGTCAATATTTACAACTAAATTGTTGCCAGAATAGTTTGGTTCTCCCTAAAACTAGGTAGATTAGATTATAAGGTAATTAAAGAAACTATATAATAAGGGATTTTGTTTCTTTTCCAATTCTTATTTCTACTACTAATTAAATGGTCACATGTGTGTGCACACAACTTTGTCAATGTCACGTAGGTAGAACCATAAACGATAAAGATGATATCAAACAAAATTTTGATTTGATCTACCTTTCGCACAAGTCCATGAAACAGTCAAAGTCTCTCAGGCTAACAGCGTATGTCAGTTTGAAAAAAGTTAACCGACACGGAGCATTCGGTAGATGTTAATTGTATTAGAATTAATAATTAATATAAAATCTGCCAAGATTATATAGAGTAAAGTAATAATAGTACGTAGCTCACTTAAACAAGCAACGAAGGTGTATGCGCGTACACACTAAAGGGAGTCGAGAGAGGTTACGTAGAGGTAGAGGGAGCACGACTGATGCGCCAAAAAACAACAAAACCAACAAGTGTCATTTAGTTTTAAAAATTTGGACAAGTGTTTAATACTATTTTAGGATTGCGTATATCTTACATTAATTAGTACTAAAAACAAAAATACAAATTTTAGTCAAGTTTCCTTACTAGGGATTTATTATATACTTATACCTATGTTTATATTTACTTCTCTATAATAATTGACAGGTTTTTTATGTAATCATAAAAACTCCTACCTCGTTTTCATTAGAAAATTGTCATGTTCAGGGCAAAATTAGGATTTTTGTTGGCAATAGTATTACCTCGTGGCCGTCGTGTGAACTTATGTTAAAGTTTGGGTTGTTCGCTAGTTGGATTATTAAGGATTTCTAATATTTTTACCGACTAAAAAACCTATGAAATGGCAAACATCACTGAATCAGCTGTAAAGAATATTGGTAAAGTTCTAAACGACCCGAAGAGACCGTTAAAGGAGCGTTTCCGAGCTTTATTTACGCTTCGAAACATAGGCGGACAAATTGCTATAAATTCCATAAGTGAGTGCTTTAAAGACGAATCTGTGCTGTTAAAACACGAGCTGGCGTATTGTTTGGGACAAATGCAGGATAAGAGATCAATACCAATTCTCAGAAATGTATTGGAAGATCAAAATCACGACCCGATAGTTCGTCATGAAGCAGGTATGTTATCTTTAAATAGTGCACGTACGCGATAATAATGAGTAATATAAAGGAAAATAAAGGATGTAAGTGGTATATTTGTCAACTAGGTGTAGATATCGGTGACTAATAAGTACTTGATTAATATCTGCTGTAACTAGATAAATAAAACTTTTCTTAAAGTGTGATTATATATTTATCTTGTTTAATAAAACTGTTATTTATTTTGAACTTTCGATGGCAATTACAAGCTGTAAGGACATAAGGTACTCACAACTATAACCTGTAGAAATGATTCTTTAAGTTAACACAAGTCATCTTAATTTATAATTGTAATCTCTGCATATAAAGGAAATAGAAAGGAACTCTTTTGAAATGAAAAGGCATCACAATACTAGGTTAAAAATTATGACCGTACAACCTAATTTATTAGTTATTATAATATTTGTTTAAAATTAAATATATGTTGTTGAAATTACAGGTGAAGCGCTGGGTGCAATCGGTGATCCAAATCTCCGTGAAATATTAGAAAAATATCAGGCTGACTCTGCGATTGAAGTAGCTGAAACATGTCAAATTGCATTGCAAAGACTTGACTGGGTAGCTAATGATAGTACTAAAGAAGAATTGTCACAAAGCTCATATAATTCAGTAGATCCTGCACCTCCAAGTAAAGACAATGATGTAGAGGCTCTAAGAAAAGTATACATGGATGAAAATAAACCTTTGTTTGAGAGATATAGAGCAATGTTTAGCTTAAGAAATCTTGGTACAACGGAGAGTATCAATGCATTAGGTGAAGGTATGTTTTTTTTTGCTTATATATATACATATATACATATATATATATATATATATATATATATATATATATATATATTTTATAATTACTAGGATTATAAATAAGAATATGAGTTTGTTTGTTACAAACCACTAAATGTGAACCCCTGATTTCTTTATGATGAATTTTGGTTTAGATATAGATGAAAATCTGGAGTGATGATAGAACACTTTTTCTCTTAAAAAACTTATAGGAAGTGGGGCAAAGAGAAGGACAAACTTTGTATGAAATTTTTAATGCATCATCCAATTTCTTTAAACTATAGAAAATGTGAAAGGAGCCGCAAGTAAAAGCTAGTAATATTATAAAGCTGGAAAGTTTGTTTGTATGTGCTAGTTTTAGCAACTAGTGGTTGGATTTCATAAATTCTTTTATCATTTGATGAGCAATAATCGAAGAAAGCTTTAGGCTATTTCAACATTACTTCCCACTAACAGGAGCAAAGCTGTATTGATAAATGTTACAAAAACAGACAAAATATTATAGAGGAGAATAAGAGTCACTATCATGTTTCTATTGGTTATTTGATGGTGTTTATAACCTGATGAGTCGCCACATGCCTCTATTCTGTTGTAGTTTGCTCAGTACATTTTATGAGAGGATTTATATAAATCCTTTTTTATTGTAATTACTGTTAAATGTTCTATTTTTTTTTATAGATTATATATTTAACTTTATGGCCACAATCTCACCTGATGTTTAGTGATGATGTGGCTCCAGCTGGTGAACACATCTGTAGATATTTAGCAGGAGATATTCAACGTGAGGGTGGTAGCTAGCCAGGTGGGCCTATAGGTGTATTTAGATGACTGTACTTCAGTGCCCACACTCCTTTTTTATAAACACTTTTATTTAAAAAATCAATTTACGGACTTGTTTAATTGCAAAACGTAATGCATATCTGGGCTCAGGCCAAGCCGAAACGGGCGTGTAGCCACTCATTGGGGACAAACACTGTCTAAGTACCCACTAGAACACACCACGATAACACTTTGATTTCCAATATTGCCTGAGAGCAGCAACAATTTTCACACTTTTTTTATAGTTAATAGGTTTAGCATTATGGCCACAATCTCACCGGATGTTAAGTGATGATGTCGCTCAAGCTGGTGAACACACTAAACCTGTGGAGGGATTGGCTCTCAAGTGCAACTGCCAGAACACATCTATAGATATTTGGTGGCAGATATTGAACTTGAGGGTGGTAGCTAGCCAGGTGGGCATTAGAAAAAGCCTGGTGGTTCATGGTCCTGTGGTTTCATCAAGATGTTTCCCTTCAATAAAAGTTCAAGCTCGTGCAGTAATTAGAACTAACGTCTTTTGACGCGGCGTCAATGCACGTTACCACAGAGCTTTTATCGCTTTAAAATTAAATTAATATTATTTTGTAATTCTAGGACTAAAAGCAAAGAGTGCCCTCTTCCGCCATGAAGTCGCATTCGTATTCGGACAAATGCAAGACGAAAGAAGTGTACCATTCTTGAAGACCACATTAGAAGATGTTGATGAACATGAAATGGTTCGACATGAAGCAGCAGAGGCACTGGGATCTATTGCAACCGATGAATGTATAGAAGTTCTGAAAAGGTATTATACAATTAAAATAGCAGTCTTTAGGAGCTTTAAATTCAAACAATTTATTTCAATTTAATTTTAATGTTTTACATTGTTATGAAGGTTTAAATATTGACCTATTTATGCTGAACACAGACATGACTTAGCAAGTTGTTAGGTTTGTAGTGTACTGTATATTGCACTTATTATCTAGTCCCAAATTTTTCTCTCCTTGTTTACATTCTATCTATATACAATATGTTGTACTTTATCATTCTTTTGTACCAGATATTATCTTCGTATTCACTATATCTTTGGTAATAAAATCTATCCATTTTGGCTTCTGTTTTTAGGTTTACAGCTTTAATCTCTCAGCATACCCATACTAAACTGATCTATTACATCTCTATAACTGGTGCAACTTTCATATGTTCTCTACTAGTGTTCTGTACTAGTGTTCATTCAGTGGTTGATTTTATCGAAATTGACACATCCTATTTCTTCATTCATTGCAATATTGTTTATAACTTATAGGTTTATCATTATTGTCGTTATTTCACCTGATCTTAAGTGGCAATATGGCTCAAGTTGGTGGACACGCTAAACCTGTGAAGGGACTGGCTCTCAAGAGCAGCTGGCAGAACACTCCTATTGGTGTTTATTGACAAATTTTTAACTTCAGGATAGTAGTTACTTCCCTAGGTTGTTATTGTGCACCTAGTGTGTGGAGTGATCCGCAAACTGTGTGGCTGAAGGTGGTAGTGGTGCTTAAAGGAACTGGTTCCTAATATATGATTCTGTATCTAGGTGTCATTTTGTGCATATTGATTGTATGTTTGAAAAATACACAACCTTTGTTATCAATTGTCACATTTTCTGTGACCCCACTATCACTATCACATCGTTCATGATGATATATGGCAAGTAATAGGAGTACCTAGATTTCAATATTTTTGAATATTTATTTTTTGTGATAATAAAAATTTAAATAAGAAATACACCTATACCGCTATTATAAAGAGGAAAGTTTTTCGTGTGTAATGATAAACTCAAGAAGTACTGGACCAATTTTCAAAATTCTTTCACCATTAGAATGCTACACTAGCCCTGAGTAACATAATCTATATAATATTTTTTAAGAAAATGTTTAACTAAAATATTAGTTCCACGCGAATGAAGTCGCGGACATATCTACTTACACATAAAATAAAATAAAAACACAAACAATACACATTTTAATATACATTAAGAAATATCTTCTTTTTTTATATAGCTAAGGCTTAGCGTAATGGCCAGAATCTCATCTGATCTTAAGTGACGATACGGTCCAAGTTGGTAGACACGCTAAACCTGTGGAGGAACTGGCTCTCAAGTTCAACTGCCAGAACACACCTATTGGTATTTGGCGGTAGATTTTCAACTTGAAGGTGGCAAAAGGTGTTTGGTAAACAGGCGGGCATCAGAAAAAGCCCTACCATCATGCTATGGATTTCTCACGATGTTTTTCTTTACAGAAAGCTCAAGCTCATTGTAGTTGGTTGGATTCGAACTCACGTCCCTTGACGCAAAGTCGTAGGCACAAATGTCAAATTGTTTTATGAGGTGAACGTCGCGTTTTCGTCCCCCGTGTCAGATGTTGTCACAGTAAGCGCCAGCCCCTCTTCTCCTATTAATATGAATGTATTTTATGAACGGACTAAGAGAAGCAATTGAATTTAAAAAAAAAAAAAACTGCTGTGACTACATTAATGGGCTACGGTGAATGTTCCTGAATGTTAACGTGATGAGTCTGGCGACTAGTCGTAGATCGTTGCAACGTGTACTATTCAGGCGAAGACGATGTAGTATCAGGGCACTGTTGGTAAACTGGTGCACATCAAAGGGATTTGTCGCGACAGTATTCGCTTTGGTCTACCTACGTCACTTCAGTGTCGTTCAAACTTTGTAGTGGCACACAATCCGGCACTATGAATCTTTGCCCGCTAATGTATCCCCAGCATAAAACTATGAACAAATCTGGAAATACTATCGATATCGTAGATGATTTGCAATTGCGAATTACTTCGCAGGTATTTGAATGATTCGAGACGTGTCGTCAGGGAGAGCTGTGAGGTCGCCCTAGATATGTCTGAATATGAAAACAGTCCAGAGTTCCAGTACGCTAACACTTTATTAACCGTTGAAAGCTAAACATTATATAACTTACCAGAAACGAAATAACTACCGAATTTCTATTATTTTGTATTTTCTTTACAATGTTCTATTAAATAGGTTAGTAATGCAGTTATGGTGATATGTACAGTGAGATTTAAAGTTAATTCGAATGATAATGTTTTAGTTTTAAAGTGATTTTTTTCCATGGCTTAAAATTTTGTCGTCGCATGACGTACGCATTACAGCTTCATAAAAAAGTTTCACCTGCATCGTTGTTTCATAAAATCCACACAATGTTTATTGTAATACAGTTTTTTTTATTTTATATACACCAGTATTTATAATATATAGTATTTTCTTATTTTGTTCGCTGTTAACAATATGATTGTTGAAACGGCTCGAGCGATCAGCTGATGTTTATATCATGTATTCATATGTTTTATAAATAAAGATTTACTATGTATTTTATGTTTTATTATGTTCAAATTAATGGTTACAAGAAAGTAGTAGTAAAGATGTGATATTTAAAGCAAATCTCAGTACTGCTGTCTATCGGTTTTCTACCTTTTATTAGAAATGAACGTTATATTTATTCCGTGCTTAAGATCAGTGCGAAAAACAACTCTATGTAATATACCACGATTCGTTAGTTTACTTTCGTTTATCAAATTTATATAAAAATGATAAACGATTATAATTTTTAATAAACATATGTAGTAAAAATGTACCTATCTGAATATTATCCTTTATTCATACATAACCTTTTTGAATAAAAAGGTTCGATACATGCAAAAGCATACGAGGCTGTAGCGTTTTCTTAAAGGTTGTATGTATTGCTTTCGATTATCTATGTTATATAGAAAAGAATACAATACAATTACAATACAATATAATTATTAATAAACATTTATAGTAAAATGGTTGCATCTGAATAGTATCCTTTATTAGTATATAACCTTTTTAAACAAAAAGGTACGATACATGTAGCAAACTATTATGACCAGCATCGAGATTAGTCTTGTATAGGGGGGTTTTTGGCGAAACTTTAATCTGTCATGTTGTGATTTTTATTGTAATTCGAATACTTAGTTATTTAGCTCTGTGTCATGTAATATAGGTGACATTGTACGTGTTAGCCCCGGATCCATAGATTTTTCGAACCTGAAACTGCCGCCCGGAACAACTACCCTGGCATGCCCCCCCCCCTCGAAATCCGGGCTGTGTAGTGTAGCTGAAGAGCATAAGCGAAGTGAATTATGAATAATCAAAATCAATCATTCGGAACACGATATATTAGTTGTCACAAATACTCCCAATAGAGTCACCATCTTGTTGAAGATAGTTTCATCCAGAGACCTGTAATAAATTAGTTTCATCTGCCCAAAATGCCCAAATCTTATCACTTGAAAAGGGCAGTAAGAATGGTAGTCTCAAAGGAGGACTGAGTTGCTAAGAACAAATAAGTCGTTTAAGGTTTACTGTATGTAGTTATAAACTGTAGAAAACACTGCAATGCAAATTTCTTTGTTACTACATATCGTAAAACGTATGAAAAATACCACGCATTGCAAATCATCGTCGGCCATAAAATTATGATTGTGAACATAATGTGTTATATTTATTATTGCAATACATTGTTACTGATATTGTAGGAAGTGAAAATAGTGTATGCATATTATTATTATTGAAAATTAAAATAATGTAGGGGTTTCATGTGGTTTGTGCAATGATATTACATACTCGTAAATGTATTTTGCTTATCGCTGTTTTAATGTCTACGGTCGTAAGTATTGGTATAATTTTGATTCACTTTTATATAATTTTATTTCATATTCATAGTTATATACATAACTATTTTTTAATCTTTGTAGGATTTCTCGTTTAATTACTTTTTTCCTGATGTCAAGTGACGCCTCTTCCTATATATATATATATATATATGGTGAAATTTACACCTTTGAGAATATTTTTTTACGTGTCATGCTGCCATTGTACGGCAAAAGTAAACTACGGATTTATTGATATCTGAATTAGCCATTACATTATGAACCCATGATAAAGAAATTCGTTGCTCTGTAGAGAGTTAAACATTATCTAAGATTGCACATGACTTATTTTTGTACATTTTTCTATAAAGAGATATGAGAAATGTTAAGACTGAAAATTCAAAGCGATGCTTGCACAGTGGTAATTTTAATTGATTCCACGTTAATAGAACTTAAGCGTTTGTTGAAGGAAAAGTTATAAAACCAAGTAAGTCGAGAATACATTTTAATGGTTATTCGGCTACTTATCACCATCAAGTTGAAAATCAGCTGCTAGGTAACTATAGGTTTTTTTGAAAGTGATGTTGTTGATGTGAAAGGAAAATCTTCAGTACTGTATTAACGAGACTTACTACGAATATCGAATGCATTTATCCTCATCTGTAGGTGTCTTCTGGTACCTATACCTTAAGTATTAGACGTTTCATTGCTTAACCCAGGAGCTCCCAATCTTCTTCAGTTCGCGGCGCACGTACATGTTTATTATTTTGACGCGGCGCCTTAACCTATCCAGTTACTCGAAATATAAAGGTACAATGATACGAGAATAGGATCGTCTGGGATTCATATTAAATATAATTTTCAGTTATTTCTTAAGATTGTCATATAATTCAACGTTAAATTTTCAAAAAGTACAATAATTCATTAACGATAAAAGTATATGATAAAATCTGTTCTCAATTCGGTCCTGATTTCGACCTCTACGTATTTTTACTATACCAAAGTAAGATTGTGCTCAAACTATCTATTAATCTATTTGACAGTTCTCAGATGTATTGGATACGGAGAGATCATCATTCTTCGGTTTTACCCATGAGATTGCAATAAGTACCAGTACATTAGAATTAGTGGAACAACTCGGTAATATTGTGTTGGAATATAAGGAAGGAGATAGGATCGTAAGGAGGTACTTCGATCGTTATGATACGCCTTTTGTTGGCGTGGGAAGACGGAAAGCATGATTATGGATTATTTTATCCTCTGAATTAAATCTGACTAATAAATTGTTATACTGTAGTCAAAATATGTTTGATTGTAATTTTATTACTTATACAAGTGTAAATAGCTTTTACCAATATCAAAAATTCGTAACTAAAGTATTCTATAAGTGTATTAATCATTATGTCTGTGCTGAATGAATATTATATATTGCCAATACATTAAAATCTCACCACAGTGTGCGCTTAAGACCACACGACAGAAGTGAAATATCACTATATTTCTCTCCCTTTCTTAGTCGCCTCAGAACAACTTTACATCAAATAAAAATGTTCAGAAATTTTCACTTAAAAATATTCGTCTGAAAACCGAAACCGGCAGCTAGCTTAAATGTTAATAGGGTAATCAAATCTGTATAATGGTTGGAGAGTAAACGTAGAAATTGTGTAGAAATTGCGTTTAGACATATACAGAAATCCTTCGGTTAGTTCAGTAACCTTTTTTCTATAGGGTTCACAAACATGTGTTAGTCATGGGGTTGCGGAACGCAGATAAAAAATATTTAGGTAATAGTTTCCTTAGGTTTTATAGGTCCTTAGTTAAATTTAAAATAAAGCAGTACCAGGTGGGCCAACCACAGAAGCACGGCGGCGTTGAGTATAGTGGGGTTAGATAAAGCGAAGGAGGCCGTTTTATAATATTTATTAGGAAATTAATTATTGACTTCGAGAGCGTTGAATTGCGTCTCTCATTGGTAAATTAAGGAAAAAGTCGGGCCTCCTACTTCGGAGTGTTTCGATATCTTGTGAAGTCTTGTTTGATTATTGGACGATACGCATCCAAGTTACCTTGTATTTTATAAAAAAAAAAAAGTTGTCTATATTCTTGAAAAAAACTATCATCTACGAATACCACAGGCGACTTGGCTATTGTTAGCGGTAGTCTCACAGTTTTTATTTTGACAACAGCTCCAATAGCCTCATTTAGTTAACTTTAGGCTTTCGATGAGCCTCTTTCGCCACTGTTGTTGTCTCCGGCCTTACAAGAGCTATATTGGACATGAACTGACACTTGACTATGTTTCAATAACCGTAAAAGATTTTATAACCATTTTTTCACTGTAATTCTTATCCTTATTCTTACTACCCTTACTAATATTATAAATAACAACGTGAGTATGTGTGTTTGTTTGTTACGCTTTCACGCATAAATCGCCTATACGATTGTGATGAATTTTGGTATAGAGATAGAACGGTGATTGGCTATTTTATCTCGCGAAAAACTTAGCGAAAGTGGGGTAAAAGAAGGATAAACTTTTGATGAAAATTTTATGGTATCGTCCGCTTTGTTTGAAAAAATCAATACAGATATGAGCGAAACCACGCTTAAAATCTAGTATTTTTATACATTTGTTACAACGGGTTGTTATCGTCATAAATACAAGGGTTACAGTAGCTATATGGTTAACAAAAGAATGACTATTAATTTTGTGAAACGTTTTTTTACTTAGATATCTATTCCACTTCGCCCGCGGTGACATTTCTTAACATCTGGTAAGACCCTTTTCCTTAAGTGGCATCTATGAGGCGTATAGTAAAAAGCACTTTTCATGTTCATGTATTACATGATGTTCATGTTCATGTGTTCAATACTAAATACACTGATGGTTAATACAGATATTTAATAAAGGTATCCCGAGCATATATACTTATGGGTACTTATACATATTACCCGAGTATATTATACTTAATACAAAATGTTACATGACTAAATAATATCTAAATTAAAAAGATCTCCCGCGATTTTTATTATACCGTCTTCCTTTAAATGAGATTTGGTTGGACCCCTCTCCCAAATTTTCAGCTCACGTAAATAGAGGACGCCCCCTAAAGGATTAATGTTGTTGGTACTTCTATGTACCGTGTAACTGCTATGGTAGTTGAGGAATGTAGGAAAATTGCTAGTAGCGAGCCGCTTGTTTAATAAACATGCTCGCAACCTTCGTCGGTTTGTTACAGCCTGGGTCCTTAGTGAAGTTACACTCACTTTGTTTCTTTCGTTGAACTTTTCGCTCTAAATTGTCAGTGTTAAAGTGCTAGCCAAATTCATAATATTTTGCCGAACAATCATTCTACAAGGCGGATAGGGAGAAACGTCTAAAAAGTCAGTGAAATTGCTATTATTGGTGTAAAAGGTTCCGTAGTTTGTGCGACAGAATTTATTTTGTATTTTGTATTTTGTATTTTGTATTTTGTATTTTGTATTTTGTATTTTGTATTTTGTATTTTGTATTTTGTATTTTGTATTTTGTATTTTGTATTTTGTATTTTGTATTTTGTATTTTGTATTTTGTATTTTGTATTTTGTATTTTGTATTTTGTATTTTGTATTTTGTATTTTGTATTTTGTATTTTGTATTTTGTATTTTGTATTTTGTATTTTGTATTTTGTATTTTGTATTTTGTATTTTGTATTTTGTATTTTGTATTTTGTATTTTGTATTTTGTATTTTGTATTTTGTATTTTGTATTTTGTATTTTGTATTTTGTATTTTGTATTTTGTATTTTGTATTTTGTATTTTGTATTTTGTATTTTGTATTTTGTATTTTGTATTTTGTATTTTGTATTTTGTATTTTGTATTTTGTATTTTGTATTTTGTATTTTGTATTTTGTATTTTGTATTTTGTATTTTGTATTTTGTATTTTGTATTTTGTATTTTGTATTTTGTATTTTGTATTTTGTATTTTGTATTTTGTATTTTGTATTTTGTATTTTGTATTTTGTATTTTGTATTTTGTATTTTGTATTTTGTATTTTGTATTTTGTATTTTGTATTTTGTATTTTGTATTTTGTATTTTGTATTTTGTATTTTGTATTTTGTATTTTGTATTTTGTATTTTGTATTTTGTATTTTGTATTTTGTATTTTGTATTTTGTATTTTGTATTTTGTATTTTGTATTTTGTATTTTGTATTTTGTATTTTGTATTTTGTATTTTGTATTTTGTATTTTGTATTTTGTATTTTGTATTTTGTATTTTGTATTTTGTATTTTGTATTTTGTATTTTGTATTTTGTATTTTGTATTTTGTATTTTGTATTTTGTATTTTGTATTTTGTATTTTGTATTTTGTATTTTGTATTTTGTATTTTGTATTTTGTATTTTGTATTTTGTATTTTGTATTTTGTATTTTGTATTTTGTATTTTGTATTTTGTATTTTGTATTTTGTATTTTGTATTTTGTATTTTGTATTTTGTATTTTGTATTTTGTATTTTGTATTTTGTATTTTGTATTTTGTATTTTGTATTTTGTATTTTGTATTTTGTATTTTGTATTTTGTATTTTGTATTTTGTATTTTGTATTTTGTATTTTGTATTTTGTATTTTGTATTTTGTATTTTGTATTTTGTATTTTGTATTTTGTATTTTGTATTTTGTATTTTGTATTTTGTATTTTGTATTTTGTATTTTGTATTTTGTATTTTGTATTTTGTATTTTGTATTTTGTATTTTGTATTTTGTATTTTGTATTTTGTATTTTGTATTTTGTATTTTGTATTTTGTATTTTGTATTTTGTATTTTGTATTTTGTATTTTGTATTTTGTATTTTGTATTTTGTATTTTGTATTTTGTATTTTGTATTTTGTATTTTGTATTTTGTATTTTGTATTTTGTATTTTGTATTTTGTATTTTGTATTTTGTATTTTGTATTTTGTATTTTGTATTTTGTATTTTGTATTTTGTATTTTGTATTTTGTATTTTGTATTTTGTATTTTGTATTTTGTATTTTGTATTTTGTATTTTGTATTTTGTATTTTGTATTTTGTATTTTGTATTTTGTATTTTGTATTTTGTATTTTGTATTTTGTATTTTGTATTTTGTATTTTGTATTTTGTATTTTGTATTTTGTATTTTGTATTTTGTATTTTGTATTTTGTATTTTGTATTTTGTATTTTGTATTTTGTATTTTGTATTTTGTATTTTGTATTTTGTATTTTGTATTTTGTATTTTGTATTTTGTATTTTGTACTTTTATCTAGCCATGAGTAAAAAGGCAAAATTATATAAAGGTTAATTCCGATAATATACCTGATGTATTTATGATCAAAGATTTTCTTAAACTTGATACTCCTTAAGCCATCAACTAATTTTTAGTTCAAAGTAATTTATCGAATTAATTATTCAACTGATACGTTTAAAAACATTATTCAAATAATTAAAAGTCAAAACACTATCAGCTGTGTGCTACGATGAATAAAAACGCCATGCGCTCGGTTTTGTTCGGGAATTGTCCGCGTGTTTGCGTTACTAAGTTCAAAATGTACTTTTAATTAACCTTTTACTTAAAGCGAAATCAAAAATGAAAAAATTGTCGGGCCTTTTGACTATTCTGCTATCCCTGCATTTAATTCAGGCATTATCAAAATATGGGATTGAAGATCAATATCCAAAGTAAACAAAACCAAATTATCCATTGTATTTTGTATTTGGATTCGTAATAATTCTGTTTAAATAATTAGTAATATTGCCTGACTGTAAATTACTTTAAATTTTGAGAAATCCAGAAGTGCATTTACAAAATCCATCACAGTGACTTATTACTTTTATTATATATACTATTACTTTTGTTATTAATTATTCTATATTTTTAAGCAAGCATGACTTGCTGTTTCCCATAAAACCTCCGTAGATAGTTTGACCTAGCGAGTCCCTATCATGTTGAAGCGCTAACCTCTTTACTATGAAATAATCTTCGACTCGGCTGTATGGTTTCAATATATTTGCCTTTTCCTTAAAAAGAAAAAAGATTGAAAATATCCCAAACTTGTAACTGTAAAAACTACTAAATTCAAAAATAAGGCGCTCAAAAACCATTTTAATATTAAACTACGGAGCCTTTTCCTTAAAAGGAAAAAAGATAGAAAATATACAGAACTTGTTAATGTAAGATGTAATAAATTCAAAAACAAGGCGTAAGGTAGCAAAATATTTTTTTTTACAAAATATGAGATAAATATTCTATAAATGCAAAGTGGTTGTGGATGAGGCACTTTAAGAGCAAAAAATTTTGCTCAATTTTGACTTGTTGAGAGTAGAGAACTACCTCACTAGCTTCGCGGTAAGAGGCATATAATAGTATATTACTGTATAAAGACAGCTTATTACGATGGTATAGCATAAACTTATTATTATTTAATACAATACATCAGAATTCTGTACGCATTCGTTGATATTATTCATATAATTTGAGACACTCGCTCTCTCTTTCGAAAGCAATAAGTGGATTTTTTTTATTACATGCACTAAATCAATCGCTTTATAATATTATTTAGCTGTGCCTGCAACCTCGTTCACGTGAAACTAAAAGTTATTTAATAATTTTTGGGGTTTTTTTTTTCAATACAGCTTTGCTTCTACGGTAGATTTTCAACTGGAGGGTAGCAGCTAGCCAGGCCAGCATTAAGAAAAAGCCCTACCATCGTGCTATGGTTTCATTACGATGTTTTCCTTCACCGAAAGCTCAAATTCAGTTTAGGTGGATTCGAACTCACGTCCTTTGACGCAGCGTTCATACACGCCATCAACTGAGCTATCGTCGTTTCGAAAGATTCTTTAAGGCGTTATGCTGTTTAGGTAGGAATACTAGTAGTGCCCCCGCGACTTCGCGTGCGTCTAATTAAATTATGTATTATTTTTGCCCGTTTTTGTAATTATTTTTTAGTACTGCTTTATTGCTGTTTGTACTATCGTGATGTTATATAACCGAAAGCCTTTCTTAGTTATTGCTGTACCAAATAAAGAAAAGTGTTGAAATCCGACTGGTAATTCTTAAGATTCGTGAGTTCAAACGAACAACCAAACTCTTCCGCTTTATAATATTAATATATAGATTGTAGTAATGATCACCACAAGTAATGGCCGCTTTATAGTCATGAGTCGTTGTTGTGAAGTTTATCTGCTAGTTCCGAGCCGTTACCGCTGCAATTATTAAATTATTTGCATACACCGAGTAACTTTTTTCACCGCTTTCCGTGTCAGCGCACGTTGAAGTCAGAGAGGCATGGTTCTCATGGTTCCGTGAAATATTAAAACGTTATTTACACATCCCGGTTATATAAATGCGAGCGGTTATATAGTGTAAATATTAATAAGGAACCGACTGAGGTCGCATCTGTCCGTAGTTCCGGATGGCTGGCGGAAATGAGCGCACAGGCGTGTAGTCAGGACTATTCTCACAAGGAAGTTGTACAATAATAATAACAACAATGAAAACGACTTCGAAAATATAATATATAATATTCGCTCATTAATTCGGATGTTGTCAGGGCGTTAAGGAAAATCATATGAAATTTTCTTTTCGTATAATGATTTTATGTAACATACTAGCGTATTTATTTAAATACACTATTGTTTCTATTTTGTGCGTAAATTAATATTACAATATTGAAATCATTAATATATAAGTCAAAAGTTAATATGCATTAATAAAACTGAAAAGGCGATGTGCTCAGAATTTAAATTCTTATAAGTGACACTTTCTTGTAGGTACTGTTGTTGCCTACCTACCTCATCCTATTTGTGATGATAGCATAGTAGAGTGGTAGGGCTTTTTCTAATGTCAGCCTCGCTAGCTACCACCCTTTTTTATTAACGTGGTGTCTAAAATCCTATTCTTTACAGACTTCCTCATCGAATCGCACAAACTCGAACGTTTTACCCAGGCTCAAGTCAAGACACGTGCGGCATGTGGTGACTCATCGGGTGCTGATCACCCAACACTAAAACGCACCACGGCGACAAACTCCTCAACTGCCAGAGACGAGGGACAGCGCCTACACTTTTAATCTGGCTAGCTACCACCCTCAAACTGAAAATCTGCCGCCAAATACCTACATGTGTGTTGAGTCAGTAACACTTCATAGGCAGTCTCTCCACTAGGTAGAGCGTGTCTACCATCTTGGTCCGCATCTTCACTTAACATCACGTGAGATTGTGGCCATAGTATTGGTAAACCTATAAACGAAATCATAGAAGTTTTAGTTTTAATTCAGAATGAACTAACTATAAGCTTTTTTCCACCCAATGAAGTTTTATTTCCATACCGATAGGCGTCAGGGAATAATTCTAGGAACTCCGTTACGTGTCTGTAAGAGAAACATATTATGTTCCAAATCATATTATGCGGATAATATCTGTGTAGGGGTAGCGCTTTTTCCGCTTCGGTAAATAGGGATGTTATATATTATTTCAAAGTGCTACAAATGTGACACTTAGCGTAATTGTTACAAAAAATATATTCATAGTATTTTATCTTAGTTATGTTCTGTTAAGAGAAACTGGAAAACAATGAAATAAAAATACATTCATTGCCTTTTTTATATTTCTTTTTGTAAATATCTTACTTGTATAGATTTAAGAATAGTGTTTAATTAATTATAAAACGACAAAATAATGACACTAGAAATTATTACAGTATATTTTACTAAAATTATTTTTGCTTCCATAATAACTGTACAAAGTATTTCACTCAAGATTTATTCACTTATAATATTAATCATTTACCTATACTAATAGTTAGCTGTAGCAGAGAGGATAACACCGAGTAGTGACCAAGATTTGCGACACGGATGTAGGTTTAAGGAGGCCCCTTTGTGGCAATAGTCAACACTCACCTTCACCACTCGTGTCTCTCTCTGTCCAGTATAAATCATTCCCGATAACGATTCATAGCATAAATACCAAAAAAATTGTCAATAATAGAGAAATATAAATCTTAGTCCCTTCGGTGATGTTCCATTTACGTACGATCTTCGTGTCGACTGAACCCTAGCAACGCTCGCGTCGGTCTTTTGTTAATAAACTACCCTCCAGCTGTTGTTAAAGTCAAATAGTATAATAATTGGGTGGTATAACAATAGCTTTTAAAATGGATCACTACACTTGTTTTACTAAATTTCCCTGTAAGACTTTAATTAATATTACAGCCTACAACAAAAGTATTTTAATTTCCAATTTATTAGTAAATCAATATAAGGTATATCTTTAACTCGATTACAATTCTAAAATTTGTAGTTTTATAATATATTTATTTTATATTTAAAAAATGAGTGAATTTTATTACGTGTTTATACTTGTTACAAAGTGCAGGAGCTGAAGCTGTGAGGCTTCGACAAAGATATGCAGCATAAATAATGATGCACAATTTACATTAGTAAATCTGTTACTATCAGTGCAGGTAAGTAGGTAGACTATAATTCGAACTCTACAGTTGAATATTTATGAACGCAAAAAAATACATGTATCTATAAATAAATCTAGATTTTTTTTGTACTTTATTTGTTTAGCGTTATTTCCACTATTTCATTAATGTTAAGTGACGATGTGGCTCTAGGTGGTGAACACGTTAGGTTTAGTGGATAGACTGGCTCTCAAGTGCAGCTGCCGGAATACACCTATAGGTATTTATCGGAAGATTTTCAACTTGAGACTGGTAGTTCGCCAGGCGGACGTAAGAAAAAGCCCTACCACTGTGCTATGTTTTCATCACAATGTTTTTCTTCAGCGGAAGCTGAGGCTCATTACAGGGATTCTAGCTCGCATCCATTGACGCGACGTCCGTAAACATTACCAACGGAGCCATCAGCGTATCACGAATAATTCGTTGCTGTCATAACAGGTTATCTACGATTCGTCGCAAATCAGGATCCAGTAAGGTTTTAGTGTATTAATATATGTTGTATTAAAATAGACTCTTGGCAGGTAAACACGTAAATCAATTTACTTTACCTTATCCCGACTTATCCCCACTATGCGTGACACGTCATGTAAAGCCTGATAGATAACTATGCTTTACGGTTCACCTTTAGTATAAGATTGCTTAGAACGTTGGCTGTTTATAAGGTTAAACCTATGGATTAGTGTGCCTTTGGACTAGGTAAATAGTTGTGTTGACAATTTATCCTCTTCTTTTAAGTTGTTCGGCTGTAAATTATAATCTCCAACCTTGATTGAATACCTAATCAAACTAGTGTTATAAATACAATAAGAGGCATTTGGGGGCGGAGGACCATCGATATATTTTCTAGAAGAGTTTCCGCTTACTACAAAGTACATTTCAAACAGTTGTCCGTACTGTCGAACGTTCTTAACTCATTTGAGCTGAACTGAACTCGTAGCCACTTTTTTTTTAAGAGACCTACACTAACAAGCCTGAAAATCTTTCGCAGCTTCACCGGACTATGAGGGCGAGCGCGGAGAGCGCCCAAGTCCGAGGGACCCCTAGCCGCGCTCGCATCGCACTTATATAGTAATCTCAACCCACCATCTCATTAATTTAAAGTATTTAGTATTATTAAGTTTCCATATTAATAAGCAGTACACGTGGTATGTAACTATATACGCCTATATCGCTGAATCAATTTCGATGCATTTTAGTATATACTATTTACCTTAGGAAAGGACATAGAACAAATGTGCGCGATTAAAGCTTGTATGGAGAAACCATCATTGCTCTAATTAGAGATATGGAAATTCATATTTATACTTTAGATAATCTTATCAAGATACTTTAACATCTGTAGATCGTTCCACGTGTATAGAAAAACATTGTTCTAGAGGGTAGATCAGAACACGAATTTAATTATTTGTTGAATATAACACATTTCTTGATTTCATTGTGAATATGATAACATGAAAGTAGGTGTAGCGAGTCTACTGTCCGTTAAAACAGGATAGTAGGCTTGGCAGTCTAAACACTCCTTCCAGTGATAAAATAAGAATGCACGTAATTAACTAACAATAGGTTAAGTCACGCCCATTTCATAATCCGCGCTCGAGCAGCCAATGAGTAAACATTGTAATTAGACGGACTATAAAAGGTCCGGCGCTATGTTATGAGTTGGGCCTCAATTTATGGGGCTTTTAGGCTCGCTCGCCACCGACCGTTAGGTAATTTCGTTTTTCTCTGTTAGTATGTAACATTCAGATCCCGAAATGGATCAGTTAGATTCGAGTTTATTTCTCTCGATTAAGCAGTAGTATCTGACACCGCCTGCTAGATTTGCACAAGTACAGTCCTTCTCGCCATTGTTTATGGCACAGTACAATCACTCTCTCTATTTTTTTAATAGTTAGTACCGCGTTCGATCTTCTTTTACGCGTCCCGGCAACAGCCCAAGCCGAGGTTCGGTCACTAGTGACACACTTGCGCGAGCTGCCCCTCGGGCTCGAGCGCTTTCCGCGCCCGCCCTTCTAGTCCGGTGAAACTGTAAAAGCCTCTCACGATAACAGCGTAGGTTCCTTCGAAAAAAAATAAAAAATTGTGTTGTTGTTTGCATAAATTCTTCACAAATACATCGAATTTTTATTCCATACTTTCCGAAAAAAAAAGCAAAAGTAAATTGACTTGTAGTAAAGAGATCGTGTATTATCACATTACACCGCTTACACATCTCTATAACACTGTATGTATTAAGTCATGAAGAATTTTTGTAATCTAACTCAATAGGTGTTAAGGAGTACCGAGGCCGATAACATATGTATTGCTATTCCTGGATTCTTTTGGTTTATGCCTTGTGTTAAAGCTGGAATAAAACATTTCGAGTGGTAAGTATGTATGTTGTACAAAGATTAAGTTTCTATGCCAGCATATCTAAAAAGGGCGTTGTTAAATATATATTTATAATGATAAATATAAAATACGATAGAAAATATTTGTCAAGTACATTAATCTATCCTTTTTTATACTTACGGGGAAATTATTCTATAACACATGATGATGGAGAGGTCATAAACGACGATAACGATCTTTTTACCCAGAATAAAGATCATATTTTTTTTTTCTCAAAGGTGTTTGTGTAGCAAGTTCACATCTGTCTGAATTCTTTATTATAATTAATGACTTAAATATTGTTTTAGAGTTTATTATTTTTTCTGCTATTGGCAAATGTTTCAAAATTAATGTTTTTATATTTTCTTAATAAAGAGCGTAAAGCGAAGCCAGGATTTTATGATATTTTGTCATTCGTTCTAAGTAAAGTGCGTAAATATTGTAAGGTCAGTATACTATGGGACATGTTCTTTGTGGACTGAACTCCCTAAATAAAATAAAGACAAAAAAAAATCCAACAAACACGTAGAGGTGTAATCATTTAACAATTTGTTTAACTAATACTTGATTTATATTCTTCTTGCAAATGTATTCTATTATAATAGGTGCATTTGATATTTGATCACGATAATGTGCGAAATCTTCACTCAGGTCGTTTAGGAAATTTTTAATCTTATAAAGTGAAATACAATGATCCACACGATCATAAAAGTGCTATCTCGTACTATGTTTATTAAGCACCCGCCACATTGGCCTAGGACCAAGTTTAGAAAACTTAAATGTTCGCTCTGAACAACAAATTCCCGTATCGCTTTTAAGCTGCGGGGATCGTGGCTAGTTTGCGAAACAAAAGTCGAGTGGGATTAAGTTATGTTTCTCGTCGTTTTTACTCGCTGTATTGGGTCGTAAATTTTTTAAAAAATAAGAGTGCTGTAATATTTTGATTATATACACATTGGCTGGTGTCCTCGTCTTCAATCACTTTATTTTATTAAGACGCATGTGATCGAAAAATAGGTTTTTAGTGAGTAAAACCCAGGTTATACGTTAAAACGTATAAACGATTTTTTTAGTAGTTAACACTTAGTTGTATTGATACAATTACACCTGATATTAAGTGACGACTTGGCTCAAGATGGTGGACACGTTAGGGTTAGTGGATAGACTGGCTCGCAAGTGCAACTACCGGAACATACTATAGGTATTTGGCGGCGATTTTCAACTTGAGGATAACAGCTAGTCAGGTGGGCATTAGAGACAGCCCTACCATCATGCTATAAATATCCACATTTCACATCGATAAGTCGGGAAGTTTTGGAGATCTGTTAATAATTAAGTATATAAATAACATATTTATGTCGGATCAGTGACACATATTCATGTGATGAATCAAAATATGTACATATATAGTATACATATTTGTACTGTTTACTACAATTTGTTCAGTTTACATTGTAGACTGTATATGGAAAAACTATATAAAGTAACAACAAATCTCGATAATAAAACGACATTATTTTACCCCCAATAAACGGCGATCACTCAACTTCCATTACTGAGATAGACATATCGAGTTAATTCAGAAAAAAACATTGAAAGCAGCGACATTTTAAACTTTTTACATGAGACAGTTTTTTATTCCTAATTAAAAAGTATCTATGTTATCCTTATAAAAATTATGACTTGTTTTTCATAATTAACCACTGATTCTAGTAAATAGTGGCTATTATCATACTGATTCTAATTTACAAAGATAATTTTTAGGTGACAATAAAAAAATATTAACGTTTTTAGCGCTTACGAGTTTTTTCCGGAAAAAGCTCAAAATTTTGGTAAATATTTCGTCTCTACAATGAAAAGCTTAGAAAAGCCTTCATATGTTTTTGTAATATTCTACCTTCTTATACCTGTTATCTTTTTACTTATAATGCCTCGTTTTCAAGTTCCCACATTATTAGTTGCCTTGAAATATGTTACTTAACGTTAATCTCATTTATTCTTGCCTTTGTGAAAATATAAAAAATACTCATTCTATATTGTTTTCTATTACTCTTAACAAACATCTCTTTACAAAATATAATACTCAGTTAATTTACTTATATAATAATTATACCATTTTGACTAAAGAAATGTATATACAGAAATATGAACTCTGTGAGTCATTTTCCGCTGACTTACTACTAATTACATTTGCGGCTTGAATTCTGCACGAAGGCGAAATGCTCGATGTATACAAAAAAAGTGCGGAGAGTATCACTAACAGATTCCTCCATTGACATTCGTTACTATTTTCTCTAATAATGTGTTGTGTCTTGGAACTCGAACTGGTCTGTACTATTTGTTAGCCTTTGCGGTCATATCCTTTTCTTATCGTAGCGTTTAAAATCCCAGTCTTTACGGACATCCTAATCGCAACGCGCAAATTCAAACCGTTTACCAGAGCTCAGGTCAAATGCGTGAGGTGAATGTGGTGCTGTTGGTGGTTAAGTGCTAACCACCCAACTACTATTTTTTTAAACTATTATACTATACACGTGCACTATCTACGACTACACATAAAAAGTTGCAAACATGCTAATTACATGTTTTTTTTAATATGTACAGATACATGAAATGAGCCAGTTCATTTTAGTACAGTAGTAGTGTTGAAAACTTTTATGTTTCTCGCTGAACGAAATGTGTAACATTAAACTCTTTGAGAGTGCCTTGTCTTGCTAAACACGCGCCAACTGGGGTTTGCTGTTATCTTTCTTCATATATTCACTGGGAACTACTGTTTCGGGGTTACTTAAGGCCAAGTCCCTTGTATACGAATCGAGTGTTGTTGTTCGGTAATAATCCTAAGTGTAAAAGATTAAATCTAACTAGTTGTATTTGTTTTCAAAATTAATGTACTTAATATTTTTAAGAAAATAAACCCAGTAAAATTATCGTTATGATTTGAAAACGTTTACTTTGAATTGAATGGGTAGACAGAGACACAGGTAAGCATACATAATATTAATACTACGTTTGTTTTTTTTACATAAAACTAGCCACACCATATCTCTATGTTGAATATTCTTAGCTATTTAATATATATTTCAAAAAGTACACTACTTTCTTTTCGATACAGAGGCCATAAAATTTTGAAGTGAAATTTTATATTGTACGTTGGTCACTTTTGTGGTGGGAAAAGCAATGAATCGAGTGACCGTTACGTTCAGATGGATATATACAGATGAGTTTATATGTGTATATAAGCTTAGTTAAGAAGATTTCACTTTTGACGTGCAGTCTAAAGACTGATATTTAATAATTTTGGCTGCCCGCAGCCTCTTTTGTCTCAGTTTCAAGCATCACTTTGAAAATATTAGTCAGCTTTTCATCTAATACCTACTAAGGGATATCTCCTAATGCATAGAATAAAAGAGTTCCTTCGCGATAGGATATAAAACGCTACATTCCAAAACTGTTTGACCGGTAAACATAAAATTGGCATATATATGGTTTTTGTGTTATCTTTGTTCGTGGTTTTTTTATAGTTAAGGTTTAACGTAATGACCATAATATCACCTGATCTTAAGTGACGATAGGCCCCAATTTGGTAGACCCGCTAAGTCTGTCTTGAATTAGTAGAAATAGTAAGATAACGTATGCCAAATACCTTGTTTTATAATGTGATGTATACCTATATTGGGTGCTTATTGTTTGAACTCTCACTTCGGCCTGTATTAAAACTATGATTTGAAATTAGTCCGTAACTTAAAGCTTTCTTGTTGAGTTTATAATTTTACATTAAATAAAGAGTTAAAGCCTTGAAACAAATTGTGGAGGTTGACATCTGCAGTGGAGAATAAGATGGGTCATTTAAGTAAGATTTGGTAAAGAATAAAACCTTTCTACCGTTAGAAATTCAACATTATTAGAATACTTTATTTCATGGATGACAATGCTGACTTTCGAAGTATCGTTGATCTATAAGGGTTTTGACGTTTATGGGTTATACTATGATTACTGTTAGGCGATTATTAGGATATTTTTGAAGCGATGATGGCTCAGTTGGTGTTATACAGACCCCATGTATTGACGCGTAAAGACGTGAGTTGGAATCCTTGCAATGAGCCTGAGTGAAAGAAAGAAACGTTCGGTGAAAGAAACTATCGTGATGAAGCCATATTATGATGATAGGGCTTTTTGTAATGCTGACTTGGCTAGCTACTACTCTCAAGTTGAAAATGTGCCGCCAATAACTAAAGGTGTGTTACAGCAGTTGGACTTGAAACTCTACTCCACTATGCTTAACGTACCCACCATCTTGGCTAACACCGTTACTTAACATCAGGTGAGTTTGTGGCCATAACGCTGAACCTATAAAGTATACTAAAAAGGCAGAGTACTGTTACTCAGCGGTTTTACTATAATATTACAAATTTTCATTAGCAGTTCTAATCTAATTTAGAGCTAGAATACGGCGAACAAAAAGATCGTCGTTATAGATTTAATTTCTACCTACTTTCTTATTTGAAATATAAAACCAATTATTTTTCATAATTTTCCATTAGCAAAAGATCGTCAACTTTAAGATAATAACAGTTTCACTGTAGCACATTACATCTTCGGAGTTACTGGCTCGTGGGGGACGCGGTTCATCGCCAACGTTGTATTCGCGTAGACGACTCTATTTAGATGGTGCAATTAATTCGTAGTATAAGGCAATTTCAATATTTCCAATACGCCAAACCCTGTAGCTATTAACTATGGCATAACGTTAAAAATTGAACGAACAGCAGTCGGATCGAGAACCGGCAGACTTATACTTAATTCATGAAAGGTTTTTAAATTCGCCGGCGTGTGTGAGAACATTGATTTTATAGCGGTATCGGCAAAACGTCGAGTTGATTTAACTTATTGTAGTGCTTCGGAATAGGATCTTTTATTTATTTTCACACCCTACTTATGCTTATTTAGTCACTAAGTTGGCATGAAAAAAAGCCGGAAATAACAGACCAAAATTCTTTTTTTTGTCTTTATTTTATTTAAGGTCTTAAGTCCACAAAAGACAAGGCAGTCCCATTGTACGCGGTCCTTACAATATTTACAAAAATTATTTAGAACCAAGGATAAAACTCCATAAAATACTGGGTTCATCACTTGCAGGCGCAGCCATGATTTTATGTACCATCCATAATATAAAGTAGATGAAAATTCGATCACACTATTTCAATGCTTTTTGCGCGATATAGTCTAAAATGAGTGCACTACAATTTAATGGCAGTAATCTGTTCTGGCTCTAGTACTTAGTATTAATCCCCATTATCATTTAGTATTTAGCATAAACCTGTAACTGCAATATTGATGCCGTTAGTAAATTGTAATACTTTCGTGCATCAATAAAATATAGTGCCGAACCTATTATTAAAAACACTGATTTTAAAAGTTGGAATTATCAAGTGGTCTAGGATCTGATATGTAAATATTATGAAATTTAAGAGCTATTACTGAATATTCATCTGTAGGGCGTAATCAATGCTGAAGCTATAAGGACTGAATACTACAAAGCTATTAATTCAAGTATAAGAGTGTTAAAAATATTGGAATATATCATTTAAGTTATGTCACCTAAAACAAGATTGGATCACTAAAATAAATTGAGAAGAATACCTCACATCACATTATCTAATTCATCCGTTCGGTATAACCTGTGTTCTTTCATTACGGATAAGGCTGATTTATTCGAAATTTTAGAGTATAATCAAAATACAATAAACGTATGGAAGAAGTCTAATTGCGGAAAATATGTAGCTAACAATATAATAAAATTCATCAAGCTATAAAAATAAATGTCGCTAATGTGAAAGGTTTAGAAATTTCTAAGTATAAATATTTGACTTTAATTTACTTTGTTTAATTTACTTTGTGTTAACTGTTTATATTACGTCAATTACCAAGGCACTGTAGATTATTGCGTTATTAATATTATAGCAATAAACCCCCTAAGCTTTTGCATTGTCATTGGTTAATACATACAGCCGAACATAGTACTTCCTCCTTTTTGAATTCGGTTGAAAATCATGCTAAATAGGATTCTTGTGGACATTTCTGAGGTAGATTCCATAATTATATGTATATCTGTAAAACAGTCTCATATTGTAATACAATAAACTCAGAACCCATTTTTTTATAACTTTCTTGCCACAATGATGTTGTGAAAAGTAATGAACGTCAAAAATTAAAAATGTAGTAGTAACATTTTGTTCAATAGTGGTAGTTGTGCCAATTTTTTTGCAACAGCCGAAATATAATCTAGATACTGTTATTTTCTTTGTAACTACAATTTACTAATAATTTTATTATAAGTTGTGGCTATTAATATAATTATATATAATTATATGCCATAACCATTTCACCTGATGATAAGTAACACTATGGCCCAAAATGGTAGACACGCTAAGTTTAGTGGAAAAACTGGCTTCCAAGTTCAACTTCCGGTACACACCTATAGGTATTTAGCAGCAGATTTTCAATTTGAGGGTGGTAGCTACCCAGGCTGGCAATTGACAATGGCCTACTACGATGCTATGGTTTAATTTCAATGTTTTCTTTCACAAAAGGTTCATACTTATTGTAGGTGGATTGGAACTTACGTCCCTTGACGCGGTGTCCGTACACACTACTAACTGAGCTATCTCGCTACCGTTGCATACATTGAATATTAATTATTTTTTATTCGCCGTTTTATTGAGAGTTGCCAAGAAGTTTAACGACAACATCTGTCATATCTTAAATACTTGAAGTATCAGAAGAAAAACGAGCATATCCTTCAGTAATATTGTCTTATGCGATAATTAATGTAAACAAAAAAAAATAGACCACTAACTGTTTCTTCTGGACCGATATAAACAGGTACAAGCAAAATGTTGCTTACCGTCAAAAACGTCTTTTACTTGTTCAACAACTTTAAAGTTTGAATGCTTTAATAACTTTTAATCTTGAGAGATTATTCGAACTTCTGTGTCGATGGTTTACGAATAACTTTGAACACAAGAAAATGCCGGAACTGTAGACTGATCTTGCTCATGGATCTTAAGCTGATAAACACTTATAAACCCATAAGTTTTGCTATATGATCTGCTTTTTCTGTTGTGCATTACAAAAAAAAATCTTAGTTGCATAAGAGATGAATATTCTGTTTTGTATCATTTTCATATTATCATATTGTTTTCTCTTACAAATATTAATCTCAGCTCCTTATTAATATGCTTTTACATTTATAAGCCAGATTTTATTGTTGTTTGCCTATCTCGCAACTATTTATGCCTAAAAACAATACATAATTTAATAAAAGTACGACGTTATGACTTTCAACTTTATATAAAAATTTATTTGAATGATCACAAAAAATTCGTATCACTTTGTGTCCCTGATGAATTCCTAACCTACTGAACCGATTTTAATCATTTTTTGTATACTGTATGCAGTTTGATCCAACTTGAGAGATAGGATAATCTTTATCTCGCTAAGTTATCATAACGCGATAGATAACGCTGTAGTCGATGTGATTGACTACTCGATAAGGCAGAACAAGGTATGTTAGGTCAAGTAGTATTTACATAAGTTATAGTCATTCGTTGCTCATTTTCAAAGGGTAGATGGTAAGCTTAAGTAAGATTATTAAAAAAGATTGTTATAGAAAAATATTTTGAATTTGATCTCAATTTTGTAGGGATTATTGTATACACTAAGATTCTATTTACTCGTCTTCATTTACTATATTTGTAATTTTTTTATTTCAGATTTTGGGTCGTTTAACACGGCCAAAAGAAGCCTATATTTGGCAAAAATGCTGATGTTGAGACGAGTTGGGTGTTGTAACTAGAATAAATTTGAAGCGATGATAGTTCAGTGGTAGTGTGTACAACTTCGCGTCAAAGGACGTGAGTTCGAATCCAACCACCTACAATGAGCTTGAGCTTTCGGTGAAGGAAAACATCGTGAGGAAACCATAGCATGGTGGTAGGGCTTTTTCTAATGTCCGCCTGGCTAGCAACCAGCCTCAAGTTGAAAATCTGCACTAAATACCAATAGGTTTTTTCGTCAGCTGCACTAGAGAGCCAGTTCCTCCACAGGTTTAGTGTGTCTACCAACTTTGGCCCTATCGTCATTTAAGATCAGGTGAGATTATGGCCATTACGCTAAGCCTTAATTATAAAAAAAATGATTATGGATAAGTATATCAGGGGATGCGTAAAAAGAGCGCCAGTAACGATAAAAGTAATAAGTTGGGAACTAAAATGGGTTAACGTGTTACGGGCATGTCATGAGATCAAAGTCATATAACTAAAAGAGTATTAAGTATGAAGGTGAAGGGATATTATAAGACTTATAAAGATATGTATGTATCGTGACAAGAAAGGTAGACGTTGTAAAATGATATGTTTTAGAGAAAAGTGGCAGTTCGATGATAGCTTAGTGGTAATATGTACGGACTCCGCGTCGAGGGAAGTGGATTCGATTCAACCTACCATGAACTTGAGCTTTCGGTGAAGAAAAACCTCGTAAAAAATCCATATCATGGTAGTAAGGCTTTTCTAATGCCTCCTGGCTAGTTACCACCCTCAAGTTGAGAATCTGGCGCCAAATACCTACAGGTGTGTTCCAGTAGTTGTAATTGAGAGCCAGTACCTCCACTAGGCATAGCGTATTCACTATCTTAAGTCATATCGATGTTTACGGCAAATGAGATTGTAGCCATAACCATTAAAAGAAGTAGATATGAACCCCAAAGAGAATAATTATTTGTGTGATCCACTAGTTAATAATTTAGGTTAAAGTCCCCTTTTTAAGGCTGCGAGATAATACATTCACACTTTTCGTAATATTCCAGACGGCATTTACTATTTACCTACTAAAAGGACACCCAGACTAGGGCCAGGGACTGTTTTCAAACTACTTCGAGTGAGTAAAAGTCCCTTACACAGTGTGGTTATTGTCCTTTAAAAAAGACAAAAGATGATGCGAAATGTATATATGTACTAGCAGATCTGGCAGGCTTTGTTTTGCCTTTTCGAGTAGTCAATTAAATCGCCTACTGTAATATCTATTGTGTTATGATAACATATCGAGATAAAAGTATCCTAACTTTCAAGTTGGATCAAACTGCATACAGTGTGCAAAATATGATTAAAACGGTTCACTAGTTTAGGAGTTCATCGTGGACAAACAACGTGACACGAAATTTTTAAACATAAAGACTGAGATATCGACAAATTTTATTATTATTAGTAACCAGCAAGCAGTCGATTCAGGTGATATGTGTATGTATCCATGGTGACCTCTGAGATTGACATTAGTGTTAAATTGAAATATATTTTGAAAATTCACGTCATAGTGTCCATTTAGGATCTTGTATGTTTTAATGATATCACCATGTGCCCTGCGATCTTTCATACTTTTAAGTTTTAAGATCTTCAATATGTTTTGATATAAATGATGTTTCAGTGTTCGTGGTACTTTGGTAATACTGCGTTGCACCTTCTTAAGGAGTTAAAAAAAAAAGGATTCCTAATCTGAGAAGCAGGTTCTAATATTGTTTTGGTAAATATATTAAACAATATTAAAACTATAACTTAAATGGTTAAGTGTGGTGGCTTAAGCAAGTGCTTTATAAGCAATTTAACAACGATAACCGCCTTCAAATAACAGAACAATGGGCACTTAAAAGTCAAAACGGGCCTTATAAAATTATACAGACCGTAATAAGTGAGATATATTACCAGTAAAAGAGATTGTTTTAATATCTACACCGTTATAAACCATTGCTATTAAGGTGAGTATGCTGAAACGTTACATATATATAGGAATATATATGTCATAAAGGCCCTTTGGCCTAAAGGACCGCAGTTATTTCTATAATTAAGTACTAAGTGCAGTAATTCTGTTAAACGACGTATTCTTGCTATGTAGATGAATATCTGTAAATGGTATGGACTTAAATCTGCTGTTAAGGGTCCAGGAACAATTAGGATTAAGAAAAAAATATATACTAACAGTACCGTACACGTATTAGAAGTGAAACTTGTTATAAAATACAATGTATAGTTTTCTCTCTCTCTTTTCTACACGATGCTTTCCTTCTCTGTCATGTAATGAAATTTATGTTCATGTATCAAATCATCTGCTGTAGAGTTTCACTTCAATAACATGAAATAATATAAATTCAAAGTAGGATTATTTTTTTATGTTAATTAAATGCTTATACAAGTTTATATTTCATTATATTTGCGTAATAATGAATAAACACAGTATTGTCTTTTACTATCAAAGCAATCAAGTAGACTCTTCTAATGTCACTTGAAGTTTCAATTAAATGGTATATATGGTCAAATAATGTAAGTAATTAAAATATGATCACAAATTAATAGTTCATAACCCCGCTACAAATTATAAATGTTTTGGGCGATAATTGTAAGCAGAAAAATTCTAAGTCTATACATATTTACTCTGTACCGACCAGAAATGTAACTATCAATAGATAACCAAATTAAGCTACAACAATTTGAATTATTTAATCTATCTATCTAATACTATTAAGTAATATACATTTTGAAAATCTCGATAAAGGCTCTAATGATTCGTATAAAATTTTGTAGTTAGGCAGAGTTTGGTTTTTTAAATCACTATATAGTTGTATTATTCGTAAAAACTCATTTTTCTTTAACAGATTGCTTCTAATAAAATGAGTAATTAAATTCTTGAGTTGAATGAAGGTGTGTAAAATAGTAAAATGTGGACGTTTAATCAACATGTAATTTGTATTTAAATGTATTTTTTTAAATAAACACAATTTATAAAAAAAACAACAAGCTAAGCTCAGTCAGTATAACACATACTGCTGCAACAGTATTGCATATAAAAAGTGACTTTGGCCTGTGCGTAAATTAAGCATTTACTACGATAACAATAACAAATAATTGAGTGAGAACGAAATGGCAATGAAATTATAATTCCATAATAGCAACTCAAAAATTCTCTACAACTAGGTAAAGATCTTTTTCCGAGTATGGCTCATTTTCCGAGTATGTCATATAGTACACGTTCCGATTATGTAACCATACAATATACAACCTTAAATATACATATTTATATGAAATTATATTTTTTAAACATGATCGAACGTTGACATATGACTTTGACGTTACTAATAGTTTCTTGTTAGTTTATTTCGATTGTGTTGTTTGTCGAGTGTTTGTGTAAATTGTAACTTATTAGTTACATTGTTAGTGACTATATTTAGTACGTGCAAATGTGAGTTTCTTTATTAGGTTTTCACGGTATAAGTTTTCTACCGATTGTCATGACATTTTGTATACACGTTATTAAGGCTGCAGTAAAAGATGTATAGTACATTACGTCTAGAAAACATGTGTTGTGTTCCAAGCGATAGAAAGACAACCTTTAGACTAATAAAATCCACATTAATGCTAACGAAACTGTGGGTAAAACAATGTATACTTAATATTATAAATGCGAATATGAGTTTGTTTCTTACACTTAAACCGTTAAATCTATCATGATGAATTTTGGTATAGAGGTAGATGGGAACCTGGAGGCGGTGATAGGTTACTTATCTCGCGAATACCTTATTGGAAGTGGGGTAAAGAGATGGATAAACTTTATATGAAACTTTTTATTACGGCATCCGATAAAAAAGTGTTATTGTTTGATAAAATCAATATGAACGCGAACAAAGCCGCATGTAAAATTTAGTACTGTTATAATATTCCCTGTGGTTGTATCGAGGTAACAAAGCATTACAGCTAAAAGACGCAAGATAGTTGTGAAACATGTAAGTTAATATTAGAATTGCTAATGGAGTAAAAGATTGTCAGTATGCAGCTCGTATAAAGAAGCAATTAAGTGTATATATAGTATAAGCGCGCACACACGCAAGGCAGTCGAGAGAGATGGTGTAGAGTGGACATGACGGCGTAAGCGAGTGTCGTGCCATATGTCGTTATGGCATACGGATCAATTTTACTTACTAAGGCGCCAATAAATTTGAATCTTCAATAACTTTGCATAACAAAGTTTTGATTTTCAAGAGTTATCGAGAGATCAGGAAAGTGAAACAATTTTACATTTGACATTAATATGCAAAGCCACCAAAATGATGCAGTGTCGCTCGAAAGTCTACCTTCGAAGATCTCCTTGTGCCTTGATCTGGATCATTTATTTGTATAGGTAAGTAGAACAATATTATTTCGATAAAATATTACATTTAAAATATAAAAAAATCTAGTCAGTTTTTTCAATCAAATTTAATCACTTTGATTAACGCCAAAGCAGGATCAATATATGATTAGTCTGGTGGTTAAAGCAGTTGCTTCTCTGCAACTGCCGCGCCGAAGGGCCGTGGCTTCGAGTCTCGCACAGGACAATTGTTCACAAAACATTGTTCGGAGTTTGGTTGTTACTTTACGTTTATCGATTTTGTTAAGAAAGTTCTTCATACTTTGATATTGACGAAATTCTCTATAGCATAATATGAAACAAAGAGTCAATAAATAAATACGGTACCAATTGAAAAATACAATCATTAGTGACATATGATGGTTTCGTAATATTTCCTTCGAAGACACAGAACATATACTTAAAGTGATTAGTTGATAGCCTGTTAAAATCATTCAAGAATGTCTTAAATATACTTATTAACAAACATGCACACACACACACACAGTCAGATACAAACATGTATACAGACGCATTTACGTGCACACATACACAACACAATAAACACATACACTTTATACATATCTTTACATACATATACACATACGCAAGAACAGGATTACTAATTTTGTATACTTATAATTATGTCCTTAGTGTTAACAATATCTTTTATGAGTTTTCATTTTGTGCTCTCTTGTCCTAGATGACATGCGCTACCAACTGTTATATATATAATTGTGACAGTATTTTAGGCTTACATGTCACAGACATTGCCTAGTTTGGACCCTTTAGCTAGCTATAAACCGTGTAAACGTGTTTGGCATTAAATTATTTGTATTTATGTTCTCAATATGCGAGATTGAAGTGTCGTCGTGGTGTGTATTATGGGGTGGTTATTATCCGATGAGTCTTGCCATACGGCCCTCTCGTTTTGACTTGTGTCCGGGTAATGCGAAATAAAAAGTCGGTAATACTATAGTTTCTATATAGGTAAACGTTGATAATTATTATGTATAATAATATCCGAAGGGTAATTCACCTTGAAACCGCAACTTTCCCGTTTATCAGGACGCTCGTCGTTCAACAGTCAAAGTTTTAATGATGCAGATATAATTTTATTAGAGAATCAACCGTTACGTTTGTTTTTTGGCCTCGTCTAATTCGTGTAACCTTGAACATAATAAGAACGGTAAAAGTTTGATTTGCGACTGAGAGACGCACAGTTTGATGGGGATTTTTTTATTCGTAACAAAGTGGAGTGTTTTCATTTTATTTATCTTCAGAATTGTAGTCTGAAGTTATTACTGTAGATTTCTCTAGATTTTTTGTGGAAAATGTAATAAAATATATTATATAAGTGGAACTATATGTTACTATCTGTGCTATACTGTACTTTTTTTATTTTTACGTGGGGAAATGTTATTATGCATTCCCTCCCGACCCGGGGGGACTGAGAGGGGTATGTGGGATTCACCCGGCGCTAAGCGCCTGCAATACCCACTAAAGCCACACAGCCGACTGCCACCTTCCTGGGTCGACGCGGGTCCGTGCATGCAATCACCGCGTCATCCTAGTGACCGACCCGACCTGGGTACTGTACTGTATCTGCGAATTCGTCCACGTGGAAACAAACGATTTTTTAATCATTTTTGCCCATCTTTGTCACTTTTATTTAATATAGCTTTGCTTCTATTGGTGGTAGCGTGATGTTATATAGCCTTTCTCAATGACTGCTCTATCAAATACAAAAATATTCTTCGAAGTCCGACTGGTAGTCACTAGGATTAGCGAATTCAAACAAGGTTTTTCAGTAGCATTTTAAGAATTCAGCCCATGATTCATACGAATATTTATGAAATAAAACCAATTGTGCATGTAATGTAAATGTAACCATATAAATTGTTGATTTATGCTATACACCACAACCCATAATTTCATTATACCAACATTTCATGATATATCAGTTTTCGTAGAAGATATATTGACGTATACTGTCAAGTAATCCTAAGCAATTTTTATGGGATAACACATCTTTACGTTACTTAGTATTGAAAGACGAGGTTGGCAAGGACAGTAAACTTATTTCTTCCAATATCGAAATTATCGATCTAAGAAGACAAATATTATTGTTCCGAGTAATAAACATTTTGATATGAAATGTTATGATCTTTGTCTACGTGTTTAACCATTTCATCTTGAAATCCTATTTTACAGGTATTTAGAGTTAACAACTTTTTTGTTAGTACTATAGCTCGTTAATACGTTGATTGTTTAATATTACATTTTACATTTAAACTTTGAATATAAAATTCTATGTACCTTTTGAATATAAACTTTAATTTTATTCCGTAACAAAACTGTAGGATCATAGAAAACTTTTCAGACGTTTGAATAGGTACTTGATAAAATATTTATAAACGCTAACAGAGAGATGTTTGTCGCCATAGTAAAATTGAATATCTCAAATAATATTAAAAATAATGTCTTTGCAATAAAAAAGAATTTATTCTATTCTATTCTCTTTGCAATGCGTAAACATAATACTCGAACTCAGGATAAGAGATGCGTGTGACAAGACTCATTATATGACAAGGACCATCAAAAACACGGTGACATTTCAATGCTCCGTGTTGCCAGCCACAGGAATAACTTTCACGCTTCTAGTCGCCGGTGCGAGTAGCTTACAGTACATACTAAACATTATGTCGATCAACTACACACTTGCTGCTATATGAAATATTAAACTTATTTCACGGAATTTAAAACACTTCAAATTTTTACGCACTTTTTTGAATTCTAGATATGCAATGACGATATCAATATAACATTTTAAACAGATGTAATATATCAGATTGATATAAATATGATATTTTTGTATTTATTCAAGCCGCGACATGCGTTATGGCTACAATCTCACATTATGATAAGTGACGATGTAGCCCAAGATGGGGGACACGATAAGCCTAGTGGAGGGCCTAGCTCTCAAATGCAACTGCCGGAACACATCTACATGTATTTGACGGTAGATTTTCAACTTAAGGGTAGTTAACCAGGCGGGCAGAGGAAAAAGCCCTACTACCATTCAAGTTATAGTCCTGATTGCGATTAATTGATGTTTTCCTGTTCGTTTTACTAGATCCCTGGTTATATCCAGATAGTGAGGTTAAAGATTTCGTTTTCTGGTCAATAAACTAAACTTTTTGCCAATTTACTGCCGATCATTTACAATTTTTGCTACCTCTTTATTCTTGCTAAATACGTAATCAGCGAGCGACTTCCTTATTACGAATTTCGCAAAAGCAAACCGATAGAAAAAATCTCAACTAATCGGCAATAAATTAACTAATTAATTATATACACTAAAGTTGCCACAAATACGAATTTGATATTTTGAAGTTAATATTTAGCGATTTTGCTATCGCTTTGATTCTGTGAAATAGGTAATATCCACTACCTTCAATTCTAACCTAGCCTTGAGCCCAACTTGTCTTATCTTGAGTCTAACCCTAAAAGAAACCTCGCGTAATAATAAGTTTCATGAATGACCGCATTAGATTACATAACGACTTACTGATTAAATATGCAATGACAAGATACTCACGAAGATATTTGAGTGACACTGGTGGAAGACGCTTGAACAAAATATTTTCTCGAATAAAGGTAAAGTAAATATTTTCTCCAAGAAGAAAGTTCAATCGAAAACTTCAAATAATAATAAGCGGTAGACAGCTGCTTGAGAAAAATCTTTTTCATCCGCAAACATCGCTTTATTGGCCAAATTTGGTCGAAACCCTTTATATACATTTTCTAAGCTTGGAGAGATAACTAAAGTGCCTTACTTTGTTCTTTTATGGGGCAACAGGATATTGACCGGCTATTGATGAAAAACATCACTCAAAATACAGCTTATTCGTTAATTCCTTGTGAGGATAAAACGGTTCTGTTTTAAATTGACATATTGAACTTTAAAGTATGTGTAATGATATATAATTAAGCCAAATTTATATATTAACTATATTTTGATATAATAAGTGTGTACTTCGTTATAGTCCACTAATATCTTGATTCTTTTTTCTGTCTGTCCTCGGATTTCATATAGGGTTTTTCACTTCGGAACTCATAACTTTAAAAGAAACCTAACCTAGGTTTCATCTGTCTATAGCAATCGTTCCATCTCTTTATGTCTACAGAGTTTCGAAGACCGCCAGGATAACTAACATTATATAGTTAATTGACTGGTGATATTTACTACACATATGATATACTATCTTTTACCTGCGGCTTCGCTCCCGTTAATATTGATATTATCAAACAAATCGGATGACGCAATAAAAAGTTTCATACAAAGTTTGTACCTCTCTTTACCTCACTTCCGATACGTTTTTTTTTTGCGAGAAATCGTAGCCGTCTTCAGGTTCCCGTCTATCTCTATACCAAAATGCATCATAATCGATTTAGCGGTTTAGGCGTGAAAGCGTAACAAACAAACAAATAAACTCACATTCACATTTATAATATTAGTTTGATATAATAAATAAACAATATAATAATATATTGTATGATGATATACGTGGCATTCTCGAAATGTAGGAATCTATGTAGGCAACAAAGGTAGATGCCATAATATAAAAATATATGTATGTATTATTCTTACCATTATACTACTATAGTTAGATATAGAGTACAATATATGTAATAGGTTTCAATAACAAGCATAACATTTTTCACAATATGTTTCTTTCTTATTTGTGGAATTGTATTGCTACAGTTCAGCGTTATTTCCTCATAGACGATTTTTATGTGTAGTTAATATCTGTCCTTAAAATATTGATAAAAATAACCATTTATGTTTAAAATAAACAGTATTACCAAAAACTTTCTTCAAGAGAGAAGGCCAGATAATATTGATTATAAAATGCTAAGTCATGATTTTGTAATCAATCAATGCTCTAACGTCAATTTTCAATTAAGGAAAAACAAAAAGAATAAAAATATTTATCATAGTAGTCTAACGGTACGATAGCAAGATCGTATCTTGTACGTATGATTATTTTCTAATAATCAGCTTGTGCCTAAACGAAGAACCTAAACAAATTGCTCCATCTTTCTTAGGCTATAGATTAATGGTGGCTGTGATTTTTTAATTATAACTAGTATTTATAGCATACGAGAATTTTATCTACCTCTAGATCATTATACTCTTACCGAATACTGGAAGAAGTGTAAAATGTATATCTGGTCTCTGGAAGTACAGTAGGTGTTTGCCTTGTCACCCTACGAGTCGCTACACATATTTATACACAATTTAGATATACCAAAATTTTCAATAAAATTGACGTTAGAGATGGAGACATTTATTTTTGCGTTAAATATAATTATAACCTTTTGGAAAATAATGTTTTCGCGAACTGCTAGATAATATTACACTGGTTTACAGTGGTTTTATTTCTCTGTATATATGTTATTAATTTTGGATATATTTACGTTCACAATTCTTCTTATTATCGATAATTTTGTAAGATTTGGTCTCATTTGTTCCTACTCTTTATTTTCATTTTACAATACAAAAACTAAAAGCAAGAAACAAAATAACAGATATATTTATAATGTCAGTTTTGTTTTGGAAAATTAAAATACATCGAAGTAAATAAAGAAGAAAATACCGAAAATATATATTATATTTTCATAAAATGTCTTTTATGAGCTTTTCTTTTATAATTTAACAGGGGAAAATATCTTTTTAAAGGCCTGCAGTAATCTGTCATCGTTTGACAATCCCATAGACCCTAATACCTTTCCTCCATCACTATTAGATCCAGGTGGAACCGGTTTCCCTATTCTTCACTATAATTTCCTAAATTATCGGGAAGTTTATCCAGATGATAGCGGTGAGTGTAACTTGATTCTCATATTTACTCCTAGAGTCTGCAAGTTTGTCAGCATATTCTGTACAATTTGTTAATAATTTGGTGCTTCATGGTTATTTTGTAAATTTTCGACTATCAACACAAAACTTTTTCAGCCTTTACTTTCTGGAACAATCAAACCTTAAATAAAATTGATGTCTTTCATCAATTGCCATATTTGATGACCATTAAATATGCCACATTTTCCATACTAAACTTAAGAAATGTTCTACATATGTAATTAAGACAATCTCCTTCCTTGTCTAACGCTTCTACAAATTGCTTTATGAGTCCTTATAAATGATTTATCTAGTTTGTCCATTTTAAAACCGAAATATTCAGCATAAGTCTCCTCGACAAAGTATGTGATATATCTCTTCTGCTTTTTTTTTGTTATATAAACACAACAAATATAACAAAATAAATCACTACTTTATTTAAACTTACTTCAGTGATTGAAACAAAATATTAACACATGTCAACTTATCAAGATTCATGTGTAAGTAATATTGACAAATAACTGAGATCTCAGCAGTTCTGTGCGGTGAGAAAAAGTTTCGCAGAAGCTCTATCATAACTGGGAAAATAAAAAAGATTTGTAAAAATCATAAAAACAAGAGCACATTCAGTACTTTCATGAATATATTAGTAATCTGAACACTTGCAAACATAAAACTTTGCAAAGATGTCCAAAGCAGAAAAAAAAAAAATTAGAACTGAGTCATGCTAATGAAATTAATTAAAATTGTATCAGTAAATATTTGCTAAATTGAATTACAGATTGTTAATTGTTTAATGATTGTTTTATAAAATTATTACTGAAAGTATAAAAATCTAAAACTGTTGTCGTATATATAAACAAAGAGTCCCAAAAACACAACAGAAGAAGGAAAAACTAAGACGATGTAAGAATTTATGATCTTTTTTTTGGAACTCAAACATTTTGACAGTGTTTTTCTCTAGGGGAAACATCGTTTATAACAGGAAAATCTTGACAAAATAAAGAAAAGACCGAGTCTTTGGACAAATATTAACGTAAATATAGTAAAAATAAGAGAATTATCAAGCCTATGTATGTTGAGTCATATACGATCATTGTATCCTTTTATACTATATGACTATTTTTATAATATTGCCTATTTTACACAATACTGGCTGACCCGGTGAACTTCGTATCATCAAAAACCGGTGTTCTTTATTCTCGCTAAAACACTTTGACGGTTTGACCGATTTGTATACGTTTTTGATTAACTGTAATCAATCTTAATCAACCTTCCAACTTAAGTTAAGATCAATAGAACTATCTATATCTAATATCGTTTTCGTTTTTGGTTTCTTTTGAGATTTAAATAAAAAACAGTCCGTTTTTTAAGGCTTCTTTAATACTTATATAGTTCTGACTATAAAGAACACAAAACAGAATTATTCAATTTGGTACAGTTGTTCCGAAGTTATGCGCGTAGATATATATTCATTTTTATATACATATATAGATACTCATTAACTATATGATAATGTTACTATTTGACACCTATGAGTTTTGATTTGTAGAGCTTCATTTTATTTGAAACAGTTGGATATGTTAAACTATTTACGGAGAATGTTTCAACATATTGCAAAGTTTATTACAACATATTCAATTGTTTTACTTATTTTAATTACGTATCAAAAAGTGACATTACCGCCTTTGGTTTAATATGTGTCTTATGCACTGATGGTTCAGTGGTAACATGTACGAACTCAATGTCGATGATCATGAGTTCGCATTCGTGCAATGGCTCTGGTTTTTCAGTGAAGGAAATCATCGTTGTGAAACCATAGCATGATGGTAGGACATTTCTAATGAGTGGATTGGTTAGCTTTCCTCTTCAGGTTCAAAATACCTATATATAAGTGTGTCCCATAAGTTGCACTTGAGAGCCAGTTCTTCCACTAGGCTAAGTTTGTCCACTATCATGGACCACATTACCATTTAACATACGTTCAGATACAGCGAAACCACTAAATAGAGTTTAAAAAAAACCCTCAACCAGATTACATGTGCAATCATCCAAATGCGTTCAAAATTCTGCGTAACGCCTTAGCCTTAATTTATTAATCCCATTCATTAGTTTGCGGTAATTTATTCTAATTGTTAACTTCGGCACAAAGTTATATTATTCTATACATAATTAAGGAGAGACTCGGCCCCGTCTCGTGTATTTCATCGTTTATCAGCGCGACACAGAGACCGAACTCTAACGTCTTTATTACCGGGATTACGTTGTAATTACGTGCCAGACCCCAGTTGATACACGGGGACGTTCGTTTTTATTCCTTATGACATGTTCTTGGGCATTAATGTTGTAATGCGTTATTAATTGTAATCATAAGAGTAAGTTATAGTTTTGTTATACGATTTTTTTGTTGTGCTTTTTCTTTGGTCGAATTTTATTGTAACACTGTTAAGTTGTTTGTCATCAAAGTAAGCTAAAATAATTTCCAACACCTTTAAGCTAAATAGTAAGCAATTTTATACTATATTGAAATAAACATGTTAAAAGATGTTGAAATGACTGTTCCAGAAATGATTGTTTATGTCGACGTATAAAATTGGTTTATCTATTTAATTGAAAAGCGAGATTTTCTGCTCTGATTGTATATCTCACATATAATCAATTTCTTCAATAGTAAAGACAGAACAATTGCATTTGGCCTACACCAAGAAAAAAATAGAATGAATTTATAAACAGATACATATCCATAAATGTTAAATTAATATGATTTGATATTAAAAACCAAAAACAAAGTAAGTTCTCACATCAAAGAAGGGCCGAACAATGTCTGTCGGTTTTGGTAGTTATTTATGTAATGTACACGAAATTTTACTTGCGTTACGTGTGTCATTTGTCAAAGCGAACGGTGCGCAGAACAACATTTTTTTTTTTTTTTTTTTTTGTGGGGAAATGCATTAACACATACCCTCCCAGCCCGGGGGGACTGGGAAGGTTATGTGGGACTCACCCGGCGTTAGTCACCGGGAATACCCACTAAAACCTCACGGCCGTCTGTCGCCTTCCTGGGGCAACGCGGGGTCGTGCGTGCAATCACCGCGTCACCCCGGCAACCGACCCGGCCTGATGGTTAGCCGGGCCTCGTCCGGGCAGCCTGGCGAGCTGCCCATTCAGACGGCCGGACTGGTGCAATGAGAGGCGGATCCCCCGACCCGCCCCTCGCCGTCCGGATTAGGGTGACGGAAGGGCACGAGCGTATCGGCCTCTCCTGCCACCCGGACGTCTGTGTCGGAGAGGGTGCCCGCTGGAGTCAGCCTCGCGGGCCCTTCCCGCGGTCTCCTTCTGCGAGACAACTGTCTCACAAAAGGAGACCATTGCGTTCCACGATCTCTCGCTGCTAAGCATGGATTTCACCACACCCGGCAGCGAGAGATCCATTCCTACCGCCGCTTCCAGAGTGCGGCGCGGCTCGGACCACGCAACACACTCGGCTAGAGTATGCTGCGCAGTATCTTCCGCCGCACCACACTCGTGGCACACGGCGGTCGGCTCCCTGCGTGCAATCTTGTGCAGGTACCATCCGAAGCATCCATGCCAGGATAGCACCTGCACAAGGCGAAACGTCAGGGAGCCGTGACCCCTGCTACACCACTCTTGGAGGACCGGGCGGACGGCGTCTATAGTGTATCGCCCATAGCGCTCGTCCGCCAGGTCCTCCATCCAGCACCGCACCAAATCAGTGCGAGCCCTCCTCCTTCTTGTATCAATCTCTGTGGGAGCTGGAAGCTCCCCCCTCGCCCTTCTTACCATCGTGTCTTTGTACACGGCAGCGAGGAGAAAAGCCTCCAGCTCCCACGGCGGGGAGCCAGCCAGCACCGTAGCCGCAGCCGAGGACACCGTGCGGTACCCTCGGATCACCCTCGACGCCACTGTGCGCAGCGCAGCGCGCAGCACACTCTTGTTGTGGGCGTTAAGGGCGTCCACCCAGCACGGTGCCCCGTAAGCGGCCATGCTGCGTATGACCCCCGCGTATAGCTGGCGGCACTTCGCACCGGGTCCTCCCGTGTTCGGGAGGAGCCGGGCGAGCGCGCGCAGAACAACATAACGCATTTGAGTTCACGCTTTTTTATTAATTTCAGCCCTCATCATATTTATATACCAGTGTTATTTGGAATAATGACGACATATTTGAAAAGTAAATCGTGTGACTAAAGCGTCTAGAAATTTTAAAGTTCACATAATTTTGAACGACAATAGTTATATATATTTAGTAGCTGATAGTAAAGACACATGTTTACTTTTGAGATATGTCGTCGGTGTACTAAATAAAAATGTCATTTATATATATTTTTAGTAAATCCTTTCTTGCGAAGCGTCGACAAAAACAACTTAGTTAGAGGCTTTGGTCTGTGATGGTCTCTAAAGCTCCGTGAAGCTGTGAAAAATCTTAAGGCTAATAGCATATGTATCCAAACGAAACAAAACAATCTATGATGGTTGCATCCATTTGAATGTAACTGTCCAGTAACTATATGCTATATTAAAATAAACAGAATTAGTTTAATTCACACAAAACAGTTGTAAATGTAAATGAGGTGTATAATACTGCTATTACGTTTCCCCAAACAGTAAGGCGGTCGAATAAAGAAGTCATCTTTTTCGAGTTAAATTCGTGCCGGGACGTCTGCCTCGGTCCAGCTTCCTTTTTATCTGGCGACTACGTTCCTTATATTAGCTCAGTCGGTTTTATCGTACGTAGAAGCAGTCCGGTAACAAGATCGTTAGCAGCTCACAGTTCGTGCCAGTTGAGGGAAGTCGTATTTTATTGAACTTAGTCGTACAGTATACATTTACGACTTAAATTTAAAAAGTTATTTCTTGATAAAATCCAACGAATGGTCTCTTACAGTTTAGATTTAAGATGATTGACTTTTTAAAGGAAATATGGACGTTATAAATACGATATAGAATGAAAAGCCTTCCAACATGCTATGACTTCAACACGATGTTTTCGTTCACAGAAAGCCCAGGCTCATTGCTGGGATTCCAAATCAAGTCAATTGATACTGTATCTGTACACGCTACCTGATGTACGATGGTCAAGTTCCACTCAGACACAATTTATTATGTCCTTTACATTTTTTTTATTAACGTGGTGTTTTAAATCCTATTTTTTGTGGACTTCTTCATCGTAACGCGAAGACAGATTACCCGAGCTCAAACCAAGACGAGAGGAGCGTGTGGCAAGACTCATCGGGTGATAAGCACTCACATTACCCGCTAGAAATCAGCATGACGACACTTCGGCTTGCGAGAGACCACGGACAGCTTTCTCAGTTCTTCTGAACAATTATTATGTCCTGCCACCCTACCAGACTACCCTGAATAAAATATTTTGAAGTTCGTATAATTAGTTTTTTTTTTATAGTTTCACAATAAAATGTGATATTATATGTTATGGTGGTAGGAATTTTTCTAATGGTCGCTGGCTAGCTACCATCATCAAGTTGAAAATCTGCCCCCAAATACCTTTAGGTGTGTTCCGGCAGTTGCACTTAAGAACCAGTTCCTCCATTAGGATTAGCGCGTGCACTATTTTGGGCCACTTCGACACTTAACATAAAACACTACAATTAATGCGAAGAGACCATGAATCCATAGAGGTTAGTCGCTATTATGACAACTCGCAATACTTCTGGCTGCTAGATACAGAGTCATATACAGGTCTCTGCAAACTCTCTTGTTCATGGAAATAAATCGGTTGTCGCGAGGACAATTAATTTAATTGAGATAAAAGGTAATAATAAATGTATAGAAATGAAATAAGGAAATGAGATAAATTACACATATAACCCGAAGGTTTTTTTACAATAATGAATAGCAAAAACTATGACGAATATAAACCTGCTATTTTAATCCAAGTAACGTTGGTATGTAGCATCCTCTCTGGCAAGGCGCGCGTCCGGTGTCCGGGTACTGACAAGAGGAGCCTTCGTGTATCGGGTACAATTAGAGGGGCCTTCGTGTACTTAGTTCCCGCATTTAAGATATCATATCCATATCGACATCCGGGTATATGTAGGTAGATAGAAATAATAAATAATATTGTAGACGCGTATCATATTCCAAACTGATGTTTTCTTCTTCGAGTCCGATGTCTTCGAACCCTTACCTTTGATTCACCATGGTCAATTGGTATCGTAGGACTGCAGTTTTTATTAAATTTTTCTGCACGCTCGTACATCTCGAAATCCTTATTTTGATCGACGGCCAAATTCGTGTGTCCATTCGATTCTATTTTTCGTTCGAAATATTTAATTTAATCGTTTTATATGCGAAGGGCATGCGTTTAAATATTCTATAAAATTCTATGACACTTAACATCGAAATACGAAGTTATTAGAATCCTTCGGGTTTTTCTTATGAAGTAAATATAATATGGAAAAAATTAAATATGAATAATAATAAAATAGATAATAAATTATTTGGATTAAAAACATATTAAAGCCAATCACCACACGGTTGACCCTGACAGTGATATCTAACCATGCTAATATTGCCGGTGTTAAGCCTGATGTATCACCACGCAAATGAAAATATAGACACACTGCCAGCGTCTGAATTACATAAATCACGACAGACGATATTTAGGTATGTTCTCTCTGATGTTGACACGTAAAGTGCGAAAGTTATTAGGATATTAATTATGAATTATCCTATTACCCCGTATTCGACGTAATTTGTTAACATTCCAGAATAGTTAAAAAAAACTCATAGTCGGCTAGTTTGGTGTAGTAAGTGGTTGCAATAATAAACAAGTTACTTGACAATAAATTTGTCTTGATTCCATCCACACCTTAATTTAGTAAAAGAGTGATCTTTTATCGACGAATATATGGCGCACACAGCATTTTTCTGACAAATCAACGGAAATCACTTTGCGTGACAATATTTAGTCCCAAATAATAGGGTGACCAAATTACACCTACATTTTTCGGAACGACAAAAATTGGTGGCCATTAGTCGTTTCGTAAATGGACGAAAAAACTCCCTTTGAATGTATTGATCTGAAATACATTGTTAGCCAATTGAATGGTGGTACGGAATGGCGCGTCCGTTGAATAAAGCTATTTGTACCCTCACCGCGGTTGGTTGAGCGAATACGTTACAATAAAAATGTACTCTTAATTTTTTATATTTGATTGCTAATTTCATTTGAATTTATTTACTTAATACAAATATTTCATGAAACAAAGTAGAAGAGTCACTTTATGGACTTATTGCTTGGTAGTGGGTAGTTTTAAATTTATTGAAATTATTCTAGTAAAGAAGAAATATTTTATTCAAAGACTATATGAAAAAATCTTTTAGTCAATTTAGATCCTAAGAAAACACTTATCTATGTTCAAATACTACAGGTTAGAAAATATCGAAAAGAACTGGTCAAAAACTCGATTGGGTTTGTATTTTTTTTTATTTATTTCATTTATATTAAATAGTGTGGAAAGGTATTCGAAAAGGAGATGATATAGTTTGTTTTTATATTTGATTTAGTTATAATAATTTATTATTAAACAAAACGATACGGATCATGTTGGTAGACACGCTAAACCTGTGGAGGGTTAACTCTCAAGTGCATCTGCCGGAACGCACCTATTGGTATTTGGCGGTAGATTTTCAACTTGAGGTTGGTAGATAACCAGGCGGGCATCAGAACAAGCCCTACTACCAAGCAGATAAATTGTTATTATGCAGATGCAAGTTTTCCGAATGTACGTTAAATTTACAAGGATCATGTATTGATAGGGCAAACTTCAATACTAAACTCCTGAATAAATTTACAAGGATCATGTATTGATAGGGTAAACTTCAATACTAAACTCCTGAAATTCGTTCCTTAAAAGACACAAGGACTCCACAAGGGCACGTATCGTAAATTGCTCGAACTGCCGTTTTCGTAGTATAAATACGGTATCTACCTCAACCGACCTCCTAAACAAGTCAAAAAAGCTAAACAAGTTGTGGATACCTTATTTTGTAAAAACGTTGCTAAGATCATCAAATCAGCATAATAATAGTATATTATTGCATTGTCAACAATGATACATAATATTCCAAATTACAGCATAGTTGTATTATTTGACTCGTACATTCTAACATAGCAAGGGAGACAAAATCTTGTGTCTCTAAAAAAATGGCTGACTCAACAAATCTTATCGAATAACATTTCCGTCTCCCACTTTACTGAGTATTATCTATCTTGTTTAATGACACAATGATTTCTGATTGTTCCCTCTTTAAATATATACGCTTTTCTACTAAATTTCCTCGCGTTGTATTCGTGAAAGACATTACCGTATTTCACGTTGACATGGAGTAAATGAGGTTTAGCCTTAGATCAGCCGGGGAGCCACCAAATGAGGCGGCTTTTGTATCGTCTTATGATACAGAACGATGACAATGTCTAAGCACTTTGCATTGTGCGGCGCCCTTTCAGGTTCACGCATAATAATTACGTAGCCTGTAATCTTACTTATACCAGAGATTCCTGTTTGCCAGTTTTTTAACTATTTGAGTTATTGTCTTTTTATAATCTCTTTAATTATTAATTATTTGGCATTGAATTTAGCGATATTACAGATCGAAGTATTATAAAATAAAATGTTTTAGTATTATTTTTGATTCTGCATAACTGTTGGCCAACTGAAATAGAAATTGATATAATAGGATGAATAGATGAAGACTTTGTAGAAGCGTTTTGTTGTGAGTCCGAATTTTCCAATGAACTTGATAAAGGAAAACATAGTAATGAAACTATATATTATCATTTTTCAATGCTTGGCCGAGAAGTGAGAAAAATAATTATTGGTACGTTTTCGCAACTGCACTAAAGATCATTTCCACCAGGCTTAGCATAATACTATCTTGAGCCACAATTTCACTTCACATCGATTGAGATCTAGGTAAACCGCTAAACCAACAAATAATAACCAACCGGTAGATAAAATTAACCGAATGTAGATGCCCAAAATAAGATACTATTGTCTATTTCGCTAATGTGCAAAAATAATGTAATTGACGATATTTTATACAGTTTAAGTACAATGTATATAAAGATAAATTTAGGTAAGCAATGATAGCTCAGTGGTAGTGTGTACTACTTCGCGTCAAGTTACGTGAGTTCGAATCCAACCACCTACAATGAGCTTGAGCTTTCGGTGAAGGAAAACATCGTGAGGAAACCATAGCATGGTGTTAGGGCTTTTTCTAATGTCCACCTGGCTAGCAACCACCCTCAAGTTAAAAATCTGCCGCAAAATACCAATAGATGTATTCCGAAAGCTGCACTTGAGAGCCAGTTCCTCCACAGGTTTAGCTTCTCCAACCTCTTACCAACTAGAGCCGTATTGTCACTTACGATCAGGTGAGATTATGACTATAACGCTAAACCTTAACTATGAAAAAAAAAAACTTTGCGCCTGTCATAATAAAATGTTTTTCAGGTAATAACAACATAATCCGTTCAGTTGTCAACAAAATAATCAATCATTCGAAGTAAACACTTCACTCTGGTGGGAAAATTCATTTTCCCGTTCTCGCCTGACGGGTCAACCCACCCGTTTTAGCTCCCATAAAAAGTAAAACTAACAGCTACATAAAATTTTCTTTTCAGACGTTCTTGAAATGCGAGATAAACTCGAAGACCGCGATGTCAATGTTATTTTTAATACTCCTCTGAGACTGCGAGTCTCAGACGGGTACTCTTAATAATCTAAGATTATCTTATATAAAAATAGATAAATAAGGTTGAGTTTTAATATACACATCACAGCTAGCTATGTAAGTGTAAAACCGGCACTCTTTATAAGTCTATATATTCACAGATTTTTCATTATCAATTGGGCAATTTTCTAATCCTAAAGTTAAATCATTATCGTCAAGTACCTACCTATTGATGTGTTACGTGAGCTTTAATTGTCAGAGACTCTTATAATTACATTAAGTATACAATTCAATGTTAGATTGCCACACGTCTAAGCACTATATTAAATAATAACCCCGGTATGATCAAAAAAATACGGTGGACAATAAGAAATCGGCAATTACTAACGACTGCTATTCTTCTATTCACGTATAAGTTTCTCGGCAGGTGAATACTCACTGGCTGATTTGTAAATATGACAGAGCAGCAAAGCCAATGTGTTCGCGCTGGATCGGCTTTTAAATTTCTTACTAATAAAATAGCCGCGAATATAGTGGGCCTTAAAGAAACAAATGGCGATTTATGCACAACACCACCCGATAGGATGATGGAAAGAAAGGACTCACCTGAATACCGATTTTGATAGCTTAGGAGGCCTCCTCTTCTTTGTACTATGTGCACTATGCTTGCAACCTGGTTAAGTACATACGCTTACTACACTGTTCTTGAGTTTTAACGCACAACTATATATAGGCAACATAAAAGAAATTGCGGTTAAACTTAAAATATAAAAAAGATTAATTTCTTCTGTCTTTTGTGTTGAGAGTAAAATGCAGCCCCAGCAGCAGAGTTACGGTGTTCAAATAAAATCCGCCGATGTAAACAAAATGCGGTCTGATCCAATTTTCTTACACAAATCTTAAAATAAATCTCTGCTGTCCTCGTATTTTAGTTGATGTATTGTCGGAACGTGGATGTTGGCTTTCGTAAAGAGAGAGTTTACACCATTATACGTATGAAGTATGCGATACACATATATGAAAAATTGTAAAATGGGTAGAATATTTATAATTATTATTTATAATTATATATATTTAAAACAGGTAAATAAAACATTAAGTTTTTTTTTTGTAATATTGCTATTCGAAACGATGGTAAACTTAACCAGATATAGTCAGTTAATCATATTAAGTTGTGCGCAGTGGTGCCACACACTATTAAGTTATCTCTAGGTTATGTCGCTTTGAAGTGATGATGGCTCTGGTTAGAGTGCGTACGAATACCGCATCAATAGACGTGAGTCCGAATCCCTGCAGGGAATCTGAACTTTCACTGAAGGCAAACATCGTGATGAAACCATAGCATGTGGTAAGGCTTTTGTAATGCCCACTTAGCACACCAGTTACCACTCTCAAGTTAAAAATCTGCCGTCAAATACCTACTTGTATATACATACCTGTATATACATGTAATACATACCTGTTCCGGTAGTAGTACTTGAGAGCCGTCCTTCCAATAGGCTTAACGTGACCCTATTTTGGGCCACATCATCACTTAACATCAGGCAAGATTGAGAACATTATGCTAAACCTATAAATTAGTTACTAAAAATAATAGTAAATAAAAAACAGAGTTTTTTTGTAAGATGACTATCAGAAACGGTTACAAAACTTCGCCAAAAATGACCACTTCATCATACTTAAGTTGAGCGCAGAGCTGTAAATATAAAGTTAAGTCGAAGTTATACTTTTTACGATGCGCCATTTAGTATTCAAATTTACTTTTGATGACTTTACAAATTTGACCTGACAAACGTTGTCCTGTCTTATAAATTATTTCTAGTGAATACTTTGGTTGTATTAAAAAATGAGAGGATGTAGGTAGGAGGGTGAAAATTTAGGGTTGTATGTATTTTTAATGCCCCATCATAAAGTGAAGTCATAAAAAAAGTGTAAAAAAAATAAATGTTTAGGGTGGACCACCCTTATCACATACGGGTGTAAATAATAGATTACGACCGATTCTCAGACCTACCGAATGCACTTAGAAAAGTTCATAAAAATCGGTCACGTGGTTTCAGAGGAGTATAGCAACTAACATAACACGAGAATTTTATATATATGTAAGATATTGCAGCCAGTTAGCTTAATTAGCCGTTTAATCAACAGCGAGCGTCTCTTTACTAAGCTGCACCGTTCAACTAGTGGACCGTGCAACTAGCAATAATGATAAGTAATAATAAAAAAAACTTTAAGGCGGAGTATGTAGCGGTAAGGTGGTCGCTTGTAGTAGAGGTGTTTGCTGGGTTAGGTTAGGTTGCACTTGTGATAACAAACAGTGTGAGACGACCGCAGCAGCGATTGGCGAGTGCCCTTTATTATAAGTTTTTTTATATAGTTAAGGTTTATCGTTATGGCTATAATCTCACCTGATCTTGAGTGACGATATGGCCCAAGTTGAAAGACACGATAAACCTACGGAGGGACTGGCTCTCAAGTGCAACTGCCAAAACATACTTATTGGTATTTTGCGGCAGATTTTCAACTTGAAGGTGGTTCCTAGCCAGATGGGCATTAGAAGAACCCCTACCACCATACAATGGTTTTCTCACGATGTTTTCTTACACCGAAAACTCAAGCTCATTGTAGGTGGATTGGAATCCATCCATCCATCGAATGGTATGAATGGAGGCTAGACAAACCAAAATGTAAGATTTATCCATCACGACGTTTTCTTTAGTGTTTTGTATATTGCACTAAATTTCTATAGTCTAAACGGTTATCCATAGCGGATACCCCATATATTTGGCTGTGCCCAGACATAGGTGCGCGCTTATTCGTCCAAGACAGCCAGTAAGTTCTCAATGCTGCGCTGATATAGTTTGTACACGTCATAATGTTTCGTATCATATTAATTGTATCGTAATAAATTTGATGATGCTGGTGAGCTCTAAGACTATAATAATTAATTTATTTGTATTTGTTCATCAATAATATAATACGTTTTTCAATAATAATATACTACGTAAGGGAATTCGTTCCAACCGAGTGCTTGACGACATTTACACATTTTTTTTTATCTTAGATATCCAAACATTATCTTAGATTCAACAAGCCACAAATCCTTGCCAAAGAACACCGATTCCAACCTAGGATGATTTGTGAGGCTATTGAAATTAAACAACATCCAAATTTCAATAGAGAACATGGTTGGAAGCTAGCACAAGCCTGGGATCGGATTATACGTTTAATTAAATCGGAATCCAAAAGACTAATTGTCAGACCTCAAGACACTGTGAGCTCTTTTTGCGTAGATTGGAAAATTATCAATAATAAAAATTAAACTGAAGGTAGACATAGTAACATTTATCTACTTTCTGGAAAACCTATACCACAGTCCGCCCCGTGACCACGAAGGCTGAAAAGCTTTCGAAACGTCGGGATCAATGTTAATAAATAACCGCAATAAAATCCGTTTAAATTATTTTTATTTCGATGACTAATATTCGCGTAAACATAACAAATAATTTTTTATTAGTTAATTAATAGTTAATTAAAACCAATATTTTGCTATAGAAAGTAATAGTATAAAGACGTAAGAAAATAACATGTTTTGGAAAATATATCTCATCAAATGTAAACCTCGGTATCTGGTTCACGTTCTATTAAAGACAGAATGGAGTGCAGGTGGTCGTCGCTCGGCGCAAGCGATAATAAAATTTTCCTGAAACCTTTTCCGTACAAGCGCAGATAAAACCACGTCGCTTTTTAGCAAATAATGACTACATATTTCTAGAAAACTTCTAATTTATTCGTGTAATGTATACCATTGTACAAAATGGTCTTTTGAATTTATTTGTTTCTTTTTTTCGCGTCGAAGTTAAGTGGGTTCAATTTCTTCATTGGGCAATTATTTGATCCACAAATAATTGTTCTGGATTTGGTTGTTCCTTTGTGTACATTAATTGTGTTTATAAAGTCCTTCATATTTGACATTGCCGAAATTGTCTCCACAGGCAGATGATATATTAGAAAAAAAAATGATTGATTGGTAAAATGATAGCGCCGTAGCTGATGGTAAGCGCATTACACTTATTCACCAATCGCCAAGACGTAATATGGTTCAAATACTTGCATATTTTGTAAATTTTGGAATTTACCGGTTTCATGTCTACAAATATTCATTAATAAATTTAACAGTTTAAAACACAATCAATCTTTTAATAAGTTCATTTACCAAACTTAAACTTATGTTCCCTATTTCTGAGGAACCCTTTTGTTTTATGAATAAAAAGTGTTCTATATATTAGTACCCGTAGTGTTCGTTACCACTATGTTTAATTTCATATAAATCTACCAAGTATTGTTGAAGTGATTCGCGGGCAATGGGGCAGGTAGACAAAAAAGAAATAAAAAAAAATTGCCTTTTTACTGATACAAAGGAAACCCCTATGATAACTTTAAAAAAATATTGTATATATAAATATGGCTCTGTTATAGTTATTATAGACATTTCTGTGTTTGTGGTTCATATATGATTATGTTATAATATTGGTGTGATACCTATTTCTCTTCGGGTTGAACGCTGGTTGGTAGGTTTAAGTGGATTAAAAGCAACAAGGAAGCGGTCAGGATCTTTGGCAAATAAGAGGGGAATGCACTGACGATGTAAGGCCTTTTAAAGAATATATATTTATTGCTGGTTCACACTAGCTGTTTCGTATGTCCCTGATGTAGTCTGCACGAAATACGCTGGAGAAAGACATACATAAATATAATATTCCTATAAAAAAAAGTGTACGTAGACGATGAAGCGATGATAGCTCTGTAGAAGTGTGTACGGCATCCGCGTCAAGGGACGTGAGTTCGTATCCACCTACAATTAGCTTGAGCTTTTAGTGAAGGAAAACATCGTGATAAAACCATAGCCTGGCTAGTAACCACCCTCAAGTTGAAAATCTGTTACCAAACAGCAATAGGTGTGTTCCGACAGTTGCACTTGAGAGTGCAATTTTTCCACTAGTTTATCGTGTCTATCAACTTAGGCCGTATAGTCACTTAAGATCAGGTGAGGTGATGGCCGTAACGTTAAAACTTTAACTACAAAAAAAGATACTCAAGTCCAGCTCACACCCGGATATATTAATAGTCTTGGCTACGTTTTATTTAGCCGTCACAACGTTTAAACTAACTGCTACGGTTTTTCTCGTTCCACTAGCTTGCGAGCGTTATAATCATTAACTCAAAAGCAATAGATTGTGAATTATATTTAGCGTCAAGGTAAATATTACTCACGGCGACTATGTAAAATAAAATATACAGGAGGCAAAAGAGGTTTTAAGTAATAATTTGTAAATCTTAACCATAAACTTTAATAATTGTTTCTTAACTGTATATAAATTCATAAAATTAAATACAAGTAAGTTTTTATTAACGTAGGTTATACTATTAGGAAAAATGTATAAATTACTGCTGAATATTAACTAAAATGAATTTGAGTAAACCTCACCATGTCGTTATCCTGTTTCCAATTTATTTGAGATTGACGCAAAACGTCTTCTTCTTCCATATGTCTTTATCAGCCGCCATCTCCTCATTCACTCTCTTTTCTTTCATCTTATTCCCTACATGCATCTTTTCTTTGGTCTCTCTCTTCCTTTACGTCCTTCAACATTTATATCTATTATTTTTATCACCACATGGATAGGTATGTTTCCTCTCTTCTCATGACATGCCCAAACCAAACCAAACGATTCCCTTTTACTTTCTTTACGATTAGTATCACTTTCATATTCCCTTTCATACTCATTCCTGATTTTGTCCATTATTGTAACACCACACATCCATCTCAATATTCGCATTTCTACTGCATGCAATCGACTCTCATCCGTCTTACTAGCTCATCACCTCAATCCATACAATATGACTGGTTTTAACCATTTTACTAAACTTATTTGTCATAATTATGTTTTGTTACAGAAACGAAAAGTTATTATTTTTGTTGCTACCTTTAACTTACCATTTAAGCCGCTTATAAATAAATATCAGTCATATTACGTTATAAATAATCAAAAGAAAACGCTTTAGAACCAACTTAATAGATCAAAGGTAGTATGCAAATTCAAATCCAGAGATTTCGGACTTTGTTTTGCGTTCATTATGGAAACAAATAAACATAAAGATTTGATGTTTTCCTTTGATACAATTGAAATTTGTGTTTTTTTTGTGTATTTATCCGCAAACGTTTTCGTAAATAATAACTGTTTTCTAGTTATATATCATAACAGTGTTTACTCCAGTGGTGGATTTACCAGCAGACTGAGTAGGCTTGCGGCTATTGCGGCAGATTATAGGGGCGGCAAATCGGGAGCAATTTTTTTCATATCTCACAGAAATAAAAAAGTTGTAATTGAGGTAATGGTGCCATGTTTCACCACTTAGGATCTAAGTATTGTAAATTATATTTTTTCTACAAATAGCCTAGTTTTCCGTGGTATACAGTTATAGAGGATGGTATCCAATCCAATTACATCCAATTATAGAGATAGTGGGAAAACACTTGAGAGCCTACACTGGTTTACTATGTATTACAAATTAAACGTTATGGAAACCATAAAATAAAGAATGATAGGAATAAAATCTTTTCTCTTGACTTTTATCTAAGAACACCATTTCAATTTGTTTATTAGCTTTTAAGTAATGTGTGTACAGTCTAATAGGAAAAATTAACTATTTATATTATAAACTAACCAACACTCGCGACTTCGTTCGCCTCAATCATGGTAAAATATGTAATAACAACAATTCCTTTATTTCTTAAGTGTAATTAGCTTGTCAAGAATGTTATAATTAGATCACTAGTTTCAGAGACTATTGAAACAAACCCAGATAAAAACGATATCTCTTTTAAAATTGTATTATGTGTCATAAATTATAAAACTGTAGTATAGGTACAGGTAATATATTATTATATGTCAAAAATATTGAAATAAAAGCATAAAAGCGAAGTTTCATGAATAATTATAAACATAAATTGTAAATTTATTTCACTACGATAAAAGCGAATTGAAGCGATGATGGCTCAGTGGGTAGTGTGTACGGAAGCTTCGTCAATGGACGTAAATTCACATCCCTACAATGAGCCTAAGCTTTCCGTGAAGGTCAACATCGTGAAGAAACCATAGCATGGTGGTAGGGCTATTTATAATCCCCCCCTCTGACTAACCTTGCTAAACTGGCTAACGCCCCTGGCTTCAGGTTCAAAATATGCCACGAAATACTTATAAGTGTGTTTCGGTATTTGCATTTGTAAAGCAGTCCCTCCATTAGGCTTAGCGTGTCCACCGTCTTGTGCCACATCGTCACTCAAGATCAGGTAACGTTAAATCTATACAACATAAGTAAAACAAATTGTAAGCATCGGCTTAGCATGAAGATGATTCAATAGTACAAGTAGAACATTCAATAACACCTAGTAAATAAATAGTACGAACGATAGCTCATTGATATGAACACTGGTTCAATATTGTTATTATTAAAAGTTCTATAGAATATTCTTAATAAACATGCCAATAAATTTATGTTTTTATTAACAGTGTGTTTTGTTCATTCAGTACCATCGTTAATATATGTAAATATTAATCATATTTTTATTATCTTGCGTATTTTTTTTTTATTCCACAATTATCACCACATTCTTAGAAATATATTTTTATAAACAAGTACGGACAGTCTTTTTTGGGTACAAATGGATCGCAACATTAGGTGCAATAGATTTTGAGAACTGCCACGTCATGCACAAAGTAGCACGTACGTCAAATCATAAAAAAAACAACGAGTCTTTGTTTATGTACTTCTTCTTCGTTATTAGGAAATTTATTTTTGGACCATCTTTCATATTTCAACCGGTTATAATTTTCCTCGAAATTGCTTACAGTAAGCAGATCAAAGAACCAAAAGTAATGTGCGAGGGCGGTTAAATTATATTAATGAAAAACATTGTGTGATCTGTTACAATCAAAATTGGGCCCCATCTGTGCGAATTGAAAACATCTGCTAAGGGTTGACGAGACTTTTAAGAGTTTAATATTCTTTATATCTATTTTTATATTTGATCCAATACATGCATTACGATCGGCAGGTTCTATTATACAATAACTTTAATTTGAGCTGAGTGTAAAAAAATAAAAAGATTTATCTGTTGATTACATATTATTTGTATTGAAATACTTGTGTTGAGATTACGAGTTATTTTGCAGTAAGTAGTATCTAGAACTAATAATGTATATTATTGAAATAATACTTATTTTACCGCGTTATAATTTTTACTTGAACCGCTAGTTGCGCTTACTCGCGTTAAACACCACGAAGTTAGCGGTTTTCTTCTTTTTCTTAGCCCTTATCCCACCTAGGTAGGGTCGACACAACAAATTTTCTTCTTCCATTCTACTCTATCAGCGGCTATATACAAATAAAAGGATCATTCTTTTTTACTGTCATAACTATAATTTGAATAATGTTATGTATTCATATAATATTTCTATTCTATACACTTTTTATTACTATCTATATCCAAAATGGTTGGCCCAGCAATTAAAGCAGTTGCCTCGAAGTTTATATTTCGATTGGACTAATTCTGATAGCTCTAAGGGCTTTCACAACTTCGTCGAGCTAGGGGGTGAGTACTGAAGGCACTCAGTCTGGCGAACCTGCCTCGATGAAATCAGTATCTGAAGTACTGTGAGTTCGAGTCCTATATAGGACAATTTTCTTTATGGCTTAAAAATTATTGTTCTGAGCTTGGTTGTTACTTTATATTCATTAATTGTGGTTATGAAATCCTTCACACTTTACATTGCCTACATAAAATATATAACTTGGCATGTGTATACCTTTACCTTTAACCACCGGTTAACATTAGCTGACATCTTGATCGAAATACCAAACTTACTACTGTGAGATTAGTAATTCTTCGTTTATTTTTCTAGTCTTTTTTTAGTTTATCGTCTGACGAAGACATCATAATTACTTATACCACAAAACGTGTACCTCGAGCAATGCATGCCACAGAAACTTGTGAATCACTGTTGACTAGTTTTAAAATATTAACATTTATAAAAAAATATATATATATGCTTTATAGATTTAGTGTTATGGCCACAATCTCAGCTGATCTTAAGTGTCAATGCGGCTAAAGGTATTTAGCGGTAGATAAGACTCGTAAAAGTCCAACACAAAAACATTCCTTATCCATACTAATTATAATAAATGCGAAAGTGAGTTTGTTTATTTGTTACGCTTTCACGCCTAAACCGCTGTGTCGATCATGATAATTTTTGGTAGCTAGACCTTGAAGAGATAGGTTATTTTTTCTCGCGAAAAACTTATTATAAGTGGTGTAAAGAGTGGGATAAACTTTGTATAAAACTTTTTACTGTGTCTTCCGATATGTTTGACAAAATCGCGAAGCCGCGAGTAAAAGCTAGTATTAGTAATAAGCATACACTAATCGGACTATATTTGAGATTTAAACGTAGGAGGTAAACGTAGCTAACTATTAATATGTATTAACATCTCTTTTATCCAATGAAACAAAAGGATTCCTCTAGTATTTAGTATTTGCAATTTAGTAGTCACCGTATTTATTTGTACTTTATGACAATATGATTATTCGTCTATAGATATAGAAAAGTACGTAAGAGCAATAGCTATAGATAGCCTAATAATGCCATGCTCATATGTTTAAGACCTAGGTCCTAAAATTGCACAAACAAATTTCAAGACCTTGCAAACGACATCGACGGTAAAGCTAGTTAAGAAAAACAAATATATGATATTCTCGTTCTGTTGAAGAGTTTATCTTAATACTGACAAATTTATCAATTTTCCCCGGCTTTTCTTTGTCTGAAGAAGTATTTTAATTGGAGTCTTATAATTGTTTTCTAGTAGGTAAAACGCTATTGCTCGGGTTCTAAAAGTATCGCTTGCTTTTTATGACTTTACCGAACCGAATACATATTATATACATATATTAAGTAGACGAAGTAATAATTGTACTTAATTATCATACAAAAAGTTAAATGTTAAAATATCAATTCTACTGATAGGTCTGTTTCGCAATGAATGAGTTGTGGCATCATTTGTGGCTAGTAACTAATTTTTTGCGCCGGCAGATTTGGACTGATAATTATAACTTGTATGTACAAAACCTAAAGTTTAACTAACTATATCCAACATAAACCTTCCAATAGACAAAAAAATTATAACAATGGCCTAGCGTCACCCCTAGAAGTCGCTCGAGGCTGTTCTTGTTTATTATGGTACTCAGTTCTTTGTTATAGTTTTGTTATCTTTTACCCATATAACAATAATATTTGCATGATTATAATTTTCCCTATCGGTATTAGGATAAGAAAAGCCAATTTTGTGACTCTCATGTTAATATATTTTCTAAGTCCTATGTTGCGGGAGATTTTACAAACATACAATTAACGAACTCAAAATGCATCATTGATTCGTAACAATCAGTCTGGTATGGGATCCGAACCTAAAGCACTCCACAATTTTTTGTGGAGACAGTCATCTAGTGATACCCACACCTGTGTAAAAAAGAGACTGAGGACGATTTCATCTGAGTACATGATTCAGTGTCACCGACTCGGGCATAACACTTCCGTTTCGTTTACTATTTTAAAGATCCCAAAACGGGCGTAAACAATATTTCAAAATATTTCAAAGAAAAACTTCGTAGACGGTTTTAACTAGAGAATCTCTATTAAGTTGAAGCACAACCTCTTTATTATGAAATAACGTTTGACTCAGCTGTTTGGTTTTCGGAACCTTTGCTTTCTCCTTAATCGACACTACCTATAGCTTGTAAAAATAAAATGTGATAAATTTAAAAATGCTGCTTGTAAAAGACCATTTCATTATTATAGGGGAATGCCAAGACAGTAGCGGCTGACGAATGATATTTGCGCCTACGGCAGTCACTACTATTACTGGACCGTACTGAAACTTACCATTAGGTGAAGGAAAGTCATTTTGCCGAGCTAGGATAAAGAAAAAACTATCGGCTCGGGTTATAAAATAGAAACTGGTTGATGTTATTCTAAGGATAATAAACGAAACCCGGTCTCGATAGGTCCATTTTTTTGGAGTTAGCGTGACCACCTCATGTAAAAAAAACCGGAAGTCCACGTAAAACAATTTAAAAGGTTTTTTTTTTTCAAAATATGAGATAAATTATTTAAAGTGTTTTCTTGAAATATATCTACTGATATATAGCCTAGCTAGCTAGCCTAGCGCTAGGCCTATATACAAAAAAGTCTTCATTTGAGTACAAACACTAAAACGTACCTGTAAGATATTATTAAATATGAGATTAAGAAAACCGTTTAAATAAAAATTCAGCAAAAGTTATATTAAAGTTCCCGCCTATGTAACATTCCCTGTTGTTTGAAAGGCAAAATGAATTAATTAATTTTGAACCATTCAACTTGATTAGGTGTATTCAAGGCAAGCAAGCAGGCTACTTAAGTAATTAAATTTTAATTTAGGATTTTAATTTATAAACAGGTTAATTATATTCACTTATATTTTGTTAAATATGATTTTCATTTTAAACATTTTGAGATCGGTTGATGTTTACGTTCGTGGAGTGTATTCTTAAATATTATTTTAATTACAACTCTTCAAAATAAAAAAATAATTTATAATTATATAAACGCGTGAATTACAATTGAATGAACAGATCGAACGTCAACCCATTTTGAGAGCAGCTGAAAGGCATGATTAAACTGAGTTATACTCCAAAAAAATGACACTATTATTCAAATTAACAATGACATTCTAAAAGAGATCTAAAAGGTGACATACTTTTTGATAATTACTCGACGATTCGGCCTGGTTACACAGGCCGTGGTAACGAGCCAACTGATACAAATAAAACCTACCGATAAAATGTATACAATACGCGAAAGTTTAAAAAGTGTTATACAAAAAGAGATTCCTGGTGAAATGATCGAGTATTTGTCCGTGACACCGTCATGGATACAGAACAGATCACCTCATATCATGCAGAGTTCTTGTATTTTCTAGAATTGTCGGATGTGTCCTGACATAAACTGAAATTTAAATTAGATATTCTGGTTATGCTCATACTTAATTTAGATGCGCTGCGATTATGAATGAATGATGCGATTGCGTCACGCAACTCGGGAGGAATATTATTGGTATCACTATTTTGACAGGGGCAAGTAAGGGTGAAAATGTAATGATCCCATTTCAGTTTAAAAGGCTGCAGTTGCACCTCAATTTCAGTCTTGCCATAACTATAAACAAGGTACAAGGCCAGACACTACAGGTTATCGGGGTACAATTGGAAAAGCCGTGTTTCTCACATGAACAGCTATATGTGGCATGTTTGCGTGTGTCCAATGCTGGAAATTAGCATGTCTTAGCGGTTAATGAAAAGGTACAGAACATTGTTTACACTAGTGTCCTTAAATAGTGTTCTGTTCTTTGTACATGATCAGCGCCTTATTCCCTCCGGCAAAGTTTTTCAAATTACCACGCGAACGAATTCGTGGGTAAAATCCCATAATAATGTTATAAATTCGAAACTATGGATGTTTGTTTCTTTGTTCCTCTATCACTCTTTAACCGTTGCACAAATTTGATATAAAATTGTCACATAAACAGACCATTTCCTGTATTACCACATAGGATACTTTTTATCCCAGCAATTTATTCCATTGGGATAATAATTCAAGTTTAATGTTATTTTAACTAATTTACGCAAGCGAAGCCGCGGGCGGAAGCTCATAATGATTATAAAACGTAAAAGTATGTTTGTTCTTTTATATAGTCTGAAAGCTGTCGGATGAAATACTATGTATATTTTAATAGAGCAATTACTTATAAGGCTATTTAATAATTCACGCTACCTTTAATAGGAGTAAAGCTGTATGAAATAAGTTACAAAAAACGGGCAAAATTATTAAACAATTTTGAGTTCCACGCGAACGAAGTCTTGGGCATAGCTATGACTTGACATAATAGTATCGGTTTATTTTCGGTTGTGTACATATCTTGAAAACAGGAGTTATCCGATAGTTATAGATTTTTTTTTCAGTTATATGTGAAGTAGTCATGTGTTTTTGCATTTCACAACAAATAAATTCTTAACAGTTTATGTCGGTCTTCAAATCATAAAGCTCCACTTCACATACACACATATTTAATATTCCATTATTATGAAAGCAAGAAAGTAAATCCAGTGCGGCCATTTATTCATCTTATACTGTTCTGACCCTTAAAGTTTCGAATCCGAATTGCCAAAAGTCCTTATTAATCGACAGGGGTTCGTTAAAAAGTTTATCAACTTTACGATATCGTGAATGGGAAAATATCAGACGAGTTTTGTTGGAAATGTTACATGAAATTTCAGTATAAAATGCAATTTGAATTTGCGAGTAATCTGTCATCTCTATTTGTGTCAAGAGATAAAGGGGTTAGTGTGATATTTGAAGAGCGGCTTTTGTACTTAAGTTGTAGCCATTTAATCTTTACCGTTTAAAACGTTTTATGCAATTATTTATCTGAGGAAATTATTTGACATTATCTGCGTTATCTAAGTGTGGACATTATTTTGGAAAATAAAAACAACATTTTTTAGAGGTTATATAATCATTACTTAAAAGAGATTATTGTCTTTTCTCGATAATATCTCAGTTGGTAGTGTGAAAGAATGTGAGCATGAGCTTTCGATGAAGCAAAACATAGTGGTGAAACCGTAGCATGGTGGTATCCTAATCCTTATCCTTTTGCCAGCCTGGCTAGCTACCACACTCAAGTCGAAAAACTGTCGCTAAATACCTATAGATGTGTTCCAGCAGTTGTACTTAAAAGATCAGATCATTAAGATCAGATGATATTGTGCCAGTAACGCTAAACAATTTATTGTTATAAAAAAGTTATTTTTGAAGCATGTAACGAGAATTTTAAGTAAGGTATAAAAAGAAAACCTCACGTCCGTCCATCGTTGCGTACTGTCAACAATATTATACATTGGTTCATGTTATTTGTGGTGATAATGCTATTTAAACTTATCACACGAAATCCTTTATTTTAAACGAAATACATTTTTTTATTACACCTAGGTTATGTTAATAAAAAGAAAACAAATCAAATGTATATTTAAATGAAACAATTTTGCCCTTCTTATTCGTACACACTCATGTTATATTGCATTTACTGGGTAGATGAATTGAAATTTAAATAATTGGAATAAAATATATATTTGATCGCAATACCATTTATTTTAGTGTCCTCTAGTGTATAAGAATTTAATAAAAACTTTTTAGTATCATATAGTACAGTAATCGAATGTTTTATTACAGTAGCCGACCTCTAAATGGCCTGAGGTTATCCTTCTCAGGTATTTCAGGTAATATGATTTGACCGTAAATTCTTCTCGTGGACCGAAGCCTGAATTAGTCATATTATATTCATGAATAGGCTCATATAAGTCCATGAATGTAAATTGGATTAAAAAAGTTTTTGTATTATGTTGAACATAAAAGTTGTTGTATGGGGACCAGGTTCGGTTAAGCTGACAACTTTTATGTTAAAGGTAGTTTTCAAAACCAAGTAATTTTCTGTTATGTATACAAAATTTGATTGTTCTATAGAAGCAACACGTAGTGTTCAGGGTTATTAGCTGATAAGTGAAAGATCATGTAGGGATTTCCTATTGTATAAACATAGCAAACATATATTAGAATATTATCTGCGCTGGGCGGATTTACTTTTGTCCAGTGTTTTAGATTTTCTTTGCACCACCGCCCGTTCTAGGCCCCCGAAATCAAGGGTATAAAAACTATACATGTGTTACCTTAATTTTTATCCAAAATTATTAATACCAATGCGCTCATATTAATACTGTAATGAAAGGACAAATAGGACAGTATATTTTTATACCAGGCGTAAAAAAGAGACATGTATACGTTGCTATGCATCGTCTAAAGTATAAACGTTTATTTTAGTAACGGAAAATTTTATCGACGGATATAGTTTATTTTATAAAAATATCGAATTTTCAAACAAAATAGTAATAATTGTGAATGAAATTGTGATCCTATGACCTTTAGGGGTTTTGTTTGTATAGTTTTTACAATATCAAATGGAATACAACAAACTTTCTTGAATGCCGAAGCGATACTTAGAGAATACATATGCTATATCTACAAATTTTTACTTGTAATATCTTTGCTTGACATCGCGCACCATGTTACATATCTCGCTTGCATAAAAACCTTTGTTCTCCCTATAAAACGACTATTTTGACCTACACGTTGTATAGTAATTACCCACCTCTTAAATGCTGTAGCGTTTTATTGTAAGATCACATAACACCTCTAATGAATAGACTATTAAATGCAAGAAGATTTTTTTACATCTGACTGGCAATTCCAGAGATTGGTATTTTCAAACATACGAAAAGATAATCTCCAAAGATTCACAATATTAGTATAGTCGATGGCTAAAATATTTTTTTCAATATAAAAATATCATAAGAAACTCAAGATCAAAGTTAAGAAGCTCAATTTAATCGGTTGGAAAATACGCTTAGTAAGTTTGAAGAAATGAACGTTCTTTAAAAATTTATAATTATACTCTAATAGATATATTTAAAGAAAATAAAAGGATATCGAATGTCGATTATTCACTATTAGGTAATCTTAAATAGAATATAATATATAATGGTAGTGTATGCACTGTTAAATTCTATACCGTACCGAATTGGATGTAATGCGCTTATATTGCCAATTATTGTATAACTAGCTGTGGAACTAAAATTTTACTTTATTATTGTTTCCTCGTTTTTGTAACGTTTAGCAAAATAAATTTGCTTCTAATGGTGGTAGCGCTATGGTTAAAGCCTTCCTGAATGAGTGCCTCTATGAAGGAAAAAATGCCCAAGATGATGGACACGCTAATTCTAGTGGAGAGGCTGGCTCTCAAGTGCAACTGCCTGACACACATAGAGGTATTTGGCAGCAGATCTTCAACCTCCGGATGTTAGCTAGCCAGATGGATATTTAGAAAAAGCTCTACCACCCTGCTATGGTTTCCTCAGGATGTTTTCTCTTGAAGAAAGCCTAGGCTCATTGCAGGTGGATTAGAACTCACATCTACTGACGAGGCGTCCGTACATAATAACAACTGAGCCATTATCGCTTAAAAAATACTACTACATTCTACATAAATAACGTCGGTACAATCTTTAGCAAGTGAAATAAACATTAATTAAATTAAATTAAAACAAATTAAATTAAATTTACATAGAAGGTATTCTAGAATCTAATCAAATGAAAATATGATATGAGAATAAATTACATATATTACCGAAGTTTCGTTACAAAATTAATATAAAAGTTATGACGAATATAAACCTGATATTTTAGGCCAAATAATGTAGGTAGGTGAAGTCCTCTTTGGCAAGCGCTAGTCTGGTATTGGGTACTATCCTGAGGAGCCTTCGTGTATCGGGTACAATAAGAGGGACCTTCGTGTAAATAGTTCCCACTTTTAAGATGTCATACATTATGGTTTCAGACTGACGTTTTATTTTTACGTCCTCTGTCTCAGAACCCTTCCGTTTGATTGACCACAGTTAATTGGTATTGTAAGACTAGGATTGTTCCACGCGTCCGTACGTATCGGACTCCTGATTTTAATAGACGGACATCCATTCAATTCGATGTCTAATTCGTTCGAAATATTAAATTGAAACGTTCTACATACAAAGCGCAAGCGTTAAAATATTCCATAAAATTCTAAGACAGACACATCGAAGAACTAAGTTAGTTGAAAACCTTCGGGTTTTCCTTATAAGATAAATATAATAATGAAACAATAATATATAAATAATTATAATATGGATAATATACTATTTGGATAAGATAAATTAAAGCCAATGATTACAATCATTGTATATAAGTAAATTTATAAAGCAATTCCGCTGAAGAAGATAATATCTTTCAACGATCCCCTTTTTATACCGTATATTTTCGAATAGAGACATGAATAAAAAATAAAGAGATTCAAGTTAATTTGATTCATGTTGATATTGCTTTCCATTTTGAGTGTTTATCTGCTAATAAAAAAGCGTGGGCTAAAGTAATTGCTCTAAGTTAGCGCCAAATAACTACAAAATATGTGAGGGCCATTAAATCTGTTTCTATCTAGATTTATTTTGTTCATTATTTCATAAATTTCAGAAATTGGAACTCCGCAATGAAAATCTTGGTAGTTTGTTGTCTTTCTTTTAAATTATTTTTACTTTCAATATTTGGTCACAATTTTATCATCTGATGTTAAATGATGATCCTGGTAGTTTGTTGCTTTTCTTTTAAATTATTTTTGTTTCAACATTTTGGTCCTAATTTTATCATCTGATGTTAGATGATGATAAAACGTTATAAGGTCAGCTAAGCCTAATGGGTGACTGGTAAAATCAGTTGCCGGAACAAACATATATATGATTCTCGACTGGTTCATTAAGGATTTTTGGTAGGCAAGTATTGGACAATTTTATACTACAACATATTCCTTTACCAAAAGTTTAGGATCATTGTAAGATTTTATTTCACGTCAATTGTCGCGGTTAGCGAATAAATTACCAATGAGTTGTAGTATATACGTATATATTACTTTGTAAATTAAAGCATTATTAATGTCGATGGAATCTTGTTTAACCGACTTCAAAAAAGGAGGTACTATGCTCGGTTGTATCTTGGATGTATATTTTTTGCATTATTCTATATATGTCGCAGCCAACTAGCTAAATTAGCCGTTCAATCGACAGCCTGACCTCTTTAGTAAACAGTGCCGTTCAAATAGCGGACCGTACATCTAGCAATAATGATAGGTAATAAAGAAATAACTTGTAGGCGGAGTAAGTAGCGGTGTTGTGGTCACTATAGTAGAGGTGTTTGCTGTGTTAGGTTAGCTCGGACTTGTGATATCAAACAGCGCGAAACGACGCGGAAGCGGTCGGCGAACGCCCTGTTACTATAAGTTGGGTGTTCGGGTAATATATTGTACTGTATATTGTAGGCTGTTATTTGAACGGCTAATTAAACTAGTTGGCCGCGACATTTATATTTTATATATTATTTGTAATTATATTTTTAAGTATGTTACTCGATATCTTTGTCAATTATAAACCAAATTTAATGGTTCCTTTTTTATTTGAATTGTTGATACTCAGGGGTCAACCTATTTAAATATGACGATAATATTCAATATCTAAGGGGGTCAAATTAAGGGTTATCACAACTTTAAACAACAACTTTTAACAAAAAGGGTTATTTATATATTATTAGTTAATTTTATATAAATTGATTTATCATAAAGCAATAGAGATTTCGTGGCCTAACCCGTATTGCAGAGAACTCGACTAGAGTAAATTCAATTAAGAAACTGTATCCAGTGAGAAAGGCTTCATAGCGAGAGTGTTGTAGCGAGCTGTGCTGTGATTTGAGACTTCTTCTTGACATTACATCCTCTCTAATAAGGAAAAGCAAAAATGTTTCAAGAGAGAAAAATTGCTTGTCTTTGAAACCCTATCATACTTTGTAATTTAATAATGAGGATATTTGTTCTACTATAATAAGCTTGTTAGAGTTCAGGCCATAAGTATACTTTTTTCTATTATGGCTTTATGTTTGATGATTTAACTAAAATATCGTTCGCAGACTTCAAATTGATGTGTATTATTTGTCGAATCTATGTCGTCTAATTATATAAATAGTCTTATTATTAAGTGAAATAAGTGTGTTTATTTTGTTAAGTGCCTATAAACGTGACTTCATGCTTAGGACTGATAATGTATTGTATACTTCTAGGACTATTTCAATGTCCTGTGTATTTATACTATACTGTAAAGTTTTAAATAAATATTGTTTTAACATAGACATTAAATATTTTTCTATATAGTAAAATAATTTAACAGCTCTGGTACAATAATCTTTTATTTCTTTTTTTATAGTTAAGGTTTAGCGTTATGGCCATAATCTCTCTGATCTTAAGTGATAATACGGCCTAAGTTGGTATGCACGCTAAACCTGTAGAGAAACTGGCTCTCAAGTGCAACTGCCGGAATACACCTTTTGGTATTTGGCGGCAGATTTACAACTTAAGGGTGGTTGCTAGTCAGGCGGGCATTACAAAAAGCCCTATCATGCTATGGTTTCCTTATTATATTTACCTTCACAAAAGCTCAAGCACATTTTAGGTGGATTGGAACTCATGTTCCTTTACTCGAAGTCTGTACATACTACCAATAAGCTATCATCGCATTGCCTTTAAGGAAGTCTATAAAAGGGATTTTAAAACTATTCCAATGAAATAAATAAAGATACTATGGGCCATGTGCAATATGACATGACGTGATAAGTAGAAATATACACTTGAAATGTACTTTTTGTGATAATAAGTATTTCGAATGTGTGGTAGCATGGATAATAAGTATAAAATAATGGTAATAAATCAGATGTCGGGTAAAACATATCAAATAAACATTTTGTAAACCCAGTAGAAAATGTTCATGGGAACAATTTCACGGTCCATAAAAATGAAGCATACATAATTTGGAATGCTTAACATTTTGTCAACAGCGTGTGCAATAAACTGCCAGTTCGACTCTCATGACATGTGTTAATGTTCGCACATTACTATTCAACACGTGAATGTAGGAGAGCTTTTTCAGTTTAGTGTTTTTTTTGTTGTTAAACGATTTTATTTATAGCGATACTCGCACTCAGGTAGATATCGCTATGAGGTGAATAATTGAGATACGATTATTCAATAATCAATACTTATTTAAATAGAAAGACCCAACGTTTGGCATGGTTATGGGGACTTTTCTAATGCCCTCTTGGCTAGCTGCCACCCTCAAATTGAAAATCTAACGTCAAATACCTGCGTGCGTCCCGGTAGTTGTGCTTGTGAGTCAGTCCCTCAACTAGGTTTAACGTGTTCACCGTCTTGGGCCACATCGTCACTTAACATCAGGTGAGATTGTGGTCGTAACGCTAAACCTTAACTATAAAAAAATATGTCGGTGTGTATTGTTGATGCATCGACTAATGTGTATGTGAATTATATAACAAGCTTTTTGCCTAAGATAATATCTTTATAAATTAAAGCAGAATGGGTTGCTTTTTATTTACCGTCAGTTTAGTTTAAGAAAACTAATAAAAAACTGTTCCCAGCAATATATGTGTCACATTATCAGCAGCAACTAAAAATCAGTTTTTCAATGCCCTAGTGATCTGTTTCGAAAGTAGCTTATTGTTAAAAACGATAAATACTGTAATTATAAATTGTTAAACGGTCTGTGACAGTAATCCGTCCATTTAGCAAAATAATATTTTATCAACAAAGTTAAAAATAGGTTCTAAAATTATAAGAAACATAATTGAAGGCAACGCGAACATAGTTTCGAGCGCAATATATATTTTTTTATAGTTAAGGTTTAGCGTTACGGCCATAATCTCACCTGATCTTAAATGACGATACGGCCCAAGTTGGTAGACAAGCTAAACCTGTTGAGGAACTGGCTCTCAAATGCAATTACCGGAACACACCCGTTGGTATTTGGCGACAGATTTTTAACTTGAGGGTGGTTGCTAGCCAGGTAGGCATTAGAATAAGCCTCAACACCATGCTATGTTTTCCTCATGATGTTTTGCTTCGCCGAAAGCTCGAGTTCATTGTAGGTGGATTCGAACTCATTTCCCTTGACGCGGAGTCCGTACACACTACTACTGAGCTACTACTGTATATTGTAGCAACTAGAAAAAAAGTTTTTTTTTTTTTTTACCATGTAAACAGCACATTTTATACATACAGTATATATATAATAACATATCAACCTCAATTCTATTATAATTACATATTCTGTGCTACGCTAGTAAAAATACCCCGGACTCCGCTAATAGATTATTATAAATTATACAAGGTATGTACTGTAGATGTAGGTAATAGATATATAAATTCTTATGTATACGTACATGTAAAAACTATAATTTTCCTTTTTTACTGAAGTATGTTCTGCGTTAAAATGTATAAATGAGTACATGAATAGTAATAATATTTTATAAATTTCTTAGATGTAGGTATATTATAATACAGGGCTATAAATATACTTGTAAAGGTGATATCACATATAACATAATAATAATAATCAAGTTGAAAATCTGCCGACAAATACCTATAGGTGCGTTCTAGTAGTTGCGCTTAAGAGGTAGTCCCCCCACTAGGCTTATCATGCCCACTATCTTGGCCACATCGTCACTTAACATCAGAAGACCGCGGGCCATTTTAACTTCACTATAAAAAAAACCACACTCAGTCGCTAGTCCATGACGCCTTTATTTGTATTTGTCACGAGTATCTTTGGATTGCATAATGTTTTTACTTTCAAGTTGGAAAGTTTATGAGATTAACCGGAGGCTGCTATAGCCACTGCTGACTACGTCATGAAACAATTGTAAAATCTGCTGAAAATTAACTAATACCTACGTAAATGTCATGAACTTATTTGTTAATACTATGAAGTTAATTGACGCGTGATGATATTCCTCGTGCTTACCTAAAATAATGCTTTAAATCTTTATATCAGTTTTTGGGTAAGGACTTCAAAAATAATGTTCCTAATAAGACATTGTTGTTAAGAGTACCCTTACCATATATTAGATGATTAGTTGTTTAAATGTCATTCTTTGGGATTAAATATTGTTGTATACACACACGAGTGTTAGATTTTATTAAGTAACGTAAGTTAGATGTTTATGGCTCGGTAATTGGTTTTTTGTGTATGTGTGAAGCAGTACAACTGTGTCTATGCGTACAAATGTGTATTATTATATTAGAGTGATGAAAATGTATATAAATTTACGCTATGTGATAATTACGATGATATTAAAAGTTATTCAGTAGAAAAGTCCATTATTTTCCATCAGGGAATCGATTAAATAATAACCTAAGGCAACGTTGCGTAATATGGTAGCGAAAGATGCATGTAAAGTTTATAATGCATGTGCAACAGTGTGTATAATAATATTGAGATTGTGTCAACCAGATATGTTATATGCTTGTGAAGTTAACTGAGTTTTTATATTGATTACTAACTAGTTGTAACCACTACGCGTTACAACCTACTATGGGAAGAGAGAAAATGTTTTAGTCTAAGAATTATGGCGTAGGAGCATTATTCTAGCATTTATATCATGGCGAGTGCTTTGAAGAGCTAATTTCGTCATTTTCTTTCCAGAACAGAATCACATGAGCTTTTTCGATGGTCATTTTTGCGGCACTTGTCGTCAGCGACAGTGTCGTCGCTTTTGCGTATTAAAAAAAATATAGTCTAATACAAATTTTCACCTCCTTTCACCTAAATAGGGGATTCCTATATGATGTGATGAACACTTACTATCAGTTTAAGGTTTTCCACATTGAGATTTTTATACATAATCGGCGGACTCTGGGCCGCACCTTTTTTAGGTAGGCGTGATTTAGTTGGCGTTAAAAATAGCTTTACAACAGTAGCTAGGCATTACACTAAAAATTAAAAAGTGAGTTTTTTTTTTTTTATTTAACTTATGGAACCATAACCACCACCACCACACCACCACATTGAGAGTAGTAGCGTTTGTGGAGATCTTCAATAAAACACGTTCGACTTTTAACTGTTCTTTTAATCTCTACCCTCTTTATTCATCTACATATATAATATTTACAATCTACCTCTCACTATCCAACAGCGTTAGAATATGTTCTACCACCATGTAGTCATGCACCATGCATTTACTAATACGTGCTATGTTAATTATTATTATTTTTTTATGTTGTACAGCATAGTGACTGTACTGCACCTGGTGTTAAGTACAGTACGATCTAGAGCAGTGGTGACTGACAATGATCCAAAATTCACAATCAGTCACCGCTGTCATGCTGGCCTGCTTAGACACCTTTTCACACCTCTTTTGAAGGACCCTATATCATAGGAGGGTGGGAATACGCTGACCAGAAGACGGTTCCACAGCTCCACGGTACGAAATAAGTATGAATCAGCAAACTTTTTAGTTCGTGATTCAATAGGAGTCACCGTGAAGCTGTGACACCGAAGTCGCGCCCGCGTGGCTCTGTGGTGGAACGGGGAGGAGGGGATTATATTGAAGAGCTCCTCAGAACACTCGCCCTGGTACATACGGTAGAACACGCTTAAAGAGGCAATGTCCCTTTATAGATTCAGCGGTTCTAGGGTGCTGGTGGTGTCTGCATCATTAACATTGCGGACAGCCCGCCTCTGCAACCTGTCTAAGGCATTGAGTAGATATTGAGCGGATCCATCCCAGAGATGCAAGCAGTATTCCATGCTCGGCCGAACTTGGGCCTTATTAAGAAGGTACAACTGGTCGGGCATGAAAACTCGACGCACTTTGTTCAGGATTCCGAATCTCCGAGATGTTGTGGAGATGACATTCTCGATGTGGTCTTTGAGGTTTAGGTCGCTTCGAATATTCATTCCCAGAATATTTAGTCTGTCACGCATTGCAAGTTGGGTGTTCTGAAGAGTGAGGTTAGGTGAAAAAGGAGATTTTTTTAAGGTAAAGGCACATACCTGGGTTTTCTTGGCATTGAACTCAACCAAGTTACTTGCTCCCCATATGTGGGTCAACACTTGGCTAAGTTCAACAATAAATTCCCTACGTATTCTTTCTGTGTCTCCCCGACCACTGCCACATGCACACATTTATAAATAATGATTGTACACAGATTTATAAAAAAAAACATTAATAAAATTAAAATTATTATGTATTAGGTAATAAGGATAAGAAACTCTATGAAATATAGTATCATAAATAAATGTTTTGATTTGGTAGACTATTAAAAATCCAATAAAATCAGCAAGTATTTAATGTACTTGCTAAATAGTTACATGTGCCCAAAACAATATTACGTTAATTGATGATCTTCCTTAATAATGTCGGATGCTTTCTCTGCAATCATCATCGTTGGAGCATAGGAATGACCTCGAACAAGATTTGGTATGATACTTGCATCGGCAACACGTAGTCCTTTCACGTTGTAGACTCGAAGCCTAGAGTCTACCACCGATCCCATAGCACAAGTACTCGAGTAATGATGATCAGGCACCATTATACATAATATATAACACCGCCAGTAATCATCACTGTCAAATTCAAATACTCCACAGTCAGTTGGATCCACGAACTCTGCGTTTACTTTATGGAAATATGTTGTATCTTCAATAGAACGAAAATGTCTTATCAGCTGTGTATGCCACTCCACGTCATTCTTTCCATTGTAATAACCAGTTTTAACTAGAGGGCCATCATCAGGATCAGCACTTCGTAGATACACTCGACCTCTGGAATTCGGTAGCAGCATAGTGACGGTAGTATAAAATATCGAACTATTCTTAACCGGTTCATAAAGCTTGTTACAAATATTGGAATCGAACTCAGCATTTATGCGGCAAAACGTGTAGAAGTTATCTGCGTTATTGAAAATATTACAGTAAGTTTCATAGTCAGCATAAGTTTGATTTTTATCGAGAGCAATTAATCCTATTATTGTTGGTGAAGTTATTTCACCCGGATCTGATGCTGGTGATTCTTTAGCGTCACCTATTTTGTAGGTTAAAATTGTAGATAATTGATTCTGAAAACCGAAACCTACAGGTAAATCTGATACAACAGGAATATTGTGACTTTGTAAATGTTTCTTAGGACCGATGCCAGAGAGCATAAGCAACTGAGCGGAATTTATAGTTCCAGCTGAGACTATTACCTCCTTTTCTGCGAAAATATTAATTGTTTCATTACACTTCGTAACAACTTGTACTCCATAAGCTTTATTATTATAGTCTATAAGGATTTTCGTAGCTTTCGTTTTTTTTAAAACGTGTAAATTCTTGCGGTTTAAAATTGATGAAAGGAAGGGATATGCTGTGCTCTGTCTTCGCTTATCGCCTACTGTGAAAATTGGTTGACTAATGCCTAGTGTATCATTTTTAGTGATGTCGAGAACAATATTTTCTCCCATTTCGTAAAAAGAGTCGAAGAAAGGTAACAATTCCTCATTATAATATCTTTTCGTTTTTAGGTATCCTGTTGTGCCGTGATCAACTCTATCAGGTGAGTTTAATATTTTTGGATCTGTAATTATCTCACTTTTTTTAAAATACTCATAAACTCCGTCCCAGCTCCATGATGGATCGTCTAAAATTTCAGCCCAGTGGTTATAATCGCTTGAGAATCCTCGTGTGTATATCATGGAATTTATAGTACTCGAACCACCCAACATTTTACCGCGTATCAAAGATTGGGCTTTATTTTCAGAACATTGATTAGTGTATCCATCATTTTCTGCATAGCCTTGCCAATCATATCGAGATTTTCGTAGATAATCCTTCAGGGTTGGGACCTTAAACAAGTGTTTATCGTTAATAAGTTTACTTAATAACTGAGTACATATTTATATTAATTATTAAATTTCTTAGCTCATAATTAGCTTATTCATTAAAAATATTAGCCACATAAAATAATGCCTAATTGCTTTTAGATATTTTTCAATGGATTACAGTGTTAAAAGTATTACTATAATATTAAAAAAAATTGCCATTGTTTTGTGAAATGTAAGTTCTCTAAATATCAATGTAATTTGTCAATTAAACGAAACTTTATTATACAACAGTTTATGGTGAAAGTTCAGGTGTTAAGTGTCGATTGTTGCCAAGGCTAACCATTGTATATAATACAATGATAGTGTTTACCATATATGGTTTTATCAATACTATTTGTAGTTGTATAGCGTAAAGTATATTTTCTTAGGTATTAAGATCTCATAGTATGAATAGAATCTTGTGACGTAAAAAACAACTGTAATACCAGAGTTTGTACCTTTATTTATAGTTTATATATATATATAACTCCAGAGTTTTGCCTGATGGTAAGTATGTATATTAAACTACGAAGTCACCTACCAATGGATTACCAGACAGTGGCGTCTCGACTGTCACTATTTTCGGTACTAAAAACTCCTTCAATTGCTTCAATTTATAATTTAAAAAATGAATTTTGAATTCGGAAAATAGAACCTGTTCCAGAGAAACGTTCTGAATGTTTTACTGAATAGAAGCGACTCTTTTCTCAGCCACTCATATTCAAACATAACAGGTATTTATTCTATTATTTAAATCTAAAAGTAAATTAATTAAATTAAAGTAATTGCAAGATATGTTTCCATTTACAAGTCATCCGACTAACAATACCCAAAAGTCTATTATCATTTTGTCATGCCGGTTTGCGTACAAGAGTGAATATAAATTGGTTATGCCTTGGTTGGTCTCGGAACACATTGGCGAATTTATACAAAATATTTTTCAACATGTGCATGATTGCTGCAAACTAATCGGAACCACCAGTCATCACCATTTCATACTAGACAAAAATGAAACAAAACAGACGTACTGTATGAGTAGTTGGAATGTTCGTTAAAGTTATGTTTTAGATGGTTTATTTAAATAACGTTGTTAAGTTATCAATACATACCATTGCTTGAATTGGAGGATCTTCACCGGCTTCGATTAGCAGCACGCGCAGAGATTCTATTTCTGTAAGTCTATTCGCAATAATGCATCCTGCTGTACCTCCTCCAACAATTATCATATCGTACTTAGCGCCATCTAAACATATAATTAATCATTAGCTTAATAAAATAAATATGAATTCTAATATATTCAATACCGACTTGACTAAGAACCTATCACATAAATAACATACTATCTATTGTTGGAATGCCATTGTATGTTTTAAATACATTAAATTGCATGCTGTTAATTGATCCAAAACACCTTTTAATATATGAAAGTATTATTTTATAGAACATCATAATGTATACATCAAACTGTTTAGGCGATCATCGTTGTATTTCATGATCGACAAAACAGTTTGTTTTACATGTTGAAAGTTATTCTTCTGTAATTTTTGTCATAATGTTAATGTTAAGGTACAATAACTGTATCTAATGGCAAGCATACAAAAGCAGTATAACTCTGCATCAACGACGATTATTGGAAAACTAGCAGTCGATTGGCTAACCATTATGCCGGCTTAGAAACCTCATAAATGCTGAATTATACTGGCTGATCCCGAGAAATGACAAATGAAAATGTGTCGCTGTTTTCTTTTTATTGTTTATTAGCTGTATCCGCGACTCCGTTCGCGTGGAACTAAATTTTATTTAATCATTTTGAAAAAAAAAATGTTATATAGCCTGTTACTCAGGCATAATGTAGCACTCTAATGGTGTAAGAATTTTTGTAATCTGTCCTGTAGTTCTTTGTAGCTTTGTTTCTATTGGCGGTAGCGTGATGTTAAATGACTTAAAACTCTCTTCAAGAATCGGTCTATCAAATACAAAAATATTTTTTGGAATTAAACAGGTAGTTCTTAAGATTAGCTCGTTCAAACAAACAAAGTCTTTAAAATAGTCTTTATATAAGTGTTATATTATTAAATTAACATAGATAGGTAAAAAGAAAATTTAAAGGTCACGCTGCCTTACAATCCACAAAGGTGGATTATGTAAACAAGCAATTCGAATAAAATTAAAAACAGGTCTGCAATTATTATAACCTACACAATTATTTATTACAATCAACGACACAATGAAATTTCATCTTTAATCATTTATGGTAACTCGGAGATAAGCATATGTTTTCACTATATTACGCTGCAGTTACTAAAAAATAGTAATTGTTAAAAGTTAAGTAAAAAAAACGCTATTAATATCAATATACTAGAGATTTATGAAGTTTTAAATAATCGACTACTAAATATTGAAATTCGTAATAAATACTGACCGTATACAGTAGCTTGCTTTGGAAATAAAAAACTTGTCAATTGCAATATCGCGATAATATCGAAGCCCTCTTGAAGTCTTGCTACGGAGACCATTTTAAACGGTCGATAGTTCACCGTTGAAATAGTAACTCTTGATAATTATTTAAATTTCTGTCAGTTGCGTGGAACACGACTATATATAATATGTTTTAATAAAATAAGTAAAAGCTATTTATATAGAGCGTTGCGCGTTGTATTGTTTGTACAAGAGTAGTTATAAAATAAAGGTATTATTGGTTGAAACTCGCTAAAATACAACAGGATCCTCGCGCTAGCCACTTACGTATTGGTACGCGTCACTGCGTTCGTTGTAACGTATTAATTAAAGAATATTGGTCATTGGTTGGTTGGTGCATAATTCACAAAAACGTATTTTTATAGGCTTAGCATTATGGCCACAATCTCATCTGATGTTAAGTGATGATGTGGTCCAAAATGGTGAACACGCTAAGCCTAGTGTAGACATGGCTCTCAAGTGTAACTGCCGGAACACACCTATAGCCAGTTTCTCTACAGACTTAGCGTGTCTGACAACTTGAGCCGTATCGTCACTTAAGATCAGATGAGATTATAGCCATAACACTAAACCTTACCTATAAAAAAAATGGTATTTGACGGCAGATTTTCAACTACAGGATGGTAGCTAGCCAAGAGGGTATTAGAAAAAGCCCTAGCACCATGCTATGGTTTCAAGACGATGTTTTCCTTCACTGAAAGCTCAAGGTCATTGTAGTTGGTTTCGAACTCACGTCCCTTAATGCGACGTCCGTACAGACTACCAACTGAGCTAGCATCGCTACAACTTCCTATATTTATCGATTGTTAAATTTAACCTATATTCCTAAAGGAATTTCTTAATTGTTACTTTATTGTTATGAAACTTATGCCCACTTCGTACTATTACATTGATATACAGTTCGTACATACCAAACCGCTCGATTTACTAATACGATTTTATTTCACTATACATGTATTTTATATATATTAATTTGAAAAGAAGCTGCTTGACCCAGTTACATTATAATTAATTGTGTTTTGATAACGCTATCTGAATTATATACGTATTAAGAGATATAAAAGAAATTGGAACATGTTAATATAATAATAAATGATCCGTAGAGTAGTAATTTACCTGATGAACATAATATTTTTTCGTATGTGTCTGGGTGTTAAATATTTATATATGTGTAATATATTTGTATATATAACACTATTATTATAATTAACTAGATGGTGCCTTCGACTTCTTTCACGATTTCCCTAACAACATCGCGTGAGCGTAAAATCCGTACTTAATGAATGTCTAAATCGTGAAAGCAGTGACTATGCTAAATTTCAAACCAATCGGGTAGGTTACTTTAGAGATCTCATGAATCAATTAGGTGGTGGCGTTTCGGTTATATATATATACATAAACTAGCTTTTCCCACGACTTCGTTCACGTGGAACTAATAATTATTTTTATTATATTGTCCGTTTTTCTGTTTTCAAAACGACTTTGTTCCTATAGGCGGTAGCGTCATGTTAAGTAGCTTAAAGCCTTCCTCAATGACAGTTCTACCAATTACAAAATATATTTTTGAAATACGCCTGTTAGTCGACTGTGTAGTTCCTAAGATTAGCGCGCTCAATGAAACAAACAGTTTTTTTCGCTTTATTATATCAATATAGATTTGGTATACTCTATTATAGGTTGCGTTAAACTTATGGCCGGCCTGAAAATAGCACATTAGGTTGCGCACAATACAAATACGGAGTTGTTCAGATCTTGGGTGGTCATTTTATAAATTATATGTAATAGCAATTATAAAAGAGTAACTTTTAACCGCGGCTTTGCACGCGTTTATATTGACTTTTTCAAACAATTCCGACTCCGGTACTCCTTATTTTAAATAAATTATATCAAACGAGACTGGTAAAGGAACATTAGTGCTTGTAGTTATTTTTACGCGAGCCGCTCACTATTTTGGCGATAATGGCTTACGGATAAAAGATAGATATATGCAGTCGCAGGGTTTTTGTAGGATTATTTAAGATAAACATTTCCATTAAACATTATATACGTGTAACTCTAACGGCTTTTACAGCGCACGCCAGAATAGCTCTCTTCAGTAGTTTTTGCGTGAAGGAGTAACAAACTTCAATACGTGCATACTTTCAAGCTTTCGCGTTTATTAGTAAGAATAATAGTTATATAGACATAAGATTAAAAATTACGTTCCAGGCATTATTTACACAACTATACTACGAGCAAGCACGAACTCATTTTTGTATTCGGAACAGCCATTAAAAATTGGCAATCTTTTGCTTGTACTTTATTTAACTACAATAAATAAAAAATTAGTCAGTCATGTACGATATAAGTCACGAATTAAAAACACTAGCAAAAATGCCAGAATAATTTGACATGAATGTTACTGTAGTTAAGTTAGTTTGATTATATCTATTTAGACATAGCTTGAAAATAATATTATATATTAATACACAATTATTTCATATACAAAGCTGCTCTGAAGTTAAATATCACTTGCTACAAATTGCTACCATAATCCCAGAACTTTATAGATTGAAACGCCTGTTTTTATTTTGGAAAAGAGAGTGTCTATTTGTGATTATTATTATTATAACAATTACAAGCAGCAAACACTTCCATGATTCCTAAACTGCGTAGCGCAGTACGCAGTCGACACGTTCGTCGAACATTAGTATAATAATTATAGGGAATAACATTAAGTGGCTGGCGTACTGCCAACATCTGGTAGGTACTATAGACTTTTGATTGATATTATCATTTTGATTGTGAATTAACACCAGGTAGCCTATAAAGTGTAAAAAATCTTGTTTCCATTCACAAAGGATTTATATTATGATAATATAATTCCAATTTGGACGTTAAATACGCCGGCAGATAATTATCGTTATTTATTCATGAAGGATAAATAATGACATTGTATCTCATCATCTTAAAAGATGAAAGCGAACATTAGACGCGTATTAAAATGACAAAATAATGACAATTCCACGCTAATAGCTATCCTAGGGGTATTTCGGTATTTACTTACCTGTAATTTTTTATGCAAATAGGATTGTCTAAAGTTGATGAACTTTATAAAATATTATCATATGTGGGTATAATATTATTAAAGTATATTATATACAGGTTTGACTTGTCTTTATTTAAAATTCTTTTGTGTGTGCTTTTGTTGTTCTGTTTTTAAACGGTTTAACCAGTTTTTTGGAGGTTTTTTATGTACCTACTTGGGGTCACCTTTATTTTGAAGTAGTGCTATACTTTAGGTAGTGCTGTTGTTGATAGCCAAAATATTACATCTAATTTTATGTCTGTGGAAGGATAATTTCTAGCTACCAGGTCCGCTAGTTATTCTGTAATATCTCTGCAGCTTCCGTGACACAATATATTTATTAAGTGATTGCTTTTTATTATGGCTCTATATGGTATATTTTTAAACATTGAACAATTGTAATGTAAAATCTTTAAATGTATATTTGTCATATTTGATATTAGACAATTGTTTTCATAGATAAATACAACTATTAAAGAAAGAGGTATATCATTGTTTCTAATTTCTTTTGCTAAATGTGAACAATTATTTAGATATACATAAAATATATATTTATATTATATTATAATATCATTTAAGCGGAAAATATTGTTTGTTTGTTTAAACGCTAATCTTCAAATTCAAATTAATCAAATACAATAAAAAATTTTGAAATCCGACAAATAGTTTTTTTATATACTTTATATGTTTGGTGTTATGGCTACAATCACATCTGATGGTAAGTGACAATGTAGCCCAATTTGTGAATATGTTAAGCCTAGGACAGGACCTGAGCCTTCAAAGTGTAACTACCGGAATACATCCATACGTATTTGGGGGTATCAACTTGAGTGTGGTAACTAGCTAATTCGGTATTAGAAAATGCCTTACCACCACGCACGTTTTGTCTGTTTAACTCAAACGTGTCAAACAGTGAGAATGTCACCTATGCAACTATATGATTATACACCTTCAACATTTATTATTACTAAATTTCCTTGAATTGAAGGAATTTTTAATACGTTAGCTGTGTGCTTTATGGGGGTTTTCAGCAGTGATAGTTGTTTACGTCTCTCAGAAGATGTGTTTTCATTTACGTCATATTAAGTTGGAAGTATTTAGTAACACAATATTTACTATTATAAAAGTGAATGTGAGTTTGTTTGTCACTATTTTCGTCTTTAAATGTTCATAAATAATTATGAAATTTTGCATACATGTTGCTAACGGTACAAAACGAAGCAGGGTATATTTGATATAGAAAAATTACTATTTCACAGCTAGTTTATTTATTGTCTTCTTTGATCCTTCGTAACTATAGAATTTAGTCTTAATCTCATCTGAACTATAGGTCTCTCCTTGATTAGTGATTTTACTTACCATTACTTATCACATGATTTCTCAGCCTGGAGCATAAAAGAAAAATACAGCACGATCAGGTGGATAGTACTGGACAAGGCTCTACTTTTTATGTTCTTTATGCGGTCAACAATGCCGATCACAAATTGGCCTATACAGCCACGAGCAAAAGTGCTCTCAAAACATACTGCTTTAACCGTCTTTCATAGACGTAGAGGTTATTAATAAAATAAAAATTTACCACTATACCTATAGTTTTATAACGATATTTTCCTTCAGCAAATTGATAATTATAGGATTCGATAGTTTGATCCAATAGATATCCAATGGATTGATTGAGAATTGATTCGATAGATATGTTCTCCGATTACGATAACTCAGCAATTATTACTTCTACCTTTTGAACAACATTAAGTTTAAATGTAGACAACTTTAATGATATTAAAAGAAAGGAACCGATTTTTACAAAAATTGCGCGGACGGAGGAGTATGAAATTTCGCACGCAATAAAAATACATTACACACACTACCATGAATTCCACACAAACGCGCATATATACTCTTCTGTTTATTGTTAAATCCTGTTGTCAGGTTGAAAATAGATTAATATTGTTTCTGTTTACTGAATGTCAAACATAACCTTATAAATGAATACGAGTCTTTGACAACAGAAAGTAACTTATAATGTAAATTAATTATATATATATTTTGAAGTAATATAAAAAATATATAACTATATGCAAGTTAAGTATCACAGTGTATGCATATAGGGGTAGATGAAGACCGAATAAGATATGGGTGGTCCGTGTGAGCAATAACGTATACTTAAATACAATGATAACTGCTAATAAAGAAGTGTAGAAGAAGAAAACATGTCATACTCATATGTTGTGGTAGGATAGGATTAATTCATTCTCAATGGGTTTTATGTAAATTTTTGCGTTATTCATAAATGAAAGCTATGTTAATCGATTTGTTTACAGCTCCGGTAGATGGTATGCATTCGAACTAACAATAAAAATGTTCCTTGGTAAGCTATTCGATCCGGTTTTAGCAGAAATAAACCAGTGATACTGGTCTGTATACGCAGGAGTGATTGAAAAAATCTATATTAATATTATATAGCTGCAAAGTCGTCGTTGTCCAGGCAGTCGTGCGAGGTAAAACTTCGGCCCGAAACTTACTGTCGTGGATCGCCATTCTATGCTAATTAGTTTTTAAATTTTATTGTGTTCTTGTTCAAAATTTTCTTTAGATTGCGTAGCGTTGACAGATAGTAACTACATATTATATACATGGATAATTGCAGGTTTGGAATACATTTCTCTATAAAAAATTGGATATAGGTCGTTGAATTGCACACTCGTCCGTTCGTTATCATCGTTCCCTCACTACTGAAGATCGCGACCACAACGAATGAACAGTTTCCGTTGAGTGCGGAATTATGAGCAGTGGACCGCTCGATGCATGCAGCCGCTCGCAGCCTTTTTTATTGTATCGAACCATTTTGTAGGCACTCTTTCTTGAGCATGTCTACCGTTCATTCTACCCATGATGATACGTTGAGTTGCTACGAATATGATATTTCGGATCTGGGTATGAATATCAAGAGTATTTATTTATGATTAATGTATGCGAACAATATTTTGCCTTAGCCTGTTTTATATGCCTAAGGCAAATTTTACCTACTGATAATTTTATACTGTGGTTCGTTCATCACAAACAAATACATGTAATCATACGGCTACGAAATTTTATAGCATCACTGTTACATCTATAAAATAGAAGCCCATGGAAATGGGCAATGTTCCTCAATATCAAATAAATCTTGTTTTGTTTGAATCATTTTTATTTCTTATTGTCTTTTTCTTTTGTTATATTGATTTGACCCGTTGACACAAATAATTTTTATTAGGGAAATTTTTTGATGATAAAGATAAATTTTATTATGCTGATACTTGAAAGGAAAGGTTTTTATTTGATATAAAATATCAAGATATTTAATACAGAAAACATTTTGATACCTACCTTTTAGTTGTTACTTAAAGTTAAATGCGCTTTAAATAACTGATTCATGAGTAATCTACTGTTGAACTATATACGTTTTCAATCCCTATGATTACAAATTCAAATTTCATATGGCAATTCGTTGATATTCTGCCAACATAACAGGTCACTAAAATGTAAATGTAGTAAGTAAAGTAATACACGAAGTTTTATCTTTGTACCTATTTGTAAGTTTATTGAATATTGGTAAATTTTGCAAATAAAAAGTGCACAGAAATCTTAAATGTATATATAATACCTGTAACAAATATATTAAATTAAATATTACTTATTTACGTCAGCCTTGCCAATCATATGAGTTTTCAACAAGAAAATTGTCATTTTTTTAATTTTTACTAGACCAGTATAATATTTTATCGACGTGAGATAGAATCAATACACCTTGCTGTAAAATAGGAAAGAAACAAGACAATCGATGTTTTACTAATGCCTTCAATACTTAACTACGTGAATTTATTTATCAACCAGTCGTTGAGCTTTTACCATCTACCAGCAATTAATTATATCAAGTAGTAATGTCACCAAATTCGTAATAGTAACAGAGGTATAGTAGTATTTTGTGTAAAATATACTCAAATATTAATTCAAAAAGTAAAATAGGCCATGGTTTGAGCAGAGCGTGTTTTTATATTTATTCGATATTACATCTGAAATATAAGCATTCAGTTTGATAGGCAAGCATATTGTAAGTGCAGATAGAGTCGTGAACATAAATCGATGTGATTGTGCCATTTGTAAAGCGTCCCGATAAGAGATAGGTGTTACATATATAACATATGAGTGTATGTATTTTACTTGTCGGAGCATTTTTTAAGTATTTTGCTACAGTAATAGTGGAATTATTAGTGTTTGATGGATTATTCCTTAAGGCATTTCGTGGTTTATTAGAATGTGGGGCATTTATTTTTGACTATTTTAATGTCCGAAACTATTTGTGTTAAATTATTTGCTATCGGTGTTATTTTTGCAGCCGCTGTAATATCATATGCTGATCGATGGAAATGGTAATTAGATGGATGTGATTTATATGGAACGTATTAAACTGTTATGTTACTTAATTTTATTTAATAATCTATATGTTCTTTAAAATATATATCCACAGTAGTTTACTTAAAATGAAATAAAATGAAAAAAAAAAGATAAGGATATTACTGCACTTGTATCGTTGACATCTATACTAGTTTAAAACTGTATCATAGGTATGCCAATCCTTTCAGTTTGGATATATGCGATAAAGATATATAAAGATATATGTAATAAAGATAAATAAAGATTAGTGTGTGAGACTCTGTGTTTTTATGTGAAATTTAAATAGAAAACTATTACATAGCTTTTTAGTACAATACAAAAACTTATTAAGGAAAATAGTACAAAGTTTAAGTTACAATTCTGCGTTTTCAATTTCCATCTGCTAGCTAAGGTTGTATCAGTTCTTCACTTTGTATATAATTTAATTTAATAGTATTTAATAATAGTAACTAATTTTTTTACAATGTATACTGTACAGCCGAAAATATTTTGACCTTATTATAAATTCGTGAACGTATTATATTAGTATTGATGTGTTTATATAATTATCGCCACATTGCATAATACTGTAATGTATTATACGTAATAATCTCCATTAATGAATCTGGCTTGTTTTATGTTACCGGTAATAGGAGGTAGGATTTAGAGTCATTAATATTGAATGACCAAGAGCAGTCTGGCTTAATTGCTTCTTAGTACTTGGTCAATCTTGTATCGTACATTGTTTATACTTTTTGTGGAAAAAACATATGGTTTTATAAGTAATTGTCTTAGATAATTTTATAATAATAATATATTTGTGTTAAAGGCTAGATCTATTTCTACATCGCTAATGTGTTTCATTTCGTGACGCAGTGCATATCAAGTGTTATTTTTAAACACAGTTTATTGTTGTCATAGATACCAAACAATAATAGCTATTGTAGAACTGGAAATCAGGACTTTAATACTATACTTTAAATACATAGACGCACACGTATCCTTAATATAATCTTATATCTATATTTGATATCTATCCGACACATACGAGTGTTACTTGTATTACGTTATGGCTACAATCTCAACTGAGGTTAAGTGACGATGTGACCCAAGATGTTGGACACACTAAGCCTGGTGGAGGGACTGACTCTCAAGTGCAATTGCTGGAACACATCTATAGGTATTTGGCGGTAGATTTTCAACTAAAAAGCGATAGCAAGCCAGACGGGAATTAAAAAAGCTCTTCCATCAAGCAATAGATTCATCATGATTTTTTTCTTCATCGAAAGCTCAAGCTCAATGAAGGTGGATTCGAACCCACGTCCCTTGACGCGACGTCCATATACACTACGAACTGAACTATCATCGTTAGACAAGGACTAGCATAAAGATTAAAATTATAGCTGTTTCTTCCAACGAATAAATAAATCTTTTTCACTATTATTTTATTAATTATTTTACTACTCGTATATGATTTTATTTAATTATAGTTTTATAAACGATAGTTAAAAAAAATCTTCTATGCCAATGCTAAGTGGACTCATTTTTTGTTACATAGGAAATTTTACTGTAAGAGTAGCAGTTATTGCGAGACTGTTTTATTATATTAGATAATTTACAATAAGCCACTACCTTCCGTACACAACTCAACATATATAAAACAAACATGCCTAAAGACCACGCTATAAAATCAAATAAATACTACAACCTACTAAATGACCTGGGTCGTCTTATACGAGGTCGAAGTGGGAGTGAGAGGTATACAAGCTAAATCGCTCTATAATATTCTTAAAGAACTTAGCCTGTCTAGGACTAGTTCTATATTAGAACGTGCCTTTAAAGTTGCGCTAGCAGACTCCTACCAGATTTGTTTGGGCAGAGAGATACACACAAGTAGTAAAGGTGAGTGTTGACGCGCGGCGAAAAGGGGTGGTCTAAACCTACTTCCGTGTTACAAGTTTCGGAATTGCCCTCTCCGTCACATGATGTACGCGGCAACCCCATGGCCCGATGAAGCTGTCAAAGCCCTTGGGGCTAACAGCGTAAGTCAGGTCGAAAAAGCAACCGCATGGTGAATCCATGGTTTGCTAAAAAGTACGACTCTCTTTTTTAGAATGATACAAAAATTAGAAACTAACTAGCATTGAAATTTTTAAATACATACACCTATTTTGTATTGTCTGTAGACATGCCATATTGAAAATTCTAGAACAATTATTACTTTGTCGTCTTTACTTTAGATTGCGACTTCATTTACATTAGAAATTACACATCACATTTATCACTTGGAGTAACCGGCGGCCATGTCGATGTAAACCTGTCTAGATAGATACATACGTATTCTAATTCAATAGGGAGGATTCGTGAAATTTGATTGCGTTGCTTGTTTGAGTTAATTGAATGACTTAACCCAATTTCAGTTTCCACAGGAGGGGTATCTACTCGTGTGAAGAACTTTTCAAGATATAATGCAAATACTTCTAATAGTATTCACTTTGGCTTTTAGATTTCTTAGATTAAATATACTTACTGGGTGATAGGACACGAAATTTAATCGTCTAGGTCGTGACCACAACGTGCAAGTTATAATACCTGTTTTCCTGCCGGAGTTTAGAAGAACTATGTAAGTTGTCCTTAGTCTCTGACAGAGGGGCCCAAACTGGTCAACATGCTAGACATGTGAAGGAGCTGGCTCTCAAGTGCAACTGCCGCAACACACCTATAGATATTTGGTGGCACATTTTCAACTTGAGAGTGGAAGCTAGCCAGGTGGGCATTAGAAAAAGCCCGAACATCATGCTATGGTTTCATCATGATGTTTTCATACACCGAAAGCTCAAGCTCATTGCAACGATTTGAACTCACGTCCTTTGACGCGGCGTCCGTATACTACTGAGCTATCATCGCTTTAAAATTTCGTGATCTCGTTTAGTGGCTATTTGATGGTATTCACCACAAGATGAGTCTCCACACGCCACTCTGCCCGGCATTGCGAGAAGCAGTACGGTACTGTTTCTTTTTACTACGTTAACAAAAAATAGGTGTAATACTCCTTATAGTGACATGTTTATGTTGTGCAAGTTCCAAGTTTAGCCGGTGTATATCCAGCTATCAAATAGAGCAATACGTATACGTATGTGACCTGATCGTAGACTTGACCGAGATGGGAAAGACAGCACTGTAATTATCATTTGGATGTATATCTTTATATCTTGCTAAGAGACTTACACGTGAGCATGACTGTCGCGACCCTCGGCGGATTGCAAACCTTTGGTTTTGCGTTGGATTGAGGTCACTATCAAGTAGTTTGTCTATTTGTTCGAATATATACCTTGAGCCTGAGTGTTTTATTTAGGATGCACCCTGACGAAGCCCTAGCAGTATAGTAGGCCGTTTTCAATATCAGCATGACTATCTATTGGTCTCAAGTTGAAAATGTATCTTTTTTGGATTTGGAAAAACTTTTCTGGACAACCTACACCTCAGTCTGCCCCCTGACCACGAAGGCTGAAAAGCTTTCGAAACGTCGGGATCAAAATTTAATAAATAACCGCGATAAAATCCGTTTAAATTAGTTTTATTTCAATGAATAATATTTACGTAAACCTAAGAAATCATTATGAAAATGTATCGTCAAGCTCTTATAGGTGTACTCTGGCAGTTGCGCTTAAGAGACTGATTATTATAATTTAAAGGTCCTGTCATTTATTGATTTTCTAATTTTTTAACATTATGTACGAATTCATATAAAAAGAGTAACGAAATATCAATCTATACCTCAATACTTTTGTAGTAGGATTGGGTAAAAAAAAACAACAAATGTATATTCATTTCTATTTTCTTCTAACCTCTTTGTCGTTATTGTTTGTGTAGCTTTAATCTGGTCTGAACACGTTTAAATAATTATGATGAATTTTGGTTTAGAGATATATGGGAAGCTGGAGACGGTGATAATATTATTGGAAGTGGAGTAAAGAGACGGACAAACTTTGTATGAAACTTTTTATTGTGTCATAAGATTTGTTTGACATAATCAATATTAATGCGAACGAAGCTGGTGGTAAATACTAGTGTATAAAACAAAAATATTGTATTACTGGTAACACAAATAAAAGATTATTTGTATACAGTTTGACTCCTGATTGTGGATCTGGAGGGTGCGCGTACTAAATCACATTACGTGCCATTTTTATTTGTTCCGCCGCTGTTCTCCACAGCGATCCGAACAGCAATTGAATACAAAGTCGGAGCGAGCCGTTCATCTGTACCTCTAATGTACTGGATCCGTAATTTACCGTCTCCGTTGCTACCATTGTGTTAAGATTCACTTTGTGTTGTCACTATACATTGTCTTGCCTCTGTTGTTCTGCTGTGTGTGTCTTATCGTACACGTTGGGGTTGAGCGTCTTAATCTCACTTTTTAGTGCAAACTTGGAGAGTCGAATGTCCATGGTAAATGCAATTAGTTGATGCTCGATAGCTTGCCCCGTGAAATGTATCTTTGAAGTGTAAACATTCCTTATTTGATTCGAGTTTCTGTTGTGATATCAGTTTATTGCTCCGCTAGTTTGACCCCGAGGTTATAATTGTATAAATTTTATTTCCTTGTCTTCTAGCGGTCAACCTACCCTCGATTTTTGGTATCCTGCACCATACTACACGGCCTGCTCTTATTGTCATATCTTTACCACGTAGCGGACATCCTGACCTAAATTTTGTATAGTAAAGGTTTGGCTCTTAAAAATAGTACTTTGATATTAGATAGCCCATATACTAAATACCTCAATAAATAGGGTATAATATACAAAAGTAATCCATGTAGTAGCAACAAAACAAAATGTTTAATTTGATTATAATCACATAACATATATAATAATATCTCAAAAGGTTGTATACATTTTTTTCGTTGTGATTTTATCTTGTATTCTTATTAACTAAATTTAATTGCATAGTATGAAGTTCTATATGTATTCAAGCGAATACTTAGAAATGTACTCATATGAATGATCTTAGAAAGAAAGAAAATAAGCCAGGTTCTGTGATATGCTCAACTGGTAACGGAGAATACAATACGACATCAGGTAGAGTGCATAAGTAGCTTACTAGGGTTACCAACCTTGGATCGTGAATTCGCACAACTGTACTATAAATGTACTAATAAAAACGGGTTCCATTAATATTGCATTAATATAGTAACGGAGAATTTATAAGTTGACTAGCAATGCATTGTATAGGGGTGAAATGAGGAATTATGTACATCAATAATTTGTTTTTACTGCACTTACAATTTGGTCGAGTTAAAAGAGGTATTCAGTATAAATAACACTGCAAAGTAATAGTACCATAACTATTCGAACTAAAATCTGTCGCCAATGGTCGAAGTTACAACACTCTGTTCAAATATCGCTGTACATTATATTTGGGTATCTTAATCCGCGTACGTAATCGGCAATTTCAATTTATACGCGTTCGAAGAGGTAGCGAGATGTATACCAGCAAATCTCTTTATAATCTACTAAATGATCTTGGCCTGTCTAGGACAGCAGTAAGTTCTTTATTAGAACGTGTCTTCAGGGCTGAGCTAGCAGGCTCATACCAAATTTGGCTGGGCAGGGAGAGAAACACGAGTAATGAAACTGCTCGAACTGGTTTACTCTTTGACACACGATGGATCCGCCACCCGCACTGTAAAATCATAGATAGCTAAGACGTTCAGCTCTATCTCTAGTAACGAGGTAATATACTATCCAGAAGACGGTTCTAGAATTTCACAGTATGTCACAGATATTATATACCTAGACTGCCCGGTTCGCCTAGCGGCTAAATCTGTTGACTCGTTACAAACCTCGCTCAGAACTGGTGTGGGTTCGAATCCCACACAGTACAATTATTTATATGATTCACAAACAGTTCTTTGAGTTTTTTTGTTAATTTTTATTCGTTAATTGTAGTTATAAAGTCCTTTACACTTCACATTGGCGAAAATGCGTAAAAATATGATAAACCTACTTAATTACTTTGTTTACGTCGAGATGAAGACTGCCATAGACCTGTACTTGCAAAACACATTGCGTTATGAAGGGGAAAAGAGAGAATGAGGTAGAACGGTAATTTTAGAACATTTGCCATGGCATAGATGGTAATGCAAGCGTGGAAAGGCAATGTCCCTGTGCTGCTAAAACGGCTCGATGAACTTAGTTATAATGAGTGTCTAGCACGCGAATAAAAACGTCTCGGCTTAACCATGACTGCCAGCGTCCTTGCTCACAGCTACGTCAATGTAAACTGCACTGCATCGACTTATTTACTCATTGGTATTCATGCTAGTGATACTAAATGTTAATAATAATTATATCGTCAAAACACATGACTGTACATTGTATATAAATGTTAACCACAATTTATTTCTGGGAAAACTTGTTAAATATTTTCACGCTACACATTTACATATCTATATACGTAATTCGTAATATGTCATTTACGTATACTATAATTGTAATTTTCTCAGTCAACAGCAATCATTAGTTTCTTAACAAATAACACAGAAATGTATGTACTGAGCATGCCTTGAAAATTTTGTTTGATATCTTAGAAATTTTGTTTGCAATATGTATATCAAACAAAATTTGTAAAGCAAACTCTGTGAGACGATTTAATAAATTTTCTCTGAAATATGAGCTGACTTGCCACTGGTTGATTATTTTTTTTTATAAAATATGTCTAACAAGCAGACGTCACGCAACTTATGAACGTTTGTATACAATAAGTAAATTTATTATTCATATAAAACCATGTAAATATATTTGAAAATTTTATTCTATAATTGAAATCAGATTATTTGCTAACAATCTTATGCGCATTATTATTTATTAAACATATAGTTAAAATAATCGGAATATTAATTCGATATGAGCAAATTTTAATCGTAATCGATTCAGCGGTTTAGGCGTGTAAGCGTAACAAACAAACTAACTTACTTTCGCCTTTATAATATTAGTAAGGATAAGAACAAGTAAGAAAAAGGCGGCATTGGCAACATTATCTATCGGAAGGAAAACATCGTGGAAGAACTCGTGCACGCAACAACAACGCACCTGCGATTCCTTGGTGTTGTGGGTGTCCATTGACAGCGGTGAATACTTACCATCAGATGACCTGCTTGCTCGTTTGCCCACTATTACATAAAAAACATACCTCCCCTCTCCTCCTCTGGAATAAACCACTAGACCACAACGCAAATGTTTGAATATTGTTATAATAAATATATGTTGAAGGGTATATTACTTCAAAGTAGTATACACTTAAACATTTAATGATGAATTTCCGAAAATTAATCCTTTATCAATCAAATAAACCTTACAATCAAATTTGTGTCTATTTAACAAATTATCCCAGGACGACCAGAAACCGCGTGGGCTTCCACCTTTTTGTGGTAGAAGTACCCATGATTCCTACGAAACAATTTACGTCTTCGTTCATCATGCGGACAGTAAAGGAGTGGAACTTTCTCCCGGCGTCTGTCTTCCTATGTACTTACAATCTTGATAGAGTCAAGAGATGAGTGAATAGGCATTTTTTAAGTTTGCTCGCTCCATCGTCGACCTCATCTATGCTTACCATCAGACAAGATTGAGATCAAGCGCAAACTTATAAAGCACTAAAAAAAATAAAAAGAAAAACATATCAATACCGAATTGTCTTACCTCTTCAAATATAAAACATCAGAAAGTAAGATGGCTACCTTTGAGATTATATAACTCATACCAGATTTTACGTGTGGCTTCGCTTGCGGTAATATTGCTTTTGTCAAACAAATCGGATCACAAATATACAAAGTTTATCCCTCTCTTTACTCCACTTTTAATAAGATTTTTGCGAGAGAAACTACCCTAACGCCTTCTCCAGGTTCTTATCTATCTCTATACTAAAATTCGTCATAATCTATTCAGTATTCAGTATTCAGACGGAAAGCGTAACAAACAAACAATTTTTCATTTACGCTTTATATAATAATCATTGTTAGATTACATTCGACAAGTTTCAGTAAGTGTAAACCACCGCTTTTGTATCGCCTAACTTTCTTTTCGTTGCGTAAGCGATCCTTAGAGTTTATTTAGTACGACCTTAGTATTGTTAGGTGCGTCACGTTCTCCGCGATAGGTGGAACCCGCGAGTACAGTAAGACTTTGATTCCTTTACGTGATGTAATATGCTGCGGTTTTCTTTTCTTTATAACTATTGTATTTGACATTCATTTGATGTAATTTCTCATTAATAGCTGCCCATTCGCCAAATGGGCGAATTCTTTTCTATCCTTGTATTTCCCACTCCATCATCTTATTAACTCGTTACCTTCCATCTCTATGCTTCCATCACGACAAAAATCACTCACGACAAAAAACTTCAAATAATCGACTTCTTCATTGTTCTTTTCATACCTTCGGGTTTGTTCATGCGTCTTTTCCTATACAATCCGTAGTTCTTTGGAATGTGCTACCTCTTATATTACAATGTTGTTTAATCGGTATACGTTCAAGTCAAAAAGATCGAGAATTACGTTTAGATAAAATAAAAATTAGATAAATTAAAAGATCAGTTATTTTATCTAAACGTAATTCTCGATCTTTTTGACTTGAACGTATACCGATTAAACAACATTGTAATATAAGAGGTATATATACTTATTACATGTGTATGTATATTTTTCTCTATTACTCAAACTTTATTACATCTATGCACCACCGTAATGTTGACTGGTAGAGAATGCCACATGCATTAAGTCCGTTTTTTATACAGATTGTATATACACGTGTAAAAATAAAGATATTCCATTTCCTTTTTATGGTAATACACTTGTATGTTACCGCAATGAAAGGTTTGTATAATGTAACTGTGAACCATGCGTATCGTTACCGGGTTCAATAAAAGGTTCAAAGATTTACATGAGATTTACATTGTTAGTCTATTTTTGTCGTTATTACAAAGGCTTAAGGCTTAATATCTCCGTAGGAGTTATTAGAGCTGAGAGCTTTGAAACAAATCTTTCACGATATTCTTTGTTCATGACACACAAACATACTCGCGGTGCGGGGCTTCGCTTTAGTAAATTGATCATATAAATCTCGATAAAACAGTGGTTCATACTGTAGTGATCGTTTTTAAAATTTATTGTTATACTACCTAATTATTACACTGTTTGATTTTGACAAGAACTTTAATAGGTGTATACGGAATAAAAAAACAACTAAAATAAGTAAACGAAGTACGTGATGTGTTATGAAAAGTCTCTTGTAATATTTTTCCATAAAACAGAGTTATTAATTAGCCATATATGTATTAAAATTAGTTATATATATACATTAACGATACGATTATATTTATAATAATGATGTGTTTTGGTATTTGTATTAACGGAAGTAGAGTTTGTTATTGTGAGCGTGGATAGAGGGATAAGGGCACTTTAACACGCTTTGCAATGGCGGACGGAAAGGCAGTCGGTTGAAGACAGTGCTACGAATAGGTTGCCTAGGTCAAAAAAGCTGTGTATAAACTAGTGTAGCTAGTGTAACTATTAGTATAAGTAAATGATTATTATTATTATTATAAGTGAATAAATCTAGAGTGAAATAATTAACGTTCATTATAATACACTCCTCGTATAATGTATGTATGCTAATTGATACTAGTGTAGACGATTGTTATAATAATATTTGGTTTGGGAGAGAAAAATAAATAACTTTATCATTATCGATCTAAATCTATTGAATAAATTGTTTATATTAGTTTAGCAGATGTGAATACAGATATAACAGCTAATTAAGTACGATGAAAGAGGAAAGTGTTAGTGAATTGACCCTACTTAGTTAAGGGCAAGAAGAAAAAGAAAATGATATGGGCACTACAAGAAACAATATCTTATACATTCCTTTCTATTTCTTATAAACAATTTGAAATTCTTTCGCCTTTAGAAGAGTAGGAGTAATTAAAATGATAAATGCGAAAAATAAAGAATATGCATTTAATTAATAGAGCTTACATACTAATATAGGAAACGTACAGTGTAAAACTAAACTCTACGTACCTTGGAATATCTTAACTCATTCACCACATTCTGTCAATATTTCAATGACAGAGCTGAAAAGGGAATTATGTAAATCCAAGGAACTTTTATTAAATTTACGCCTTCAGAAATTATTCATGATCGTTGAACCTGCACTTAGTTCAGAAAATATTATTAGGGTAAAAGCGAATTGCGAGTGAATATCACGGCGATTTTTTTTTATAATTAATGTTCAGCATTTTGGCCACAATCTCACCTGATGTTAAGTGACGATGTGGCCCAAGATGGTGGGCATGCTAAGTCTGGTGGAGGAAACTGGCTTTCAAGTGCAATTAACGGACCACACATATAGATACTTGGCGGCAGATTTTCAACTTGAGGGTGGTAGCTAGCCAGGAGGGCAGTAGAAAAGGCTCTACCACCATGCTATGGTTTCATTACAATGTTTTCTTTCACCGAAGGCTCAAACTCTTTGTAGGTGGATGCGAACGCACGTCCCTTGATGCGGCGTCCGTACACTGAATTATCATCATACCAACTGAATTATTATAGCTTTTACATTATAATCTTGCCAATATTTTACAACTGCATGCTTATAAGACTTTAACGTGTTATTAATGCATATTATAAAACAAAGCCCACCGTCGCGTCTGCTGTTCCCGGTAAACTCGGAAAATTACTTATTTATCATTTGGCACAGTTGGAGAGAACAAACTTATTTACTTACAATAGTATTTTAATATAAATTTACCGTGCTACAATTTACACTTTATTATAACAGCGCACAACATTTACATAGCTAATCTGTACAAAAAGACATTAACAAAACATCATTTTTTATACAACTACGTTAATATACAAATTTAAATGATAATTAAAAATATCTAAGTGCTTGGAATATTTTAAAGCGCTCTACACATACGAAAAATTTTATTACTAAGATGATAATCGAAGAGAACTTTATTATCGATATTGATTGAGTATTCACTTCAAATTAAATGAAATCAAAACATTTTATTTAATTTACGCGTTTATGAACTTTATACTTAGCACCGCGCCGCGGCGATACTGAAGTTCGACTGTGCCAACTGACACAAAATCAGTGTGCCACTTTTGGAAATCGTATCGTCACCATTTTTAACAATATTTTATTTGAACAATAAGGAAGATGAAAAAGTGCATCGTTCCTTCTAGTCATTATTTTAGTGAAAGATGGCTTAACAATTCGCTGGTGTCCCTCTTAGTATTCGCTATCTTATGCAGGATAGAGTAATCATTGATATTATTACGTCTGGACATTAATATGTTCAGTTTAAAATAGTTTAACATTTTAGTTCGTTTGAGTATACGAGGGCAACGTAATCCTCATACCCAACAACTGAATAGAATTTCATACGTTTTTAATCAATAGACAGAGTGATTCACGTGGAAGGTTTGAGTGTATAAATGTAAAGTTTTGGGCAAATTGTTTGTAATATGGCCTAATTGTCGAGCTTTGACGCCTAGTGTAGTAAGCAGGTGACAGTTATTGATCAAAAATTCTATTCATCAATCATAAAAAAAACAACATGAAATTGAATCCCTTAGCACGCTACAATAGCGGTCATTAAATAATTCTTTTACATTTCAATCATCAAGTACGGAGTTCAAAAAATGTACAATTAGTTATTTATAAGGTGATCTACGAACTCCCCTTATTTATTAATGAGTTGTTTAAAATCCTATTCTTTACGGATTTCTTTATTGCAACGCGTAAGCGTATTACCCAGGTTTAGATAGAGGCGAGAAGGGCATGTAGTTTCATTGGGTGCTTATCATCCAATACTACGCACTAAAAAATACCATGGCGATACTTCAAACGCCCATGTTACCAGAGACCAGGGATTTCATCTAGTCACTAAGTTCCCTTAGTAATAAGTTTTGTAATGTTAACAAATATGACGTGTGCATGACGACATTTTCATTATTCACACCGGCAACTTGTCGCTACGAAAGAATATTTTCATTTTTCTTGGTTACTGCTCTACTGTTACACATATTTCTCTAATGCTGCATATACGTTTGTGTATTTTTTTCTGTTGCATATTTTTATAATAATGGCTCAGGTGGTAGCGTGAACGGACACCGTATGGATGGTTGTAAGTTTGAAGGATCCGATATTATCTGAGGATGGGAATACATAAGCTGGAAGTCTGTTCCACAGCTGCATGGTATGGTAAAAGTACGACATAGAAAACTTTATTGTTATAGTCGTAATGGGGTTTACTGTGATTCTTTCTGTGAATCACTGTGTGAATGTACTGGAATCAGTGATTCCAAAGTTTAGCGCGTGTAGTTCTGTGGTGGAAAGGAGAAGAAGAGATAAAAATAAATAGTTCTTCAGACTCCGAAATTATTTGTTGATCTTATTTATTCGAGTACCAAACATTTATCTTAATATTCGCATCTTCGCCACGTGTAATTTTGTTTTCCTTCTTTTCGGTGTCCTATATTCATATCCACATTACGACAGATCTTATTATATACGTTATACAAATTATCATTTGCAATAAAATCGAACTTTGAATGTCCCCGCTCACTAGCATTCTGTCACGAGGAATGTCTTGTCCGTTTCATGTTCCATTTAACAAGGCAGGAAGATGCAAACCCAATTTGGTTCAACAGGCAACTCAGTCGAGCCAGAGCGACGTCAAATGTCTACACGTTTCGCCTGCTCAATTGCTAACTTTATAAACTCTGTTATTTGCATGTAGTGTTTCTCCGATACATTTTCTATGATTATAATTATTAGATGCGTGGTTGTTTAGTTCATTGCTTATTAGAAATTAATATAAGATTATGTCACACTATACTACAAATATCGTTTTTAATAAAGTGTCAAATAAATAAAAGTGTCAAATATAGCATGGTCGTAGGGCTTTTTCTAATGCCCGCCTGGCTAGCTACCACCCTCAAGTTGTATACCTGCTGCCAAATGCCAATAGGTGTGTTCCGGCAGCTGCACTTGAGAGCCAGTTCCTCCACAGGTTTAGCGTCTCCAACCTCTTAACAACTAGAGCCGTATTGTCACTTAAGATAAGGTGAGATTATGGCCATTACGCTAAACCTTAAGTATTAAAAAAAAATAAAAAATAAGACAATTTTTTATAATAAGAATTTTTTCAACTATATTCGCAAAAGTAATAGTATAGATCATTTTAATACCACTATCAAGTGAAGAACAAATGTAACTAAGAAATTCTTTGATGATGTCAGTTTTTGGCTGTCATTTATGATTAGTTATTACTTAAAAAAGTTTTTTTTTTTAACTTATTTAAGCACTTGTTAACATAGTATAATGTGCAGTGTTATGTAGTACATCGTGAAACCTGGTTTCTAGTAGTATCATTTCCTTTACGTATAAATTTTCTAAGAAGTTTTATAATTGGCTTTTTTGTGCTTTATTATATTCAGTATACCTACTCGGCCAAGTCTTGCTGTAGATAGGTATTAAACATTCCAAGATTTTATATTAATAAAATAAATAAAGGAAAAATAAATAAAATATAAGAACGAAGTATGTCATTGTATATAAGTTTTTATGATTCAATAAAAGATTCGGATAAGGGGACAGTAAAATAAAACGGGCCACCTGAAAATTATTGCATTCATTTTCAACATATTTGTAATAAAATAATACTGTAGTGTTGTACAATAAACTGTTTATCGGCACTAAGTCCTCCATTTGCCGGATTGACAGTTTATGACACTTGTATTATTGTTCTTTTATTTATTTATACGAGAAAGGAATTGTCTTTCATCGGGTCAAACGTCGTATAGAATTGTTCTGTACATTTCACAAGATATGAAAAATACATTTTAGTCTTTATTTTATTCTACTCTTGATTGGTAATATTTTGAATAAATCAATCTTGTTTCCTGTTGGTGTATTGAATTTATTCCTCAATTCTAGCTTTGGCTGTCATTTTAAGAGACATTTAAGTAATTCTAACGGTCACCCGCAATGATGGCTCCGTGGTAGCATCTACGATTATTGGCCTTCTCGACGTCGATTCGAGCTTTGTGAAGGAAAACATTGTGTTGAAACCAAACGTGCATATATGATATGTTGACCAAAAGTACTATTGAAAGTACATTTTCTAATCTCTATTTGTCAAACTACCTGCCTAATATTGTAAATCTATCATTATGCGCTTTTAGTTATTTTACTAAAGTTGCACTTGAGAGATGGCGTCCCCGATAGTTTCCATGTAGCTGCTCCTCACTTGATATCAGATGAGTATAGTCTAAGGCTATAAAGAAATATAAAGATTTAAAAAAACATATATGTACATAAATTGTCAAAAATATCCCATGTTCTACTCAAGCCTCATTACCTTCAAACCATTTAAACGTGTTTGCAAGAGAGATATATTTTCGTATTTATAAAATGACTAGTTAATTTTATTTGATTAAGGCACTATATTTATTTACCTTTAGTTGGTCGACGTTTGTCGTCCGCTTTGCCAACACTTTCTTCTTCACTTGATATCATAAGTTTTCTATGGGATTTAAATTTGAACTGTATGGAGGCCAATGAAAACTGTGACAGACTAGTTTCTTAAGAAGTCTTTTACTTCTTTTGCAGTATGTTTCGGATTAGTATCCTGTTTGAAACTCCAAATGACCGGTAAATTTTCCTCGGCATAGCTTATTCTAGAATATTCTTGTATCAGAATTTATCCTCGTTGCCTTCTATCTTTCTGACAGGTTCAACACCAAGTCCAGAAAAATAGCCCGCCTCTTTATTGTTTCTGTCCCCATGCTCGACTACTTTCTTGGTATACTTTAAAAACATTTATTTTTTGGGAGGGCGTCTAACATATTGTTTTCCGTCAGAATTAATCATATTTTTTATATAATTATTTACATTTGATCACAAAAACACATTTTTCCATTCTCATTCAGTCACACTGGTTCATATTTTTCAACAAACGCAAATCTGATATTTTGTTTTTTTAAGAGTTACACCTTGCGAGACTCTTTTCCCTACAAGTGTACCTCGCATATTCTTCGTCTAATTGTTCTTGCAGACTCACTCTTCGACTGTGTTGCACCATACATTACCAAATGTTGAACGTTTCTTTTTTTGGTAACAACACCATTTTAATTTTTTTTCCGCGGAGTAGTTTTTTTTTGTTTCGGATCTCTATGTACGTTTTCGGTCGTGTTGAATTTCTTAAAATGTTTTATAGAATTCATAACCATGTTTTTAGAACAGTTGAAGTGGTTTGTTTTTTTTTGTATGACCAACCTTTGTTATGAAAGGTCAAATAATCTTTCTAGTAGACGATTCGCAACTCTTGTTTTTTCCATATTGGTTTACATAAAATGTATTAATTTGTATTAAAAAAAAATGTTTTTTAACACTAGATATACCAGCGATTTGAATATACCTATTTCTACCAAACCAGTCAAAATTACTGGTGCATAAAAAAACAGGCTTCTTGTGGTTTCTAGTCTATGTTTACTCTTAAAAATGACAAAGATAAAGTTGAACAATATTAATTATAATAGATAAATGGATTTATATACATTTCCAAATAACAAAACACTTAATTATTTACAGTTTGTTGCTCACAATTTCTACATGTGTAGATTTTGCTGCGTGTACACTTTCCGCATAGACTTTTTTGCATTTATTGCAAATATTTGTAGTTTTATTGTTATTGCAATATCCTATTTGACACCATTTTCGTACAGGAACTGTGGCATTTGTGGTTGGTATATTGGTTTCGTGTGGTTTTTGCCTTGAAGTCTGATATTCTGAAGCAAGTTCTTCTGCCAATTGAAACAGAAAGTATTTTCGTGAAATATTTTCTCCTGTTGTGTTTTTGTACAATACCCAGCTATTTATTGCGGCTAAATCTAAAATATTGAAAAATACTTGAAGAGGCCACCTTCTGGAACCCGATTTCACCGTATATTTTCGTGCCATTTGATCAGTAACATCGACGCCAAATTTGGTATTATTATACCAAATACAGGTAACACAAACTGTCATTTTGACTGGTACTGGTATAAATGTCAACAACAAAAATTATATTTGTTACTAATGTATATAAAATAACATTAAGTTTATAAAACGTACTCTCTAATTATAGCTACAAAAGTCATAACATCATTTCTGAAAAAAAAATGTGTAATCTAGTGGGAATTTTGAATTGAAATTCCACGACCAGTCTAAATGACTGGTCTGGTAAATCTAGTGTTAACTGATATCGATGTGTCATGAAAAGATGCTGCAAAACAAAAAATAAAAAACAAGACGTCGTATTTATTCAGCTTGCTTTTTGAATTCACGTATATAGTTGTCTGTTTCTTTTTATTCAAAAATATTAAAATATGGATGTTTAATAAATATGTGTTTCGTATTTAAATATATTTTTGATATAAACGAAATTTCTATAAAATTCCGAGCTTAACTCCAGTCACCTAGGTACGTATAAATAAACTAAATAAGATATCATAATTATACGTTATGATATAATTAATTTGCTAACAATAAAAAGAATACCACCTCACTAACCCGTAAATTTTATTGCCGAACTTTTAATAGGTAATAACTTAACAAGAGAAAATACTAAAGACATTTCCACAGATCACAAATTCCGCCAATCGTCACAATCTTCGACTTTTAATTTACATTCGTCCTAGTTCTATCAAGTTTCTTCATTGTTAGCGACGTCGTTATAACTTAGCTCTGTGGGTTTTTTTTATTATAGAATATATAAATCAGTTTATTGCGAAATTTATTTACTCCCGTACCCATCAATACTAATATTAGAAAGTGGGAAGATTTGTATTTTCGTATTTTTGTTTGTAACAAATAAACTCTAGAGCTACTGAACCGATTTCAATAATTCTTTCCCCATTAGAATGCTACATTAGCCCTGAGTAACATAGGCTATTGTACTGATTGGCTTTAATGCGTACTATCCAAATAGTCTAATATCTATATTATTATTATTTATATATTATTGTTTCATTATTATATTTATTTCACAAGGAAAACCCGAGAGTTTTCTACTAACTTACTATTTCGATGTCAAGTGACATAGAATTTTAAAGAACGTTTTATGCATATAGAACATTTAAATTTGATATTCCGAACGAAGAAGACATCGAATTGAATGGATAAAAGAATTTGGCCGTCAATCAAAATCGGGAGTTCGAGATGGATGCACTTGTAGAAAATTCTAGTATCAAAGTTAATAAAAAATTGCAGTATTACAATACTAATTGGCTTAGGTGAGGGGGCAAAAGGAGGGGTTCGGAAACAGAGGGCGTAAAAAGAAAACGTTAGTCTGGAACCATACTGATATGATTTTTTAAAGGTGGGAGCTAATTACAGGAAGGGTCCTTTAATTGTGCTCGATACACCTAAGCTCCTTTGGAAAGTACCCGATACAAGACGAGCACCTTGACAGAGAGGACCTTACATACCTACGTTACTTGGACTAAAATACCAGGTTTATCGTCGTCATATTTTTTACATTCATTTTTGTAAAGAAAACCTTCCGCAATAAATATATAATTTATCTCATTTTCGAGTTTCATTTCGTTTCTATTTATTAATTTAGACCTTTTGTCTAAATTAAATTAATTGTCCACGTGATACTATATATGTATTTTTAATGAAAATGATTAAATAAAATTCGAATTCCACGCTAACGTATTTGTGGACATATCTAGTAATAAATAATATTTCCTAATGCATTATGACCACAATCTTACCTGATATTATGTGAAGTGGCCTTATTAAGTGTGGCCTAAGATGGTGAACATGCTAAGCCTAGTGGAGCGACTGGCTCTCATGTTCACTTGCTGATTTTCAACTTGAGGTTAGTAACTAGCCCGACGGACATTGACAAAAGTCCTATCATCATGCTATAGTTTCATCACGATGTTTTCTTTCACTGAAAGCTCATTCTCATAGCAGGAATTGGAACTCAGATTCATTGACGAGGACGTACAAACTACCGACTCGGCTATCATCGCTTTAAAATTTCAACATAAATATAATTAATGCTTAATTACTTTATAAAAAACTTCATACAGAATTAAGATTAGACTTTAAATAAAATTAATTGTGAAAGTAAACGAGTTCTCCAAAGAGCGGGAACAAAGATAAACTCGCGCAGTTTCATGTTTTACAAACTTCATAATAATCAGTTTTGAAAATTTCGTATTAGTCATTTGCAATGCAGGAATCTCTTTGATTCTCAACGTTTGAACAAGTTAATGAATTGTTAAGAGTTGTTTAACTTAAGTGTAGGTAGCGCCGATGAACTTTGTATTTAAATGAAGTGTGACTTTTCTGTATCGCAAGCGCCTCCACGATAAACTTTTACGCTCGGAGCAAACAGTTTTTGAATTTGTTTATGTGTTATCGTTGTTTTAATAAGTATCGAGTGTGGTACGGCACAATAGTTGTGACAGACCAGATATTTGTTTGTTTGAACGCACTAATCTTAGGAACTACTAGTAGGGTTTCAAAAATTATTTTTGTATTTGATAGAACAATCATTGAGGAAGGCTTTTCGCTATTTAGCATCACACTAACACCAATAGAAGCATAACTGTATAGGGAAAAGTTACAAATACAATACATACAAAGTTACATACATACCGTGTTATCATTTTATACAAGAAATAATTTATTACAATTTATTCGAGATTTGTTTTTTTTTTTAATAAAATTTTGACATGTTTGATATTTTACAAATAAAATTGTTTCACCAGCTTCACACAGAATTCATAAACGGCTCTCCGATTCCCTAGAACCACGAAACATTTATAATGGGGCACATAATCAAAATAAAATAAAAAGACTCTTATACCATTCTATAAAATACCGTGGAAGGATAAAAACTTAAACCCGGGACTCGTATAAGAGTTGTTAATTTATTCCTTTAGAGGTAAACACAAACAGAGAACATTAATTAAAAAAATATTCAGCTCAACCACACCGTGTTCCGTGGAACGAGTTTCAATGCAAACTTAACGATGAGTCCAAAGAAAAATGTGAAAAGATAGACTCGGCACGAATAATGTAAACTCGTTTCTATTAAGAACTAAGCGTTGCCGACGGTCAAGTTTGTCGGTATGAGTTCCATTTACTTTTTTTAACTTATAAGTTTTACGAGGAAATTATGGAATGGCTCTACATATGCAAGCTTTCGGTGAAGTAAAACATCGTGATGAATCCATAACATGATGGTAGGGCTTTTTAATGCTTTTGTTTGAACGCGATAGTCTTAGGAACTACGAATTGGATTTCAAAAATCCTTAATGTATTTGTTAGAAAAATTATTCAGGAAACTTTATGATATTTAACAGTAGCTTCTTTCTGCGGCTTCAATCGCGCAAAAAATTAAAATAACATTAAACTTAAATTATTATCCCAATGGAATATATTACTGGGAAAAGGAATACTATGCGCTAATCCCGAAAATGGTCTACTTATGTGCCAATTTTTATCCAAATTAATTCAACGGTTAAAGCGTGATAGTGGAACAAAGAAACAAACAAACGTACATCCATATTTTCGAATTTATAATATCATTATGGGATTATTCCCGCGAACTTTGTTCTCGTGGTAATTTGAAAAACTTTGCCTGAGGGAATAAGACATCAACCATGTGTACAAAACAGAGCACTATTTAAGGACGCTAGTGTATACAATGTACAGTGCCTTTCCATTAAGCGCTAAGACATGTTAATTTCGAGCATTGAACACACGCGAACATACCACATATAGCTGCGCACGTAAGAAACACGGTTTTTCCAAGCGTACCCGAACAGAACTGATAATTATTCTTTTCACACAACAAACTTTTACGGCAAAACATCAAACCTGCGACCATGAGTTTCAATAGAAGTTGTTAATACTACTTCACACTAAAGCATGTTTTAAGTAATTTGGGTGTGTTACATGATAATAGTATTTTACACTGACAGTCAAAATGCCACCCCATAGATTAGGGTTGCCAGATATATGTTTGGATTACCTGTAGACACCTACAGGTATTTGGTAGCAGGTTTTTAACTTGAAGGTGGTAGCTAGCCAGATGGGCGTTAGAAAATGCCCTTTTTTATGGTAGCTCGGCAAATTGACTGCACTGTACCAGATTTTAAGTACAGTCCAAAAACATTAGCGACCATCGAGAGAATGACAATCTATCGCCAATCGCTAATATCATGCCGGCCTTCTTTTTTAAAGCCCTACCAATATGCTATGACTACATCACGATACTCTATTTCACGAAAGCTCAGGCTCATCGCAGGGATCGAACTGACGTCCATGAATGAATGAATGAACGGATACTTAATTGCAATTAAATATGTAAGCTGGCGAGCTTAATGCCATACGGAATTTTCTTCCAGCTAACCAGCAGTAACGTAGTAAGAAAAATTACTACTATTGTAGGTAGTGCAAATAAATTACCTATGTCATTTATCTACGGTCCCTACACACTATCAACTTAGTTATTATTGTCATTGCAAAATTCGTAAACAAAAATATAACCCATTGCGTACATACAGGACTCATAATTGATGGCACGTGAGACAAATACGAGCACCGTCAAACCCTCCTCTGTTATCGTACATTAGAAATATTAAATTAGTTCCGGGTTCATCAATATAATTACAGATATTCATTCAATTTGCACATACACGTAAGCGCACAAATTCCTTTATTTTTCCGCCAGTCCCTCTACTAGGCTTATCCTCCATCGTTGCTTAACATCAGGTGAGAATGTGAACTATAAAACTATAAAAGAACTATAAAAAAAAAACTGATTTTATTGGAGTTTACCTATTAAGAATTGAGTACCAAGTAAGGCCTACGGATTGAAAATTTTATGAAGAGTGAAATGAATACAAGCTTTACCGTGTTAAACTTTAACGTATCTTAAGCACCTGAAATCATATGTATAAGTAGTCTTGACATGTAAAATTCAGTCGTACTGCGGTGCTGATGCACTCACCCTTTTTATAAACGACTCATTTTTCCAAGAATACCTAATAACTGTTAATAAGTTATTAAATTTATTCGTTTAATAAAAATCTTGTGTTTTTTCAATCAAAAATATACACATATATTTATGTTTAAATACGTTATAGTAAGCGCTACTTCTAGATCGAGTTAAATTGTCTCAAAAGGCATTCACAGCTTATTATAAACTTTACTGCAAGCTTCTACGTATTTCACCGAAGAAAGAAAGTCTTTGAATTCATTAAAAGATTTGGGTTTTAAATTTGTTCGTAGAGATTTTATAGTACAATTTTATACGAAGATCGGTGCTTGTAATTATTTTGAAGAACCTTTATTGTTCTTTTTTATTGGAATAGTATTCATATAGTATTTAGTTTATCTGTTTTATTCGTCTCTATATTAATTTACCATTTTTTTAATCATTAAAATGTTGTATTTACATGTAATTGGCAAGATCATATAATCCTTATTATTGTTTTTTCTTATTATAACTGTCTATTATGCTAGCTATTAGTGACCTTATATAAACCAAGGTCGATAATTTTTGAAACCAAAAAAAATTACAGTAGCATGAAACTCATTAGAAAAGGAGGGGAATATGATAAAAATGAAAGGAAAAATAAATTACGGTCGATCCGAGTTCGGGAAGTGAGTTTTTAAGGGTAAAAAATGGTTTATCTCGATTTCGGGCAAAACTACAAGTCCTATGGATAAAAGTTATTAGGCAAACTTGTAGATAATAAAAAGATCTACAACTCTACTTTCTGATGGTGTAAAAAATATACATTACTTTAGTAAATATTCTCAGAAAATTCAAAAAAACGAAAAAAAACTAAAATTAGATTTTTTTTTTAATTTTTATGTACTATTTTGAGCTATTTATTAAATTTATACTTAATTACTCAAAAAACGTAAGATTTCATGTTTCATTGATAAACGAAAAAGTTTCAAATTGAAATATAATTTAAACTAATTATAACTTAATAATTAACAAACAAATAAGTTAATAAAGTTAAAATTTAATAAGACATCTACAATATTTTAAAAAGGTGGAGTATTTTCTTTAAATAATATTTGTAGATGCCTTATTGCTCTTTTAAGATAATTTATATACCTGAGTGACCTACGGTAAATTTTAGCTCATTGTAAGGTATTTCATTTTTATTATATTCCCCTTCTTTTCTAATGGGTTTCATCCTACTGTAATTTTTTTCATTTTTTACCATTTTTGAAGGCTTCGGTCCTGGTCTAATAGTAATTGAATAAAATAATAATGATGTAAGTTGTTTTTCTAAAAAAATAGGAGAAATAACTAAACTTTCTTTAATTTTTTCCTGCATTTGGTTCACCCATCCGCCAACATCAGGTCACTATCAAGTAACGACTTCAGCGGGCAATCGATTCCAGGCAGAATTCTAAAGTAATATACACTTCAATATTCAGTATATATCTAATAATCAGGTGTAATGGTATGGATCCGTACTTGCTAGGGTCACGAGGGGTCTGTATGTAATATGTACTCATCAAAACTATTGCTTTGGTTCGTCTCGTTTAGGTATTAGCAACTATGTAGCCCGAGTCCCAGCCAAGTTGTCTTTTTCTAATTTTTTTTATAGACTTAATCGTAACTTAGCGATATAACAACGATCTTATCTGATGTTAAGAGACGATGTGGCACGAAGTGACACGCTAAGCCTAGTGGAGAGACTGACTGATCTCAAGGCCATTGCTGCGGAGTCCGTACGCACTACCAACTGAGTCGTCATCATTTGAAATTTCACATTTATATTCACTTACATAAAGAGTAATCAATTTATAGAATAAAATTCAAAGCGTTAAACCGACAACATAACATAACACTCAATCCCGTAATCCGAGCCAGTCACAAACATGATGTCTTTACTGTCAGCTGTGAAATGAATATCAATGCTGTGTCCCAAATGTATTTGAACTTTATAGTATTGAAAAAGCTCTTAGTCATTATGTACTTTTTATATTAATAGCCCGTACATCTTTCTGGAATAGGCGCTACGTTAATACTGTCTATTATAAATGTGTTGCACATTTATCTGTAATGCACCAGTCAGATAACCTTGTATTGTTTTCCTACGGTGTGTATGGTTGTCAAAATTTCTTGTAGCAGAAACTCAAAGGTCTATCAACGCACTTGTTAATACCTATGAAGTTACAAGCATTAATAAGCTATGGTAACCGTTTACCATCTTGTGAGCCCTACCCATTTGCCATCACATAAGTCGCACACTAGTTTACCATTATATATGTAGACAAAAAACGTTATTATAATATGATTGCATTAATAAATCTCCATATAAAACAAAGCGCTTGGAAAAGTAAAGTGTTTGATTAAATAAGTAATACCGAGACAGCGACGAGGCAGTTACATTTACTGTTTCGCGTCTACTTTTCACAACTTGGACAAGTTTCAGTGGAATTTTATTAAATTTCTTACCGTCGCGTCCCGCTGGACGTCGACAGATGAAAAAATTAGCCACAGCTTCTCTGCTAATTCGCTTTGGCGGATTCTGTTGATAGTATTTGTTGTTGGGACATTAAAGGCTTTATGCTTAAAAGAAATTATGTTTTAGGGTTTACTTCCAATTCTTGTTAAGTGAATATTTTTTATTTTCTATAAACTTAGTGGTCTTATGTTAAATTGCGTTGTGGTCAAAAATGTTAACATGTTGAGCCTAGTGGGTGGAATAACTGCCTAGTGGAGTTTCCAGGACACGTCTGTAGTTATTCGTTAATTCATTAATTTAGAGAATATTAGAAGACTGATACTAATTCAAAATCCCTGGCACTTAAGGTGGATGTAAGGTCATCGTGGTAGTTTTAAGGAACCCCTAGGCTTATATGCATAAAAAGAAATGTTCACGTTAAAAAAATAGTGGGCATTAAAATACTATGATATGGTATCATTACGACGTTTCCTACGGTTCAAGCGCGGATCCACCGTTGTGGGTACGATAGGCAAGCTCACAACGCTAATAGACTTGTGACGTCACACTTTTACGGTTAGTGTTTTTCCCACAGCTTTACACACACCCACATTATTTACAAATATCTTTGTAGGAATGCGGTATATCGATCACGAGTAAGTCCATACGCCAACTCCCACTTGGCCGATTTTCGAGTGACTGTGACAACAATCTTTTTGAGGAGTGGATCCTCGTCTGCTACGGTTCCATTCAAGTATAATATCACTGACTCATCATTGATTTAGTTACTAATTTTTGTAGGTGTACTTTTTTAGCTTGGAACACGACATATTTAACTATGATATACTTATAATGTGAGTTATCTTCATAAGATGCTCGGGGTCCAGCCTGACACAGTGTTCGACTACTCATCATACCCACATGCATGTTTATATGATTAAATTTAATATTTCCCAGATAGTTGCCAAACGAGTATTACTTTCACATTTACATGAACTTCTTAGAAGTGATTCTTCACTTAAGTGAAACATATTTAACTTGTTCGATATGCAAACACGAATGATAGAAGCAGAGTACATGCGTCGATACATCTGAATATTTAATTTCCGATTCGAACTAACTTTGAGTTTACTGTATATCAGGTTTACGTGCACATTTCTACTAACTTTAAAACTCAAACGAGAACAGACTGTATTATTTAATAGTTTGGACTGAAAATCCTTTGGGCTTTTCCAAACTTGGATAATGTAGAGTGGCTGTGCTATTCTATAGTGTGTGTACTGATAAGGTGACTGAATAGAATGCATATACTGGAATTTATTGTATAACTTTGAAAATGTATTAAACTGAATCGTTTTCTGCATGCAGATTAAGTTATTCAAAAGATAATGTTTGATAAATATATGAATTTGTAATTTTATTTGTATTTGCAGTTTGTTCGAGCGGACTATATGTTTCTTATAATTATAGTAACAACTTTTTAACTGTGTTAACATTGTAATATTATATCAAGTATAACTTGAAGCAATAATAGCTAAGTGGTAGAGTGTACGCACTCCTCGTCAAAGGATGTGAGTTCGAATCCACCTACAATGAGTTTGAACTTTCGGTGAAGGAAAACATTGTGATGAAATCATAATATGGTGGTAGGGCTTCTTTCAATGTTCGTCTGGCTAGCTATCACCTTTAAGTTGAAAATCTGCCGATAAATACCTATAGATATGTTCCGGTAGTTGTACTCGAGAGCCAGTTCCTCCACAGGTTTAACGTGTTCACCAGCTTGGGCTACATCGTCACTCACATTAAGTGAGATTGTATCCATAACGCTAAACCTATAAACAATATCAGTCTTTTTCTATGTACACTACCTTGATCGATTACATTGTTATGATGTACATACACATGTTATTGTACTAGAACATTTTAACTATAATTTAATCAGATAAAATATCCTATATGTCGATCCGAAATCAGTCCGAGGTCTGTCCGGCAGTTTAGATATAACCTAACTATGTAGAAAAAAGATGAAGATCCAACTTAATTATTGTAGTAATACACACAAAACTTAATTTCGTATGTAAATATATAGTTAATGCACACAGTAGATTTAATTTGAAACTCCACATGGGTTCGGTATTATTATATCAGTAGTTTCATTTCGACAATTTCCGTTTATTAAGCGCTCGAATGGAAACTGTAAATTGAAGTTTAATTTGTTTTATCTTTTTATTGACTCATGTTGGGGGGGGGGGGGCGGTTATTAATGTTATTCTAAATTATATTTAAGACAAACAACTTCTCGTAACTGCACGGTTGGCCTAGCAGTTAAAGCAGCTGCCTTGTTTTAACCGCCACGCCGAAGTGATATGGGTTTCGTGTCCCAGACAATACTTATCTGATCCATCAATAATTGTTCCGAGTTTGGTTGTTACTTTATGTTTGTTAATCCTCACTATTATTATTAATGCGAATGTGAGTTTATTTGTTACGCATTCACGCTTAAGCCGCTAGATCGACTGTGATGAGTTTTGGCATAGAGATAGATGGGACATACGGGACGGTGATAGGCTACATTTCTTTAAAAAACGTCTTATTGGAAGTGGGTTAAAGAGAGGGATAACTTTATATCAAACTGTTTAAAGCGTCATCAAATTTGTTTGCTAAAATCATTATTAACAATGGCAAAACCGCGGGTAAAAGCTAGTTGTGTGTAAAAACCTACTCTCTTGACATTGGTTTAATCGCCTAGAAAGGCAGATGCCTAATTAAAAATAAAACATTCATAAATTCATGTATATTATCTATAATAAAAAATAACACAATAGATATATGTTATAACCACCAGCCTAAACGTATAATTCCATTAATGACATTTAAAATTTAAACAAATATTTAAACTGACGAACTTAACTTCTCGGTGTAGTGCATCTTGTATATTTGCGTTTACCCGTGTTGATTATTTTTATGCTATTAGGCGTAAGAAAATTGCCTCCTTACAAAGTAGATTTCGCGATAGTCCTAATGCAATTATGCAAACACTCATAGGCTTTTATGCCTGTCCATTTATGAAACATTGGTTATCAGCCGTCATATGATAATGTCGCGTTACTTTATTTTTGATTTAGCCTCTATAATGGATACTGTAATATATTGTTTGTAATATATTCTATTCAATTATTGTACAGTTTTTAAGTTATTATTTGTTTAATTTAATTCTTGTGCTTAGTTTTACTCAAGGGATTTTTGTAATCTGATAAATGAATAAATAATAATAAAAAACCTTTTGGTAGCGGATCTAAAAAAAAATACCTAAAGAAATGAAACAGGCTATGAAAGAGGTATGTAGCACTCATTTGGTAAGAAGTGCCATCAAATACCCACTGAAAACACGGCAATACTTAAACCCCCATTCTGCATACAGTATTACAACCAGTTAACATACTTCTTATAGTAGTTGATCTAAATTGTTTAAGTTTGGAGCGCAATATGATTTTTTTTTACTAACGTGGTATTTAAAATCATATTTCTTACGGACTTCTTCGTCACATTGCGCAGGTGCATTACCCGGGCTCAGGCCAAGGCGAGAGGGGCATATGTTGATTTATCGGGTGCCAATCACCCAACACTACCGACTAAAACGCACTACAGTGAGACTTCAAGCTCTCATGTTGCCAGTTTTGAAGTGATGATAGCTCAGTTGGTAGTGTGTATGGACGCCATGTCAAGGGAGGTAAGTTCGAATTCACCTGCAATGAGCTTGATCTTTCGGTGAAAGAAAACGTCGTGATGAACCCATAGCATGGTGTTTCGGTTTTTTTTGCCGGCCTGGTTAGTTACCACTCTGAAGTTGCAAATCTGCCCTCAAATACCGGTTTCTCGTGTTCACCAGCTTGTAATGGATGAATGTATTGATGATATGATTGTATTGTCCAATTTCACAAATAACAGAGTATATTCCTTGATTTGTATTAAGTAACTCATATTTATACATATTTGTAATTTCTATTCAAAGAGTATTATTGGACAAAGTCGGAAAATTAAGATACGTATTATAATAGAAGTTCATTATCATTTGGCGCGCAGATGCATCAGTATTCAAATGGAGCTGTTGTGGGGAGTTGATAGAGTTAACGGTGTCCCTTACTACGTGTGTGTTATTGAGTTATGTTGATTCTATTGTAGATACAGGTTGAATTAATCTATCATCACGCTACCTTCTCTGAATTAGTTGATTTTGCCCCAACATTGTTCATATATAATTGTTTCTATTTATTTCTTTGTTTTAAACTCTTTTTTTATTGAATCATTTCATTGTATTGTGATAGCAACTGTGCTCACGTCTTCATTCGCGAAAATTTGTGAAACGTTTTGTATAATTTCAACACTTTAACGTTTTCTAGTAAAAACTTCTGAAGGCACGTTGTGTACTTTTAGAACGGGAAAGAGTACTAAATGCGGGTAATCGTCACATTCAGGTGCATATATACAACTATACAGATGTGTACATATAATTAAGCTAAGAACTCGTTAAAGCATCAAAGCAAATCTCTTTTGACGTGCAGTCCTACGCAGAATCGAAATGCTACCTACTACTCAGTAAATCAGCATTACTATACATCGTGGCAATGCTGTGAACATTTTGGGTGGCCTGCTAGCCTTGCGACCCCAATGTAGAATTGAATAAATTTTAAAATTGAATTGAATAAAATTTTAAACCTACGCGAGGGGAAAAAACTTAAAAATTTTAGAACTACGTTTGTTACCAAGAATGGAAGAATAAAAGACATCTCATGTTCACAAACGCAATATAATTAATTACATGACACAAAAAGAATAGATAATAATAATGAGTCATATTCATAAAAATATAATCCTCAGTAATTTAAATAATGTGAATTCAAAAATTAATGTGAAAACACGTTTGTTCAATAATTTACTTACAATTACGTTAAAAATACAGATTGTAACAAGGTTGTTGTAGAAGAAGGATGTGCTTTACAAAAATTATATTTTTTTATATCATCCAGTGAAGCAAAATGGTAAAATGGTAGGAAATAATTAATAAATTGTGAGACTTATGGTAATAGCTGTGAGTACGATCTGCAGAAAAAAATTTACAAAATTCATATTTCAAAAATTACTTACTACCCGACGCTTGCGGAATAGGGAATCATTTCTACGTACCGTAGTTTTTTTAATTCAAAATACATCGAGTGAAAACACTTCTCGTTTAACGGCTAAATGCGAAGTTATGGCTCCAGTTACTTTTTTATGCTACTTTATGAATTCGCACCCTTATTGATATTTCACAAATTTGTGATTACCATTTTTCTGAATTATATTAAAGCTATATCACATACGTATGTGTAATTGGTTCATGTTTAGTCTCGATTTTTGATGTTATTTAAACATATTACCAATTTTTTTATTAGCTCCGTAGAAGTATAGGTATAACCGTCCAGTGTCACAAATACCAAATTTACAACATTACACAATATTTAATTATAATTATGTAATATTTTAATATTTAATATTTAATACAAGGAACCATTACGTAAAACTAAACAAACGAATTAATTTTTTTTTTTCGAACTGGCGTACGTTGTTAGCCCCAAGGGCTTTGACAGCTTCACCGAACTTTTTGGAGCGAGTGCTGAGGGTAATCAGCCCCAAAGCAGCGGGCACAAGGGTGCCAGAACGGCCGAACCTCGGCTTGGGCTGCTGCCGGTAAATAAAAATATTCAAGATCCTGACTAACCAACAGGTCCTGTCTTACTAATTTAGTGATCCTAACAACGACCTTATCAGGAAAGCAGCTCAAGGACAGCGAGGGTAATCACTTACAGAACCGTGTACTTAACGTGTGAGTGTGCATGGATTGCATGTGTTGTGATGGTATACTCTCAGTATTGTAGAGTGTCACTGTACCGCGCGAGCTAAAATTAATAAAATAATGACTTCAAAGCAGTATAAAAGTTACAATAACAGAGACTAAATCAACAAAAAAACAACCCGACATTATCATGTGACGGCTGATAACCAATGTTTTATAATAGGACGTTCATGCAAGCCTATGAGTAAAGAATTAGTTTTATCTCTCTTTTCAATTTGAGGAAGGTATGCAATAAAAACGCTTCAGCGGTAATTACGTCGATTCCTGTAAGCTTGTATTTAAGCTTTTCGCGAAGGAAAACACCTTGTTTCAATTGTGTCTGTCATGCTGAGGTTTTTTAAATTCTGTACAGGATTAAAATGTTGGTCATAGTGTTATTAAATTAAATTAAGCGTTGATGTGTCTCAAAATAGCATTAGTTTGAGCATAGTGGTGAAAGTGCAACTGACGGAACACATCTGAATTTATTTGGCAACAGAGGGTGATTGCTAGATATGCGACCGTTAGGAAATCCCTACTACCTTTATTATGGTTTAATTACACCATTTAAAAATCCGTCGTCAAATATCTATAGAATAGAATATATTGTGGCAGCTAAACTTGATAAGATAAGATAAGGGTGGCCATTCTAGGCTACATTAACCCGTAATGTCAAGTGAAGTTATGACTATTATAAAGAAAAAATAATTATAAACGCTATATTTTGAATTATACTGTGCATTTGCTGTTAGTTTGCAATGTAACAACAAGTAGTTAAATTAAAGTAGGCTTAGCGTATTAATAGTACAGTATGTTTTTAGCCAATATTATGCTCTTTAATGTAATTTTAAATATACTGAAAAAATAATTAAGATGTGTTTACCGTTCAAAGATAAAGGAGAGAAAAATAAACCGCAAATTTTCATTATCCCAATATACGGTGGTTGGAAAAAGCGCTTTCACCATAATAACTCTAATAAAATATATGGATATGTTAGAAGATTGAGAGCGTTTCCTGTTTTCTGTCCTTGAATAAATGTTTCATGATAAAACAAGAAAGAATCATCATTATATTTCTTACGATTCCTTTCCTGGTTATATCAGAATTGGTAACGTTGTTTTTAAGGTTCAGATGGAAGTGTAACTTCGTTGTAAATAAATATTTTTCCTGTCTACACATTAAAGTGCCTAAACATGAAGTAAGAAATTACATAAAAATTTTAATACAGTATTAGGCGACGGTTTCTAATAGTTTTTGTAGTTAATACGATTATCTGAGCCTCAAAATACATCTGTATAGATAAATATATGAAGAAAAATATTTATATAAGCAAAAGCAATCTTACAAAATATAGATCTTAAAAGCGATGATAGTTCAGTTGGTAGTGTATACGGACTACCGCGTCAAAGGACGTGACTTCAAATCCACCTACAATGAGATTGAGCTTTTGGTGAAGGGAAACATCGTAATGAAATCATATCATGATGGCAGAGCTCTTTCTAATGCTCGCCTGGCTAGCTATCATCTCAAGTCCACCATATTGGGCCACATCGTCACTTAACATCAGGTGAGATTGTGGCCTTAACGTTAACTACTCAAATATAAAAAAAAAATGTCTTACGTGTGTATATAAATTTTTTGGTGTATTCTCTAATACTTTTGATTATATTTTATCTATGTAGCGACCCCTTTACATAACAATAACAGTGTCTGCGACCTCGTTCGCGTAGATTTAAAAATTATTTATTAATTTTTCCCCGTTTTTGAACTATCAAATACAAAAAGAATTTTTGAAACTCGACTAGCTGTTTCTAAAATTAGCGCGTTTAAACAAACATAAAGTTGAAAGAACGGACAGTAATACAGGCAATTTTTTACATAAAAAATATCGAATTCTCGGGGGAAGTTTTACAGGAATATTGGTGAAATTGTTCCTCCTTCACGCCTAACTAAGCAACCAATCGACTTGATTTTTGCATAGAGATAATTGAAAGGATGGAGAGTAACATATGCTACTGTTTGTTCTGGAAAAACATCGAATTCCCAGCGGGGATTTATAGGAATATCCGTTAAATTTGGACGAAAATTGGCACATAAACAGACTCTTACCTGGATTAGCAAATAGGATACTTTTTATTCCGGTAATGTATTCTTTCGGGATAATAATGCAAGTTTAATGTTATTTTAACTTTTTACGCGAGTGAAGCCGCGGGCAGAAGCTTGTATAGGTATAGAAACATCTACTTAAATACTTTTTTATAACATGTAACGATTATCGAAATATTTTAATGAATTCAAAAATGATGTAAAAATAACATAAATGTAAATTTTAGTTCAAAATAAATAAAGTAGTAGTATAAAATCATAATTTTATTTATGAATATCAAATTGACAGAGATTGAAGTGAAAATTGAAAATTAGTCGAGTCCCTTTATAAGAACCGTAATTTACTGTGAACATTAAAATATTCATGAAGTCACCCCGGGAACGTTACATGAACCATGAGATTAAAAAAAAGGTAACCATTCGGAAAATTGACTTCACTGCATATATTAATAAGCGTACTACTAATTATTCTTAGTATTCATTAATTATTCCAGGTCCAGCTGAAAACCAGCGCTATAGTAGTTTGCCATAGCATATGCTAAGCTTGGGTCCTTTTTTAATGTTATATGATGATTTGAGTTTGTAAGACTGTATTTGTGTAATTACGTTGTGTGCATTGTATAGCATCTAAATAAATTTTTACTATCTTTCTTTCTTGGTATTTATAAATACGGCGTTTAATATTCGAATTTAGAAGCCATTTCAATAAATTGAAAAGTGTCGTGGTACACTCCATTTGAACGAATTTCCTTACATAGTATAGTATTATTGATAAAAGTATTACATATGTTATTGATTAAAAATATATAGAAATGAATGAGTCTGATAATTAAATGAAACGCTGAGATAATTTTGTTAGTATATTTTGAGATATTTTGTTTAGTTATGCAAACAAACATTTTATTGTACATCATTCAATTCATGTAATTAATTATAATATACATAAAACAGCTGACACATACGACGTGTACAAACTATACCTGCGCAGAAGTTGAGAACTTACCGGCTGTCTTGAACCAATATGCTTACACTTATGATTAGATTCATGGCAGCCAATAGCACACGCGTTATAGATAAACGTCTACACTATAGGCACATCGTGTAACATAGAACAGACTAAAGAAAGGGTCGTGATGGATAAATATAACATTTTGAGTTGTCTAGCTTTCATATGTACCGTAAGATAAGGAACTTCGTTCCGAAAATGTCAAATGATAGATCTTATTAATTTGGGCTATTTTCTTTTGGTTTTTTTAATGAATATTTTTTTGTAGTTTAGTGGAGCGGTGTTGGGAGCATAGCTTGTTTATTCATAGGATGGAAACATTGGTGATACGATATCGATTATTATATGCTTGTCTTTATAAAATAATAATACTTCTAAATTACTTTTTGTTGTGATCTGTTTTGTTTCGTTAACACATACTCCACGCTATAATTATTATATTATAATTTGAACGCTCGTCCTGAGATTTGATAAGCTCGTATGCTACCCTTCATTTAGGGTTACCGCTAAAAGATTCAAACTGTAACTATGATAATCATTGATAAAATTTAATAATACAATGTAATAAGGGATATATTAAATATTGTTTAAACGGTATGATTTTTCATAACTGATTTGTTCTTTGTAATAAAACATTTTTTTTTTATCTATAATGAAATCACAGTTAAAGAAGAACTGGTATTGTTATAATTAATCTAAAGAAACTTTAATTATTTCTTAAGGTTGTACAGCGCGTTTCGGGCGTTTAAAACAGTGATCATGTACTCGATAGATGGCGCTGTAACGTAATGACGCTAACTGTTGAAAAAGTAGTTTGTTTGGAATTGAGATTATAAAATTTGGATTTCTATAAAAAAAAACCCTTGACAGTTTAAAAATTATACTTTACAAGGCGATTCTTTATTTTCAGGTAAGATATTATATTAATTGAGTTTAAACTTTGTAATTAGTATTATATGTATGTATCTAAATACTAAAATAAAAACTTTGTTTTCAGAGCAACGTTTTGGTTTAATTTTAATCTACAATTCCCAAGAAATTTCAAAATATTGTCTTATATTAATACTAATATATTTATAATATAATTAAGTTTCTCAACACGGCGAGGTTGATGTTCAGCGTCAGGCTTTCAGTTATTCACAACTTGTTTTAAAGTAGTTATAGTATCGAAAGTGTAGAGTTATCATTGATGTACCAGAATTATTGTATTTATCAAAATAATGCTTACAATGAATTGATAAACTATTTTGAAATATTGCAATGTTTAATTATAGGTTTTTGGCTGTTGAGTACCATTTTCTTCTATATAGATTTAGCGTTTTGTTACAATATTGCTTGAAGATAACTGGCGATGTAAGTAAAGATAAAACATATAAAATGCTAAGATTTTGGAAACTGGCTCTAAGTGTAGATGCTGATAAACATACGAATGCATTTTTGGTGACAAATTTTCAATTTGAGGGTGGTAGCTATGCCAGGCGTGTATTAGAAAATAACCTAAGAGCCAGTATAAAATAATACAACTTATATCAACTATATAATTATACAGTACTAAAGCGATTCCCTTTATCACTGTTCGATAAATATAATAGGCACGTGGCATATTTTAAATTCTTGTGGAAAAGTTGCCATAATTTTCAAAATCCAACATACATATGCACATCTAATCTGAAAAATTCAACATGTTTCGATTTAATGAAGAAAAAATAACAATGATTATTGCGTCTTTTGCATTACTATTATCAGTCTTGAACGTTACTAACTAAGGTTATAAACCACATAAACACGTTTTTTTTTATTAAAATTCAATATCTGACTTTGACAACCCGTAATTGAAGCGCAGAACTTATAATTATAAATTATCTTCACTCACGTGTAATATTTCTTACGTAAACAATATAATCATAGGGAAAATCACGTAACATAATGAAATTGAGTATAATTTTAATAATTATTATTTAAAACAACGTTAACAGCGCATTATTTGTTGGCTATATGTTACTTGTGGTTTCACTCGCGTTAATATTAGTTTTATAAAAAAAACTCAAATAACGCAATAAAAAAATGATACAAAGTTTGTCCCTATCTTTAAGTATAAAGTATGATTATTTCTAAAATGTATCTTCAAAAGAAAAGTTTTTCTTTTTAAAATAAATATAATGTTTATTACCTGTTTCATAAAATCATACTAGGTCTTTCGAAGTTTTGCTTTTATAATCTTAATTAATTGCTAGGTGCATGCTATTTCATTAGCTTGAAAATCATTTTTGCAACTATCGATAATTACTTTCATGTTTAAGTGGTATTAATTAATTAATTTGGGTAAAGATTCAGTTCTTTATGAAAATAGTTGATATAAAGAATATTTTACTGTGATGAGCTACGAATTAAAGTAAATCAGTTCAGAAAACTAATCATTTTTCCGACGTTCGAAAAATACTAAAACGGACATTAAAATCCCGCTTTCAGTTAAGCTCTCCTGGCTAAGTTGTCTTTTTGTGCAAATCGTTAGCGTAAAGAGAAAACAAGATTTTATGGGATGACATTCTAGAGACTAAATCGACGACTTATAGCCCGTTGACTCATGACTAATCCCTACATCAGAGTGTTTGAAAACCCTTAGAAATTCACTACATTTGAAATTTCAAAATTTATTTCGATCCCGGGAGATATTTGGTCTATTTAGTGTTAGACATATCATTATATTTTTTTTTTCGTTTTCCCTTGACGCTAATAATTGTAGTAAAAGATATATTAAAGGATTGCGAAATATACTTTTTTATGAAATAGAAAAGGGCAAGCTAGTTTCTTAGAAATAAATGGTGTTACCAATTTTGACGAAATTTGATATTAAGTTATTACAATTAAGGTTTTTTTGCTTTATTCCCTCGGTATCTAATGTGAATACTACAAAATATTTATCAAAAGTCAAATTGGGTTTCACATAACATTATTTAAAATAAAAAAATAAAATAAAATAGAGAATGCACGTTTTGCTTCATACTGCTTACGTGTGCAAATCCTTGTGGATTCAGTTTATGCGTGACATGTTATATAAATGAGATATGTTTTTATTCTTATATACATTTTGTTTGTTACCATGTACAACAATGTTACAATGTAGTACAACAGCGTAATCTAGGCAGAAAATATTATTTAAAAATTAACAAGTTACAAAAGGTAGATTATGTAATGATAAATAATAGTATTCTGTCAAAACAAACTAAACGTTGTATCACAAACAATATAGAGTTATTAAATTTCAACTTTGCGGTGAAGAAAGATTACCCCAACGAAGGAAGCTTAACAAAAGAAGCTCAAGTTGTTGTGAGTGCATTATGCAGTCGCACGCAGTCTCAGTTGGCATTTACTCAAATACGCCATTTCCTTTGGTTTTCTATTTCTTTGTAGTCGTGTAAATCGAACTTAGCTTAACTTATAAAGTGAAAAGTAGAAAATGACTCAAGAAATCTAAATTCCGTTTAGTAAATATCAATTTATAATAAAAATATGTAGTTTTTGCTGTCGCAAATTTGAATAACACAAACTGCCTTTGAAAAATAATTATAAACATTCGATAGATTTTATCAGACTAGTGGTGGCCAAGTGGTCAAAACTAGACCATAATTATCATAGAATCACATTACGGCAACAGTGTGGTAGAGAAGGATCTTCTGAGCAGATCCTGAGACTTGTGACCCGAGTGTAGGCTTAAGGGGCCACTTTCCGACACATGTCAACACTTACCTTTACTGCTCGCGTTTCTCAACCTGCCTCACTAAATACGATAGGAGCTTGCTATCGTAGCTTTAGAAACGTAATGTAGTATAAAATTGACTGCAGTCCTATAAGGCATTTAAAGTATTGTAGAGAGATTTTGCTGGTATACCTCTCGCTTCCACGTCGACCGTATACAATTAAAAGAAATTCCTTTAAAGGTGAAAAAATACTGTTGCCATAACTTTTTCTTAACTGCTACAACTATTATTTTAAGCTGGAATTTCTTTATTCTGCTCAACTATAATAGTATAACGAAAGTTTCAGCTTAGTGTTTTACAAATTAAATTCCTCCCACTTTGTATTAAGACGTAAGAGGGTTTAAGAGTTATTTATATTTCTCGATCCTTGAAAAGTTGGTAACCGAATTCGATACGGCGAGGTCAAATGGTGCTTTGTTAAAATTCATAAGCCGATCGAAACGAGTGAAAAGTTTGTAATCCGCAAAGCCCATCTCATTTAATTCAAATTGTTTAACATTATATGGTTATGAATGTTTTTTATCACGGGGAAACGCATTTACGCATCTTTCTAGCTCAGGGGGGCTGGGAAGTTTATGTGAGATACCCGCGGTGGTAATCTCCGGGAATACCCGCTAAAATCCCATGGTTACCTGTTGCCTCGCTGGGGCCACGCGGGTTCGAAGTTGTTATCAATGGGTCGCCTCGGCGTGCGGCGTCGACCCAAACTGATGATAAGCCGGATCCCTCCCGGGCAGCCTCGCAAGTTGCCCTGTTTTGATCATGGAGTCTCTGAAATAAATTTTCGTTAACATCGAAAGTCTTAAGCGAAACAAATCTAATGCCTTATGGTTATTCTAGAAAGACAAAGTTTGGAAAATTCTGCAATACGGTTCAATATAGTTATTTATATTTTACAAAAATGCGTTATGTGAGTGAAATTTTGAGATACTGTGTCCATTTGTCAGATTTGAGCTATATTAAAGTATACAGCTGATCGAGAAGTTAGTTTAAAATCAATTACAAAATTCTACCCGGACAGACATACAACGAAGCGAGTTACTAAAAATATTGTAAAATAGGTTTGCGCATATCCCAGTAAGAAATAATTGAGCCAGAAGAAATTAATGCATAGATTTAGTTTACATATAAAAATCTTGTTACAATATTTGGTAAAATACTTCATGAATATACATTTTTAATGGATTGTGTTCTATTATGTAGTTACCTTAAATTATTATTTATATAGTTGTTTTATTTCACCTTCATACATGTTCCAGAACTTTGATCATATAATTTAAATATTATTACTAATACCTACGATTTAATAATAATTTAACAATAATAACATATATTGCAGTTACTTAATTGAAGTTGCGGGGCACCAGATAATATTTCTCTAGTATATAGAACGGGTATATAGAGTATTGGTTTATAGTATAGGTATAAATAATAACAATTCGTACTATTTTGTTAGGATGTAGATTTTATACATATAATAAATCAGTAACAAATCCAAATCTGTATTTTAAATATTTCGTTAAAATTATAATTGTCATGTAATTTGTATTCCATGTCGAGGCTAACAATATTATATTTTTATTTCGTATACCTATCTGTATATGCTCTGGGTAGCGCATCACTCTGAAACTAACTGATAAATTAGCCTAACTGTTCTACCAGTGACAACCACATCAGCACTTAATATCGGTTGAAATTGTGTCCAACAGGTAAAGTAACAAATAATGTAGTTTTATAAATACCCGTTAGTATTTAGACGTATAATAAAAACATTGATATCCTATATCTATATAATGGTCTTACGAAATTCAACTCTTAAAAGGTTTTAAAATGTAGTGAAATAATACGAGCGGCATAAATATAATTTGCACGTGAACCTATCCCTCAAATTATTGCGAAACAAGCTTTGAATACATGGCAACAAAAGGTTAAATGGGATTTAGAACTGGCGGCCTTATCAACAATGTGGGGAGCTTTTCCAATGCTTTGAATTACAACTAAAAGCCCCGAAGTTGCGGTTAGTCGAACGAATATCTATGTATCATTTAGAATTATGTTGGATATTGTACGGTATCCGATCAATAATATGTTATACTGTAATTTACACATCGAAGTGGGAATAAGTTAGAATATAGCATGTTTATTTCATACACAATGGAAGTAGAGATAAAAGATGTGTTATATGTAGAAATTTTATGAAATATAACATTAAATTGTTTTAAATTTTGCTGAATAATAATATTTTTGTATCAACTTTAAGTTATATAGGTTTATTTTTCAGGGGAATACGCGCTATAATTCTCTACTTAAAGTTGTAAGTTGTCGGTGAATTCCATATTGTATTTTTATAGAGGATTTAGCGTAGAAGTTTATATACATTGAAAATTTAAATGAGATGTAAAATAATCGCTTTAATAGATTTGTAGTTATGGGAAGGTGAGACTCGTAAACTGTATCAAATTAGATAGCGACCATCTACTATGAGTTGATTCCATATTGCCTTTCTCTACTATCGTTAGTGTTACAAAAATATATGGAAGAAATTCTAAAAACTATAATAAATCGTTCTGGTTTATTCAGTTTATAAACGGGTAATGTAACGATTCCTTAGAATACGACTGTTATATTTATTTGTAACACGAACATCCTAAATTAGGTGCAACTTGGTAATGTTTCAGGATCAATCCGTGTACCTTCAGTGTCCAAAAAGCTTACCGGGTATGGTGAATGCGATAATTTTCAATGGAATACAAATGTTACAGTCATAGCAGTTGTTTGTGGATTATACTATGCGCACCACCCAGTATGGTGCCTTCACTCACTAGTAACTCTACCCTAGTGAGTCAAGTTACCCAAGTGGCATAAAAAAAACATAGCGTGTGTAGCAGAAAAGAGACTTCTAAAAAAATCGCAAAAAATATCACAAAAGGTGTAACGCGGATAGTCTAAACTGTGTATTACATTTACGATGTATTCTTTAAAATCGACGCATCTTTAAAATGACTCTCTATTTTTGTTCAGTTAATCGAATTGCCATCACAGAAGACTCGTTTTTTAAATCTTGCATTTATCGTAACACCACATGTAAAACTAAAATTTTACTAAAACATAAAATTTCCGATTAATTTAACCTTTGAATTCAGTGGTTAATTTTAGAGTACTGTTTATTTTTTTATAATTCGAACATTGTTTCGAATTATAGTGTTGTACTCCTTTAGGAAAATAGCAAATGCGTTATCATAACACGGAAGCAAATTTGTTCTCATTTCGTATGCATTCGTTTGTCCAGCCCGGGGACCACGATTTCAAAGTAATTTCAAATACGACAACGTATTATCACTCCTCTGTTATTGTTTGCTTTGATATTTATAAAATTGAAAAAAAAAACGTGCAGACAACTTTATTTTGATTTTATTAATGTTGCCTTACTGAATACGTTTATATAATTTGATGTTCATACAAATTTGAACATTTATGAATATTCTCTTATGTATGAATTATGGTCTTGATATTTCATGTGTACATCATAATGGCTGCTTTGACAATAAATTAGTTATTTGGAATATATAAAAATATATATACATGATTAAAAATACAGATTTATGCAACACATTGAAATGGTTCCCAATTAAACGTTATTGGGTCGTTTATACTTTATTTTCAAGTTACGAAGATCTTTGTAATCTGGAATAACGCTTCAAGTTCCTTTACAGTTCAGGCTATATATCTATGCAATGTAATAGTTTTAAAAAAATGAATATTATTTATCGTTTTAATACTTTGTTTATCATCTGTGATAATAGGATATATACAAATGTATATGCATAACTATCTTAATGACTAAAAAGAGGAGGTTTGTTTGTTATATTTAGTATGTATGGACTCGAAATTTTGAAAAAATACAGGAGTTGTTGTTTATTGTAATAATAAAACCTTTCTTTATTATATCATAGCTATGTACGCGTCTCCGTTTGCGTGGAACTAAAATTTTATTTACATATTTTAATAAAAAAAATTGTTATATAGCCTATGTTACTAAGGGTTAATGTAGGATTCGAATGGTGAAAGAATTTTTGAAATCGGTCCAGTAGTTCTTGAGTTTATTTGTTACAAACAAAAACCCAAATTACAACTCTTTCCGCTTTATAATATTAGAATAGATATAGATTACACCCTTGTGAAGGTTATAGTATGTAGACTGTATGGTTACCATTCTTATAAACAGGTTTAGATGTATTTTAATTTACTGTTAAAATTTCATGAATTTACTTAGATTTTTTTTAAATAAAATTTTTGTTATAACACGTTGTTAATTTTGTTTTTATTTCTTATCTACTATTTATTGCATTTAATTTTTTCTAAATGGCCTGCGTACGGCACTAACACCATATACATTTTTGTAACTTGGGTTTGATCGATTAACAGTGACACAGGATTTATTTTACAGTGCTATCTACAAATTATTTGTATGCCTTGTCATATTTATTCAGTTAAATAAATACTTATTTCAGTTATATCTCATCAGTTTCAGTTATATTTCAGAAATAATCGCATCTATTAGTAGTCGCAAGAATCTCTATTAAACTGTTAAACTCTACAACTAATGTTTGTAAATGTTAATATTAGTAATATCTGATTAGTATATTGAGAACCAGTAATCACTGTCTCTTACGTTAAATTTTGTGTGTAATACAATATATAAAAAGAACCGTCGCAGGCCAGTTTCGTAGTCTATCTCGGTAAGCAGGAGGTGATTCGTGAATGAATTGTCCCACTTTAAAAAAGACAGGAATTATGCTTTAACTTTTCTAATAAACACAACAAAATGATAACATTACAGAAGATATATAACATTATCTAGTAATTTACTAAATTAATAATTTAATTAAATAATTTATAATTAAATAGCTGATAAGTAAAAGGAAAATTGTTTGCCACATTCAAGATCTTTTGTGAGAGGTTGGAATGGCTGGATTCTGTAGTAATAATATTTAATTAACTTATATTGCCCTCTTTTTTGTTTTGTGTTTTAAATGTTTGATTTTTGTAATATATTTTAAATATATTATAAATATATTTTATAAACCAATTTCTTGCTTTATACTTTAGCATTAAGTGTACGAAATCATGAATACTATAAACTTAAAACAATAATTTAAGATTAAAATGTTTCGAAATCTTACGAGTGCTAAGCCCAGCGCTTTATCTCGGAGGAAAACTCGTGGCGTCTTTTCCTGCAAACCGTGGTATCAGTGCTATATATAAATTATTTTCGTTTCATATCTCAGATGATATTTAATCTCCGCCACATTACTTTGTGAAAGTTACAGAAAAATCTTTATTATAGCAGCGGTTGCTGCGTACACTTTATTACATACAAGCTGAGCTCGCGACTTCGTTCTCGTGGAGTTGATTTATGCTTCTTATAACTTTAGAAGTTAATATTAAACTTCACGGACATGGTATTATTTTGCTTAATATAACTATTTAGAATTTTTATTTACCTATTAATTCTTATTCACGTTCTTATATTGTAAAGAGAGTTTTATTTAGTACATTCAAGCGATTGTCTTTTAGCCTGGAATTATTATTTCTTATTATAGAAAAAAAAGTATTATATAGTTTAGTATTATATTAGTTATCAACGACTCAAATTACATGAAAATTTGTCGACTAGTTCTAGAATGATGTGCTTACAAACAAGTAGACAGACGGGCAGATAAAAATTAAAATAAAATATTTTGTCCTTTGCATAATGAACAACCCCTATTATAATTTTAAAAAAATATTTAACAATAGTTAATGTACATACGTATAACTTAACATTTTTCTCAGATTTTCTGTCCTCTTATAAATACGTGCATACTCGTGAAATCCAGAACAGATTCAGATCCAGAAATTAAATGGTGACAACTATCGCTATGAAGTCATTATATACCTTTTATACATTCATATGTTAAATACATATTATTTTTTTCAATAATTTGAAATTTCATTTTTTTTTTTAAGCCTGAGAATTTTAGAATTTAATTTTATCGTCACATAATTTCACTAGCTTTAAAGTTTGGAGTTAGAAACTATTGAAACTAGGTTCCTTGATTAAAATTGAGCTAAACGTTATAAACTATCAGTGTAAATTCTTTAGAGCTACTTTGAAATACTCATTAAAAGTTAAACCCGCGGTTAAATCTTATCTTATGAACGGTACGCAATAACTTTTGACTTGACGACGTTAAAGTATTCCTCATTGATGTGACCCCCATAAGACTTGGACTATATTGGATTTTAGAGTACTGCACAATCCAATTATTGCTTACATGAACATCTTTTAACTTAATACTTTAACTTACTATTGTTTGCAACTGATGGCCTACATTGGGTATCCATCATTAATTGTGACAGTGTCTGCAATCCGGCTTCTCAGGTGTCGCTTGGAACTCTTACTGTCGATCATATATGGTGAGTTATTGTTGAAATAGCCGCAAGGTACATTTATCATTTTTTAAATTATTATTGCATGTAATTTTTAGACAACTGTTTCACCCGGGGCTTTATCTGGAATAAGAGGAACTTCTTAGCTACACATGGAATACCCGTGCGAGTGCCGGGTACATTGTGTGACAGAGAGGGAAACTGTGTACAGTTTTCGAAACTTGTGAAACGGATGTATTTCTAAAAGGCCCCTTTCTGGCAGGCGTGAACACTCACTTTCACTACTCGTGTTTCTCTTCCTCGCCAGTCAAATTTGGTAGGAGCCTGCTAGCACAGCTTTAGAGACCCACTCTAATATAGAACTTACCCCTGTCCTAGACAGGCCAAAATTAGATATTTTAGTAGGTTATATAGATTTTCGTGATACACCTCTCGCTCCCACTTTAAACGCGTGTAAAATAACTACGTAGCCATCTTGTTCAGGCTATTTAGTAGTACGTAGTACTTATTTTATTTTAATTTTATAGTGCAGTCTTTTGGTATATTTTTCTCCACGGTATAGTGAGCTCAATCAATGCAATAATTTTCATCTGGCCATATTTTGTTAATTAACAACAATACAATGTGCACATGTTGAAGACTACGTTTTTACCATTCAAAGAGTATATCCAAAAAAAACTACTTTTATTAGCAAATTGTAAGGTGGTAGTCCAGGTAACGCAAGTTAATTTAAAAAAAAATTGAATGGTTCACTACGTCATTCTGAATAACTGTGTTTGTGTGATTTGAAGAAATTTCTCAATATTCGCATTGAGATCGACAAATTTATTCTTCTCCGCTACCATTATTCGTACTTTCTGAACTGTAGCGATTATTCACCATGTCATAAAATTGTACTTTACAATAACCTTTGCACCAATCTATGTCTTCTGGATACCACTGTTTTATTTTTTAATGTTTGCCAAGAAATAGTAAGAATCACTTCCCATCTCATAAACTAATAAGCGTAATAGATCTGGTAGTGAGACTAATTGTAGTAATTTAACTTTTTTACCTACACAACACAATACAAATTCATGTTATTGTAACCCTCAAGCGCCATACAAAAATACCAATACCGACTATTCTCAATATCTGTCGCGGGCTGGTTATCAGCTCGGTTAAAACGTGAGGTGGCTCGTTACACATTACAAGTAATAAAAGTAATTCGTTTATTCGTGGAATTTAGAACTTCGTTTAGAATAAAAGTAAAACTAATGTACCACTCTGTGACAATTGCGAAAAGTAACACCATTTTGCAAAATGTACAAATATAAATTAATCAATTTTTTTTAACTAATTAATTTGAATGTGTTTTTATTTTTAATATTTTTAGGTTTTACATATTATTTTCTTAATTATATAATTTTATTCACTAGATACCTCACAGTCTTCCGTCCCATTCATTCACTCCCTTTTCATATTAAGAGTTAAAAAATAGTTCTTTTCTTTTACACAAACCATGTCCTGACAATGACCAACACAATAAAATCCGATTTGGTGCAGCCGTTAGGAAGTTATGCGCGTACATACATTTCGGCAATTCATTTTTTATATATATACCGATTTTCTAATGTACCGCTCAACTTCTTTAATCAGCGAAATTATTCCATCCGTGAATGCGTGATGCGATGATTAAGAGAAATAGAGATACGTTTATATATATATACAGATTTTCTTAAAGCCTGTACCTATGCGTATAGTATGTGCGAGTATATTCGTCAAGAATATTTATTTTGAATTATTTTATTGCTACCACTTGGACTGCACCCTATACGATAAGATCAGTCTCAGTGTCCAAAACAATGTTTACAACAGAGCGTAACACAAATAGAGCTTAAGACTAAGTCTAGACAACAAATTGTAATGCTTTTTCTTATAAATTTTTTGGACTTTACAAAACGGATGAATCTAAAGAAATTTGAAAACGGAGTACTTATTCCGAGATAGTGACATTTTTACATATTTAAAATATTATATTTGTGTTTAAAATACCGCTTTTTTCTCTCATCCTAACCAATTATTGCCGGCATAGCTTGTCTTACTTTTCCACTGTTATCTCAGTATTCACAACTATTATACACATATCATTTCTCACACAATCTATACATGTCTTCTTCGACCTGTGTCTGCTTAGAACTATCACTAAAATGATGTAATGATATTTTTACGACCAGATCAGTATAAACAGAACATAATGATTTAGTAAAACAACGAAAAATTGCTACGTAAATAACACACCGAGGATTAACTAAAGAAAAAAAAATGTATAAACAAAATGACGAAAACAAATAAAAGGTCTTCTTTTTTATTCTTGACAATTTAGTCTGACTGTTACTGTCATTTTCAAGTAATACGATTTGGGCATTTTGGACAGACGATACTATTTTCAACAAGATGGTGATTATGTTGTTGAAGCTCTCTTGGGAGTTTTTGTGGCAACTAATATATCATGTTCTGAATGATTATTCACAATTCACTTATGCTCTTCAGCTGCACTACATTGCGTAAAATGTCACCTTTATTTACACAATATAGGGCTAAACAACTAAGTGCATGAGTTAAAATAAAAATCAAAACATGTCAGATCAAGATCCCGCCAAAAACCCAATTGAAATTTCTATCAGTTTTTTGGGCTGATTATGAGTAGTTTCTTTGTGTTTCTCAACTTTTCTATCACTGGCTTCACTGCCCATCAAAAATAACATCGTAAATTATTACCTAAATACCTTTAGTTCTTCTTTATAGCTTAAACTTAATAGGCTTCCTGCTAAATTTATTGTATTTGAGATCATTTATCTCATACATAATTTATGTATAAGGGAAGAAGGATTTAAAAATGGTATAATTTGTCACGCGTCACCGACATTTCAATGAAAAAAATATAGATTTTATCTGTCTATCCAGAATGTCTACTGTATTTTGATTTTATAAGAGGGTATACCTAAGAGTATTACTCGATACGCTACGATTTTCCTGAGCCTTTTTCCTGATATTCTCAAGGGCGATTGTATAGTTGTCACCCGACACTGAAATTTGGCTCTAATTAAGTTGAAACTCTAGCATCAAGACGTTCATACGTATGTTATCATAACACTCAAATAGTTGGAACTATAAAAAAAATAGTTGTTGTTATATAATATAACAAAACTAAATAACAAAATAAATAAAATCATAAGTTAATTTAAAAAAAAGTATGTCTATGAAATGGCTTTTGTGATTTAATTGAGGACAGGAGTTTAATACGAGATGAGATTTAGTCAAGATAGTTTGGAAAATCCTAAAGTGCACATCTCATAACATAATGAACGTAAATAAATGACACCGATTTAAGCATTCATATTAAAAAGAAAGTAATCCGATGTCATTTTAGAGCAAATAAAAAGAATGGTTTCAATACTTTAAGTTTTTTGGGCGTAATCGTTACACATCCAGAAGACAGAAGAAAAATTAATAAGATTTTGTCTTAGTAACTAATGAAATAAATGAATTTAAAAACCATCTATTGTGATAGTAACAGTGTTTCTCTGCATAATAAAACATTTGTACTGCCGTAAAAACGTAAAAGATTTAAAATAATTATCATTGAATTGTCGTTAATTGCTGGATATTGGAATGTTGAGAGTAATGCACAACTTAAAGCGCTTCGCCTTATAAGGCGTTTAAATTTTTTTTCAATTAATGGAGTCCAAGTGGTAAACCATATAATAATATGGCTTACTACTATTGTATTATGAGACTTGTAAATTGTTGCAACAAATAGTCTATACTATAAAGAAACATTTGCTGTCACATTAAAGTTTCTATACAAGTTTTAAAGCATCTTAATCATACGCCACATATCATAGTCCAAATAAATTACTGAAACGTGTCGAAAAGTTTAATAATGTAAAGGTAATAAAATATCGTAGTTATTGCAATATTTTTACCTATACGGATACAGTGCATATACGGATACTCTGCATACAAAACACTCCGTGCTGGTCGCGAGACGTCTAAGCTTCTTAACATAGGATGCTCCCTGCAGGAAGATTAGGCAAGTAGGAGCAATGGATTACCACGGTCAAACTGAATCGGACACTCCATTCGGAATCGCTTTTTCATACCAAACTTTTTGCAGAAAAACGGTCCGATATACATGTAGACTAGGAGTTTATCTTGTATTTTGATATAATGGAAAAGTAGCCTAGTAGGAATTTTCTTTGTTTTATAACGTTTATGATATTGCAGAAAGGTGATAGATTAAATATAGTTGATACTTGTTTCACATGGAAAAAGACATTATGTTTAATATCATTGTATATCTAACGATAACATTCTTTAATTACAATTTATCAGAGAAAATAATATGAAAATGTAATATGCAAACTAAAGGATTGGTAGTTACAAGATAATCCACTTACCGAATGCTTTTGTGATGGAAATACATTTGAAACGAAACTGAATTATTCCTGTGATTGTGATGAATGAAAGTTTATTTGCTTTAGGAATGGGCGGCGCGAAGCAACTCCTTAATTCAGATGCCAATAATGGCGGTTTGCGAATACGAGTTGCGCATTATTGTCGAGATCCTTGAGAGTGTTTAGAAATGCTAAAATATTGTATATTTAATTTACAATCAGTTAATGGTATGTAAATACCTATTTACATTTCGTTTAACATCTTAAAAGCGTGGTAATCCCATTGTCTAATTATAATATTACCCTCTACATATTTAATAAAAATTATATAATGTCTAATATTGCTACGAATTTTATTTGAAATTGAGGTAGTCCAGCTTGAGCTAATTCAAGACAAACTATTACCATAAAATTGTTACTTCAATATATATACATTTAAAAAACGTAACTATGTATTTTTGAAAGTATCTCAGACTAAACATTATAAAAGTTCAATCTTTCAATGCATGGTGTTGTATTTTTACATCAATTTTCTACAAGTTATAAGTTCCGTAAAGTTTTTTTACTATCCATTTGATATTTCCAATAAAAAAATGCATTTTAGGGATAAGATATGTAAGTGCGAAACACGTTTTTCAGATTAATACTTGGTTTTTTAAGTATGCATAAAGTATTGCCATCATCTTTTTTCCCTTATCCTACATAAATACAGGCCGCTTAATATATTTTGATTTCCTACATTTATTCATACATTTCCTACATTCTTATGTCTTTTATACGCCATTAATGTTTGTACAAAATATTACTTTGAAACATTGAACAAATATAAATAGTTTAAAAATAAACACATAAACATCACTTCCCGCTTTTGGTCATTCGTACAAAACGACGTCCAAAATGGAAGCATTTATGTACTATTACGGGTATTGCGTTAAAAGCTACATTACTTTAATGGCAGCTGCGATCTTTTTAAAACTTGTTTCAGTGAGTTTTTCAAGTTCCTGCATGCACGATTGCTGTACGATGCATTTCTTTGAAAATCTCTAAGAAACTGAGTATAATATACGTAGATAGCGATATTTTATAGGGTTCATGTATGCATGCAGTTTACAAAAACTTCAAGATACCTTCAAGATAGGTGCAACTATAGCTCTGGAGACGATGCGTGTGGTTTTATTATTAGATATAAATGAGGAAATTAAATAGATCTTCACAAAACTATATTAACTATCGGTATTATTAGACTTGGATCAAGAAATCATCTGATAAAATCAACATCTTTGTGTCTTCATTGTGTAACGAAATGTATATGTGTCCGCCCAAACACGATTCTAGGGCAAACTAGTTTTTGCGAGGCGAAACTAGTTCATCGTTAACCGGATACAGGTAGCTAAAGTATAGGTGTTTGCTAGGATAGTTACGCTGGGCTAGTGATAACTTGCCAACTTTGTAAAGACTCATCATTTCTCTAAATAATAACCTCAATAATGTTTCTAAGGTCACCTCTGCCTTATCGATTTATTTTATCGCTTTAATGTTGAACTGGTTTGGTCTAGGAAAAACTAGTTTATCTTAAAATTGGGTTTGTCGACTATACATCTGTCGGTAAACCAATTACAATGTGGTTGAAGATAAAGACACCAAGACAACTATAAAACTAAAGTATATAGTGAGGTCTTGATCTATCATGTAATGTTTTTATGTAACGTAATATTGGAACAAACTATAATTCGCAGTTCAAATAATTACCAAGAACATATAATTTTAACTACCACAAAATATCTCCATGGTTTGTTTTAATAACGAAACGGCTATATTATAAGAGTTATTATTTCAGTAATGTAATAACAGTGACCTGTCCCTGAATATTACTAACTGAAATTACAAAATGATCTTCTAACTAGAATAGGTCATAAAGCCTTTATAAAAATTACTAGCATTTACCCACGGTTTCGCTCACGTCAATATTGACACCTACAAATCATATGATACAATAATAAGTTTTTTGCAAAAAAAATAGCCTATCGCCGTCTCCAAGGTCCCAACGATCTCTATACCAAAATTCATCACAATTGGTTTAGTTGTTTAGGACTGACAGCGCTATAAACAAACAAGCTTACTTTCGTATTTACAATATTATATAGTGATATATGGTGATTAGTATTAGCATATTGGTAAGAATAAATAATACGAGTCCAAATTGTATTTATTTAATAAACCCTGTTCAAGAAAAATAATTGTTTCATATAATAATATATTTTTTACAATAAAAAGAAAAAGTATTGCTTTACCTTTAAAAGCAACAAGAGGAGGCCTATAATCATCTTACATGAAGGATCGTATTATAATGTAACAAATGCTCGGGAAATAAAACATGAGAGCAACACGCCATTATAGATGACAAATGACGATCACTTATTTTTTTTATTATTGCAATGTGAAACGACGTCGGCGGCTTTAAGGAAATGTACTTTACGGTATGGTAAATTTTATGAATTAATACTAATGTTACAAAAATATGAAAGTTCCAAATCTAGTAATAAATTTAATGAAAACTAGGCTTCGTTCCCGTCAACTTGAGTTATGATTCGTATAATTATGGGTACTTTTCTAATTTTATGAGCATACTAACTATACTTAACGAGATGTTTGGGTAATAAAAGGACAAAAGTCAAGTAAGAATAAAGTCGATCGTGCTAAAGCGAAAAACATTTTTAAGTCGTTACTGAAACGTGTACCAAATTCAGGTTTCGTTTAGACCGTAGTTTGTCAGGAGTCAACCGCAAGTTTCTACTAAAAGTAACAGATGTCAAACTTTTCCAACCGAACATACCTAAGTAAGTTATTGATTATTGAATAGTGTTGGGTAAAGTTAGCATCTATTGGTAATATTCGTAACTTTTGGTAGATATTTATTTACAATGTAAAACAATGTATAATTACACGCACGCTTGAAGAAAATTGAATCAGCAACAAATACTTAGAGACTCTTTAGAATATACACTCACACTTTAAATTTAAGCTATCTTATTGACAAATACGCTTTCTTAATTTTATGAATCCATTTTTTACATTAAATCGTCATAAAAAACCAAATCTGTATGAAATAATAGGAAAGGATTTCATCATACTTGTCTTAACAACGTGTTTTATATAAAGTTTATCCCTCTCTTTACCCCACTTCCAATAAGTTTTTCGTGAGTAAAAGTACACTATCTCCGTTTCCAGGTTACTATCTATCTCTATACCAAAATTCATCATAGACGATTTAGCGGTTTAGGCGTGCAAGCGTAACCAATTAAACAAAGAAACATACAATACAAGGAGGTCATAATTTGTATTAAGCAAGAACAAAGTGAAGATGGGATGTATATATGTTATATATATATATATACCATACCATCAGTCAATAGTTAATTTCCTTGTGTCAATTTATAAGTAATATCATAGGGTAAGAAAAATAAAATCAGAGCGTAATTTCACACAGAAAATCTAGTTAAATAAATATTGTAATATACAAATATTAATGTTAATTCAAAAGCATAGTTAAAGTAATATATAAAGCTAATGCTAATAATTAATAACATGCATATATGTTAATGTTTTCTCAAGACTATAATTACTTTAGTGGCAAACATTTGTTATTTAACCAAGGCTTAAGTGTCTAAGCATACTCAATGAGATCTGAATATTGTGAACTTTACATAAACATCTGCATATATGTATTTACATTGATTTACATAAATTGATGTAGATGTTTAACTTTTAATCTAATTGTTTAATAAATTATTATTACTTTGTATAAATAATTGTATGATTGATACAAGACTGAGCGGATGATATAGTGGAATAAGCAGTCGCTTTCCACTGCCGCCACGCTAATTCTTTTTTTTAAGGTTAAGGTTAAGCGTTATTGCCACCATCATACCTGATGTTAATTGACGATGTGGCCCAAGATAGTGGACATGCTAAGCCTAGTGGAGGGACTGGCTCTCAAGTCCAACTGCCGGAACATACCTGTAGGTTTATGGTGGCAGATTTTCAACTTGAGGGTGGTACCTAGCCAGGCAGTCATTATAAGAAACTCTACCACGATGCTATGGTTTTATCACGATATTTTTCTTCACCGAAAGATCAAATTCATTGTAGGTGGATTCAAACTCATGTCATTTGACGCGGGGTCAGTACACACTACCAACTCTGCTATCATAGCTTCAAAATATACATTGTGAATTCTAAATTTCTAGATGTAAAAATGCTTGTTTTGAGTCTGGGTGTATGTATGTACCTTGTAAACGTTAATGTATGTTTATACAGTTGGCCGCAACTTATTGCTTGACGAATGGTACGTGTATTGCCGTTTAAAAAAAAAATGTTTACTAACTTTTTAATAACAAGTATGGGCGCATATTTTACGTTGTATAATGGTGAATATAACTATTAACTGTGAATACATTAACATTATATTATTAAATTGTTTGTAAATTTTGTAAACTTTTTACTTACTGTAAATCACTCTTTTAGAATTATAACTTATATTACAATTTATTTTTTATGTTCATCTGTTTCTTAGGTTTACACATCTTAACAGCTAAAATAATTGTGATAAAATTTGGTACCATAGATACATAGATATAGGTTACTGTTATTACTAACAATATTTAAACTATGTTTAATTGGTAAAATAGTGCAGATTTTTTTTATGATGAATCTATCGTTTCTCAAATTAACGATATGACAATTCGTATGTATACTTTTGGTAAGAAAGTGTTCCATGTTTTTTTTATTTACTTGTATATAGCAAGTCAACATTGCATAGATATAAAGCTAATATATAACATAAAACGAATAACGATTACAATGCCGGTACAATAATTATGGACATACATAACTTTCACAGAAATATATGAGACAAATTTAAAACTAAAAGTTTAACAAATGCAAACAAATGAAATCATGATCAGGAAAACACATAATGTATTAGGAGAGATTTCCAAAGTAAATGTAAAATTAAAAATTAATATCTAAACCAAAATTATTCATGCATAACCTTATCTAGTAAACAGATTATGCTACTCAAAATTTATTTCTCAAGGTGGAACGAGACGGGATATTTTCGATCATTCAAGCAGAAATAGATGAGGTCAGAGCTACTATTCTATTAATTAAGCTAATTACCAGAATTGAAATAGCACTATTAATTATATTCATTATTCATATTCATGTCAATTTCATTTCAGTATATTATAATGTACTAACATATGTATTGTATACATATTCAATATTCTGTTGAAATATAATAGCATTTTGTATTATCGTCCATTGAGTGTAACTACTCCTTTGCTATTTTATTGTAAAAAACATTACAACTTCAACAATTTATTGTTAAGTTATTTAAAAAATCAGTTTGTTTGCCCAATTTACTAACGTAATCAGAAACTCCTTACACATTAAATTTTACACTGTTTAATAAAAAAAAAATCAGTATAACATATCCTTTTTTTACTTTATTATGTTTACATTTTTTAATGAACTAGGTATTCATATTTTAATATAAAAACACACTAGGAGAACATTGTAATTATTTTAACATGATTTGATTTAAATAGGTATATATAAAGTTTATAGTATGTAGGTTTTTTTTGTCTTGCAGCAAAGTATCTGCACTGCAACTGATGTTAAGTACAGTATAATCCAAATTAGCGGCGACTGACAATGAGCCGAAATTCACTGCCAGTCACCGCGTTCATACTGGCATAAAATACAAAGGTTAGTGTAGGAGATGTTGAAGATGACGATACATAGTTATTCTTCTAATTATCCTCATAATATGTTTATAACGCATTAGTGCATTAATGTATTAGAGATTGAAGATTTGATATCCACCCACGACTGACATTTGTGTGATGTGGGTGTCCATGGGCGGCGGTGATCACTTACCGTCAGGTGACATGCTCGCTCGTTTGCCTCTTATTCCATAAAATATAAATATATATATACGTACAAATGTTCAGTATATGAGGCGTTTAGTTGCCGTAATACAAGCTTTAATTAATTTCATTTTTTAACTAGATGGTTGTGTCCTATTTTTATTTATTGTATCGTATACCTATTGCTGTACTAAACATATATCAAGATCGGCCTCAATAATTTTATTTCAGACTTCCAAACCTTGTAAGAATAAGACGTAAAGCGTGCGCAGATGGTAAAACCGGGCATTACAAAGTGAGCTGGGCTTTAAAAATGTAGGTCTGTCATTTCGTCTCTTGAATTAGGCCATGTTGAAATATTGCCAATATTTGAACTTTGGACAGTAAATATCTGGACTTATGTAATGTAATTAGTTGGTAGTAAACATGAAGGTTTATACGGTAACCAGGCTAGGTTCCATTATACAGGTGTCACGATAGTGAAACATTAGACAGAGAATCAAATCATTACGTAGAAACATTAACGCGTCAAAAAGTTCTATGGTGCTCAAGAGTAAGATCATATATCAGGGAGGTTAGAAGGCAATATTGTAGAAGTATCATGACCAGTGCTCTTAGCGAAGTTGTCTTGCAACAATTACTAAGGTAAAGAAAAAAAAAACAAAACAAAAAAAAAATGTATTTCCTCACCACGGAACCACCTCAAACGTAAGCTTTTTAGGGGGCATCGTAAGAAATTTATTTTTTAACCGCCATTCAAATATACAAATAACCTATAAGCAGTGGGCTAATATGATAAAATTTTGATATAAACACTACGAATCTGCCTAGAGCTGTGGCAAGATATAGCAGATTAAAATATTTGTGAAAATTAACCAGGTAAAACAAACAGTTCCAAATCAAAATCAGCACAAGGATTGCGACTATTTGGTGACAAGATTGAATGTGCCCGTATTTAGTAATCAGAGCGTCCCAAATATATCATTACACAAACATTCTTTTTTAAACAAAATAATAATCCTTTACATATAACTGTAACCAAAACCTAAACCTTAATTGCCAACAAGAATTATAATAAAATTTCTTACGGAACTCGTCGGCCTGTTAAATCTTTAAGAGAATCATCAATTAGGTAATAGATACAAAGGGATTCAATCAACTCCAAAATGCTGTCAGAGTTTAAGTTTTAACGTTAGCTAACACAGGGTTCTCGAAAATTCATATCCGACGGTATCGATTATCGACCAGCATCTTTAAACAAATAGATGAATAATATTATATATATTAACACGAGCGAAACCGCGGAAAGTATATTTATAAGCGATATTACAAAAATTTAAACTACCAGTTCTATGGAATTAAAATTTGGAGCGGACATTCCTTTTACGTTATACTCATACGTAAGAATGGATGTTACGATTAGGTGTGGTTGCAGGAAACATCGAATCGAAAGTCGGAGCCACCAGATAGTGTCTAATGTACATAGTGTTTGAATATTGTAGTTAGGCTGCACTTCGGAATTGATACGGATGATACATTAAACATTATACTATGGCTAGTGTGAAGACTAATATAGTATAATATATGCGTAAGCGTAGCTATATAGATACAAACGAGGTACCCACTCATAACTAATATTATATTACCATAATTAAGAAGAGTTAATATTTCAAGTGAACGGAAATTATCTTTTGTGAATATTGCATTGAAAGAATATTATTAGAGTGAATAAGGAACAAGGTAGGAACAAGTAAAATTACGACTCATGGGTAGGCTTACCATACGTCCCAGTTTGACCGGGATAGTCCCGATTTGAGATCCCTGTCCCGGCGTCCCGGTCAAAATTTTGATTGCATTTCAAATTTGAAAAACACAAATTAAGCGAAAAGCAAAATGAAAATGAGCCTCTTTCTCTTCTGCGTCCCGGTTTTTGCATTTCAAATATGAAAAACAAAAATTAAGCGAAAAGCAAAATGAAAATGAGCCTCTTTCTCTTCTGCGTCCCGGTTTGGCTCTTCGTAATTATGGTAAGCCTACTCATGGGATCCTATGAAACACCACACTTATGCCGAATGATCGCGGAAATGTATTTTAGCTATAGATTCGAAATTATACGTTAAATTTTGATATAGATTTTGCTTATTATTGTATTTACATATTGCGAAAAATGTGGAATAAAACACTTTTAAACACAACATTATATACATAGAAATTTGATTAACTTAATACTTTTTTTATAAAAATATACCAGGGCTTAGCTCGGTATTATTTTTATACATATATGTTTAGATACGAACCTCATATTAAATAAACATCCACGTTTTACGGTTTTACATACGATAAATATAACTATATGGGTGAATTAAAAAAGGAAGAATCTGTCTAAATACAAAATTTCATTCTATTTGTTAGAGCCGTTTCCGAGATACGCAAAATAACCAATACCAACTATTTATTATCATTACATATATTACATAAATGTATACTAGAAATTAATGAATTAAAATATGAAGCGAACTTTTAAATTAAGCCTAAACAAAGGTAAAGTTTTGAAAGCCACGTCAAACAATTTACGAACCTTGGTGTTCTGTCTGGATTCCTCGAAGCAATTAAACAAAGTGACACAGGAAAGACTGACTGTACTGTTTCTGGCATGGCCTGTCGCGACACGGGGACTGGTAATGAGCCACGGAAGTGAAACAATTCTGGCTTCGTGAATCAAGTTGGTTGCGAATATTTGACAAAATATATATTTAGTACTTAGCAATTGCTTTTTATTTTTCTTAGTATAGTGCTCATTGAAAATAATGATTAATATTGTTCAATTACGAAATGTGACTTACAATAGGTTATATAATATATTCCGACAGCTGCCCTCAGGGCTTTTTTTTATAGTTAAGGTTTAACGTTATAGCCATAATCACACCTGATCTTAAGTGATGATACGGCCATGTTGGTAGACACGCTAAACCCGTGGAGGAACTGGCTCTCAAGTGCAGCTGCCGGAACACACCTATTAGTATTTGGCGGCAGGTTTTCAACTTGAGGGTGGTTGCTAGCCAGGTGGGCATTAGAAAAAGTCCTACCACCACTATATTATTAATTATTAATATATTTGTAAAGATTAAATAATAGAAACTTACGTTGTATAAAGATTTAACTTTATAAACTAAATATTTAGTACCTTATTCAATAGTAAACCGACTTAATACAAATTTTTATTCAAATGAGTTTAAAATGCGTCCTAGTTATTAGACGGATAGATACCAGTTTATCTACTTTAAAATTAATATTTTTAGTATTTAATTTAAAAATACAACTCATTTAAATTCCAAAACTAATGAACATTACAGAGAGATCAGCAGTTCTTTGAAGGTCTTTGCTGTCATACCGGCTTACAAACCTCTTAGCAGCTAGATATTCATTTGTTGATCAAAAAACACGAAAATTAAAAGAGAGTCACGAGTTTGATAAATACACCATCATACAAGATTTTTATCTTCACATATTAACTAGATAAAAAATCCATTTTTAGAAAGAACTGCGCATAACTAATTTTTAAGTGTGTTTTCAAAGTGCCTCATATTTACAAATACCAAATTAATGAGTACAGATAATTACAACATGAGTGACGGTTTTTAAAATAATTATCAGCGATGTTTACCATAACTCAAATATACTTAAATATACGAGTTCTTATAGATAATGTAAGCAGGCATATACTAACCAAGAATCTTGTTGGTACGTTCGGAATATTTTATTGGCGCCATAATAATAACACAGAATATCCTTGGATAGGAACTGTAATTGAGCAAGTTAGTTTGCGTCTTGGATGATTTCGTAGGAGGGTCTGAATAAGGCTTTGTCCCGGCTTGATTGAACCTGATATACTATTTAAATTTCCATGGTGAAAAAAAATTGAATATTATTTCCATTTGATATTTTTCTTTTAAAATTTATTCGCGCTCTTGTTGGTTTAAAATTTGTGGCAATGTAAACGATGTAAATGTATTTTGAAATGCAGGAATAAATAAAATAATCAATAATTGTTTAAATAACCGTACATTGTTTTGTTAGAAATAGAAAAAATCATTAAATCCATTTTCATAATTTTGTCGAGTATATAAGGTTTTTTTTATTTCTCAGAAATTAGACAATTATTTAAATAATGGCTAGCATATTTTTAGTATTATTGAAAAAAAAACAACGTATTTTGTATATTATTATTGGTTTAGTAACAAAGCAAAAAATAATTTAAAGCCACTTCCAACCACAACCATTATATTGTCGTTTGTCTCTGATAATTATTTATCATGAAAGAATCTAATAAACACACGAGTCTTACGTGTAGTTAAAGTAGTTTTTTCTTAATCCAACTATATCCATCAAAAAAAGTTTTATAATTGTAGTAACAAAACTATCGTTTGCACAATATAACGCACGCAACCCCTCTCGCTTCACACTGGCTTGTTTGTATAAAGCACAGTCATTCAGACTTTTACGATCTACATATGTAACAGGGGTGTAATAAGGCATGTATAATTTAACGATGTGTCCCAGCTCCCAGGCGTTAGCTACGAATTTACTTGTGACTACGATTGGTTGTAATTTTTTAATATGTAATATGTTAATTTAATGTTGGCGACGAAGATTGTGCTATATTGCATTTCAGTGACACTGGAAAAATAAATAGCTTACTCACAATTAAGACCACGTCAATATTCAACATTAACTTAGGGGTATACGTAAAATTAAAACTATCCATGTAGCCATTTTATGTAATATAATACAAGGGAACAATTATCCGTACTATCATTGGAATCTTAACTCAGTGGAGCTTATTATATGTACATAGATGTTTATTATTCTGTCACAGAAAGAACAGCTGTTGTTAGCATACAAAAGTATATACTATATGAGGGATGAAACCTCGGTTTATCGTCTTTCGCTACCTGCATGGCCATGGTTGTTAAATTTATATACAATGTAGATGAGTCGCATGGAATCTAAGACTCTAAACTTTTTTTTTACATGTTCAGGTTTAACAAGTAAAACCACTGATTATGTTTAAAAGTAAACGTTTTGTGATATTCTTGGGATTAGAATATGTAAAGAAAAACACGTTTATTCCCATAAATCAAACAATTTCATATACTTGATGGAAAAGAACAATTGATTCTATAATAGACAAATTATGTCAGGCAACTTTCTGATTACATGTCTGTTATTCCATAGATGCCAAATGGGCTCATGAAAAAGAGATCCAGCTTCGATACGGGGAATATGTAAATGATTTTTTTTATTTGTATACGGTTCGTAAGACCTGTCCCGATGATTAGATGGGGAGGAATCGTGTCGGCACAATCGTCGAGTTTGATTGAAGACTTTGAGGTGATAGAGATAGATTTTGGTTGATATTCACATAAAACGTTACGTTATTGTTGATAATTTTTTGTAGGTTTCTATTTGACTTTTTGTTACGTATAGTATTTATCAAGTGGGGTTTTTGAGTAATGAACAAATAAAATGTAGGAACTCTTGGTAAGGGAAGACATTATATTTTTTAATGTTTACTTAAACGTGATTAGTTGACACTTCTGAGTTTATTTGAGCACAGTTGAGGGCCTGAACCTTACCTAGGCTTAGTGAGTTAACTTCTTGAGTCACAATGGTCACTTAATATAAAGAGATACTGTGGTTAGAATATCCTTATACAAAAAAATATTTATTTATTTCAAGAATTTTAGATTCTTCAGCGTATTTCATGTATATTCACATAGTACGATATAAAATCCTAGCAAATATTATGCACTTTATTTATTCTATAGAAAATCGCCGTCAATAAAATAACCTATAATTGAATATACCAAAACATATTTTAAAAGCTATATAGCTATAGTGTTGATTTCCCGGTTATGATGTAGTTAGCTAAATCACTGCGTAGTTGCTAAAAGTAAATGAAAAGGACACCAAATAGGGTTCCAATGGTAATAATTACAACATACACCTGTTCACTATTCACCTGAACGACCCTGTATCACAGAAATTAAGAGACACACGTACCTGAAACAATGCACGACTTCATATTACGGCAAAAGTTGCAAATTTGTTTGTTCGTACCGAGATAAACGTACCCATGCTAATGTGCATATTAATACAAAAGTAACAGATCATACACTTTAGAGTAATTACAACGACATTTATCTGTTTACCCTTTCAAATGTTCAGCGCAATATATACTATTCGTTTGTGGTGTCGCATGAAAACAAAAGTGACGTATAATTTTCCTTTTTTTTGCCGTTATTAAATTCTTTTGTAAAGCCTTGACAGGCTTTTTTATTAAATAAAGTACGGTAGGTACGTACGTAGGTCCGCCACACAGAGGACGTAGGTGAGCCCAATGTTTTTTACGGCACGCATAATTAAATTCCGAAAGTGTGTGCAAATATTTCGTTCGAGAAATCTTTTAAAAGAAACTCGTTGTCATGAAAATATTTTCATGGTATTCAAATATTTAAATATATTATAACTTGCCGGTGAAACTTTGTCAATATGGCCGTCATGGCAATGCAGGGCGGAGCATTTGCTATAATTTGCTTTCGATGCCGAGCTAGGAGGTTTGTTTTTATTTTATAACTCTGTCAACAACGTACATAACCCCTGACTTGCAGGAATTCACTGTCAAATATAACAGAGCAAGCCGTTCCTACTGTCATATATTATTGTCTGACTGGAATTTCAAAGATGAAGATATGGTTGTAGGCGCACACTAAACTGAATTAACAAAACTGACTCTTAAATGCAATAGTTTTACAATTTCTTTAAATGGTGTCTCGTTGCTTGTATTCTTTCACTATCAGTCACGGGTGTCACTCTAGGTAGCAAAATAGTATATTCAATAATATTGTTCCTATAGGCTATGAAACATATTCACATAAACAGAAATCACCGTTTTTTCGTTTTTGTTGAATCTGTACTTGTATGGACCAATATAATATGGATAGTATTACTTATTACGGTTTGTTAGGGTTTAATTTAGTAAACACATATACTAGAGAAAACTGTGTATATGTGGCGGTACCATCATATCGTACAGCGTGAACAAGGATGGCTTTATTATTGGCAGTTTCATACAGATACCACTAGCTATACTTTTATTTTATTCTTGGTTAAATTGACGATTTAGAATATCCGCGGAAATGTTTACTATCCACTGATTCAAATAACAATGCCGATTCCAAAGATTTTGAACAACTTCAGCATTGTTGCATTAATACTAATGGCTTTAGATTAATAGTATATTTAAGTAAATTCATTGATACATATAAAATTCGTTGGAACATTAACGAAATGGTAAAATGATAGAATGGGTTTGCAATTAGATGAGCGATTCAAATTTCGTTAGATGGTCATTATAAGAAATAAAAGCAAGATTCAAAATTCGTAAAAAAATCAATGTAATTTGCCCTCCGTAACAAAAGGTCGGAGGCGTCTGATGCTTCTGTATACTGTGAAAATGATAGGGAACGTAACGAATCACATTACCTATCTATATATAGGCGTTTATGTCCTAGTCTGGTTTGTTATTCCACTTTGTGTATATACTTATTTACTTCATAAGTTATTTGATCTAATAAGTAAACAATCATCTTAAGAAATATTTAATTCAAAAGAAAATTGCTTAATTGGCATACAACTTAGTATCTTATTTATATAGTAATACTAACATATTGTCTAGATCTTTTTATATTCACATATGCAGTTAAATCACGATGCTTGGGTTCGCGGTCGAGTAGTGAGGTATGAGCGCGATCAACGAAAGTGAGTTGCGAATAACGTGCATAGCGCAAATGGTTTTACATTTTATGGTGAATTTTATTGTTTTATCTTGGTGGGATACCTAGATTATTATGTCTTATTGACACTGTTAGTGTTACCAGTTTGTTCGTATGTATGACGGCCGACCAGAGCAACACAAGAAGACCGAGCGAGCGTGATAAGTGGTTTGCTTTATATGCGTTTATATAAACGTCTGGATTGGGGTTGTCCCCGGTCACTTCGAAATGCGATCAGGAGATCCGTGTAATCATATATTTACTGTAAATGCTTATTCTTTTTATATTCTAAGAAATAAGATAAATACACAAAACAAATATATTTTAGGATAAATTATTTTTCAAGCGTTCTTCGTTTGATCGATATCTCCACTGAGAGTAAATATGATCATTTTAACTGTAAATCTGGAAAGAATATGTATGCTAATATTATAAAGTGGAAAAGTTTGTTCGTGTTTGATCACGTTAATCTTCGCGCGCGGTCTTAAAGTATGCGGATGATCAACTAGGCCATATGAAATATTTCATCAGAGCACTCCCCGTTGTACATGCGATGAAACAGAGAGATCCTATATCCATAGGTAGTTCCAAGGACTCTAAACCGCGTATTAGAACGGGATCGTCGACAATACGGATGGCTAGCTGGTAGGCAGGAGCACCGGCCCAGATGTATGAGCAGTAGTCCACGTGAGGCCGTACTTGCGCTTTGTTCAGTACAAGCCGTTGCCTCGGTGTGAAGTATCGCTTGGACAGATTAAGAATACCAAGTTTGTTGGCTCCCAATTCGGCCTTTCTTTCGAAGTGCATGCGGAATTGTACATCACGAGATATATATTAATATCAGGAATGCCGGCACTACTGGATACTTGCAAACATGTGCCCTGAAACTTAGGTGCTTTGAGACAGGTGTTTTCTTAGCGGAAAACGCACAATCTTGAGTTTTACCAGGGTTAAAATGGAAAAGGTTTGCTTGATTAGAGGCCCTGTTCAAGGAACTATCATTCTCAGACACAAGACACAAATACGTATAGATTGAAGTATTTTAATAAGTACCTACTGCAGAATGATCACCCTGATTATTATTTAAATATGAAATCATAGTTAAACAAAGTTTATGACTAAGAAACCTTACTAACCTTACTCACAAATTATTCAATTACCTTTTATATCTAAATCACTATTAATTAAATCTTAAATGCTAATCTCACTTAAAACTTATTTCAAAGAGCTTATATTCAGAGGTTTCTTTAGATTAAAATAATAATAAGAATCGATAAACTCATTTGGATGATATTTAAACGACTTTATGCGTATTATTTGCATTATTTAAGTGGAAAAAAATTATGACATATACCTGTTTTACTGTTCTTTTGATTTTTTGTTCAAGTAATAAAATCTAATTAGACGCCGACTTATGTGTTTGTCCATTATTGACCTTATTTATGTATTCTAAGACCCTTTTCGCGATTACAAGGTGTGTTTGATCAGTATATGCAGCACCACAAATGATAAGATTAATCGCCAGATACTGACTTCACTAACGTAAACATTAAAACACATTAGCTGGCTCATCCTACCACTGCCTCTGTAAAAAAATTAGATCTTCTTAAATATAAGTGTACCAAGATATAATTTCATGGATTAGCTCAAAATAGCAATCAATATCTTTATATAATTAATGGAACAATATTTTTGTACCTAATTATTTAACATCGTTTTCAGACACACAAAGTGTCTTAAGTATCTTAAATTTATAGGTAGGTACGTATGTATGCAAACCATTGATTGTATTTGAAACCCTAAATCCGGGGTGTTTTAACAATACCTCAGAGACATTTTGTACAACCCGAACTGTTTGTTATTATCGTTAATGTCAATGAATTTTCCATTGAAGTAATAAATATCATCATAATTTTAATAATTCATTGCTATATTAATTTAATTAAATAATATTGTCTTAATATAGCTAAATGCTGTTCTCTCTGATCGCATTATATAGGTCAGGTGCTTACAACATTGGTCATTATATATACTCAAAATTAAACAAAAAAATTATATTATATCTTGCATGTAAATTTCTAGACGGCTTAATGTATGGCAATAATTATTTTGTTAGCGTAGAACTAAAATTTTATTTAATCACTTCCACCCGTTTTTGTAACTTATTTCAATACAGCTTTGCTCCTGTTGATAGTAATGTGATGTTAGATAATCCAAAGTTTTTCTCAATTGTTGCTTTATCAAGTTAAAAAAAATATTGAAATCCGACTGGTAGTTACTAAGGTTACCATTACAAATCAATCAATCAAACAAACAAACTTGTTCGCTTCATAATATTAATATATAACAGATATACGTACAGTAGGTATAATCATTATTTAGATAACATTGTACTCGTATACATTAAAGTGTGTATTATATTTGTAGCACTGTTCAAAAACGTGAACTCGCCTTATTTACACAAATCACATAATCTTGTACTTACTTCGTATATTTCACCATTTTATTGTGCGGTTGCATGTAAAACAGTATTAAGCCATTCCGTTTGAAATGGCAAACGTAGTAACCGATGCAGTTATCTTTCACGTGGTTTACACAGATATTTACGACGGCGCCGAACGTGAAGGCATTAATGGGAACGCTCAATTTATTCCATACCCGAAACAGAGGCCTATTGACCTCGCATCCGCTGCTTACATAACCAATGAGGATCCATTTATCAAATATGATACCCAACGAACGGGTATTCTGTTACCGACATCGCAAAAATATTTATGTAGTATATTTTATTATAATATCATTTTTTTGAGGTAGACGCCTTAACGACCCCATAGTTGTGTGCGTGCGATTGAAGAAATGAATCTAAAATTTTGTTCCAGAAGTAGCATAAGCAACCTATCTGTGATTGGCCATGCGTTCGTCGTACGAGAAATACGCACTTTCTGCTTAAAATCAAGTTTTAAGCTTCACTGTTTTTTTTAATAGTTTATTGGTTTTACGTTATGGCCACAATCTCACCTGATGTTAAGGAACAATGTGGCCGATGATAGTGACTACACTAATCCTAATTGAGTAACCGGATCTGAAGTACAACTGCCGGAACACACCTACAGGTATTTAGCGGCAGATTTTCAATTTGAGCATGGTAGCTAGCTTTTCTCTTTCATCGAAAACTCAAGCTCATCGTAGATGGATTAGAACAAATTACCAACTGTGCTATCCTCGCGGCTGCTAGTGACTACTTAGTTTATAAATAAAAAATGGTTGTATTCATGCCTAAAAGTTGTACGACTTAATGTCTGTGATACATTTGTGACATCTCTAGTTAAAAAACACTTGACGCAAAAACAAGGCGTGAGTTCGTAAGTTAGCGCTAAATCGGAAATAATGGGAAATTACACAAAGTGGTATTCTGTACGTAATTAGTGTTCTGTGGGAATAATTACCATAAAGCCAGATCTTCTCATAAGTCGCCATTCAATTATTATTGGGTATATGTTTTTCAGTAATTTCATTGTTTAATTTGTTAATTTATTAGGTTCCTAAGTCATTAAAAAACCATTTACTTCGTAAATCGAGCAGTTAAAAAACAATATAGAAACACTACTAGTATACGTCAGTCAAATAACAAAGCTTCTATTTATATTCCAAGCAATAATGTAAAAGAAACAAAAATGCTCGTATTAATTCGTCACCCAAAGACATGTCTTGAATATCAAATAGTTCAGGCCTTAATGACATTTCTCACGGCATTTCTTTTATAAGTTCTCCCGGATATTGTTTTTTGAATGTTCCTACGTCAACTGTGATATTTTATTACGTAATTTTCAAAACATTCTTTTAATATAATGCATTTACATTAAGAAATATTAGAATATTTATGGAATGATACATTAAATCATAAGTTCTATAATCATAATGCATATTTTACAAAGCTTATAATTGACCGTCACAATTTAATACGAAAAATAAACATAAACTAATCTTCCCATGTTTTCAGAATTTGTTAGGGTTTATCATAATAATGTCAGGTACTATATTTTCATAAGCAATCTACTGTTTTACCAAACTATAAGTTCAAGGACCAGGTCTAGTAAGTTTAATTTTCACTTATAGAGTTGGACATGCGAGTGATAATGGTGTTTTAAATTATAAAATGTTGATTAACTGTAAATATTTTCTACACAATTAATAAAAAAAAGATACACTCAAATTTTATCACGCTGTTTTTTCTCGACACATGCAATGTTTTCCAAAACATGGAACTGTGTTGACGTTAGAAACTGAGCAATTAAATTGAATTATTCGTGATTTTGATTTATACTGTGTAAATAATTAAATATGTGTAAAAAGGTATGAATGCAGAGATGACAACTGCAATGAAAGAATGGAAGAAGAAATCACGTTTATTTTATTAATAAGTATATTTCATAGTGTTTTAATTAATGTATGTTAGTTATTAGGTGTTGACAGATGTGAGTTGGATATATTTCGGACAATGATAACATTTGGGATTTGATACCCTTTGTCATTTGTCAGCATCCCTGCAAAATGGCAGTGAGTTTAGTGTGTGAATGGACTGAGAATAGTTTATATTCATGATAATGCTAAGTGATTAAATCGTAACTAATATTATAAATGCGAAAATGAGTTTGTTTGTTTGTTACACTTTCACGCCTAAACCACTGAATAGATTATGATGAATTTTGATATAGAGATGGGAACCTGGAGACGGTGATAAGCTACTTTTTCTCGCGAAAACCTTATTAGAAGTATTTGGAGAAAATTTCGTAATCCAATAAAAAAAAATAGGAAGTTATTGTCATTAAACAGTATATTAAAAAGATGTTTGAATTTTTTAATTATGCATATATCACATAGGAATATGTCGTCCACAAAATTCTCAACCTACCTACGTATTGTTTATGTTAACATGTTCTTTCAGTATAAGTGAAATATTTTAATGTAATCTTAGTTGTTTAGTATATTTACCCTATGAAATAGGAGTACTATGTACTCGCGAAGCTTTTTTTACTGCCACATCTGTGCCCTAGTTGCCGCAAATCATCACATGGTTTCTGACTCAAATCTTAATGAATATAAATGCAAATGAAAACATGTTGTGCCGCTCGTACTTAGGATAGGAAGGAAAAAAGTTATTTTTTTGTATAATTATACTTTTTAACAAGTGATGGAATACTCGCGTAGAACATTCTTCTCGCTTTATGTTACCAAATACCTGGTTTAATAATTCGCAGTAAATCGCTTCAACATTCTCCGTTTCGAAATATATATGGGATGTTTCGAAGGTAATCTGGGTAAATGCAGCATTGTAGACAATTGGACATGTGTCATTCCCGTTGCGATAATTGAGCCTTTTGATCTGGTTATCTTTAAAACAGGGATAGAAACGACTTAAAAATTGACGAAACTTTATTTAAGAGCGCTGAAATGTTAAATATCACGGTATGTATCTGAGAATATTATTACGATTAGGTGAACAGATACACAGAATTATTTAACACTTGAATATGTTTGCTAAAAGAGTAATTCGATTAGGCGACTACTTCATTAAGTGTATTGTTTCGTTCTATAAGCAACAATTTTAATGAACACCAAATTATTATATTGTTACATCAAAATTATTTTCCGAAAGACCAGGAAACGCTACATGTGATACTATATAAATTGAAACGGAGACATTCGTAATTTTACTCATGCATCTTATATCTACACTCTATGGCGATTTCAAGTTCCCTGGCGAGTGCAAGTTTCAAGTTCCCTTTATACCTTCAACCCCATCTGATCGAGTGTTTTTAATCAGTAAAATCCAATGGTCATAAGAAAGTGAAAGATATATATATACGTAGAATATTGATACATTAATAATATTTTGGTAACTTGAATTGCTGAATATGTGATACGTAAATATACAAATGTCAAGGTTAAACATGATTGGCTAATATCTAATAACGCAATTATTCTTGGTATGAAATCAAATATTGTTTACGTCTAGACGCTATTAACGAAATGTAGAAAATACATGTAGGTGTAGTGTATTTTCACTTTGATGTTATTAAAGTTTTTTTTCTTTTTTTTGAACTAGCATACGCTGTTATCCCTAAGGGCTTTGATAGCTTCACCGAACTTTTTGGGGCGAATGCTGAGGGCACTCGGCTCCGAGGCAGCGAGCGCAAGGGGGCCTGAATGGCTGAACCTCGGTTTGGGCTGCTGCCGGAAAAACAAACAAGGATTTGCAAGGCTAACTAATCAACAGTTCCTAACTTACTAATTTCGTGATCCTAACACGGCCTTATCGGGCAAACCGGGTAAGGGACGCGGGGGTAGCCTTTTTATTAAAGACAAACTATCTAATGCACTGCCGTGTGGCCTAGCGGTTAAATTTGTTGCACACTTGCAAACTTTAACCGCTCCGCCAAAACATTTCAAGTTTCAAGTTTCACAAAACAAATATTTGGGTGATCTACATATTTGTGATGCAGTGATGGCTGAGTTGGTAATATATACGAACGCCACCTCAAGCAGATGGCAGATGCCATAACATAAAAAATCTTTTAATATACTAATATCCTAAACATTAAAAGACGTGAGAGCATTCATAGACAAATTTTATAATGAATTAATAATAATACGTTAACTCAGTTCAGTTTTAAGCCATACATTTTATAAAGAAGTTAAATTCACATCAAGAAATTCGAGCCGGTTCCTAATCACGTATACAGCAAAGCTACAGGAAAAATATCTAACTATTGCCTTCAACCTCCCAAATTTCCATTATGTATTATCCTTAATTTATGATAAATATGCATATATACATTATTTTATAACACAATAGCTTTTACGTACGGCTTTGCTCGCGTTAATATTGATTGTGTCAAACAAATCGGATGATGCAATAAAACGTTTTACACAAGGTTTATTTTCTTTTTTTTTTAGGTTTTCGCGAGAAAATGTAGCCTATCTCCATGTCCAGGTACCCATCTATCTTTATACTAAAATTCATTATAATCGAATCAGTGGTTTAGAACTGAAAGCGTCACAAATAAATATTCTTTTTTTATCATTTATAATATTAGTAAGGAGTAAATGTTCCAAATCAGTCTAGAGAACTTAAAACTAGTCTCGTTTGGTCAAAATTATAAATAAGCAGTCCAAATCATTTATTATCAGATCAACTTACTCTTGTTAGTTCTTACTGTTTTAAGAGATTCTGTTTATATTCTAGATAGGAATTACTTAGTCGTGAAACAAAATTAAATTTATTTCACAGAGAAATAACTTAATATAATATTTAGGAGACGGGGAATCTATTTCGAGTTTCAATAGCGGCTGCGGGCGAAGTTATGAATAACATAACGATACGGTTTAGGTTTACAAGATTCTAAATGTAATTTAGGCATTAGACGATTTAATTGACAGTGAATTTGACACGTGAAAATTTTGTCACAGGAGATAATTTGTAATTAAAACTGACACAATCTCATGATGTTTTCCTTCACCATAGAATGGAGCTCATTACATATGCAACACTCACAAAACAAGCAATATTTAGTTTTTACATTTGTGAAAATTACATATTATAAGCTGTTTTATTTTATCATACTAGGCACTCGTTCCGACAGATGGTAAGTAGTACAGTACTCAGGCACTTGCAACACTAGAAGTATGGTAATTAAAGTAATCAGTATACAATGTTATAAGTTACATATAATTAATTAGGTAATTATTAATGTTTGTATAATTATTGTAGTATGGACTAGATTGGGGTGGCGGTTAAAGCAATTGCCTTGCTGCAAACACTGTGCCGAAGTGCTTCCGGTTCAAGTCCAGAGATATTTGTGTGATGTGTGGTTATAAAGTTTTTTGTTACTTTGTCTTCTTTTATTGTGTTTATAAAGTATTTTTACTGTAAATTGGTGAAATTATAAAACAAGGTTTAATTACCAGCGGGATTCTTTTTTAACAATTTTTAAGAGTCTCACGTTGAACAAAGAATTATTTTCAGTGGAAGACCAGCCGAGAGACTAGAATCTAATAACAATTACTAAAGTCATACCATAGTGAAACTTTTTAGAAGATTATTCAGTAATTGAAATTATTCAGAGCAATCATCGTTTTTTAAACTATATATTGCTAACAGAACCATAATGACACGGATGATTTATGACTACATGTTTTTACAACATTCTTACTACCATTATTTTAAAGAGCCATAATATTTTGCAGCGGAGTTATTGCGTTTATTAAATTTTGTAATAGATCAGATTAAATAAAGCAAAATTAAATTTACTTTGCAGTTTGAGAATTTAGAGACTACTATCAGAAGTACATATCACATTGATTCTACGAAAATCAGCTTATTCGAATAATTAAGCTCAGAAATTATGAAAGCGCAAGTCAAATAATTAGTATATCAACTTTGCACTCCCGATATATCCTTGAAAATGTAATGTACCTTCTAAAACCTTATCATTGTTCAACTTGTAAGTAGCGGTTCCAATTTCACTGCTGTAAATAATTATAAAACAATTCGCATAATATTTAAAACTTAGTAAGTTTAAACGTACTAAGTTTTTTAAGGATTAGTGTTAGGTTCTACAATAAGGTTACAAATCTCATTATTGATTTGTTGGATAATAAGATGAAAATACTTCTAAAATTTTATTTGTTAAGCGGTATTTGAATATATAGTGGTGGGTTATTACATGAATAATAGTAATGTTTAGAAGTGACACATTCACTGTCTGTACATTTTTATATTTAAAATAATTATGATGAATGACTGTAAACAGTACTGTTGTAGTTAAAAAAAAACCTTTTTTTTAAAGACCTTTGCTTTAGCTGAGCTGAAAGCTGAAAAGCTGACTTTTCTCAATGTTTGATGAATTTTCTAATTATTAATATAAAATTCTGAATGGTTCTAAACCCATGAAAGTGTTTTAATTAATAAGTATCTTCTAAGGGACTAATTTTAATAAAGTTCTTTTGATTTTTATCGCATTTTGTAATACACATTTTCTTATCTCTGTGGTTTTGGTTTGTGTTACTATAAAAATATATGGAGAAATAAAGAAAATAATAAATATTATTCATGTAGTGTTTTAAGAAAATCGAAATACAGATGAAACTGGAATACTGATTGAAGTGAAAATAGCTCAATTGGAAGTGTGTAAGGACACCGCGGCCATAGACGTGAGTTCTATTGCACCTGAGATGAGCTTGAGCTATCGGTGAAGGACAACATCGTGATGGAAACATAGTACGGTGGTAGAGAATTTTTAATGCTCACCTGGCTAGCTATCATCCTTCAGTGGAAAATATACCGCAAAATACCTATAGGTGTGTTCCGGCAGTTGCACTTGAGAGCTAGGCTTAGATCAGGTAAAACAGTGACTATAACCCTAAACATAAAAAGCAGTCAGACTGGGTTTTAAAGTTATTACTTAATACTGACAAGAATCAACGAAAGCCCAATCATGTATTGTTACTACAAAATTAATCCATACATTTTCAAGTCTATTCTTATTAATATGATAATGAATCGAAAATGGTCAACACAAGACGAACACACCAAAAGTCATGAATCGAAAGTGTTTCAATAAATCATTTTCTGCGTTCAAAGCTAAAGGTCAAGGTTATAGAACATCTCAGTACGATGAATATAGTAATAGCAATTCGATAATCACGATAGACTTGGCTTCGTCTGTGCGTAATCACGACGGAAAAATCTGTAAGTAGCCAACTACTGTTCTGATGCCAAAGTTTGTTCCAACTTGTAATAATATTGTAAACTAGTTTCATTATTAAATACTAGCGGCCCGTCCGGGCATTGCACGTGTGGACAGTTATTTTTAAACATTTTGGGACAAAACGTGGAGTAAATGTATTTTTAGACAGGACAGTATTTTTTCTCACATTATTATTTATTATTTTTCTTATTAATTTTTATTTCTATAATCATATTTTTATGTACAACGTATTTTATTTTGCTTTTATATTTGATGTATATTGTTTTTAGTTTTATGTACTGTATTATGTTTTGAATGGAATGTCAGATTTCAATAATTCAAAAAGTAATCTGCAGGTATTGGAAATTGAATACGAAATGATTTATTTGGATAAGGATTAATACAAAGGTATGGATAACATAGTCTGATTTTGGTCAGCATTATCTTTTAAAATCTAGAAAAATAACTATAGGGATATGATACTATAGATAGGCATATGGTGTCGCAAAGTTTTTTATAAATATTGATATATCCTTTAATATTGTAGAACATTTTTTGTTCAATCATCAATAGGTTCCGCAGCGCATACGATGAAAGACAATTTAGGACTATTTTTTTATACGTTGGGTTACATTATTGAAGTATTAGTAGTAACACTCTTTAGTAATAAAAATAACCACTTAGATAGTCAGGAATAATGTAACAGTCTACTGGTGAAAGATTTTTTGAAATCGGTCCAGTATTGAATTTATTCGTTACAAACTTAAAAAAAAAATACAGGTATTTCCTCTTTATAATATTAATAGTAAGATTACATTAGTAAACTAGCTGATGCCTTCCGACTTCGGTCGTATTTTTCCCGCTAAGTTTACTGCGAGCTTATTCTTAATTCTAAGTCTAAATTTTGAATTACGTTCTTTACGTGCAAAATTACATTATTTTATTTTTACATAACTTTTGCTTTTCAAATATTTACTAAAAATCGTAATTAATATTTTTCAGCTAAAAAATGTCGCATGATAATATAACATAAACAATAAAATTATTTATTGATCAAATAATATTATCTTTAATGTTAAATATGAATATAATATGTTGAATCACAGAAACTGTAAAACTGTAATTTTCAAGATATTCACGAATAAAACCTATTTCAGCGAGTAAATTTATCTTTAAATTTAATACTCGCTTTAAGATTAACGTTACGTATAAAAAGCCGGGACACGCCTATCAACTTTCGTTTATTACACCCGGTAGAAGAATGACGGAAAAAATAATACTCCTAACAATTGACCGGATGTTGAACTATAATAGTATAAATGAAACCAGTTTTACTTTTAAGCAGTCAGGTTTTAACTGTTTCTTTTATTTATCGTATTAGGTTTTGAAACGTACTGATTGATTAAAAATATCAAACCCCTTTGCAATAAAATGACATTATAGAATACGTAAATCCGTCAATGTAATCGATCTTTCATAACTATTAAATATGATGTGATGAACACGTACATACACAACTAATTATGTAGGTTATCATGTTTTACAATTTCCTTACATGTTCTTAGAATAGTAAATCATAATAACACTATATATTATCGATATGACTAATATTATCATAAAGGATTGGATTATTATTAACGAAGTTAGAATATGGCATGTAGTCTCCACACCACGTTTAGAACGCATGAAGACTAGTCACAATGGCACGCAGTGTATAATGCCAGCCACGAAAAATGTCGACAAGGAAGCGGTTAAAAATAAAGCAAATATATAGACTAGGTATAAGTTAAAAAATCATGCGAACGCTATAGAAGTATACACAAGAAGTAAAGAAGTCTACAAAACTATGGGAAGAAAAAAAATCTTCCAACATTTTATTTTTGTTTTAATGACCAAGCTCGGTAGACTTTGTTCTACCCTTAACAGTGGTAATGACTATAGTGCTACATGTCGCTTTCAGGGATAATATAATTAAAAACCTTTTTCATGAATAAATGTATATGTACATGGTACATAGGTAAAATAAATTATCATATGCTTTAGTTTTATTTAGCTACAAAATAATTGTTAGAAAAATGAAATCAAACAAATGTCATTCTAATTAAGAGAACTATATTTTTTGAGTAATTAAGTTCTTTTAACTGAATTATACTAATTGCGAAATATATTATATACTTACATTTAAACAATTATTGCTGTTGTAAATTAATAAAACTGAAAACGGATTATCCAAAAACAAAACTTGTCGTAACGGAAAATGAATTTAGCATAAATTAGTTATTGCTTGTACTAAAGTTACATATTATTCTCCGAGTATATTTCTTGTGGCGCGTAGATTATTACACCTGGCTATAACATATTACTCCTGAGGCTTAAGCAATTAAGATTCTACCAATTTAGCGACTTTTGTCATATTACGCATATGACGTATCGAACGAGGAATACGAGATTGATTTCGTGTCTACATATTATAATACGATTTAATAAGATTGACCTGAATCTGTGGACATTTGCAAACATATCACAGACTTTTTGGCGCCCGTCCGTATGAGCGATATTGACATGTTCTCAACTGTTCCATAAATAAGATATCGCGTAGACCGTTTGATCCCAGATTCTTTCTATCATTAGGAAAATATATATAAAATATAATAAATATATTCCTATTTTTTAATTGAACGTTTACTTGACTATAATTTTCTGTAATGTTACTTAAATATTGAAAATATTGTTTTGACATCATAGATTAATTTTAAGTTACAGTTTATTTTAATAATAGTTGCACCTCGGTTTATAATTATTTTGAATTCATTAAAAGACTGAGCTATTGAAAAAGGCATACTGCTAAATGTAAGTAAGTCGTGATTAAATTATAACCAAGTAATAATTATATTAATAAACTGCAATATGTAATTATATCGTATAGGACCTTAAAATTTATTTCAATATATTTAAAAACTAGCTATGCCCGCGACTTCGTTCACGCGGAACTAAAATTATTTAATATTTTTTTACGCATCCTTGTCCCTTTTTTTAATGCATCTTTGCTCCTATTGATTGTAGCCTGATGTTAAATAGCCTAAAGCCTTACTCAAGGATTGCTCTGTCAAATATATCAATAAATTATGGATTCCGACTAGTAGTTCCTACTACTAGTAGTGGCCGGGTTGTGAAAACAGTTAGGTTCTCTAGAACATTCCTGCCGCGCACATTAGATCTATGGATCGGATTGTCCCGCACGGGTTTACCCCAAGGTTATGATACGGGGCTCTTCATAAAGGGATTGAAATACGGTCTTCATGATCGGCAACATGGCTGTAATGCCCCCGGTGTTGCAGTTGTTCATAGGCGACGGTAACCATTTAACATTAGATGGGCGGTCTGCCTGTTTGCTGGCCATCAGCATAAAAAAAATAAAAAAATAGCAATAATTTTATTATTAAATCTAAATATATATCATAATCAATAAATTATTCTATTTATGTATTATAAACTAGCTGTGCCTGCGACTTCGTCCGCATGAAACAAAAATATTATTTATTCAATTTTGCACGGTTTTGTAACTTGATTTTTTATTGTCAATTAATTTTAGCTGTTCACCATTTTTCTTTATGAAATAGGGGGTAAATGAGAAAGCGTGTCACCTGATGGTAAATGATCACCGCCGCCCATGGACACCCACAACATCAGGGGAATATCAGATGCGTTGCCGGCTTTTATTGAAGAGACTGGCTCTCAAGTGCAATTGCTGGAACACACCTATTGTTATTTGGCGGCAGATTGTCAACTTGAGGGTAGTAGTTGGCCAGGTGGGCAGTAGGAAAAGCCCTACCACCATGCTACGTTTTCCTCACGATGTTTCCTTCGCCGAAAGCTCAAGCTCATTGTAGGTGGTTGGATTCGAACTCACATCCTATGACGCGGCGCTCCTACACACTAGCAATGAGCTACCATCGCTTCAAAACCATTTCCACCACTAATTCCTTCAAGTTGATAGCATGCTAAACATAATCAGTGTTCCACATCCGAAGCAAATCCATCTATATGCTGCTTAGCGACATCTTTTCAACTTGAAATAGCAGCCTGGGGTTATTAGTAAATTATAGTATAATTTACCTAAATGTTCATCATAATGTTTTCCTTTACCGAAATGAATGTCCGCAGATTCTAAAACCCAGTCGTTGTTGTTTGTATTTTAATTTAATTAATATATTAATATACAATACAATAGAACTGTAGTTTATCAGCTAAACTATTTTACATCTCACTTTAACATTGTTCATCTATGATAAATAAATAAAATGAATAAAGAAATATAATAACAAATTTTATAGAACTTCTAAAAAGTAACAATGGGTTATTATATTAATAATGAAAAAATTCGGCCTATGTTTTCGAACTTTTAATAAAATTAACCAATCTTTGTTATTGAATCGTGTTAATTTAAACTTAATTTCGTGTCATACATATCGTAGGTTTTCATCCCATTTTATAAAAAGAACCTCGATCTTTTCAAGAAGGATTTAATGTTCATATGAAAGCAAAATAAATCTAGACCAGTACAATATACTGGTCCAATATCAGAAGAACGATGTAGTTACCAATACTGTTGTAAAAGATGATTGGGTTCGCCATTCCCCTTTATTGCCTGAACTTGCTTTCTAAATTTTTAATTTTATGAAGTCCTCATAATATTTTACTTTGTAAATAGTGTAATAAATGTAAAAAGTATTTCACTCTAGATGTATTCATTTATAATAATAATCATTGAATTATACTAATAGTTTCGTTGATACAAATACCATAATACATAATTATTTACAACTATAATCGTGTTCTTAATACTGTTAGAAATCATAAACCTAATAGGTGTGGCAGAGAGAATAACACGGGCAGTGTCCGAGACTTGCGACTACGGATATATGGTTAAGGGGCCGCTTTTCGTCAATTCTCAACACTCACCTTCACCGCTCGTGTGTCTCTCTCTATCCAGTATATATCATTCCCGATAATTATTTACAACATCAATATTAAATATGTCAAAACAGTCTTGTCAATAATAGAAAATATTATTCTTACGTGAATATCCGGCCTCGAGTGCTTCGCTTGCTTCGAGTGTTCATATAGCAATCGATGTTAATAAACTACTCTCCAGTTGTTATTAAAATCAAATAGTATAATAATAGTATAATATATATATAATATATATAAATATAATAGTAGTATAGTATAGTATAATATCACCTGTATAACAATAGCTTTTAAAATAGAGTACTACAATATTGTAGGTATAGTTACTATTTACAATTTAAATTAATGGCAATTTTAGAATGTCTCTTGAAAAAAACAAGCATAGTGAACATTTATCACAATTTGTCTGTGAAATCACAGCATGAAATTTAACGCTTTCTTGTTGTTTGAACACTTCTAAAAACGGCAATCAGTGTGATTGTTTAACATAACACCGTATGTATTTCTTGTACATCCGTCTTCATTTTTCATCCATGAAATCTATAATTAAAAATATTACAGATGCACCTCTTCCACATGAAATATTCCACAGTGTTCAGTTTAGTGAAATTGTCTAACGCACCGAAAGTACAAAAGTGAAATATTCTTAAATTTATATAACAATTTTCATAACTCTTTTTCATAACAACATAAACCATTTTTTCTTTTTAGTTTTGTGTTTGGTCACAATCTAGCTTAATGCTAACTGATGACGAGGCCCACAATTATAATACTCTAAGCCTAAAAGGACTGGCTTGGATGTGCATCAGTCGGAGTATACTTATATTGGTGACACATTTTCAAATGGAGCATGATAGGCTGACAATAAATTATTTTAATATCATGCTATACTTTTAAACATTAATAGTACGGCCTATTTATAAAAATCAAATTTACGTCAATAGAATGGAACGTGCCACACGTCATCATTACACCAAAAAATGGAAAATACACTGAATAATTGAAAAAGTACAATAGATATTTCTCAGATAAATTATTTTTTATATTCGGATTTACCATCACGTTTCGATAGATGGTTGAATCGATCATGTGCCCATTATTTATTCATAGACGCATCTTGTGATAAACCGTTTTGTGTGTAAGCTTAATAGAGGTAGAAACTACTGTATGTATTCAACTGAATTTATATTCACATTCAAAAGATCAATATACATAGTTACTATTTGGAATTTATTTATGCTTTTTAAATTGCACAAGCACCTTGAAATATAGCTGGTATATCGAATCGATCTTAATATGTCAGAGACCAGACGTTTTATTGAATACGGCTTTAATGGATAGAACGCTGTATACTGGGTTTTTAAAATGAAATATAATGTAGGTCTTGTTATTGAAACATGTGAATATATCGCAATCCTTTCTTCTTTATCCTTACTAATATTACATATGCGAAAATGAATTTATTTGTAACGCTTCCACGCATAAGCCGCGGAATCGATTATGATCAATTCTAGTATAGCAGAATAAATGGGACCCTGGAGACGGTGATAGGTTATTTTTATCTCGAAAAACTTATAGGAAATCGGGTAAAGAGAAGAATAAACTATGTATTAAACTTTTTATTGCGGTATCCGATTTGCTTCAAACTTTAGAGGATAATTGTTTATAATTAATAATAAAAGTATGCATCTTTGTTTTTCATGCTACTCTTAAAAGTTCGAATGCGACTACAAAGGTAATATCGAAAAGTCGTGTTCATGATGCTGAAATTTTGCAAATAGGCAGGTGATAGATTGTAGACATCAAGTAAAAAAGGATTTTTGAAAGTTCATGTCTATGTGTATTAGGCAACAACATGATATAAATAATTTAATAGCATTTGATAGAAAAAATATTTCTGTATCGATCGACAACCAGTATTGGTTGACGAAATCAATATTAACGCGATTAAAAGCTGGCATATTATATTAATATATATGTATGCATGCTTACTTTTTTACTTATAAAATATTATAAATGCAAAAGTAAGTTTGTTTGTTACGCTTTAATTCCTAAATCGCTGAGTCGATTATGATGAATATTGGTATATTGGTAGGTAGTAACTTAGAGACGGCGATAAAATACTTTTTCTCTCGAAAAGTTATTAGAAGTAGGGTAAAGAAAGGAATACACTTTGTGTGAAACATTTTTTGCCTCATCCGATTTGTTTGATAAAATCAATATAGCCGCTAGCGAAAGCGCAGGTAAAAGCTAGTATATTATAAAATAAAGACCTCCAACATGATTGTCTAAATGCAAAAAACCTAAAAATTCGAAGCGGTTTTCATACAGTTTTACTGATGGATGGAGTGATTCATTAATATAATTCATTAGGATTTTTCGTAAATTGGCTGAAATATTAAGATGGATGTACAAGTTTCGGACCAGATCATGCCGACAGGAAAATTTCTCGGTGCGTGCCGCGTAAACCAATACAGTTATATCAAAACAGTGTATTACAGAGTTATCAGGTTTATTTAACTGTAGTAATGTTATTATTTCTATCTTCTATGATTAATACAGAATAACAAAAAAAAACTACAATATGCTAGTTAGATATGCTACTTTTTCGAAACGCAACATAGAAAAAGAGAATTACTGGGAAAATTTAACAATCTGTACATGGTGATTGCGATACAGTCGAGCACAGATCCATGCCACGCTACAAAATTGGTCAATTTACGCGTCTAACGGGCTTAACCATGTCTCTATGGCGAATAACGTATATCAGCCCAATTTTACCTACTTTTGGTTATCGGCGTTCTCTCGACCACATCGTTTTTTCCGGCCCCTGCTATCCTTATCTAACTTTTTTTACTTTTGATATTGACTAATGATACACCTGTTATTTGTTAACGTAGTGATAATAACTTTTGCATCACATCCACTTTTTTTCACCGGACGAGCTACCAGAATATGTGAGACTCATCACGTGAGAAGCACAATCAGATACTCAGTGATAAGATCATAATGACTCTTAATTTGTCCACACTGCCAGAGACGAAGGATACATTTTAGAATTGTTTTGGACAGTGGTCGAGATTCATTTCGATATAATTATCGAAAACATACATAAAGAGAGATGAAAATATTATTACGTAATAAACGTATTGGACAGTGGTCGAGATTCATTTCGATAAAATGATCGAAAACATAAATAATGATAGAAGATGAAAACAATACTACGTAATAAAAGTATACCGAAACGCGGACATAGCGCGTTCATTATAATACTCTGCAGTGTAATGAATACGAGAAATGTCATAGAACAATTTTTTCGTATATCTGCAGCAAAATAAAAGCCAGGAAAGCGGTCAGAATACGAGTAAACAAAATGAGCTCAACTAATTTATCAAACATACACTTTATTTTACTTCTCGCTCACTCATTTTTTATTCATTATACAGTAAATAAAATTATACGCCATGTCATTTCATTACCGGATTAACATAAAAGGATGACAGCATTTTTGTAAGTCGAGTTTGTTTTACTTTCGTTTTTCGCTTTTTATTTAGGGATTAGGTGAAGGACGGGCGTGAATACGAGAAAGGATGTACGTCCCGGTACGAAACAATGGTAGGTTGTTACGAATAGACTAATTATTATAATAATTTATTTATATCGCTTTTATAAATGATACAGTGATATTATAAGTGAAAACGTCATATGTGTTCTGAAAGTGGCAAGCTCATTATGTGGTAATTGACACACTCATGTTTCAGTATCACATCGGCATTCAAGGAAGTATGTTGTGGAAACAACACAAAATGCTCTCGTGTGTAATGCAATATTGTACACACTATACAAACAAAACTTGGGAAGGTCAGTGGATCACATTTAGTTCATAATTATTACTAATCTTCATTGGTAATTTGATATATTTATTACATTAAATATATCCGTCCGTATAATTGTCCGTAACAAAAAGTGATGGAAACATTTATACTTTGGACAATGTATACACATATGTCTCTTTGTGCACCCGTTATATAAATAAAATATAATGACCAACTTTCCCATTAGGTACTATATGCATATTAGCATGCAGCCTGTTTAGACCAAACATTATGAAGAAAATGTATCTATATTTTTATTATATCACTGTGCTCGCGACTTTCTCGGTGTGGAATTAAAAATCATTTAATAATTTTTACCCGTTTTTGTAACTTTTTCAATACAGCTTTGCTCCTATTGACGGTAGCGTAATGTTAAATTGCCTAATGTCTTTCACAATTATTGCTTTATAAAAAACAAAAAAGATTTTTTGATATTTAACTGGTAATTCCTAAGATCAGTGCGTTCAAACAAACAAACTGAGTGGTGACCAGCCAGGCGAGCATTAGAAAAAGTCCTACCACCATGCTATGGTTTCCACACGATGTTTTCCTTCGCCGAAAGCTCATTGTAGCTTGGATTCGAATTCACGTCCCATGACGCGGCGTTCCTACACACTACCACTGAGCTATCATCGCTTTTCACTACACTACACTTCAAGTACACTTTTTTCAGGTATGTTTTCAATTAACATAATGCATAGTTCGACATCATATTTCGTCTACATGGCATTTCTCAGTATCAATAATCGATTAGAAAGTCAACAAAAGTTATTTAAAGAAGAATAAAAATCTCCCCCTAAACGTAAACTACGATCTTAATTTTTTCTGTAAGTTTACACTTTAACAGACCGTTTATTCTATATTAATATTGGACGAAGCTATTATTTAATATTTTAAATTATAATTGTTTAGTAATAATTGTAGCCCCGGATATCACTACTTCTCTCTAGGGAAAAATATGTAGGACTTATCCGACGCTAAACCACTAACACCTTAAAGTCATCATGTCGCATTCCTTGGGTGACGAGGTTTGGATCTAGCATTCGCCGTGTCGACGTTGCTGTACCTGACGGTAAGCGTAGAACATTCCAAGAATAACAGCGCTCACATAAGTTCTATACGACTCTTAGTAAATAGATGTATAAAGTCGTTGATGAAACCCAAAACAGGACAAACCAAAAAATATTCACTATTAAGGATTATCATCAGATGCAGACGTTCTGATAGTGAATTTTAGTGCAATGTCAGTCACCGGATATCTGGATTGTACTGTACTTAATACCAGGTGCAGTACAGTAACTATGTTGCGCAACATAAAAAAAATGGACCAGATTTCCACTTATCGCTTCATTTAAAAACACAACTCGGTTGATTTCAGAATACAACACGGCTAACTTAGCATGCGAATATTGTTTTGTCTTATCAGAGTGCCTAGTTATTTATTTATTAATAATAGTTCAATAACACTTACACTAAATGATGCAATTTATACACGCAACTTAAATTTATGACAATTGCAGCAACTTGTTACCGATAGACACAGCATTATGCACTTTAAACACGTATTATAAAATGAACTCAATAAAAGCCAGTTATAAATGAAATGAATCACGTGTATAGTTTGTATTAATATATATGTAGTCGAAGTATATATTGATACAATCACTAAAAAATAAATTTGTTAGAATATTAAAGGAATATCTACAAAGCCATGAGTTTAAAAAAGAGACGAACTTTTTTGCAAACCATGGATTCACCGTGCGGGTGCCGAGTCCATCGTGTGGTAGGGAGGGAAACTCCGAGCAATGTCCGAGACTTGTGACTCGTATGTTGGTTTAATGGTCCCCCTATCGACGAGTGTCAACACTTACCTACACCACTCGGGTTTCTCTACCTATCCAGTCAAATTTGGTAAGAGCCTGCTAGCGCAACTTTAGAAGCACTTTCTAGTATAGAACTTACCACAGTCCTAGACAGGCTAAGATCTTTTAGAAGAAAGGAGAGAAGAAGGAAGAAGATTTACCTAGTATACCGCTCGCTCCCACTTCGGCCGCGTATACATTGATCACGTAGTCATTCCTATTCTGGTAATTTAGTAGCTCGTAGTATTTTTTCCTTTTTATAGCGTGGTCCTTATGTATGTTTGTTTTCCATAGTATAGTAAGCTCAACTAGTACTTTGTGTTTAGTTGTTCTAGGATAAATAAATATATCCGGTTTGGAAATTAAAAAAAATACCTCGTAAAGTGATGAATGTATGTATGTTGCAATGTTATACTAAAACACCACGCAAATAGGAGCGCTTTTAGTAAATAAGCAAATGAGATATTTCAACTAGTTACGTGGTAGAATTTAATCTACACCCTTTAAAACCGATAATTATTGAAATGAATAGCAGTTTGCAACTGACATTAAAGCCACTCTGTAAGAGGGTTTTATATTTGATATACACAATTGTTACATGCAATGTTGGCGGAATTTACGCTTATATTAATAATTGAAACACATACAATTGGAAGTCGCTAATTGGAATATTTTTAATGTGTACATAATCGTAGTCCGGTTATTAACTTTCCAATAAACAATAAAAGTTTATTTAGTTTATTTTGTTATCTATTTCATTTATTAAAGACTATGATATATAAGCTTTTTTTATACATTTAAACTCAAACTGTCAAAGTATAAGTTTAGTTAACGATATTTTCAAAAGAAAGGAATTAATCTATTGCAGTTCTTATTTGTTAATCTGTCAACATATTCATTGAAGTAAAACTAATTTAAACGGATTTTATCGCGGTTATTTATTAAATTTGATCCCGACGTTTCGAAAGCTTTTCAGCCTTCGTGGTCACGGGGCGGACTGAGATGTAGGTTGTCCAGAAAAGTTCATGTTACTGTGTCTACCTTCAATTTAATTTTTGTCATTGATAGAGTTCCGATCTACGCAGAAAGAGCTCACAGTGTCTTGAGGTCTGGCAATTGGTCTTTTGGGTTCCGATTTAATTAAATGTATAATAGGATCCCATACTTGTGCTAGCTTCCAACCATCTTCTCTATTGAAATTTGGATGTTTTTTAATTTCAATAGCCTCACGAATCATCCTAGGTAGGAAGCGGTGTTCTTTGGCAAGGATTTGTGGCTTGTTGAATCTAAAATAATGTTTGGAGCCTTCTTCTGAATGTTCAGCAACTGCAGACTTCGTAGAGCGTCGATGTTTAACATCAGCTGTGTGTTCTTTTACGCGGGTCCCTATATTTCTTTTGGTTTGACTGATATACGAGAGGCCACAGTCACATTCGATTTTGTATACGCCCTGTTCTTGTAGAGGTATATGACACTTGACAGGTGGTAAAAATTGGCTAATCTTCTTGGGCGGCTTGAAGTAAGTTTTAATCGAAGTACGCTTCAGTACATAGCCAATCTTGTCTGTGACCCCTCTTACAAAAGGTAACACAACAGGTACACGTTCTACTGTGGCTGGTTTCCCTCGTTTTCCGTGACGGCGGTGTGGAATTTGGAGCTTGTTATCTCGCAGTACTTGCTTGACATGTTGCAGCTCAGCAGCCAGATGTTCCTCGTCACAGATTCCTTGTGCTCTCTGAAACAAAGATTTACCCACGGTAGCTAACTGTTTCGGATGGTGGTGAGATTCACCATTCAGGTATTTATCTGAATGGGTCATTTTTCTGTACACAGTATGGCCTAAAGACTGATCAGGATTACGGATAACTAAAACATCTAAGATAGGAAGAGATTTATTTTGTTCTAACTCCACAGTGAATTGTATGTTATTGTTAATGGAGTTAAGATGATCTAAAAATGCAACTACTTCGTCAGATGGTAAAATTGTGAAAGTATCATCTACGTACCGTTTGTAAAACCTGGGAGTGACGGGGGCAGTGCTTAGGGCTGTCTCCTCGAAGTCCTCCATGAAAATATCGGTGACTACTGGAGATACAGGTGAGCCCATAGCTACTCCATTCACTTGTACATAAAACTGATTCCTCCACAACATGTAGCCAGATGTAAGGCAATGTTTAAGTAATGCTGCATACTCTATGGGCATGTTATTATCTGCTAACCTCTTAGACACAATTTCAATGCAGTCTTGTACTGGTAAGCTTGTGAATAGAGACTGGACATCAAAACTAAACATGGTTTCATTGTCAGCTAATTGTAGGTGTTTAATATCACTGAGAAATTGATATGAATCCTTCACAGATGCTCTAGTGTTGCTTCTTAGTGGTGATAACACTTTTGCTACGTGCTGAGCCAATCTGCAGGTTGGTGTGCCGATCTGACTCACGATGGGACGTAGTGGAGCATTTGGCTTGTGTATTTTCGGTAACCCATACAGTTTAGGAGGTTTTGCACACGATGGGACGAGTAAGTTTACGTCAAGATTTAATGTGTCGGAGTAGTTGCTTATTAAAGAGCTGGTAGCCTTTAAAACTTTGTTGGTTGGGTCTGTTTTAACCTTCTTGTATGTACTTTCATCTGACAAAAGTTGTTCTATTTTAATATTGTAATCTGACGTATCCATTACTACTGTTGCATTACCTTTATCTGCACGGAGAATAGTTACATCCTTCTTTGAACGCAAGTTCTTTAAAGCGATATATTGTTGTTTTGGAAGATTTGGTTTGGGCGCTTTCACTTGTCGTAATATTGACGAAATATCTTGACGTATCGCCTCCGAATCCTCCTTTTGCAAATTATTTTTGAAGAGACTATTCTCAACGTTACAAATACTGTCTTCATACGGTATCCTTCTTGGTGTTACGGCAAAATTTTAGGAAAATTAGGAATCTGTGACGAGGAACATCCGGCTGCTGAGCTGCAATATGTCAAGCAAGTACTGCGAGATAACAAGCTCCAAATTCCTGCTCAAAATAGCTTATGTTAAACACCGACGCTCTACGAAGTCTGCAGTTGCTGAACATTCAGAAGAAGGCTCCATACATTATCTTAGATTCAACAAGCCACAAATCCTTGCCAAAGAACACCGCTTCCTACCTAGGATGATTCGTGAGGCTATTGAAATTAAAAAACATCCAAATTTCAATAGAGAAGATGGTTGGAAGCTAGCACAAGTATGGAAACCGATTATACATTTAATTAAATCGGAACCCAAAAGACCAATTGCCAGACCTCAAGACACTGTGAGCTCTTTCTGCGTAGATCGGAACTCTATCAATGACAAAAAATAAATTGAAGGTAGACACAGTAACATGAACTTTTCTGGACAACCTACATCTCAGTCCGCCCCGTGACCACGAAGAGTGAAAAGCTTTCGAAACGTCGGGATTAAATTTAATAAATAACCGCGATAAAATCCATTTAAATTAGTTTTATTTCAATGAATAATATTCGCGTAAACATAAGAAATCATTCTGTCAACATATTTTTAAATTATAAAATATATAATTATTACGATGTGTATATATTGTTATACTTAACTACAAAGTACTTATTTTTGCGAGCGATACAGTATATATGTGGCTTATTACTTACTATTTCTGTTTAAACTTTCGTTTAATGTTTGAAGGCTGATCGATTTTAGCACACCCCGCACGTGTAACGTTCTATTTTTAATTAAATTATTTATGTAAACATATGCATATAAATTGTGATTAATACATCCAAATGTACACTTTTTTTATTTTGAGTTTGATTTGATTTTTTATTTTTCATTAAATAAAACAAAATAGTTGCTCCGTGATAAGGATTAAAAATTAAAACTTTGTAGTTACTGAGAATCTTTTCTAATTTTGATTCGGTTCAGTAACTGATAGATTTCCGCACAGTTCCACCACAGGTTTAGCGTCTTTACCAACTTGGGCCGTATCGTCACTTAAGATCAGGTGTGATTACGGCGATAACGCTAAAACCTTAAGAAAAAAAAAAGATGAACCATAAATTTAAACAATATTTTATTTATATTTGATAATGGAGTGTTCAAATAGTGTTTCGGAAAAAAGGTTTATTGATCAACCACGAAATGCCGGCAATGGCATATGGTATGAATGGTTTAGGTATAATCTCAGTAATAGACCGGCTTTTTTTTAATTTAACTTTATTTTTGAATACTTATTATGTTATGGAAGCGATGATAGTTCAGTTGGTACTGTGTGAGGTAGCGGTAGTGATACTGAATGTGGTAGTAAGTAACTCATGTCAGGGTGGTGTCATCTTGGGTCACATTGTCACTCAACACGAGGTTAGATTGGGGAAATAATGCCGAAAGTACAAGGTATAGAATTTTTTTTTTGTTATAAAATGACCTATTTATAATATGCGTACAAAGTAGAAGGTAGGCACAGTCAGACGATAATATTATGCTTGGCATGTAATTACTTTTTCTATTAAAAAACTCAAGCAATAAAGTTCTACAGTATAATATACATTACAGTTAATATAAAATATACAGACATTATGCTTCCGTGTTCCAATTATGAATATGTCAAATGCACATGGTTTACAGTAAAAATGTACATTCACGAATTCATAAGCTGCCGCGCGACGTGGCCTACCGGCAAGATGAATTCCATTCTACGTTATTAAAATTCATTCGTTGATTAACGTGTGATTGAATAACATGTTATTGGAGCTGCTGTACTTTGCTATTGTTTCTTTTTATAGATTGTAGGTTTAGGGTTATGGCCACAATCTCACCTGCTGTTAAGTGACGATGTGGCACAAAATGGTGGACACGGCAAACCTAGTTAGTGGGCGGACTAGTTTTCAAGTGGAACTGCTGGAACACACATATATATATTTGGTGGCAGACTTTCAACTTGGAGGTGGTAGCTAGCCAGGCGGGCATTAGAAAAAGCCCTACCACCATACTTTGGTTTCTTCACCGTAAGCTCAAGCTCATTGTAGGTAAATTCGAACTCACGACCTTTGATGAGGACTACGTACCACTACCACTGAGCCATCATGGCTTCATATTGATTATTTGAATTTGTTATAAACTCTTTATTAATTACGAATAAAGGCTTTGTCACCTATTTGAAATAGTATTTATTAACGGCTAGCTCTGTCCGCGACTCCAAGTGGAACTCAAACTTTATTTAATCATTTTCATAAAAAAAAAGTTATGTGTTATATATGTTATGTTATGATATATTTTTTGTTATGTTGTTTTATGTTACTCAGGGCAAATGTAGAATTCTAATGGTGAAATAATTTTTGAAATCGATCTAGTAGTCCTTGAGTTTATTCGTTACAAACAAAAATACAAATCTTTCCTCTGTAAGATATTGGCATAAATGAATAAAACAATGTTAATGATTCTTTCTTAAACCATGGATCTAAGTCAACAAAATATAATCACTATCTCGGGTTTTGCATAATTTTACCAAGATTATAAAATATATTGACAAACGCTGGAGCGAATTTTTAGAACAATTCAAATATTTAAAACATAATATACATACATGTGACTATCAACATGTCTTTAATTATATTTAAATAACAATTAGCTCTTTTGAATGGAAATGTTGAACACGAAGAACAAAAGCATATTGTATACATTAACAAATTAAATAATTCCATGATGCCATACAAAAATCTGTTTCGTGAATTCTCTCTCTCTTTGGTCCAATTTATCATGAATCATTATGTAAAATACATGTCTCATTTTATATGTTGATTATAAAAGTTAATTGATTAAAATAATGGGAAAAATGAGGTAAATACAAAAACATTTATGATTTTCATGTACAATAAACATCTTCTTACGCTTATGTCAGTACAATAAACTTATGAAAGTTATAGTAAAGAAACACTAAATGATCAGGTTTTTGTATCAAATCTGACTAAAAGCTAAAAATAATCTTTAAATATGAACAGTTTGTTCCGTAAAAATTCCATTTTCTTGTAAAAAAAGGTACTGTATCTGACATGAAATGTTGCCTGAATAAGCTACCATTAATGAATGAAAATAATAATAAATATTGTGAAGTGCTCCCCATGATTTTTTAGTCATAGTTTTAGTCATACTTAAGGATTGTTTTAGATTTAGTTTAGTTTGTTATTACAACGGATTTTGTTTTGTTTTCTTTTCATGTATTTTAATCTCCAATTTTTAAGATTCATGTAGAAGAGTTGCGTACCCATATCTATGAAGTAATAATGGTAGTATTTTCTACAAATAAAGCTTGCTGATTATTGATTATTCAAATACTATTGGTCAGGATAATTAGTTAATGTAATGATATTATTGTGTTGTTATTGTTCCTTGACGTGTCTGCAAATTTTTAGGTCAATCAGAGTACTATACATTTGTGACTCTTATGTTCAAAGACTGTTTTTTTGATGGGTAGTCGAAAAAGATATATAAAAAAATCACATAGGTACAGGTAAAGTTTAACAATAGGCAGATACAATTGACTCTTATAAATTTAAACAATAAATATAGGCATATATCGGGACTTATTTAAAAAACTTACAAGATGATTCACTACTTATGGCCACCACTACTTATCTACAGACAGTCACTGCTTTGTCTCGTCTTTTTAATTGTACTGATATTTTATGTTTACCAATATTTTTTAAGAAACTTATCAAATATATATATAAATATTCGCAAATTTCCATCCAAATCTGTTTAAAAATAATACTTAACATGTATTTTTAAACTTAGCTTATTGCAACAATCTAGACTGAAGTTCAGTGTCGATGTGGTCCGTGATTGTGAATACGTTTGGCCTAGTGGTGGGGCTGTCTCTCAAGTGACACTGCCAGAACAAACACATAAGTATTTGGTTGCAGATTTTCACACTGAGGGTGGTAGCTAGCGAGATGGGCATTAGAAAAAGCCCTACCCCCATGCTGTGATTTGTTTTAGAAATCACAGTTCGCTTTATAATGCTCAGGATTATAGAGCAATCCTTTAATATGAATCTAATTAAATTACTTATAAACCAGTCATAGTAATCATAATGTCAAAATCTCCATAGCACACATAGCTGATAATAACTTGATAACAAGGATATACTTTCTGTGCAAAAAATCTTATATACTAGCTCTTTTTGAGTTAATTTGGATATATAAAGGATATAGTTAAGTGCAGCAAGAAATGAAACAAAACAAATACTTATGTAAACAGAACAACAGATTTACGAATATAGATTACGGTACTATGTTCGTCATTGGCATTTGGCGCTTATAAAGTTAGTAATAAACAATTGAGCGTTTTGCTCACTAACGAGGTCGTAGTTTCAACTAAGTGTACTCGCTCCAAACTGTAGTTCTGGGGCTGATTGTTACTGAGAGTTGTTGAGGTAATTTATGTTAGGTTTTGATAATTATTCGAAAACTTTAACACTCAATTGTTAATACGCTTTGATCTAGTTCTATTCAGTCACTACATTAATGGATTAATCGTAAGTTACAATAAGCTTTTAAAATGTATGCTCTGAAAATCCGAAGTGGTTTTTTATCGATTTTTACAAACTCTTATAGTAAATGTAGGTATATATTTATTATACATTGAGGAAGAAAATAAACTCTATCTAAAACAAAAAACCAACGCGTTTTGTAAACGTTAACAAGTTAGATAAATATAGATATTTGAGTATCATTTTCCTATAACTCCTATAATTTCCACTGTAAATACCCATCTAAACCCCTTGATCAGTTTTGATTAATTTCGGTGGAGCGGTGAAGAGATGAAATAAGAACTGAAAATTAGTATGGAAATATCATTATTTCTGAAATTAGAGATATGATAATTCATATTAATGTTTAAAAACTGCTATTCCCCGTAGAAAAACAAAACGTTCTTTCAGGTGGTATATTACAGACCAGTATGTGCCGGCATAGCTAATCTATATAAATATTACAAAGTGGAAAATTTTGTTTGAACGTACTATTTCTCAAAACCACCAGTTGGATTTCAAAAACTCTTTTTGTATTTGATACAACAATAATTAAGGATGGTTTAAGGCTTCTTTTTAAAATCACGCTACCTGTAAACTAAACTGTATTGAAAAAATTACAAATACGAGTAACAATTATTAATAAGTAATTTAAAGTTCCACGCGAACGAAGTATCGGGCAAAGTTAGTACTTTATATATTATGCAGTTAAAATAACGAGTCGATCCATTACTTCATTTATTTATCAATTGATCGCTTTGATACTATACTTGGTATACAGTATCAATAACATAAATTATATAATATAGTTCAAGTTAATAATGAATCTGTGAAATTGGTATCGTTTTAATAAAGTATCGTGCCACTACTGTAATCACATGAAGAAATGAGCTACTGAATGGAAGTTATTTTGTTGATTAAGCGTTTTATTTTATATCGGAAGCTTTTTGCAATAAATTGTTATTAATTACATTTTCATACTTTAAATGCAGTTGTAACAATAGTAATGACTGACAAAATATTTGATGATATGTACATTAAAAAGTCTAAGGTACACAAATATTATACAGAAACGGCAAGTTAATTGGTATTTTATTTTTTCCTAGTAAAGTAAAATGGTATACAATCGTTTTCGTTATCGGAAAGATATACAGGCTGATTTTCAATTGAGAGCCATACGGTTGTGTTATATTTTCATAAAATTAAAACTTAATTATTATTTTCCGACTGCCTTTGTTTACGTTACTTGATCAATTTTGTGTTTATCTAATTTTATTATCATTGTAACCAAAATGTTAACACAGATCTCATTTCAATTGAGAGGTTAGATATTTTTTACATCATGGAGCGACGACATTTGACTCCTGATGAACTGTTAGAGCTGTAAGAATGCTAAAAGTGGCAAGAAACCAATTTCATGTATCTCGGCATTTTGGTGTCCATAAGAGCATGATTTATCTTCTTTAATAGCATTACGTTATTACACAGTACCTTGTTGAGTAGCACCTAGGATTTGAAAGGAGTAACATTGTTCGACAGGTCCTTCATACAACTGACTGCAAGATGCAAATAATTGTATATGTTAACTACCCCGAAGGCAGGTTTAAAATTACAAGACTCTAGCGGGGCTTGTTGCTAGCCACCAAACATTAGCAATTAGGTAGTAAGAATACATCCCACGAGCACGACGCCCAACCCGGTACCCACTTATACATCATGGTATTCGCACCAATCAAAACGAATGGTGTTGGAAACGTGCGACATAGACTCAAGAGTAATGAGATAAAATTATACTTTGCGATGAGTCCCGGTTTAAATTTAACCTTGATACAGGAAGGGCCGTGTATCTTCGTGCCGGAAATCCCAAAGGTATCAATCAATATCGCGTTGCCGACCTTAAATCATGCAGCTCTGGAAGCTGTGTTCACCGCTGGAATACAAGACTAGATTATTTGACGATAATTTTCGTTTACCTCCAATTTTACTCCTCATGTTGGCTACAGAAAATCCTAACTAGACAAATTTGTGAGATAAATTAGTAAGATAAACCACAATTGCGCCCCCTTTTTTATAGTTTACAGTAATACCTTTATAGTTTACAGAGGTTACGGCCATAATCTCACCTGCGGATAAGTGACTATGTGTCTCAAAAATAATACTGGAGGGACTGGTCTCAAGCCAAACTGTTGGAACACATATATAGGTATTTGGTGGCAGATTTTCAACTTGAAAGAGGTACCTAGGCAGGCGTCATTAGAAAAATCCCTACCAATGCTACGGTTTCATCGCGATATTTTCCCTTTAGTGAAAGCTCAAGCTTTCATGGATTCGATGTCACGACCATTGTCGCGGCGTCCGTACATGGTACCACTGAGCTGTTATTGCTTAAAAATGTCATTGTTATCAATTTTATAATACGATGCTCTATATTTGGCCGGAGTAACCATCTCATCAGTTTATGAATTTCCTGAGATTTATTATACATTTCAAAGTCCAGTATGTTTAAGCTGAAGGCATGTATTAAGTTATACTTGTTTAACTTTGACCGGGCATGTTCTATGTCATTGAATTATACCAATTTCACTACCTACCTTTTTGATTCCTTATACATTTTTAAATTTGACTACTATCGTATTTGATAGTATATTAACGAACTGGATCTCAAAGGGTATATCTATGGATGCTTTACAAAAGATTTTTTACTTAAGGGTAATAGTTATAAATGTATTATAAAATGTCCTATCATGATGATGCGGTTTCACCGCGATGTTTTTCTTCACTTATAACTTATGCTCATTGCATGACTCGTAACACTAAACTACCTATATATTTAAATTTCATTTCTATACATACGAAGGACTAATTGCGATTTACTGATCGATGGATATTAATTGAAAGTCTCAGTGGGGCGTTGCATAATTAAAAAAAAAGTGATACATTACTATAATAAAATGTAATAAAGCATCCGGTTTTCTAATATGTTTTCTTTTATCGTATTTTAGTTTGTAGTAAATTAAAAACTGATATTGTGCTGTGCCATTGGGATTTGCAACGCAAGATCAAGTATCGAAGGAAAAAATCAATACCTAAATGTTTATCTTGTCTATATATTAGCAGTAAAAATGGTTAATTTGTTTGCGGCGGCCAGTAAAACGTTTTATTGACCAGTAACACGATTACGCTGTGCGGTTAACGATACCTTCGGGATCGGGAAGTGATACATGCGTTTTATTTATGTGACTCGCTAACCTTCTTTTGTTTCTTAGAAAGATAATATTGTTGTTTGAAGTAAGCTGTACAGAAATACATAAAGTCGGTCATTGGGCTTCGAAGGTAATAAATATCTAGCAAACTACAAATTAAAGTATTTTTCATGTTATATATTTTACACTTTTTTGTACAGTATTGATTCAAGCCTATCGAATTACCCATACAAAGGATGGCCCTATTGCGAATAGTAATTTCCTTAGCATTTTAATGGATAGGCATCTTCTTTGTAATAACTAGTTAGATAATTAAGTAATAAGTAGAAATCATATTATATTATGTAAATTATAAAGTAGCTGCTTGTTTCAAGAGATTTTATACTGAATAATAAAATTTAATTGAGTGACCCCCAGATTTAATTAAATTTTTCTTTTACTTAACAGTCTATGATGTTTTTGTAAGTATTTAATATATTTCTATATTTAAATAACTACTTGTTTTTTTTTTAATAAAATAGAATCGCTAAATAGCGCTATTGTTGATAACCAGTTAATTTTGTATGTATTTCTAGGATTAGAAGTAATAAGACACAGAGAAGTGTCAAGAATACATGTCGATAACAAAGTAGATCCTACTTGTAATTATCATGAAATATTTAATGCACAAATTTGTTCAACGTGTAACTGCACTTTTATTATTTGCATAAATACAAGACTTATTTTAAATTTTGTAATCGAAGGTGCGTTGTATATTATACTGTTTTAGTTAGGTACCTATAATAAATAGAAATATAAAAAAGGTATTTTTACATAGACTTCTGACGCAATTCCATACGTGACGTTGATAAAGTGATTCATAAAGACATGGACACAGTGCGGCCTGAGCGTAACAGTCACTGGCCAAATTAAGAAAATACCCTAAACTGAGATGAATGAACGTGATCCATCTCGTTGCTCGGCTTTAGAGATTGCGGACGGACCTAGGTAAGTTGGGTACAAAATAAAACCAGGTCATACATTTTTTAGTTCTATTCAGAGAGTTTGAGTCCAGGTAGGTATGACCTCCAGTGCGTGTATATAACAATGTTATATCTACATTCTTACATGTGTTTGAAAAAGGCTACGTCTGTCTATAAATAAAACTCGATACCGACTAAATCTATTTGCATGATTTTTTTCGTTCATAGGTAGATATATTCTTTGACCAGGTTTCAATATAATTTTAGCTTCTTAAGTAATTTTTGAGACAAGTGACTTAGATAATATGACATGAAGCCCACAAGAAATTATTCCCATTATGTTATATTGTAATACATACCTAAAACATTTGCAGTTCATGTGAAAGAGTCTCGATATAAAATTGAAATAACAAACATTTGTCCACGTAAATCGTAATGATATAGATAAATAGTTCCGTGCTACTTGACACCAATGCATATCAATAAAGATTATATTTTTGCTGTACGTATGATGACTTATAGTTAGACGGAACTTAAGTAACTTAAAAAATATCGGCTAAGTGCGAGTCGAAACTTCGGATCTGTAAGACTATGCAACGCATTTATAAAATTTTCTTTTTCTTCTGCGAAAAATGGCAGGTGTTTAATATGTATTGCCTTATTTTAATTTATGTTTTGTATGTATTTGTGACCACATCAAGTTTAACATTTGCATATGTACTAAACGATTAAGGAATATAAAAACGTATTACATAAGAGCACCTTTATAGGTACTTACAATCATTTTTTGTTGTCTTACACAGCGTTTAATTTTGGTTTTTATTTCTAAAGTAACTTATACTTTATCCGTTTTTTCCAATGTTCAATATTTAACGTTACTTTAGATAACTCTTTATTATTGTTAGAAAGTGTAAGTTATCTATGTATTAACACGTATTTGGGCTTTAGTATTGTATTCATGTTTTTTTATTCTAATTGTATTCTTGATGTGGATGTCGACTGTTATGTTTTCCACAGTCATAAATAAATAAATAACATTATCCTTTTTATTATTATTTACTTTAATATCAAAAACAAGTATGTAAGCGAGCTTACTCTAAAATCTCAGTCAACTATAACTTGCCGTTCACTTAATCAGTTGTTTTTACATTAAAACTCACGCAGACTCTCTATGAACATGGTTTGCACAATAGTAAAGACACCACCAAGAATTACTACATCTGACACTAAATATATTGCTATCTATATTAGATAAGTAAGCCACTAGGATATTGTTATAGACCCTTCAAGTACGAACTATGCGCGTGACCATTAACTATTTATGGTCGAAGGTAAGTTTCTAGGTTGTGAAGCAATCAAACAGTTACTATTGTTTGATGTACGACAAGTTTGATATAGCAATAAAACCATCTATTACCTTACATTACATATACTATCTTACGTACAATACGTTCAACAGCTTTTTATTAGTTTATATTGTATGAATGAATTTTACAAATTAATTGTTCGGTTTTCCTTTTTTTTGTATCACATAAATCCGTGTCTACTTCAAAGGTTTTTTAATCAAGTAATATTGTTTGAATGAATTTTACAGATTATTAAATAAATTGTATTTATTTAAAAGTTTTCTCAAAAGGATTAAGTAATTTATTTTCTTTATATATATATATATATATACAGTCTTAGCTGTTAGATTCTCGTATTGTTGTTTGTTCTTTAAGAATAAATTTTCATATAAGACCTCCGGTATAGAAATTTTAAGAGGGGTGAAATTAATACAAATATTAACGCACATAACTTTCTCACCTTTCCCATACCAACCGTATAAAAGGAGTGCACTCCAGCCATGTTGTCGATCAGCTTCGACACACATACTTTTTTCTAAATTTAGCTAAAACAACTTATAGGGGTTTTGTGATGGATTTCCAAATTGCGAATGATAGTTAGCCAGCTGTGCTCAAAAAAAATCTCTACCATCATACTATGATTTCACCGCAATACCTTCCTTACAGCAAAAGCTCGATCTGACGTCGATCCATACAATATCCGACTAAGCTTCTACTCAATTATCACTGATTTCTATTGATTAAAATTGCAATGTTTCTACTACATATTTAAAGGTAAATTAGAAATTTTGTAGCATTGTATAGAAATATTTTGGTTCAATATAGACGCGATGGGAAAATGCACTTTGATTTTGGAAAATGATATATTATTACCTTTTACCTACAGTTTTGCTCGCGGTAATATTGATTTTGTCAACCAATTCTGGCTGTCGATGGACACAGCTTTTTCCATCAAATGCTATTTTTTTTTTCAGATTGTGGGCAATTACAGGTAAATCCATTTTTTATTTAATATCTACCATCTATTAACTGTCTATCTGACAAATTTTAGCTTCTTGAATACGATTTTTCTATATTACTTTTACAAACCCATTTTACCCCTTTTAAGAGTACCTTGAAAATCAAATAGGATTATGTATTTATGTATGCAATTAATTTATTATTAATTATATACAATTATTATATTTTTTTGGTAAATCGAAAGATGTTATACGCATTTATATTATTAATAAGGATAACGATGGAAAGGATTATCCAATAATTTAGATATTCTGAGGATATTAAATTCGTGTCGTTCAGTGAACGTGGTCTAACATGTATGATATGGTATTCGATATTTTGACCTTGTTAGCACAAATAACTGATTATGATACTTAAATAAAAAATATTTACTGTGAATACTAAATGTCTAAAATAACAAATATATATGTAGTGATATTTTATGTAACGATATCAGATCACAGACGGTAAAGCCAGCAGTTTCCAATTTAGGAAATCCTCGATTTCCGTATGAATTTTATATGCTGGTTTTGCGTAGTCATTTTGTAGCACTATATGGGCCGCGGATTACTAGGGGAGGGTTTATTACAAAGTTATGGCTGTAAAAATATTTTGCAATAACAAGTTTTTGTAATATTTTTGTTGAAAGTAATTATTTACATAAAACGATCGCTATCACTTTTAAAATATTTCTCTATACATACATACTTTTTTGAGTATGGAAGGTTCATAGTTTTCAACGTGCTAAACCGCGTCTCCGCAGGAAGGCGATAGACGGCTGTGGGGTTCTATTGGGTATTCTCGGCAGTTAGCGCGCGGTGAGTCCCAAATACACCTCTCAGTCCCCTCGAGCTACGTCCCTACGTCCCAAATTCTTAAATATATTTGTTTATTGTAATCTTATAAAAATATATTTGTAAATGGAAGCAGTACGTAACCGCTAATTTTAAGTTGATCTTTATCCTCATAAATAAGGACATAAACAAAAAAGACAAGCTTTGTTATGAGGTTAGGCAAATCTATTTGTGGCTTTAGAGCAAAACCTTATTCCACTTAATTGCGTAAATTTAACTTTAGATTTCCCTCTGACATACAAACATCAACTTTAGTTAACATTGTACTTAATTAATACTAATATGTCTTACAAAATCTTATACGGAATAGGATTATGTATGTCTATTGTCTGTATTTAAGCATTTCATTATTGTTTTGTACTCTACAAATTAAATGCATATACAAATAGATCAATACATATAGAGATCTTCTCCGCTAGAAAAAAATTTGTACAGACATACTTATATTTATAATAACTGCGATTATTGTCATTTCTGGGGAATACCACCATTTCTCCTTAATTAAAAAAAACCACTGTCTTACAACAGCTCTATTATTGTGAATATATGCTGGTCGATTTTGATTTATATATGTATAACATCACAAGTAAATACTTCAAGTATGTGTAATATAAATAATTTATGTACAAATTTTGAAATATTAAAGTTATGAACTAAATGTTATGATAACAACTTAAAGCAAAATGATAAATGGACCCCAATTATATATTCTTTTTTGTTTTGTTTTTTCATGCTTAATTGTTTTAGCGTTATGACTACAATCTCAACAAATTTTAAGTGGCGATGATGCCCAAGATGTTTGACACGCCATACCTAATAGAGAGGCTGGCTCTCAAGTGAAACTGCCGGGACACACTTATAGATATTTTGCGACAGACTTTCAACTTGAGAGTGGTAGCTATCATGGCAGGCATTAAACAAAAGGCCCACACACACACAGTTTCATTACGATATTGTCCTTCACCGAAAACTTAAGCTTAATGCAGGTGGATTCGAATTCACTTTCTTTGACGCGTCGTGCGTACACACTACTAATTGAGTTATCATCGCTTCTTTTTAAAATAATAACTTTAATAAATTAATAAAAATCAATAACAAATAATTGATGTTATAATGAAAGCTATGATTACTTATGTTTACGCCAATATTATTCATTGAAATAAAACTAATTTAAACGGATTTTATCGCGGTTATTTATTGATTTTGATCCCGACGTTTCGAAAGCTTTTCAGCCTTCGTGGTCACGGGGTGGACTGAGGTGTAGGTTGTCCAGAAAAGTTCATGTTACTGTGTCTACCTTCAATTTAATTTTTATTATTGGTAGTGTTCCGATCTACGCAGAAAGAGCTCATAGTGTCTTGAGGTCTGGCAATTGGTCTTTTGGGTTCCGATTTAATTAAATGTATAATCGGATCCCAGGCTTGTGCTAGCTTCCAACCATCTTCTCTATTGAAATTTGGATGTTTTTTAATTTCAATAGCCTCACGATTCATCCTAGGTATATCGGCCAAACTAAAAGAAATATAAGGACCCGCGTAAAAGAACATATAGCTGACGTTAAACACCGACGCTCTACGAAGTCTGCAGTTGCTGAACATTCAGAAGAAGGCTCCAAACATTATCTTAGATCCGACAAGCCACAAATCCTTGCCAAATAACACCGATTCCTACCTAGGATAATTCGTGAGGCTATTGAAATTAAAAAACATCCAAATTTCAATAGAGAAGATGGTTGGAAGCTAGCACAAGCCTTGGATCCGATTATACATTTAATTAAATCGGAACCCAAAAGACCAATTGCTAGACCTCAAGACACTGTGAGCTCTTTCTGCGTAGATTGGAACACTACCAATAATAAAAATTAAATTGAAGGTAGATACAGTAACATGAACTTTTCTGGACAACCTACACCTCAGTCCGCCCCGTGACCACGAAGGCTGAAAAGCTTTCGAAACGTCGGGATCAAAATCAATAAATAACCGCGATCAAATCCGTTTAAATTAGTTTTATTTCAATAATGAAAGTTGTCATTTAGTCTGTGTGGAATAATGATGTTATATCGTACATAAGCGTGAAATTATCGTAGATCTACTATAATTATTGTACTGTTGTAAACTCTGATGTATAACCACGTCTATGTTATTAATATTTAAGTATCGTTTGCAAAAATTAATGAAATTTATAATGTAATGTGAAACGTAGTATGCTCGTTATTTTAATAACTCGTGTGTCGCACCTACCCTCGCTAGTTGTCAGCGCTGCCGCCAACCCACAATCGTGAGCAGTTCTATTTAGATAACAGCGGTCTATCCTTTAAGCGATACGCGTAATAATGTGGTCCTAAGTGATTGAGGATCGGAGGACGTTTTCAGAGATCAAAGTTCCGGGTTCTATGCAACTGAATTATGAGAACAAGATAATGTTACATATATTATTATACATAACTGGTCAACATTATAAATTGTTTTTTTTTTCAATAGCTTTTTATTATATACGAATACGATGGAGTCAACATGAGGTTAGGGCGAATGAAAGTATTAGAAAATAATTATTTGTAAAACCTTTCAAATGGTTCTTTCCGAGAGATATTATTAGCGTATATATTAAAGCACTAGCCCGCATTTGCTCATTTTATCTCTATTATCACTTCAATGCACATGAACCAAATTTACAAAATAAGTCCAACCTAACCAAATCCAGCACCCATCTCTGACATATACACTTCAGGAACAATTCGGTCCGTCTACGGATTAATTTTAAAGCTAAGCATTTTAAAAAGAATCCATATTTTTATAGTTCATTCGATTAATTTTATAGCTAAATATTTTAAAGTGTAAATAAATAATATTTTTTAAAGGGCCTTTATATACTTCCCAATATTAATTATTATAGCATGTACTAACAACCTCTTGATAAAAATAAAAAATTGGGTGACGGCTGTGTAAATGTTACAGAAAAATAGAGAAAGGTAAATAATATTGATCAAAGTATACCCAGCATCTCTGATACAAAAGCCGGGTAATAGCATGATTTTTGTATTTTACTGAATTACAGCCACTATATACCGGCTATAATGGATTGCTTACGCGTCTCTCATTTCGGGATTCCTGTGCTTGAATGCAGTCAGGTAGGTTTTACTTCTGTTTCTAAAGTAAAAATTATCTTTAGACGTCAAAAACAAAAAATATAAATTCATAACATTAAAAATAAAAAATAAAAGTTCATACACGAAAAACTGCTTACGGTTGCAATATAAATGTCAGCTTCACTAACAGACAAATGTGTATTTCTTAATACATTGTGAAAACTTTAATAATACTACAGTTAGTCATGTAAGTTTATCAGTTTTTAAGTTTATACTGTATAGGTTTAGCTGATGATCAGTGATGATGTAGCCCAAGATGATGAGAAGCCTAATGGAGGAACTGACTGTCAAGTGCAATTGCCGGTACACATCTATCAGTATTTGGTGCCAGATTTTCAACTGGAGGGTGGAAGCTAGCCAGTTGGTCATTATAAAAAGCCCTACCACTATGCTTTGATTTTCTTGCGATGTTTTCCTTCACAAAAAGCTCAAGCTCATTGCAGGTGGATTCGTATCCAACTAACTGAGTCATCATCGCTTCAAAATATTTCACATTATTTCCATTGAAATGATTACCAAACTGCTAATGTAAACAATTCAATAATGTTATTTGAAGTAGAATATGTATTCAATTATTTTTGTATCAAAATATTTTGTTGAAATTTATTATTTCTCAGGCAACGAGACGGCGGATCATATTTCTTAGAGTTCGTCTTGATTCGTCTGTCTCCGGTTTGTTTCAGTATTATTAATGACTCAAATCCCTCAAAGGTCTTTGGACGTGGCTCGAATAAGTTATCTGTTATTCTACAATGTTAAAAAAGTTATAACCGGCCGTCGGTACTTAAAATTATCCTTGGGTATTGAACTTACTAAGAAAGAAAATTCTTAAGAAAAAAAAACGATATCTGATAAGCAATGGTGTTATAACAATATTTCAAATACAGGTAAAAGTTAATTTTTTGTATTATATAAATTAATAAGCGATGATAGCTCAGTTGTTAGTGTTGCGTACGTGTGTACGGGTGCTGCGTTAATGGAGTTGAGTTCGAATCTCTGCAATTAATTTAAGCTGTTGGTTAAACCATAGCATGCTAGTAGACCTTTTTCTAATGCTCATCTGGCTATAATTACTACCCTCCAATTGAAAACCTATCGTCTGATACTTGTAGATGTGTTCCGGTAGTTGCACTTAAGACCCAATCCTTCCACTAGGCTTTACATATCTACCATCTTAGGTCATATCGTTACATAACATCAGGTGAGATTGAGGCCATAACACTAAACTCATAAGCATTCAAATCGGAAACGTTCGTCCAGGCTACTTAGTGTTTAAATTCCATTATCCTTTCCCCATATTTATTTCGATTTACTTTTGTATTCACTGTTTAGCGGGTAGGTGATATCTACATATATTTTAGTAGATGCTTCCGCTCATTGATCACCCAGATTTAGTTAAAGTTGAATAAATCATCAAATACATATAAGATAGAGATTAAGATTGCTCGCAAATCATGCAGATAAGTTCACTCAATGTCTGAGTATGAAGCGAAAGAAGATTTTATATCAAAAATGAAACTGATGAAAAATAAAGAAATATTAACAAAACAATATACTTTATTTCCATTGATAGAAATGACAGCACGATGTAAATAAACTGTGCAAAGAAGAGTCGATCCTTCAATATTGGCAACAGAGTGAATAGCTAAAAAAACGTGATGCCACTCTGATCCAGCGGATAGTCTGCTATGACTCGCTGCCAAATATATGTATGTGTAAATGGAAGTATTTTTGCATTCGATAGGTTCTTTTTGCAATGGTTTTCCTTTCTGTGATTTATTGTAGTTTTATTTATTACACGGAAATCCAACTTGAACTATCAGAACGTTGTAAATTAAGCAATGGGTCTTTCGATTTAAATATTTCAAGGTTAAAAAACCACCGGTATAAGTGTAAGTCGATGTATTGTTACGTATATCGGTTTGATATATATTTAGAGGTTTAAAAGAAATTTTCAATTAAAATATTCATATTGGTTCAAAATATTTTGTTACAATTGACTGAAAGTAAATTCGTTGAATTTTATATAGATTGAATTTTTCATATATTAGGATCCAATAAACTGGAAAATTATATTAATAAAGAATATAATGGAGCGAAAATTTTCGAAGCAAATATCAAAGATCGAACGCAGTTGTAAAGAAATCTGAAGATTAGCTTATTGCCATGAGGAAAATAGCAAAGCTACTAAAATAGATACACCGATATGGATCATATAGAATGAAAGGCGACAAACACACTTTTTGACACGTTTGTGTCAAAGTAGGTAATAATTAATTATGTTAAAATGTGTTTTCTAAATTATGAAAATGTCCTAAATATCGTTTTCTTGATTTGTTATGTCAATGTATATTTATAATTGTCAAAAAGTGATACTGTTTGTAATTCTATATTAGTCTTAACAGAAACCGTTGTATGAAATGTAATTTACAAATAAATTACATATGATTCCATATGACTTATATAATACTGATGGCTACTTTATATAAGATGTTGCAAATTATAAAATACTAGCTATGCCTACGATTTCGTTCACGTAAAACTAAAAAAAAAATACATAATTTCTACCCGTTTTTGTAATATTTTTCAGTACAGCTTAGTTCCTGTTACCACAAACAGGTGATGTAACAGACAAGGTAGCGTGATGTTAAATCAAATACAATACAAAGGTAATTTTTGAAATCATGTTAGTTCCCAGATTAGCGCGTGCAAACAAATAAACTTTTCTGCTTTATAATAATAATAATATGTATGTATATTGTGTTTGCATTCACAGGAATAAACAAAAACAGAAATATTTACGATAAATCGTAACTATGGGGTGGTTCACAATTATAATGCGTTGCATTTTCCGTCGGTAGGAATATCATTAAAATGTACCGGGGCGAAATAATGATAATGATCAGCGAGACGAGGCACCGCATCGTGTAAATATGATACATAACGAATTTTAAATGTAAATGAAATGAGATACATTACGGGAATTATTATGAGTTAGGTTCGAATAACAATTTGCGCTGGCATTACTTGGAAAAAAATATTGCTCTTAATGGATCTCGGTGTTTTTTCTTCGAAATGTTAAGTTATTTTTTTATTTTCCTTTTATCTTAATATTAGAATAACGCTCTTGGCCCATGTGAGTTATCTGCACACATTAACATTTAGTTCGGTCAGTATAATAATTGTATAGGATTATAGTTATATCGTTCTAATACTTCCTATGTTTCCGCTCATTTAGTTCCAAACTAAGTATATTGCACGCCTCATAAGCGAAGCGTTGAGGTGGGTACTACTGTCACTTCACGCAAAACAACTGCCTTGCCAAATGTATACATAGATTTTACTTATACTATACTTATGATCTCTATACTTATGAAAGCAAATGTTTTCTATGAGAACAGTGAATTAGTTTTAATCAAAGAATAATTAATGTGTTCAGGTCAAAAATTAACACATCTAGTATATCTTTAGATTTTTTAGTACCTAATATAATTGAATTTATTCTTGAAGTATAATATTCGTATTAGAGTAAGATATGCGTTATTTATATTATTTTGTATTCTATATAACTATTTACTATATTATAATATCTCATATTTAGGATGTAGGCTGAATAATGAAAAGGTACGCACTAACGGAAATATTTTATAGCACGTAATGTACAAATACATACATGTGTACATATACTTCTAATTGAGCGTAGAAGGCCAGAATGGTGGGTAGATAAATTGCATTCTATTATCTGACATTACACAGCTCGTCTCTCACCTTTTTGAGGCTTCGTAAATTGACGGAATAACTCCTAAGTCAGTTTTCTTGAGACATTTCAATGATTTTACCTGAAAATGGAATAGTCATTGAGGAGTTTTAACGATTCCATTTTTGAAGCATATTTAATTGAATATGTTTTTCTTCATTAACGTTTATACTTACATCAAGACATGGTTACAAAGACAGTAAAAAAATGTTACACCTATAACATCGAGTGGCGATGGTGACCAATAAATATTAAGCTTGCTAAGTCATGTTATAATCGCACTGCCAATTGAAAAGTTAGCTGGTAAAAGATACATAAGACTTGCAGTATATCAACCATGTGCGCAATGTTTAGAAATTCATCTAAAAAGTGTTAAGGCAGGGGTTCCCAATCTTTTTCAATTTGCGGTGCATATACATGTTTGCTTTTTGTCGCAGCTCCCTAATTTATCTAGCTAATAGAAATAGGTAGGTGCAATGATATTAGTTATGTAGATAGGCACAAAATTTAAAACACCCACATTATGAATCCAATCTGTTTATTTATATGAACATAAAAGTAAGTTTCCGCAAGTTTAAGATAAAGCACGCAGGTAATTATATAAATTCAATAGTTTATTTTGTACACGCAAACACTTATGTTGAGGTTTCAGAGAACGGTAAAGAGAATCGCTTCACGGCGTCCTTCTTTACTCACTAAGGTGCACCAGGGTGATGCAGAGGACACTTTGTGAACCCCTGAGTTAAGGAAAAAAAAACTATTGGAAACGACCAGTAGCATCTATTTTTACTTAGCTATTGCTAAAGTTAATTGGGATATTGGAATAGTCATTAACGTACTTGATTTAGTGTACAATGCAAGGGACTAGTAGATACTCAGAGACAGACTAAAAGACGAATAATTGCACATTGTTTGAAGTTACATGATATTTTTCCGAATCTAATGTAATATCTAAATCTAAAAATCGATAGTAAAGCCTATGATTAAAAATGTAAATAAATGAGATAGAAACAAAGACACAGAATATGATATACCATAACTTAGACAAATATTAACTACTTTATTCGTAAACGTTTGCTCTAGGTCGGCATCGAGTAAATAATCTATATATATATATATATATATATATATATATATATATATATATATAAATTAATCTCTTTTCCTTTGGTCATCGCATCACGCATGTACGGATGAAACAATTACACTAACTCTTTTTTTATTGTGTTAATTAATGTGAGTAGAATGTTCTTATGAAAGAAAACATTAAGGAAGTTGAGCGGAATATTAAAAAATCTGTATATATAAAAAAATAAATCGCCGAAATTTATGTACGCGCATAACTTCCGAACGACTGCACCAAATCGGATAATTATTTTTTTATTGTGTTCGTTATTGTCAGGATAAAGTTTGTATAAAAAAACAGCAGATTTTTTTTTAAATGTCATAATATGAATAGTAATGACGGGATAAAAGCTCAATTTGAAGCAATGATAGCTCAGTTAATAGTGTCTACGCTCGCCGCATCAAAAAACGTGGGTTCGAATTCACCTATGTTTAAATTTCGAATGATTAAAAGACATTTAATTAATTGGAGTTATAAACAACTGTCATTCTATAACCAAAAGAAATTAAAAACGGAACCTATGTTTAGATATAGACAGTTCTATTGATCTTTACGAATTGATGGTAGAAGATGATAATAGCTAACCAAAATTTAAATAACAATATAAAAATGGGCCAAACCGTGTATGAGTATTAGCGAGGATAAAGATCATCGATTATAGGTGATACGAAGTTCACCGGGTCAGCTAGTCTATCTATATATGTAAAAATGAATCTCTATTTCCCTTGGTCATCGCAACACGCGTGAACAGATAGAACAATTTTACTAATTATTTTTTTGTTGTGTTATTTATTGACAGGAGAAGGTTTTTGAAAGAAAAAATTAAGGAAGTTAAGCAGAACATTAGATAATTAAAAAAAATTTAACAGCAATATTAACTTTACATAACTGTCAGTTGTCATAGAGCATTACAATAACACTATATTTTTGAATAATATTTTTTTTATTAATTACTCCAATTCGAATTCACTGTTCATAGTTAAGACGGGAAAACGTCTGTCGGGTCAGCTAGTGGTAAATAAAAACCAAAAAAGTACTAATGAAATGTTAATTCCTAGACTAGAAACTTCTGTAACAAAGTTTGTGAGAATCGATCTTCGGTCGAAGGAAACTGATCATGAAGGCTTACAAGTTCGCTGATAGATAGCTTTGGTGGTCTGATTAAATCAGTGATAAAACCTACTTGCTAACTGTTTATTGACGTAAATAACCTTAGTAATAGTTTTGTTTACAAAGTTGCACCTATTATTTTCCAACGTTTAACCTTAATATCGTTGTAAACAAGAATGGTTTGTAATTTTATAAAAATAATTATAACACAATAATATCGTGGATACATTTGCAAAATTGTAAAATAAAGATCGTAGCGCTGTGATCCGTTTTATGGTTAATGTTCATAGAAGTAAGCCTTCTCGGGACATTTTCACCTCATGTTAAGTGACGATGTGGCCCAAGATGGGAGACTGGCTCTCAAGTGCAATTGTCGGAATACACCAATAGGTATTTTGCGACAGATTTTCAATTAGATGGTAGATTCTCAACTTGATCATGTTATAATTTTATCAAGATGTTATCCTCCAATGAAAGTTGTGGCAAAGGGAAAAGGTTCCGAACCCACGTCAATAGATCTCTTGTACGAAAACAATGACTGGTGAAATCTTATTTGGGTGCAATCCTTGCGTCATAAAATATAAAAGGCTTTAGAAATTTGAAGCAAATGTAGAGGTAAAAATCGAAAATAGTGGTCCTCCTAGCATAGATTTAACATTATTGTTAATAGATATATCAACATATTCATACCATACAGTAGTATCTAGTGTTTATAAAGAGATAATGCATAATATTTAGACTTTGTTTGTGAATACACCGTAATTTTGATTATTATAATCAAACAACTCTTACAAAGTACATTTTATCTATCATTTACAAAAGTGTAATCACTCGGGGGTTGAATAGTGATTTATGAGAACTTTTTTAATATTCTGTACTCTCCAATGTCATAACTTTTTGATTTATTGTTTAGAAGTGAAAATTATACGTCATGTTTTTTTGCATATGTTTAAGAAGTTATTCAGTCGGTTTACATATAATTTTTGCTTTATATATTTATTGGTAGTTTGACCAAAATGTGACTCGATGTTAAGTGTTAATGTGGAACTAGATAATAAAGCATTAAGCCTCAGGGTACTGACATACTAGAAGAAGTGCGAAAGCTGTCCCTGGTCTCTGGCAACACGGGAGTTTGAAGTGTCTGAGTGGTGGGTTTTAGTGGTTAGTGTTGGGTAATTAGTACCCGATGAGACACCATATGCTTCTCACGCCTTAGGTCTGGGCCCGGGTAATACCTTTGATTTAAAAAGAGGTACTGACATCCAGTACGGTTACTGGAATTTAACGAACGATACATACTTTGGGACAGATTTTCAACTTCAGGATTATCGCAAATCAGAGGGTTATTACAACATGCTCTAATGTCATTTTTATATTCAATTTTAAGCAAATACTATTTTTTTTTTAACTAAAGACCATGGAATTATTATTTATGAAGTTTAAAATTATGAATGATTAAGAAAACTTTAATTTCGACAAGAAAAACTGACAAAATCTCTGCTTTATTAATGTACAATCAGTTTTAGTAATTTATTCATATATTTTATATCGTAATGAAAGCAATTTATATATTATTAGTATTCACCTGCGGTTTCATTCGTTTAGGCTATAACTTTTGTAGTTTATTTATGGTATATGCATTAATATGCTATTTACATATTTCTACATAAACCTGAATTGAGAAATATTTCTTTCAGTACAAATTATTCACCTCTTCTCGCACCTTGCGGTTTAAATTTTGAAGAGCGCTAAAATACGTGTTTTATTAAGTTTATCGATAAATATTAATACAAAGTTTCAAATAAACCTAGCTCGAAAATTAATATTTTCTAAACAAACTTTGCTACTACCTTTCATTCCCTTACAGGTTTAATTTCAAGAGATACAGCAATGTCTACAAAACTCTTTCTTCAAATTATTACAGATACTTCGTAACAGTGTACAGTTTATTACAAAACTATGTTATAATAAAATTATATCTATAATAGGTTTTTATAGTTAATATCGAGTCTTTTCAGTAAAAATAGCGTAAGTGAAAAAAGTTTTTTTTTATTGTAATCTCTTACAAATTTTCTTTGTAAATTAGTAATAATGTGATAATATCTACTATTTTAATACATCAGTGATTAATTATGAACAATAAGTCATTATTTTATATATAGATATTAGGATATAAATACTTTTTAATGATGAATGAATAAACTCTCCCCTGTAAAAAGTGTAACTGTCGCTTACGATTTTCTTCCTGAAAAGGCTCAATTTTTTATCATATATATTTTTAAACGTCTATTTACTATCGTCACAAACTACACTTAAAATACTTAAATATAATGAAATAGTGAGTAGTCACTGCCTTTTCAGAAGCTCATTCTCGAGTTGTATGGAGGAAAAAGGATTAGCTAAACAATGGTTAGTTAGACACAACAGTAAAAACAATGTAACACGATATTGCTTCTAGCGTGGCGAGTGACCCCACGCTCAAACCTTTCATTACTCTTTCATTTGTCACCAACCGCCAAGGTTTTGTTGACGTTGCGACACTGACTAATATGTACGTCGTCGTACCTTAATCCCTTAACCTTGACGTTTAATTACTACTCATTTGATATACATATAGTGTAACTACGTCCTAAGATATTTTAATACGAATATTGGACTGTGAATTATTTGTTAAATTCAATAATCGTTTTTTTATACTTAAGGTTTAGCGTTAAGGCCACAATATCACCTGATGTTGAGTAAAGATGGTGGGCATGCTAATCCTAGTGGAGGGACTGGCTTTTAAGTGCAACTGCTGGAACACATGTAGAATTACGTATTTGACGACAGATTTTCAACTTGAGGGTGGAAGCTAGCCAGGCTAGTATTAAAAAAAGCCCTACCACCATGCACCATGTACGAAAATTTTATAAGGGTCTAAATTAATACAAGCGTTACCTTAAAATAAGTAAAGTTATGAAGAGATGATAACTCAGTCTTGGCATGTACGGATGCCGCGTCATAGGACGTGAGTTTGAATCGCTGCAATGAGCTTGAGCTTTCGGCGAAGGAAAACATCGTGATGAAACTATAGCATGATGGTAGGGCTTCTTCTTTCATACTTTTTTTGCCCGGCTACCACCTTCAAGTTGAAAATCTGCCGGCAAGTACCTACAGGTGTGTTTTGGCAGTTGCACTTGAAAACCAGTCTTTACAGATTTAGCGAGTTCACCATCTTGGGCCACATCGTCACTAAACATCAGATGAGATTGTAGCCATAAAGCTAAATTCTAAAAAAAAATACTTTAACAATGTATATGTAATTAACTTCTAACAATCAGAAATTTGAAAAAGTGATCAACAATAATACCGACGCATTTATTTTGAACGGGAACTAAGCCCAAAGGAAGTTATTTTACTAATACAGATAGTTTAACGCTTGACAAACCAGGAACTGATTCACTGAGACGACACCAACGACAAATGTGGGATTACACCTACAATTTATTACTACGGATCGCATTTAGCTCGTAAATGCGATATTCATTGTTTTAAAATTGCTAAGTACTTCGAATGTCGTTTGGGTTCTTGTAAAAGTCTGCAGAGAATGTTTTAAATACATTTTTACATTCCTGGATAAATGTGTCCTGAATTTTGATGAAAATACTAATAACTAATTCAGCCATTTTTATAGTTAAGGCTTAGGCATTGTGGCCACAATCTCAGCTGATGTTAAGTTACAATGTGATCCAAAATGGTAGACACGCTAAGCCTAGTGGAAGAACTGATTCTCAAGTGCAACTGCAGGAACACACCTATAGGTATTTGGCGGCAGATTTTCAACTTGATGATGGTAGCTTGCCACGTGGGCTTTAGAAAAAGCCCTACCACTGTGCTATGGTTTCATCCCGATGTTTTCCTTCGCCTAAAGTTTAATCTCATGGCGGATTCGATCTTACTACCCTTGAAGTGACGTCCATGCATACTACCAACTGAGCTATCATCGCTTCACAAATACGAACACTGACAAAATTGCCATTAGTCATGAACAACAGTCTCAATTTCAAACAGTCATTGAAATATATGTGACTATATTGGCTGTTTATGGCACTTAGAGCAATAAATCAACTTTTTTGTTAAAGGCCAATATTTTACATTTGTACGAGAGTTTCTCAAAAAATGGCTTTGTTTTTCTGAACGATTATCTCTGGATAAATAATTAACCATAGTAATAATGGGACGAGTATATAATTTTGTAAAAACTCATTGATTTTATTGGAATTTTAGTAGTTGTGCTGTGGATGATAATATTTATTTATTAAATTAGTTATTATTAAAAAAATAGAAAATCTGTCCTTTACACCAATCCAAATGGCGCTGCAGGAGCAAGGAATCAGTACAGCTAAGCTTACACCACTGGAACCTGTGTTACCAATACCGAGGAACAGGAAAGCCTCACTTACCTGGTGGTGCTCCGAGAGCCCACATAATGAAGTCGGCGCCAATATAAGCGCTGGTCCATTTCATGTCCGCAACGCACATAAGTTTCGGTTTGTGATGAATAATTGGGTAACAACACCCAATAACATAGTTTGTTGATCCGCAGAACAGATATATTTTCACCAAACTGATTACAAATAATTTGTAGTTTTTCGTAATGTTTGCAAAAAAAAAAAAAATTAGAAAGTTCTTCATCTCTGTTTTTTGTCGTTTTAATTGACAACAGCCAAGAAAAAACAATTGCACGCCGCTTTGGCGGTGCTTCAAGTGTTATATCAATATATTCTTTTTTTTTTTTCAAATTACTCGCGGTACCATGGAGGTCTGTTATAGGTAGTGAAACTTTTTATTCCAGTAAAAGTGTTTCTTTATTTATTTCATACCCGTCTTCAGGGTAATGCTGGAGTTTTTAACGGTATCTTGATCTGTCATGTGATTTTTATTTTTATTCATATACATAGTTATTTAGACCTGTATCGTATAATTTAGGCGATGTTTTACGTGATGAAGTATAGCTGAAGAGAATGAGTGAAGTCAATTATGAATAATCAATCAAGACATGATATATTAGTTTCCACAAAAACTCCGAAGAGAACTTCAACGAGAGAGTCGCCATCTTGTTAAAGATAGTTTCATCTGCCCAAAATGCCCAAATCTTATCACTTTAAAATGGCAGTAATAGTCTCCAAAGAGGACTTAGTTGCCAAGAAAAAAAAAAGAATAAGACGAAGGGTTATGCTGAAGGAAAATGTCATCGAACCATACGTATAATGCTTACACACTTTAAACTTTACAACCTTTTTAGTTACGAATGCTATAATTTAATTTATGATGAAGTTTTTGCTACGAACTAAAAATTAAATTAGAACACATAATTATAAGAATGTGCTTTCCTTACATTTGTCTCTTTTTACTACATATTGATTTAATTAACTTTAACATGTCTACATGAAAATTATTTTAGTAGGTACTTATTGTTGGCCCTCAGAATAAATTATAGTAAAAGGTTTTGTTGTTGACCCTTCAATTGGAAACCGTAGGTATATTTGAAATCGCTGACATCGAATACAACTATAATATTTAACAGCATTAACTCGAGTTACCTTAACTTATGCAATATATTGTTGAATAAATAATCAGTAAAAAATGTAAGCATATTCTAAAAAAGTTGATTCATGGAACTACTTTCTCTTTATTAAATATGAAATATCGATTATTTGTTAACACAGTGATGTCTACAGATATAGGAACACGGACCATATAAATTATTCTATTTACAGTAATGTATTGAACTATTTGAGGATTAATTGTTAATATTCAATTATGTTATCAATTTAAGAAGTATGCTGATTTTAAATTTCTTTAGCAATGTGTAATCATTTTTAAACATCAATTTACAAGTTTGATATCTGTTAATAGGGTGCTACTTTTGAAAACTGAGTTAAAATGCTTCGTGTGTTGATTCTATGTATTTTCTAGTGTTTATCTTAATTTATTCTTTTACTCGTAAAAATATGGTAAAGATCAGAAAGGTAAGGATCTAGTCCTATATCCTTAAATTTTTTTGTGCCTAGTTTGTGAGAAATAATGTTCAAGTTAGATAAAATATGTTTTATTAATAATGTTATGGAAATGTTGCGTTACCTAACCGAGAGCTGTATAGCAAATGCACTTATATAAAATATAAATAATTAAAATTATACGATTGTATAGTGCTGAATCGCGATTATTAAACACTTAGACCAAGTTTAAAAAACACGCGTGATAATACTAGAAAATAATGTACGTAACCGTACAAGGACACTGCCAACTTTACACTTTAGAATCAACACCCATTTTATGTTTAAGATAAACCATATAAAACCATCATTGCTGTTTAGGAATTAAAGAGGTAAGTATATATTGGATGTTTTCCTACGAAGCCCAGAATAAACTTAGATTGGTTTTCGATCGGAAAATACCCAGCAGTTGCTAATGAGTTAGAAAAGTACAGCTCTAAAGAGTTTCTTCTTGCATACGAAATAAAAACAAAACGAAGTAAGAACATTTCAATTTTATAAATAAACAAAATAATGTAGTAATAATCTAAGCTTCAAGGAATTACGTTGATTTTACATTGTTATAAAGTTAATACTTTATGAGAAAAAATGTTTGCAATTCTTAGATTAAAAGTTTTCATTACAAAGTTTCGGATTAATTACATTATGTTAAAAAAGAAAAGAACAATGTTAGGAAGTCGCTATCAATTGAAAATTATGTAATACAAGGTTTTTTTAATTTTTGATTAATCTCAGAAAATTAATATGAATGCACTTTATCAGGTGAAAATTGTAGTCCATACCCGAAACAATGACGACCAACGAGAGATGTGTAAGCCACCTTGGCGATGCTGTACTAGAAATTCTTTATGCATCTAGATGTTACACACCAAAGTACGATGGCAGAAAATCTTCTATGACTGTCAATTTAGTCAGATTTTTTGTGCCTTTGTGTTTAAATACTTCTTTGAATTTCTTTCCTTTTACATTATTAAAGTTAGTTGGAATATTTAATTAGGCTTTTTTTTTTGTACTTAAGGTTTTAGCGTTATGGCCATAATCTTACCTGATCTTAAGTGACGATACGGCCCAAGTTGGTATACACGCTAATCCTGTGGAGGAACTGGCTCTCAAGTGCAGCTGCCGGAACACACCTATTGGTATTTGGCGGCAGGTTTACAACTTGAGGGTGGTAGCTACCCAGGCGGGCATTAGAAAAAGCCCTACCACCATGCTATGGTTTCCTCACGATGTTTTCCTTCACCAAAAGCTCAAGCTCATTGTAGGTGCTTGGATTCGAACTCACGTCCCTTGACGCGAAGTCGTACACACTACCACTGAGCTATCATCGCTTCAAAATGTCAAAAAATCGCTTTTGTCAGTTTACATAATTTTCACAATTAACTTCGTAAATTAAAACTAAAAGAATTTAAACTTGTGCTTGCGTCTGTTATTAATATTATGATTATCTTCATACTTATCATTATAAGATCAAAGTTATGAAGTAGTGACCTGTATGATAAGCACGGTTATGGCGTATATTGTATTATTTATCTGGTTAATGACTACTCAGTATTTCAAAGCCCTCCCATACGACGTTTTACCTCAAAAGTTTCACTTCAATAACTGAAATTTCTTATTTATACTACCATTTCTGCACGAATATTAGTATTAAGGAAACATGGTGAGATATTTGAACGGAACGCTAACCGCACTTGCGGTCATACCGCACTAGTTATTCAGCTCGAGTCTAACCGATTGCACTACGTTTACATCTAATATTCCTTACCACACAATTTTGCTCACTAGGCAACTCAGCTGGGGATAGATTCCTTTTTAATTCTGATTTTTTTGATGTAATGGTTGAATAATATTTGATAGATCAGGAATTGTATTAACTGTGACTAATTAAAAATGAATACTAACATTAGTTTTAAAATAAGCGAAATTATTTACTGCAGCATGATAGCAACCTGATTGACTGTGGAATATGTAGTATCTAAAGATTTTGATGCATTATTATTGCGTTTGATTTTAAATATATTATTATTTTTACAATTTGTAACGTAAAATCATTATAATTATGAGTATGTGGCCATTATAAAAATATTAAGAATAAAATCTTTGTAATATGAGGTCGGTTAGAAAAACGAACATTGTAAAAATGATGATAGCTCAGTTGGTAGTGTGTATGGACTCCGCGTCAAGGGACGTGAGTTCGAATCCACTTACAATGTGCTTGAGATTTTGTTGAAGGAAAACATCGCGGTTGAATCATAGCATGGTAATAGTAGTCTTGTTAATGTCTATCAGGCTAGCTACCACCCTCAAGTTGAAAATTTACCGCCAAATACCTATAGGTGTGTTCCGGCAGTTGCACTTGTACTTGAGAGCTATTCCTCCACTAAGCTTAGCGTGTCCATCATCTTGCGCCACAACTTCGCTTAACATTAGGTGAGATTGTGGTCATAACACTAAACCTTAACAATATTAAAATATTATAAACAAGTGTACTGCGCATCGAACAATGTTTTTAGTCGAGATCGAAATATTTAAATTAGTAAATGTTCAGGAAATATTCAGGAATGAAATCAATCCTTCATTTATATTCATGAACCACTGTTTATTTCCTATGTATGTTTGATTGTATTGATACCGGCTACAAAGGGTTTTTACTCAATCTCTATTTTAAATTTTCGTAAGTATTTTATTTTATGATTTTTCTGCTAGTCGTTAGATTAAAACAATATCGAAAATTAACTCGTGGTAAAACGATTTTTAGCTTTATCATTAATCGTCTCTTTATATTAAACATAAAATAAAAGGGTTTCAATATTTACACGTTTGATTAAAAATAACTTTATTGATTGAAATTGATTTTTAACATGTTTGGCTAAATATAACTTTATAAAATCAAATTGAAACGACGAGATTTGAACAAAATATTAATCTGTTTCAAGTATTAGCTTTATTGTTGATCGTATCTTTATATCAATTATCATATTACAGCGGTTTAAAGATTAACACGTTTGATTAAAAATAGCTTTATGGATTGAAATGGATATTTACATGTTTGTTTAAAAATAACTTTATAAATTCAAATTGGAATAACAAGATTTTATAAAGCTTGTTTTAATAGTCTATTTCAAGTAGTTCGCTTTAAGCGCTTTTAGTTTCCGGTTGTGGCAATATAAATACGTCTTATAATACTGAGACAGTCATAGTGGAGCTCCAGAACGAATCAGTGTACAGAAGTATTAGTGATATGAAGAACCAAATACTACGAGAAGATATAAGGATTTTTACACGATGCAATGACAGAAACAGACTAAAGTAACGATGGGTCCAGTGTAGAGTTAAAAAATAAAGGATTTTACCTAGTTAGTTGTTTAGTTATTATAACTTCTCTTATATAGTACTATTATAATGAAAGAAAATAGTTGATATAGTGTAATATAATTTATAATAATAAAGTATTTCAGGCAGTTGATATTGGTTCTATACAGGCAAAGTTATGTCCATATAAGAGGATGCAAGAGTTATTTATTATAATAAAATTCAGTAATACATAATATTTTTCTTAATTAGTATTTTAATTATCATGATTTTCTATGTTCCTCTTTTATCAAATCTGCGCATCTTTCGGCTATCATTATAGTAGGAGTATTTGTATTACCACTAACTATTGTTGGCATTATACTGGCATCAACTATACGCAATCTTTTAACTTTATATACTTTTAAGCGACTTTTCACTACCGCAGATTTTGAACTTATACCCATTTTAGAAGTGCCAACAGGATGATATATAGTTGTTGCTAAATTTATACAAACACATCTCCAATATTCTTTACTATTTAAAATTAGTTTATCGCAGGCAGGTAGCCCAGTTTTACTTAAATAAGCGTCTATAGATCTAAAATAGGTGGTGTTGAGAATTTTGATAAATTTTAAAATACCTTCGACAGCGTAATCTAAATCGCGTCGGTCCTTAAATTAATTAGGATAAATTATAGGATGAGTATATATGGATCATTGGATTTCAAAATAATATTACCACGAGATTCAGGGTGCAGTAAGCAAAGTCTAAAATAGAATAATGAGCAATTTATGTTTTCAGTCACAAGCGTATCGATGATAGTTTTTTTTATATGCAAAAGCTAAAGTGGATCTTTTTCTTTGCTCTGTAGAGTTATTTAGGTATATTGACAAATACACTTGATAATCTGGATATTTGGCGGTTTTGTTAAGGGAATAAAATGCCAATAAATCAGTTGGCGAATTATTTGCTAAAGTACCAGTTCCATTTATAAAACCTTGCGATGTACTTCCATTATTGCTTGTAAGATACCACCAATCGTATTTGGTTCTTTGTAGAAAAGTACTTAAATAATAAATCTGAAAATGAAGCAGTGTTATAAGCTCTCCTATCACTTATATTAAGGTAACATAGCGGAGTAAAAGCATATTTTATGTTTATGTTTTAAATGAATTCTATTTAAACTTTATAAATATACATAATCATATTTTAATTAATTGTGAAGTCTTATTACGCAGCTTGAATTAGTTTAACATTGTCTATTCATTAAAATGATAACATTAATAACTATATATACATAAATAAAGATATATTAAGAGATAAAAAAAAAATTAATATGGCTTATAATTAAAACAAACATCAAAATATAGTTTATGATAACACAAAAGATTTACAGATTTACTATAGATATTTGGCACATTAAGTTTAATAAAAATACGATACTCACTGTACTTTCTATGGGTGGATCACCACCAGCTTCTATTAATAAGATTTTCCATTTTCCTACTTCACTAAGTCTATTAGCTAGGACACATCCAGCAGACCACCCTCCTAGTATAATGAAGTCAAAACATTCTCCATCTAGAATACATTGAAAGTAAATAATTAGGCTACATTAACATCTGTACTTACGTTTGGACATATAGATTTTTATACTTAATATTTTCCTCTACATTATTATAAAGGATATTGTAATCATGAATGTGACATTAATAGAATGTCAGTGCGTATTAATTCAAAAAGACTTAAGAGACTTCTCTAAAGTTTTTACGCGGAAAATTTATTTGTCCTTTCTAAAATAATGTGGTACAGGCAATACCAAAAATGCGTTTAGAAATCGTAAAAAACTCAAAAAATTTGAATGTAAATTTACATATAAAAGTAAGTATTTTTACTATACGACTACAAGAGCTATCAATAATTCTTCTACAAATCTGTAGATATAATAAAACTGAGTAACGGAAAGAATTACGTAAACTAGGTATCTGATACCATCAAACAAGTGCTTAAGAAATCTTTAGAACTTCAACAATACATGTAACATGGGCTTCAGGAGGCCAGTTTTCAGGAATCAGACACTGTGCAGATGCGAAGAAGTTCAGCGCCGATGTGAATATTTGAGGTGCAGCACCAATTGTTGGAGACAGGCACGTATCGTTCGTATAACTAAATGAAAAGTTTTCCTTAATCAATAAATAAAATAACAACGTTATTTTTTAGAAGGATAACCATTTGCAGCTGGAACATAGTTGGATATAGATGACTGGATATGATCAAAGATTGGCTATAGTAGCTACTGGAGAGCACACGAATGTCGGAGCTGAGGCAGTTGCTGTGGCCAAAAACGGCCCGGAGCAGCATATGATTACTAATATGATAAAATGAAATTATAGGTATACATTCTAATTTTAAAATATTAAGGTAAAAAATGAAACATATAGATTATTCATAAAGTACAAATATCTACGTCGAATATACAACTTAAAATTATTTTAGAATTAACATCGCATTGGTAATTTAAAAATTATTAATTCATTTGTATTGTATTTCTTTTGTAAAATCGAGTGTCAAGCAGTGTCTTTTAAAGAGTAGACTTACGGGCGCTAGCACGATTACATTGAGGAACATGCATTAACGTGTATACAATAGTAACTGGCCTTTCCAGATCTTATTCTGCCTGATTCCGTAATCAGTTACTCGTTGTCGCCTGTCGCGTTATAGTTTCTTATCGAGATAAGAACTATTCTATCTTCCAAGTTCGAACTACTGCACACAGTGTCCAAAATTTCATTAAAATCGGTTAATCACTTTAGGAGCTCATCGCGGACAATCAGCGTGACACGGAATTTTTATATACAAAGATATTATTAACTAACAAAATATAAGTAATAATAGGTAATGTTAGCTCAGTAGTAGTGTGTACGAACACCCTGTCAAGAGACGTGAGTTCGAATCCTCGTACAGTGAGCTTGAGGCTTCGGTGAAGGAAAACATCGTGATGAAACTATAGCATGGTGGTAAGTCTATTTTAATGCTCGTCTGGCTAGCTACTACCCTAAAGTTTAAAATCTTCCGCCAAAAACCTATAGGTGTTTTCCGGCAGTTGCACTTGAGAGACAGTCTTTCCACGAGGCTTAGCGTGTCCACTGTCTTTTAGGCCACATTGTCACTTAAGATAAGGTGAGTTTGTGGCCATAATAACGCTGTAAACTTAACTATAAGTTATTGATAATAAATTGTTAACGTCAAATACATTTTAACTAGTAATTTAATTAAAAAAATCTTATTATATTCTTTTTACCTAAGCAAGATTCTAATATTAATATTTATAATAGTAGAATGTTTATAATTTTACTTTAAACTAAGTATTTGCTTAATGTAAACTTACCACGACATGATGTAAAAAGGACTGATGTTTGTGATCATTACCTTGCATGTTTATATATTAGTTACTAGATACATAAATAATTAGTTTCATTTAATCGTTTCTTTTACCTAACTTTAGTAATTGCGACGTGACGATTTTAGACATTGTAGATTACATACCATATATTATTTTACCTTGTTTTAAATTAATATTTTTTGTGTATTATCATTAAAAAATGGAGTCACCATGCGAGTGCCGGGTCCATCGGGAGGGAAACTGAGAGCAATTTTCGATACATGTGACACGGATAAAGGTTGGGCCCCTTTCCGACGAGCGTCAACACTCACCTTCACTACTCGTATCTCTCTCCCTGCCCAGCCAAATTTGGCTGGCATGTGCTACCGCAGCTTTAGAGACACGCTTTAATATAGAACTTACTGCAGTCCTAGACAGACCAAGATCTTTTAGTAGATTATAGAAAGATTTCGCTGGTATACCTCTCGCTCCCACTTCGACCGCGTATAAATTCACTACGTAGCCATTCCTATCCAGGTCACTTAGTAGCTCGTATAGTATTTATTTGTATATATAGCGTGGTCTGAAATATACAGTCAACTGACGTAATTTGTTTTATTTTGTAAATCTGTTCATCAAATATATTCTAATATGTAATATTGTACAATACAAGTAGGAAAACAGGATGGTAATACAAAGGCAATTGGAAAAAATGCCAAACACGTTAAATGTAGAATAAATGAAAAATATTCTTTCTGGTATTTTGGAAGGATTTATAATAAATCTATTATGTCTTTATTAACTTCAATATTATAATGATAAGTGATTACATTTGACAAGATAAATTAAAACATTGTATCTATAATATTAATGTTAGGAATAACTCTAGACTCAAAAATACATACTTATCTTTTTTTCTTAGCTCGTATCCTGCTTAGGTAGAGTTGACACAACATGCTTTTTACTCTCCTCATCTATAAGCTAACATTTCTTAGCTCCGCACTATTGTATTACAAAATGCATCTACCTTCATCGGTGTTATACTTCTATCCTATATCTATCCACTTCAAAATCCTTCTTTAATACATCATTTATTTTTAAAATGCGACTAGTACTTCTTAAGACTAGCGCGTTCAAACAAACTAAAAAACCCTTCCGCTTTACAATATTAACAAAGATTATATTATATAGATGTTAGCAGAAGCGGAGACAGACTTACGTTTGTTTAAAAAAGTCACGAGTATAAAAAATATGTAGCTAATACAGCAATCAGTTGGATAATAATTACATAATAGGATCGTCAAGTACAAAGTGGCATTAAAAATCGGCCTTAGGTTAATAAACGGACGGCTTAAATAAACAAGGATTAAATGAGGCGTATAATTTCAGCGGCAGGGCCGCGGAGTGCCCAGCCGTGTTACAAAATGTACGTTAGGCGAACCTTTTTTATTGGCAATGTCAACATTTTTAAACAGCGTTCGTTTAAGTACCGCGCCAGCGGTTTTTATTCAAAATGGCTTTTTTAACCGCAAAATTCTTAATTATTTATCACCGCGCTGCCTTCGTAATATTAGCTATATTATTAATTTATAAATACCGTAATAGCTTCGTTTATTTAATTTTTTTTATACTTTATAGATTTTAGCGTCATTGCCACAATCGCACCTGATGTTGAGTGGCGATGTTGCCCAAGAAGGTAGCCATACTGACCTTAGTGGGAGAGTGGCTCTTAAGTGCAACAGTCGGAACGCACCTATAGATATTTGACGACAGATTTTCAACTTGTTAGCAAAGCTAGCCTGGTGGGCATTAGAGCGCTACCACAATGCGAATATTCCTTAAGTGATTTGTGTCATTACAATGTAGAGATAGATTACGCCGGGCTAGATACGTTATTCGAAACCCTACCATTGCTTGAGATACAAATAGCATGGTGGTAGGCCTTTTCTAAATCCCGCCTGGCCTAACTACCCTTAAGTTGAATATCTACTGCCAAATACCTATAGATGTGTTCCGGCATGTGCACTTAAGAGCAAGTCCCTCCACTAGGCTTAGTGTGTCCACCATCTTGGGCCACATTATCACTTAATATCAGGTGAGATTGTAGCGAATTAACTTTTTACATATAAAGATATTGAAGAGTACATATTTTGGTCGTACGGCTTAAGCGTTTAAACATGTTAAATTCTGGCACTATTAGACAGATTAAAAAATATATATATTTTTGTGAGTCATAAAATAGTGTATTAAGAATAGTATAGGATTCTTTTCATTCCGTAAAAGTAACGATAATGTAGGATAGAAAAATAAGCTTTAATTCTACCCAGTACAGCTAGTCTAGTATGCATTAAATCACTCTGTTAAGATTGGGGACTTTCCTTGAACAACAGAAAGAAATTAAGAATCAACAACCGTCTAAAAACTACATACATTATTATAAGTAGCAATTTCGAAGGACGGGTATGGGCATTAAAATAAATAAATTAAAATCTTTCTACAAAAAATTCAATATGACGCTATATCGGCAGTCATAATTAAACTTTCAATCCCTTACGCATCTGTGACAAAACATAAGTATTAATACAGCAGTATAAGAAAAAATGACAGCATGAAAAATTTAAATATATCAGTTATCCTGGTGCTAGAAGTAATTTCCCCTTTAGAATTTTTTATTTTTATTTTGTACCAACATCATAAGGTATTTTTTTATTTTGTAGCAGTGTCATATTTGCCTTAATTATTTGTTCAAATGAATTATTTATACATAATTTTAAAGCTTTTGCCTAAAATATATACATTAAATTACATAAGCATTTTAGTTATTTGTAAAAGCGTACCTTCATTACTTATATATATATATATATATATATATAAATATAGTATATATATATATATATATATATATATATATTCAATACCTAAGCCATCAACATGTAAGAGACATCATCATCATACGTATATCAGTTGTTAAATTATTTTAATTGTATATTATGCAAACGGAATCTATTAAGAAGTTTAATCAAATAGGTACTATACAATTTTTTAATACTCCGGCTAATTATTAGTCTTAATAACCGTTTTTATTATATACTGTGTGCGCAACTTCGTTCGCGTGTAATTAAAAATGATTAAATATTTTCTCTGTTACTTTGTTCTATACTACCTTGCTCCTTTTGTTTATAGCATGATATTAAGTATCCTAAAGCCTTTCTCAACGATAGATCTATTAAAAACAAAAACAAGTTTTGTAATCCGTCTGGTAGTTCCTAAGACTAGTTTAAACAAACATACAAACGTTTTCGCTTGTGTAATATCAGCATAGATAATAGCTATCTAGCATAAGTCCACTGATGATTTATATGTAGGTCGTAATACCTTCAAAAAAGTATGTTCATTCGCGTCCAGAACTATGTACGTATGTACGTAATATGTCAAAGGTCGCAAGTGATCCTTAGAGAGTTTCCCATTATTCTTTTTGACAATAGAGAATGGAATTTAGTATGGTGCAGTCAAGTAAAAAGGAACGAGTTCTACAAGAACACTATGTAAATAATATGCAGTATGTCAATGTTAAACGCAAAATCATTACAAGGATCAAAAACAAGAAAAAGCCTTAGCCTTTTTTATTTTATTAATTTCATTGATAAATTAAGAAAGTGCTTAGATTTTCTAATGCTTATCTGTTCTTATGTTTATATTTATATGTTAATGTTATTTGATTTAAAAATGTTTATCTGTTCCAGAAACAAAATTTAATTATAATTAAATACTTTGAAGGAAAGTGAAGTTTTAACGGCTGTTTTTATTATGCTATTACAAGGGTTTAACTATTGTTTGACTTTATGTCGTTATGAGATAAAGTAGACATATTGTCGGAACTCACATGAACGTCTATGGACTACGAATGCAAACACAGAAATTCGCTCAACGGGATTTGTTATAAAGTTCTGCGTTTTGTATGTCGACGAACTAAACCTAGAATGGATTTATGCGAATATTATCTATTTCTAATATTTATTGAATTATACATTGTAATGTATTTTCTAAGAAGGTTTAAACAGATAACATTATTAAATAGGTGCACTACTGTATGCTTGTCTTGGATATTTGCCCGAGTTTTGGAATTGAGATACTTATTGTGCTCGCGACTTCGTTCGCGTAAAAATAAAAATTATTTTTGAAAAATATCAGCTATTTTGTAACTTTTTTCAATACATTCGTGATAGAGTGATTTTAAATAGGCTAAATCCCTCCTCAATGATTGCTCTATTAAATACAAAACAATTTTTAAGTGAGATTATTATTTTTTAAATTAACGTGTTCACACACATACTTTTTCGCTTTATATTATTACAACATAGATGACATGCATAAAGTTAATTTGATTCTTTTAACTAAATGTAAAGTTTTAAATATGTATTATTGGCATTGTTTAACTCGTTAATGAAACTGGTTTCGATAAATATATCAAAGTTCAAATACATTTCGACTTAAATCTAAATACTATGTTTGAGTTTCTTATTAGAATAATCGATTGTAGACTGCATCAACAACTTAAATTGAAGTTAGATATTCAATACTCAAATTCTGTACATGAATGTTTTCTGTCACTAACATTTGAAATATGATACTATTAATGTTATATGATCACTAAAGGATTTTTATTAAAATGATTACGTTTCCAGAAATGAAATATCGAAAAATACGTAGTGCTTAGTTTCCGTATTTAAAAATAAAATAAAACCAAATCATTATATGGTCACTTTGTTGTAATTCTAATTTTCTACTTGTACGTCTTGAATAGGGTTACTAGATCCAAAAATAAATTTTCAAAAATTTTATTCTTAAAATATAATTTAATATCTTATGGTTTCCCTTTTTTAATTTCTTATGGTTTCTCTTTTTTTATTTCTGACAATTTCCATTTTTACGTTTCCCTGACATACGGCTGAAATTTAGTCATGGTTCAAGGAACCTTTTTAACGAAAACGGCTTCAGAAATAAAGTTGAAATGAATTATATACATGGCTCAATTCTCATATTTAATTATAGAAAATGCAAATTTTTTATCGATTATGAAGCCACGATAGCTCAGTTGCAGCATATACGGACGCTGCATCAATGGACGTTAGTTCGAATTCATGCAATGAGCTTGAGCTTTCGGTGAAGGAAAACATATTGGTGAAACTGGCCGCCTGGTTAGCTACCTGCCTCAAATTGAAAATTTTCTGCCAATTAACTATAAGTGTATTTCAGTAGTTGCACTTAAGAGCCAGTCGTTCTACTAGGATTAGCGTACCCACCACCTTGGGCCACATTGTCACTTATGGTAAGGTGAGATTGTAATCACAACACTAAAGAAAAGATTAGCTGGCTGATTATTTTATTAAAACCTGTAGGGTCATTCCATGATGCTGTAGTTTTTTAATTTACCATGAAGAAAAGTATTTTGTCCTGATTTAAGGAGTATATTAAAAGTAGTATATTTTAAATGCCATCTGGAATTATGTTAGCGAAAATTATGTTTACTGTTGATTTCATATGATACATACTGTATGTGAGTGTTTGTAAAAATAAGTATTTGTCGCATAAATCGCCGTCGCACATCAAACACATGAATTAATGTAAGATTAACTATGCAAACTAATATTATAAATTAAAAATAACTCTGTTGCACTCCTCATAAGCAAAGCGTTGAGGTGGGTACTGCTGACATTTCACGCAAAACCACTGATTTTTCAAACTTAAAATGTCTTTATTTATCATATATTGCACTTGTAAAATAATATACACACACATATCAAGAAAAAACACTATTTTTAACACTCATGATATTTTGATGCCATTATTGTTGTTCAAACTATTTCGAAAACTGTTTTACAAACTGTTTAAAAAAGGTTTTGTCTTGGACGTCCGTGTATCTGTATGTGCGGATCCTGTATGTTATTATGATAACGACCGAAATACCTTACTAATCGAGTCGTTTTTTTTACACTTCAGTATAATTAGGAATAGTACCCTATTACTTTTTACGGTCTGATTCAATGTGGTTTAATTGTTATTAAATATACAAAAGATGAGTTTAAGCGTGCACTTTTGGATTTCCAAACTTTTTATTATGTTTTGAAGGCTATGCTGCTGAATTAATTGCGACAAAAAAAAATAATAATAAAAGGAGTTCTTACAAGACCAAAGCCTTACTGCCCCAAAGACAAAACTTAGAGGGTTGCAACATAAAGAAAGTTCGTAAGAAGTGCCAATCATTACTATAATTTGGAATATAAAATGCTCAAACTGTTGGTAATAAATAGTGATCTACGTTTTTGAAAAGTCATAAGGCCGCCGTCATTACGCAGGCTGGCATGACAGTAGCGATTGGCGATGGATTATCGTTCTCTCGATGTTCGCTGCTGTTTTTGGACTGTGCTGTACTTAACATCAGTGCAGTCACTTTGCCGAGCTACCATAAAAAAAGTCACTGTCAAAGCAGTACTATAGGGATTGATTTTAGTTTATCAAATTCAGGCCCTTGTAGTCGTGGGTATAGGTAGGCTTCGTTCCATTTAACTCTCACAACGCTTAAGCTCACGACCGCGGTTTTCCAGTTTCACTTGTTTGCGGGCGTTACAATCATGAACTCAAATGGAATTGAGTATTAGGTAATTTTAAGCGTTGAATGGCGACATTGTAAATATAGACCTAAAGCCAAAAGGAATCGAGTTTCAATTTATAAATCTATAACATAAACTTAAGTAGGCAGTTACTGGTTAACTTGACACATATTAAAAAAAATATAAAACGAATTCAGAAAGTAGTTTTTTTTTTTATTTCATAAGTTAAGTTATGCTATTTACATATGAGGAAAATGCATGAATTACTTTTAAATATGAATTAAAATTTTTATTACTAAACTGATTTAACATCATTAGGTTTAACTATGGCCGTACACCGAGCATTTGATGGAGACATATAGTGTGATTCTATTTGTTGCCATCTTTAACTTTTAAAACTTGAACCAAACTTCTCACCACTCACTACGTACCCATCCCAGCAGGAGCTTGGCATGCGTGAAAATAATGACGTCAGCGATAACGTAGTCGGCGCGACCACGACCGTGGTCGTCATGAAAAACAGCTGACGTCATTTTTTCAGTGTTGTGAATGCTAAGTGAAACGTGGCTTTAATGTTAAGTTATAGTACTGTTTAAGTGAAAAATGTACTGACACAGAACTCTTGACGCACAGGGTTTTCTGTCCTTTTATTCGAAATTTCTACTTAGTTGATACCTTAATAATAGATTCCACACTGATAAATTTGGGACTCAGTATGAGTGAAATCTCTACCCATCTATTGAATTTAATCAATCGTATTTTCGAAAGTGAAAATATATTTATTTACATAAATTCGTTTGTAAGCGTCTCGTGTCGTTCAACTCGTCGACAACAACTTGGTACAATGCTCTTGAAGTGAAAATATAAGTACCTTAATACGTCCCAGCTTATTTGTTTTTTAAATTTTACCGTATTTTAAATTATAATAAGTTATATAATAATGAAATTGAACAACAACCAGAACCAGATTTAGTTTAAATTATGCCCTAGGCTATTGCACTTTCGAGGCCCTTTCAGTTTTTATTTTTACATTTGTAAATTACATGAGACGGAATAAAATACGTCACTGTAATATAAATCAGTGTATTTAATTAAACATGTTGTTATTGTTACTAACCTGTATATATTCAATGCAGTGAAGATTAAACCAAATTCAATTCAGATAAATTTATTTCATATTAATTCGCATTTGAAGTTTAAGTATGAATTGTTTTAAATTTTAACTCTTAAAATTAACCAAAAATGGTACGTTACTCAAAGAAAATCCATATCACAAAAAAAATACAAACTAGTACATTATGTTTGTTTTATGTCCAATGTTTTAGTGTTCACTGTTTTTAGAATAGAGTCACTTTAATTTTTGCTAACAACTTGAATATAAGTCCCTCTTGATCTTGAGGCCACAGGCTGTGGCCTAGTTGCCAAAAGGAAATTCTGGCTCCAACAACGACTGTTTCTAATCATCTTCAACTGTATATATTCTAAGGAAACCTTTATCTATATAGTAGCAAAAATAGTCAAAAAAGTAACATTTGCTTAACGACTAATTCACACGGTCAGTGTGCAATTTTTACGTGATTTCCAAAAGTATTTCTATAAATATTGTGTAGTACCAATTTTATAGTATGTATATTTTAAAATCTTATTTCAATTTTTATTTGTTTATTTACATAATGAATATACACGTTGATTGATGTTTCATTCATATACACGGTGAACAAATATTGACAAGTAAATGTACCTAATATTCTGTGTATGTAAATAAGAAACTTCGTCATTTGTGTATTCTGTACAGTTACGAAATATGTTGACATTTGGATATGCAATTCGATATATATTTTTAAGTAAATATATAATATATAATTATCAATCCGTTCTGTTTTACACTTTTGAAAGTTATTCTGATTACAGCAGAACAGTATCGTCATAATTTTTATGTGTTAAGGTGCTAATGTCTCCAATAAATTCATCTCGTCCGACCAACAACCTCGCAGTACGTTCATGAAAATAAAGAATTCATTTCTAATTACACGTGACTTAATTGTCCAGTTTCTTTTTATGATAGCGTAGATACATCAACAAACTTTACTACTAATGAAGTGAAGTTAACATAATTTTTATCATTAAAAAATGGTCAAGTCAAACTCACTTTATTAATACCGAAAGAACAGAAAAGCAAGCAATAATTATTCTACTAAACATTTTTTTATACTTTAAAGGTTCAACTTTATAGCCACAATCCCACTTGATGTTAAGTAACGATCTTGGATCACAATCCAAGATGGTAGACAGCTTAAGCCTAGTAGAGCGACTGGCTCTCAAGTGCAACTGCCGGAACACATCTATAGGTATTTGGCGGCAGATTTTTAAAATGACTGTGGTAGACCAGGTGGACCTTATAAAAGAAAACCCTACCATCGTGCAAAATTCACTAATTCACGTGGTTATATTTAAGATCCGATAGCTTGGATTCTTAACTGTTAAAGTTGTTAACTATACAATATTAATCGAGGCAAAAGTACGGTTTTAATCAAAGTTTATACTACAATTAATATATATATAATAATGTATTGAAAAATAAGTCTATCACAAAAAGCTTTAAATTGTTCGGCAGTGTAGTTGTTCGACAAAATATATCGACGTAAAGCACTCAACATGGGAATACAGTAACTGCGTAAGGGATAAAACGAAAAACCACAATAGTCACGGGGGAGTATGATTTGTCTGTGCGTTTCGTAAATTCTGTCGTTTCCCTTATGAAATTATTCTCGACAAAGGCGTAGATTTTCGCATGAATATGTAAAATAGCGAAATATATTTATTAACATAGTAAGCGTCACTTCAGAAGTACGATTATTAAAATTATATTTTTTTATTGATTTTTTTCTATCAACTTTTTATTTCTAATTGCCCGATAGAATAATTTTGACATAGTTAAAATATTTGTTGTACGAGGAGATATCCTCGTATAATATTACTATACTGAAGATAATTTTATAAATCTTGTAATTTATTCTGGTTTTTATTTGCTATTATAGGATATATATAATATAGTTGTTTTTGTTCCATAGGGTTTAATTTTACTACTATAAATCTACACGAAAATAAAACAAAAAGAATTTATCCACCTTCATTCATAGGACTGCAACATTCAACTAGTATAAACATTTTTTGAGTAAAATTGTCCACCTTTCAAAATTATATTAGAAGGTTTATAGTAGATTTATCAATGCGTTAAGACGTATTATTTATTTTATGGGAAGTAATGATATCAGATTATAGGTTGATACTGGATATAAATATTCTATATAGTTTAATACTCCATATTAAGACTAAAACAAGTTCCTAGAAACATAGGCCCTGCAAATATTATAGACAAAGTATCAAAATTATATTCTAACTACCTGACCTGACAAACCTCGTTCTGCCCTTTCCAATAGTCGCCGGCAACAACTTGCATCTCTTGCGTTTAAAGATAGGGCTACTTATAGGGATAAAAGCTGTCCTATCTCTTTCAAGTTGGATCAAGACATATACACATTTAAAAAACTTCGTTGAAATCGGCTGAGCTATTTCCGGAAATAATGTGAACGAACAACGTAACAAGGCATTTTATATATGAAAATAAAATTAATGTAAGCAAATCAGAACGATAACGTACGAGAAGGAACTCCTTTTCATAAAGATGCTATCTTAATTTTATTATTTTATATAGCTAGCGTACGGTTTAGTGTTATGACCATAATCTCAGCTGATATAAAGTAACGTACAGCCCAAGTTGGTAGACACGCTAAACCTGTAGAGGGACTGGCTCTCAAATGCACCTGCCGGAACACATCTATTGGTATTTCGCGGCAAATAACTAATTTGTAACTAACATATTTATTTATAAGTTATTAAACATCTAGTTGGATATAAATGAAATCTTTCTTTGATAAATGATAAATAAGTCAAATATTTATTCTAGACGTATCGTAGAATATGACGCAGTAATACTTTTTTATCGTCCACCGAAGCGGACGGTCAAAGACTAATATACTTTTAAATAAGATATATTTACAGCAACTATGTTTTTTTGTCAACTTGGGTGTAACAGCGCTCCAGTTAATATCTCATATTAAAGTTTTGTACGTTAAAGCATTTATTTCGGTCGAGTGAGTACGTGATGAGATTATGAACGTATGCCTTACTTGAGCTTAGGCAAGTACCTACTAATATAATACGAATTTATATTTGATATTTTCCAAAAAGAAATGGGCTTTGATAATAAATTCGTTTTTTTTTATAAGAAATTTTTTATTGCATGCCCTGTACTTAAATGATATCAAATTCACTTAAGAAATGTCTGAAGAAATGCATATCCGTAATGAATCTATACTTTTCCGAGAATAAAAAGTAAAAAGTCAATAAATACATATCGAAAACTGTAAGTCAAATTGAACTGTAAAAAGAATGTGCATTCCTAAAAAACAAAATTTTGAATATAAAGTCTATATTATAGGTTATTTAATATTTACCTCACATTGCGGATTTCATATTAGCGAGGCCTTGTTTATGTGTACTGGCAGCTCATTTAAGAATCAGTGCTGGTACAAAGTTAGTTTATTACTTATTGTAATTAAGATTATATGAACTATTTTGTGAACTCTGTCTTAATAGGATCTGCTAATGTTCTTTAAGTGAGAGGATGTATTTTCAAAATCAAAAAAACATTAAAAATTTATTCAATTTTATGTAACTACACGTATAACATTAATATGTTCGATCACTTATTAACACGTCAATGAAACCGATGACCGATGCAGTCATTGAAATTTGGTATCCGAAATAAATATATATAATACAAAAACTTATACCGATTAGAATACTTCCAATGCACTAACATATACATTTTTACACACAAATACTTACTTCACAGATATCATATCTTTGTGGAAACTTTAATCAGACGAGTGTAAATAATGACAGGCATTTGTACACGTCACTGTAGATGCGTGCTTGCGACGTCCCTCGAAAACTTTTTACGATGCCTAGGAAAAAGTGCTGAATAATTTTGGCGAAAGTGCAAACGATTCGGCCCTCCCATGGTCCTTTTTCCATTTAACGTTACTCTTTCCTTTCTTATTTAATTCGGCTTTTATATGTTTAACCAAACTTTTTAGACAAACTATTTTTATTTACTATTCTAGTCACCAAAAAAAAAAAGATATAAACAGATCATGTTTCTTGTTGGTTTTTCTCTATGAATGAGGTATTTACTGAACCGGTGATAGTTTTGACGTTCATAAGCACCTTCTCGGGGCCTAAATTGATTTTTTTTTTTGATTTGAATTGACTAAATCCAGTGATCATAGTTAGTTAAAAACTATAAAATTCACATATATAGATACATTTGAAAGAACATTGATATTTATTTTACAGCTGATAGTAATGAAGGCATGTTGTAATACGGTCTGATCATGGATTTAGTATTTAGAATGTTATTCCGTACTTTTTTTTATTCACGCAAGCGAATGTAGAAATAGACAAATTAACCTAGGCCATCAGAATAGAAAATATTCTATTTAAGCATTTCAATTGCAGAACAGAATACCATTACAATTTATTTTAGGCAACTTTTATTAGATTACAACGTGTGATTCTTTATTTTACGCTTCAATTTTAACTCGGTTCGTTAGCATAATGGAATGTTAGAGAATAAAACGATGTAAAGATAAAATTTCAATGTTAAAATAGCTTGCAAACGGCACGAAAGCATTATTTTTAGCCTCATGACACAGCTGTTCGACTGCAACTAGTACTGTGATGGTTTACTTGCATTTTAAATATAATGCGTGGTGTACATTTGGTAGATATGTTATTAGACGTTGTTTATGAAATAATAATAGGTATTTTTAAATATGGTATTATAGATAAAAATGGCTAATAAATGTGAATTTTTCAAGGTCGTTTTTAAAGGTGAATTTAATATTGTCATAATTTTGCTTGACTTTTATAAGATATTACCTGGCGACTGAGAAATCGTTATGTTTTTGCTGTGACGGGAAAAGGCAAGACACTCTCTTATGCTTTCATGCCCCTTTATGTCAGCGCTCTAGACTCCCTTGTGTGTGCGCGCGTATTCTGTATATTTGGTTGCTTCTCTGTATGAACTGTTTCTATTTATAAATATATATAGATACATTCTGTAATTATTATCATATTAAAAAATAAGAAAAATATACTTTCTTTATTATTTATTACAAAGTAGAATATCAACTTCAATGTTTCACATATGCCGAGCGTACCGTGACGGCCAACTTTCTTTTGTTAGTAATTCAATTCTTATTTTAAACTTATTACAAATAATTAAACTATAGCGAAATAGTGGATTTATGTCGCTGTAGAACAAACTCTTCGTATGTAGTTGAAATTTATTTTCTACCTTTTTGTTCGGTTTGTTATTAAAGCGTAATTTTAAGTGTTTTTTTTCTTTTCAACTAACCGTGAAAGTAAATCTACCGAATATCAAGCCATTTAGACGAAGAATAGCATATTAAGTAATGAGTGAGTGAAATGCTATACGTAAATGCATACATTACTTAGTAGCACATTCGGATATTATATAAATATATGTAGGTAAAAAAAGTAGGTAATCAGGAACTGTCGAATTGGTACTTACTAGCGATAATCATTTGAATATTTCAATCCTTTTTTTGTACTAAGCATTTGCTCTATACTTCTTTCTTCTTAAAATTTTGGCCAATATATTCTAAAAGCTATTAGAGATATTACTTAAAACTTTTAAAGTTACAGCAAATATTTACTGAATTCTCTTTTCTAGTTTTGTGGCCAATACAGTTGAAAAGCGAAAAATTGAGAAGTAACCAATAAGGAATTTGCGGTGCAGTTGGTGTGGTTACTTTATGCAGGTAAAAAGTTGGTGTCTTTTAATTAAATGTAATTAATTTGATCTAGCTACACGTAATTGCTGTGTGCAGCTAAAAAGTTGCTGTTTGCTTATTACATATAATAATTAAATCGACCTAGCGTAATAGTAACATGCATATATTGGTTTTACGGCGATTATTTTTCAAAGTATAACTAGTCGCGAAAGAAGAAATCACACACAAAACCATTGTACCTATTGTTTTAGTGTAATCTAAGCTTAGATGTAACTAAAAGCGAGCTAAAGTAAAATAAGTAATACATGTGCGCTGGAATGCGACCATTAATGTTTTCCAATAGATTTGAAACTCGCTTAGACCACTATCTTAATATTTTGCTTATAGAGAATTCTCCGCAACCTAAATTACACTGATATTTGTAACCTTTGATTATTCAAGTTTTAAAGTTTACAATATAAATTTAAAAAATAAATGCCGTTTATTAATAATCTGAAAATTGTTTTTTTATTTTATTATTATTATGATATACATAATCTGCGGACTCTGGGTCCGCACCTTTTTATAGGTAGGCGTGATTTAGTAGGCGTTACAAATAGCTAAAGATTGATATTATAATAACGAATATCATACATACCTCTAAGACATTTTATATACCCTAAAGCGACATGGTTCCTCCAGTGTAAGGGATAAAAGTTTTATTGTAAATGGATTTTGCGAGCGATTATGATTCGATGGCCGATATATAAATCTAATCTTTATTTTATCTTTCAATGGCGTTGTAGTGCTAAAAATTTAAATGTAAATCACACCCCAATGGTCATCTCTTTTTCTTTTAATATTCTTTATTTTTTTTACTATTTAAAATCCTATTTCATGATAAATATAATGACTCTGTTATATCTTTCGTGAAAAACGTTAGATGCATAACCCACATCGCAAATTGTTAATCAACTATTACAAGAACACATTGAATTTATAGCAATCGGATTATTACACAGACAGTAATGGCAAAAGTTATCCTCGTAGGATATTTATATCCAGGTCCAAAAATTCATGTTTAAAATATTCCTTCTGTGAATTTGTAATTACCAGTGTAAACACACTAAGTTACTAAAATATACAAACACCGACCCAAAAAAAAAAAATCGTATAACAAAACTAATGATAAGGACTACCCTACTATTTCAGTTATAACTTATTGGCAGGAAAACATATAATAATTATAAGAGCATATAAATTATAAATAATAATAATCGTATGAAGGAACGATATTAATAATTTACGAAATTGAGAATTAGGTTATTAGATGCAATCAATAAAGACGATCAAACGAGACTTTTCAAATAAATCAGAAATGTAATCTGAATTAATATCTTGACACAGATTTTACATCCATCCGTAATTTTGAATTTAATTTAGTATAAACTGGGTATCAAAATCGATTATGCAAGTTTAAAAATGTTGGTTCTGCAACAAACATCAAAAGCATGTATCGTCTCATACGTTACAATAAACATTTGCTGAGATAGTGTATTTTGTTTCGTATTAACATTTTGTATTTAAACGTATAAGTTTAGGCCAACTTTGATTAATAGAAACAAAAGAGTACGTACTTTGTATTTGACTGATTATTCTTGTTAACATTGACTATCTACTCGTCTCGGAATGCTCTTTTCGTTTCTGTATTTGCTTAAATATAGCCCTTTTACTAGGGATGGTTTAACACTAGGGACACTTGGGGCTAGTGCCTAGGGTGGCGAAATTTTCGAGGGCTGCAAAATTAAAGTCAGGCATGTTTGCCTCTAAAAAGATGTAAAGTAATTATGTTTTAAGTACCATAACGAATATTCTTAGCGTAAGGACTTGGTAAAAATAAAAAAAAATCAATTATAAGCGACGGCCTTGAGCGACAGGGCAAATAGATCTAATAATTGTCACCGACTATATTGAGATTGCAAACATCAGGCGTAATATCTGTCTTCTTTTGTACCCCTGGGATCGCGATCGCCTTGAACATGCTAATAAGTCGTCAAGGTGACTCTTATACGCACCCGAGTCCCGTTCGCCATTCACATGATAGTAAGTCGTCATAGTGACTCTTATAGCCACTCGAGTCACTTTCGCCACGCACGTGATAGTTAGCACGTCACGGTAACTCTTGGTTTTTATATATTTCGAGATCAACCATTGTATATTCTCCTCATGATCATCAATCGGTGGCTATCGTTTTTAATAGATTAGGTTATGCTTACTATAAATTTCCTAACCACTTGCCTCAGCGTATATATATATATCAAAAATATATTAATGATTTAATGTTTCATTTTAAAGGTAAGGTAAAGACAACAACAGTGTTTTATATGAAAAGGAAAACTGTTATGAAAATTTTACTTCGTTAAATACTCGAGCTCCTTCTTGTTAGTTTTATACTCGTGTCGAGGCCTCCGTTTTAATTACTTCCGTTGTTCCGGCCACGACACCGGATGCGTTTCAGGCTGGAGTAATTTATAAAAAAATTTGGCGCATATTTCGTGCTACATGCTACGTGCCAGGCTATGGAGTTGTCTTCACTTAGTTTTAATTTTTAGTTTATGTGAGTGTTGCAACCACAAAACTTAATGATATATATATATTTTTTTGTATTTATAATCGACAGATATCAAGAGTGCATAGTTCTGCATTTTTTATTATTCTGATGGTGATATGTTCCCGGTGGTCAGTCGGTCGGGGAAATCCGCACCGGATAGCCTTTGGCGTGTGTGTAGTACTTATCCTTTTTTTTGTTTTCCCGGAAAAATGCGTTTAGGCGTCCCCTCTGTGATGGGCTGCGAGCGATATGTGGGAATTACCCGGCGCCTTGCAGCGCCGGGAATACCCTCTAGAACCACGCATCTTAAAATGCCGGGGAGAATGGTCTGTGTTCATAGTGCCTTACACCGGCCTTACACATCCATATTTTATGATGTTACATACGTACTGATTATTGAAGTGAAAAAAGGCAAATTTAATTAATATTTTTGGAAATATGTTTTTTTATAATGAAAACGTTTTTACGAAAAATGCAACTATATAGGTAAATATATAAAGCAACATTTTTTCTAAATACATACTTTCATCTGGATAGTTAGAGCTGTTTGGGAGTTTCGTAAAATGTATATACATTATATATTCTTTGTAGCCACAGTCGTCGAGGGAAATCGTGACCTCATAATAAAGTTTTGCAGATACCATTTAATGTGAAATAATTTTTTCAATATATGGGTTTCAAAATACTTTTTTTTCTTTTTTTTTATACTTAAGAATAAGTGTTATGGCCATAATCTCACCTGATCTTAAGTGACGATACGGCCCAAGTTGGTAGACACGCTAAACCTGTGGAGAATACTACCGAAACATTAAATTATACGATAGTAACAAAGTGTAGGTACGTATGTGACACATCTAATCTCAAATTCTTTTTCTTATTAAATATAATAAACTCCATCGAGGAAAGTTTATTTTCATAAAAAACAAACAACGACCACATAAATTTTATTAAATTAGTTAAGGTTTGCAAGGCGAACTAACAATCGTCGTGTGGCTGATTTTTATTGCTCAAAACAATAAAACTGCGAATAAACTGACAAAAACCAACATTTCAACAAATATTGCTGTACCTCTATTACCTCAATAGACCTAAATTTACGAGCTCGCACAATGATGTCTGGAAAATCTCATTTGTAGTAGAAACTGCCACGTTTCGAATGCCTTGTTATACTACTAAGATAATTTTATTCATAAAACTTTGGAATTTATGTTATAAAAATGAAATGTTTATATAAATAAGAGATAGAGAAATAACAGTTTATAAATAAATGAGCATATCATAAAATCCATTATTTCGCTGGGCGTGTTCTATCGTTTCTAACTTACTTCAAGCATGTCTGGTTAATTATAAATACAGTTAGCAGTAGACGGTAAAAAGTTCAACTTAAACATAAACAAAATTGTAATTGTACTGTATTTCCGCCATATAAAATAAGAAATAAAAAATTGCGAAACAAAAGCTTATGCTTCACGACCTGGTTTGTTTTAGTCGTCTTCGCGTCAAGGCGTGTCGGTTTCGTTCCTGATTACTTAAAAACGACGCTGTCTGTATCCCTTACTATAAAACAGAAAGTAATGAATCTTGTTATAAAAGTGATTTCATTTTGGAACGATTTTTAGGTATTAAATAAATTACTTCAATAAGATATCAAAAATAATTTTATATTCTGAGTCGGATTGTTCATTTTTAGACATATTACAACATTTTTACTTTTTAATATAATTTAAAAATTATTTGCGTTAGATAGGATACGTACGGTTAAAGTTATTTTTATCTATATCACGTGGTAGGGGTAAAGGTTTCTGCTTTCTCTTAATTATAAGGAAGAAGAACGGATCTGTGTCATACTAAATCACAATGGTGTCGAAAAGATTGTCGGTGAGAAATTTAATACCTGTATGATTTACGAAGCAATTTGTGATCTTTTTTATTCATGTGTATTTCCAGTCAGTTGTTTTCGAAAATTCAGTTATTTCTTTACAAATGAACATTTAACTATAACGTAAGCAAAGTATATATTACAGTAATTTAATAGCTAGTACACGACGTGTATATAGATATTTAACATCTAATATCAACTAGTAATTATGGATACAACACATATCATTGAAGAGTCATTGAATTAACTGCTTATTGACTCAATTATAGGATTTGCTATCGCTGCGCCTATGGGGTCCTGTTATATTATAAATATAATTTATTAATTATTATCTAAATAAAGGATTGTACACATTTATGATTTTAATCCTTATGCATTGGCTGCATACCTCCACACCTATATGTACATGGTAATTTGCCTTAAAAATATCTTGTAATACATACCTATTTATTGCCTTCAAGCTTCTAACTAAGCAATATTTTGCACAATTAGTTACAATGATATTTTCGATCCGTAAAGAAACACACTATTTAGAATATTAATAAATATTAAGATAAGTTTAAAAATATCTTCAATTTTTAAACACTGCATTTTAATACTTCGAATAAAAAGGTATCCATCTGCCCGACGTGATATCACAGGTTATTGCGCGGTACACACATATTCTTTGCGAATAAAAATATTATTTCAACTATGTACAAACAAGTAAACAACCAACCACATATGACTGGAAGATTTTTTTTTACTTTGCATCTAAATCTAGGTATTAAACCGATACTTCAAAACAAGGGTGGTAACAAAATACATGAATATGTTACACTTAATTGAACTAATAATTGTTTTTATATGATTATTTGATATACAATATCTTTATTTTTAATTAACATACAGATTACTTTCTCTAATAAACCAATGGAAAATGTATATATACTACATATTTCGTGTTACCTGCAAATAATACCATATAAACTGCTATGTTAGCAATTGTAATATATTTTTTATATTGTAGCAATTTACTTATAATACATTCTCAAACGATATTCTATAGAACTGAACGAAATGGAATAGGATGTTCAGTGGACATTACTTAGATTAAAAACGTATATGTCTCTGTTGGGAAAACTGAAATGATAAATCGACCAATATAAAAAGGTTGTTTCTCTTTTGAATATTCTCTGTATATACTTATGAAGAATAGAATACATTTAAATAAATGTAAAACAGATAAGTTAAACCGGTAAAAGCTGAAACCAATTAATGTAGTTGAAGATTTAAGTAATTAGAAAATGAATAATTTGAAAATATATGTTTAATTAATGGTACTGAAAAATCAATAATAAATAGGGATAAAATAAATAAATCCGTTGTAATGGAAAGTTTACTTCTTTTTGAAATATAAAATTATTATCTAGTTGAACTGCGAGAAATATTTTCGACAAATATCTACAGAAATAAAAGGTTTTGAATCGAGAATTATTGACACGAGAAATAAATTGCTCCGAGACGCGTGTCTTAGGCGCGGTGCCAAATTTTAATGAGTACAACGCGTTATGACTTGCCTTATGAAGACGGAAAATTTTACTGAACAGATGTCCTTGACTCCTTTGCCAAAACAAATTTTAATACATCCTTTAGTCTGCAAGTCTCTATAGAGCCTCGCAAGACATCACGGTCGGTAAGACTTTATTCTGTAGAATATTGTGGTTTCTTGTCGAGTATATCATTAATGTTAAATAAAACATGGATCTTGGCCTGTTTTTAGTTTAGCAAAAGTTTACTGTATTTGCGTTGTCGTTACTTCTGTATTTATATGACTCTCGGCAGGAGAAAATATTAGTCGTCTTTATTAGCATATGTATGGTAGACGCAACTCATCCAGGTAGAGATCTCTATTATTCCAATTAGTTTCTGTATATACACTAGCTGATTCCGGAACGCGAAAGCGTAAGCTTGTTGCTATAGTAGGTTTTAAAATCGTCATGTCGAATCTGAACTTCAATAGTTTTCACTCTAATTTTACTATATTTCGATCATTCGTTATCGTCAGCATATCAGTCAAAAGGTATTTACTATTGAACATGGGCCCTTTTTCTGTAATCACATCGTATTGCTTATTGCATCCAGTAAATTCTCATAACCTTTATTCATTCATTGGTCCATCTTGTTGCAAGATCTCTCACGATTCTCGACCGCTACTTGAAAACTCTTAAATTCCATCGGTCATCCGTTCTACGAGAAATGTTCGCCATCTACATATTGCCCATAAATCTAGCACTTCTGTGAAATGTTCTGGCTGCTTGGATTCATGACTAATTTTATTTCTTATTCCAGATAGAACACGTAAGGAAACATAGTCCTTTCCACAATCGAAGTTCATAGTATATACTTTAGTTCTAAAATACACATAAAACCATAAAAACATGAATGTAAAGACAAGTCCTGCCAATCGCTAGTAACAAGTTTCTTTCTCAATGCCCGAATAGTAAAGCCTAAAAAGTAGTATTAGGGTTACCTTATCACAGAAACTTTACGTACAACTTTGTTGCTAGATGTTGTATAAAAAGATCCCAGGTGGTCTCAACTTTTTATTCTTACCCGAGGGTAAAAGGGAAACCGAGTTAATGTAGTTTTTTCTTTACATGTCTAAAAGGTTCCATTATTCAGATTTCATTATTCAGGTTTCATTAAGTCTGTAGTCGCTAAATAGATGAATAAATTTCATAAAACAGTTATTTGCGGGCTCGGAAGCCCTGATTTTTGAGACAAGAAAAAGAATCTGAAGTGTCGCCATTATACGTTTTAGTGGGCATTTGACGATGTTTCTCACATGATGAGTATCCACTAACTATCGTAGCCAGCCTGGCAAACTGCGAGATTAAGTGCGTAAAATGTATTTTTTCACCACTAACACAAAAAAGGTGGAGTAAGTTGAGCCAATGTATCAGCAGTATGAAGTGATGATGGATCAGTTGTTAGTCTATACAAAAACCACGTCAATGGACGTGAGTTACAATCAATCTGCTATGAACCTGAGCTTTCGGTGACGGAAAATAACGCAAGTAAACCATTTTCTAATGCCCATCAGGTTAGCTACCACCTTAAGTTGAAAATCTGCCACCAAATACCTGTAGGTGTGTTCCGGCAGTGTAACTTGAGAGCTAGTCCCTCCACTAGGCTTAACGCGTTCATCGCCTTGGACCACATCGTCACTTAACCTCAGGTGAGATTGTAGCCGTAACGCTAAACGTATAAAGCATAAAGAAATCGAGGAGTATAATAAGGATTAGCTCTGAATTGATTGCGGGCACTGTATTTTTTGTTTGTGAACTGGATAGTAGTGACTTTCCTTTTACTCAGTTGCGATTCAGGATTTACTTGTAAATATCGAGTTACTGAGAGCCTTGCAGGCCGGTATGAGAGTGATGACCATTATTGAATTGTTTATCTTTCGGTAGTAATCGTTGTTTTTGAATTGTTTTGTTTTCACCTTTATCATGCTGGCAAGCAAAACACTCGGTAAGTGCCCTCGAAACGCAACTAAGAAAAATAAAGTTTAGTTTTATCTCTGTGCATGGTAGTTGCCTAAAAAAAACCTAAACCTAAAAAAAAAAACAATTGAAAATAAATTTAAAGTATTTAATATTTGTTTTTACCCATAATGAATTCAGGGTGCCAAATTAGGGCGTTAGTACAAAAAAAATAAAAGTTTACCAAATAATATGGAAAGAAAAAAATGAAATATAAAATTAAAAGATAAGATAAAAATAACTACAATTAAACGAATATCAAAATCAAAAAGAATATCGCAAATAATAAAACAACAAAAATGTCATTGAACAGGTCATATACTAACACAGCAAATATAAAACCAGACTAAAGAAATTATGAAAAGGTATCCCAGAGATGGAAAAAGGAAAAAGGTAGACCACAATTTAGATAGACGATATACAGAAAATAGCTGACAGAACGTGGATAATAACTGCAAGAAATATAAATTTGTTAAAATCTTTTTTTTATTTATTGAATAACGGGCAAACGAGCAAGCGTGTCACCTGATGGAAAGAGATTACCACCGCCCATGGACATCCACAACACCAGAGGAATCGCAGATGCGTTGCCGGTCTTTATAGGAGAGACTGGCTCTCAAGTGCCACTGCCGGAACACGCCTAATGGTATTTGGCGGCAGATTTTCCACTTGAGGGTGGTCGCCAGCCAGACGGGAATTAGAAAAAAACCCTAACTCCATGCTATGGTTTTACTCTCGATGTTTTCTTTCACTAAATATAATTAATATACTATAAAATATGTACTAGTTATAAGATAAATCGTTTCACCGATAAAGGCTATTATTATAATAATTATTATAATTATGGTTGTTACAATATGTGGTACTGATTTGTAGAGAACTACATATTAAAAATTATAATTTTACAAGAATAAAGTGGTACACGCCAGTAATAATGTTTAACGGGATACTTTATTCCAAAAATCATAATTTCCACGCTCCGGGCTAATATCATTTCCTAGAATTTTATTACCGAACGTCTCACGCTTTTTTCCGAAGTTACTCTCAGTTCTCGGTCACAATTCGCTCATTCTTTATTACACAATGCACCCCCAAATACGGAATAAAAACATCACTAAATTCTAAAAGAAGCGCAATTCTATAAAAATAATCACACCGTGGCCTAATAAAATATCTTCATTCTTTCTTAAAGAACTTTAGACCTTAACTTCATAATGCGTAGATTTAAAATCATAAAACGACTACATATTTGTAGAATAGCTGTCGATCTTCCAAAAGCCGTAAAATGAATTTGTGAGGTTTAAAATGTGGTGGATGCCTATTACTGAGGATTTTGATTGCCCAACTTTAATTTGGACTTGTATAGCCTATTAAAAGTTATGTTGTTGGTTTTGAAAATGTTAATAGATATAGTTCGCGTGGCTAACCGGGCATATCGAGTAAAAACAAGGAACTCTAATTAATACGCAAAAGTTATTAAATTGTTTATGAGATTTTAATGATTATTTGTTTAGTTATGATGTTGAGTTTGAATGATTATAACAATAAATATAAAATTTTATGCCGATATTACATAAGTCGTATTGTTAATGACAATGAGTCAGACGCCAGTATTAAGCCGTGAGTTGTGTTTATGCTCCAGCCAAAATATTATAATGTCAATACCCCGAGATAGTGATAGCGCCGTACTTTCAGAACAAATGTCCTTTAGCTGGAAACGCTAACAAGATTTAATATTTTGAGTTTTCTCTTTAAGAATTGTTTTTTTATATAAAACCACCTGTGTGGAAGTTTTATAAGAAGTGAAATTAATAGAAACGTAAACTCAAAAGCGCAACTTACCTTGTATATCTTTCAGTTTGAAACTCTTGAAATCGTCCGCCCCATGAAAACCGTACATAAAAAGTAAACACCAGTCGTACGTCGGATCTGATACTTATTTTTTTAATATTCATTACTAATATTATTTATAAATGATCACATTATTTTAAAAAAATTACGATTATTCTAGCGGTTCAAGTTGTCGTCTCTCAACAGACGCCACGTGAAAGTACTGAGGGCTAGAATTCCACTCAGGGCAATTATTTGTCTGATTCACAAATTATTGTTTTATGTTTGGCTGTAACTTTGCATTCGTTGTTACTATGGGTATTCATACTTAACATTTGCGTACATAAGCAAATTATATTATTAATTGAAAACAAAGATGTTTTTCTATCAAATACATTTTCTTCATAACTTAGAAATTTTGGAACTTAATTATTTTGACATGAAACTATCTGTGCCTACGACTACGGTCGTGTAGAACTAAAATTATTTAATCTCGCGCCGTCATTCAAATTACAATAACTTTTGATAGAGTTAACTGATTTTAATGAAACAAAGATTAAATGTAACTCCAGCGTACGCTTTATGATTTCCTTATTGACGTTTTATCATAAACGTTTTACTTTAGCAGTGATGCATGCACAAATAAACACATATACATACATTTCTAAAACTGATATAAATATATTTTATTACTTATTCTTAGTCATTTGTAATAATTTTTTTCACATAAATCTAAAATGTACAGATACGCTAAATTTACATAGTTATTGTATGTGTCGAGATATGTCTAAAACTTGTGTAATGAGGGCATGATAATAAAACATCATCCACACAAAATCTTAACCATTTTCTATACATCAATTTATTATGAGGCGCTCTATACGATTCCTTCATTTTGGCACTGTGCACGCTTTTAATATGTAGTTCAATTTTAAAATACAGTCGTAAATCTGTATGACAAATTACTATCGCCGTTTCGTAAATTTGACCTACTTTGTCTCTTGAATTCTGGCAACGTCAACAAGTTCCAGTATTATCAGGAAAAACACGATATGGACGTGTTTTAGCCCGACGCCGGTTCTGGACGAATCTCTTGTCTAACTTTGTAATGTATCACTTACAAGCGGCGAAGTGTAAATTAAATTACTCAGGCTTTTGTGTGAGAGGAAAATGTAATGAAATACAAATTTTGTTACGATATCACTTGACATTGTTTTAACGAATAAGAGGCAATGTATTATTAAAGTGAGTTATTTATTATATTTGCATATTATAAGTATGTAGGTATAAATTGCGTATGTTTTTTTGGATTGTATTGAAGATTATAAGGTATATATCAGTTATAAGATTGTATTAAGCTTAATCGGATAAAAATTGTAGCAGCGATAGTGACACAATAAATATATATAATAATTTCCTACCGCTATGCTGACCTATGGCGCAGCTGGATGGACTGCAAAGAGCCGGTAGGGCCCGGCTGACAACCTTGATTCCCTCTCACCAAAAAACCGAGGAAAAGGAAAGCCTCACTTACCTGGTGGAGGTCTGAGGTCGCACAGTGCTAAAAATTTCAACCCAGCACCATCCGCAACGCACACATAATATGTGGTTATGAACGTTCGGGTAAAACCCAACAAAATGGATGAAGAGCCGCGCGGCAGATATATTAATACTAAATTTCTCGTAAAAATAATTATATTTATGGTTCTATTGCAAATAAAACGTGTTAACCTCCGGATGTATTTTATATTTTCTTCTTAAAAATGCACAACCAACATGGAGACGCTTAGAACGTTTTATTTTTTTCAATATATACAGTCATTTCGATAAGTATTATTTTTATTGGAAAGGACGAATTTTCAGGAGGATAAGGGAGGTAAGCGATTTAAAGTGACTGACATATTGATAGGTTTATGATAATCAAGACTAAATAGGTATACCTAATTATAATCAAGTCAAAATCACTTCCTGGATTGTTTTGAGCTGTGAAGGTACAGCGGTATTGAGTCGGCTTTGCATTTTGTTAAAAAATATTTTATTCAATTACTGAACCAAGTAATATATAATCATCTAAATATTTATATAGCACTTTGATAAAAGCTAATTCTAAAATTGAATTATAAAATATGTCTGTTAACTTATTCTAACAAATAAAACGTATCTAATACAATTCATGTCTTAGTAAATTCATACTCCCTAGGGAAATATATTTTGTATAATAGAATGATTCATGTGTAGCGATAAATACGTACTAATAGAAATAAATAACAAAGTATTTTTAACGTTTAACTTTTAATCTGTTCCATTAAAACTCCCTTGATGATTTTTAAAGTCGGGTCTCTAGAAAAACATTTAAACGTAGCAATAAACTAAAAGGAGCTTTGAATTATTTTTGCTGTTATTATGATAAAGTTCTATTTATTGCACAGTCCCTTAGTAACCTATATAATACTTAATTTTCATACATTATTTTTACTCGAGTAGGCACATATAAAAGCATAAGAAGGTACGTGTATTAGACAACTAAAGAGACGCCATTAAACCTCATAATGATAAACACGGTGCAATATAAAAAAACAACGGCGATTACTTAAAGACCGAAAAACTTTCGACAAAGCCTACAAATCACTAAATGTACTCTAGCTAATATCAAACCGCCACAAAATTGTTACATACCATCATCATAACATAACTCATACAATAAATTTAAATAGCCTGGCTGTGTTGCGACCTTAGTTAGGTTTTGGAGAACCTGATTGTCGCGTACGTTAGATCTATGGAATCGGCTACTCAACACACTTTTCTCCCAGAAAAGTAAATGTGTTTTGTTGGATGTTACCGTATTATTCATAACCAGCTGAAACATTATAAGTGTGTTGTGGGCGGTGCTATGGGAGAATCCTTGATCCAGTTTCATCGCCTGGAACATCAGATCACCATCAGGTAAGTGAGGCTTTAATTTTCTTCGGACTTTGTGAGAGAATATCCGATAGTAAAAGCCCAGTCCTACGCTCTTTACTGCTCATCCCGCCACGCCATTTGGGTCGGCATATGATACTGATTGACTGATTCCTTACAATATTTCCAAAATTACTACACCTATAGGCTTGATTTTCGGTACCGATTATTTCTTTTACGTAATAGATACTCACTAAGGCCGGATTTAACGATCATACGCTGTTAACCGGAAATGCGAGCGAATGCGGGGGTATTAGCTAGTATAATATAAATACTAGGTATGCGAATGGAAATAGTGTTTTCAGTATAATTTCGGAAAATATTTAAATGGCATTAAATAAATATGAGACACGTGATAATTTGTGTTTTCCAAGTAGAAAGTTAATAAATAACATAAGGCACTATCCAGTCTGATTTCTTGGAAAATATGTACGTATATCAAGTCTGTTCCAAAAATAGTTATTAATCTAGTAAACTTGAAAGTTACTATTCCAGGAATCTCATATTAAAACATTCTAGACCGTACTCCGTATTCAGAAGTGTTTATTGATGTTTATTAATGTTCACACATAAACAAAAGAGTCGACGAAGTAGTTATTCTAAGTTAATATAACTCTAATTAATATTAACCAATGAAGCACGAAATAAAATGAACATAGGTTGTAGAAAAAATAAAAAATACATATAGCAATAAAGAAGATTAGTCATCGAAATATAATATGTGATATAATATAACAGTATCTAGATGACAAAGCTTTGTTTGGGTGTATAAAAAATGCAACCTTTTACGAAAAACAATCCAGTAGGTTCTATTTTTTGATTTAATATCATAATGTACCAAATATACGGACGTGGCGGCTAATAGATTAATTGTTTAAATATGAATAATTGAAGAAATCCCAGTTATAAGTGAGGCAATATGTAATTTCTGTAATAAACTGAATAATGAATATATTTAAGAGAGATAACCCACAGAGAAATGTCAGAGGACGATGACAAAGTCTTAATGTGTAAGGATACTGCGTTTATAGATGTAAATTCGAATTTCACAAATGAGCCTAACTTTTTGGTTTAGAAAAAAATCACGATTACACCACAGAATGGTGGTAGAGCATTTTCTTAGACCTAGTTAACCAAGTTAGAAATCTGCCACTAAGGACATATAAAAGTGTTCGGGTGGTTATAATTGTGAACCAGCTTTTATATTGGATTTAGCGTCTACTGTCTTGACAATGCATGCGCTTCGCAGTAAGTGAGATTCTAATCAAATTCTAAACTTACATGAGTTAAAAAAAAACTATTCACCTTAGGCAACCTGACTGACACCTGAACCCTGCAAAAGATTCTAGTGAACCAACTGTTTTATGTTTCTGTGTTGAGTAGGTGTTTGATAGGTCTAAAGGAAGTTCTAGGTCAACAGCTATTATGGTACCTCTGATATTACAAGATGCATAGTTTACAGCAACTGCTTTTGTTATCAAGAGGGCTGTGTATTTATTATTCAGACTAACTGTTTAAAATATGTTTGTATATTAATAGGTTATAATTACTGTTTCTTCTTTACATCTAATTTTTGTGACGTTCTAAACTAAAAAAGGTTACTAAAACTTTCTAAAACTTAATTTTAGAAATTGATTCTTTTTTCTACAGCGTTAATTCAAGAAGGAAAACAAAAAGGTTTTTTTATTTAACTGTAGTATTTGTTTCATTAGATCGGTTTATTCGGTCCCGCTCCCGGCTAAGCTATCTCTTTCAGGTTTTATAGCGTCATTGGGTCGTAAAAGCGACTGAAAGCTGCCCTTTCGGTACGTACTTCGTAAAAAAAGGATTTTTTTTTTGCTTTGTTAGTGGCACAGTGTTATGTGAAAATTAATCGATGTAATGGCGAATGTATTTTTTACGCGTTGAGGTTATTGTAATTATGTATATTACGACACTTTATCATCTGTAAAGAAAATATAAAAAAGGTTTTTTGAGTTTTTTTTTGTCTTCGAAGAATTATCTTTTAAAAACCATGTATTTATATGGGTTACATTTTAAAGAAACTATGGATGTGACCGGTTATGCATTGATCGGCATGGACGTGAATTTTAAGTTTGAATTTTTGAAATAGAAGTCATTCCTGATGAAGCCATATCATAGTAGTAGGTCATTTCATATCCTCTACTGGGAGAGATAACATTCTAAAATTATTTCTTTACCGTTAAACACCTATGGTTCCGACAGCTGCGCTTGAAAGCCTCTTTAGGATATTATTTAATGGTATTTGTTATAAAAATGAAACGCCTCGAACCAGATGATTTGCACTATATAATTTTGTACCAAGCGTTACATATGTGACAAGTATGACAATGTTTGCTTAGTAATTAATACCCATATCCAATATTCATAAAACACATATTATCGACCATCAACTATAGTCCAAAAAGATCGCAACTGATACAAGAGATTTTAGCTGTGTTCACGCCCCATATCTCTATAGGCCCTTTTTAATGCTGTTGTTTAGTTGGGAAGGGTATGTGAGACTTACATTGTTAGTTAATTACGGGCTGTTTAAATTTCTATTATTTACGGACTTTCTCATCACGACGCATACATAATTACTCAGGCTCAGGTAAGGTATGAGGCATTAAGCATGGAGTGACTAATCGGATCCTAATCACCCAACAATACCCACGAAATCGTACCACGATGACATTTCAAACTCCCGTGTTGCCAGAGTTCAGGCACAGGGCCCACATTTGGTCTAGTATGGAAGACTAAACTGGTGCTAACCAGACATATTCACATCGTAGCTCTACATTTCGTCCTCACTCACCGCGTACCGTAAACCGCTTTCTTATTCTCATTATTACCTCCCTAGGCCTAGCACATTATAGTGTTAGATGACAATGCGTGTCATTTAGTATCAAGTGAGAATCGGAGCAAATAGCTAAGTCTTAAAACTCTAAAGTGATGTACACTTTTTAAAGATATGTACTGATTTACATATACACACGCTGTACCTGTTGTTAAATAAAAAAATACGGGTAGTTTTTAGTCTATTGCCGTGCCAAAATGGCGCAGACATATTACATTATATTATTAGCGGATATATTTCGATTTTCCAAAATCAATACCTAAAAATGTTAACATCAAGTAATATTGGATGTATTATATTTGATTATTATATTATAATAGTTTTAGAGAACTTTTATAATAACTACCTCTGATTTATATTGAAAAGACTGTCTAATTTGCTTTTTAAATACGATTATACTTATTTTCTAATTATTTCATAGATTTGAAAATAAATTTTCACTTCATGAATCCATAAGACTACGCAGATGCCCATATTTCTCAGAATAGTTAGCATTTCACGTTTGGGAACGATAAGTGCGATCTCCCGGGGTTGACTTCTCCACAAAATCAGTATAATTTTATATATATATGAAATAGGTACAGTAAAACAATAATAATATTGTATGAACTCATTCATAGTACTGTGATATATATATATTATATATATTTTAAGTGCGGCTTCGCTCGCGGTTATATGATTTTATCAAACAAATCGGATCGCATGTCAAAATAGATGATTCCCGAAGTAATCAATTGAAAAACGAAACAAAATGGATATATATATATATAGAAATTCAGATAATCATGTTTATTGCTGTCGAAAAATAAATGATCTGAAATATTCTTTCACTTTATGTCCAACCAAGATACCATTGAAAAACGGAACGTATTCTTGCGTAGTATTTGTAAATCCTATTCAAAGATAAACGTCGAAAATGTCTACAGATAGCGACGATAAAGTTGTGACAATATGTAATATTTCCAATACACGAATATCAGTCGTATATAAAAAAGGTTTATTATATACATACACTCATATGTGTATTCCTTCCCAAAATATTACACCTTAAATAATAACCTGAAATACCTCTAATATTACGATTTTTAAATTGAAATATTAAATGATATATTAAAATAATGAAAATTACGAAAAGTAAATGATATTTATAAATAATTCGCACTATTCATAAAAATAAATATAATGATGTTAAAGCACTTAATATAATAGAATTGTAAGTTAGAATTTCAAGTTCTTCGATACCTATTATTGCAGTCTATTGTTATAGAAATAGTGTAAAGGCGTATCCCTCTGAGTAAATCTCTGATTAAAATTATTAATTTAAAAAAATTGTGTGGTTTATGAAACTACTATCCAATTGAAACTTTTTTTCAGATCGTAGGCATTTAACTAAACACTTTTAGAAAATTATTCGAATTGGGAATTAAAATCGCGTTTTTAATCTTAACATAATAATTGGAAATGGGAATGATATGTGAAATCAATGCTACACGGTCAGCTGATGCTAGCTATGGGCGCCACCATATTGGCCTTGGTTGCGCTGCCGAGCGCCTTTCACTTTATATCTAATCTGCGGCTGGCTGTAATACGACATGCGATAGATGGGCGAAACAAATTGAGACGATGTAAAAAAAGTTTCACGTGAATATCATAATCTGATTTTAGGATATATTATCGGTTCTTATTAATAAAAAATAAAATGTTGTCAATTTCAAATTATGACCTAAATACAAAAAGTAACCTTTTTTTTATAGGAGAAGGATTAAGAATATGTTATAGAAAATTTATTTTGAAAAGAAGATTTCCTCAGTGAGCGTCCAGTATTCTTTCGAATGCAGCATCTGTTGTAGTATACTAACCTTTTTCGCATATTTAAATGATTTTATTGTAAAATCATTAAATTTTTTTTATTATTGTTCTGCGCATTATTGAATTTTATTATTAAGGTTCAATATGTTACTGTTTATTTTAAATACACATAAATGAAGATGTTTCGTTGGAACATCTGTTAGAGATAGGTAGAAGTAAGTCACCGTGGAAGACCATTTGTCTTTAGTGAGTTGTATGTTAGGAGTTACCAAGAACGTCCTTGTTTGTTGTTGTACTGCTCATACATTAAGCATTATTGTGACTAATGCGACTACAACGAAATCCTGCTACATACTGTTTTCTAGGTCTTTGAATTTATTTCATAACTTTTAAGAAAAAAAATTAATCACTTAAGAATTGAAATACATAACTAAATCAAAATCACTTGTTGCAAATTGATGTAACCCATCGTTAAATTGGAATATTTGAATGTATACATACGTACTAAAAACATATACGTATAACATTTTTTTTGTCATTCATGTTATTAGAACATTTCGATAGTAATTATTTTGATATTAAGTTATAGGTTTAGATAGAACATGTTAGAGTATTTTTTAATAAAAAAAATTTATGTTAGCTCGGCAAAGCGACTGCACTGTACCTGGTGTTAAGTACAGTACAGTTCACAAACAGCAGCGACTATTGAGAGCATGACAATCCATCGCCAGTCGCTACTGTCATGCCGGCCTAAGTCAATGCTTTTTTATGTTTACCTAGTTAGTTTACTAACTTTCAAGTTTTTGTCAAGCTCTTATAGATGTGTTCCGAAAGATCTACGTGAGGACTACTTCCTCCACTACGCTTAGCATGCTACTATAACAACCACAGTATTACTTAACATCAATTGAGATTACGGACATATTAATGTGAATGCAAATGCTCGTAAATAACTAAACATAATATTTATATAAACAATGGATAGATTTAATACATTTAAGAGAACAATTATGTTACTTCTGTAGTATTATTTAGCTAATATTACATTTGTTCAACTTTAATTCGCGCACAGAATTACATCAATCACAACTGAATTTATTGTCTAAATTGTACCGTACCAATGTTGATATGTTAATTATCCATCTAAAACACGTAATACCTACGTACAAGCATATTGTATGTTTATTTAAATTCAAAGCTCATTATCTTAATCATCCGTGTGTGACGCAAGCGTATACATTAACCGGGCTCGCTGTGAATCCAAACTATTCTGAACAACACGACACGTCGAGAATTTTATTAGCATGGATCCTCTCATTATTCCCAGCGTTCATATAACCTACGCAAAATAGTCCTTTGTTCCACTCATGATAAACAGTATAAGGTACCGAGTAAAGATTTTCATTTTGGCGTACCTTTTTACTTATTGAAATATATTATGATACGTATATTTTTCTTTGGGGTATTGTTGTTTCGTTTCCATTATCTAAGTACCCGTTTAGGTGTGAGAGCTTAGAATACTGTTACAATAATAAAAAATATGAAAATGTAGACACATATTAATTTAAGCCATATGTATTTTTTACGCTTTACTAAAGATATATAACATAATGTTATATATAGCACGTTAGATTTAGATAAAGCTAGACATAAATTACTATTTGCCAAGAGTCGAACGATCATATTATAGGACTAAATTATCGAATATTGGAATTTAATTAATATTATATTGAAATTGTACATCATTACCATATATTTTATTTATATTAAATTTGTATTTTATATTTTTCTATAACATAAAATAAACTAATAAATAATATGTAGTTATTATTTGGCTTAGGTTTATAACCACAATCTCACCTGATGATAAATGACGATGTGGCCCAAGATGGCGAACACGTTAAGCTTAGAGGAGTAACTGGCTCTCAAGTGTAACTGCCGGAACACACCTATAGGAACTTGGCGGCAGATTTTCAACTTTAGGATGGTTACTAGCCAGGCGAGCATTTGAAGCGATGATAGCTCAGTGGTAGTGTATACGGACTCCGCGTCAAGGGGCGTGAGTTCCAGTCCACCTATAATGAGCTTCAGCTTTTGGTGAAGGAAAACATCGTGAGGAAACTATAGGATGGTGGTAGAGATTTTTCTAAAGCCCGCCTGGCTAGCTACCGCCCTCAAGTGGAAAATCTGCAGCCAAATACCAATTGGTGTGTTCCAGTAGTTACATTTGAGAGCCAGTCTTTCCAGAGGCTTAGTGTGTCTACCAACTTGGGCCGTATCGTCACTTAAGATCAGCTGAGGTTATGGCTATCATGCTAAAAACCTAAACTATAAAATAGTTCTGCTACCATACTATAGTTTCATCACGATGTTTTCTTTCAACGAAAATGCAGGTTCATTGCAGGGATTCGAATTCGCGTTCATTGACGCAACGTCCGTACACAGTACCAACTTAGTCCTCATCGTTTAATAGTTATTAAAGTATGAAAAAGTCTATTTAAAACCATATATCGTTCTGTTATCCACAAAACTCATTTAAGTATACATTTAAATTGTTAGTATAATAACGAATAAGATGAAACTATAGATATCGACTATTCAGCATAGATTTATTATTTCTACACAATGTATAAGCTAACTGCTGGTAGTTTATATTGTTTTGCCTAAGTACATAAAACGATATATCGCTGTTAATAAATCACTTGTTTTTAGAACAAACCGAGGAGCTCAATTGAAATACAGCGCGGTTCGGCGTTACGAAACATCAAGATCAACCTGAAAAGCGAAACGGATTTACCGTTGTACAATATATACCAGATTTATTTTAGAAAGAAAAATATATTAAATTACATGTTAGCTTCTTTGCATCATCTAATTTTTTAATTTATATATTTCAAGTAATAAGTTTTTATAATTAACTTTACTAAAGTAATAATTGTTCAAATAACTTCACGTATAACTCGAGTAAATCTTAATGAATACATAAAAAACGAATTGTTAAAATTTGTTTTTATTTTTTATAAATTTAGCGTGTACCCTCAACCTAACTTCTTTTCTATCTTTTATAGGTTTAGCATTTTCGCTACAATCGCACCTGATGTAAAGTGTCGATGTAGCCCAAGATGGTGAACACGCTAAGTGTAGTGGAGGGACTAGCTCTCAAGTGCAGCTGACGGAACACACCTATTGATTTATCATGGCAGTCAATTACAAACGAAAAGTTGTTTAGGTAATTGACAAGCATAAGAAACAGTTCTACCACTTTTTTGTGAAACATCTGGATGAAACCGTACCGCGGTGGTAGGATTTTTTCTAATGACCGCCTGGCTGGCTACCACCCTCAAGTTGAAAATCTGCTGCTAAATACTTATACGTGTATTCCGGCAGTTACACTTGAAAGCCAGTCACTTCATTACGTTTAATGTGTACACTATCTTGGCCCACATTGTCACTTAAAATCAGAGAATATTATGGCCATAACGCTAAACCTATAAAAAAGGATAAACTTTCTTCTTTTCCGTCTCCTCTGTCAGCTGTAACCACAGTATTCATAACTTTGACATATATATATATAATATTTTGTACTATCGATTTATAGCTTGTAACATTTTTGGGCTGTTTTTTAAGGATATAGATAATTTTAGTTCTCGATAATTTGCTTTTTATAGAAAAAAATAGTGTTTACAGTATTGAAATAAAACTAATTTAAACGGATTTTATCGCGGTTACTTATTGATTTTGATCCCGACGTTTCGAAAGCTTTCAACCTTCGTGGTCACGGGGCGGACTGAGGTGTAGATTGTCCAGAAAAGTTTATGGTACTGTGTCTACCTTCAATTTAATTTTTATTATTGATAGTGTTCCGATCTACGCAGAAAGACACAAGTGTGAAAATCAGATTTATTTAAATTAAATGGGATTTGATAGTTTTTATTTTTTGTTATATAATTTTTATTTTGCACAATATTGTTTGAACTATCATTGAGATAGGCGTTATAACTTTTATTTGGATTTCATACAATGATACTGGCATACTCGTCGATAGCATACGACAGAAAAACAAAGATACACTAGCGGTTCACGAGTTTTCCTCGCCGCTGTACTGAATGCTTTGGGTTCAAATCCCACACAGGACAATTATTTATGTGGTCGCGGGTATTACTTTGAGACCGTTAGTTGTATGTTTGTAAAATTCCTCATCACAAGAATTGATCATTAGTTCTCAAACAAATACATAAATGAAATCTATAATCTAAGAAATATATCTTAGGTGCTTAAATAATTTTTTCTTTATTTGTACCTAGCGAAGACAGTACAGGGATGAAAAATACTAATAGAAAAACGCTTAATTCCGAATGCGCAGATGTTCGCGTTGATTAGAGATTATTTCCTCTTTAACACTATTGTTATGTGGTTACTCGAGGCAAATACGGACTGGCATACCGTCAAACATAGTTTCCGCTGTAACTGGCCGCGTAAACAATTTTGTTTCATGAATATCACGCATAGCAGTTACGGTTGTATTCATAAACTAGATTTTGTCAACAGTTTGATCACATTCCTATGTAGTTTTAAACGTTTATAAGATTTTTACATGCATTTTACTAATTCTAACGGTGTTGTTGGTAATAATAGTAAAACAGTTATTATTATTTTTTAAACTGACGCAAAGGGGCCGTTCGAATATTACGTAACGCAATATTTTTAATATTTTGAGCTTCTCTTGCCCCATGTAACGAATCCTAACATTTTTTCATACTCTCCTTCCTCTATTCAAACGTTTCGTAACACCCAAGTGAGCATTTTTCCTAAATGCCATAATTATGTTTTACCTTTTTATTTTATTAATAAATTTTTAAAATAGATAACTAATTTATCTTAACCTCCGGAAATGCCATTACAAAGAGTCAAAGGGATACTCCGTAAAACATAGACATGCGAACTTTTGAAATTTTAATGGGTTGATTTTTTATTTACATAAAAAAAAATATTATATAACGCGTTGCTCGAACCCTCCTCCCGCCCTTATAACGCATCGTAACGTTTTACAAGACCCCCCAAGACCCAAAGTGAGTTCCATAATACTTGAATGCCCCCTAATACGCACAAATGTGTTTAGGAATTGTAGGTTTTAATTATTTCCTAATAGGGTGAGGTTGTTATAACCCTCTATTTAAAATAATAATAAGATATTATTCGGTAGTTAAATAAAACACGTTATCGTTTTACCCAGTATTGATATTATTCATCCAATAGGACACGCGAAGGAATTAATCCATACTGATGATACTGAAGTTGTCAGTATAATAATTGTTAAATATTATTAAACGAATTTTCTTCCATGTGTATATTTTAATATAAAGGCCTAAGCGCCCAATCTTTAATATCAATTTTCGTTTGTTTTATACTTTTATTACTATATTTTTAGTCTTCCATGATATAATAAACTAGTTCAAATATTTCCAAGTGTGGATTTGATAAAGTCAAATATATATATATATATATATATATAATTGTCAGTACAAATTATGATATCCTTTAGGGAAGGCGGGACGTTTTAATATTTTTTAAGTAATTGGCTTCTAATTTGCTTGTATAATGTTATTTTAATTGTATGATTGTTCCTACACTAAAGTATTTCATTTTGTTTTTCTTTCTTCTATAAGCACCAAGCGCGGTATGTTAAAAGGACTTAAGAAAAAGATGTGTTCCAATGCTAGGATTTTTTGTACCTAAAAATAAAGAGAAGCTTCTTTTTCTTCGTTTTTATAAATCCACTATTGCTATATAAAAAATGTTGATACCAAAAAGGTTGACCACCAAAAGAGTCAGATATCTGACTGTACGGTTGGCCTAGCGGTTAAATTACATGATTTAGATTACATGTATATTGATCACGAATATGATGTAAAAAAATTTAAGCACAAAAAGGATCTATCGATTTTTTTTTATTCTGTGTAATGAAAGGGTATATCGTTTCTTAATTGGTAAACTATAAAATGTTTAAAAAAATATTATCTGTAACTACATACATATTAGCTGCGCTGACAATTGAATATATGTAAATTTAAATAATTGAAATCATCCCTTACCATACCGCCTTGAAGAATTAATTTTCAAAAACGCAGCAGATGTTATGTTATTCAAAGTTATAAATATGAATTTCGATATAAGAATATCAAGTATGGGTTGTCAATTAATTTTTTTCTGTCCTGTGCCACTTCATTTTTCTTTTCACGATTATAAGTAGCCGACATCTTTCTCAAATGTCAATTATGTATCAAAATTGTTTAAAGTTCTAGTTTTAAAAGAATAACAGACAGGCAGTATTACATTCGTTTCGTTTTTATATATTAGTTTGGATGAGAGATGTAAAATTATAAGAAATAATAACTGCGTAATAAACATACAAACCCGCAGGCAAAGCTAATACGTAGTCTATAAATTTGCGATTGCTTTTGCACATCAAAAGCTAATTTAATATCAATGAAAAGTACTGAAATATTCGATAAGGCAGGGAGAATAAATTAAAAAATACATTAAACTTCGTGTTAGTCCAAGGGCCATTATATTGTCTGTGTCGCTTTAACGACGTGGTCATTTGCAGTTTTACGAGATAAATAATAAAAAATAAATTCGATAGCTATTTGAATGTAATTTTTCATTGGGATTTATTTTATCAATTGTATTATTTTTAGAGTAATCTTACATGTTTATGTGTATTTATTTGTGAATTGAATTAAAAGTTAAAAGTTTGTTATGATTATTTATGTTTATGTAAAAAGGGTGTTTCATTAGCTATTATATAACTGGCAATGTTTCTAAATTTGTTTATATGAAATCTTGCAATTGAATTTTAAAACAATTTTATCTTCAACCGATTGAGCTTTAATTTTTCAGATACGATTTACTTTGGATGAAAATTCATTATAAGCTACGGGAAGTAATTCAAAATTTTCTTTTCAGACCATACGTATATAGATACAGGTTTTTATGAATGTATTTTCTATTAAAACACTAACTATTAGAGGAAGTATGAAAGCTTTCACTGGTCTCTGGCAACAAGGAAGTTTCAAGTGCCGCCATGGTGCGTTTAGTTGGCACTGTCGGATAGTATCCGAGTTTACCTTAAGCTCCACTCGCATATTCGCATCGCATGCTAATAAACGATCTAAACTAGCTGATTCTGAATGAAGACAAATATAGGGACAGTCACTCTGATAGCTTTATTAATAAATACATAATTACTAGATGTTTACTCATTATTATCATTAAGCATGAACATTATGGAGTATCGCTTTCCAGTTCTACTAACTTATTTTTTATCATTATAAAACATCTAGTTTGCGAACAGAATATTATGTTATGTGATTTATTAAAAAAACTGACCTTTCCTCACTCTACTCTATGAAAAGTGTGTGGATTTTTTCAATGTTTCGTTCTTAGGTATTTAATGATATAATTATGAAATTATTATCAAATTATACATTTAACTCAATTTCGTTTGAATTTTTTTTTTAGTGAAAACTAATATTCATTCTGTCTTAAAATATAGTTTGAATCGACAAGTCTGCGCTTTCAATATTGATGGCATTCAGCCAAATGGTGATCCCAATATATTCAACGTGAATTTGAACCTTTTCACTTTTTACTGAAATTGTGTACATTTAAATTTTTGTATAAGCTATTTACTACTCAGAATTTCTCACAGTAATTGAAAATTGAGAGAGACGAAACTTCATTGTACAGGTCAATTTTCAATCTCCCTGTGGAGACTGGGTCCCATTGTGTGGCAGTCAGGAAAACTTCAAACAGTTCCGGGTACTTGTAATATGATTACAAATTTATGAAGTGCCATTCCAACGTACGTACGTAATACTGTTCGTGTTTGTCTCCCTGCTTAGTCAAATTGTGTATAAGCCTGCAAGCACATGTTCTAGTATAGAAATTACCAGAGTTCTAAACACGTTAAGGTTTTTCAAAAGATGTGGAGATATTTCGCTGGTATACCTCACTGTTCCACTTCGATCGCGTATAGTTTATTCGTTGTAGCCAATTTTACTCAGTTCGTTTATTAACTCGTAATATTTATTTGTTTTAATTGTGAGAATTTAGATATATTTTTTCATACGTTACAGTGACCTCTACTAGAGTAATGTTTAGTTGTAGTGGAAAAATGTAATGTATTTATCTGAACTTCGAAACATCAATATTCTCTAATATTTTATAGTGTTTTTCACATGAGTCCATGAAATTAGTCTAGACAATAAAAAACTTATTCACGTAAAAATTAGTACCTGCATATTTATGAGTTCAATTGCTTTTGTATATTTCTGTTGGAAGGTATATTCTTTAAAACCATATACTTACATTTGGAGATGACTTTGTCTCAGAAAATCCTTAGGTAACACTTTTTATCGTAACAAAACATTACATCGTACAATTTATAAAAAAAAGAAGAAAAATAATCTCTCGCCAGCGTCGCTCGATGACAGGTATATTTTCCGAACCAGCGACTATGTTTTTGACGTTCATAAAATCGGTCCTTAAGGCTTGAAAGAAATAGAGTATGTATGTTTAATTACGACTGTAATTAAATATTAATACGTGTAGCGCGATATTTCTTTTAATATTAGACGTAGAAATAAAAGTTAACTTTCCAAAGTTACCAATGGTTTTAAGAACTCTTCGAATATTCTTATATCTTCTTAGTAAATCAGTATCTTGTTTCTTTAATTTTCCAACCTTCGGCAGTTTCTAAAAAGAAAGATCGAGTATTTTTTTATTTAATACTCGTAGATTTATTTTAAAAGCATTAAACCCATCAGCCATCACGTACTGCCTATAAAATATCTTCCGAAAATTGGAAGCCTTTTCTGAATGTCACGTTCATACCACAACCTTTTGACATTCAGAAGCATATCTGTCGCCCTCTTTTAGTATTATATATTAAGGTATTTGAAATGGAATATGACTTTTAAATTGTTTCAATAAATATGTGTTATTAATTGTATTTATAGAGATGCAAATGTTCCCGTTTTACACAATTATATTGTTCAAATGGAATTAAAAACTTGGAAGTGCTGTAGGTTCGATTCTCGCACAGGAAAATGATTTGTGTGATCTACAAATAATTGTTCTGAGTTCGGTTGTTACTTTGTGTCCGATTATTGTGTTTATAAAGTCATTATCCTTTGACATTGGCGAAATTGCCTACATAGTCTGATGCCATAGTATACAGAAAATTAACTTGTACTTATTTTGTATGTATTTTGTACTTTTTATTACGTAATAAAAACATTGTACCTTAATTTATGTAATATAATTTTTCTATATCTCAGGATTATGTAAATAAAATTTTGATATATTCTGTTCATCTGTCAGTTAAATTTGAGCTATGTTCGAGTATATAGCTGATCGAGTATTTACTTATAAATGGATAATAAAATTGGTATCGAAAAAACAAACAATTATTTTTTTTCAGATTTAAGTGCATTGTCATCCATTTCTGAGCTATTGTAAAATCTATATATCTTAACCGTCTTGTTTAATAGTCTACGCGTACTATTTGGTTATTCATATCACTAATACTTCAGTCCACTGATTCATCTGGAGCTCACTGCCTAAATATTGTAAGACACATTTATATTTCCACAACCGGAAACTAGAAGCGCTAAAAGCGAACTACTTGAAATAGATTATTACAACAATTTTTTATAAAATCTTGTCATTACAATTTCAATTTATAAAGTTATTTTTAACTAAACATGTAAATATCAATTCCATACCATAAATTTATTTTTAATCAAACGTGTAAATATTTAAACCCTTTTGTATTATATTTAATATATAGAGACGATCATAACATTTTAAAAAAGATAATTAACGACCAAGCTATCACATGATCCCAATTTCAAATCAATTACAAATGTCACCCGGACAGACATACAAGAAAGCGAGTTAATAAAAACATTGTAAAATAAGTTAGTGGGTAAGAAAAACTTACAGTGATTACGCTATATATTTATTGTATATATTGTTGAGTAGTAGGACTCGGTATTTGTATACGAGTGACTCGAAACAACTATACATCAGATGTAAATTCTCTCATAGTAACAAAGTTAAACTCGTCACGTTTCGTAGTCAGCCAGTTTATAAGCAGTAATCAAAGCGGTTGGTGCGGTTCTATTCGACTGGAGAACGATGGAACGATATGGTAGTAAGCTCTTCAAAGTGGGTATATTTTGGTTTGTCGCATTAAGGAATGAGCCAGCCAATGCTGATTCAGCTGCCAGAGACTTATAAACCGGCACGGCAACGACTACCGAATTTGCAATCTTATCAGGATTTTGATTTTGATTTATTGTTGTAATGTTATTATTGTTATTTACATAATTATTGTTACTAATTTCTAATAGTTGCTGTAACAAATAAAAAAGGTCTCGGATCATGTGTGAGGTGTTTCTTGAGATTTTAATAAAAATAAATAAAAAACTTATCAGGAATATAAGGTTCAAACTTTAGTATTTTTTAAATTCGGAAACTGTTATCTAAGTTATCATAATAAGTGAATTAAAATCACTTTACTGAGATACTGTTTAAAAAAATATAGTTTATATTAGAACTTTTTATATATTTTTATTTGAAATACACATTCCTTTGAGTGCAAGTGAATGGTAAAGGGAATCTAAATATTATCAATGAAATATATACATGACTTTTTTTTCTTGAACACATAGAGAACTTCAATTCCTGCCACGGAAATATCGCTTTTAGGTGTCATTTACAAAAAAGTCGCTTTGGTAGTACCGGTTTCAGCCCGGGCAAAGTGCCAAAACTTCCCTAAAAGCGCAGGTGTTTCGGTAAAATTAATGGCTTGCTTCATAATTCCGGGTAAAGATAGTAAGTGATTATAATAGTTGATTTCATCATACCGCTACACTATATCTACATACATAAATATGTACATAGTTTAATTATCTTAAAAATACACACTTTAATTGACAAATCGTATTGTGCAGTAGATTTAATTTTATATCTATTTAGTTTTTACTTGAGCTATTAAAATACCATTGAAAAGTAAAACGATGAATCATTATAATTTATTTGCAATTTTTGAAATATTAAATCCAATTTGAAAATACCTTATTGTTATTTTCGCACCGAAAGGCGAAATTAGAAGAATAGAAACACTGCGTAAAAAATATTCAAAGTATTTTTATTGTCACTGAATAAGTAGGTATATAATTAGTGCAGATTGTTCTATTTTTAAAGGTACGTTCGTAGTTGACCATACCATAATAATTGGACGAGAATTAAGGGTATATTTTCTAGGTCGCGTTACGTTCAGTCACATTTCGTTTCATGTAAGAAAAGAAAAATATAACGAATTCTTTTAATAATTATGTTCTTTTTAAATTTTACAGTATCTATGTACAGTACCCGTTATGTTTGTTGTTTGATTTTAATTATATTTAAACCGCTGGGATATCTATATCAAGAATGAAGCGATGATAGCTCAGTGGTAGTGTGTAGGAACGCAGCGTCATGGGACGTGAGTTCGAATCCAAACACCTACAATGAGCTTAAGCTTACGGTGAAGGAAAACATCGTGAGGAAACCATACCATGGTGGTAGGGCTTTTTCTAATGCTCGCTTGGCTAACAACCACCGTCAAGTTGAAAATCTGCCGTAAAATACCAATAGGTGAATTTCGGAAGTTGGACTTGGAAGCCAGTCCCTTTAATAAAGGCCGGCAAGGTGTGGTGTCCAAGGATGACGGTGATCACTTACTATCAGGTGACACGATAACTCCTTTGCCCGCTATTCGATAAAAAATTAAAAAATACCTATGTTAACTCCCCACGTTTCTTGCAGTATATCTTCGTGTGATGTTTCTTAAATGGAAACTAGGTCTTTTTGTCTGTACTTATACTAAATTTAGTATCTTTGTGTGAATTGCAAATTGAGCGTTTTCATTTACTTCTTTGATTTAGTAATAGTATAATGGTATAAGCTGATATAGGAGAAAAGGAAGAAAAATATAGACCCGTGTGCTTATTGCGAAATCTTTTCGAGTTTGTCAGAACCGTGCCTCTCAGAAGCGACCTATTCCTACACAAAGCACGTATCAAGTAAAAGGGTCGCAGATTTTTTTTAAAATATGTTTAACTTATTCAAGGGAATTAATTTGGTACGAAGGTGACCTTTGCGTCAGTTGGGATAGGAATCCACAATAGAGAAACACTTTTTTATATTTCATAGGTGTAGCGGTTACTGAAAACTATGGGATTTAAACTAAATGAATTATAATTATTAGGCTAAGAATAATATTAGTTAATAATATACACTTAATACTACACACATAGGAGACGGAAAAAAAGCGGCGTACAAGTCGCGCTGGAGAACTTTCCCAAGCTTATGGAGGGCCACACCGAAGCTCTCCTAAAATACCTGGAGATAGTGGTAAACACCGCGAAAAAGAGGAACAAATAAATAAAAGAAGTGATGAAATGCTATAATATCAGATTGAATAAAATTTTCATAATTATAATAAAATCATATTTTTATTGACATTATTATTATTTTCAATATTATTTATTTTAATAATTCTTAAAATAATTTCGATTTATTGTTGTGATATTATTATTGTTATTTTCATTACTGTTGTTATTGTTAGTTCCATAATTTTTGCATATGTAAATACTGTATAATTAAATATTACTGATTTGTAAAAGTTGCTGTAACAAATAATAAAAGTCTCGGATCATGCCCGAGGTGTTTCATGGGATTTAAATAAATAAAAAAAACATTAGGCAACGATGTATTGGTGATGTAATATGAATAAATTCTTATTTTTATTTTTGCCCACTTGCAGTTCGATTCTACATCAATATTTTTCAGACCTTCAGATATCCTAATTTTTTTTCTTCACCGTCAGAAACATCTATATTCACCTAGTTTAAATCACTCGACGCTATGCCGTGAAGTAATTCGCATACATATATCTATTTTTATAACAAAAAGGTATAAATCATACAAAAACATCTATCTCTGAAATAAATTCTGTATTCATACTGAATTAACGATTATAATCAGATATTTTATGATTTTAAATAAATTTAATAATTATCTATTATGTATTATATTAATAAACAAAATGAAATTACATTATTCTTTGCTTTTAAAAGTTTGCACAAAGTTTATGTCATTTTATAGGAAAAAAATGAAGGGTACATATATTTTCCGTGTTAGAATTATTTCGATTGTTGTACATAACTATTTTTATAATCCAATTCAGTAGCAATACATGAAATTATTTTATACCGGATTAAAAAACGGACTTTGGTTTTATTACTATAATACACATGAGATTTAAAGAAATTATTGAAATAAATAAGTTATCTATGGAGGAAAATTTATTAAGGTATTTAATATCGTCTTCATGCTCGCTCATAGACGTTGTGTGTAATTTTCTTCCATCGTATCCACAGATGTGTTTGTATGAGTGAAATCACTGATGCAAAGTATACTTAAACTGATAAATATACAGTTTAGTGTCAGTGCTACAGAAGTGTCATTTAATACACGTACAATTTTTTGATTTTTTTCGGTATACAAAGTGTATTGAAATATAAATTTATAAAGACGTTAAAGTTAACTCTCACGTACAATGCGTTATCATGGTTAAAGGTTTGGGGTTTTTGTCCCCGGGCATATTGTGGAAGCCCACCTGGGTCGGTCAAGCGCGGTCCGCAATTTAATGATTTTTATTGAACCACCCTTCCTGTAAGGGACAGGAAAATTTACCTGTCTATGAAAGGACCCGGCCACGTACAATCACATTATTGGACATTTATTAGGTAACGCATTCTGAGTTAGGGCATCGCTTCCAGCATTTAATTTTGTCTGGTGACCGTTAAATCGTTTAATCATAGTGACTGGAGTATTCTATTTTATTTATGCGTTTCACTACTCGAATGAATAGCGAAGCATTTCATGCGCTGTACCTTTGTATTTCGAAGGGAAAGGTCGATTCACACTTATATGTAAGTTGAATTTTTATTCTTTGTATCTTTTCTAAGTTGAATTTTGTTTTATATCAGTATGCCAATTTTATAGTTTAATTAATTGAAATAGCAATCGCCAGTCGTTATTGTATTTTTAGTCTCCAAATTTCTCGATAGATGGACATGTATTAATGAATCTCAAAGAGAGACAAACCAAAAGACAGTCACTATCTGATGATCATGATCATGATCATCTGATCTAATCCAGTATAGGTTCTATCTACGGGCTTAATATTTGATATACACCGGTTGATTCAGAAATTACATAATGCCTATGCGTTCTGCTGCAGCGGATGTTGCAATTGGTAACATAAGTTGCCATGCACTCGTTGATAGTATCACGAAAACATATACATAACATTAACTTTTCTGGGCATCCTACACTTCACCTCAGTCCACCCTGTGACCACAAAAGCTGAAAAGCTTTTGAAACGTGGGGATAAAAATTATTAATAAAAAACCGCGGTAAAATCCGTTTAAATTAGTTTTATTTCGATGAGTAATATTCGCGTAAACATAGGAAATCATTATATAAACTATGGTTTTTATAGGTAGTTTGTAAGGTAAACGTTTAAAGCTAAAGGTAAAGTATATACCCACTTTTTATGTGTTACATATTTCTTCTTATACTTCTTAATTTAGGTTCTGTGAAATCCTTAACATTGAATGCTTCTTAGGATATCCACTTATGATTGAAATTGTGAATTCCTATTACCCATAATTATTTCGGCTCTTTTTTAAAATTTATAGTTTTGAGGTAGTGGCAGCTGAAATCTTTACATTTATTTCTTATTTATTTATTAAATTCCTGTAACGAGTGAAGAAGATCATATTTTTAAGATATCGTATTAAGTGAGTCTATCGTAAATTATTTAGGTATATATGTTTAAACAAAAGCGCTGTGTATTTCGGTAATCAACACGAGCGTTAGTAATTAGAATTAATGTTAGAAGATTATTTAAACAAATATACAGCGTTGTCTTAATACAGCTTATATCTGTTGTAACCACTTACAGTTCTCTTGAAAACTACACACTAAATTTAATCGTCATGTAAATGGTTGTGATAATATTTTTAATACATATATTTGAATGTTTATATATTTCTTTACATTTAACAAAATTTAATTAACTATATTTACCAATTTAATAATGCCGGTTACAAATAAATCTTTATTACAATTTGTTGTTGTGTGTGTATTATATTTGTTTGCATTGAACTTCATGCTTTGAGTGTTTTGTGTGTAAGTAACGATGTGTCTCTCTCTGTATTGAATAATTAGCTGACAAATATAGTTTTGGAACGGCCGTTTGAAAAATTTCTAGAAAATTAAACCCATACGTTTTCAAAAAATATATATTGTTTGTACTTCTTTATATGTCTAGCTATCTCATCGAATATATAGATAATGTTTTAAATAATAAGCTCCACTGAGGCTAGTGGAAGAATTATCTCTTAACTAGAGGTACCAGAACACATAGTATTTGGCGATATATTTTCAATTTGAGGGCTATGCAGGCTTTACCACTATACTATGATCTTATTGCGATGCGCTCCTTTCACAAAAGCTCTAGCTTATTCTAAGAATTAAGTAAAACAGTATATAAAATACTAAAATATAAAACAATATAAACAAAAATAATAACATTAAGTAAGGAAAATTGTGTTCATTTAAACTGTGTAAGAACTAAACCAAGTCAAGCAAGGCATACCAACTAACCAAGCAATAACAGTTCTAGGAACTAAATAAATGTAAACGTTCAAATGTAAGATAATGTTTCTGGAATGTAGAAGCTTTTTACATAATTAAAGTCCATTCCCGTGGGTTTAAGTGCTCCTGAGCCAAAATGCTTTTATTAGAGATTTTACAGATATGAGATTTCAGTGCTGGATATGCGTATGGATACCTTACGAATAATTTATTCGGTTCGGTTATGGATATTCGATTGTTTCAAATATCCAACAGGTGGGTTGTTGATATTATATTTTCATACAACTTTTAAAACTAAATTATTCACACACTTTGTACCTGAATATATTTACTTTATTTTAGATTTGCTGTTAAGTTTGAGTCATTTTTGCGTCAATGACTCATTGTTATTAATTAAATTATTATTGAAGGAATATCCGTAACGGAAAGATTCATTATCAACTGATATTATCAAAAGACGTCTAGCCTAACCGAAAGCCTTTAAATCACGATTTATTCCCATAGTACTTTATAAAAACGCATGGATATTTGTACTTCATGAAAAATAGATCACCCTTCATCTATATGTAAATTGACTTGCAATCTTAAATGTTACGCACTTTTATAGAGTTTATAAAATCAGAAATTTTATTTAATAAGAATTGCTATAAATATTTGTTACGTTGACAAACGAGAGGTCCGATAATCCATCGACGATTGTGATTGTTATGCCATTTTGAAAGCTTTTTACAGTTAGCTATTACTGAACTTGGACAATCTTAAAGAAAGCTATTGTGACAATTCTGTGACAAACATGATCCAGTATGATACCAATGTTTCTTACTACTTTCTTGCAATTGTAATCACAATTGTAATGTATGAAAAAAAATTCAATACTAATCTGGTAAAGCAGGTTGTAAAAAGTTTTATTACTCCGAAGATGGTCTTACTATAATTCCTTGTCCTTTGCAGTATCTGATTTGAGTACCGAATCCCTACTGTTTTATCGACGTCTACGTTGAAGATAATGTTAATAATTTACATACATAATAAAATACTAAAATAATTGTTGTTAAATGTGTAGGTAGATGTAGAGAGTTCAGATTGGCAATTATGTATTACATTTTATATGAATAAATTGATAATAGATATTAATTTCTGTCCATCTAAATATTGTCTTGATCAATTTTATAACCAAACTAGCTTTTACCCGCGGGTTTGGTTGCGTGAATATTAACTTTATCAAACAATTCGGATGCCGCACTAAAACAAATTCATATAAAGTTTATCCTTGCCTTTACCACGTTTCCAAAAAGTTTTTTTGCCAGAAAAAGTAGCCTATCAACGTCTTCAAGGTCCCATCTATACCTATACCAAAATTCATCACGATCGATACAGCAGTTTAGGCCTGAAAGCGTAACAAACAAACAAACTCACTTTTTTATTTATAATATTAGTTAGGATAAGGATATTTAATAGTTTATAAGGAAAGCGGCACAACAGCTGGCGAGCAATGCGACGCGACGCGGTTGATCAATGCTAAACTTCTCGATCGATCATTATGAAGTTTTACCTACACTTTCTTGAAGGTACAGAAAAGAATATAGAGTTCTTTTAAAATTAAACTTCTTATGGGAGGGCTTTCATATTCTGACACGCAACCTTTTTATGTGCGCTCGTTCAGGTAAAGTCTAAAAGAGTCTACTAAGGGAGCGAGAAAAATATAATGGAGACTAAAATATCACCAGGAGATCGACATCGACGGAAACCGTACTGGCGGTCACTAATCAGTTGGCGATCCTCTAAGTATGTGAGGAGTTGGCGGTTGATAATAGATTCCATTATCTTGGAGAACAAAGAGGTTTTTTTGCGGCGCTGATCTTTACATCCTGAGACGCTAATGCCTGAACCCAAGTATGGTAACACTTCTGCTTCTGGCGAGACGCCAGTTTGCATGTACATCCAAACTAGAACTGAGACTTCCCTCCAATGGGTATCACTGAGTTTGTAATGAAAATTTCCATACCCTGTAACTTCATATCGACAACATGTTTGGCACTAGCGTCCGGATAATCCGGTGAGAAGCAACCTTGCCCCCATAGATAGGATACGAAGAACGTTCTCCTCCCGTCCCAGTCTGCTGTAGTGCCTGCAGATGATACGTGGCCGTAATGGACGTATGTGAGGTACGATGTTCTGGATAATACAGAGTCAGACGACCCAAAAGGGCACCAACAGAGACATGGTATCCATCCCGATGAGAAGTCAGCAGAGGGACCGATAGGGAAGTTGTATGGTCCTCAATATCAGGCACCTGTGTAGGCAAGGTTACCAGCTGTGTAAGACCATAGGCTAAAGCAAAGTAATGAAACGATCTCCCCGCATGGGCGGTTGTACGTAACCCAAGCCATTGATTGTAGTGGAGATTAAAATCGTCCAAAACCACAATTTCCGCAGAGGGGATCTGTTGAAGTAGAAAATTTGTCGCCATTTGGACATGTTCAGTCGAACGGCTTGGGCATTGGCACTATGGGACCTGTAGAGGTACGCATAGATGTGCTAATGATCGGCGCTGTCTACGCGTAGCCAAAGGAGAGAAAGATCCTTACCTTCAAGAATACCGAGGCAATGGAAGCATATATACTCCCTGACATACACGCATACACCGGCTCGAAGCACAAAGGAATGCTCAATGTTAAAATCCGGGTAGCGTAGGTAGGAAATGTCAAGGGGCGTAGATATTTGCGTCTTCGTAAGAAACAATAAGGTCGGCTTCATCGTCTCAAGGTGGTAGTTAGTATCTATTGTTAGGTAGTTAAATTGTCCTTAAATCTTTTGTTTCATTTGCTCTTGGCAGATGTCAATTAGAGCGGGATTTTGTCCCCCAGAATACGTAGGGCAAAGTGTTGGTACCCCCCCGTAGTAATAACATTTTAAATACCGCTGCCATATTTGAGAGGAGGGAAAGGAAAGGGCCACCAGCAATTTCACTCACTAAACGAAACACAGCAGCAATGCTGCTTCTTCACATCGGTTTTCTGTGAGACAGTGGTTCTACCCCTGTCGAGCCGGCCCATGCATGCTACGGTTTAAGATTACCGCAGCGTGGGTCTACCACATCGATGTGTCAGTCATTTAATATTACTCAGGGGGTCACGTGTAGAGAAACTAGAATAATGCCTACGGACGCGAGTGACATTAACCTCCAAAGGCTTCAGGCGTGCAAGATAACTGAAAAGCATATATATAGGTTCTTGGTGACGGATTTAACTTTGAGGATTGGTAATGAGGCGATTATTAAAAATCATCCCATTTTTATGGAGTCAACTCCGAAAAACGTTGATCATTTCTTTAGCTTTGTAATTAGTACTAATGGTTTATTTAAAGCAATTTTTCTAGTCATCTGTTGAAGAATTATATACAATGCATGTACAAGATAAATCATGTCTAGTACTGTAATAACGTCATACAAAATTATTTTTATACACTGTGATATCGAATTATTGTTTGCCATCTACATATTTAAATTACGACAATTTGTTAATTTGTTTCGTTTATAAAACCCAACTTGGTGTTTTCGATTAATGAAAAATAAATATATTTTTATGAAACAAACTTTCCTGATTTATGTATGCTACGTTTAACAGTTTTGGTCGAGACAGGTTGTTAATTATTTTCAGCTTCTCCCTAATATTATTAGCTCAGCACTCACGTACTGGATGGCAGTTTTAAAGAGAATTCTCGCATCGAGTATTAAAAGTCCTTGTCCTTTATTGACCATTTTTTTTAAATAATTATTTAGCTCCTGGTCGAAACTGCCGGGTAGAAGCTTCTAGAACCTTTTTATGCCATTAGACAAATATGAAACATGACAAAAACATGTTATCAAGTTCATCTTAAATCTATAAAAAGTAATCGCAAATTTAAGATTAAAATTGTGTAATGAAATTTGCAGGAATGTTATTTGCTCGTAAAAATCTTTTAGTCATCGTAATGAAGAGATTTGCCATTTACTTACGTACAAAGAAAAATTCAGAACTGTTATATCAAAAATAACAAATGAGCCTTTGTATTTTTTTAATACTTGATAGGTTTAGCGTTGATTGGTTGGCTACAATTTCACCTGATGTTAAGTGACGATGTAGCCCAAAATGATGGACATGCTTAGCCTAGTAAAGGGACTAGCTCTCAAATGTAACTGTCGGAACACACCTGTACGTGCTTGGTAGGTGTTAACTTGAGACTGGTAGCTAGCCATCTGGCATTAGAAAAAGCCCTATTACCATGGTTTTCTCACGAAATTTTCTTGCACCGAAAGATCAGTCTCATTCGGGTGCATTCAAACTCATGTCTATTGACTCGGAGTTCATATGCATTACCAACTAAGCCATCCTCGCTTCAACGTATGTATAGCGTGCGGGTTAATATACATTTTAACTCCTAACTAAAATTAAAGTTTGGGAAATGTTATACGGGTTGTACACATAAGCTATTTATTTTACCAACAGTATAATTTAAAAACTATTACGTATATGTTTTACATAACATTTTAAACAATACTACTTGAAAGATACCAACTGATTACTCTTTTCAAATTATAAAAACTACATTTCAAGCAATCTACCTTGGATCATAAAATTAATTTAGATACTGGCTGATAACTAGTTATTATTTTTTTCAATGGATATAATCAGATATATATTTGTCTATTTATACTAGCCATAGATATAATTGTCTATATTAAAGACGTGGGCAATGCTTTCCTTGGTATATTTAATTAAAAATTCGGAAATAAATTTGAGTTTTTTTTTTATATACTTATGGTTTAGCGTTATGGCCATAATAAAGTGATGATACGGCCCAAGTTGGTAGACACGCTAAACCTGTGGAGGAACTGGATCTCAAGTGCTGCTGCTGGAACACACCTATTGGTATTTGGCGGCAGGTTTACAACTTGATGGTGGTAGCTACCCAGGCGAGCATTAGAAAAAGCCCTACCACCATGCTATGTTTTCCTTCACCAAAAACTCAAGCTCATTGTAGGTGCTTGGATTCGAACCCACGTCCCTTGACGCGAAGTCGTGCACACTACCACTGAACTATCCTCGCTATTTCTTATGGTATTCTTCTTGTTCTATGTAACATTAGAAATGATTAATGAAATAATGAGTACCTAATTAGGAGCGTGCACATTGGAATAAGGTATTACAATGAAACGATACAATTATCCTTGTAAATTTGTAATATAATTTACAACTGCCTACTCCTCGTTTCAGGGTGAGATCGTACCGTAATAAATCAAGATAGCGATTTTTCACTGAATCACGAAAAGTATAAACGGAGCTTAAAATTTTAAAATGTTTTACTTCAGTCCGCCGCCGCCGCCGCCTCCATCCTCCCTGATTCCACTGAACAAAGAGTCTATAGTATCTTTTATTTTTTGTCTCTTTGTCAGTTTGTCTCCTTAATTGTTTTACGGTTGTGCAATTTGTCTTTTCGTTTCCTAGTCTTTGTAATGCGAGAGATTTAAGATTCTTATCTTAAGTGCAATTTGTAAACTGGCCAAGTTGTTCAGTCTTAACTGTTTATTAGTATCCTATTTTCGTGTATGTCTTAATGTGTTATTCTTTTTATTCATATATGTAACTCAAATTTTATCTTATATATAAAACAGATAGAACACGACAGGGTTATTGAATTAACAACTAAGCAAAACTTGTATTTTGATTATTAAAAAATTGGTGTACAAGACTATATATTATTAGCTTTTACTTGCGGCTTTGCTTGCATTCATATTTCCATTGTCAAACAAATCGGATGACTAAATAAAAAGTTTTATACAAAGTTTATCCCTCTCTTTACTCCACTTCCAATAAGTTAAGAAGAAAAAGTAGCATATCATAATCGATACATTAGTTAAGGCGTGAAAGCGTAACAAACAAACAAACTCACTTTCGCATTTAAAATATTAGTAAGGATGCAGACACATTATTGCCAACTATCGTCAATTCATAAAAGTTAGTCCTTGCTGGGGATCAAAATCATGGCTTTTGAGTGAGTAAAAAAGTTCGCCACCGCTACACCATAAGGTATTATTGAACGACTAACAGATTTTCAAATGATAAATTCCTGATAAAAGCGTTAAACTGTTATTATATCTGTAGATACATTTGCATAATTATAAAACATTGTTATCTTGAAGGGAGTCATTAAGATGGTATTTTGTAATGAATCAATGATAATTTAGATATAAAAAATAGATAATTACATTTATTTTCAAGCGATGTTAATGGGATGCTGTTAAAATAAAATAAATAAGCTCTAACAGCTATTAAAAATAATTATAACAAATACATAATATACTTAATGTAGCGCACTTATGAATATATTTTTCTAGAAATAATCGCATATTTGGAGGATGCTATTTAAACCAAAGTGCATGCAACCTGGTTATGATTTGATGAGAACCCACATTGCCAACAACAAAAACGGGAATTTAAAGAATAACATATTATCCAATGTTAATGTAATTAATATAATCAGAGTTATTGTTGATAATTTCATAGTAACCGCCACAGCTTGATGAACTGAACAGAAACTGTATTTACATTGAAATGAACTGTATTTACATCGATGTGCTTCTGATGAAGGCAAACAACATAATGAGACCATTGTAAGGTAGTACAAGTAGAACAACTAAAGCTAATAAATATTTGATATTACAGTTTCAATTAACAAGACTTCCGATAACTGTACTTAGGTATATTCAATGGAATAACGAAGCCATTGAAAATCGTTTGAAAATGACGAGGTCGTAAGTTTGTAAGGACGAGAGCTGAATTGAAACTCCATTCTCAGTATAATCGAATGGTATAAATTGGATGTCATCCCTTTCAAATTAGAGGTTGGATATTTCCTAATAAAATTAAACAAATTTGAACTGTGCATTTATTTTAATACTAAATCGACGTACGACATAAAAAATCACCTGTACACGGATAACTTTAACAATAAGAAATATTAACTAATCTCATAAAGTTTTGGCTAACATTCAGTCATTTGGAGTACATAATTACGGTAGGCAAATAAGTTGAATGGGTTAAAAATTCTAATAAACTAAGATAACCTAATTAATTATACTACTCGACCACATGGTATTTTAATTATTATTATTATTATTATCTAATTCTAAACAATCTAAACTCTATAAAAGGTTTTATATATTATAAATTTAAGTAAACAAATAGACGATTGTCCGGTTCTATTGTTTTTTATTGTTTGTGATCAACAACGTTTACCAATTATTTATTTGTATTTGAAAAATGGACGTGTCTATTTACGTTTAAATTAGTTCACAGCTATACAAATATAAAAATAAGCCATAAATTTGATTGTATTAAATTTATGTAGGGAAATTGCTACATACTTTATTTAGTCGTTTAATGTAATAAAATTGAAATGGTAGGCAAGGAGATAAAGTTCGTAAGGATGACGATTAAATAATGAATTGAATATGATTACATTTATAATTGCAGTTAACCGTTAGTAAACCGACTCTCCTTTAAAGTAGTCGAGTAATATAGAACTGAAAAAAATAATTTTAAAATAATATTCCACGTTTTGTCAACGTTTTCTTACCTGGTAGAAACAGGATTTCGTAATGTTAAAGCGACATAACGTTTTATATAAAATATATTTACCTTATAAAGTTGTAAATGTAATGACGGTTGTTTTTATATCAATATTACCCGTAATTAGCAACACAAGAACAAGCTTAACATAAATCAAGAGTGTACGATAGTTATATATTTGCAAGATGAACTTTGTTAACAAAATACATCCACGGTGTTACAAATTTCCAAGATAGTTAAATCAACAAGCCAACGGAGAGAAAACGTAGTTCCCGATTCTACCAGTTGGAAAACGATTCGCAGTACAATAGGAAAGTTTTCAATTAATATCACAGTTTCCGTATATTAAAAGTAGAACATTACAAACTTCACTAACTAGTCCGCGAATTATATACACTTTACTACACTTCAACTAGAAACAGTAAGTTCTTGAGACATCAGAGCACTGGCCCTTATCTTGCTGTCACCCGAAATAGTATTGGGCGTTGGAATAACGATATAAGCTTCTTGTGTTAGGGTCAATTTCTGATTGAATTTGAACTCTTGGTAAGGTTTTGACCGTCACCCCACGGCCGAGTGTTCCATGCGGCATAGTTCGAAGAGGCATTTCTATTGGGTACTCTGCTATCTGACCGTACATATTACTGCTAACGTGTGGATATGTATTCGGTACAGGTCGGCCGGCATACCTATTGATTTTCGGGCTTACAGCCACGTTCGTGAACATTTCCTGTTTAAGTCCCGAATCTACGGAGTCCACTGGTCCGGACAGGCTTGTAATATTTATATCGTTGTCGACTTCGGATATACTGTCGTTGAAGCCGTTCGGGATGTCAGTTGTGGCCGACACGTCAGGTCCTTTGGGTTGTTCAACTGTATTCCTGTGCATAATACAGCGAACAGTCCCAATGATGATACAGAGCAGTAAGAATACGGAGATTCCAGCTATGATGTACACGTACATCATCTCGAACTGTTCTGTTGAAAAAAATTAATACATTAAAGTCTTGTGATAGGTTATAGTCAAATCTGTTGTTCATTACAGTATGTTGTTTCTTTACTGATAACACAATGTTTAATGCTAATAAAAACACGATTTTATCTGGACTTGAACTGTATTTTCATAATGCTTCGATACTTAAATAAAGACTTTTGTCTTCTTTACAATACATTTTTTACTTAAATTATTTTACAACACGTTTGGCAGAATTCAAACATGTCCAATATTGGACCTACACGGAGTGGATTCGTATGTATGACAACAACCATTCTGAAGAGCTATTCAATCTTATCCCTTCTTCTCCTGTCCACAATAGAACTACATGCGCTGGAATGCGGAGTCACAGCTTGACCCAAAAAAAAATTATATGTCGTACTTTTGTCGTACCGTGAAGTTGTGGAACAGTCTCCCAGCCCATGTAGGGAAAACTTCCTCATATAACATCGGTTCCTTCAAGCGAAACATAAAAAAACATTTACGCAGGCCGGTATGACAGTAGCGACTGGCGATGGATTGTCGCGGTTCTCTATGGTCGCTGTTGTTTTTGGACTGTACTGTACTTAACGTCAGGTACAGCGCAGTCACTCTTCCGAGCTAACATAAAAATATATAATAGGTAAAAAAAAAACTAAAAACACCCTTTAATAGGAAACCTAACTAAAAATAGAAAATAAAATGTTAATATATTTGAATTAAAAATAGTGTAATTTGTTGATAAATATAAATTAATTATAGTGTAAATAAGAAAAAAAAATACTATATAAAAAAAAGCGTGGCGTGCTTTTTAAGATATTATCGAAATGATAATCCTTCTACTCATATCTGTCAATAAAATATTTATAACTATTGACAGCATGCACCCCACGCTTTTATAAAATAAAATACATGTTTTTCTTATTCACACTATAATTAGTTTATATTTATTTAAAAAAATTACACTATTCTTAATTCTAATTTATTTTCAATTTTTTTTGTTTGGGTTTCTATAAAAGCGTATTATTTAGTTTTTTGTTCAATCATTATTCTTTACAATAGCGAACAGGCTCTTTCCTCCAAAATTCTAAATTTAAATTCTTGCTTATTTTGCCGAATTAAAATTCTGTTTGGTGTGTGAAAATTTATTCATATTAGATATATCGATTAAAAATAATGATTGGCAATTATAATTAACATGAATTCTTGCCTTATCGACTATAGATGAAAGTGATATAACTAGCAAATCTTATTCCGCAAATTAAATAATGGAATAATCTTATCAAATTAGTGTATTGTCATCGGTCCTCGATAAGTCTACGAAATTGAAATAATATCTGACCGTTTGAAGTGATTCAAAATTAAGTCCAAAGAACTTGGTTACAAACATACAAACAAACATACAATTCAAGCTAATAAAAATCGTGTAAGAATGTAAACTTCTTAATTTAATTCATACAACTTACAATGTTGTATGTGAAAGTAATAAAGCGTGTAAAAACAACTTTTCACTCTATTCTTTTGACATTTAAAGAAGAAAAAATCTATTAAATTTTTATCAGCTCCCATCAGTATGCCTTTTTTAAATTACTGTACGTTGCTTGGTCTCAGTCAAACCTGATGGCAAGTGAAGACGAGGCCGAAAATGTAGCGCGTTCGTGCAAACTTCTCGATGTTTGACGACTTTGTATTGAAAATTACGCTATTGAATAGTCCAAGTAAATTAACCCAATACCTAGGCTGGTCTAGACAAATAATCAATTTTCACCTAATTCCAGTTCAATTAGGTTATCCATTTAAGAAAACATTTTGGTCTAATCATAGGCTAAAATTACGTTACCTAATCGTTTATACTTATACATTTGATGATTACACCGTACGTGATTATTCCTATCAAGGCGAATTTATTCAACAGTCTATAAACTAGGCTGTATAAAGTATTGAAATACTATAGCTTTTCGCCGATACGTTTACAATTTAGTAAAATAACTGATTGTGTATATAACATGATACTAGCAGTCATAAAATAATCTTGTCTATCTCTTTGAACCTCAATAATACATGTTTGTAAATAACTTTGAGCGATATAAATTTTTCGTATTAAAAGCAAATGCCATAAAAAAGAAAAAGTTAATTTTTACAAGGTCTGAGTCAAAAACATTACATCTGTTTTTAATTGAAAGCCTGTATTTATTTCGCTATCGTGTTCCGGTTTGTGGTTTGTATTGTAAAACGCACTGGCGCACGACTCATTTCTTCTCAAACATTAGAAGTCGTTTAATCTATGACCACCAATTGATTCGTCTTATTTAGAACTACGGCACTATTTATTGAGATAGTAAACATTTTTAATACGAACCTTATACTGTGATAATTACAGAAACATAAAATAAACTTATTATGAACTAACTTTTAACCGCTGCTCCGCTCACGTTTATATTGATTTTGTAAACTAATTTGTATTTATTATAGGACGTTGGTCAATACAGATATATATGAACTTAAAAAAAAAACCTGCTTTGCCTAATGTCTACTATCTATCAACTTTGACAAATTTCAACTTCGTGAGTTCGATTATTCTTTGTTACCTTTACAATCATATTGTACCCTTTTAAGAGTAGTTTGAAAAAAAAAATAAGTATACTTTTATTTTGTAAATATAGGCAATTATTCTCCAAAGTTTGAAGTAAATCAGATGACGCAGTAAAAACTTTCTCACAAAGTTTATTTGCCCCTTTACCCCACTCCCAATAAGTTTGCGAGAAAAAGTAGCCTATCACTGTCTTCAAGGTTTCATCTATCTCTATACAATATTTTTATAACCCAGTGGTTTTATAATTCAGTGGTTAAGGCGTGAAAGCATAATAAAAAAATTCACTTTCGCATTTATAATATATATATATAGTATATCTTTAGTAGGTAGATGTATAAAAAGAAATATTCAAACATATATTTCAAATACAACCATTTTCATGCTAAACTTTAATTAATTATCCTCTCTTTCAGCCCCAAATAAGCATTATATAATAACGATTGAATTAGATATATTTTCAAAAATCTTAAGTCGGTATCCATTATCTATTACAAATCTATACGTTACTCTATTAATTTGTTTTAAAGATTATTCACAAGACCTACTCACTAAACTAAGGTAAATTATCGCCGTATTCAATAAAGGTCCTTGAAATAACTAATTGTATCCGCAACAGCTATAAATTTTACAATGTTCGGTCTGTACCTTCGGTCCTGCGTAACATATTATGTACCTACCTTAGTCCAAAATTTCACCGCATCTATGTACCCATGTTCATAGTAGAGCATACCTTGTTTCAGATAATATAATAGTTATTATATTATAATTTACCTCAAGATCGTACGAGGAACAAGGTGATATACAGAGTTGTAGGGAATAAAAGTTAGTGTTCTTACCTGTAATAAATTATTCTAAAGTAATAAGGTTATTATATAAATACAATTGTTTTTCTTTTATCTATTTTAGCACAGTTCGATCAAGTATTTTTTTCTAATCTTATGGTTTTTTTTTGTATTAGTAAACTTTATTTCGAATAGTAAATTATGTAACATGTTTTATGGATACTTTAGTGAGGTTCTATTATTATTGTTATCTATTTGTAGAATAGCCTTTGGCCATGATCTTATTTGATGTTAAGTAACTCTTTGATTAAATAATATAAAAATAAAATGGAAAATAAATATAATATACGATCACAGCTTGAGGGCAATTAATTACTTTTGAAGCGAATATAAAAATATCTGAATGCAAAACCTATGACATATCGTAATGACAGTAATACAGAATATATGTATTAGCATTCTATAGATATAATTAGGTTGAAATCTGCAGTAGGTTTGATTTCTTACAATTAACTTGAGTTTTTCATGAAAAACATGTAGACATATATATATCCGTATTCTTGCCGAAGCATTTTCAATAGTGACAATTTTAGTTATTCTGTTTTAATTATTCCAACTAATAAAATTAAAATACAAAATGTTTGTATATGAAAAAAATGTTAATGCCTACATAAAATCTTCTAACACCAAATAAACTCGCAATAATGCACATACCCTCTTTAGCTAAATGATGCCGTGGTGGTGCTCCCGAAGGGTCTTCCTTGTTAACGCTGGTTACGTTCAAACTTGTGGATACTGAAGGTCTTTGAGGTGGGACAGCAGCTACAGCTGGTGCAGGTGGCACCGCTGACTCAATCCACCATCTGTCATTGGACTCGTCTGGAACAATAACGATCTTTACAGATATTTGAATGTAATAAAATGAATGAAATTCACCACGTTCATTAATCTACTGGTGTGTCTTTACGGCTTAGAAATAAATACATAAAAATCATTGTTAAAATGACATGACCCCTTCTAGTTCGGTAAGCATGCAACTGACACAGCTGGACGAAAGGAGCCATTGTAGCAGATTACTTATAATAAACAATAGAGTCCGAAGCACCGTGGACTGTCGATAACAGACCCAAATGAACAACCCTTTCACAAACATGGAAACAATGGACATCACGATAGAAGAAAGACGATGTCACACTGAATAATAATTATATTATAGTAAAAGGAACATCACAAATGAATAGTATATAGCGCGGTAATAAAAGCGATTATATAGAAAAATATCCAATATAACGTCTTATCATTTTCCTTTAATGATTTCTAGTTTTCGTTCTTCTTCTCCGTGATTGGTATTCCGAGATAAATAACGTTCTATGACAGTACTATTTGTTATTACAAAGGACACACACACTATTGTTGAAAGGTTTTTATTATGGCTTCGAATATTCCAGAACGTCGGAAAAAATAGTCTGTGATATTGGAAAACAGTGAGAGAGATTGAGTCGGGTCGTGAAAAATGATTACCTACCTAGTGTATAAATAAGTTTCTTATATTTCCGTTACGTTTCTGTATCGAATCCGATTAATATATTCGTATCGCGCGTATCATTGTAGCCTTATATTACAAAGCACATAACAGAAAATTCAGCCGAACATAAAAATTGACCCGAGAATTAAAAAAGCAAGTTTCTATTTTAAAAAACTATTGTTTATATTTTTTTCCTATATTAGATTTTACGTGCTGCTTTGCTCGCGTTAATATTGTTTTTGACAAACAAATCAGATAACGCAAAAAAAAAAATCATACAAAGTTTATTCCTCTCTTTGCTTCACTTCCAGTAAGTTTTTGGCGATAAAAAGTAGCCCTTCACCGTCTCTAGGTTACTAGTTATCTCTATATCAAAATTCATCATAATCGATTCAACGGTGTAGACGTGAAAGCGTAACAAAAAACTCACTCACTCATTTATAATATTAGTAAGTTAAAAATTAACATGAATGTTTTTGGCCTAAAAATTATATTTTGTGATAATAGCATCTACATTCTTGTAATTTTAACACAGCTATACCCTAAAACCAAATTAATAAGCAAATTGTAACTTAAAAATACAAAATAAAAACGAATGTTTTCTTCATATCGTTTAGGTTTAACTTAAAAAAGAAACTTTTAATAATGCAATGTGTCTAGATGTGTATTTTTAGTTTAATTATGCTGTTCTGTTATTGTAAAGTAAAATATTTGATTATTATTAATTTATTTATTTATACCCCTGCACACAATGTTTATCGTATATTTGTAAGAAAGGCCTAATTTATTTTACCATAATTTATCTTTGTCGTGATTATTGTTATTCAGAATTTTTACTACGATTGATGTAACAAGTTTTTAACGCACCGCAACTTGATTTAGGTTCCAGCTGAAAATCAGCGTTGAGTGGTTTGGACACTTCAGCATATGCTGAGCTGGACGACCTATGCTAATAATTACACTACTATTATTTATGTGTGTATTGTCTTTTCTTTTTTATTTTCTTTTGATATTTTTATTTACAGTGTCCTTTATTGCTTGTATGTCTTTTATTAGTATTGAACGATTTCTTTCTTTCATTCTTTCATGTGCTCCTATTAAAATTTCTAGGACTGTGGACATTCTGAAAATATGTAACTCTATGAAATTTATTGTTTTTGTTACAAGTCTCTACCATTCCACCGAATTAGGACGCAATTCAGTCAAGAGAAGGATAAAAAGTTCAACTATTTTCTTAATTTAAAGTTATGGGTAGTGGAATAAAAAGAAAAACTCTGATACTAATGTAATAAAAAAAACATATGTTACAATATAAATATTATGACATATTGCTAGGAATTGAGGTACTGTATAAAAGAATTTAGTACTAAAGTAGTAGAATAACAATAATCATTTAATGTTACACACATTACTTACACACGTAATAACAATGTATGCATCACAAAGAAAATAATGTGATGAAGTTATTGCTGACTTATGAATTCCGAAATTTTCATGCTGAAAAATAATCTGTCTTTGATGACCTCATTCTGAAGGGCTTTGAATAATTAATTTTTTCTTTATCTGCTCAGTCAATATTGAGACAATTCTGTTCTCAAATGCCTACCAATGTAACTGGCAAATAAGTCTTCCTTATTACATTTCGTTATGATATTTTACCGTATAAGCTTTAATTTAAAACCAATCAGTTACTTTTGTTTTTTTATTATTAATCTAAGTATATATATTCTAAGTATACATCTTGACGACTTTTATAAAATTGTTGATGTGGAAAAAATATACAAAAGGAAGGAAGGGTATAGAACATTACAACCGTGTTTGATTGCTGAATCTGTATATGTGACATTCGTAAGTAGGTCACTATAATCGAAGTTGCACCTGTTGTATTGTGGCCGCGATCAAGTGATACAATTGGTCTGTCCTCTCTCTTGAGAGTTGACTACGCCAGAATAACGAGACGTGAGCGCGTTTGAGCGGGGCAGAAAGCGCCCGCGCATTGGGCACATTATCTGTGGTTTTATCGATAAACTGTGACAGTGAATGTGCAAATTCAAGGTAATACGAACAATGCGAAAATATAAATAATTACTATAGTATACCAGCGCCAGCTCAATGTTTTGTGGAGATAGTGTAGTGATGTATCACTAAAACAAAAATGTACGAACACAAATAATTCATCGTAAAGATGAATCAGCACCGATCTACATATTGCAAGGTAGTTGTCATTTTTTAATTATCCATATTTATCTATCTACAAATCCTTGGTATATTACGTACCAGTATTATATAGAATAAAAATTTGTAGTAAACTAATTTCTTAGACCGAATATTAACTTGCATAAAACTGATAACAAATATAGGTTTGATAAATATCCCTAGCACATACAATAATATTGATTCAATTAACACGTGCAAATGCTACTTTAAAAATTCAATTTACTAAATCCAAAAGACAGACAACCGTTTTTAATAAACGAACTTCTTTTAGAACAAATAAGACAATTTCCTTTGAACTCGCGGATTCTGTAGAGCACTAAACCGGTACACTAAATGGATCACTAATAGAGTAAGAATATGAGCCGTCACGAGCAAATCCTCCTCAAGAAAATCTTTTATCCCCTAATCCGTTTTCACACTGACAAAGCAAAGAGCCGCCTGACATCGAGCCAAACAAATCCTGGCAGATTGCATGAGTTCAAATTAAGAGTGGATTACGTAAATTTCTGCGCTTATGTCTCCCTCTTTTACATTTAAATGCTCCGGTAATACATTTAACGAGCATGATTTTAATTTTGGGATTTTGTACCTAACAACTATCAAGCGTATTAAGATTTCGCAGGTCTTGCACCGTTTAAAAGGATTTTATTTTTATTTACCATTGATTTTATATACATTCCTTATTCTTTATCAAGTTTCACTAATATTGCTGGTTTGTTAATCTTATAATGTTTAAATCTAATAATTTCATTATAGTTTAAGCTCATATAAAACGTTGAAATTAAGATTATAGTTCGAATGGATAACTTAATTACACTACTGATCTAAATAGTAACAAAACAGTAACTCCCACATATTGTAACCCTTATTTGTTGTCAGGCATATTTTATAAGATATGATAGTACTTCCATATTTTTTTTAGTGTAAGACCATATACCAGTACTCCTAACGTATATTTTTTTGTTTTCCTTGCTTTTCTGTACACCTAAAAATTATAAATAAAATAATAGCATTTGATTATAATTGTAATTAAAGACCGATGTAAAAATCTTTGGAGTAGATAATAATAATACTTGAGGCTAATTAAGTGAAATACTAGAAAGTAAACTTTTAGTAAAATATTTGCAATAGGTACGATACGAAAAACGTAAAATTTACCAAACATATCTACATATAAATACATTATTCCCATTGCTATTGAGAGAAATCTTGTCAAAGTTCTATTTATTTATTGAAAAAATCAACATATTGCAATTCGATTATTATCAGAACATATAAAGTATATTACGAAATAATGAATTACTATTAGCATCAAAAATAATTTAGTGAGCGAATATAATTGCGTATGATATATGTTTGAGTGTGTGGTATGTAACAGTTAGGGTATGTATTTAATGCGTAAAAACTTCATAAAAAGTTATATGTACGTGTTAAACGAAAATCGTAAAACGTTTTTCATTTTACTCTATCACCGAGTCTGGTTCAAGCACAGGCATTGTATTAGGAACAGTCCACTATGCCAGACAATTTGTCATGTCTTAAACATTATGCACTTAAAGTAGGACGATATTAACATAACAGAACACAATAGTACAGAGTTCCACCATTGAACTCAACTCGGTAACCGAATACAAGATGATTTCGTGGAACCAGTTTGTAGTTGGAAATGTTTAGATGTCTATTAAAACAGTAGTTCTTTACTTGGTTACATAAGTTAATAAGATTTTTTTTAACGTTTGGAAACGATTTTACATGAATGTTGTTAAGATACGGTGTGAGTCGATGTGGTACAAGCTAGTAACGCCTAACAGCGGAATTGAGTCTCAGATGCATTTATCGGGATACGCCTATAGGTGCTTGGCGACACAAAAATTTTTGTTTTTTAAGACCTGTATAAATTGTAGTCAAAGAAATAAATATACGTGATAACAGTAGATATGGAATCTAAATATGCGTGCAATGACGCTGAATAAAATAAATACTGCAATGCTGTTCTCACTACGGAGTGTTTTCAGTTCTTACAACACATATACAAATTTGACTAATGGCTTGCCTGGGAATTTAAAAATGCAGAAGCGTATTTTAATAATGCATACTTCATTAACGAGGAATATTTTGTGTACATTATGCAACGCGTTATGCAAATCTCACTTCACAGTGCTCGAAAGTAATACTTCAAAGAAAAATCCAGAAGAATAATTGGGTTTGAAAATTATGTTTTGCTAATTTTAAAATCCTTTTTAGTATACTAACAATAATGATGATGTAAGCTAAACACAGTATTACTCGAATACAACGGCGATAGATACAATATGGTAAGCAATGCCCACCGATGTTATAGCGGGTCTGTACTCTGTACGCGTCTCGATTGCTGGATAGATGTATAGTGGTTGATCTGTATCAATATCTATATGAGAACGCAGCCTAATCAAATACAGCTCTCCATTACCTGGGTTGCTCACTGGGTGCCATGCGTTTTAAGCTGCTACTAAAGCACATATTCCACCTTACGCATATGATTGCGATCTAGTAACTCAAAAACTTACACAACTCTACCAAATGGCTATATTCGTACATGACAAGTTTGAATCCCTACAATGAGCCTAAACTTTCAGTAAAAGAATACAACATGTAGAAAATGTATCATGGTGGTAAGGTATTTATCAAAAAATCCCGTCTGTTTAGCTATCACCTTTAAGTTGAAAATCGGTTACCAAATACTAATTAGTGTGTTTCGACCACAGAACTTGAGAGACAACCCTCGGTGTAGGGTATAAAAGATATGTAGCGTCCTCGTCATTTGTCATGCAACGCAAATACTAACGATGCACCGGCAGTGTAACCGCAGTCAGTGCATAACAAACATGTATGTGTATGTGGATATTTATAAAAGTTATCTTCAATAAAGTATACTGAATTATTCCTTGGATCACATACACTGAAGATATATATCATAAAAACAATATAAAATTATTTATTTCTATATTGAGTAAATACAAAAAGTATACTTACAAAATCAAATGAAAATTTTAATATACAAAAGAAATTAATATTGGCCAAAGGTTATTGAAAAGCTGTTATAATACGATCAAAGCTATGATCGAAGACGGCAAAACAGAGCTGAGATATAAAAACAAAATAAACTCATGTAAAAGAAAAATGTTCTTAATAAGTTTAAATATTTTGCCGAAAATATATGTCGTGTTTGAAATGTAATGCACTGAACATTGCCAAAAACATAAGCAGTTGCAACCTTGGTTGCAACCTTGGTATACATTGGTAGTAGTTTTCAGTATTAGTATATCAGACAAATATTTCTGCAATCCTCTAAAATATCTTGGCTTGTCTAGAACCGCAGTCAGTTCTATACTAAAATGCGTTGCTAAAACAGCGCTACCAGGCTCCTACCAAATTTAGCTGCGCACGAAGAGAGAAATTAGCAGCGAAGGTAAGTACGACGTACGTCAAAAAAGGTACTTAAGAAAACATACTCCCATGTCTTAAGTTTCGGAATCTGTTCTGAGCTTCACTCTCTTCCAGACTATGGAATAGGCACCCGCACGGTGACACAAGAAGGTTGTGTGTAGTAGTAGGTACATAGTACATTGATATCATTGTGCCTGGTTATAACTGAAGTGCAATCTATAAAGAACGACAGCCATTAAGAGTTCAACACTACATCGCCATTCGTAATGAAAATTAACCAGCCGCTTTCGGAACGTAACCTCCACTGCGAGTATTATATCTACGGTACGGTCTACGGTAGTCGTTATCAAGTCGGATAACAGTCATTTTCTACCACCCGGTATCTACAAATTATATGTAATACGAATTGTACTATAACTTTCTTGTCAAGTTATTACAAAAAGTTGACCGTCACGATATGCTTGGCTGCTGTGAAACATTTAAATTAATATTATAGTTTGTAATTATATGACAATTTGTACATACAGAAAATACAGTGTAAAATAATAAAACAGATTACAGTATCTTTAATAAAAGTAGGGTAGGGTATACGTGCACAGACAAACAAGAAAATCGAAAGCAGTGTTGTGCTCGTAGACCACATAAGGCTGTCACGCCGTTTGCGGTGACGGCACACGGGTAGATTTTCCTGCCAAACTGTACCAATAGATGTGTCATATCAAAAGGTCAGTTTATATGGTTTGTTTTAATTCAAGTACATAAAGTTAATCATATCCTTGCCTGTACATTTAAATTTAATAAAAGTTTTGACATGATTATTATGCGGCTTGAATGTTAACGATGCCAGTTATAAACGTTACGACTTTTAGCTTATACGTGAAACGCTGGCTCCGGGCGAAACTCGGAACATACATGCATATTTCCATACAACTGTGCACACCTGCTATTGAGAACAATGGCTGTGTCACACGACGTCCTGATTCGCATTTCGTACTAGAGGTCAGTTGGGATGTGACTGACATCGGCAAACAAGACACAATAACAAAATGAACGGAGGGTTGTTTTGGTAGGATTTTGATTTCTCATTTAGTGATTATTATTATATTTCATGGATTATATTATTTGGCCTTAAATCGGTATTCGGTATAGTTTATAGCTTTGTATATACCTTAAACAAAGTTTAGTTATTGGGATAAGCCATTTAGTTAGAGCGATATTTGAGAAAATACGGGCATAATCCACATGTTCATCCCAGAATGTCATTGCGTGAACGCGTTCGCTAAGATGATAAATAGTCCATAGTTTTATCTACAATATTGATATAATAATTCAAAAGTTCAACACTAACAATGACGTTGTGAAAATACAATAAACAATAAATATAATAAACCGGCGCCGCCTCAACGTTTGTAGGGACAGTTTAGTGAAGTGAAATTCAAAGTATACGAGAATAATAATCGAGCTCGGAGTTCAATTGACACCACTCAGCAACGATTAGCACACAGCAAGGTAGTTGTCTTTTCATTCTCAATATTTCTTACTATAAATACTTGGTATTTTAAGCATCACCACAACATAAAAAAAACTACCTAAAAAAACATTTTGACCGAAGTCTGTCGAGTGGTTTGAATTTCTGTACATAAGCGAATAAAAACTCGTCACTTTTCTTAGCATTAATGGAATATTTATAAAACAAAATGAATTAAATATTATATATACGAGTGTAGACGTTATTTAATTAATAAATTCAATTGACAGCATAAACAATACTATTAAATTGCCAGTTACTATATATATGTAATAACTAACCGATATTCAGTACTATATTCCCGTTTCTTCCATCACCCTCACGTGATAAATGTTTACTATTTTTATAATATTATACACTTAAGAGTTTACTTAAAAGTTTAACCAGGATTTTTAAAACCCCGGACGAAAGAGGGTTGACCAAATATTTTTTATTACAAGACAGTTTTATTTTTAATACTTGTATTATTAAAATATAACAGTGACTGTAGCTGACTTCGTTTTTATTTCTTTGTATTAATTTTATCATATCTATAAGTAGTATTTCAATCTATATGAATTAAATAATAATATATATTTCACTATTTCTCTGTATAAGCTGTATGTAAGCCGTATGTAAAGCTTTATCAAAATCTGTTATTACATTCTAGGTGTAGATATATAAACATTTAACCTATATAACATATTGCATTCACAATTTCTAAAAGTATTGTTGACACTTCCTTCAGTCAATCAATAACATCCTCGTATACTACTCCTGTTGAATTGTTTTCTACAATAGATTAAAATAATTTTGAAACGAATTTGAAATACGTCTATATTTATAGAGCCCTCAAAAAACACAAAGACAAAATGTTATTTTTAATTAAATGTTTCCATTCAAGACCAGTCCTTGCAATAATAAATGGTTATCACTTAATTAAAAAATATACATTTTCAAATAGAACTACAGTTTGGTTAGTATATATAAGTGTTGTTACACCAGAATAAACTTGACTAAAGAAGCTAATTTCTTCTAAGTAATAAAATGCGAACTACATTATGTGGGACACATAATGAAAATTGCTCGTTCAAAAAACTTTTAGCTTAAGTCGCTTCGTTAAGTTTTCGTGTTCGTTTACGCGTAAATTAATTTTATTAGCAAAAGTAAAAATAAACTGTAGTAAATATAAGTAGGCCTCGAGATAAGTACCAACCATTAGTTGTTACTATAAGAAACAAAGGTAATTAAAGCCACAATACCGGTTGAATTCTCGATTAGTGTTAAGGGTTTAATGGCTATAAAAATAATGTTTTGAACAGTTTAGGTTACGGAACATAATGGGCACGTTACCCTCTAATTTCCTGGAGAGTTTAATAAGGTGCGTTGACGTCACCGACAGGATTTGTTCCTTATAAACTTTATTGCAGACAGCACACCTTTACGGCGTCGCTATAAAATAGTTCAGCCCAGGAGCAATTCGTGAGATTACGTACATATGCTTTTATAGTAACGTACACAGATATTCTTTCGGTAGCTTCACGAATTCTATTATACTCATGTTTATTTTTATTATAATTATTGGAACGACATTCCTTATCGTACGGTGCGGATGGAAGATAAAAGATAAAAGATTACTTTCGTCAAAGGACTATCATACGAGCATATGAGTGTTTGCATAATTGTATTAGGACTATCACAATTTTTTATGTATTATATTATAAGCATTATTAAGTATTAATTTATGAGATGACAAAGTTTTATCACATGAAGCGATAATAGCTCAGTTGGTAGTGTGTACCGACTCCGAGGCGATGGTCGTGAATTCGAAGCCCTGTAATGAGTCTCAGCTTTTGGTGAAGGATAACATCGTGATGAACCCATGAATGATGGTAAGGTTTCTAAAGCCCACCTGGCTAGCTACCACTCTCAAGATAAAAATGTATAGCAAAATACCTGTAGGTATTTTCCGGCAGTTGGACTTGAAAGCCATTTCCTCACATCATTTAAAAATATATAACCTGATAAACAATAGAAGGAGATATTTTTGCTTTGCATTATATATAATATAACCACTTACCGACATCGTCATGTTCGAGATCTGACACGTCGTGGGCAACTTCATCCTCTTCAGGGGCGCTTTCGTATCGCTCCTTCAGAACCGTTCTGGGTACTACAAAAGAAAGTGCACCTTAATTACATAGCCATAGAATATATTTTATTAAATCACAAAAGTGAAGTGGACTCATTAAGGGGATGTTAATTTTAGATTTTAGGGTGCGCTGGGTGTTTTAAGAGTATTTTTGTTTTGAAGTGGTACACGTTGGCTTTATTTGACCGACGTGTAGTTCAGATGGAACGTGATTCGTTTATCTGGTTAGATTGAACTATATACATGTTTTACTATGATTTTTTTTATGATAAAAAATTAGCTATATTCATATTCGTAAAGTCTAAAAGTACATTATAAAAAACATGTATTTACTATATGTCTTATACAAACAGATATCACAATGTCCAATCATAATACAAAAAAAAACGCGTAATATTAAGTTCTTTTGTGTTAGCCAATAATAGGTGAACTCAGCATTTTTTGATAACAAATATAATGGTTTAAAATTTACTATAGTTATCATTAACGGTAAACTATAACAAGAAATTGGTAGAACGTTAAAATGGAATTTATAGACTATATTTAGAGATAATTAAATGAAAAATTGTCTAAAATTATTAAAATTAAAATATAACGATCAGAGATGTTAGCAGTTATATAAATTACGTTAATAGATAGAAAATTACGTTAATTAATTAGAGATATATTTGGATTGATTATGTAAGGTGGTAAGGCTTTTCCTAATGCTCGCCTGGCTAGATACCTCCGTCAAGTTAAAAATCTGCCATTAAATACCCATAGGTGTGTTCCGGCAGAGCACTTGAGAGCCAGGCCCTCCACTAGGCTTAGCATGTGCACCATCTTGAGTCACATCACTAAAAAAAAATTAATTTTGCTCTCTAGAATTTTTCTGTCATCTCACGCAATGAATTGATCCTAAGCATTTCATAAGTAAAGTATCCAGACGTCAAGAACCTGGCAAGTACACCTGTGTGTTTGTTGTTTAATTTTTTCAAAAGTTTATACGTTATTCGTCAAATATCACTGACCATGAATTCAATAACTGACCGCAACAACTTCGTAAGGCTCCGCATTTGTATAAATACTCGGTCACTTTAAACGTGCTTCGGTTGAGGCAAATAAATGCAACGGTCTAGTCGCTCTCGGTCGGGTGGGTCGTATGTCGACGAACTACCCTATTGAAAATTGTTTCGCATTCCATTTATCTCGCCTGGTTATCTACATTGTTATTAAGCTTACTTTTTAGGTGAATTTTACTTCTTTCTATCCTTACTAATATTATAAATACAAAAGTGAGTTTGTTTGTTACACTGTCACGCCTTACATACTGAACTGATTAATATGAATTTTGATATAGAGATAGATAGCGTTTATTCGACTTGACATAAATCAATATTAACGTGAGTGAAGCCGCTGCTAAAAGCTAGTTATACATATTAAAAGAGGTTGTATTTAAAAAGAATATGAATGAATTAGAATTTGAATGAAGCGATGATAGCTCAGTTGATAGTGTGTACGAATAGCGCGTCAATGGACGTGAGTCATAATCTTTGAAGCGTAAGCTTTCGAAATCTTCCACGAAATACCCATTGGATATTAATACCTATAGGTGTGTTCCGATAGTTGCACTCGAGAGTCAGTCCGTCCACTAGGCTTAGCGTTACCACCATGAAGGTAGAACGTTAAAATATGAAGGTAGAAATAAAATATTTTAGATAGAATATTTTTATGTAGTAGTACAAGGGATTGTATGGATTGCGAAAAATTCGTAGGATTATATAAATATAACAGATTTCAGCCAATATCGCTGTACTAAGCCAGTTTATACTGAAAAAGAGCTTCAAAGATATAAAACCGAGTAAAAAATGTATAGGGCACGACATTTTGTACATAAAAATTCGTCGTCTTAAATGCTAAAATATACATGAGATAATAAAACTATTCCTTTTAGAACAACAAAAACTCTTGCATTATGAAAAAAAGATATTTCTCTTCCTTAACCAGCACTGAAAGAATCCACTATTCTGTTAGATGCTAGATAATAAAATAGGAGTTTCGTCTGTCCCTGAGTCGTCCCACATTTTTATAACTTGAATTTATTACGGACGCCAGACAGACTGGTTGCGATGTATAAGTTTCATAAAAATGTATAAATAATAATTATTGAATTTTGTTATGTTTATATTTATAATTTGTTATCTAATATATGTTGGTAAAAATAAAATATAATAGTAGGAATATATAAATAAGTGGAATGTGTTAAATTATAAAAACTTTTTAAGCGATGATATATCAATGGCAGAGAGCACGGACGTCGCGTCAATGAACGTGAGTTCGTTTCCTGCAATGAGCCTGAGTTTTTTTGAAAAAGACAGCTATCGTGATGAAACTTTAGCATAATGGTAGGGTTTTTTTCTAATGCCCGCTAGGCTAGCTAACTATTTCAAGTTATAAATCTACTGCCAAATACCTATACGTATTTTTCGGTAGTCGTACTTCAGAGCCAGTCCTTCCAAGTGAGATAACATATCCTCCATCTTGGGCCACATCATCACTTAATATCTGTTGACATTGTAGCCATAACACTAAATCTAGAAATTATAAAAGAGGTCTATTTTGTAGCGAATTTTTTGAGAACAAATACCTATAGAATCAAACTTGCTACCTATATTAATACTATATTATTAGTATTCATGAACCCGGTAATCTTAGAAAGTAGCAATCGAATAAAAATTATTTGATTTGTATGTTTTAGAACAATCTTTTTGGAAAGATTTATCACCAATAGCAGCAAAGCTGTATTGAAAAAAGTAACAAAACAGGCGAAAATTATTAAATAAAATTTGAGTTCTACGAGAACTAAGTCGCGGGCACAGTTAGTATTACTATATGCATAACTTTTATTCTATGTACACCTGATTACAATGCTTTAATATGCTATTTATAAATTGATTCTGCACTCATTCACGTAATCGCAATTCTGCGCCAGGGTGACACCGTTGGCAGAATTCTATTTTTAATACGCTTTTATTAGCTGCATACGTATGTTAGTATGTAACGGATTCTTGAACATGATTTTTACCTCCTTCAAACATCGGATTAACTTGAAATTTGGCATATTTATTAAGGATCGATGGCAATTCAATATTTTAAACAGTTTGATCCGTTATCCTTACTAGGATAATCAGGAATAGCGATTTTTTGTTTTCCTGAGACCCGGAGTGTCTGCGTCAAGACCAAGAAGGGAAACTACCAGGCGGGCCGATCACCAATTTCTTGGATAAGTTACCGACTGATTCAGATGAAATTTTCGGAGAGGGAACCTGAGAACCGCACGCTATCTCATCCGAGAGTGGCAGCAGGCGCCTGAATTTCTCATTTCTCGCATAAGTTACCGACTTAGAATAAACATCAATGACGACTCAATTTTATTGAAAATCATTGATCTTCATAGTAGGATATCGAAAATATTGTGTACTATAGTTCTTCAACTCGCTAATCGAGTATATAATCTAAAAATAATAGTTTAAAAAAAAACTAAAATTACGCTTTTTTAGAAAATTCAATTAAAAAAAGAAAAATACATAATAGTTTAAAAAACTAAAAAAATACGCTCTTATAGAAAATCCAAGTAAAAAATAGAAAATATTTTTTTATAAATTTTAATTAATAATAGTGTAAAAAAAAAGATTTTATTGTAAAAATAAAGCGTGCGGTGCTATTCAGGATATTATCAAAATAACCCTTCTACGCAAATTTGTTCATAAAATATGTATAACTATTAATACCATGCACCCCACGCTTTTTTTAACCTAAAATAATTTTTTCTTATATTATTTTTAATTCAAATTTATGAATATTTATTTTCTATTCTTAATTTGGATTTTCTAGTTTTACTTTTTTAGTTTTTTAAACTATTATTTATTAACATGAAAGTTAAAGTTTCGTGTCATACGAAATATAACTAACTTGTATATTTATTTGCGTTAAATATAATAATGAACCATTGCTCAGTATATCTTAGCACTACAGAATAAAGTATTCACAATTGATCAACACTTTTGCAAACTATAGAGATGGTGATGATTATGGTTTGATGGGAGCATTTTTGGCATGTAAGTTGATCGACTTAGATTCGAAAATTAATTTGAATCTAAGTTTTAAATAAAAATAATATATACATTTTGTTAGGACCTCTTAAATTATCTTTAAAGTTGAAAATTTATTTCCGAGTACGTGTGTACGTGGTGTATTTGAGAACCAGTCTATCTCTGTCATAGATTTAGTATGTTTTCACCGTTACATGCATATAACCTTCAATACGTTGCTTGACATCGCTTAAATTATAGTTAACGATAAGCATGTTAAGTGTAAAAAAGAAGAAATTTATTTTTTGTAAATTTCAATAATTACACATGACATGTACATCGATCTATAGTAATTTAATAATACAGAGGTTTTTTTTTACACTTTCTAATTTTTGTAATTCAGCTTTGCTTTATTAATTAGTTACATATTAAATTTTATATATATATATATATATATATATATATATATATATATATATATATATATATATATATATATATATATATATATATATATATATATATAATTGAATGTTTATTTCTCTTGGTCATCGCATCACGCGTGAACGGATGGAACAATTTCGCTAAATATTTTTTTTGTTATCGTCAGGACATGATTCTTATGAAAGAAAAAAATAAAGAAGTTGACCGAATTAACAGAAAATTTAAGAAACTTAACAGCAATATCAATTTTATATAACTAGCTGTCAGTTGTCATAGAGCATTATAATAATAAAAACACTGTGTTTTTGAATAATATATGTTTTTAATAATTAGACCAATTGGAATTCATCGGGGTTAGCTAGTATAATATAATAATAACGAGAATTTTTTACACGTGCTAATCTTCCGAAGTAAGAGTTGGATAAAACACTTTTTTGTATATAATAGCCAAATTCATAAGGATTAGTATAGAATAATTTTTACCCAAAAAAGTACTGTTGTAAAGAAATTATACAAAACCAATTATAGTTTCACACAAACAAAGCCATGGAAAGCGCTAGTACATTCAATCAAACCTTTAAACCCTTACCAGACGTTTATTTGCAACCTCAGTTGTATTTAATAAAAAACTACTAAAATTAATAATTTACTATAAATATTATAATATAGGTTTTAATTTAACATAAAGATCATCCAGAGTAGTCATACAATTAAAATTTCGTCTTAAAGATGTTCATTTACTTAAAGAACTTATAGTTTTACTAGAAAAATATTCAGAAGTGTCTCTCGAAACATGATTGACAAATCCGAGAACGTTTCAACTTTACGACAGGTGAAGCTTTTGAGTGACAATTTCAGTTATTTTATAGCCTTGTAACCGTAGTAGATATTCAGATATATAACAAGGCGGTACGTAAACTTGAAGAACAACTTTAATAGGCAGTATACTCATTGGTGCGTTACTCCGCATCACAAATAGTCAAGTTACATATGCTCTGGCAGTTTTGTACTTATTCAGCGGCTCAAGTGATTTTGAAAAACAATGATGCCTCAGTGACACAAGTACCGAATCGATGGGCGTAATGTTGATTCTCTGGCATGAGCCTGAGCTTTCGGTTAAGTAAAATATTGTGACAAAACCTTAGTATGATGATGAGTTCCAGCACTAGCCTTGGCCATGACTTGACATGTCCATTGACTTAGCTACATCTTCATTAACATCAGTTAAAATTGTTATAAAATGATAAACTTTTCAAGAATTCAAAAAGATAGCAGTTTAAACGTTACGAATCATAAGTACAATCGTTTTCATGATGGTACAGGTTTTTATAATTCCTACCTAACCAGGTAACTAACCTAACCTAAGGTGACTAACCAGCTACCACCTTCAAAATGAAAATCCACTAACAAATATATATAAATGTGGTCTGCCAGTTACACTTGAGAGCCAATCTCTCCACTAGGCTTGGCATACCCACCATTTAGGGCTACATCGTTATTTAACATCTGGTGAAATGGTGGCCATAACGCTTAACCTAAAAACTATTCAAAGAAACAATCTAAAAACATTAATGATTGCCAAGAAATTGGTAATTCATTGATGGTAGCCGCTATCATACCGGCTTTTAAACTTCTAGTAGCTAAATATACAAAAGCTGGTTTATAAAAGTTAGATTTAAAAAAGAAATCTCAGTGATAGGTATATCACTGCATATAAGGTTGGCTACTTTCCTATCGGGTACAGATCTGTGGTGGATTTACCAATAGGCTGAGTAGGCTGGAGTCCAGGGTGGCAGATTTTAGAGGCGGCAAATTTAGGTTATTTTTGTTTTGTTTTTTAGAAACTGAAACAATTCCGTATGTGGTGACGATCCAGTGAAATATAAATCTCATATTCTTCAACCGAACATGATATATTAGAGATACCAAATAAATGCATAAAGTTTACAATAGACGCCTTGCATATGATTGGGGTTTCTGATTCAGTGCAGACGATTTGGCATCGCGAGTGTAATAAATATAAAATGCCGGAGTATTCTTGCAATCTTTTAAATCCGTTCACAGACCTTAGAATGGGAAACAAAAGTAAATTATCTTATTTTTGTGGGTATAGTGTACAGTGATATTATACATTTAATTTCTTTTTAATGTCTCTATTATAAATATTCATAACTTTTAGAGAAACGGTGGAAAAATAAGAAAATTTATTAGGTATCTTTAAAAAAAGTAGGATTTTATTCAGAACTTTATACCAAAAAATATACCAGTATATCTTTTATTACATAATTTATAATGTTACTTTAGTAATACATTAATGTTAGAGCTTATATTACAGTCAGAATTTTTATCGCTAAATCAAGTAGTAGATTTGTACGTCACAGTACTTATAAACGCCCTTAAATAATAATGAGCCAACTCAACCATAATCCGTCTGTATTGCAGTACATTGGTAGTAAGCAAGAGTATAAACTTGTGGCCATGACAGGAAGGACCCTTAGAAAACTGTAATTTTCATGTGTAATAAACTATATAACTCTCGTAGGTTGTTCAAAATTATGTTAGCGCTGCAGCAATATTTATTAACGATTTATGGTGTTGATGACAATATAAAAACAAATCACATCCGACACGTTTTCTTTCAACAACAATTTTCGTGTATCCAAGTTCATGGCGTGGAACTTTAAATGTTCTTTCTCTGGTATTATCGAAATGAGATCTATTGTTGCTAGCTCTCAATAACCTCAACTCTCAAGAACCGCTTGTAATTAGTTGTCTATCTCGTATATAACACATTGTGTAGCTTATAGCGTCGGTATTAATATTAAATTATTTGGTTTCTACTGCAATGAATATAAGAAAAATGAACCCTGTTTTCATTACATAGTACTATAACGTGTTGCGAGTTCATCCTCATTTATTAGAATTTTATAGACGGCCGAGCAGACGGGGTTTTGTTAAAATGAAATTGGAAAATTTATAGTGAAGATTTTATATGAAAATAAAATTAAAACACAATTTCTATATGTATTTTCGTTATTGTAAAATGTATTTTAAGTCAGAATTACTTTAAAAAATGAAAACATTATTAAGATCGAACCTTATTTTGGGAAGACACTTTGCCTAATAGTGGAGTATTAATAAACTGTGATAAATTAGTGTAACTAGTTGTTGGAACAAACCTCTTATGACTAGCTATAATCTCAAATCTTGAAGCTCTCTTGAAATCATCTTTTGAACCAGTTCACTAACTAGGAGTAGTCTGTTACTATCTTCTACCACAGCGTCACACTAATCTAAACAACTAAACTAAACTTAAACAAATATTAAACCTATTTAGAATAAAAAAAAAAAAAAACTACGACCATCATTCTACTGAAATAGGTTTCTTGAACTACACTTTTGGTTCGATAAATGTGATCCATAATACACTGTTGGCGTAAAACTTTCATAACTAACTCATAAAAAGGTTTTATAAATAGGGAAGAGGAAAACTTAGTAAGTTTCTGTTATTTAGCTGCCAGTTTCTAACTAAAACAAGGAAGTACCAAGTTCGATTTCGTTAAGGCTGAATTAATTTGAACTTGTTCTTCTGCGATTACGGCTTAAATGCCATTAAGTCTACATTAAATAATTTGGATTTCTGTCAACAAATTTTAAAAATGGTATATACAGATTTTCATATACAAATGTACTCTAGTCTAACTCCGAAATTATTTATTACGCATTATTTTCGTGTAGAGTACATTTGTATATGAAAATCTGTATATACCATTTTTAAATTTTGTTGATAAGTACTTTTTTAGCGTTTTAACACGAATATAACTCGGTTGTAGTATTAACACGCGTCGTATTAACATTTTTCGCAAATTTCATTCATTCACTCATTTCGCATATTTTTTTATTCAAGTACACGATATTTCCGGTTACGGAGATTTATAAAAATTCTAAAATAAACTTTTCAAAAGAAGTTTTTTTACAATTACAAAATAAATACATAGTTAAAAAGAGGGATTTTTTTTTTAAATAAAATGACTAGTTTTGTGTAGATGTATTAAAAGCTCTCGTATATTCGCCTATCCGCCAAATATGCTATAAATATAACAGTATCGAATCTTAATTTTATAGTGTTTATCTTATTTCAATTTGAATTTTCTTTCAATTTAAAAGAATTCGAAAGTTCACTTGGTTCTTGTCAATATTATTAATATGTACTTATAAATGTATATTTTGCGTTCTCACGTACATATTGCATGTCCTACATTAAGTTACTTATAAATACAAATTAAGTTCATCATTTATGTTATATAAATGTGTTCAATTACATATAAATACAGATACCGCAGTTTTATTCCTCTAACAAAGACACTTCTTCGCCAATATAGCATGTTAATGTTGGTTTGCAAAACTTGGCGGACGTGTGCGCAAGAAATTTATTATTTAGTCTTTGCTTTAGAATCTTTTGTAACTCCCTGGCGTTACTAATATTTAATGTTGTTATATATTCACTATAATTATTCGCTCCCTTTATATTTCAAAATAACCTTGAGTGTTTTTCAAAAGTATCAAGATAAAATAAGGGTATCCAACTATACAAATAACTTATTACGTAATAATTGAAAATTTACTCACCGCATGTGTATACCACTTTGAGATAGGTTCTGCTGCCTGGTCGACAGGGTTTCCCGAACATATTGCTATCGGCAGAAAGGACGCACCGTCGCTTGCCGTGACATTCCCTCATCGCAGTCTCTGTTGCGTAAGGCTCCAAGCAGGCTACGAATAATAATCACATTTACATTTCATAGCTATGAAGTTTGCCCTAAAAAGTAACGAAATTAACATGATTAAAATTAGAATTTCCTTATATAAAGAACTCAGGAAGTAGCTCATAGAAAATAACTCAGTTCGAAAAAATATCGGTTCATAGAATATTACATTTTTTATATAAAAGAAAATAAAAGTTTATCTATAGAATTTTAGTTAGGCGATGAAAAAATATATCTGCGACAGACGGCGTAATGAGTTTTGCCATTGAGTCGATATTTTCGCGGTACATTTATTGTTCGCTGGGTCAAAAGTCCCCACTTTTAGGACCTCGGTTGTGCGGGCAACGAACCAGAACTAAAATGTAGGCAACTGCCCGACTAAATAATTTATTCAATAAGCAAGTCCCAAAGTGTGGACTGTTTTACACGTTAAAATTAAATTAGCGATTCCGCCCGAAACCTCGTTCTGCTTTTAAATCACGAATTAGATTTTCCGGGTACAAAACAAATCCTTGTTGATAAATATTCATTTGCTTCATAAAATATTGCGAATAATTAAATAGTGTTGAATTGAAAATTTAGTTTGTGACATTTACTGATCGTTTGTTGTATAGTATTATTATTACAAACAGTTTTGATTGATTGATATAGTTTTGAAATTAACCAGTTCATTGCTCCTGAATTTTCTTGAATTTAATATAATGGTGCTCATAATAAATATATGAAAACAAAATCCAATTACGCCCCTTCTCATATCGGTTTACATGCTTCAAAAAACTATACTAAAGGACTGATACCGAAGAACGATAAATTTATTACTGTATAGATGGTGATTACCATCAAGAAAATATGAGTATTTGTGATTGTGTTAGGAGACAATTTCATTGTAAATTGTAACATTACTTCATAAAAATAAACTATTAATTTATACTTATTATGTATACAATTAAAATAATATGTAGTATGTGTATATATATATATATATATATATATATATATGTATATATATCCACTCATTCAATATCAGATCCCCAAAACAATTCTTTAGCAACGTTATATAATATGTGACCAAGGGTGATGTCTGGAATTAACACTTCTCTTTGTGCATCCGCACATATTAAATCATTATGTAAAAAACATGCACATCAAGTTTCTTGCCGGTTCTTCTCGATGACTGCGTTACTTTCCAAACCGATAGTAATTTTGACTTTGATAAACGCCTTCTTAGGGCCCAAATTGATTTTCTTTTGATTTGATTTATTAACACCCACTAATAACATATTCTACGATCACGACATAAAAACGCGACTCAAGTCGCAGGCACAAGTAAATTTTATAATACAGTTATTAAAGTGCATTATTTCTAAGTCAAATAATACTTACTTTCTTCCTTCATCCCTCGAGGTTGGGGGCATTGTATTGAGTCATATTCAGTGCGGCCGTACTGAGCCGAGTATATCGCGACTCTTGAATGCGGATTACAGCTTAGATGTAGGACGTCGTTCTCACAACCAACTTTACTTCGGAACTCGTCTGTTGACAAAAATGTGCACTTACATTTCAATATACCTTATTTATTTTTAGTGAAATGTACTGAAGTATGAATGTATGAATTTTAAATTACTAAATGTAATAGTTATTTTTTAAAGTAAGCGATACTGTTCGTTCACTTTGATCAGTCTGTTTCATAGGTCTCTATGCGTTCTAGTAGTAAGTTACTATTTAACCAAAAAGTCGTAAATTCATCACCGGAACGCAACTTGTGCGATAAACATAATTATTTATTTGTCCGGTTGTTCAATACCTAAATAAGTAAAGTATGCACCTATTCGCTTTTTAATTACCAGATGGCAAAATGTGTTGGGATTGGAATCATGTAGCCTGTATATTAAATTCTGAACCGCTATTTATTTATTACGATGCTTTTTGTATATTATGCCGTTCGAAATATATAAGCTTCTTTAAGACAAAACTTTAGAATTTTAATAGACACACTTTAAAATAATAAGCAACCAATAATAATTAGCATGTTCTACAATTAATTGTTAATATTATTTGAGTAATGGAATACACATTCAAGCACAAAAGTTCATCAAATGATTAAATAGGTTTTAAAGCAGCATCGGAGCAGTTGCCAAACCATGCACTTTTCAGAAGTATAGGAGTTCAGTTCTGGAAGGGAGAGAGTAAAACCAGTTCAGGACGAAATTACATCAAATATTCAGACAAGTCCATTATTATTTTTAACCAGAGCTAACTAGCTAGCTATTTCGGTAGAATAATACCTTTCCAGTGGTCCGTGTAATAACTTGAACATGGAGCCGTTTATCGTGTTCAAGCATTATATAAGAACCTTCATGAAAATATACATACATAGGTACCTATGTACGTACATCCCTAATTTAAATATAATTGGTCAAACAGTATAGAAATTAATCAAATTAGTAATAAAATATTGCTTTATATTTTAAAATATAATAAAATCAGATTATGATGATTCTTTTTTTATAGTTTATACTTAGCTTTAAGGCCATAATCTCACCTGATCTTAAGTGACGATACGGGCCATGCTGGTAGACACGCTAAACCTTTAGAGGAACTGGCTCTCAAGTGCAACTGCCGGAAAAAACCTATTGGTATTTAGCGGCCGATTTTCAACTTGAGAGAGGTAGCTAGCCAGGCGGGCATCAGAAAAAGCCCTACCATCATGTTACAGCTTCCTGAAGATATTTTCCTTCACCGAAAGCTTAAGCTCATTGTAGGTGGATTCGAACTCAAGTCCCTTCACGCAAAGTCGTACACAAAGCACTAACCTCTCATCGCTTCTAAATTTACAGCAAGCGCTTCACTGAATAAGTTATTGGAATTATACACGCAATTAATATCGACTATGATATAGCAAGGCTTACCGACCACATAAACAAGTAGCATAATATTGGATATCTAAACCATTGTTAGTAGAATAAACAGAGCTGATATTAATTTGATGCCAGACCCTTCACTGCGAGCTTACTTGTACTTAGTAATGTATCGGCAAACATATTCTATGTGTAATTATTAATATTGACAAAGTGAGAACCAATTTCGCACGTTCATTCAATTAGACAATATATAGATAAGGGTTATTGTATTTTAACACAATTTTGAGAATTTTTACAAAACATTTTTTTTTAATGATTATTTTTGTAATATAACAATAGCAGTATTTTTGTTAATTGTAATACTTAATATGAAATTACGTGTACTTTGTATATTAAATTATCAATATATCTATTTAACTGACACTCTATATTTTTTTCTGAATACTATCCATGAATGACATTGGTAAGTATTTTGTAATCAAGGTTATGAAAGATTAGCTTTATTTTTCTAATTTAAAATGTTACATTGTTAGCAAGCTCAAAGATAAATGGGTAACGACATTATGAGAGGTAGTTTTATTTACCGTCCATTAACTCGAAGACTTTACAACTCTAAGCTTCGGTAATACGGATATATAAGGTTATGTAACCCAATAACCACAAAGTAAGGATGAACCTCTCTCATTCCAGAGCTACAGAAAAGAGGGACCAAGAGCGAACATTGGCCACTATGGATAATAATGCTTAATCACCATAAGCGTCACAGCATGTCCGATAAAGATCTTGTTTAAATAAGCAAATATGACTTTACTAAAAAAAAGGCAACCACCTGTCACTAATACGGAAAAAATAAAAATTGAAAACCACGCTACTACTAAACTTCATTGGCGAAATAAATTTAATCCAAAAATAAAAGATGTAAATCATTCACTTCTATATTGACCGTATTATGTGCAATAATGGTTCAGTAGTAGCGTTTAAGGACACCGTGTCAATGGACGTGAGTTCGAATCCTTGCAATGAGGCTGAGCTTACATTGTAGGAAAATATCGTGATGAGACAGCAACATGGTGGTTGGACTTATCATAATGCTCACATGGCTAGCTACCACCCTCGAGTTGAAAATCTACCGCCCGCCAAATACGTATAGGGGTGATCTGACAGTTGCACTTGGAAGCCAGTCCCTCCACTAGACTTTACGTGTCGCCATATTGAGTCACTGATTCAATTAACATGAGGTCAGTGTGACCTGAACGTTAAACCTTTAAAGTATGAAAAACATGCCATGTTATTATTATTTTTCCTTTTAAGTTAAAATATATAAAAAATAATATTAACTTTATTTCATTAGAAAGTATATATAAATAAATAAATTAAATATATATATATATATATATAATACATTATTTAATAATTATTTTACAATTCTTAGTGGCTAACGTTATTTTCTCTTGGAATGAATAAGTTCACATACGTTTGTTCTAAGTCGAAATTGCTCTAAGGGTTCGGCGGTGGGCTTTAGTAACTTCACAAAAGTTTAATTATACAAGCCCCTTTTGAAACTCCAAGTAAAGAGTAGGGCAAGGATGGTTTTATAAGTTGGGGTTTCACTTACAAGTCTTCGCTTCTCTAACATGTATATATTTTATTCGACAATTAAATTGATGAATTAAAACTATAACTTTAATTAGTTTTCACACACTCTTAGAAGATGTTGTTCTCAGGAGTTCTTGAATATTAAGTTTTTGTTTTTGTAGGAGTAGATACATTCAATAGCTTTTCTGTGTTAATAAACTTTAAACTTTACTGATTTATTTAGACGAAGAATTAATAAATGAAATAAATGAAAAAAAGTAATTTATGGAGTACAAGTTAGGAATTTGTTATACATTTATTACTTTCATAATTTTATATTTACTTGCATGTTATGATACCAGAAGTATTATTCAACATATTATAACCTATCAATTTCGAAATACCTAATTATAGTTACTATACACAATTATAAAGTTGATCAAATTTACTATGTAGTAATAAAAATATAATTACTATTATTTGCCAGTTTTAAGAATATTATTGACAATCTTTGAAGGTTATAAACACATTTACCACATTATTTTTGTAAAATATTTCAAGCCAAATCATTTTAAAATGCATAATTCAATTCAGGCCCTTAGAGAACACTTATTAACGCCAAAATTATATGTGTATACAGAATTATAGGATTATTAAAATAGATAATATACATTGACTTACATGGACGGCATTTATAAGCGACTTCGACAAATCTTCTTGATCCCGGGCAAGGATCAACTCCAAATGCCTTTGGGCTTGTGTGAAACTTGCACTGGCGTTTCTTCTGACAAGCCTCCACGACGGTCTGTAACAATGAATACTACGCGCATTTGTTAGCATGCCTATTCTATACCTTATGCTTGTTAATATTAATTATTAGGCTCATTTTATTTCTTGGTTTCAATTGTATGAAATGATATTATAAAATTATCCTTTTTATATACAAGATATATAAATATACTCATATATAGGAACTCCTATAATAATAAATTTACGATTTATTTTATTAATTTAAGTACATAATTAGACAAAAAAAAACATTCGAAAAAATATTCGTATGTAACACAAAGTTATTAAAATATAAAATGAATATCGTTGTATTTTTGGCGATAATATCGCTGATCGTAATAAATAGAAAAGGAAAGAAAATCATTTACCAGCCAAATATTTTTAGCAATTTTCCATCAGGATATAACATAATTTACGAAATTAATTTGGTGTCGATTGTATGTTTCTTGTTTTTTTTTTTAATTAGCGCTAAGAAAATCTTCTTATATCATTTACAACATTAACTATGAAATACATTTGAAATAAATGTAAATTTATGAACCAAACAATATCAACTTTACAGATCCATTTATTTTATTTAACTTAATGGACTTTAAACGTTTCGTACAAAATAAACATTTCAAATTATCTTAAAAACGGGATTTTGTTAAAAAAAATACATGAGTATACACTATTTACTTTATTCAGTGAAAGATTTTTGATCTTATTTACAAAGGTATTTTATCTATCTCTAAGTAACGTTTAATGAATTCAAATATTTGTTAAGATGTAATTAAGTCTTGGATTTACGGACTGGAAATTATGAATTCAGAAACACTTATTTATTTAAACCAAAAAACCTCTATTTTTACCGCAAGTGTATAATACTAAGAAACAAATCATATACCTATGTAAAAATGCTTCAGTGTCGTGGTACACTCGATTGGAACGAAATTCCTTACGTAGTATATTATTATTGATAAACGTTTTGTATTTTTGATTAACAATTACAAATAAATAGATTATTAGTGGCTGAGACCAAATAAATAAAACGCAAAGATAAGTAATAAACTAAAGGAATGGTAGGAAATTTCGTAATTAATATACTTTTTCTAGTTGTGAAAATAATTTTTTTATTGTACATCAGTCAATTCATCTTATTTTTTTTTATTCTATTGAACAGCAAACAGGCAGATGGCCCATCTGTTGGTAAATGGTTACCGTCGCCTATAGACAGCTGAAACACCAGGGGTATTACAGTCATATAACTGAAATTGGCAAAAATTAATTCATTTTAATACGATCTAAATTCTTAAAAGCGACCTTGCAATGTAAAACAGTCTGTAGTCGTCTGAATTTTGGACAGAATTTAGACACAGTAAAAAATTCCACTATCCCTAATTGTAAATATATAGACTCACCAGTATAAGTATATGATTATCGATGGGTTATAACCCATATTAAGTCTTTAATAAACCTAACCGTGATGTTAATATATTACAATGATATTTATTTAAAACGAAACTCGAACCCATCAATCGATTCTATACGGAATCGTATTACTTAGATTCGAGAATATAGGATAAAAGCGTACCATATAGAGTACGAAATCGATGAAAAATGGCTTACTCTTTGCCTTCTGAATAAGCTAATACCGTGCAGTGAGTCTCACAAAAAAGAATATATCTGAGGTCTCGGTTGTAAAAAGTTAAGACATGCTGTCACAGACGATTTCGAAGAAATCCTTCATCGTTTGTTTGTATTCAAAGGGCATCACTATCGGCATCTGCTCATAAAACGGCCGTACTGCGTAAACATATTACGGAATGAGTCGTAAAAGGCAATGCTGTGAGAACCGATAGGCACGTACATCGGAAATTACTTAATCTTTAATTGAATGGATAAATGTATATTTTTTCTTATATGTTTGTACTGTGGAGAATAAATAAATTCAAATAATTGGTAACACGTAAACAACTCTTGATATTACGGACCGAAGTTATGAACTTAGCCTTGTCATTTATTTGCATTCATAACGTAAGTATTGAAAATGTTTTGCGACAAACAATATACTCTAACGACGAATTTTAATATACATTATGATAATATATAGAAAGTGAAGAATTAGGGAAATCGAAAGATTTAGACATGAAGTTAAAGGATCTTAATCGCGCAGTGTTTTCTGTTTGGAGTTGGTCTATCTATTTAATAGATTCCTTCGTAATTACTTTTGGCCAGCGCAATGATCTCCCTACTCTTGTGTACCATCAAATTAAGTGCATTATACTGCCCAACTAAGCGCAAAAGCGGTAACTCAAAGAAAGCGAGTTTTGAGATAATTGAAGTTATGTAAAAATAGTTATATATATACTTTATGTATAGTTTTTTTTATTTGTTAAATATTATTTATATATTATATAGGGTGTATTTGTTATCACATTAGTTAAATTATCAAAAATGTATAATAATGTACTTTATTCATGAGATACGGTTACACCGCTTAGTAAACTATAGAATTAAAATTGAGATACCGCTTTTTCGTTAGCTCTTCTCAAACATGTGTGTATACAAAAAGGAATGTATTTTCTATCGAATAAAATATGTATTATTTGAAAAAAAAAACAATTAAAGTATATATATAACGTTTTTTTATTATTAAAATTTGAAATTACATAAAAAAATATTTAAAAACAAACGGTTTTTGGAAGGAATTTTAGTAGTCAAAAGTAGGGAGTTCTCTCCAAAAGGACATTCTATTTTGTGGTATTATATTTTGAAAAGATTTCAAAATATTTTCTTTTTTGTTTCTTGAAATTCCTTCCGGAGCAGTTTTCTTTTTTGGTGGAGGCAACACATGACTTTTTAAAAATTTTTTTCCTATAATGCTAGCAGTAATTGCATTTTGATCGAATCCTGTTTTGTAGGTGATATCAAAACTGCCTCTTTTAACTTCAACTTCAACCATTTCGCTGACATATGGACGCGGTTTAATTCGAGACAGTGCATATTGTGTGGTATAATCATCCCAGTCATAAAAGTCTTGCATGTTCATCTCTTTAAGTTTTACATTTTTTCCTGCAGTGCTAACTGCCTGAGAAAAATCTGCGAAATCATAAATTTTGTTTTTCATGCGTTTTATGGACAGCTCTACCCTATGATGGAAACTATCAGCTGACATAAAGGTGTGGCCGGATTCAAAATATTTGATGACAATCTTGTCGGCGTTGATATCCTTAGAATTTATAATATAAATTAAGAAAGAAAAAAACGTCCAGTTTTTGTTCTGGGAGGAACAATTATCAACCCATAGTATGATATTTTTTTTATTCCGATGAAAAATAAAAAATTGATAGTATGCACTTATAATTTCGGCTTTGGAACGTCCAAACAACCCTTCATACCATAGTACAGGAAAAACACTCAAATCTTTTCGGCCTTGACCAGTTGGCACGAAACTTTCGTTGTAAACCACTATCCTATGAGTAAAAATAGCAGTTTTGAACATGTCTATCCTGGGCAGCATGATAACTTTTTGTAAATCAGCAGAATATACAACAGTATCAGTTTCATTTAGCTCACTGTCTAATTTATACTGCTCTCTGGACATGTATGCCCGTTTGTTATGACTTTTCCACTTCGTGCAACCTAGACAGTCTTCTTTAAGGTTTTCTTTGGTATGTGTATCATCGTGTAAACGGAACTCTTCACAGTCCTCACACTCTTCGTGGCCAAGCTTTACAAAAGAAATATTTAATTCTGCGACTACTTCTCGATATTTATCGTAAGATACTTTGCAAGACGGATTTTTTTCTAAAAAGTCTTTATGCATCGCACTGATTGTCAAATCACTGGGTAAGTATAAGCGATTGGGAGCGTGTTCACGCCTGTAATGAGATATACTCGGCTCAAAGCTCATTATATGTTCCTTAATAGGAGTAGATTCAATTTTATTGTGAGGAGTAGCTCCCAGTCTTTTGTCTACTGGTGGTGCAACCGTGTCGTTAGAATTGGCCAAAGCCGTATGTAAAGGTTTGTCATTAGATGATTTGTAGCCCAAAGTTGTCAAAAAGAAGGTTTTACATACTCCATACTTTGTACCGAGCACGTCCTTAAGTGAATAACTGTAGCTTACTTTTTTTCTGTACTCCTCTGATTCAAATCTTGTTACTGTTCTTTGTTTCACAGATTTAGCTGAGGTGTGATGCAGCAAATAAGCCTTCCTCTCTTTGTCATTCAAACTCCAGAAGCTCTCATTTATAATTTTTCGCTGCTCTTCCGATATATTTTGGATACACTGCTTTTTGCATGAAGCAGGACAGGGTGGTTTAACGTTATGTTTCTCTCTAATCTCACTTTTTTTCACTTCATTTCTGACTTTGAGAGGTTGGTCGTGTTTTTTTCTTTTCCTAATTGTACCGGCCTTTGTATAAGTTGTAAGATTATGTGTATTTCCATCAGCTATCTCGTTTTGTGTCAGATTCTCGGTGTCCCTAAGATTATCATTTGGTGTCACTTCGTGTCCTTGAGATGAATTCTCAACAGATTTTTCGTATTGAACACTTATCACATTTGAATTATTCCTAAGAGATTCAGAAGTGCAAATAGTATTATCGGAAGCAGTTATCAATATTTTTTCTGTATCATCTTGAAAAATACAGGATCTTTGTTGATCTTCAATAGTATCTGTGATCAAAGGTTCTGGATTACCGCAATTAAAAACATTGTGTATGTTGTGTGTATTAAAACAAAAGCCTGGCGATGATATGTCACTTAAATCATTATGTTCAATAATTGGCACAGTTGTCAATGTGATCAACGAGTTAGGGGATTTGTTGTTATTCCCGATTTCTGTGTTTTGATCATCCTGATGCATAGCGAAATAATCAACGTTTGATGTACACGGACCCGATAAAAAATGTGAATCTTCAAAGTCGAAACCATTTGAGGAAGGAAGAATCGGAGCTAGTAATTGATCAGCACTGTTGAATCTTGAAAATGCGGGATCATCATCTGAATCACTAGTAGGAAAAAAGTCGGGATCGATCGTTTTAATATTACGTTGTAATTGTTTGGATTCCTTAAACTTTTCCCTCAACGCCTTATTTTTTTGTGCTAAAAGCATCATCATTTTCGTATTTCTTTGCGACATGGTTTATCTGTAACAATATTTAATAAGTATAACTGAATTATTTTATTCATCAAAAACGTTTAGTTATCTTTAACAAACATAATACAAATTATATATTTGGGAAATAAATTAAAATATTGCACTTACGTAATGTAAAGTGCAAATCAACTTATTATCATCGGAACAACAATAACCGTATGGCTGGGAAAATATGATTAAAAATAATGTACTTTATGTTCTGGTAGATCAAGGTCAATTTTGCTAAGTACGAATGCGTACGAGGGCGCGCACGCCAACCGCAAGAAAGTTTAACACAAAATTTCTAATTTTGCAATGATTATGGTTACAAAATGCTAAAATAATATTTAATAGGACTTACCTGAATGTCAATGTATGAAGTTACCCCATTAAGCACCTTAATTTACAGTTTTTTTCTTAATTTTGCACAAATATCATGACCTCTTCTTCACAACAAAAACAAACAAGTTATGACACGAATTTGCGAACGAATTTGCCAAGGGCAGGGATAAATCACTGTAAAATGTATTAGAAATTCGATCTTATCCAGTAAAACCATAAGGGCTAATTTAATTTTGCTATTGCAACCGTATCTCACTCATTCAAAACAATTTGCGTATTATGCAAGCATTAAAATACTAAGCATTATAGCGGTAACTCATTACTGATTTTACTCATCCTACTTACCGCTTATCGGCTAAGCAAAAGTTGTGTATTTATTTAAGAATTTTAGCGATATTTAAATTTGCGGCTGGTTGCCTACGTAATATTAATATACCTCTAACACCCTTAGTGATATATGGTAAAACTGAGATAGAAAAATCTTTCTTAAGGTTTTTTCATACGTTTTGAACAAGATAGTGCTAAATGGCTTAGTCCAGTAGATGCGTATTTTTTAAAGCTATCCGATGGCATAAAAATCAATTTTACGATTTTTTTTGAGATACCGCTTTTGCGCTTAGCAGGGCAGTATAGAAATCGCGATACTCCAAACTGTATTTTGTAATATAGATTGTGTCATGTTAATAATATATATAGGAGCACATAATGGCATTACTTTACATATACAAAAGACAAAGAATACATATTAATTCCATTTATCTTTAGCTTATAAATAAATCTACCACTCTGAACAGTTTAGCGTTGCAATAAGTTAAATCAGTTCTGTTTATAGTTGCTTTCAAGTAGAACGCTTTTACTTTAACTTCACTTATACTGTAAAGATAGTGAGGTAAGAAAACTAATATCTGATATCTGAAAGTTTTGAAAATTATACGATTTAGAAATCGAGTATTCCAACTTTTTTATTGTACTGCAGTGGTTCTTGAAGAAAATATTGTTGCAATTTTTAAATCATCATGATAAATATGATGTATAAACTTGTATGAGGTACCTTTGTTTTCGTCCATCCTTGGAGTAATAGTTAACGTACTTTGGGGTATTTTTACAACTCAATATACGAAAAAAAGTGATTGGATAAATCTTTGTAGTTAGTGTAAAAGTGGTATTTGAAATACGTCGATGTAATATTAGTTGTTACCTAAACTTTAATGAATTAGATCCAGTAAATAAATATATAATAAATTTTCGACTATCTGTTTGGACTCAATAAGTATCCGAAATTTTTCTACTTACTTTGAGAAGAATATTTATTACGTCAATAATTTATGAATTTTCACGATATCGAATACTGCGTCTAACGGCTACAGATATTTTAGTTCTGCAATGAGCTTACGTTGTAAAATAATATTAATATGGGACCATGGTTTATTAAATTATCCATCTTTGCTAATAGCAAACTGAAACTTTAGCATGTTTCATTATATACCACTGCTATCGTTGCAAATCTATAAAGTGCCCGTTTAATCTAAAACCCAATTGTCTATAGTATTAAAATTTTGATTAAAAGATTAAATGCGTATTCATTTTATTTTAAAATGTGTACCTGCAAAGCACTCGGCCAACTACATGACGTATCTCCTACAACTTCGACTGCAACAGGCTGGTATTCAGCTAGTTCTGAGGCACAGGAACCTTGTGTAGCTGATTCGCCATACTGAGCGACTTGTATGCTAATGGTTGTCCCCCGAGGACAAACCAAAGTGACCATCTCTTCGTCACATGCAGCTTTTTGATGCGTCCTTAATGTCCCCAAAAGGAGTTCTGCGAACAAGTGAAAGTAATTTTACAAATATATTTACATTTTTGTAATAAACTTAACAATATAGTTTACGATTGTTTATATTACTATTACAGTCTAAAAAACTACAGTTGGCTAACGAACTATGAATCGTGTTGGGCGGGCGGGGGAAAGGAGGGCAGGTACGAATCCAGTGTTCCATATATTTACTTGCGACACGCCATCGCCGACTGTCACAGAGTACATTTGTATACTTGCACGCCATTACTAGTTGACGCATTTTATTACCTTAAATATTCCATGCGTTTTTTTTCGCAATAAACCACTTGCATTTAATTTACAAGAGTCCTTCTAAAACCTTTTTAATCTTACTAATGGAATGCACTCAATATTTCCATTGTTTGTGAATCTACTATTAGTGATATTTCTTTATATTTTTTATTTAGACATAGAAGACGCTTTATTAACGAGCAGAAAGGTAGCTAAAAACTAATTAAAAATAATAATATGTAGTAACCCTAGCGGTATTACGTATATTAAGACTATGGATGCGACGTTTTCTTAAATTTCAAAACCAAATATTGCAAGTATACCGCTGCGCTTTTAGCTAAGTATTAATTTTTATTTGATCCGATGAATCAATATCTATTGATGAGTACATTTAAATACATATACCTAGGCCGACAATAGACTTATAGGATCTTATTCTTTAAGGTTTTTATTGCACTATCATCTATAACCTATATACACCCTTTTATATGATCTAACACGACCTCGATTATCTCATCTAAAATAAATTGAAAGATCAACTTGATTGATTATTTGTTGCTAATATTTTACTATTGTAACATTTTTTTTTTATAATCCGTAAAAGCAAACATGAAACTATATGTATTTTAAATAATTAAGTAACGAGGTATTTATTAAAAGCGATAACATTTTATTAGGCACAGAAGTTAGTTTAAGTTCTTCTAAGTTCATTAGTTGTTTCTCAGAGTAGTTATAATCTTAACGTTCTATGAAGTTTTAAGATGGGTATGCTTATAGTTTCTAAAACTTCACTCAAGAACATCAAATTCATTAGTAAAATTAACACTATGAAAATAAATATAAAAATAAATAATACTGAAATGAGTATTTTCTTATGCCTTTTTGTATGTATCATATTTATATTGAATTACTTAAATGAATGTGAGCATGTTATAATATCTATGGTTGTAAAGAATATGAAGTAATTTAATTTCAAACAACGACATTTTCTTACATTAACGTGACTATATATAAGCTTCTATCAAGTGTTTGTTGTCCGATATCACTGTCACTAATCGAATTTCTTGTAAGCCGGTAACGTAGATTAAGATAAAATGTGTTATTTAATTGAGTCAAACGTATTTGTCTGTTTTATCCCTCGTAAATACCACTAGAGCAAATATTTTTAATTCACACAACCTGTATCTGTTACTGTAATGTGTATATATTTTAATTTCAAATGTCATAAATTTGCTTAGATTACCCAGCTAAATAGTCGGCATGATAGCTATAGTAAAAATTCAGGAACAAATACGTTTAGGTTTTAAAGAAAATGTAGGAAAATAGGAAAATCTGTTTAACATGTAATAATCTTTTTCAATTTCTATTCAGTCGTTTAGGTATAGCGCGGTAGGAATAGATTTTGTTACAATCTATTTCTTCGAATACCTTAGCAACCACGTCTTATTAAAATAACGAGTTTTCACCAAGTAGTTTAAATTCAACCATAATCCTTATTGATAACTTAAATAAACTTTTGTAATAACGTACAAAACCGGTTTCCATTTCTTAATAATAACACTGAAGACAGCCAATAGCTACTAACTATAAAAAAAGATATAGAACGAGGTTTCTCTGTCTATATATATAGTTAGTAAAGTTTAAGTAGAATACATAAAATCATATTATTAATAATAAAAATTAACATCGATGAAAAATATAGAGAAAGTATTCCAATATAACATCTGTGAAATATGTTTATTACATACATCTCTCGACTGAATTATTACAAACATATAAAACACGAAGAATCCATAATTTAAAATGAACGCACTTAACTTAAAATGGAGAAATATGAGCAGTACGTTCACATAGTGTTACAAAATCTACAATCTATTACAGAGAAAGGTAAATAAAATACCAAAAGAAAATTATCCGTGAATCCATTTAATTCAAATTACGTAACAGAACATAAATCATAACACTGACAGTGTATTATCCTCTCATAACATTACGCCGATTTATAATGGACAATAAATCTCGAATGCAGTTTGTTTATATTACAAAATTTTACAACCAAACCGCACAACGTGCTATCTGGCCCACACACTCATCCCACGTGTCGGATGATAATAAAAGCTTTGAGAATAAAAATATTTATAACCAGCAACAGAACTGTTGAACATTCGAATGAGTGGAGTTACTTAAACAAGGATTCATTATGGATGTGCCAACTATTTATAGAGTATAAGCAAGCATAAGCTTGTATCTAATTTTTAAGTTTCGACGTGGTCATGTAGACCTATTAATTATCTAAACGGAATTAGTTTTTAATACTTTTAAAACAAATTGTAGATAATAATAATAGTAATGTTATTGTACCCTTACTAACATTATAAATGAGAAAGTGAGTTGGTTTGTTTGTTACACTTTCACGTCTAAAACGCTCAATCGATTATGGTGATCTTTGGTATAGAGATACATGGGACCTTGGAGACGATGATGGGCTACTTTTTCTTGTGAAAAAAGTGGGGCAAAGAGAGGAATACACTTTCTATGAAACTTTTTACAGTGTCTTCCGATTTGACAAAATCAATATTATCGTGGGCGAATCCGAAAATAAAAGCTAGTAACATATATTTAGGGTAAGACATACATAGATAATCTATATTAATATTATAAAGCAGATAAGTCTGTTTGTTTGATTTAACGCGGTAATCTTGGGAATTACCAGTCGGATTTCAAATCCTTTTTGTATTTCGAAGAGCAATCATTGAGGAAGGCTTTAGGTCATTTAATATCACTTTACCGTCAATAGAATTATAACTGTATTGAAGAAAGTTAGACGAAATATTATGAAATAATGCTAAGTTCCACCCGAACAAAGTCGCGGACACGGATAGTAATTTATAATTCTACATAGCTTAATAATAAATCTAAAAATTGTGTCCTATTTTGTTATTGTTAAATTGTGTTTTGTTGTTTGTGTTATTGTTACTATGGTCTTTTTCTTTTTTAATACACAATATTATAATAACATTGTAAATATTTATTAATATCTATAGCAAGTATATTTTTTTTATTTATAAGTATTTGTATTCGCAACTACATCATGATTAAATAATGATTTTGAAAATAGCAAATCATCAGCGAGTAAGTAAGGGAGAACTACTGTTGAAGTGATATATTTATAAAAATGAATGGAGATTTTAGAAACTAAAATATCATCAATGGTCAATCATTTAAACACACTTTGAATATTTAAACCCGTTTCACATACATTATTGAATTTATAGTCACACAACTTTGACAGAGTATGCTTGTTAGTGACACAATTTACCTGATATTTGCAATGGACGTTGTGAAGTTGACAATCTTGTTCCTATATAATCTGTTAATAATAATATATAACCAATAACTGCAATGAAATTAAATTTACTATTTTATAATTTTTTAAAAGCCAGTATCTTTAAATGTATTTGTATCTTGTAAGTTCGCATAACAATTGAGATTTTAGTTACCTACCTCATATTAAAATTTTCGAACAAACCTGTGTGTGGACTTAATACCTTTTTGACATCTTCTACTGACATAAATATGGTCTTTTTTTCTCTCTTACCTAAACTTGTGAAAGAATGAGAATTATATGTAATGAATAGCATTGTTCAGATGAAATCTGAAAATAAACGCCTAAGCTAAACGTATAAAAATATAGCTTTCATGTTCGATAACAGAGGTAGGTACTTTTATAAATAGTCAGTTAAATAACGATGCATTTATAGAGAGATAGTTCGTATATCACCGATGAGAGACGTAATAGGCCGCACGTGGCGAACGATGCGTATGCCCAAACATGATTTAATGTCCGAGTTAAACGGGCATTCATTATAATATTATGTAACATAACCCCTTGTTTAAAATATACAGTAGAAATATTAAATGTTTGACAAGCATATAATACTATCTTTCTTGCCAAACTTCGTACCGTTAACGGTCAATGAATATCGTGTTAACTTTGATTTTATTTATATCATAAACTGAATACTAAAAACTTGTTCTAACTTTTTTTGGACGGAGACGAATCCAACAACTCTGAGATCATTAAAATCGGTTTAGCTGATCTTTAGTTATAAATGGTGTAAATAACCCGACTTTGTTTTATATATAATACTAAATATGATTAAGAGTTTTTATAGGATTTCAAACGTACTACAAATTTGCCATTTAATTTTTTTCTTAACTCTTATTAAAATTTAAATATTGAAGATAGAAATTCGACTCAATGGAATTTTGTACTAAATTTAATTCTAATAACTTTTTTTTTACAGTTTGCGGGGCAAAAACGTATTAGAATAACCTCTTAGAATTGGAATTTTAAGCTCCGCTTTTAACACCAACTTTGTTGGGACATTTTCTGAGATATTTGGGGGGAGAGCTAAGAAAAAAAAGCTTGTCGATATTTAGCACACCTAAATATATATATATAAAGAAGTACTTTGATACCAGTTTTTATGTTTAGCCAATATCCTAACCCAAATTGGGTCGGTATACTATTTCACTTTCCTGTATCATCGCTCATCTCAGTACTCATGTCATTTCGAGACATTTTATTTCTCACACAATACATACATATCTTAAACCGTTGTCTCTAGATTATATTCGTACGAATACTTAAGATGGCTTCTAATTATGTAGTCTTCAATATTACCGTTGTCAGTTATTAAAAGTATTTGTTAAAACACTATTAACCTAGATTAATCGGGTGTTTTTGTCTATCTTGTTACCCTTATCATACCTAGATAGATTTTGCACAATATAATTTTCCCTTTATAAATTCATTATTAACATAACATAATTATCTTATTAACATTGTAGTATTCACATTTTTTATTGTGACAGGTCATAATTTACACAATCTTCATATCTAACACTGTTTAAGCTGTATGACCTTTGTTTCTTCAAATGACATACCGCCTAACCTAATACCTCTCACTTATTACCTATTCTTCAACTTCTCCGAGCAAAGGTACTGCTTTCAAGCGTCCCCTAGTGTAAATATTTTAATTTTTCATTAATTTTAGTTACATCACACATTCATATTAACAATAATTCCCTGTTAACAAAATTTTTTTCGTCACTTTCGCTTCTGAGTTTTTTTAATTGATCCACGAATCTAAAATAGATTTAATATGTCGGTATCGATTTAATATGTAAAAATATTTTTAAAAATAAATTAAAAAAAAAGTATCCATTTTGGCGTTATACAGTTTAATATTTTTATCGTATATACATAAAAATACAAATACAAAGTAATACTATTTTAATGAAAAAAAAGTAATTTTGCTTATGATTTCAACAGGTAATATTAAGGCGTATAATGTGGTTATGTAGGCTAATTAGCTGCATAATTGGCCTAGCGGTTTAAGTAGTCACCTCAACTTTGCCGCCCAAGCTGAATATTATAGGTTCGAATCCCACACGTGGTACTTATCTGTATGATTCAAAAATGATTATTCTGAGCACTACTATGCGTCCATTTATTCTATATTTTAAGTCTACTGAGGCACAGGGTTTGAGCCTTTGTTCAATAAATTCAATGAAACATGTGCCCAATGGGTCAAATAGGAATATTTATTCCAGGTTTTCCGAAAACTTTTATAAACAGTAAACACAATCTATATATAGCTATGTAATTGAATCTTTTTAAATTAAATCTTTTCTTTCAATGATATTATTATAATATCACTTATACTTGTAGTTATTGACTATGTGTTCCGTGAGCTTATTTCAACAAACTTTTTATCTCTCTCATTAAGTCGAGGTGAAAGCATATTTTTAGATTTCAATTACCGCCATTGTTCTAAACCACTTATCTAAAAATACTAAACGTGTAACATCTGTTTCTGTAAGCGTGCCCACGTTTAAAAGGGAACCCTACGAAATAATGAGAGCTGAACTTGATGAAGACGCGGTTAGCGCGTCATCTATCTTTGTCACATAAATGTTGTATGGCGCCGCTTCAGTGTACGTACGATCGTATAGGCCCCGGGTGACGTCGTGGAATTTCGTGACTTAGGAAATTGAATTACGGCAAAAGTTTTTGTCATATATTGTTATTATGTTTATTTTAGCTATCATTGTTTACGTCTATATCTTTAAAAAGCTTTCACCAGGAAGTTAGATTGGAATACATAACAGTTGTTTGTAAACTAAACTAGCTGACCCGGTGAACTTTGTATTACCTAAAATCGATGTTCTTTATTCTCGCTAAAACTAAAAACAGATTCACCGATTTTTTCGCTCTCATCGCTTCATTACTTTTCATATTAGGAGATTTTTTTTTCTATGGAAACCTTGTTATTACAGTAACGAACACAATAAAAAAGAATTATTCAATTTGATACAGTCGCTTGAAAGTAATGCGCGTACTTTAATTTCGGCGATTCATTTTATGTATATATAGATTAGCAGTTATACTATTTGATGCTAAACATATCAGACTGCTTTTATAGAACAGTAAAATATAAAGAATGTGATTATTCGTGTTACAACCGGACCTTTTATTACGTATTTCTCTTAGGAAAAACGATAGTAAAACTAGCAAATAATCGACAATATACCTACTTGGTGCGTTATACGAATTTGCAATTTCGAGTAAATCTTTTCCCATTTTTGGGATTGCTTTACGTTTGCAAAATACATTATAAGGACCTTATTACCTCTGTACCTCCAAAAATCAAGCCAGCTGCTAGGGATTTGTACCAGACTGGGTTGAAACTACTATTGATAGGGTGACAAACTCACAAATGCACCTTTCTTTTGTTCAACTTTCTCAGAGATGAGTCAGTTTATTATAATACTGTTTCCAAAGGGTTTGGATGTCGCTGCTTCGATTGCACTGCATTTAGCGTAGTGTGACAATAAAAAGTATCACACTTCAAGACACGGAATGTATCAGGTCTGAAAAATAGTACTTTTTACTTCATTAGAAATTGAATTAAAAACAATATAATACCCGTTTACTTGATTGTTTTGAACAGCGAAATGTATTAAGACAAAGTTTCGAACAAATTCAAGTTAAAGTATATTACTTCCCATATAAACTTTGTCCTCCGCTTTAATATTCTTAACCTGCATTTCGAGAAATACCTACTACGAAGCGATGCCTACAAATCAATAGCCTCCTCAAATTTTATATTAGGTACTAACTTTAATTTGTGGGAAGCAATGATTAAACTATTTGAAAATGGATTCTTGTATGTGTAGATATCTATATTCATATTATAAGGTAGAAAAATTTGGTTGTTTGAACGTGCTAATCTTAGAAACTAACGGCCAGATTTCAAAAAATATTGTTGTATTTGATAGAGCAGCCATTGATGAATGCTTCAGGTCATTTAACACCAGACTACCTCCGATATGAGCAAAGCTGTTTTGAAAAGAGTTACAAAAACGGGCAAACAAATATTAAATAATTTTTTGTTCCACACGAATGAAGTCGCGGCGGGCAAAGCTAGTCATAATATATTATACCAATGTCTTATTTGGAATCTTCTCATTAAATCTAATACTAAACTACGATTTCTTACTACTTCGTGTTTCCAACGGGAAAAAATATAGTCAACTAAACAGTTTATTTTTTTATTTTTATATAGTAGCATGGCAAAGTGATCATCCAAAACAAGTTGGCACAATATAATCTAAAAACAAAGAAGTCTAATAAGAGATTATACATAAAGTATTGCCACTGACAGGATGGCCAGCAAACATCTCGGCAGCTGAATACTGTTATAATGTTTTTGATATGTGATAAAACAAGGGCGAATCAGTGTAATACTTTTCAATTCGTGTAATTAGTATACATAGCTCGTTAGCAACAAATACTAATGCCGGAACGTGATAATATAATTATATCACTATGACAGATATTCACGGATGTATGGCCGGGATTAAAACGAATACTATCATTCTGCACTATTACCCAGAAAAAGTTGAAGCGTTAGCAAAATACGATCTTTCATCCAAACCGTTAGAACCGTTTTTGAGAAACGATGTATATGTATATACATTAATATAAAAATTACTCAATTTATATTAATAGATTTTTATCTTAATTGAAGTCACAATTAGTTACAAAACACTTATCCACTGTCACTATTAAAGCACTAGAGTAAATAATGAATTTATAAAAAATAATAATATTTATCCATTAATTAAATAGAAATAGATAAAACTTAGCACAGATTGGCTCCTCAATCTTATTTATTAGAAAGCAGAACCTCTTTCATATAATATCACATAATAGATTTTACAACCCACTGACTCATGTATATACTCACAAACTCATAGCATTACACACATAAAAATGTACACACAAACATTTCTAAGCTTGCATTACTAATTTAAGATAGGTTGATTTTTATTTATGACTTTCACTTTAAAATTCTTTAAAATATATTCCGGAGGTCCGTGATAGTGAATACAACCCAGTTTTATACAACCATAGTTGCGTTCAGGATGTCGTTTCTGTAAACTTCATCACTTTTTATAATAAATAGATTACTAAAAATATTACAAGAAAATGATTGTAAATTATGTCTCCGGAAAATAAACTATTTAAGTTAAAAATAAATGGTCCTATGAAAAATAATGAGAAAGAAATAATTAAAGGCTAAAAAAAAGTCGTGACGAGGTGAAAGGTGAGGACTCATGGCACACAAAAGGACGTCGAGGGTTTCCCTTCAAAGCTCAATGTTAAGTCAAAAGACATAAAAGAGAGTAGAAGCAAAACCAAATTAATTAATGACCACCTCGGAATAATGTAACTAAATTCGTTTTAATTCATTGGACGACCTTTATAGAGGTTCCTGTGTACCTACAAGGTACCCGTTGTTTACAAGATTTGCTTTTTAATTCTCTTGTAGCCTTCTGACAATTTTTTTTGTTTAATGTTTTTCATCCTGAGTCTTAAGTAATTCACACTGAGAATCAGATTAAATACTTATTCAATGCTATACATATGTAACATGTTTTTAGTGTAATGTGAAATGTTATTAATATGTGAACAAGAAGATATTTAAGATAAAGTTTTTGTATAGATTAGATTTAAGCTATTTCACCTGAAGAATTTGTATTTGTATATTTATAAATTTTCACAATATCCTTATATGTAAACATATATTAGAAAGAAATGTTTCTGAAGATAATATTGTTGTACGTGACGTCATCTTTCGAGACCCTTGTAACATTTAAAAAATACGTGTACATTCAACAGAGCTTTAGTATAACTTCTGAGTTAAAAGCGGTAAAAGATTTTATATGTAACAAATGTCAAAATTGCACATTATAATTATCAAAATAATTTTAATTACATATTATTATTTACGTTGTTTATGATATTAGTCATAAAGTGGTAGAAAACTGCCACTGTTATGTTTTGATTTCAACTTTCAGAGACCAGATAAAACATATGCTATAGTTGGTTAGGATTGGTTTGGTTGTATTACGTTCCAGAGCGACTCGGTATACAATCAGGTTTACCAAGTGGAGTGATATGTATCATATTCTATAGTCTCGATTAAATCAGAACTAATATACTCATACTCATAAATCCACAATAGTAATTATTTTTTAGTTAGTTGTATTTTGAAATTAGCTAGTAAATATCTCGTTATGGAAGAACCTGCATTGCAACTTAAATTGGATTAATAATAAGTGTTGAAATGGTTTTGTATCTCTAATGTGTTTAATTTTTATAGTTTATTTTTTATAATAACTGACATTTTGAATTTATTCTGAATGTTATCCTTTTTTTTAACATGGGGAAATGTTTTTATGCATCCCCTCTCAGCCCGATTCAAATGTTATTATAGTTGTATTGTGCATTATTTTTTTTGGCCAGACTGGATTAAATCCGCAACGAATACGTGCATAGAAGCCCTGAAATACGTGACATCGCCGATAAGATGCAGGCGAGTAGGCTGCGATGGTGTCGTCATGCCAAGAGAAGACCTAAGATAGGGTGGAAAAGTGTAGTACAAAAGTATATCCGGGAGTGCCATGCAGATGATGTCGAGGATAGACCGAAGTAGAAGAAAAAAATACGGAAAACTGACCCCACCACCATATGGAATTACAGCATGATAGAGCGAGAGAGGAGCTTGTATACCAGCATGACAGAGCTAACAATCGAAGGAATGCCGTTTTTGATCACCATTGGTTTTTTTTTTATATATTGAACTAACCATCAGGCTTTTGTGCCAATGTACAAGTATAATACAGATAAATTTTTAACTAAAGAACTCAATTCACCACATACAAAATTGCACCGTATGACAATTATTACCTTCACTTCTACCATTTACAATAAAGTAGCTAACCACGTAACTATGACAGACGTTTAAAGATTAAGTTATGGCTAATTTTAAATTGTACTTTACAATTTCGTCTGCATATATCCTTTAATATCACTGTCAAGAGACAATGACATAATACTTTTTTTTTATTTGGTAAAATGATATCTTAGCTAACAAAAGATCCACTTGACTTATATACACACACTTTTTCTATTTTAATTGCCAGCTAAACGCGTCAAATTTGACACCAAATGAGAACGATTTTTATATATTTACTTATTACTTATTTTGATTGGAGTTTTACAAATAACATTGGGCCAAGCAAAACTCTGGCGAGATGCTGAAAAAACCAAATGAAAGTCTACAAATGAAGCTTTATTTTTGTACCACCGTACATATACGTGTTATTTTGTTGTCGTACGCACATACGTACGTGCTCGCATGCGTCCAATTCAAAGAGATTGAACGGTTACCTTGCGGGCGGGGTTTGATTGAAATCCCTTTAATGTTACCCTCTACTCTTATTTTCCTGATATTCAGCTTCTTACAAATATCGTGTTACAAGTTCAAAGTATCGAATTCTGTTGATAAAGGGAACTGTTATATACATAGACAAAACGAATTTACTTTGTGATAATGGATTTAATATTTTTTATTTTAACGCAGCTAAATTTGTGATTATAATCCCCGGACAATCTTTGCAAGCATTTCGCCAGAAATATATACACAAGCTGTTCTGAAATATTTATAATTTAAAAGAGTTATTGTAATGTATTTGTGGACTCTACTACATAAGAATCAATTTTGAAGCTATTATAGCTCACTTAGTACTGTCTACGGACGCCGCGTTAATGAACGTAAGCTCTAATACCTGTAATGAGCCTCAGCCTTCGGTGACAGAAAACATCATGATGAAATAATAGCATGGTGGTAAGGCTTTTTCTAATACGCGTACTGGCTAGATACCACCCTGAAGTTGAAAGTGTGCCGCCAAATACCTATATAGGTGTGTTCTGACAGTTTCACTTGAGAGCCAGTTTCTCTACTAGGCTTAGTGTGTCATCGGTCTTGAACCACATCGATACTTAACATCAAGTATAATTGTAGCCATAACGTTACACCTATAAACTCTAAAATAAATAAAAAAATCTCTATCATCACTCTTAATTACGATATACATTAGTTCATCTTAGAACGTGACACGGCTTCTCGTGTCTCTAGGGCGGGTGTTGATACATATAATGATCACAATCAAAACAAACACTATTTTTGGCGTTATATGACCTAGAGAATTGGTTGATGTACCAAGGATAACAAAACCAAATTACACATTTAGTTATAACTGTAAATAATCACTTCATTGTGGAGAGAAATAAGAGACTAACTACCTAATCCCTACTAATATTATAAATGTGAATGTAAGTTTGTTTCTTACGCTTTCACGCTAAAACTACTTAATCGATCATAATTAAACTTTGTACATGTATTCTTGGAGGTATTAGAAGTAACATAGGAAACTTTTTAATATGTATATTTTACGAAAGATAAGAAAAATTGTTTGTCAAAAAATCTCAAAATCTAGCTACTTTAACGCCACCTAGCATTTCAGAGTATAGGTGATACGAAGTTCACCGGGTCAACTAGTATTTCGTAGATCATACTGCAGGGTCTACCTTGTAACAGAGAGAAACTTTGAGTAGATTCCGGAACTTGTGACATGGGTTTACGTTTAAAGGAACCATTTTCCGACGCAAGTAAACGCTCACCATCATTGCTCGTTGAGACTTTTATCATAGGTATATATAATAATCATAATTATTTCCACCTGATTGAAAGCATAATACTGTCTAAAAACATCGTTCAAGAAATTAGGATGCACTGACAGTTTTCGTAATCCCTCTTCACGCTCTGACATTATGCATTTGGATATAACTATAATAACTACTTATATGTTGATTTGCTAATAGAAAAAAATTGCGTTGAAACTTTTGCCGTATATATAATAATCTTAATCCATTTCCACCTGATTGCAATTACTATACGGTGAAAAAACGACAACATCATTCAAGAAATTAGGATGCTCTGACAGTTTTCGTAATCCCTCTTTACGCTCCGACATTATGCGTTTGGATATAAGAATTAAAAAATATTTATATATTGATTTGCCAAAGGAAAAACACTATGATGAGACTTTTGCCTTATAATAACCTAAATCCATTTCCACCTGATTGTAAGCACAATACTGTCCAAAAACGACAGCATCAGTCAAGGGATTACGACCCATTGACAGTTTTCGTAATCCCTCTTCACGCTCCGTTTGCAGTACCGTATATCACTGTTAGATGGGAAGGCGCTTACAGTCGGTAATTTGACATAAGTTTTACATACAGGAAATATAAAGTTGTTTATTTGTCTAACAAAAAGTAGTCGTTTTTCTCCATTTACAAAAGTTGTTACTTTTTAAGGAGACTGAGTATAATACCGATACTAAATATTTAATAGAAAATAAAGTTATTTTTTATAGTGTATAGGTTAGGTAGCGTTATGGCCAGAATCTTGCCAGAAGTGATGGTATAGCTCAATATGGTAAACCCACTGACTCTTATGTGCAGCCGCCGGAACAAATCATCTATACGTATTCGACAGTAGATTTTGAACTTAAACGTGATAGATAGACAGGCAGGTATTAGAAAAAGCCTTACCACCATGCAATGGTTTCATGAGGATATTTTCTTTCACCGAAAGGTCAAGCTCGTTGCAGTTAAATTCGAACTTACGTCCATTGACGCGCCGATCGTACACCCTACTGACAAAGTTACCATCGCTTCAGATTGTTAAATATTATAAGAATAGTAAATGGTTTGAGATTTATTTCTGCTTGTAGCTAGCTATACGACTCGTGTAACGCCTCTCAGTCTATAGAAAATTTCAGCTCTAATAACTATATTTTGTATACACATGGTGAGTAAGGTTTCCAAATCTTCTTGGAGAACGGGCCTTTAAAGTCCGTATATGCTAGTGATAGTTATGTTATGGACGTCATCTATAGACCATAAAACAGTCACTATTAAACGGGCCATACCCCCTCTTTTACCATTTTATCTGTACAAAAAAAAAACTTATTCCTTTTTACTGATTTCTGTTATAAAAAGGTATATCTCTACATTATATGGTAACATACCACGTACAAACTGCTGTTAGCGGCAGCGTAATAAATGTCAGTATTTTATCCTTATTTTGTAACGAAAAAAATCAGAATGTAGCAATATTAATCTTAAAGCGTGACCAACAGTTACAAGATTATTTTACTGGGAGGGAAAAAAGGGCCTTTAAAAATCGTGAAAGCTAGTTTCCCACGGCTTTACGAGAGGACGAAATAAAAACACCATTTCATTTGTATTTTAATTTACATCGTCCGTAACCTTCTTTATGAATAAAACAAAACGAAGCTCAAAAGGATTGTTATTGTTATAAGTACAATAACATTTTTATTTCACTTTCCTTTTGTTAAAGGTTTTCATTGCACATTTGGGTAAATAACGTGTGCGATGATATTTGCACGTTCACTTTACAGTGCTTTGTGTTTTTCAATTTTTATTTATTTGTAGACATTTATACATAAAGACAACATACAAGCAATCAGAAAGCACAGATCACTGTGTAGTGAACGCAGAAATATCTTGTTAATATTTATTAGATTATTTTTAAATAAAGCATTGTTGCATTTATACGAATTTTCTAACCATCACATTGATTGAATATTCAACCAATAAACTTGTGAGTTCTTTAGAAATCTACAGGAACTAAAGCCTAGGGTTTCATCTCCGAATGGCATAAATATGAAGTCCATACCCAGCACTGTATATTTAAGTCATTTGTGGTCCCGCCGTGAGGTTACTGCTGTACCAGCCTTCAGGGAAGTATGTGAAAGATGGGGCGGAGCCAAAGTGTCAACGTACATTGTAACCGACGCTAAGAGTTTTTTTGTAAAAGGGATTTAATTTTTTTAAATAAAGCATACTATAAATAGGAATCCTTGTAAATAGTTATAGCATTTTTTAAAACGTTCTTGAACAATCGCTTTTAACTTACATTAAAAAGCTTATTAAATAATACGAAGCTTATTACACTTACACTAAAGTATTCAATTTGATTTGTGATACATACAATAATACTAGATTAAACAAATACAGACAAACGATGAATACTGAAACCACTTCAAATACATGTTCTATACATAGATTTACACATGTTCTTTTGAAGTTAAATGTACACGACTAAATTATTTTACGTTCTGAGAAATCACTCAAAGAGATCGTTTTACGAGAAAAAAAACTGACAGAGGCGAAGGATAGAAGGACATTAATGTCCTTGGGACGTATGAGCCATACGTTTCACTTTACGACTGTAACTATTTTAGGGTTACCAGATAATATGCTTAAAATTGCAATATTACAACAAACTATCAACTTATAATTTACTTAAAAGTTTATCAATTATGTGGTAATATATACTTTTCAAAGAACCTTAAACTAAATGAATTTTTATCATTGATCATATAGTCCTTTACATCATAATTATAGAAGGTTAAAAATGGTAATAAAAAAATAAAATGGAATGAAGAAAAATATTTAATAAAACAAATGCAATAAAACAATTATATTTTCCATTAATATATTGTAATACTTAAGCAGTGATATTTATATATTATAAGTTAATATTTCAATAATATATAACACTAATAGTAAATAATAAATATATTGATATATATGATTATAACAAAAATCTCAGCTATTCCAGATTGGTATTCAGGCGTGTAGCACCATTAACTTAGAAACTTAAAAAAATTCTGCAGCCTACCTTTATAAAATGTCCTCATATAACAAAATCTCTGCGAAGAAAACTCAGGGAAACTTCGTTTTAACCCAAATATTTTCGTAGTTGCCAACAACTTTTTACGGATCGAAACTTTCAACCTCAAACTTTATACCGTAAATTTAAGCAAAAAGTTTATAACTCAGCAACCCTTTAAGAAACATTGTAAATGGTCAAATAGTAGACGATTCTAAACGACTGATTTACGTCCTTTCCGTTGAACAACATAAAGAATACAGCTGCAGACATATTTACCGGTTAATGGGACGTTTGACTTTTATAATGCAATTTAAAATGTGTATTTGATTCTAGGGAGACCATTAGTCTTCAACTGGGGCTAAATTCTGCCTGCAATGTTTTATATCTTTATTTTTATATAAATCATTATTTGCGACAAGAACGACATCTTTTAAAATAGAAAAAACTTAAACTTAATATACCAAAAAGAAAGAGCTGATTTTTATTTATTCACTTTCAAAATACTATAAAATTAGCAGTGCTAGAATGTATTTAATTAAAAAAGAAACGATGTCATTATAGATTTGTAGAATTGTACAAACTTGAAAAAATGAAACTTGAATCATGTTATCTTTTAATTAATCTGTTCAAGAATGATGCGTATTGATATATAGTTCTTTTTCTTCTTCTTTTATCGTGTCAATAAATGCATGAAATTAAGTTCGACAGCAGTATTTGGCTACTCTTTGGTCATTTGATGTAGATGCCGACAGGTCAGCGAGTATACATACAGAAGGGAAAAATGGGACACGATAGTAAATGCATCAAGGTTTGTGGCTCACCAGTCACACAGGGCTTGGTTTGGATATACGTTACCAACATTACCAACACGACGGAAGAGGAGTTTGCCGCAGCTGACTCAGTAGGTCCAACGTTTGGAAATAATAGTATATATCTATATCTAAATTAATATTATAAAGAGGAAAGATTTGTATTTTTGTTTGGGATGAATAAACTCAAGAAATACTGGACCTATTTGAAAAATTCTTTCACCGTTAAAATACTACATTAGCCCTGAGTAACATAGGGCATATAACATTTTTTTTTGAAAATGATTAAATAAAATATTAGTTCCACGCAAACGGAGTCGCGACCACAGCTAGTAGATAATATAATAATTATTATCATAATGGTATAATATATAGGTAAAGTATATAGACCAATAACTAGAATGTAAATTATTTGTATTAAGAGCACAATATTCATAACAATACAAATTATATTACAATGGTGCGGATCAAGGGTCTGCAGTGTAGAAAGAAAAAAATATACGTTAGCAGATAGTTCAAGTTGGTTTGGTTCAAGTCACCTGATGGTCAGTGCTCACCGCCGCCCATGGACACCGAAAATAGCAGAGGAATCGCAGGTGCATTGCCGGCCTTTAAAATCCTTACTCTATACATTAAATAATGGACGCAGTATAATTTCAGTCATAGTCACAACCACCTATCATAATGTTAGTTTTATATACAGTATATTCCTTTGAGACAGTTTCTTCGTATAATTTTTTCAGTTTTAAAACAAAACAAAGAATGCAGATGCCTGACCTGCACTTTTTAAGTACAGCCGTTTTTTGAGTAAATATTAATACAAAACTAAAAATACGAATAACATATAATTACTATAATTTATAATTTTTAATGTTTTTTTATAATTTTATATTTTTAGTTATAAAAATACATACAATAAAATATACAAATTTTAATGTTTCTACTTATGTAATTAACTGACGATTACCTACCTGATATATGTTTTTATATGGACTTTTTTCATTAGTACTCTTCATATCTTTGATATTTGTTTTAAAGATAAAATCAATTTCACTTTCCTATCTTATTACCCACTACTAGACGAACCTCTGAACTCGACATATTCCGAAAACTATCTGTATTCAAACCCTACTTATTAAACTAGACTTTAAAACTTTGAGGTACCTATCTATTTAATTCACCGAGGGTTCTACTAAATTTGGTCGTTAAGGCCTAATAGGTGCCTTGTCTCGGCTAACCGTGGAGCCTTTGTTCGCAAACGCCCTTTAAGTAAACTTCGGTAGACCACATACGAATTAAGCACCCTTGTTAATACAGTAAGACCGCAGAATGTGACCAATTTCGAATCATTTCATGCATTCAGCAACGGAATGGTTATGTATTCAACTTCAGTGAAAATTAGCTGCTGTGTTTTATAGGTTAGTAGGAGAAGACAATAGTATCCGATTGGATCGCTACTTGTTGTCGTGAGGAATTGTATTTGCGTATTCCCTTTCGACCGGACGGATATATGGGACTCGCGCAGCGCTAGCCGCCGGAAATATCTAAACACCATGGCCATCTGCTGCCTTCCTGGGGCGACGAGGGTTCGATCTAGCAATGCCGCGTCACCCCGGCGAACGGCCTGGCTTGATGTTAAACCAGATTCTTCTGGGCAGCCTAACGAGCTGCCTTATCAGAAGGCCGGAACAGTGCAATCGGAGGCGGATATATAACCTGCTATGATTCTATACAGAGGCATGTCACGTTCCAATATCAGCCGTTACATATCCAGTTGTCGAAAGGCTTGCAGGTCAGTATGATAATGAAGCGTCAGTCAGTGTTTCCCTCGATGTTAGCCATTGTTGTCAGAACCGAGCATAAAATTAGTCATAGTATATGCATAATATCTTTAGTTATAAAATTCGTAATATCAAAAATAATGTAATGATTTAAATGTACAAGAAAAAAATTACATATTAAATAAGTATCTTTACTATTGAAATGAATTTCAATATTAACGTTCCAATGTATTTATAAAATTATTTAATCACCTTAAACGCGGTAGTAAGTTTATTTAGGCTAGTTATTGGTTCATAAAATGTGTTAAATATTACATTTTCAATATTTATAACCGCGTAGTATTATATACACCATTGTCTAAAGTTAACTTTGTCTAGGCGTCTTTTTTCCTTTTTGTGTTTCTTATCCTAATACAGGTATAAAGATAGTTCGAGATTAAATCCTAAAAAAGAAATATTAGCATGTTCTTTTAATAAGAATAGGAAGTTTGATTCCATACTATAACTTGTATAAGGTGTACGATGTATTCTACTGTTGCATGTAAAAGTAGATGAGGCTTTCTAAAATTTGAAAAACAGCAATCTATTGAGTCTTTTCATTCCTCAACCGTGTTCCGCCACCATTGTGCATAAATTATACTCTTCACAGGAAGGCATCCCTAATAAATAATACAGCAATTTAAAAATAAAAAGTGAACTCCAACTACGATAAATTTTAAATGCGAATGTGAGTTTGTTATTTACTCCTTCACCGCTTAACTACATAACCGATCGTGTTGAAATTTTGGTCACACGTCATCAAAGGTACAGAAAACGATATAGGATTTTATTTACTAAAACAATTGACAAAAATTAATTAACGCGAGCTAATTAGCAGGAAAAAGCTAGTTATACATTATTTTTATGATAAATATGGAACCAACTTGCGTCGGCAGTGTTTCCGGAACGATACGACTTGGGAAGAAGAGAGCTTACTTTTACCTTAAAGGCCGACAACGCACCTGGTTGTGGGTGTCCATAGGCGACAGTGATCCCTCAACATCATATGACTCGCTTGTTCGTTTTCTCCCTATCCCATAAAAAAAAAATGTATCTATATCTATTATTGTATATTACAGCCATACTATAGAGGAACAAAATTGAAAATGTAAAATGAGATGAGATAAAAGCTCCATAGGTTTAGCGTGTTCGCCAACATGGGCCGTATCGTCACTTAAGATCAAGTGAAATGATATCAATATTCACCAAAAACGTTGGTTAATACGCTGACCACTAATGCTTAACTTTTACTAATAAAATAATGTATGAAAACTTAATAAATAACAACTGGCCAAATTATGAGAAAACCCTTATTATAATTTAGTGCAATATAAAAAAAAAAATAACATTTTTTTATTAGCTCGTTGACTTTATTATATTCTGGCGCTGTGATATCTCGCGTATCTATAAAGCGTTGATAGAAGCTACTCGCACTAAGGTTTATATGCATAAATACTTATTTATTTTGTTATTGTACATCAATTCTTTAGTGTTTATTCAATATTTGTTAATAATATGGAAAGTTGTGTATACAAAAAATTATATTTGTCTCTAACAAATAACAATATTTGTTGTAAAGAAAATATATTGTTTTTATTAAGAAATATCAAGATTTGCATAGGAATAGTATCGTAAAACATAGAACATATTCTTTATGTTTTTATTGTTTACGACCAACTCGGTACGTGTCGTGCATAATATGATTGACAAGTATAAAAAAATGTATTCAGGTTGTTCTTATGTATTACTAGCTGTATACTGTATAATACTAGCTGTTCCCGCTACTTCGTTCGTGTGGATTTTATGTTTATAATTTTAAGGCTTACTTTTAGATTTTGAGGACATTAACTTATTATGCTTAGTATAATGATACTTTAAGCTTTAACAAATGTCCCGATACAAGCTAAATGTTGTCTATTAAAAAAATAAACTTGACTTATCTTTGGAGACATTCATTTGTGTTCAGAAAACAAAAAATATTTTTAATTGTTAATCTGTATTATTATTCATCACTATACTAAATCTAGTTCAAAAGTAATGCGACACACAACAACAGGATAGACAGAGAGATAAATATTTTTAATTAAATATTTTAACCTCTACAGTCTACTCCAATAATAATTTTCTGTTATATTTTTTAAAACATATTTATTGATCATATTACAATGACATTTTTAAAACAAGAATTATAGTTGTATTATATATATAATGTACTTATATACGCGGTAAGAAACGCTTTTATTACATATAATTTGATTTTGATCGCGTAATTTTATTTTTACCAATATTTTATGTTTTCTATCATTATGAACAATTTATAATCTATCTACTGATGAATGACATTTAAGTAGCAACAAATGTTCAGTTGTAGGCTGTAGCATATTGTTGATTGACGTGAGTCTGAGACCCTACTATAATGACTATAATAAATGTATAGCATGTTGGTATGTCATTTTCTATTTTTTTGCAGGGCTGGCGACCACTCTAAATTTTATAATCTTTTACTTACTGGCTATTATGTATTTGTTTAGAGCTAAAGGGCTTGAAAGGGACTTCTCCTTGTAGTGTAAGCCTTTATAATAATACTTAATTATATACTAACTATATAATAAAAATAATACTTACCATACGGGGTCAGATAGTCGCGTCAAATTGGATGAAGTTGTATAAAAAACAACAATAAATTCTGTATTATAATTGAAATTAATATTTTATTTCCGATTTTTAGAAGTATATCCGACTGTTCCTATAGCTTCGATGGATAACTGATCTCTAGCTGACGATGGATGGTATTTTTTGACTATGCTAACTATCAAGTTTAGATACCAAAATTTACCGTGCAAGTAAAAAAAAATATATGTATGAAATAATCAAAGTCGTGATCAATCTCATATGTAATAACAATGGTAATAGGTACATAGTAATTAATAACTTCATCAGTAAAACTGATTCGATACATTTTACCATAACAACAATACCTGTTTACGTTTTAGGGATCGAATAATTGATATTTTTCTCAAGTACAGTTTCTATAATATACCGTTTAGTTTAGGATATAAAAACCACAAGTTCATATTTCTTCTGTCAAATAAAATACATATTTGTATTATTATACCTTAGGGCGGAAAAATAACACAAAGAGAAGTCAATGAAAAGGTTGAGGGACGATCTTCAGAAATTTCTCCAAGGGTGAGAAAATGTAGTCTACACTTGACAGGTGTGAAAGATAAAATAGACATTTTTTATTTGCTATCTACATATAATATTTCACGTGTAACGAATAATTTAAGTTATTTTGCAAGTCAAGAATTATTCCAATTACTAAAACTTTGAAATTTAAAACTAAAATTAAAAAATTGAGTGTGTTTAGATGAATAATAGTTTCCAACTCGATCATTACTACTGTACACTAACTGTACCATAAGTTATGGTTTCATAATCGAGATTTTTTTGCCTTTGAGGTCATATAATATAAAACCAGTAAAAAATAGCCTCTTATTGAGATCCATAGTAGAGATTTATATGAGACTGGGACGTTACCATTACGCACATTATAATAAACCCACTACATTGACTGTCTGTTTTAGCGATCAACAACTGTATGTCTACATCTACCTACAGGCGTATATACCGTCAGGGTAGCGATTGTCCTTTTCTTATCTTTCATGAAGTTAGTGTTAAAAATTCGTTTACGTACTTTCTTCATCGTAATGGATAAACCCCAAACTCGGCCTCAGGCCAACGGGATAGGGGCGTATAGCAAGAGTCATCGCATGACAAGCACGTACAAAAATGCATCATAACGACACTTCAATCTCTTGTATTATCTGAGACCAGGTACATTTTTCACTTTTCTTCTAATCTCTCGCGAGAGTACCCATTAGAACATTCAGCCCTTTCAATGTCATCTATCTAGCCGGTCTGATACGGTAAACCCTATAAATCTGACAAACCGTGACGTATGCTGGTCGCAAACGAACGCCAAGGACTTATGTATTACTGCAACAGTGAAGTGCTGCATACATTACATAATTTATCTTCACCATAGACCCTGTCTAGGAAAGCATGAGATCATTCCCACGACAGATACACCTAGAGAGATGCTTATCTTTCGATGGTTGATTTTAATTTTGGATTGTATGTTCTTACTACCATCAGTAATAACTACTAAATAGTATAATAAAAATGTTCTTTAAGGAACACATGCACTCATTTGGGAATTAAAATATTTTAGTAAATTTCTTACGTATTGAATTATGTTTCCATAATGACGTTTTTATTTCAACCGTTGATGGTCGAATCTCCATTGTATAACTAAAGACAGCAATCTATTCTGGCAACTTCTTGCATATATAACAAAAAGCGACCCAGAAAACTTAAAACAATCCCCGTTGGCAGACTTCGTTAGACTTGTAATGTTTGCATGAGAACTTGGGTATTGTTTGTTAACGAGATCAAGTTAAGAACTTTAACTTCTATCATACGTTTTCAAAGGTTCATTAATGATGGCTCGTTCTTTAAAGCAAGTATACTATTAACACTTGCGTGAATTTGTTGGCAATTTAAAAATAATTTATTGGTTTTAGTATGATTGAATCAGATAGAAATACTGCATTCAATATTATGAATGTTCTGAGGTGCTTTTGCCAGCAACACTAACTAAGGTTATTTAGAAAAAAAAAATTCATTATGATTTTCTCCCAATGCTATGGTTACATTGGAGTCTTTAAAAGTGATTTAAATACGGTTCTGTGCATGTTTGCAGTCTTTTTGCATATACTATTAAGTTTTATTGAAATAGAAGTATTTTTCTGAGATACACAATTGTCAGAAAAATATGTTTATTTCACCAATAAATTATTTCGCATATTCATCCCAAACCTGTCAAAATTTGAGATTTCTGCCTTTGATGCTAAATGACTAAATTCAACCATTAAATAATATTAAATTCAATTTATGTAGTCATTTAATTTATACGTCGGTATAAATATGACTGCACTAAATCTGAACATTAATTATTTTTTTAATATTATAATAGAATGTATACTTTATATAGGAGCCAACAACATTATTTTATTTTATCAGTCTGTTTGTTACCTTGCATAAGCAATACTCTTAAACTACTATACACATTTTCATGAAACGTGATACGGTGTTACCTGTGATGGGGACCCATATGCTTCCTAAGCTCCATCCACCACTACCAGTCAATCCTCCCTTCATGTTCACTAAGGTTAAGTCATAGCTAATGTTGTGAATCAACATAAACATACTTTTTATCTCATAAATTGAAGGGTATGTACGGAATAAATGTTAAAATGTATTACAGTAATAGTAAGTTAAATTTAAAAAAAATCGATAGTAGATATGTTTTTATTTAGTAGGTACCTGACAACATAACTAAAAACGTGAGCTGTAAATGAATTTCAAAGCATACATATAAATACGGACGTTTGTGTATATGAAATTTCTGAATTTCAACGCAGTTTGAGGGATCACTATGCCAAAAATCCTTTTGTAATTTTTTTTTTCAGTACTAAGGTTTGTATGCAGTTTTTGCACATAATACGTGGTTTGTTGGCGTAGTTACTTAATTAATATAAGGAGCGGCAAACTAAACTTATATTTGTAAAAGTAAAGCCCTTAATATTTTTTTAACTATTTACCAAACCAAATTAAAAGAATGTAAAACGTTATTTGGAAATCTCAGTTAAAGTACACATTACTTTTAAATTACAATTTTAACAAATTACCTTAGCATAGAGTACGAAATAAAAACAATTGTAGATTTTTTGACTAAAATTTTAACCTCTTGTCAAGAATACTAATTAAGAGAAAATGCGGGTAGAGTTTATTTCAGACAAACATACTCCTTTGTTTATTCCTGAATCACGGCGCTAAGGTAAATACTTGTACTACATTTTTCACTGACGTGGTTTTATGTTTTCATTTTTCTTATATATTATTATGAAAAATAAATTTCATAAATTATAAAAATTGCGATGTTATATGGGAGTAGTTTAGGAAATAACTAGCGGCGAATATAAAAAATATTAATATATACATATAGGAATACTTAAAGTTGTGTCTATAATGTTCTTGAAATTGTATCAAAATTGGTCCAGTTTTGTTGGAGGTAACAAGGGTATGCAACATTAAGACATAAAGCATTTTATCAAAATATATTTGGAGTGGACTACATTCGCTGTTATTACAACATTTTCTTCAAATTACCAGGATTTCTCTAAACTCTTTCCGCAAACTAAAAGCAAAACACTTTTTTGTTGGAATATACATTTATATGTTCCGTAGGTTGTAAAAATGTTTAAATAAACACTTTATAAAGAACACACAACCACTAAACCATTTCCGTCCCAAAACAACGACCTAGACGATTTTAAACGCGTCTCATATTCTTTTTTGCATTGGACACATGCCACGAAGGGTGACCATGTGCTGTGTGATCGTTGGATTTTGCATGCATTTTTATGCCATTGTTGCCGTACGGATCGCGTCGTTGATTTTTAAAGAGAACGTACATAAAAAAATATTTATCACTGCAATTTCCTGTGAGAGTGGATTCGGCAATTCCCAGGCATATATGTAAACCGAGGGTTTGCGATTCCGCTGTGAAGTCATGAATAGCCGTTTCTGTAAGAATATCATACTTGTAAATGTGAGCACATTCTAAAATATATGTCGCTCATTTCATTTGTTTTTCAAAAATTTATGGATACGTATTTAACAAAAAAACTGAAATCTTTTCATGAATACAGACTTGTAAATTGATGAATAATAAATAAGAGTAAAAAAACTATGTAGGAACTAATGCATTTTGTTTGCACGTATCAACTGAGTAAAAAATAAGTTATAATTAATTGTTTTCGTGAGATATGTATAAATACGAAAAATATATATCTAGTTATGGCTGTCTTCTAATATATAAATATTACTAAGGTCTATATCATTTTCTTATTTATATATTTCAATGTTGTATCTAATGACACTTAATTAGCATATTTTTATTAAAAGCTGATTTTGTAAATTGTACAAAAACAATAGTTGTTGAATTATAAATATTAACATTTGTACAAAAGTAAAGTGTAAAGATTTTGTTACTAGTAACAGATTATTTTATAAACTAATTTAAACTACCTACTATGACTATTACTAGGACCAATTAATAAAATTATTCCGAAAGTTATCACGTCGGGTTACTTATTCCAACACCGTAATTTGAACAAGAAATGAAAATTATTTGTATATTGTTTTTCAGTCACATTAATACTTTCTTTATTTACACAAGCTTGATTAATAGGTTTTTTTCATATAATCTATTTGTTTCATATAATTATTACTGTAATATATATCCTACTACAAAGTTCTTTAGGAAATGAAATATTATATATGTAATAGATTATACATTCAACATAAAATAGTTTATATGGTACTCCTACTCGACAAAGTTTGTGAACTTACGGCTCGTAGGTGTCGTAACGTGGCCCAGTATCGTGTTAGCTTTCCACAGGACAATATTAAGCTGAATACTAAGCATTTACCAAGGAGCAAATGGAACGCCTGAAACCCTTCATACCCTAATATTCGTGACATAAATATTGTGTTTTAATTAAAATATTTACCGAAAAGATTGCCTTTTATTATATATATATAGTGTAATGTATGATCGTACTCTTTAGAATTTCGCGAACAGTGAAGTTATAAAAATACCTGTGAACTAAATAGTTTTTGATCAAGATTTTTTGAAATTAAAAAGGTAAAATAAAATAAATAAAAGTTTAAAAAACTAGAACACACGCTTTATATAGAAAACTAAACTAAACAACAGAAAATAAATTTTAATAAATATTAATAAAGAATAATGTAACTTTTTTAATAAATATAAGTTATTAATAGTTTGAATAAGAAAAAAAATGTTTTATTGTAAAAAAAGCGGGAGTGCTTTTCAAGATATTATCGAAATGTTAACCCTTGTCATATCTGTCAATAAAATATTCATAACTATTGACACCATGCACCCCACACTTTTTTTACAATAACACATTTTTTTTATTATTCAAACTATTAATAACTTATATATATTAAAAAAAATACATTATTCTAAATTAATATTTTATTAAAATTTATTTTCTGTTTTTTAGTTTAGTTTTCTATATAAAGCGTGTGTTCTAGTTTTTTAAACTATTATTTATTTTTTATTTTTTAGTTACTGGAACTGAAGTTAATATAAAGCGTGTAAAAACCTCATTAGATCTCTTTGATGTCTTTTACTTGGAAAAAGGGGTCGGTTACATACATACATACAGGTGAAGCTAATATAAAGCGTGTAATAACGTAACAGTTATAGTTGTTAATATATATCCTTAAACTCGAACATTCACAATTGTTGTTATTAACATTGTACTCATAATGTTACGAGTAACTGGACCTTAAGTATAATTTGTGGAACAGACTTTCATGTAATTATTAATAGATTTTTATATTTTGAAGGCAGATAAATTGGTATGTATTTTTTTATCTTTATTTTTATGGAAGGTTTGTTCAAATAGAATATTTGACGCTCATCCATACTACTATTTTCTACAATTAATTTCTCAGCCCAATGCAGACTTCAACCAAAACAAAGATCAATTTGGCTTCTTCCGATATTGAGTGTGCCAGTATTTCATTGTATATAGCTATACTGTACTATAGTGACTATATTGTTGTAGTAACTGTGGTCGAATATTTGTTGTCTTAGAGATTCATAATGGGCACATTTCATTAGGTATATCATAAATCCATACTAGGTCCTAAAAACCTTTTTCCTTTAAATTGACGTAAATATACAGCAAAAGTAATTTGGCTCAATCTATTAGAAAAATATAAGTGAAAAGTCAGTAAAATGTTTGCTATTACTTATGTACTTATCCGTTTCCGGGATCCCCACTTCAGTTCTGCAGGTCAAGTGCGACCTAGTATATAATCATAATAATAATAAGTTTATTTAAGCTTACACCGAATATATGTGGGCAAATATAGTGAGCACAATTTACAAATATAGGTCTGATTCTAAAAGGATTCATTTAGAGTAGTCAAAAAGATTTTTACGTTTGAACCTGAATGCTATTAGTCTCTATTACCTCACCTCTATTCAACTCTGCCAGCTTTATGATATACGCTTTGTAAATTTTTTTGTATGGTTTCTGTAGACAATTTTTCTTTGTGCTTTCTTACTTTGGTACCGTTATGGAAAAATAAATTAATATTTTCAGATTATTAATTGTATACAACTAATATATTATGACTTGAACGTAGAGATTTTTAAAATATTATTTTTATAATAAATGAGCACTACACACATACGCAAAATAGATAGTTTAATACATATTATATCACTTACACGCTTTTATTAGACCCGTCCAGGGTTGAGGTAATAAAATGTCTCGCCTACGTAAAATTATGAGGTGCTGGCGATTTAGTTACTGTAAGCTTATCTATCAATATTCTCAGGATATTTTTACATCTACTTCATATTCGGATCACCACGGAGTATACTATAAAAGTATGAAATAAAATAGGAATAGGAAATAAAATGTTATTTTAAAATTATTAATTATTAATGGGCTAATCCACTTCGTTCATGTTTGTACATTAACCGGATGTGATCATTAAATCAATTCTTAGTGAAAGTATATTATCCAAAATATATCCATACCAGAGTTAGTCTATAAGTCAGGTAGTTACTTTTGACTACAGTTAACGCCAAAGCATTTTAGTGGATGTGAGCCCACACCATATGTTTTAATAAATATTTCTGCTTTTCACCAGCTGAGCTTCACATACCTTATACGACTAAAGAGAACATCCGTAAAAAGATCAGATATTCTTAGAGTTCTGTTATGGATATAACTATTTACATACACATGAACGGTTAAAGCATTTATCTTGTTCGATCTTGTTTATCGGGTTCGAGGCTGACACAGAAAAATTATTTATATGGTCTACAAATGAAATTGCCTACAAAGGCAGATGTCATATTAAGAAAAAAAACTATGACAATTCTATCGATGAACACATTATTCCATTAATAGAAATGCTTGAGTTGTCATTTGTAGATTTGCTTCAACCATCTCGTATTGACGTTAAATCCAATGTTATTAAAACGTTCTCTTTGCTTTATAAAATGAAACAGTAAACTCTTTTGTAAACTACTTGCTGCTGCGCTCAACTTTTCAACCGAGTTCTGATTTCGATTTAAACTTTGGTGCACATCCCGCCCGACTCACCTAGTTAGGAGATACCACTTACTGTAAGTAAATTACGTCATTTACATTAATTACTGAAATTGTTACAATTGCTAGCAATATGAAACTGTTCTATTTTCAGCAGACTCGTAGGTTGATCCTTTGTCTACAGTTTTACCTTGGTGCATAATACAAGTTTTTGTAGTAAGAAGGAAAATTAAAAGGGTAAATACCTAGTTGTAATGGGTTGATCGACGTTGACGCTGTTGAGCGATATCGAGTGGTCTCGAACTGAATTGTTATTTATATACTTTGTCACTATGCTGTCCCCACGAACACAGACCCGCCGCCGACTTATTATATTAATGTTTATTGTATTTCCTCTACGTCCGTGTTAGTGTTACCTTGCACTTGCAAAGACATATTTTCATAATCTACACTATCTATCTATCATAATCTACACTAACACTATCATAGGTTACAACAAACAACAATCAATATGTACTGGATGCGTACACGTCATTCATTCTTCACTAGATTCTGACATGAACATACCTGATATTAAAAGAAGATGTGGCTTAAAATGGTGACTAATGAAATTTAGCTCTTGTCTGACTCTCATGCTCATCAGCTGCAACACACTCAAGTGCTTAGTAACAGATTTTCAATTTTAGAGTAGCAGTTAACTAAGCGGAGATTACAAGATAGCCTATCAAAATGCTAGTTTCATCATAATGTTGGACTTTATCAAAAGCTCAGAATTATGTAGGGTTCCCAATTCAAGTTAATCGATGAGTTATGAGTAAACATTATTACTCATTGTCTATCATTTATTTATCTATTAATGATGTCCAAAATTTCCATTGATTCTTTCCATACTTCACAGACTTGTTATTTAAGATACAATGTGTCTTTCTTCAGTTTAATATTATATGTATCCTTGTGAACATAGATTATTTGTGGATTTAATATAAGCGATAGAATTTGGGCAGGTTAAAACTAATACTCTTGTAAAATATTTAATATTCATGTATTTAGTATAATCTCATTTAACAAAACATGTAATCTGTATATAATACTAAATTTAGAGATAAAGCTTTTCAAAGTTCTTAGTAGTAGTGTTAAAGTTAAAAGCAAACCTTAGTAAAATACAAAAGAGATTGATTGAATTTAACAACTATTTTATATACTTAATATTTTTTCAATTTATTTGGATATATATCAAAAACCAGTTGCCATTCTTACTGGAAAGAGTACTTAAATAAAAGCTCTAAAACAAAAAGAACATGGTTCAAAATGATTTAGTCACATTCTTTAAAGTCATCCTGGAATGATAATATCATTGTTAGCCGTCAGAAAGTAATCACTGGAATTAGATTACGCTCAGGACATATTTCATCCAATAATTACATCAATGTTTCTCAAACTTTTTGTTGTACCGCTTACTGTAGAGAAACTTAAATAGCCAACGCCCCCTGGAATATTTCATCTAATTTTTTTACATACATTTGGAGGAATATCTACCGCCCACCTATTTTATTTAGCCTCTCCCAATAGGACTTGTAGTTTCAATAACGCCCTCAGATAGTCTCTGCGCCTACTGAGGGGAGGTACCACCCACTTTGAGAACCTATGGTTTATATGATTCCTTGTTGTCTGGCCCTTTTCCCAAATCAGCTAGAGAATTATTTAAAACGAATTTTAATTATTATAATCTCTTGTATTTGTATGTTGCATAGGTGAAATAGTCGCGTAAGCGACTTAACCTTCAATTTAATAAAGGTTACTAACTTCACTTATTCAAAGACAATTCGGAGTTTTTCTAGTCATTTACTGACATAATTATTATTTTAGAATAGATTTGGCCAAAAAAAGTCAGCGGTTTTAATAATTACTTAATAAAGTAATCATAATAGAGGACGCCAACGGCAATGACTTATTAAAATTAATTTCTTAGGTACGTAGTATATCAAAATCATAAGAATATGTGTAGAAAGTAAGTAGTCGATCTGCTTTACCTGGAAAATCACCATTAAAAAAAGGAAACTAAACTGAATTTGTGATAACCGTACTTTAAAAAAAATTAATGGGTCAATGCGATATTGGATTTTTTTTTATACGAAAATTTATGTCACCTTTTAATAATATTCAGAAGTAAGACAAGGAAAGCACGTATCTAACAGCAAGTAAATGACATTTTAACGTAGTTACCTGCAACAAGGTACGGACGTGACAGCCTGAAACGGGTTCAATACGATAAACTAAAATAAATTGTCAAATCCGTACGATATTCATAATTCCCTATTTTGTAACTGACAATTTTTCCTTAATGTTGTAATAAGGGATTTATTTTTGTAATAGATTTTTTGCTTAACATTTGATTAAACTCTTTCGAATGCTATTTTCGATTAGATATTTATGATTTTAAATAGGTTATTAAAGAGAATACAATTTTTGTTAATCAGTCGAATGTTAAGTCAGTGACAAATATATGGTAAAAGACTTTATTTACCAAATTACCATTGTATTATAAAATAATAACATTACACGTCAGACAACACAAAGCAATCACTTTACGAATAATATTGTACTATAGAAGCGTCTGGTATAACATATAATAGTATGTAAAATATATAGCTTGCAACATATCTATGTATATACAAACAAAAGAGACATAGAAGTTTTCCTGCCATTTTCAGTCCGTAAATTTTCAAGTCGGTACTTTTGAAAAAGTACATACATTTGTCAATTTTGTGGCTACTAAAATGTATGGATTGACGAATTCTTCATGCAAACCACACTAAGTTTTGATGTGTTATATCTAATACTAACACCTTAGTATTTGATTTAGTTTAAATAACATTTGAAATATCGTTTTAATAATAGTTAGAGATTTGTTACGTTGTAAATGGTAAGTTTAATAAAATATTTACTAACTCACTCAGCATTTGACTGTAACGTTCGAAAGAAGCAAAATGTACGAATAAATTTTATCAATGTCGTTAGTACTTTATTGGCTATTTGTAGTATTAACTATTAATAGGGTATCTTTCTATTCAATTAAAATGATTAATATTCAATATTTTAAATCAGTTAGGGCTTTAATGAGTTAGTAGTTTAAAATTATGGGAATGTATTTTCAATGGAATGCAAATGAAATCAAATTGTACGAAACTTAGTTTGGTTTTTATTGTCACCTCAATGTGCATTTGCTATGATTAACCATAGTTATTTTATGGTATAAGCCTATAAAGTATGGTATTATTCTATTTTGGAGAACAAAATATTTGAAGTATATTTGACTTGCAATACAAAAACTAATAAGTGCCGTAGTACATAAAGTAAAAACTTAACAAATAATGGATTGAAAAATGGCAATTTTTTTTGCTTTTAATAATAAAATAATAATAATTCGCGGGCACTAGCTAGTTTTTATATATAAAATTGATTAATGTATACCTCATCAAAGATTACATGCTGACTGAACAACTTAAAATACAATATTCCTAACTTTATTCGCTACTAGGTTATAAGTTACAAATTTAATTACTAAAATCCTGAGCAGTTTGTGGCTAACAGTAACAATCTTCATTGAAACGCTAGGTAACTGTTCCAAAGGACTTTAGCGAAATGATTTTCCCTTTACACAACTTTTAACAAATGGGCAAGTTGCCATTATAAATTACGCAATTAAAAAGTTGGAGTTATCGCGTGAAACGTACAAAAAATATAAAATGGGAGTATTTATAATATTACGTGGAATTTATTTGTAATACAAAATTTCACATCAGAACAGCACTTTACCTAATGGTACGTATATTACTAGCCCAAATTACGAATGGCCACCAACAAGTTAGCATCTCGACAGAGGTCAGCACAGTACATAGTAGTTTGGGGTGTAAAGGGTAACGAATATCAATTATGTTAACCAAGCCAACCTCACCTAGACACGGTGCACCCTGCTGAGTAACCAACGAGAGTCTGACGAGATTCCCACATTTGGTTTTAGTTACTTCTTGTAAGGTTTGGCTCAGTTAATAATGTGTACATTCATAATGTGACGACGCTTCAATAGACGTGAGTTCGAATCCACATGTAATGATTCTGAGCTTTCGGTGAGGGAAAACATCGTAAGTAAATCATATCATGGTTTATGGCTTTTTCTAATGCTCGACTGGATAGCTACCACTCTTAAGTTAACAATCCGTGAAAGGGTGTGTTCCGGCAGCTGCACTTGAGGGCTAGTACCTCCAAAGGTTTTGCGTATCTACCAACTTGGGCCGTATCATCAATGAATTTCAGGTGAGTTTGTAGCCATAACGCTATATCAATAAACCAGAAAAAAACCAGGACTTGAAATGTTTTTTTCTTCCTAGATATTTGATGAGAATATATTTCAACGCAGAATGTTCCATTTGAAGAATTGTAGCATTTGCCAACTACTAAAAGTGTTACAGTTACAGTTAGTTACTGGCAGTTAAGAAATTTGGCAGACACATGCAATAAAAAATCCATAAGTATTAAGTCGATCACTGCAAGGAAACTACCTAACTAATTGAAGAGTGTTCTTTATGTTTTATAAGTATTCGTCTAATTTAATATTATTAACTAATTACTTGCTATAGTCTTTTCAGGTCACAAATTCACTATGTTCAGAAAGAGTATCAATATAATATGTATAGGTATTCTCTATATTACCATTATGTAAAATACAAACAGTTTTAACGTAAATGTATAAAGGCTCTATATGTTTGTTATGCTGTGGTAATAATATTTTCTTTTGAGTAGGCTTGTCACGGATTTGACTGTACCTTTGTCTGAATTTGAACTTACTTGTAAGTTATATTTCTGAATATTGAATGTATGTAAGAATCTATATAGTTATTTGGTTACCATATTACAATGGCTTTTTGGTTTCAATCGATTATTCATCTGTGGATTTGTGTTTTCGTATTAAACAGTTAAACACATTCAAATCAATTTTAGATACTTCTATAGTATCAACATATATATCGAGCTAACGAATGTATTACAAATTTATTACAGTTTTTGTGAACACAATAGTTCATATTAATATATATATATATATATATATATATTCTTTGGTAACTACAAATTAAATGTTCGTGAGTGACAATTTAAAATAGGCACATTAAAACTAATTTTAGTTGGTTATATCACATCAAAACAAAAACAAATGTTGAAGAGACAAATTGTTTTACGAGTCCATTACATTTTTCTAAACAACCTTGTTAATAACACTTTATATAAATAATACTATAGAGAGCTATTAACAAATAGATGAGACTGTAAAAGATTGGTAATACAAACTTATACATGTATGAAAAAACGCTTTGATTCCCGACAGCGCAACATTTGGTGACCTAACTCCGCAATAAAGGGAATACAGAGCTGTAAATATTAGAAAATAGTTTTAATAAGGACTCATATAACATATCATGAAATATGTACTGTGGTGTCAAAATTGTACTAAATATGTAGGGCCATTTTATTTAAAACAAAAAATATGTTACGGACGTATAAATAGAGGTTTAGGTGCTAAGCTCATTACTGGCGCGGCGCGTCGGTCTTTACGATCCCGTCTCGGCTACGTTACGGTCTGGTGAGCAAATACCTTCGTCCCTTTATTCGATATCAAGTGTGAATTATCCATTTTACCGTTTACCCATATCTTTCCTTACGACTTTAAGCTAGAGCCTCCGCCGTCCACGAGACCTAAGACATTCTTAGATGAATAACATAGACATTGGAAAGATATTTATGTTACTGGAAAATACATTGACAAATATTATTTTTTATATATGTGGTCATGTTCTAGAAAACATAAATTATGAGTATGATCTTAGTATGAATGTTTTTAGTGCTACTTCATATAAAAAATAATATTTATTTAATACCGACTAATACTACATAAATATTTCTATATCTATTACATTGATAAATATACTTGAATTTTAATTAAGGTCACTGTATGTAATAAAAAGTTTACATTGTGCAATGAAAAAAATAACCGACATAGGTAGAGGGAAGTTTTTAAATTTGCAACAATTTTTTATACTTTTATTTATTTATATTAGTTACATTATTCAAGCTCCGACTTCCAAACATAATCCGAACCATGGAAAACTAATATACCTAAGAATAAATCAATAAAATCAAACAAATACTACGTGTTACTACAACGTGAACATAAAAAATTGTTTTGTTAATTTATACGCAGTCAAAACGGGAGCAAAAGATATACCAACATTATCTCCTTATAATCTAATAAAAGATCTTGACCTGTCTATGGCTGGATTAAGTTCTATACTAGACCGTGCTTCTAAAGCTATATTAGTAAGCTCCTACCTAATTTGGGTGGGTATGGTGATAAGCACCAGTAGTGAAGGTGGGTATTGACGCGAGTCAGAAAAGGGCCCTTTTATGTATATACGCATGTCGCAAGTCCAAGAATTTGCTCGTAGTTTCGGGCTCTGCCATACGATAGACCCAGCATTCGCACAGTGAATCCATGGATTGCTATAAAGTTTTTCTCATATATGCGAACAGTTTACTGCTGACTGACTCATCACGTTTTCTTCAAATTTATCTAATCTATTGATTTTAATTCTTTTTACAATGTAGACATCAAATTCAAACATATTTTACGATTACACGTGGTTGATAAGATAAAAGCCCGACCAAAGTCAAATGCACTTGCTAGTTTCATGTATGTATATCAAATTTTGGTGTCCAAACTTAAATTTTATCTTGAAAAAGAAAAACACATATCTAGCTAAAGTATCATAGAAAACCATTGGGTACCTAAATACAAAGTTTCACCTGATTCCGTTATGCCTACGGTTTCTGAGAAACCAATTACGTATATAAAAGACTGGCTAGCTTAATAATATTAGATTTATGCAATAAAATATGTACATAATTATCCCACTGTGGTAAGATAATCGAACTTGGTAGCAAATGTCCTTCCATAGCCTACGTCATATATTGAACGATACCTACGTTGTTATTGCGTATAAAACAACTAATGTGTGCTTAAGTATAGACTTTTATAATATTGCTATTAAAAAAAATTCACAGCATGCCATAATCTTGATTGTAATATTAAATATTCTAGGTAGATATCTATAACAATTTTATTATTGCCTGCAAATATAGCTGCACCCTTTTGTCAAAAGAAAATAGTATTTTTTAAATTAAGTTATGATTTTTTATTCCGTAAGATGAAAGGGTTCATCTTGGATAGGGGATGAAGTGCTAAACTCTGACATCGTCTGACCAATCACCATACAAATTGAAACATGAAGATTTTTTTTCAGGAAGGTTTTTATGTTATCATTGAACATTGTGGTAAGTGCTTCCTCCGTCTGGCCGGAGTAATACTAATTGTATTCGGCGTTTCCTTGTAGCTCTTAACGTATTGCCTTTCAAAACAATAAGCCAATGTATGGTTTACTATAAGTCATAAATAGTTATAGAGATCATATAACTAGACGCTTTAATCGAAACATTCACTGGCTGATAAGGTTTATATAATGATGACTCAGGGGTAATATGCTAGGTTAAGGCTTTAATCGACGTGGATTCGATATTTATAATAATTCTATACATTCAATAAATAAAATACCGGAATAAAACCATAGCTTGATGATGTACATTGTAAGTCCTGTCTGTGTTTAAGATTAAAATCTGTCGCCAAACACTAAAGGTTTGTACTTGCAGCTGCATCCTACTAGGCGTATCATTTTGATACTCTAGCCAAGCCCATTTTTTTAACGTTGTGAAAGTCGATTTGGTCGATATATAGCTTCATATTGCATAAATTATTTAAATTGCACTCGTAAGCTAATATAACACGACTACGAATAAACGAGACGAATAAACATACATTACGAATAATTCAACAATATAAAAGTTTTTTCAATAATCACAAATTATCTTTATTAATGCAAATTTAGTAAAAAAAAAAAAAAAAAAACTATATCAGCCTGATTCTACCCACTATTGGGTGTAGGCCACCACGTACTCGCAACATAATTAAAAAAAAAAACATTAATTTATTTAACATCTTTAATCATTGCGTTACACTACTAATCCGCAACACTCAAGCACCTAAATTCAAACTAAGTAAGGTTTTAAACTCCGCTCTTATCTTTAAGGCCGACGTACGATATTCGGTCACTATTACGTGCGTAGAGTTCATTTATATAACACCGTTCCCATTACACATCTGACCTGCGTTAACGACTACACTGAGACCGTTTGGGGGTGAGTAAAGACGTGGTTGAACAGACATATTTGCCCCATTATCCCCCCCGGCAGGGAAAACGTTAGGTTGTCATGTCTCCACATCACGTACGATACGGTTGTGATACTCATACTCGTTTTATATGGGTATCGGAAGTGCATTTTGAAATTTATTTATTTATTTTATTTAGTTAGCAGTGAGTATTGATACCTAATAATTGAGTTCTTAGAACTCAGAATTGCTTTTGAGATTAGGTAGGAAGATAGTATTCATGGCCAAATCGGCCGGTTTACTATTAAAACTGGCTGGTCACCGAGGCGACAAAGTCATTTCAAGGTCGACAGATGGTCGTAGGTTTTTAATAAGTAATCCATTCAGGGATCTAATTGAAAGAAAGATAGATTAGATAAAGATAGATAGATAGAAGAAGGTGACTCAGTAGAATACTCCACTTGTTAATGGCGGACAGAGGAGAGGCCAGAGGGAATAGTCCTGAAGCAGTTTCCCACTAGGTTAAGTTAGTTTAAGGTTCATAATTTTATATAGTGATACGGACGCATGTTTTGTTTACAAAATAAGCTTAGTTGCAAGGTAGGCTCACGGCTAAATAAAGCCTGCAGGCTCATATACGCGGTCGTCTCCCTAAAAAAGACCCCGGAGACGACGTGACAAGATGGGACCCGACAAAAAAAAATACAGGGACAAAACCTGATAAGAATTAGTTAGTCAGTACTACTGGCGGCTAGCGCCTGGCGAGTCCCTCATAACCCTCTCAGTCTTCACAAGACAGGAGGGTATTTCGCTACGCTACGTTAAAAAAGGAAGATTGTGAACACTTCTTAAAATTCATTATACACCATGTTTTAGTAAAGATAATGTGTTCACCGACAATCATGAATTCGTGGAATGATCTTATTACTGAGAAATCTAGTCGTAAACAAACGAAAAATGTGAAATATTCCGAAAAGTATTTACAGAAATGCACGTATCATAACCACTTCATAAAATATTGTATTTATGCAAAAAAAAAATACCAGCAATTGTTATTACCTGAAAGTATAATAATCAAATTAAGTGTTGATTACAGACCCGTAAAACAATGTTAAACTAATATAAAATGAAACCAGGGTCAAACTAGGGAAAACTACCAAATCTATAGATTTGAAAATTTGGGAATAGGTAATGGCGTATTAATTTAATATTTTATTTGTTTAATAGATTTACAAAGGACATGGAGATATGTTCTCCTATCCTCCATGTTATTTCTCCAACATTATTTAGTTATCTCTAAATCGCTTCCAGCCCAGTCATAAAGTTACTTCATTGATGCTGCCTTCACGTGCTAAATAGGCAAAATTTTATCACTTTCTGAAACAACTATCCAAACAGTTAAACATTGTTATAGACAACTATTTGCTTTAATTAACCAGGTAATGTTAATTCTGCAGATATTAATCTAACTTAAGTCTATATGAGATGTTAGAGGCTGCGTATGTTTAATCCAACCTAAGCAAGCATACGTGCCTATTACAAGCCTGGTGTATTATTATTCATGTTGTTTTAGGTGCGAATGAAGAGAAACCGGACTCCCAAGTTCGTTAGATACCCATGTCGTAAGTCCTAGGTTTGAATTCTAAAACGCTTAATATGTATCTACATTAATGTTATTAATAGATTAATTAGGTATATATAATGTACATTTGTGCTGTATATAGTGTTCGGATGTATTTATTACCACTTTCTTTATTAAGAAATTTGTTATAAGCGATGATAGCTCAGTGGTAGTGTGTATGACTTCGGGTCAAGTGAGAGTGAGCTCGAATCCACCTACAATGAGATTGAGCTTTCGGTGAAGGTAAACATTGTGAGGAAACCATAGCGTGGTGGTAGGGCTTTTTCTAATGTCCGAAGTTGAAATCTGCCGCCAAAGACCAATAGATGTGTTGCGGCAGCTGCACTTGAGAGCCAGTTAAGATGATCAGGTGAGATTATGGCGATAACGATATCTTAACTATAAAAAAGTAGGTATGTCTGTAAGAAATCGTACTAAGTAATGAACCCACCAATTTTTTACACGAGTATTAACATTATTAATCAAATTCATAATTTCCTATAGGCTTTTTTTAAATTAGTACTTCTCTTATTATTAGTGTGGTGTTAAGTTTTCTTTTTAATACTGTTCAGATTAGAAACATTTTGTTAAATCATGTCGGTATGACGAACCGAAGTGTTCAGGTAGCTGTATTAGAGAATTCTTTTTAGATTGAAAGTGTAAATGTAGCTTAAAAATGCATTATTTTGAGTATTTTTTAAATTTATATTTAATAATATGTGTGTTTGAATTATAACTGATAGAAAGTTAGGGACATAGTATAATATATTAAAAAATATTTAAAATAACTTATGTTTTTACCGCATTTTATGTGTCATTTATATATATAGCATTTAAGGGTTTACTCACAAAATTTGTACTCAGTGTATTTCCGAGTATATTTTAATGTTTGATTGTTTTCTTGATACAATTTTTAAGCTATAAGCGAAAAAAATATTTTTATACAGTAGCACGACAAAGTGTTGGCACTACGCCTTATAGTAAATACAACACATAGTAAAAATGACAGTGACCAGCGACATATTGACCATCGTCAATCGTCACGGTGATGGCGTATTGTAGGCCTCTTGACAGGTGTATTTACAGATTTTTATACTTTACATATCCACTTATATTATACTTTATATAGGCTACAATCTCACCTGATTATAATTGACGAGAGGCCTAAGATAGTGTACACTTTAAGTCTAGTGGAGAGATTTGCTCTCATGTGCTACTGCCGGATGACACCTATAGATATTTGACGGCAGATGTTTAAGGATGGTAGCTAGCCAGGTGGGCATTTCAAAAAGCACTACTAATTCCCGAATCTAAAACGGATATATAATAATATCTATGGTAATCCTAACCCAATTGGAACATTCCGATAAAGTATTTAAAATAACTCTACTAAAATCAGAATTATTAGTTTGTGTTAGTTAAGCTTAGGCCATAGTTTGCATTCTCAATAAATTATTGTCAAAATTGTTAATAATTTATAACAGTTTCATTAAAACACGGCTTTACATGCAAAGATAATGTTACAGTAAATGGAATTAAAGTAAATGAAAACAATTTCAAGACAACGTACATTTCAAACTTACCAAGATTATCGGCGCGATACAAAGGGAAGATTGCAACCCACAGCACAACTAAGAGGCCTGTTTTCCTCTCCATATTCGGGTTCACATGTACTGTCAGTTCAACACATTCAGTCCGCTAAGCACTTCCGCATGACTGCTCATGATAAGATTTCACTCGGACGGACACCGCTGTTGAGTGAAAGGGCAAAGGTTTCCGTTGATAGTGTTTCGGATATCTGTAACAAAATTATTCAAAAGATTAAATTACTTATAAAACTTTTAAAGATTCACATAAATAATTAGGTATTTTTTCGGGATTAAGAAATCTATATTAATACTAGACTTTACCTGCGCCTGCGCTCATGTTAATATTGATTTTGCCAAACAAATCGGATGACACAATAAAAAGTTTCATACAAAGTTTATCCCTCTCTTTACCCCACTTCAGACAAGTTTTTCGCAAGAAAAAGTAGTCTATTACCGTCTCCAGATTCATATTATATCTCTATACCAAAATTCATAATAGTTGAAGGCGTTTAGGCGTGAAAGCGTAACAAACAAACTCACTTTCACATTTATAATATTAGTAAGGATTATAAAACGAAAAAGTTTTTTTGTTGTTTGTTTGAACGCGCTGATCTCATGAACTATCGGTCGGATTTCAATAAATATTATTGCATTGATAGAACAATCATTGATAAAAAATTTAGGCTATTTGATATCACACTTCGTCCAATAAAAGCGAAGCAAATATTAAGTATTTTTTAGGTACAGGCGAACGAAGTCGTTGGCACTGCTAGTATATTATATCGCTAAATAATAAAAATTAATTGTAATAGTGTAACCATTCAAATTACACGGTTTCCGATTCTATAATACAATACAGGACTTCAGACAAGTTTTTATATGGTTATGTACCCACATTTTTGCTCGCTCGCTCCTCCACATAAATAAATAATTTTCCTAAATAAACAGAACATTATTACAAGCAAATACAATAGTATAATATTTCAGATTTAATTATTAACAAAATTCGCTGACGGGGTAATATGATATAATCGTAGATGAGCCATGAAAACTTGTAGAGCTTTATTAACAATTTAACATGAAAATTATAAAGCCTTATTTGTCGACTATTTTAGTTATCATTATATTACTAGCTGGTGTGGTGATTTAACTACACTGTTGATCATTAAACAATATAATCAACAGGAAACACGCTACGATGTAATCAGTCTATATGGCGGAGTGTGTTATGACATACACAGCGTAAGCAGCAGTTAATAACCGATACATTATCCTGAAAGTTAAATAAAAGGTCTAAACTAAGAATAAAAAAGCGTACAAGTCACATCGTTTTGATTCTTTACTGAACATTTTGTTAGTATTTTGAGTATATATTTCATATATACATAAGCTTTTTGTATTGTTAATCGATAATTAACCTTACTGTATTTCATTGGATGCAGGATTAACGGAGTGTAATTTATTGGCACATACAAACCTTATACATTTATTGATTTTAACTAGAGTATTGCTATGTCAGATTTGTTTTATTAAATATCTATTTCTAAATACAGTTGCTTTATTACAAAACATAAACCTTTATAAATTCATTTGAAAAATTAAAGGCAGTTCAAGACAATGCTAAAACGCTGCAGTACCCGCACTATATATTTATATTATGACATACTATACTATTAAATACAAACTTATATTAAATACAATATAGTAAACTTTACTTTCTACGGCTTACTTTTTCTAGAGGTAAAAGTAAATTTGCATTGTAATTACAAAACAATACATCTATAAATTAATAATAATTCGCAAAATAAGGTAATCTGCCATTTTTTGTCGTCATAAAATCGCTACACTGGTATTTGAAGTCATTGTACCATATATGTACAGACTAAGACATGAAACACCAACATTATTTAGAGATGTATTTTTAAGATTATTTCAATAGTTAAATATTAAAAAAAAACAGCCACCGACACAAAATCGTAACCTGTGGTTTTGTTTTGAGTCAATTCTTCAAAGAAATATAAACCATCTCCAATTAGTATAAACCTTATTTTGCTTTGTTGTCTTTCGTAGCGTAATAATATATATTGCAAGACGCCGAGAGCGTCTGTGTGCTACGTCACTAGAGTATGTAAATTAAGTCTAACGTTCCAAGCAAAGATTTCTTGTGCAACGAAAACCCCCTCTCTAAGCGCTTTATTGCTCATAAACAGTAAAGCTTTGTTTGTGGTTAAATTAAGTAAATACGTAATATACGTTTTAATGTTGTTTTTTTATTATAATGTGGCTCGTTACACATGAAAACATATAACTTCTTATAAAACAAGTGAAAGTTATTTTTATATATTGAGGCTAAATTGAAATATAATTGTCATTATGCTCGAAAATAAAGATAGAGGTGCACCTTCCTCTGTGTCTTGTTAGAGTCAAGATACTGTATGACAACTACGTCAGTCATTTCAAATTGTATGAGGTATGTCGTCAATGTCAAGTATTGAGCAAGTTCATGTTAGATGAAATACTTTCCTGAGAGGTAGATATATTTTACTGATGAGAAATTCTAGAATTATATAACAACATTTGGTTTGGTCAAGGCGGTTAACCATTTAATCCTTGATCCGTCACAGCTTGGTTATAAGGTTATTTCCCGACTGGTTAGCGACCACTTTCAGGTTTAGACTGCCGCAAAATAAAGGTTCAGTATAACCCTTTGTGTTCCGGCATAGTGAAGTTCAGCAATATGGTTATAATACCCCTGATGTTACAACTGTTTATAGGCGATGGTAACCGTTTACCATCAGATGGCCGAATGAAGGAGAATGAAGATGGTGTGAGAAACTTCATAGACTTATTGGGACGAGAAGGGTAGAAGTAGTTTTTCTTTTCAGAGAGAGAAACACGAGCTGTGAAGGTGAGTGTTGACAATTGTCGATAAAGTAGGCCCCATAAAACTTACATACATGTCACAGCTCTCGGACACTGCTCGGTGTTATCCCCCTCTGCCACAACTAGCTATTAGTATAAGTAAATAATTGTTATTAAAAGTGAATGAATCTAAGAGTGAAATAATTAACGCTCATTACATAATATAGTTATATTTTCTGAGATGTTGGAATAATGTAACTCATCGGGGTTAAGCCTACAGAAAAATAATATCTTTGCACGCTCTAAAATCGAAATAAATTTAAAAATAGCTTTTTAATTTATTTTTTTAAGGCCGTGAATTCTATTCAAACCCTAGTGTGGGCCCTAAGGATCCATCCCAGTGCGCGTATCTATACATAAGTAAACAGCCCTCCATCACAATGGGCACTTAAATGTAAATAAGGAAAACGTTTCCAAAGGCGTCCCTTATTCCGCACTACTTAGCTTTCATTTCTATTTCGGCCGCGCAACTCATACAGAAATCTCGAAAACAATGGACGATAACAGAGGATATATTCGGACAGTAAATCTTTACATTTTTCCCGCAACCTTTTCCTTAAATTGAGGGGTAGGTTAACAGAGATGATAGATTTAAATGTTTTGGAAATATAAAGACAACATGTATTGTGAATTACGATTGATGTAATGAGAATGTGTGCTTTGATTTCAATGTTGTGATTTTTTCGCATATTTCCAAAATGAAACTAAAACTATATGGGAATTCTACGAATGCTAGCTAAACATCGTACACTCAATAAAATTTCAATAAACTATTATCACAAACAAAGGCATACAGTCTTTTTTTATATTAAGGTTTAGCGTTATGGCCATAATCTCACCTGATATTAAGTGCCGATACGGCCCAAGTTGGTGGCGACACTAAACCTGTGGAAAACTGGCTCTCAAGTGCAACTGCCAGAATACACCTATTGGTATTTGGCGGCAGATTTTCAACTTGAGGATGGTAGCTAGACAGGCGGGCATTATAAAAAGCCTCTCGATGTTTTCCTTCACCGAAAGCTCAAGCTCATTGTAGGTGTTTGAATTCGAACTAACGTCTCATGACGCGGCGTTCCTATACACTACCACTGAGCTATCATCGCTTCAGTCTTAAATTATTGGGTTAGACTTTAATCTGAAACCTATTTTATTTGTGCTATAATTATTTTTAAGAAATAAATTCTATATTTACAAATTGGTAGAAACAAACAAATAATGTATTATTTGTCCTTATTCTTGCGGCACTGACAAATATTTGCGCTTCTAGACTGAATTATTGCGACTGGTACTGCATTCCGGTATAAGAAAGATGTGAATGCAAGGTTGATCTAGCGCTTAAGCGGTCGTCTCGCTATTGACGTCGTGCCCAAGTACTGTAGGTTAGTATCTAACATAGAACAAATATTTTGTATAATCCACAAATAACAATTCTGAGCCTGGGTTTTACTTTGTGTTTGTTGCCATTCACAGATGATGTTGGTGAGATTTCCTACATAGAAAGATGTCATCACACTTGCATTCTTACTAATATTATAAATGCGAAAGTGAATTATATTGTTTGTTACGGTTTGACGCCTAAACCAATGAACAGATTATGACGTATTTTGGTATACATGAGAACCTGGAGATAGAGATAGGCTACTTTATTTCGCGAAAAACTTATATGAAGTGTGACGAAGAGAAGAAAAAACTTTGTAAGAAACTTTCTATTGCGTCATCCGATTTGTTTGACAAAATCAATATTAACGCGAGCGAAGCCGCACGTAAAATTTAGTAATAGAATACATTATTTATGAATGCTAAGAAATAAAATTTCTGGTTAACTTTAGAATTAAGAAACCTTAAAATCCGACTACTTCCAAGCTGTACGTTAATATATTTCATAAAAACATGCATTTACTAGGTATTTGTAAATCTGTAAATAAAAATCCAACGTCAATGTTCTTCAGTGAGTGAAAATTGGCAGAGGTTTGCCAAAGTTATTTTATATTGACAACCATCATTCATCAAATGTCTTTTATATTTTTTCTACAGTTGTTTTTCAAACCTAAACAACTTTATTTATTATTTTGCCTTGAATGAAATGTTACCACAACAGACTATTTTTCATTTCAATCAAAATGGTTGTTTTTGTCGACCAGTTTCAGGCTGTCACAATACTTTTTGACAGCCTTCAAAGTGAAATGCTTCGTGTGATCTCGATATAATATTTAGCTGACAAAACAATTTACATTGCCCAATGCATTGTAGTTCAGTCTAGTAATTTGTGGTAAACCGATAGATTTAAATTTACCTTTTTCGACTTACAGAATAAACTATACATAATTACTTAGGTGGTGTAGTATACACAGAATATTATATCATCATCATATATTATTATCTGTTGAAATAGGTACTATTTTGCGATTGTGCTTATGAAAGATAATATTTTTAAAGGGTTGTTTAAACATGTTATGATAGGATTTGATCTCAGGCTCTGCTGTCTATCAGTGATTTGCCTCTTTCATACATAATACTATTTCTTGTAATGATAATTATATCATGGTTATGATTTTATATTTATTAGAGATGCTTCAAATATATATATATATATATAAATATAAAATCATAACCATGATATAATTATCATTACAAGAAATAGTATTATGTATGAAAGAGGCAAATCACTGATAGACAGCAGAGCCTGAGATCAAATCCTATCATAACATGTTTAAACAACCCTTTAAAAATATTATCTTTCATAAGCACAATCGCAAAATAGTACCTATTTCAACAGATAATAATATATGATGATGATATAATATTCTGTGTATACTACACCACCTAAGTAATTATGTATAGTTTATTCTGTAAGTCGAAAAAGGTAAATTTAAATCTATCGGTTTACCACAAATTACTAGACTGAACTACAATGCATTGGGCAATGTAAATTGTTTTGTCAGCTAAATATTATATCGAGATCACACGAAGCATTTCACTTTGAAGGCTGTCAAAAAGTATTGTGACAGCCTGAAACTGGTCGACATATATATATATATATATATATGGTATAGAAAGAAGCAAATTAAAAAATATATATTTTATTGATATACGTACAAATGTAGAATAATTATTGTACTATTTTTATAACTTCCAATAATTTTAAGTATACTATTTATTTTGTTTAAAACTAGACTGTGAACTGTTTTATTGATTATTATAGATCTGTGATTTACAACCTTAGCTCAAACAGAATTAAACAATGTTGTTATCTAAGATTGTACTTTTTTATAGTAAAAGTTTAGCGTTATGGCTATAATCTCACCTGATCTTAATTGAGGATACGGACCAAGTTGACACGCTAAACTGACTGTAGCGGGACTGATTCTCAAGTGCAACTGCCGGAAGACGCGTATTAGTATTTGGCGGCAGATTTTCAACTTGAAAGTGGTAGCCAGGCAGGCATTAGAAAAAGCCCTACCACCATGCTATGGTTAATTCTTAATTTTTCCTTTATCGAAAGCTCAAGCTCTTTGCAGGTGAATTCGAACTCACGTCCCTTGACGCGGAGTCCGTACACAGTACCACTGAGCTATCATCACTTTTAGTTTAAATTGAAATGATTATTTACAATTTAATTTGAAGTTAAATTACGACGCCTAAAGATTTAAAACGAAGGGATGACTCGGAAATGTATCTACCAGTATATTACAGTTGCAATTATTTGAGCACATTTTTTTATCTGATGATTGTAACTTACCGAGTAGATATCGTAAAATTCTCATACAGCTTTCTGTAGTTTCATTACAACCTTTTCCTTCAACGAATACTCAGGTTCAAATTTATTATTCCAACCTACATCAATGGACACGGTGGCTGTACACGCTTCATCCTTCACGATTTTTGTATACCCTTTTAAGTAAGTATATTAAACCATACAAGCAATACGACTGCAGTTAATTTATATCCATCGTTAAACTGTCAAATATTTCACCTCACTGGTCTGAAACCAAATCGTTTAAAGCCCGTCGGCGACGCTTAAATTCATCTTTGACGTCAACCTATTTCAAACTTACTGTCGTGCATTCAGAATGAGTCACTTTACATGTTTCATTGAATTGTTATGTAGCACGAAGGATGGTTTTCATGTCTTAAATACGAGAATCTCGACTTATATTATTCAGTGCTGGGTGTAAAATGGCTGAAAAAAGATTAGGTAAATGACCTCAGTTAAAATAATTGTTCCTTAACAATATGGATTTCATCCAAAACGATTTTTTTAATTTATAAGTTACAGCGGTTTGCCACAATTTCAACTGATGTTAAGTGAGACGATGTGGCCCAAGATCCTGTACACGCTAAACTAAGTGGATGTAATGGATCTCTAGTGTAACTGCCTGAACACACCTAAAGGTATTTCACAGCAGATTTTCATCTTGAGGGTGGTATATTACGAGGCGCGCAACAGATAAGTCCTACTACTATGCTGTGTGGTTTCATCACCATGTTTTTCTTCACCGAATGATCAAGCTTATTTTCACGTAGATTTGAACTTACATCTATTGACGCAGCGTCCGTACACACTATCAACTGAGCTATGATCGTTGCTAATAATAGCTGTTGTCAACTATCTTATTTCAAAATTGCACATAACTTGAAAGTTATCAGTTGACAGTTCGTATTTTAAATAAAGCAAAAAATAGACATAATAAACTTACAGAACTAGCCCTCTGATAACGTGTATAGAAAGATAAAGGATAGCAAAAATTGAGTATTATTGATTTTAAAATAGTCAGTTGCCCTAATTATGTGTTTAAGAAAAGTAAATATATAAGAAAAATCGCTATATATCGTCATGAAAATGACATGTCGATTTATATATTAACCGTAACGTACTGCTAATATTCCAAATTTGTGATTTCAAAGTCAGTATTTCTAATATTCTTCTCTTAGAAAGTATATAATTAGAAGACTAATCATCTACATTAATATTATAAAGCAAAAAAGTTTGATTGAAGACGCTCCTTTTAGAAACTATCAGTTGGTTTTCATTTCTTTGTTTTATAAGAACAGACATTTAGGAAGGTTTTAGGCTTTTTAATATTACGCTACCACCAATACGAGAAAAGCTGCATTGAAAAAAGTTACACAAACGGGAAAAAGTTATTAAAAAACGTTAGTTCCACGCGAACGAAGTCGCGGACTCTACTAGAGTTAAAAATAAATATACACTTTCAATAGCTTATTTTTTTTATATACAATCTTATTTCTGGCACACACTGGCTAAAATTTCCTAATTTAAAGCCTGATAAAAAAAAATACGTAAATATCATAAAAGATTTGATAGTTCTCTAACTATAGCGTTGATTACGTTGACAAAAGAAATACATTTATTTTGTACTGCGATTTTTCATGAAGGTTTTACTGCCTTTTTGATGTCCATGATATGATAACACTGGGGAATACATAGCCCTAGTTGACCGCGATAAGACGCTCTACAGAATTTTAGTACAGCTGTGGATCGACTATATCTTAAAATATGAGAAATAAGCCTACAGTTAATGTCTTATGAAAATAGCTTGAAAGTGAAATAACGACACCATATTGGCAATTATATTTGCAGCAATTATCAGTGTAGTATATAATCTCATATTAAATTCAAGTCAATAAAATAAAATGCTTCATACCTCTTTACAAGCGTTCAAAATTGAACCAAGGTTAGTGTACTGATATTTATAGTTAAGGCTTAGCATTATGGCCATAATCTCACCTGATCTTAAGTGACGATACGGATCAAGTTGGTAGATATGCTAGCTAGCCAGGTGGGCATTAGAAAAAGCACTACCAACATGCTATGGTATCCTCACGATGTTTTCCTTCACCGAAAGCTCAAGCTCATTGTAGGTGGCTGGATTTGAACATATGTCCCTTGATGCATAGTCGTACACACTAACACTGAGTGACCTAATAAACTCATAAACTTATATTATTTCCTATATCGTAATTTTTTTTTTTAATAGAATTACTTGTACTATAAAAATAAAATATGAAGCATGTGTATATGTTGATATTCGTTACAAATTTATGGTAACCATTAAATAGAACTGAGAAGTTTCTAATTTGAAAACAAAAACTATTATTTTAACTAGTTTAATTATAAAATATTAGTTAAAATACTCTTTTTTTTTTCTGGTTATGCACAAATATTTTTGTTTATCGAAATGGCTAAATCAATTTTTGACTGGACTATCATTTACAGGTATATTAAAATCAAAATATCCTTATGCTTTGTTATATGAGTTAAGTAATACACCCACTTTTAAAATTACTATTTCAAAAGTACGCACAAATCAATTTTAATTTGAAGTCACGTATTTGACGTAGAACCTTATATATATCTATATTAATGATTTTGCAAACACCAGGTAGTCAATAATATAATATAATAAATGAAATAATATAATAGATAATCATGAAATAATAAACAATATTTTATAATGGTTAGGATTTTAGATTACATGAAAAATCTTCTTTTTTTAACTGAACTTACAGTTAATTTGAAATGCACGTAAAATATCCTAATTAATCCTTAACACATATAGTAAACAATTTGTACTTCTATCTGTATACAACATTTTTTGGTAATTGAGGTTGAACTCAGAAAGTCTTATTCGAATTTTATTAAATAGCAGTCGAAAAATATATATCATTCCTCAGTTGATAGGAGAATAATTATAGTTTCAGCTATAAAGATGAAAAAATAACTACTGTGTTATAAAAGCGTGTAAAGTCGCACGCACAAACAAATTATTACGTGAGTCATTTGAAATTAAAATCAGTCAGAAATAGAATAAGACGTTTATTTCTACACAAATTGGCTTGACTGATGTTATCCTGCCTTACATAGCTAATATTTTTAGTTTTAATGGCAGCAGAACTGCGAATGTTGAGATGCATGTGTGGTGTTATAGGAATGGACAAAGTCAGGAATAAATATGTTGTAGGGAGGATGAAAGTGGCGCCAGTGGTAGAGAAAGAGAATCGTTTGTCTTGGATCGGAGATGTTATGAGAAAAGAGGAGAAACACAAAGTAATGGATAAAAATATTGAAGGATGGAAAGATAGAGGAAGACCAAAGTAAATATGAATAGTGTATGTGAGGAATGAGATGGAAGAAAAGGGTAAATGAAGGGAATGTAGGGAATGAAGGAATGACGGCTGATAGAGATTTGTGTTAGAAGAAAATGTACTACGCCGATCTCAAATGTCGTGGAAACAGGACAAGACGATGACTGTCAGCCATTGAACAAAGACAATTGCATCTAAATCTGGTTACAAAATTATTTAAAATGACTTTTATAAGAAAATTTTAACATTATCCTAATCCCGGCGGAACCTTTTTGTAATTGTATTTAGAGTGTCAACTTATTTTAAAAACTATCAGTAGCTGAAATTACTGTAAAATTTTAATCTAATGATTTTGTATGACACAAATGTAGTTTCATTACAAATTTTGAATAACTTTGTTTACCCTGTACACGAATACCGTATGAACTCAAAGGAATACTTAAATAAAACGACACCAGCATATAAATTAAAGCTGTTACTTTAAAAGTCATTCATTGCGCCTAACATTAAATATCTCGTTGGGTATAAAACGAGACTGCGGCCAACTCGATTACCCTCATTTATTCTTAGGAGTTTTGCGTAAAAAACATGTCTTGCTGTTTTATTCCCACGGAGAGAAATTAACGTCGGCTTGGTGATGGAACCATGATTTTTGTTTCGGACAAAAGAAAAGAAGGAAGAGAAATATAATGTGTTTCTGTAAGGGCGAGTAATAGCCCTTATCATTTATTACCAAGTATTAACTAGAGACAAAAATCACTATGCAAAATAAGTATTACAAAAATATTTCATTCACTTTACAAGGGCATTCAATACTGCAAAACTAAGCACAGCCTCAATTATGACTTCTCTCTATGTATGCAATTTTTCCCATGTCATGAATAATTGGTCATTAATAAAGAGTGCGGATACCTCGTCGATGGACGTGAGTTTAAGTCCTTGCCACAAGCCTGGACTTTCGGGGAAGGAGAGGATCATAATGAAACTATAAAATGATGTTTAGGGTATTGTCTAATAACTGTCTGGCTAGGTACTTCAAGGTAATAGTCTGTCGCCACATATCTTTATGAGTTTGTTCCGCGACTTACATTTGAGAGGTAGTCCCTCTAGATTCTAGAAAGCTTTGCGTATCGACCATCGTGGGCTAGATCGTAATTTAATATCAGATGATCGTAACCTATGAACAATTAAAAAAAACTTTTTAGAGTTTAATTGCTAAATGTTCAGTATACAGTAAAGAAGTAACTTTACCTACACCACTAGATAGCCTAGTAGACGTCCTTATCACTTTAAAGGACAGCATAAAATGCTCTTCAAAAATACATAATGTTTGTGCCAGTGTTCGTGGTGATCGATCGACCATCGGTCGATCGACAACGTTGTTGACTTTAACGTTTTATCTCCTATCCCGTACAAACTTTGTCCTTTTATGGAGTAAAATATTCTATATGTTGATTCATAATATTAGTTCTTACCATGACGAATGCCATCGCAACCTGTCTGGTAGTTGTAAACTGTTGCGCGAACAAGGGGCAGGCAATGATACTAAAGTAGTAATTTTAAAAAACCAAATTCATGTACACATTCAGCTCCGTTATAATTTAATGATATTAGCTGATTAACAACAACTAAAAATAGTAATTAAATATTACTTATATCAGTTGATTGCGTTTGATAGAAATATTAATCCTATTTCAACGGCCTTTTATATAGTATACATAGTATATATTATTCTTGCAAATAATTATTTTTCTGTACTAATTTCAACTTCATTAGTCTTAAAGATACATATATGATATACATTGGTATCTTATACTTAGCACGATTTTGTTAATTTAAATCTCTTAAACAGCTTTTCATGTATGTATAAATGCAAGGACATTATTCTATACGATTGTAACCAGCTTCCATACCATCAAATTATTTTTAATTAGTAAGACCCATCATACACTCGCCGCAGTGTATCCGCTAAGACGTAACGCGTTTTGGAATCAGTCAACGAACCTTGCCGTCAAGATCTTTTACCTCAATATATAACTACTATACACATGGTTAATTGGTTATTCACCAATTTGGCATATATCCAAATACCGAGAGGTGTCACAGTAATAACTTCCTAAAAGCTGCTTACCTCTCGATGATCATCGTTATTTATGAACTTTACAGTGCCCACCATCATATATAGTAATAATGTTTGTAGGTATTCTTCAGAATTCGCATTATTCATTTAAAAACTAAATTATCCGAGTTTCATTCATTATAATCAAATTAAATTCTCGTAAGCCTCGGTTAATGCCTTCGATATAACTTTCCGTTGTTAGCGTAAACAATTCCATATTCAGCTATACAAAAAATATTACGTGTGACATATTATAAATTGCCCTCCGTATAACAAAAATTCCTAACACGTAGCAATTTAGCATTAGCATCGACATTAATTCATTGCCACCGAAATAGAATGTTATTAAATATATTGCTTCATTTTTTGGTAAATATCACAGTAAACATGTACCTGTTTTTGGTTGAAGGGCGAAAAACGAGACACAGTCTTTTGAGTACTTTATTATGATCTGTGACGCTTGGATCTATTCGGGAACAAATCCCAAATAGTTATATTAAATTTAAAAGATAATTACATTTATACACACAAATTCACTGTGTCTTCCAAACTAGGCAGAGTCTGTATCTTCCTCTGTTTTATCTATCATTAACTTTCTGACGCATAATAAACCAGATTATCCCGGATTAGGATACTACTAACCATCTATAGTTATGGATGTTACAGGTTGAGAAGTAATTGATAATGTGTACAAATAATGCTTCAATTGACGTGAGTTCGAATCCCTTCAATGAGGTTTGAGCTTTCAGTGAAAGGTTCAGGGAAAACATTGTAATGAAACCATGGTGTGGTAGTAGGGCTTTTCTCATGCCCGCCTGGTTAGCTACCACCTTCAAGTTGAAAATGTGCCGCCAAGTGCTGATATAGGTGTTCCGACAGTTGCAATTGAGAGCTAGTCCTAGTACTAGGTCTATAGTGTCCATCGGCTTGGGCCATATTGTCACTTAACATCAGGTTAGATTGTGGCCTTAACGTTAAACCATTATGTATGGTAATGGTGATCCGGTTGAATAAAATTTTGTGCTGATCATTAAATTACTTCAAAATAATAATTGTGTTTGTAATAGGGTATGAAAATATATTCATATTTGAAGCGATGATAAAACTCAGTGGTAGTTTGTACGACTATGCGTCAAGGGACGTGAGTTCAAATCCAACCACCTACAACGAGCTTCGGTGAAGGAAAACATCATGAGGGAACCATAGCATGGTGGTATAGGCTTTTTCTAATGCCCGACTAGCTGACAACCGTTGAACAAAAGTTGAAAATGTGCTGCCAAATACCAATAGGTGTGTTCCGGCAGGTGCACTTGAGAGCCAGCTCCTTCAGAGGTTTAGCGGGTCTACCAACTTGGGCCGTATCGTCACTTAAGATCAGGTGTGATTATGGTCATAACGCTAAACCTTAGATATAAAAAAAAAACTTTTGTTTTTCAGGCGTTATATTATTCTGATAAACTAAATTTTGGTTTATCTTAGAATAAACCTATAATAATATAACTATCTATTACCCCCATACCTTTACTCTCTCCGATTTTGTTATTATATTCTTTGTAACTTTTGGAGTATGGAATATTTATAATCAATATATATGTAAACGGGCTAGCAAAAGTCTTTTTCTCCTGTGTTTGTTAACGGATTACCTTTTTTTATTTAGTAGCTATCGACTAGCTCTAGCGTTAAAACATCGAAACAGTTTTATTCCAATTTTGGGAGAATTTTCTCAAATTTTCAATAAAGATTACAGCCATATTTTAAGTTTAGGAACAATAGTTACACAAAGCTGAATTTGAGTATTAGCTAGTGTTAGTTTACTGGTAAGAAAGCTAGTTTTGGTATTAAAAAACTAGTATCATTTATGTACAATTTATTTTATATAATAACTTTTCAGTGTCAATAAAAAAAATGTCAGCACAGTATCAATACAACGATAGCCAACTTGATTCATAAATAAGTAAGGTTTTTTATTATAATAACTAAATGATGTACCATGAATATAGTTTTATGAGAATTTATTGTAATAGAAACTAAATAGAACACATTTACGTATCCACGAGGCAGTGCACAAAACATGAAACGATTAATCAATCTGATAGAAGCAAAATAAATATGCCTTGATATAGGTAAATAATGCTGCCTTTCCCTTCGTTCAAACTTATTATCCTGATAATTAATTACATTTATTGAATAATAACTGTACACGAGCATGCGTTTCTTGGGGACTTGAATTAATTTTAGTGTAATTTCAGGGCCTAGACTATCACAAAATATGTTTTTAAAGGCAAGATATACCGCCACTGGGATGGGATTCGAAACATCTTTTACAAATAAACGCTGATACTCAATAAGTTCTGTCTTTGGCAAGGTAATTTCTAGCACGCCAATACTATAAAAAGACGAAACATATTTTCGATTTTTAATTAATTATTATCTACTGAACAGCGAAAATTACTTTAAAATATACCGTGAAACTTATTTGCTATAAAATTTCATATTAATTTCATAGGGACACTTCCGTTTCATGGTATTAAGTATCCTAAATATTTGATCATAACATATGTTATCACTGTGATAATTTTACTAGTTTCATGTGGAATCGTGCACAAAGGAGAGACAGAGTGACACAAATAAAAGTAATATTATAAATGCGAAAGTCAGTTTGTTTGTTTGTTACACTTACACGTCTGAACGATTGTGGTGAATTTTAGTACAGAGATAAACGGGACACAGGATATGGAGATAGGGTACTTTTTCTCCCGAAATCTTTATTGTAAGTAGGGTAAATATAGGGATAAACTTTGTATTAAGCTTTTTAATGCGTCATCCGATTTGTTTGACAAAATCGATATTAACCCTTAGCAAAGCCGCACGTAAAATCTAGTCAACTAAAAACAAAAATTGTCAATCATAGTCAGAAATGAAAACTTATTATAAACACACTCAAGCAAACATCTGTGTATATACATATATACTGATATATACATATGACATGATATGATATATACTGTATATACATATATCTGAGCGTGGCGATCACGTGAGTTCAGTGCTTTCCCTCCTCCCCAAGTGACCTAACGTGCCTAATAAAGATTTCACTTAAATTAAACATTTTTGCCTGTATAGCTATTATAAAGAACACCTTGATTACAGTTTTCAAACAATATTTTAACATCTGACCAATTAGCACCTGATTTTAAGTAAAGTACAATCCCAGTCAGCGGCGACTGACAACGAACCTAAATTCACAGGTAGTCACCGCTGTCATGCCAGCCTGCTTAGGTACCTTTTTACGCCTCTTTTGAAGTCATTTAGTCCAATGCCATAGGATCGAGCCACTTAAGAGCCAGTATCGCCACTAAGGTTAGCACGTTCACCATATTGGGTCACATCGTCATTTAATATCAGGTGAGATTGTGGCCACAACAAATTTTGGGCTATGCGCTGATGAGTCGGTCAACCAACGCCTTTATATACATAGATATACATTACTAAGTGTACGCGAGAATATTATACCACCGCATTAAAATATAAATGGATATAAAAATGTAAATATATTTTGACTACTAAATTTTAATTCTGTATTCGCCTTAAGATAATGTAAAACGTCAAATGAACTGACACTCGAAGTAAATTAGAATTCTTCGCAGATCTTATCAAGAAATTGCTTCAAACTGATTTATAAAATGTACCAAGTTTCATAAGAAAATTTATACCAGAAATATAATATAATAAAATAATTTTATATAAAATAGTTTTTCTTTTTAATTAGAAATCCAAAGAGGTGTGAAAAAATAATATAATAATTTATTCTAAATTAATCTTTCCGAATTCTGAAAAATTGTTTTTTTTTCATAATTTATTTATAAGATAATTATAAAATTAATGTAATTAATATTTCAAAGGAAACTTCTTGTAAACTCTTGTAGTTTCTTATATTATTATTTATGATATTAAACTCTGATGATGCTACTTAATCTTATGATTGTATCTGAACTGTTTCATAAAATCAGTAACATTTTTAATTTTTATAAAGAAAATGTATCCTCTAGATTGTAAGCATAATGTGATCCAGTATTTATTATATTATGTTAATTAATTTTATATCTGTTTTATTTTTATAACTATTGTATATAGAACATAAATTCCGGCGTATTTATTTTACGTTATCGAATAGAGATATTGAAATTCACTATTATTGATGTAATGAGTCGATAATTTGCATGACAATATTTATTATTGAATTACATTGTGTTTCATTAATTAGGTTTAACCTTTCCATGAATATGTACTGTACCATATAGTATAGAGATGCAATCAAAACATATTTTATGCTATACTTTTTTGATATAACTTTAAGATTAAGTTCTTTATAGGAATTTTAGAAACTGGTGATATATCTAGAATTATTGAAACAAATCTGCAAATTATTTAACACTAAACTCTATTATCTTAGGTGGCTATAGGCTTTTTTATATATAAACTTTTATTACATTATGTGTTTATTTGAAGTAATTTTTGTACGCTTGATTGTTATCATAAATCGATTCAAAATACTAAAAAATATTCCTCAAATATAAAACCAATATTTCTACTCATTATTCAATTATATTCAAAATTCAATATAACATACCTTTGATTATTTAAATTCGCTAATTATAAAATGTTATATATAAACGTTTACTTTGTTTTTCAAAAATAAATATCAAATTAGTCATGGCACAAACTCGACGTGTCACTTAAAACATTTTAATAAGTGTAAGCACTATTAATAAAAAGTTACCGCACTCCACTCATAATAACTACATAGTTCACGGGGAAAAAAACTACGCACGTATTCTATTGCGTACTACGAGAACACGCAGTACGCTAGCGAATCCGTTGCTAGCGCTCATGCGACTGATGCGACTGCCCCGGCGTATGAATAGATGCTTGGGATTCTTCGCGCCCGCCCAAACTGCGCAGAGGCGCTATCACGGTTTTATGGTATTTTAATGTCGGTTTCTTTGTGTATTGATAAATTATTATTATTATTTTGTTTTGATCGCTTATTAGAGGTATATTGGGGTGTGGATGCAAATTCCCCTCCGTTCAAAAATTGGTAATTTTAAGTACAGCCTTCGAGCTCTATAATTTTTGTGTACTTACTTAAAAATACAATTTTATGATCTGAAGCACATTTGATTTTACTCCCCTCATTTATTATCGTTATACATTTTTTTCTGTTGTTACTAAATGTAGAAGGAAAAAACCCATAATATTCTGTACTGACCATTATTTTTTTGCATAGTTTATTTAATAATCACTTAATACAAACTATAAACATATATGGGCGCGAAAATACATGAAATGAACTCATTTAGATTTTGCAAAATCTGATAATTGAAATAATGTTATTACTACGTGCATTGTTCATAATTGGAACTTGTATGTAAATTAAATTGCTTCATAAATAACAGTAACTTTATTAAATTAATATACATTCGATTATAAATTAATTAAAAGTTTGAAAAATAAATTGTTAGTATCAAGTTCTTTACAATATTAAAAAATAGCTTAAAATTAAAAATAGATAGTCCGTAGGATTCTTTTTAACATAATAATAATGTACAAAATATAATTATATATTTTTTAAATTAATACGTTATTGTGTACTATTAGTCTGCACGTAGTATATGGTTGTTCACATCACTAATACTTCAGTACACTGATTTGGTCCGGAGCTCCATTATCACTACCTCAGTATTACAAAACACGCGTTTTTAGTATTACCACAATCGGAAACTAAAAGAGAGCTACTTGATAAATAAATTATTAAAACAATTATCATATAGTCTCGTCATTACAATTTGAATTTATATAGTTATTTTTAACCAAACGTATAAAAATCAATTTCAATTCATTACGTAATTTTTAATTAAACGTGTAAATACTTAAACCCCCTGTAATATTACATTAAATATAAAGGACGATCAACGATCAAGGTAAAAATTGATTACTTTTCTAGATACATTTGACCCATTGCTATTAAAAAATCGTGTATTAAAAATCTTCTAAGAAAGGAATATATACAAGAAATATTTTCAGAGTACGAAACTTTCATACAAAAGGCAGTTCGAAAATAATTTCTAGCATACAACATACCTAGCTATTAATCATTCCGCTTAGTCCGTTTCCACTTGTTTCCGACAGCGTCACGCCCCTCAGCTTCTGCTGGCATCTCTACAGCCCAAATGACCGTAATAAACCTCCAGTTTTATCATTATAATGTTACATTACTGAAAATATCTCCGAATCGTACTTTATGTGTTATAAAACTATGTATTGCAAATATACACCAAGCACATTGCTTTTTTTGCACAAAATTTTTAATGATGACTCGGAGGTAGCGTGTTTGGGACATGGCGTAGGAAAACATCGTGATGAAATGATGGCTTGTAGCCGTGTATTTTTTTATATCTGCTTACGTACTTAACCGTGGTATGGTTAAGTTGAAAATCTGTCGCCAACAACCAGCAAGTGTGTTTGTCTGATACAGTTAAGAATCAGTCTCCTACTGATCTTATCACTATGTATCTTGAACCATACTGCCAATTAACATCGTATGAACTAGCTAAACGATAAAGTTCTTACCGTACCTTGAGAATGTATAACTATTTACCAGACAAGGTGTTACTTTCTATAAAGGAAATTTAATCCGATTTATACTATTGAAGTTGAATACGATATTGAATCCTTTAAAAGAAACGCGAAGAAGCGTTTGAACAAGCTAGCTTGACACCGACGACTGCCCGTGAAAATGGTGGCACAGGCGGTCGCAGTTGTTTGTGAATTGTAATTACCATCCATGCTTACCACACTTACCATTAGGAGCCGATATTTGCCGTTATGCCGTTGGTCGATATGGCTGACATTTGGTCAACCTAATATAAAAAAAAATACATATTGTTTGGCTCATAAATTAATAACCAGGTGTTTTTTTTTCTTATTTGAAAAATTAACCTATCAGCAATTTTGTAAAGAAATTGATGATAATGAAAGTGTAAAATTGGTCATCGTTTATGAGTTATATAGCCTATAATAAATGATTTTATAAAGCAACGAAATGTTACTTGCGAATAGTGTACGCATTGTCTAATGTTTTAGTGTCACCATAATAAAGATCAACCCGGCTTCAAATAATTATGGAAAAAGCTTTCAACATTACTGTCTCGTTAAGGTAAAAATAGTAGAAATTACGTGGTGGGCAGCTTTTAGGGTGTTAATTAAAAAAGGTCCATCTAATAAGGTTTGATTCCCAAACACTTTTACGCCAACGCTGTCCTTCTCAAAGGAGAAAGGATCGAATCTCATAGAAGATCGGATCTCATATTATAATAGGCGCAGTTCGTTGACACTAATGATCATTGAATGGAAAAACAATATTCATTAGCAATCTCTTTTTGCGATAATAGTAGTCAATGTATTGTTTCATTTAAGACAAAGAAATAAATACATTTGTTATTTAATTGTAGGTACATTTTAATGAGGTACCACCTTAGTTTGTAGTACACAGCAACCAATAGTCACTGTAACGTATGCTTTGTCACTCTTAATGTACACTTTGTACTCCATGTTGATATTACCTTAGAATTTTAGTAAATACTGATATCAGCTCACAGCACACACAACTCCATATTCCACGTGCGCTGGTCTGTGTGCCAGTGCCTACACCACCACCGTGCCATTCACAGAGTTCGTGACTTGAGACGACAGCTCAGCACAATAGATATACTTTCATAAACCAAAATACAAACAATCCATAGTTATTATATTTGTTATACCAACAAATAACTAATTATTATTTCGATGTAGATGTGTGTACACTACAATCACTGCTTTTACTTTTTTATGGATTGACTTTCCACGTGACAGAATAAATAGCAAATGAAGTATTAACACTGTGCCACAACGATTTGCCACAGCGATTTGCGTCTTCGTTCATCATGCGAACAGCAAAGAAGTGCAGCTCTCTCCCGGCGTCTGTCTTCCCATGTACTTATAATCTGGACAGTTTCAAGTGAATAATGAATAGGAATTTTTAAGTTTGCGTGCTCCACCATCGGCCTCATCTATGCTTACCACCAAGCATGATTAAGGTCAAACGCAAATTTATAAAGCATAAAAAAAGGATTTCTTAGATGACCCTAAATGATTACATTTTACTATATTCATTATTATATTCACTCTGTAAATAAAATTCACATTAACTGATTATATACATATATAATACAGTATTCAAGAAACACGTGATTACCCTTTATAATACTAAACAGTTTTTGTTGTTTGTTATACATAACTCTTATGCACTTATTTTATATACAAAGATGATAGCAAATAAGCATCTAAAAGCATAACATACTTGTTAGCATTACCTAAATACACTTTCACTGTACTACAAGCTAGTATTCAAAATATTCAATTTACATCCACCACCAAAGTAGATTACCTATATGTGTTTCGGTAACGACCACTTGGGAACTAGTATCTTTAGGCTTTAGAGTGCTGCTTGCATTAGCCACATCAAAACTTCATGTGAGATTGTGGTAAAAGGCTTTAAACAACCTTTTTTTATTTTATATGCTGCAGTTTTTATTGTATTCAAGGACAAGTTTACATTGTTTAATATTTCGTTGTTATTAACATAGATATATTATGGTAGTACATATGTATACATAATAGGACATATATGTAAAGAGATATAGTTAGCAACATTATTCGCGCTGGTTACGATATGAAATGTAACTTTAATAATAAGTTTTCATCCACTGAGAGTAAGCTTTTAATTAGGGGTTTTCGTATGTTAAAACTTGTAGGTTATCTGAATATTTGTTAATTCTGTCATTACCACCATAATGAATAAGTCAATCGACACCGGACGTTTACGTTACTATTGTAAATTAAAAACCATTTCGAACGAACGGATATTAATTTTTGTTTCAACAATCATGTAATGGGCAGATGGTTTTGTTACAGAAATTTACATTTCATTAATTAATTGCTCAGCGAGAAAATAGTTTATCTCACATATTTTTTATGTTTTTGGTACTATATGTACTATATGTATATTTTTCATTGTAAAATAACTTTTTTTATAGTTAATGTTTAGTGTTATTTATACAATCTGACCTGTTGTTAAGGGCCGATGTGGTCCAAGATGGTGGTCACGCTAAGCCTAGTGGAGGCAATAGGTATCAAGTGCTACTGTCGGAACACATGAATTGATATTTGGCGACAGATTTTCAACTTGAGGGTGGTAGCTGGCCATAATGTTTTCCTTCACAGAAAGCTCGACAAACTCATGGTAGATGGATTCAAACTTACGTCCCTTGTCGCGGCGTCCGTGCACACTACCAACTGAGCTGTCATCGCTTTAACTGACGATTACATGATGGCGTGTTGCAATCCAAATACAAAACATTTGTATTTTATGGTCTTAACATAAGCGTTCGAAAATAATCTAACATAAGTACGATATAATATTACGTGACTAACCTAGACGCAATACTGTTTAATAAGTAACAACGCCGAGACAATAACCGTAGTTTTAAACGATTATGATATAGTGATAGCGAATTGAAACCACGTCGATAGACATCATACAGTCAGTCTCAGCTGTAGATGAAAAAAACTTTGAGTTTTTATAACATTTGACTGCTAACTTCCACTCTCAAGTTGAAAATCTGTCATTAAATATTGATGTTACGGCACCTTCATCTGGGACCTAGCATGTTACTATTGTAAGTTAGATTCACACTTAACATTTATATCAAGGTAAATATAAAACATGGTACGGAAATTGCTATGGTAGATTTATCGGCAGGTGTATAGTTGTCGTAACTTAGTCGTATCCTTGCGACCTTGTTTTATTACTGGATCTATATCTTATTCTGTCTTCTCTGTATCTATACTTGGATGTCCTCTTGTACTATTTTTTCCCAGTTCATTGAGGACGGCGCAATACATTTTCTCTTTCCATAAATCTCTTATCAGCCGTCATCTCTTCATTCACTCTCTTTTCTTTTAACCTCCTTCGTCAAACACTCTATATATATCACCTTTGGTCTTCCTCTTCCTTTTCATTCTTCACCATTCCTCTTTTCTCATGACTTTTCCAAACCAAGACAAACGTTTCCTTTTCAACTTCTATACCAATAATGTATTAGTCAAGCTCATAGCATAGTCATTTATCAATTAGTCATTTGTCTCTATACTTATTACATTAATATAGTAACTACCGATAAAGAATCAGTATATATTTCGTTCAGAAAAAAGCATTCACGAGGGATAGAAAAATATTTTTATTACCACTGTAGTTTATATTCGTTTACGAAGTAAAGTTGGAAAAATATGAACTTAAAATAGACAAAAACTTAAAATACAAGTTTAAACATAATCTGAATACATTACCGCGTCGTGGTCATTGCACGCAGTATCCAGATGGTAATTTGTTTTGTTATAGCAGTTATGTATTAAAATGAACAAGCCTTATAGAATCGTAATAGATATAATTGTGCTTAAATAATTCGTTATAATGAAACGTCGCCCTTTTAAAGGATTTAAAGGGTACCATCGATCTCAGTCGCGTTGATATCTGTTGGTCTCTCACAGAATTTGTTACCCACTCAGATAAGGTCGCGGGTCCGTAATGAAGCCAGTTCAACCGGAAGAAACGGCGATAAGGTAATACCGACCTACGGGTTAGTATCGGTACTGAGACGGCATTCTATTACGTTCCTTGTGTAGTCATAGTAATGGTTAATAATGTTTTATGTCGGGCATAAAGGCGTGAATAATGTTATGCCATACACAAATGCGAAGGTTGTTTTTTATACGTCCGGACTGTATTCAGTGTAAACAATATAATTATTATTATTAATCTTTGCCTAGTGGTTGAAATTCGTTCATAATCAACCACTTGTAATTACAAGAAAAACGTATTTCCAATTCTTTGAATTAATAGCACTAAAGCCCTTCGCTATATTTTATTATTATAGGGTAAACGTTTCACAATCGCTTTCGAAGCAAAACTTAAATCAATCCCTAACAAAATATTGTTTTTAAACGTGTTATGTTTTAGGGTTTCACACTTAAAGTATTTGTTTTAATAAAAGCTTTAATTAAAAAAAAAATTATTCTTAGATTTTAATAAGAGGTAGTATAGCTTATATTACATATTTGTTGAAATAAAACTAATTTAAACGGATTTTATCGCGGTTATTTATTAAATATTGATCCCGACGTTTCGAAAGCTTTTCAGCCTTCGTGGTCACGGGGCGGACTGAGGTGTAGGTTGTCCAGAAAAGTTTATGTTACTGTGTCTACCTTCAATTTAATTTTTAATATTTATAGTGTTCCGATCTACACAGAAAGAGCTCACAGTGTCTTGAGGTCTGGCAATTGGTCTTTTGGGTTCCGATTTAATTAAATGTATAATTGGATCCCAGGCTTGTGCTAGCTTCCAACCATTTTCTCTATTGAAATTTGGATGTTTTTTAATTTCAATAGCCTCACGAATCATCCTAGGTAGGAATCGGTGTTCTTTGGCAAGGATTTGTGGCTTGTCGAATCGAAGATAATGTTTGGAGCCTTCTTCTGAATGTTCAGCAACTGCAGACTTCGTAGAGCGTCGGTGTTTAACATCAGCTATATGTTCTTTTACGCGGGTCCCTATATTTCTTTTAGTTTGTCCGATATAGGAGAGGCCACAGTCACATTCGATTTTGTAAACGCCCTGTTCTTGTAGAGGTATATGACACTTGACAGGTGGTAAAAATTGACTAATCTTCTTGGGCGGCTTGAAGTAAGTTTTAATTGAAGCACGCTTCAGCACATAGCCAATCTTGTCTGTGACCCCTCTTACAAAAGGTAGCACAACAGGTACACGTTCTACTGTGGCTGGTTTCACTCGGTTTCCGTGACGGCGGCGTGGAATTTGGAGCTTGTTATCACGCAGTACTTGCTTGACATATCGCAGCTCAGCAGCCAGATGTTCCTCGTCACAGATTCCTTGTGCTCTCTGAAACAAAGATTTACCCACGGTAGCTAACTGTTTCGGATGGTGGTGAGATTCACCATTCAGGTATTTATCTGTATGGGTCATTTTTCTGTACACAGTATGGCCTAAAGACTGATCAGGATTACGGATAACTAAAACATCTAAGAAAGGAAGAGATTTCTTTTGCTCTAACTCCACAGTGAATTGTATGTTATTGTTAATGGAGTTAAGATGATCTAAAAATGCAGCTACTTTGTCAGATGGTAAAATTGTGAAAGTATCATCTACGTACCGTTTGTAAAACCTGGGGGTGACGGGGGCAGTGCTTAGGGTTGTCTCCTCGAAGTCCTCCATGAAAATATCGGCGACTACTGGAGATACAGGTGAGCCCATAGCTACTCCATTCACTTGTACATAAAACTGATTCCTTCACAACATGTAGCCAGATGTGAGGCAATGTTTAAGTAATGCTGCATACTCTATGGGCATGTTATTATCTGCTAACCTCTTAGACACAATTTCAATGCAGTCTTGTACTGGTAAGCTTGTGAATAGAGACTGGACATCAAAACTAACCATGGTTTCATTGTCAGCTAATTGTAGGTGTTTAATATCACTGACAAATTGGTATGAATCCTTCACAGATGCTCTAGTGTTGCCTCTTAGTGGTGATAACACTTTTGCTACGTGCTGAGCCAATCTGTAGGTTGGTGTGTCGATCTGACTCACGATGGGACGTAGTGGAGCATTTGGCTTGTGTATTTTCGGTAACCCATACAGTTTAGGAGGTTTTGCACACGATGGGACGAGTAAGTTTACGTCAAGATTTAATGTGTCGGAGTAACTGCTTATTAAAGAGCTAGTAGCCTTTAAAACTTTGTTGGTTGGGTCTGTTTTAACCTTCTTGTATGTACTTTCATCCGACAAAAGTTGTTCTATTTTATTATTGTAATCTGACGTATCCATTACTACTGTCGCATTACCTTTATCTGCACGGAGAATAGTTACATCCTTCTGTGAACGCAAGTTCTTTAAAGCGATATATTGTTGTTTTGGAAGATTTGGTTTGGGCGCTTTCACTTGTCGTAATATTGACGAAATGTCTTGACGTATCGCCTCCGAATCCTCCTTTTGCACATTATTTTTCACGAGACTATTCTCAACGTTATAAATAATGTCTTCATACGGTATCCTTCGTGGTGTGACGGCAAAATTTAATCCTTTTGATAAAACCTGAACATATTTGATCAAGGTTTAGCGATTTATCTACTACCCATACCGATCTTGTATTCTAATACAAATTAAAACTTAAAGAAACACAGATCTCTCTGTACGTTGTTCGCAAATGATTTCAAAAATAAAAAAAGAAAACAAATTATCGATTTATTTTTATATTATAATCGTTAATTTTTGATACCAATTAATATATTGGTTATCACCTACAAATATTTAGCAATTAAACATTGATATTTCCACATTGTAGCACAATGTAACGGAATTTATATACTATACGCTTATAAGCTAACAAAAATAAAATTCACCTGGGATTTAAGAAATTTTAGAATATTCTCTGTATTTTAAATCCGTTCCTAACAAAATATTGTTTTGGATAATGTTATAAGGTTTTGAAGTGGAAGTGTTTACTTTGTTTAATTTGTAAATATATTTATATATATATAATATATTTATCTAAATTCAGGATATATTTTGTTTATCTTTACTAATATTATAAATGCGAACATGAGTTTGTTTGTTACGATTTCACGCCTAAACCCTTGTTATTTTAACATTTTCGTTTAAAATATTTATCTCAAAGGGCAAACAATTCAAGGGAACTTTTGTCTTGCGGTTAGTATAGCCTCTGTATCAGAGGTCCTCGTACTCACCTGAGCATAGCAGGTGAGTAGTAGTGAGTAGTACGATACGCTGGGATAGCATACCTATGCTATCCCAGCTGACGGATACACTTCAAGTAAGGTTTAGTTTCATGTTATTGGATGCTGTCTTGGAGCGCGCTCAGATATGCGATCCTAGTATATGGAACACGCCTAGTGTGATTCGGTGTACTTTTTCTTTGTGCTTGGACATGTGGTCTTGGAGCGGTTGTACACGCAAGGTCATGCCACGGGATGGCCGCTGAACCGAGCTGTTGTAAGACATGCAAGGTCGTGCCACGGTTTGGCCGCTGAGCACCGATTTATGAAGTTATAGATATGATGTGAATCTAGCCAAAATTAGCCCTGAGACTAAGGCGCAAGTATATTAAAAGATGAATTTTAGATGGGTAGTTTATAACACCGATGAGTATAAAGTGAGAGGCGAGCGCGACTATGAGTTCAGCCAAAGCGGGCACTCTAGATCATAACATCATCGAAAGGACGTAATAATTATATTTTTCTGTTAAATGTGTAGAGCTAACATATCTTGTGAAAGTAAGAATAGTGCTAATTTGTAATTCTGGTGTGTTACTTTGGTGGATTTATTCCTGCAACGTAAGACCACGCCGACAATATGACGCCGGAATAAATTTTGTATGAAACTTTTCATTGCGTGATCCGATTTGACAAAATCAATATTAACATGAGCCAAGCCGCGGGTAAAAGCTAGTTTAGGATATATTTTTGGGACAACACGCGTACTAGTTATTAAAACCTGAAAACATTTTTACATATATCGAATTAACGGACATAAAGTACGCCCCATCACAAGACAACCACTGGTGGATGATGCAAATACTTAGTCACCTGTGGAATTCAATCCTATAGCACTCGGCTTGCGAAATCAACGAGATGACCTATAAACAGCTAAGATAACCGTACAGCAGTGCTTAGTATGAATTATCTAGGTAATATTAAAATTACAACAGACTAAAATACTAATTAAATTCCATCAATGCAAATTTTGCACGGTGGGTAGGTCTGTTTCTAATGCCCGCTTGGCTAGCTACCACCCTCAAGTTGAAAAAATGCCGCCACATATCAATTGGTGTGTTCCGGCAGTTTCACTTGAGAGCCAGCTTCTGCACAAGTTTATCGTGCCTACTAACATAAGCCGTAACGTCACTTAAGATTAAGTGAGATTATGACCATGACGCTAAACCTGAACTATAAAAAAATGATAAAGGCTAATTTACGCCCCAATTGGCATACGCTTGATAAAATGGTAAATATTTCGAACACATGTAAGTAAATGGAATTTCGGGTAGAAGCTAGTTATAAAGCAAAATTACAACAACAATAGGTTTTAATTATACATTTAATAAGCATTCATCATTCCGCAGACATAATACCTAAGTTAATACAATTACGTCCGGTTATGCAGGAATCAGGGAACTTGCAAGCTGTTTGAAATTAAGGATATTGGTATGTAATGTAGAAAACGATCTATATTCTTTATTTGAAAAAGACTCATTTTTTTTTTCTACCATTTTGACATAAAATGGTTTGTTATTGTCATAATCCAATTTATGTTTCAAATAAAGTAGAAACATAATTTCCGATAGTTTGATATGAATACCTCATGTTTTTCTAATTAGTGAATCAAATGGACACTATGATTCAAATACAAATGGCATGTTTTGTAAATTTATACATATATAAAATTAATTACGAGCCTTGTTACTCTCATTACGGTTCAGTAAATTTATTAATACTATACCGAGTATCGCGCTTATCCTGATCTGAATAATGCCTTTATAAGAAAGTCGACTAATCAATAACTCTTCCCAAAAAATGTATATTTCTGATTTACATATAAGAATAAATATGAAATTTCGGTGTACGTTTGTTATTTTCCTTATATTAAATGCCTTGTCCTTTTTTGATAGCTATTAAGTATGCTTCTGGGGTCATCTGATTGGTTCTCGAATTGAACTGGCAATAGAATATTCTAGTAAACTTATAAAAGTCCGAACAGGGCACTAACAAAATGACGGCTCCTTTGTTAAACTGACCATAAAGTTTTTATTCCAATGCAAATTTCCACTTATTTTATTATAATTTACTTGTACGCAATAATCGTACTATATTGTGTAAATTGCCACAAATTTTACATTATATAAGTGTTAAAAATCGTAAAGTTATGAATTTAAATAGAAAACAACACATGAAAAATTAGGACCCCCTAAAAACTTCTGTTTATTTTATTAATCTATTGTTTCTACATGTCTAGTTTGCCTTAGTAACTGTTAGCCCCGATTTCGTTTGCGTTTTTTTTGTGTAATATTTACTAAGACACAAGATTTCTTATTCATTATGCAAATTTATAAGAAGTGGAACGCAACACTTGTTTATGTTTTAACTTCTAATGTCTATAGCTTAGGTATTTTCAAGCGAATAATGAGAAATGATTGAATTTAAAGCAATGATTGGTCAGTAGTAGGTAGTCTGAAGATCGGGTTAATTCGTTTGGCTAGTTACCACTAAGTCTGCAATGAATCTAAGCTTTCGGTAAAGCCAAACTTCGTGATAAAACCATAGCATTGGTAGATTACAATTGCTAATAATTATTCTGTACTTAAAAACTTGTCAACAAGTATTTATGGTACCTACATTCAGACAGTTGTAAAAGACAACCAGTTTCTCTAGCCTTAGTATACCAAATTATAAGTTTGGTTAACAAGAATGCTTATCGCTGAACTACCGGCATAATATTACATTTGTTTTTATCATCACAATCACAGTAATTTTTGTTACAACGATGGAATATTCGCTCTGCTGTATTCGGTATGAATTTACAGTCGGTAAAATACGCTCAACCATTTCAGCGTTGCAAGTCAATTTTTAATGGTCTTGGTTCTGTTTGTGATTAGTTAAAAATGTAAGTATAGATTACAGCTCATGATAAAAAAAAAAACAAGTACATTGCAAGTAACGTCGAGTTTATAGCGGGGTAGTCAAGAAAGACAAGATAATACTATTATAATCAACATCGAATTATTTCACTCTAGATGTATTCACTTTTACTTTTACTTACACCAATATATTACTAATAGTTCCGTTAATACAAATATAACAATATATCATTATTTACAATTATAATAGTGCTCTTAATGTTGTTAGAAATTATAAACCCAGTAGCTGTGGTAGAGAGGATAACGCCGAGCAGTGATCGAGACTTGCGGCCTCCTTATAATAATGATGGCCTCCTTAATTGACATTTGTCAACACGCTCGTTTTTCTCTCTGTGTATGTCTAGCCTCGAGTGCTTCGCTTTGACTGAACCCATAGACGCGATCGCATCGCGCTTATATAGCAATCGGTGTGAATAAACTACCCTCCTCTAGTTGTTTTATTATTCCGTATATATTAAAGTTGTTGTGAAAATTAAATAGTGTAATAATTAGGTGGTATAACAATAGATTTTAAAATGGATCACTACACTATCCATACCTCACTTCAAAATGACTTAGCAATACTTTCATTCTGCTCGTTACATATACTTTTCCAACTAGAGTGATACACTTAATACTGGGATATTTGCGATATGTTGGATATTACGTCAGCTAAAAATCATCTTATAAGTATCCTGCTAAGAGCAGCTGTCTTCTTGGTACTGCTATTTTTAACTTATTTCAATATCCTCACGTATATCCTCCAGCCTGGGCGGCTGCAATGTATATGTGAGATTCGAATTATGAAAGTCCGTAATACTCACTAAAACCGCATTGAATTTTTTTTCGACCGAGATTTTTACAAGTACCTGGCGCGCATACTTATCACTCCTATTTTATAAATAATACAATGATAAATAAGCTTGTAAGTTATTCAAAAATTATCATAGGGCAAGAAAAATTAATAATTAAGTGAGGCTATAATTTACCCGCTGCCACAACGCTAATGCCTCATGTAAGTCCAAAAAAGGGTCGCATTCTATTACACGACTTTTTTACGGTGCGTATAAATTTTAACGTTGCTGCGAAGTGTCAACCCTTATCTCCTAGGTATCTAACCGTAGAGAAATGTGGCGACTAATTACATTATTTCTTTCATTACAAAGGGATTCATATCAAAAGTACCTGTTTGTAACATATAATCATAATTGTATACAAAATAATGAAAAATTGTACACTTTCTTATTTTGAGCTTCTAGGGCTTCTAAAACCAAGGCCAAAGCCATTCTTTTTATAGTTAAGGTTTAGCGTTCTCACCCTAATCTCACCTGATGTTAAATAAAGATGTGGTCCAAGATGGTGGACACGCTAAGCCTAGTGGACGGACTGGATCTCAACTGAAACTGTCGGAACACATTTATTGGTAGTTGGCGGCAAATTTTCAACTTGACGCTGGTTGTTAGCCAGGCGGGCAATAGAAAAAGCCGGTAGGTCATGCTATGGTTTCCTGAAGATATTTTCCTTCACCGAAAGCTTAAGCTCATTGTAGGTGGATTAGAACTCACGTCCCTTGACGCGGAATTCGTGCACTACCACTGAGCTATCATCGCTTCAAAAATTCAGAGGAAAATGAAAAGGGATATGGTAAGTTTATTGTTGTATTATCGATTCTGAAAAGAGGAAACTTGCAGAATGCAACTAAATCCATTGACGTGTTTAAAAATTGTTAGACTTAAGTAGCAGTTAGATAGTGGAACGTCGTTTGTGAAGCTGATGAATAAAGAAATAATGTAATCTGACGACCTACTGGAGGTAACGGGAACCCACTTGTGCAGATATTAGGGAATTATTTACAACAGTATTGTTTTATAATTATTACTTATAGCGCTGCGAAGAGATTATAGCTTAGTTGGTAGTGTGTACGGACGTCGTGTCAAGGAACATGAGTTTGAATATACCTACAGTGAGGTGAAGGAAAACATCATGATGAAACCATAGCATGAATGTAGGGCTTTTACTATTGCCCACCTGGGCAGCTAGCAATCTCAAGTTGAAAATTTTCCGCCAAATACATATAGGTGTGTTCCGGCAATTGCACTTGAGAGTCAATCCCTCGACTAGGCTAAGCGTGTTCACCATCTTGGACCATATCGTCACTTAAAATCAGGTGACATTGTAGCTATACTCTAAGCCTTAAGTATAAAAAAATAATATAATCTGACGAAAAGGTAGCAGGAACCCACTTATGCCGATATTAGGGGATATCCTATGACAGTATTTTTTTTTATGAATACTTAAACACGCATTGCAATTTAATTTTCGTAACCCAGTTCTAGTCAACGTTATTAATCCAGTATTGTAAAGCACCAAATATATTGCCAATAAAATGCATTAACAAACGTATTATTATAAATTGGGTTTAACGCCGCCTATTTTTACCGAAACCCAAACTTTTTAAGTGTACCTATCCCATATTTTCTACGTTGGATTAGTCAGCGTGTTTATACTATTAATCACTGATGGGCGATTAGTCAAGAATAGATAAGATTCTTAAGTTTACATCGTTCGGTTGGATAATTCAAACATTTTATGAAATTACTTAAGTATTTGATATTGCTTAAGGTAGAAAGAAAAAATATGAATCGGCAGTTTTTAAGGTTACTGTGACATCTGTAGATGAATATTTGTCCACGTGCAAGGCACCATTGTCCTTGAAACTTAATTAACGATCTAAACGTGAACGGAAATACATAAAATCGATTAATAAATATCAATTTCCTAGAGAAATCGTACTATTAAAGTCTTAATTACAAAACAATTAGGTGGGTTTTATTTAGTTAAATTTATAGAATTAATAATATCTTCTTTTACGTAAACTGCTTATGTGCTGATCCTGAAACTTTTACTTACATTACACAAATTTATTTATTAAGAACCGCCAGTGGTCAATGCATTACAATAGTTACAAACTGTAAATGAGCCACTACTGAAAAAATACACTCGACCTTTAAGGCAACCACGACATGCAAATTGGTAAACAAGACAAAAATAAAAACAAAAACCAAATAATTCGTCAAACTAAACTAAATTTTAAAAGATAGGAAAGAAACGATAAATTGTCAATGGGTGTTAAATTATGAGAGTAATTTATGACTTATATGCTCTCAATAGTACCGCAGCATTAGCCCTAAAACTAGAAAGGGAATCTTTAAAGATGTCAATATTTGTAAATAAAACAACATCGATGTTTTAGATTTTTCTTCTTAACATGTTTTGTAAAGATATGGCTCAACATGGTGACATGCTAAGCCAGTGGAGGAACTGGCTCCCAAATACAAATAGCAAAGTACATATATTTGGCGACAAGAACTCAATTTCAAGTTCACCAAAAGTTCAAACTCATTGCGGGAATTTGAACTCTTGTCCATGGACACGGTTTTCGTACATGCTGCCACTGAGTCAGTATTCTACATTGCAACATTGTGAAATATTCTTATTTTATGTAGGGTTTCTAGAGCTCCTTGAGGAATGGAAGTTTAACGTCTGCAACACACAACAATAATGCATAGCTATACATTAACAGTTTACCAGGTTTAACAGGCAGACTGTATATTCCTTTGTCATTCATTTTAGTCCATTTTAGTCGTGTATGGCAAAGTATAGTAACGTGCAGGAATATGGAGGAATCGTAAGGATTATTATATAAGTAAAGACTACAATGAAGAAAATAATTAGTATAATAAATTTATAAAATAGCAAATCTTGTAATAAAGAAGTTCAAATAACACAGCCACCACGTAGCACTTTCTTTAATCGAAATCCGACAAAAACGGCTATCTGCCGATATGATTAGAAAATGTACAACTAATATCTATCTGTATATAAATAAATAAGTACGCGCATAACTTCTGAACGCCTGTACCAAGTTGAATAATTCTTTTTTTATTGTGTTTATTAGTGTCCGAACAAAGTTTGTATAAAAAACTAACAGATTTTTTTAAATCGTATAATATGAAATCAATGAAGCGATGATAGCTCACACAATAATGTGTAAGTGTAAGTGTAGAAATTTAAATTTCATATAATTGAACGACATTTAATTCATTGGAGTTATAAACAAGTTTCATTCAATAACCAAAAGAGATGAAAATCGGAAAAGATTTTACATATACAATTATATAGAATTGAAATCGATCGATTGATTAGGATTGATATAGCTAGTCTAGATGTAAAAGAAGTATAAATCAACCAACCATTGTTTAAGTGAGCATAAAAAACATCGATTTAAGGTGATACAAAGATCAATGGAGTCAGCTAGTATTTTAATAAAGTACAAAGTTTTACTGATTTTTGTAACGTTAAAGTCTTGTTAACGTAAGGTAGCAAGCAGCTGAGTATGGGACTATTACTGGATATAATAGCATTTAATATGTGTTTATTGTGTATTATCTTATATTATCCAATAATTAATCTCTTTCTTTATTTAATTTGACTCACGCTTACACAAGCAAACAATAGATTAACAAATTGAGCAGCAAGTTACAATTTTAACAAATAATTTTCAAATTCTGGTCGGTAGAAAAGTAATGTTTAACCTACGTGAAAGTTTAGAAAATGTGAGTAAACAAAAAATGTTTATACAATTTTACCTTCAAATGCAACATTCCATATCAAATGCAAGAACAGTAAATCAAATATTTGCTCCATTAAAATTTTAAAGGCTCGTAAAAATTTCGTACATAATATTTCACCTGACGTTACATTGCCAATATTAAAGCGGTATTTTACGTGTTCATACAAATGTAAAGTATTAAGCATTTTACATTTGAAAATGAAAATCGTAAGTTTATTTCTGCTGCATTGAAAATAAAAATAGTTTTTCCCTAAGTAATTATATTTCCATAGTACATCGATATTTGTTTAATAAATAAGAGTTAGCGTGATGTTGTTCAACACATTTCGTTGTTATACAGTTTGTTAAAAAGTATGTATGTATGTATATATGTTTGTACAGTGTATATAAGTACGTATATTTAATTGTTTTTGACTACATTTTACTCATTTTATATGCTATTCGTTAAATTATTTATATTATATTAGTATATTTATTATTAATTACTTATTTTATTTGTACTACCTACAATGGTAATATTTTTTTTACTACACTACTGTTGCTTAGCTGGAAAAAAATGCCTGCTTACCAGTGTACATATTTAAAGTGCAATAAACTTTTCATTAATTGATTAATTTTCCATATAAAGTAGGTAGATACAACTATATCTACAATGACCACACAAAAGATATATAACATATAAACACGTACTAGACATGTCGTATTGCAGAATCAATTGATGTATGTACAATAGGCAAGTTGGATGGTAGAGATATGATTAGTTTTTGTGTTGGCTTACAGTTTGTTTGTAAATTTTTGGATTAGTCAATAAATATCCAGCTGCTTAAAAGTTTGCAGGTTCGCAGGAAAACGACAACTGACTATGAATTTATGACGTTTGTTTTGATTTATACAGACACATCAAAAAGTGATGTCACTTTACCGAACTGCTATAAAAGTTGATATTATAAAACACTCATTACAATTTATAGTATTAAAAGTAAAGTTATTTTTGAAGATAATTCTAATTTGTTTTCAGAATTTCATATTTCCTTTGACCTTATTAGCTCTTTTTGACCAAATCCACGGTTCAAGGCTACACAGAATTTTTCAATTCCTTGACGGATTCAGATCTGAAAATAATCTAAGAGGATACCTCCATATAGGGAACGACTACGCAGTATTTTTACGAAAACCAATGACACACGATAAGTTCCTAGTCTACGAACTGTATGAAGTGAAGAACATACCGGATTATAAGACCTACAAACCTAAATTGTTAGCCATATCAAAAATACCCGTGGAATATATTAAAGAACAGCTGAAAACTTTTAGACAGGAATTATATAAAGCGAAATATGTCGACAGCAATGTCATTCCCGGTATTCAAGTCCAGACATTAAGAGAATGGCAGATAGAAAGAGCGTTAAATTTCCAAGATAATAAAGGTATTTTTCGAGCTAAACCTCCATTATTAAGGATAATTTTGTAGGAAAAAATATTTTATTTGTTTATTTTATTTATTATATACTAACAATTTATATCAGATATACATTATTAAATTATCACATTGCTATACAAAACACATTTCCAATGCTACCTACAGCGGTTTTTTGGTATAAAAAATAGCAGGAAACATGCAGATCGTTCATATGAAAACCAATGGTTAGTACTAACTACGTACATCTGCAATCCTCAATGAATTACAGCCATTTTACCGAAGTAGGAGCACGTATTTCAATATCGTTTTGATGAGTCACATGCCATAGCTTAAGAGGAAAACGGTGCTTAGTAACCCCTTGCATAATTCTAATGTACATAACAAGAAAGCTCTAGCATATATAAATATTGTTGATATTCTGTCATATTTTATATGAAGGTTTAAAACGATAAATAGCGTAGCATATCTAAAAGTTTCTTAGAGAAATGTCAAAGAATACAAAAATAGATATGCCTCTACGAACTTTAAAACGCTTGATACCTCTTACCAATGTGGGGTCATAATTGTGATTTATGTCTCTTTGAAATAAATTGCATTTCTCAAATACTAATAATTAACTAAGAAAAAGCGGTGCTTTGGGAGGTCTCTCGAAGTTTTCTGTCTAGTAAGTAATAATATTGAAGGCACTTTTTTAAAAGAATTCTCTTTGAATACGAATTAATTGTTTATATTAATATGGGCTTCCGTAAATAATTTTTACGACAAATATTTTTCACTTATTTTTATGTTATCTAAAGAAAAAAAAATCGTACACGGATTCCTTTTTAGTTTTAACAGTGTAACATATATAACTTTTTAATTACGAATGAATCGTTTTAATTCTTTAGTTTTCTAGAAGATGGTGTCGGTAGTAATATATATAGTAGTAATAATTGTACAGTTGATAAAATTGGTGTTAGGAATACAATAAAATTATAATTAATAATATTATTGTATTTTCTATTTTTTTAATGTAGATAAAATAATATTGTTGATAACACATCTAGACAAGAGTCAAAAATACAACCTCAAAGCCTCAAACCTGAAAGTGTGATAGTTGTTCAGTAAAATATACCACAAAAATGCATAAATTATCGAAAAGCGTCACGGCTCGCTACGCTCGCCCTGGTCATGGTACTTTAATGTTTTAATATTTTAATTAATTAACCTTAAAATGATCACATAATAATATAGTATTATTCGATCTAAGACTTTACATCACTATATTCATTGTAATCTTCTTTTAGTAAATCTGCTCCTCTCTCTGCTATCATAATGGAAGCTGCATTGGTATTTCCACTGATTTCGTTCGGCATTATACTAGCATCTATTACACGAATATTTTTGACTCCGTGGAGTCTCAAACGACTGTCTACAACTGATGTATGAGGATCTGAACCCATTTTACATGTACCGACAGGATGATAAATAGTTGTAACCATATTAATTGCAATACATTCCCAGTATTCATCACTGTCCAATTCAAACTTGTCACACGGCGGCCATTGAATCCTACCAAGAAAGCCTCCTATGGATTTAAAATATTTTGTTTTCGTTATTTTAGTTAACATTTTAATACCCTTTACTGTATCTTGCAAATCTCTCGGGTCACCGAAATAATTCGCATATATTAAAGGATCATCTTTTGGGTTATTAGAACTTAATGAAATATTCCCTCTTGACTTCGGGTGAAGAAGAACCAAAACTAACTGATATAGTGCATTACCAGCACTTTGTTTTTCAATAGATTCTATAACAGATTCAACATTATGTTTTCTAGTAAATCCTTCACGAACCGATGATGAATTCTTTGGATAATAAATAACAAACGCTTGAAAACTAGGATAAGACTGGTTTTTGGATTCAGAAAATAGTACTGAAATATCTGAAGAGCTCGCGTCAGCAAGATAGCCTTCCTGATTGTAAAGATATCTAATAGCATCGAAATGTTTTTTTGCCTCGTCTTCTATTCCTGGTTTATCTCCATAAATCGTTATATATACTACACAATGGTCTTGTAAATTTAGTCCTACCATAGGTGAATCTACTATACATGTAACATTTTTCTCATTTAAATGTTTTCGTGGTCCAATTCCAGATAACATTAATAACTGCGGAGTGTTAATAACACCTGCGCTTGCGATAACCTCACGGTTAGCATAAAAAACCATTTTCCTCTTTTTATATAGAATTTTAACCCCATAAGCTCTTTTAGATTTTGGGTTTATCAATATTTTGGTTGCATACGCTATTTTTAATAGTTTAAAATTAGTTCTATTGCGTATAGGAACTAGATACGCTTTAGCGGTACTTTGTCGTCTACCATTTGTTGCTGTTACTTTGTAAGTTCCTACGCCAAATGAATTAAGTGCACTTATATCTCCTACGTTCTTGAAACCAATTTCTTGAAATGCATTGATAATTTTTTCGTTGAGACTTCGCTGAGTACTGTTTAAAGAATTAATAATAAGAGGACCATTGTGACCATAGTTTTGACTAACTATTGGATCTTTTAATAGCTTAACATCCTGAAGACTCTCAGCTTTTTCGAAATACTTTTTTATAGTATCTAGTTGCCATTCCGAATTACCATTTACACTCCATGGTAGATAATCTTGATCATTGCCTTTAACGTAAATCATGCCATTCATACCAGTACTACCGCCAAGCATTTTACCCCGTGGCCATGGCACAGACCCATTTATATAGGCTTTATCTGTTCTATTATCGTTAACAGTTGTATATTTCCAATCACTTTTAGATCCAAATATTTGTTGGTCTAGAGCTACTATCTGGAAAAAATAATGGTATATATTAATTATATTTCAATATCCTTACTTCCTTACTAATATTATAAATGAGAAAGTGAGTTTGTTTGTCTGTTACTCTTTCACGTCTAAACCGCTAAATCGTTTATGATGAATTGGGTTATAGAGATAGATAGGAACCTGGAGATGATGATAGACTACTTTTTCTCGTGAAAAACTTATTGGAATGGGGTAAAGAGAGGGATAAACTTTATATGAAACTTTTAATGCGTCAACCAAATTGCTCAAACTATAGAAATTTCGCTCACGTTAATATTAATTTTGTGAAATCGGATGACGCAATAAAAAGTTTCATACAAAATTTATTACTCTCTTTACCTCATTTCATATAAGTTTTTAGCATAAAATGTAGCCTATCACTATCTCCAAGATCCCATCAATCTCTATACCAAAATACATCCCAATCGATTCAGCAGTTTAGGCGAGAAAGCGTAACAAACAAACAAATTCACTTTCGATTTTATAATATTAGTAAGAATGAGGATTATAACCATCACCTAAATGAAGTTATTATTTCTGTCGTGTGGTCCTAAGTACACACCATTTTTTAAATATATGATAAAATAGTGAAATAATTGAAACTGAAAATCCTTAATATTTGAGACTTACATTACTTTCGACTGGTGGGTCACCACCAGCTTCTATTAGAAGAACTTTCCATTGCTTTACTTCAGTAAGTCTGTTCGCTATTACACTTCCACATGCTCCGGCACCAATGATTATGAAGTCGAATGTTTCATAATCTGAAATAAAAAAGGAATATTAGTTAACCTTATGAATATAGTAACAAACTTTTAATGCTTTAAATTCATGGCTAAGAAGTGTTTCTTATTGTAAATATACCTATTCTTTTCATATGTACCAATTGAGTTGTAGTCCTGTCTTTTTATTAACCATGGCATCTACCTATATAGGCAAATTCGGCAATGGCAATGTGACGAATATACATTTTAAAGTTAATTGCTGTATTCAGTGTAACGTAGAATAACCTACAAATGCACAACAGAGCAAACACAAAGAAATAATGGGTACTGTATTACGTGTATCACAGGAAATAATATTCAATCGTATGTTAAAAATATAAATAAATAAGTATACGAAGTGAATTTATAGAGATTTTTTTTTTTTTTTTTCGACCTGACATACGCTGTTAGCCGTAAGGGCTTTGACAGCTTCACCGAACTTTTTGGGGCGAATGCTAAGGGCACTCAGCCCCATGGCAGAGGGCGCAAGGGTGCCAGAATGGCCGAACCTCGGCTTGGACTACTGCTGGAATACGAACAAAGATTCGCGATCCTAACTAACCAACAGGTCCTAACAATAACATAGGGCAAACCACGCGAGGGCCGCAGGAGTAGTCCCTTACAGAACCGTGTACTTTATGTGTGGGTGTGCACGGATGATATGCGGTGTGATGATGTACTCTCAGTGATGTAGAGTGTCACTGTATCGCGCGAGCAGAGTCACTTGAGGGCTCCTGTCCGGAGGATCGATCCTAGGCTCAAGAATCTGCAGAGGGAGGCCGCGGCGGGTGTGCGGGAGCGAAATTTACCGCTCGGCCTCGGCGGCGAGAACGGCGGTTACACGGGCGTGTGCGCGGACACGTGTAATTGGTGGAGACGGCAGGGAGCAGTGCGTTCAATCTTGTTATTTTGTCGACGGGATCGGTGAGGCAGTTACGTGGCCGGCGTGCGAAGCGTTTAGCATACGGATTAGGAGTGTAGCTAAGTACGTGTACTATTTTGGGGTTGGGATGAACTTCGGCCTTTTCGAAAAATTTCTTTGTGACATCTTTGATATATGCATATATGGACGGAAGGTCCATATCTTTATGTAAATCTACATTGCGGACATAGGGTGGAGCTTGGACGGCTATACGCATGAATCTATTTTGTAACACTTGTAGTTTGTAAAGGATGGTGCGCGAAGCGTGAGCGAATACGGGGTAGCTATAAGTATGGGACGGATGCATACTTTGTATATTGTGAGCTTATGTCTGAGTGACATTTTGCTCTTAAAAGAGGTAAGATTGCGTAGCAGAACCATAGCCGTGGAGGCTTTTTTCTGTACGTAATCTATATGTTTTTTGAAGGTTAGGCGCCTGTCTAAAACTTCACCAAGATATTTAGTATGATTAGCCCAGGGGATATTGACACCGAAAAGGTGTAATGTTTTTCTTATATTCCTCCTCGCGTGAGGATCGAACATGATAGCCGCACTTTTGTCTGGGTTTATTCCTATGCGCCATTTGAGGCACCAGGACCCAAACGTAGAGACGGCTCTTTGGACGCGGTAATATAAATGAATCCTATTCCTGCCCGAGCTGAAGATGACTGTGTCGTCTGCATAGGAGCCTACTGCGACGTTGGAGAATTCGGGAATGTCGCTAACGAACAAGTTGAATAGGCAGGGCGCTAGGATAGAGCCTTGGGGGACTCCTGAGCGTATTGGGTGAGGCGAGGATAAGGCTCCGTCTGCTTTGTAGCAGAAGGAGCGGTCCGATAGATAGGCAAGGATTATGCGGACTAGCCTGTCCGGAACTTGTAAGAGATTGAGTTTAAATATGAGACCTTCGTGCCAGACCTTATCGAAAGCTTTGGCTATATCAAAAAATACGGCAAGTGTGCGCCTAGGGCGATGTAACTCCGTGAAATTGGAGAGAATATGCTCCGTGAGGCGGAGAACTTGGTGGGTGCACGAGTGCTTGGGTCGAAAGCCGAATTGCTCGTGTGGTAAAAGACATTTGTCTGAGACAGTTGATTGAAGTCGGTTTAGAAGGAGTCGCTCGTATATTTTACCAATCGTATTGAGGAGGCTTATCGGGCGGTAGCTTTCCGGAAGGGATGCCTTTTTTCCGGGTTTACGGATACCTATCACCGTTGCCATTTTCCAAGCGGCCGGAAAATGGCAGTGAGTTATGGCCGCATTGAAGATGCAGACCAGAAGAACTATAAGTTTGTCAGGGAGAAGTTTGAGGGCTTCATTTCTGATTCCGTCGGGACCGGGGGCTTTCCTTGGTTTAAGGCCTTTTATAATCGCGAGTACTTCGTCAGTTGTAACCGGATCTAAGTTTTCGATTGGAGGGGTCTCTCTTATTGATTGAATTGTTCGATCGACCCTCCCGATATGCGTGGTATCTATGGTATGATATTCATACGGATTAGGGGAACACTGTTGTGCGAGAGTGGCAGCGAGATACTCTGCCTTGTCAATACTTTCGAAGGCCGGCGGATTGCCGGGGCCTCTATCTAACGGGGGCATTGCGGACGAATAGCTGCTCTTCTGTTTACGAACGAGATCCCAGAAGGCGAGATGAGACGGTTTGATTTCCTCTAAGAGGCTGTCCCATCTTTGACTACGGAGTTCAGAGATACGAAATTTAACTAATCTTTGTAGGCTACGTAGCCGTACACGATTTTCCTCCGTCGGATAAGAATCGTGAGCGCGTGTCGCGGCGTTTTTCTCCGTTATCAGTTTTCGAATATCATCAGGAAGTATGAAGCGGCGATCATTTGCCGCCCTTACCTCTTTTGAGGTTTCCCTGATGGCATTCTGGAGGTGACCTACTAGGGAGTCAATCGCCACATCGGCATCGCTCACAGACTTTATCTCGTCCGGGATACTGTCTAAATGAGGAGAAGAGAGATTAATTGAGAGATAGTGTCTGAGTTTTGGATAGTCAGCCACTTTGACTGAAGCGGGTGTGTGGTCGCCCGGGTGGCCTAGTTGCAGAATTACTGGGCGGTGATCGGAATCTAGTTCATGTACGACTTCGATTTGCCGTACTTGAAGCGCGATCCCTTTTAAAATAGCTATATCTAAAACTGAAGGGCGGCAGTTAGCTTGATAATGAGTTGGCTCTGAAGGAGCAATTACATCGAAGATAAGCGCATTTTCTAGCCAGTATAGTGTCCTACCCTTAGTGGTAGTACGCGGGTTGTTGTATTGAATGTGCCCGCTATTTAAATCGCCAGCCACTATAACAGAGTCACCAAGCGCGAAAAGCGTCTCCAGATCCGACTGGAGGAGAGTTTTATTAGGCGAAAGGTACGCGGAAACGATAAAGATAGTGGGATGACCAGTCATACCCACTCTACACACCGAGACTTCTAAATTTGTAAGTTCGGGAGGATCTATTGGCATGCAATACAGTGACTTTCTATAGTATATGAGCGTGCCGCCGCCTCTTACGCCGATACGATCATTTCTTACTATCTTGTAGTTCGCAATCGCGGGATTGCGAACGTTCGGTTTTAAAAGAGTTTCTTGTGCTAGAAACACATCTATTTGCCGCTCCTTAAGGAAGCTAGCTACCAAGTCGCGTTGGGGTTTCAGGTTGCGCGCGTTAAAAAAGGACAAAGATAGGCCTCGGGGTCTAATCTTATCCTCCATTGCGAGTTTATTTAGGAGAAGCGCGGATAAGGCGTTGCATAGTCCTTGCAATGCCTGGGAAGCACTTAATGGCTTTTAGACGGCCAAAATCTTGACTAGCACTAATCATGTCGTCGAACGCAATGATATCATCTACGGAATGTTCTTCTAGTAGTTCGGCGAGCCAGTCGATGCCTTTGAAACCAGTAGAAGGGCCGGCCGCGGTGAGTTTCGCGGGTTTAGCCTTCGGAGGCTGCTGATTGGTGGTCCACGCGTTGGTCGGAGCTAGTGTGGGTCTTTGGGGAGGAGATGGGTTCGCGGAAGTGACCTGCGCTGGCTTGCCCAGGCTCGGGAAATCCTGATTAGACATGAGTGGCGGCAGTGCGGTACGTGCAGCCGCTAAGTGCGCTGAAGGCGCTTGTGTGGGAAAACGCGTGCGTCTCGTGCGTGGGGCACGTTCACACCCACGATAGTTCGCGGGGTGCCCGGCTTTGCCGCATAGGACGCAGCTTGGTGGTTCGGGGGACTCAGGGGTACGTGGGCACTCCTTAGTAGAGTGATCTTGTAAACACTTGACGCAACGCGGCTTAATGAAGCAGTTGCGGGAAGAATGGCCATACGACTGGCAATTGTGGCATTGAGTAGGGCTGTGTTTTTTGTGCGGTAATTCGACAGTGATGCCGGAGAGGTCGCACACGGATTTAAGTGAGAAGATTTCCTTGCCTTCCTTAGAGCGGTCTAGGATGACAAGAACAAGGTCGAACAATTTTTTAGTTATGTGGTGGTACATGCGGTGTACCTGGTGGACCGGAAAGTTTTGTTCCTTAAGGGACGCAATGATTTCCTCCTCGGGGAGTTCTTTGGGGACGCGCCTAATAACCACGCGCAGTAAACGGTCTTCTTCCAAAGTGAAAGTGAAAAATTGGTGTTTTCCTTCTCTAAGGAAGGCGGTGAGATTTTTATAATCTAAAGGCGTAGGGACTTTAATTTGAATCCCGGCAGGGGTGCTACGAGCGCTAGTATAACGGATTTTTTTAATATTAAGCTGCGTGGAAATATTTAACCAAGCTGCTTTATCAGCGATAGTGACGGGTGGTGGTTGGCGGACTGCTTTTTCAGTCGAGGCCGCGGGGCCAGGAACAGGAGTCGCAGAGATTGAAGGGGTCGCAGGGACGCGGGTGCTTTCGGTCCGCCAAGCCTTGGCTACTTTCGGTTCGGTAGTTTCTGGTGAAAGTACCCTTTTATTTTTAGGTTTGACCCTACTGACTAGCGTGAAGTCGCTGTCGGTATTAATAGATTCGGGCTCCTCCATTTCTGCCTCGTTGGTTGGTGTCGGGTCCGAGCTAAGTGGCGAGAATGAATTCGCCGTAGGGATCGCAGGCGGAGCATATGAGATGAGTTGCTCGAATTGTCGCGGCGTTGGTACCTGGGATGTAGGTAGTATGGGAGAGACAGGTGCCTGTGAATGACTATTTAGATTCCTTGTTGGGGAACGCGATCGCGAGCGAGAACGAGAGGTCCCGAGTGTGCGGGACGGAGAAGGAGGGTGGGTGCGCGCGGGCGCATTTACCGCCGCTGCCGGGATACGCACATTTTGCGGTGGTTGGGGTTGAGTAGCAAGAAACTCTTGAAAGAGCTCTGGGTGTGTCTTATCTACGAAGACTCGGAACCTATTTAGCAAAAGCTCTGAGCGGTTTGCCATTTCGGTAGCAGCCTTGGTGTAACGTAGGTTTAAAAGGAAACCTGTATAAAAAAAAAAAAAAAAACCTCCCTGCCTGAGGGGCAGGGGGGCGCGGCTAGAAATAATTAAACAAACTATCTAAAGTTCGACGAGTTAACATTGAAATACAATCTAGTAGTGCACGTGCAGAAAGTAAAGAAAAAAGAAAAAAATAATAATAAACAATATCTGAGACCTTGCCTGTAAAAGTAATAAAAGGCTTAATGGAAATTAAGTGTTACCTTTGTTGGCAGCCGGTGACCGGCGTACTTACAGTGTCGGCACTTTAATCACTGCACTGTTTCACGATAACGACAAACAATACTTTGAATTCACAATAATAAACTACGAGAATTCTCACAATGTAATATTAACACGATAGCCAAACAATAGATTGAGTTTAAGAATAAACTAATTATCGGTAACACGAACTTTATTGTCGGCAATAATAGACGGATTATTGCCGATAAGACGTAAGAATAACACAAAGAAACAATAGGCGGCGCGGTAAAGCGCAGCGATCGGTTTCGAGAACAATCAACGAGGGCTCACGGACACGTCCGTTCACGACCGCGGTTGAAATCGAACTCCAATTTATAGAGATATAAACTCGTTCTCGTTCACTATGTCGGAACACAAAGGTTTATTTTGAATCCAAAACTGTAATATAATTATTACAACCATTTTTTTTTTTGCATTTAATACTGTATGTCGTTCTTTATTACTTATCAAAAAAAAGTATGCGTCCTTCGACCTGAATTTCGCTTTACGTGATATTACTTCAACAAATAAATGTAATTAATTTAAAAGTTTCGTAATGTGTATTATAATGTTATAATGCGGGAAAAGTTTTGTTATTTTTTGAACGCACCAATTTTGGGATCTACCAGTCAGATTTTGACGCCCTTTTTTTTCGGACTGGTCATACGCTGTTTGCCCCTAGGGTTTTGACAGCTTCATTGAACTTTTTGGATTGCTAAAGGTAAAGTACATAGATGATAACTTACTCTTAACTTCAGAATCTGTTGGCCAATCTTCTTTAATAAGACATTGAGCAGCTGCGAAGTACTGAAGCGCCGATGAGAAGAGTTGTGGCGCATACCCGACCGTGGGTGAGAGGCAGGAATTATTGCAATGGCTAAAGATACAACATGTTTTAAAGATTTATTTAATAATTGCTTGAAATATACAAATTATGAAATAACGGGAATAGAGGCAAAACCAAGGAGGTCATATTTTTTACATTTCCCCTTCATGAAAACCTCGATTACTAAACTCTCTTTTAAAATACTCTTAAGTTATAATTATAATAAAAATACTAGTTAGAAATTACTACAACATATTATGTTATAATTTAGTTTTTGTTTTCCTTAAGCTAAGTGATAAGACGAAATATAGTAAGGAGTATCTGACATCATTATATCTAGAAAACATTCCATATAAAGGATAATGTAGCGCGATATTAGTTCTACATTGTTGCACGATATAAGTTTTCCTATTCGTTATGCGACTTCAAGAAAGGAGTACTACAAAGTTAATTTGTTAAATAAGTCCGTAAGTCAACTGAACTATAAATCTGCTTATAAAACAAGATTAGTTTGGCTGTTCTCTGTTTACGAAATAGCGTTTAAAAAAAACTACATTCATATGATTTTGATGAATTACGATGTTCGTCGAAAATAATCTATATAACAAAGCATTCTGAATTTACCTCTTAATATGGTATTCTCATTTTTCTTTTATATTCTAGATTGATACCTATAAAGCAATATCTTAAAATCGTTCAAAATTTGTATAATTTGCTTAAGTTTAAACATATCGATTTTTATTTAGAACTTGCTATTAATGACCCACATTCACAAATATTAAAAATATTAGAGGACCCATGTCTTGCCCTTGCTGTGTGCTACAGAGTATAGTAATCTTGTTCACTTAAATAATTTACTAATTTTAAACAGTTTTATAAAAGCAACTCATGTTAATCTAGTAGGGAAGTATGAATACCTGGGCTCACCATTTTATACGCTAATAGGACATGCATGGAAGCTTCTTATAAAAGATATGTATAACACAATTTTAAAATGTGATGCTACTCCCGCTTTACCGATTTTTCGTAACAATATTATAAATCTCCCTAAGAATTTTTTATAGCTTCTTCAGTTTAAGTTAAGGATCTATGCCAAGTTTTAAATACATGCACTTACAAGCCATTGCCAAATCGACCTCTGTATTATAGAAGTTGACAGACATTATGTACTTATAATAATTATACTTGTGTTTATGTTCTACGTACAATATTTTTGCTAATATTATATGATCATTTGCTAACAGTCACGAAGGCCTGATTTTAAGCTGTATCGGAATAAATGGACTTAATATAAAGCTTTTTGATGCATTATCATAGATTTTTTTTGTTTCGTCTTTACTAATCTACTACATTACCGCACATACACCAGCTAACCTTGCAAAGCCTAAGCATGCTACAATGGATGGAGTAACAGCTGGTGGATGTAATTGTTACAGTCTAGTTGGACAGTCGTGTCGTATATTACCATCTTATTTGGGCATCCTTCTGCTCGCTGTCGATGTATTTTTGTAACAGCACTTCAAAAACAGCCTCCCATTGTATGCTTACCGTGATGCTATATCCAAACAGATTATTACTTAACGACAAGTGAGATAATACTCATATATTATTAACTTCTAAGAACGTAAAATCTGAAAGGATACTATATACAAAATGCGGCTATTAATACATGAGTTTATTATTTTATCATTATAAGAATAGCACTTGTTGACAATTAAAATAATGTAAAGACGGGCTGATATTTTTCCTAAAGTCATTTAGGCGGCTACATACAACAATAAGAGTACTGCAGATTCATCGCCTGAGTTGGTTTGACATAGTACTATTTCGGCTGCTTAACGTGGTGTGGCGTTTACTATAATATTGGATTTGGAATTTTAATTTTGGACTTGTGAAAGCAAAAATAGTTATATGTTCAGTGTGTAGATTGTTATCGTGACTGGAATTTAGTTGTGAAGTGTATCAGGAAAGTGGGCTGGCCGATTAGTGTGCCTATTGGTGACAGCAGCTCGGACCTCTAGATTGAAACATACGCTTAACTATTCCACACATAATCTACTGTACATACACCACTCTACAATGCGATTACATTTTGAAGGGCCGAGGGTCTCAAAGTAAGACAAATAGTGTTGTATATCGCATGCACCAAATCGAGTTACCCGCGACTCGCGAGCAACTATTTCTTTGCAATACTTTATTTAAGGAGCCGAGCACTGCTCGCTTTTGCTGGTCGTGGACAACTCGAACATTGGTTCACAGGTGTATGAAGCATTTTATTTTAGTGTTTGGAAGGAAATTTAGTTTAACTGCTATTAGATACATAAACAGTTCTGATTTCTATACTGATTTTGGACTACTTGTACGGATAGTTGAGCATTTATGGAATAAATTACTATTACAGTTTACTAGTTGCCAACTAGAGAACGTAACTTAAATGAACTTATAATATCTACTATTTACGAAAATACTATGTAATATCATATCGTTACTTATTGAATTATGATATATCTATATATAACAAATGATATAAATGATATATCTATATAGATATAGCAAATACAATTCCTTTAATGCTTAATAAAATAAAAACTACTGAACTTATACGGATGGGGCGAATTCCATTAGGAGAGAAACGTTTGTAAGTGGTTCTAGGTTACTAGTGTTGGATTTTTGATTCTATAATCCCTTTATCATTTTTATTTCAATTTGGTTGTTTATGCACAACGTACAGAATAGCTGACGGTTTGTAATATTATATACGCAGGTACCTACGGTCTTTTGTCGATAGCTGGCATAATAATTAAATTCTTTTTATAAAAAATAATGACTAAATGATTTCATTTAAAACTATAAGTTAATGCGTCTGCCGGAACACACCTATAGATATTTTACGGCAGATTTAATTATATATATATTGGTATGACTATTTTTTTCTATGTAATGTCAACTTTCTTTCAAAATAAAGTTTGAGGAAATTTCGCAAATTGGCAGTGTAAAGGATTTTATAACCACTATTGATGAATACAAAGTAACAACTGAATTGAGAACAATTATTTGTAGATCACACAAATAATTGTTCTGAGCGGGCCTGGAACCTACAGTACATCGAGGATTGCAGCGACTCAACTGCTTTAACCGCGAGGCCAACCGTGCAGTTAATATCCACTTTCATATTACTAATTATTATTTGTAAATAATCTTACCGATGCATTAATTTGAAATAATATGTCCACTTTCATATAGAAACAGTTTGTGACTGCGAAGAAGGTAAACTGCCAGTACAATACTTTATCGTTTGAATAGAAGTATTATTATTCTGCGAAGTATCTTATTTAGGGCAGTTTGATAAAAGGCTGTAATTCACGTTCATGAATTTTAATACATTTCACTGATAATTTTGTACTTAAATGAGCAAATTATTTACTTAGGAAGCGTTGTTACTAATGCAAATATTTTTTTTGTTAACATTGAAAAATATTGGCTTTTAAAGAGAAATAACCACATATGTTTTTAGTGTATTGACATTTTCCTCTGCTAATTCGGCCTAGATCAGATTTATAGTTTACTAGTTTTTACCCGTGGATTCGCTAACGTTGGTCACTGGGTTGGACGTGGGTCACTGAAAGGTTACAAATGCAAAGTCTGACCCATATACCTTTCTTTATTAAAGTATAAGGAAAACATAAGTATTAAATAAACTAAACGTACGCGTATTAACGTATTATATGACGTGCCCTTAAATTATTATTCTAAATTTTTGTCGAAGTATTGAATCGCTGCCTAAGAAAAAAAAATCTTATTCTCAAGGTATTTCTCCTGTACACAAAGCATCCTCAAATCCATGTTCACTCCTCCGACGCTAGTTGCTACATATTTTTATATCCCATTAGAAGTTGAACATCTTAATGATACGTGTATTATGTTTTAATAACTTCCGACTTAAGTCGATTTCGATGTACCCATAAATTCAATGTCTTACGATGAACAAAATTGTAACTCTTCAATTATTAAAAAAATCCTGTATAAAATATTTTTAAGTTATTTCAATTGTAATAAATAAATAAATATTCGTATGCATTACTAACATGTATATTTTTATATGAACAGTGATATAGTTATAAAAGCTATTTGTTAAAGCATTTTTGATATTCACTACTTGGGGTTTTTTGGTAATCATGTGAATGGTTGTCGGCAGCGGTGACATGTTATAGAGTTTACCCCTACCATTTTCTCTGTGTTAATGTTACTTTAGAGTGTGATATTATTAAAAAAACATTATGTCTATCTAATACTATTAAGTACGTTATTCTTATATGGGTGTGTCTGTATTTCTGTGTCTCGGAAACGGGTCTAATGATTTGGATGAAATTGTATATTTAGACAGATTCTTACTTTGTGAATTCGCCTATATAGTAGTATTTTTCGTAAAACCGCAGTGTTTCAAGTAAAATAATTTTAATGCAATTATTAATTATATTTACGTTTTTTTTAAGTACCCACTTAATGCGTATGTATAATCGTAAGATGTGGGTGTTAATCAATTTGTGATTCGCATTCACATTTTTTTAAGGGAACTAAATTAAAAAAAAACTACGGAGCTAAGATCGTTTACCCAGTCACTAGTATATAATTACACTATTTGGTCTGGCAAATCTACTTTTTCTAACAATCAATAATTCAACCACATTGCCATCTATTGCTTTCGCGGATATTGTCATTTGTAGTTGAATACACGTACGTTGAATACAAGTTGAATACAGCAATGCATATTTACAAAAAAACATTTTTATATATAAACCCTAAAAAATAATTTGTATACAAAAAAGGATTTTGATATATAAACCCCAATACTATCCGAAACTCCATGCACGTTGTTCTAGAAGTTATTTTATATCCATTGGGAATAGTCCTTTTTCTTGATATTTATTATATGGCCTTTACTGTACCTCTAAAAAAGTGTCTGCAAAATTTCATGATGCTTAGTTGAATAGTTAATGCTTGAAAGGTAACACGAGTTACAAACTAACTCATATTTACATTTATAATATTAGTTAGGATCATTCTTACAATATTCGATCAGTGTATATAGTCATTTACATAGCGTTACGACATATTATTTTACCATAAGTAATAATCTCACAATAGATATAAATAATATCGAAAAACAAAACCTTATTTGAACAAAAAAACAGGTACAATATTGATTTTTATTTGACTAAATAAATTAAAAATACTATGCACTTAAATCCGTTAGATATACTACAGTACTGTAGTAAGGTATTTTATAATGTTCCTCGGTTAAATACTTTCCTTCAAGTTGAAAATCTGTAGAAAACATGTAAGGGTGTGTTTTAGGGTAACCGCAAGTAAGCTCAGCGTGCCCCCATGTTGGACCACGTAGTCACTTTGACTATTATTAACCATGGTAACAAAGAATGAAAGATATTTAACTTTTTATAGATTATCTAATATTGTATATTGATACTATATTTTAGTGTCATGATTGAATTACAAATGTCGATACTATCGCTTTATTTAATTATAGAAGTAAACTTTTAATTATTTCATATTATTTTTCTTACAATTGGTAGGGGCGCTACCTTTATTATGACATAATTTATTGCTCATGCGCCACGGAAAGGGTTCATCAACCATGAGTTCTAGTGTTGAAAAAAAAAGGATCATTGCATTATTATGATACGAAAAAGGATAGGCGTAATATTATGTTATAATTTTTATTACTTGTTTCTTTTTTTTGGTTTTGATTGTTTGTTGTTATTTTATTGCTGGTTTGTGGTATGAAAAGAGGGAACAAGAGGTACAAATAAAAACCGCTGAATGAATAACGTAAATAAAACCTTCACAATTTCCATCAGTTTCTCTTCGTTAATACAAACATATTTTCGTTGTATAAATAATTAATACTTAGTTTATATACCTATAAATAGTGTTGAATCCATTTATTTCTAATTATCAAATTGTTTAAAGTCAAACCTTGGCTCGGTAATCTACACTAATATTATAAATAGCGAAAATTTGTATTTTTGTTTGTAACGAATAAACTCAACAACTACTGAACAGATTTCAAAAATTATTTCACCATTAGAATGCTATATTAGCCCTGATTAACATAGGCTATATAACATTTTATTTTATGAAAATTATTAAATACAATTTTCCACGCGAACGGAATCACGGACACAGCTAGTAAACAATATATAATCCCAACTAATTCGAGTTTCTTCATTATAATCTTCCACTAAGTTTATAATCAATATACTAAAAGAGTAACATATTCTCGAAGATCATTTACCTCCTATATGTCTGGAAAGATGTCAGTAAATACATAAGAAAAATGTAAAACCAAAAATATCAAACTACATGCCATGCCAATAGCGAAACATTAAACTTATTTTCGAGAAAGAATACACTTTCCAACGTATAACAGTAGTAACACTAATTTACCTATATTAAAACAAGAGTTATTAACTAAAAAATAGCATGATAAGTGAATTTTACAGGTCAATTGACAATTGACAACAAATTTCAATTTCAATTTGAAAAATGTTTTACTCAATTTTTATGGAAAAAATTCAAAACGATTTCTTTTATTCTCAATACACAAAAAAAAAACTTGTACTAAAAATTTGCAAAGTAATATATTTTTGAATTCGACAAATTGTGGTGACCCTATTTCAGTGGTAGGATATAATGATTGTGTCCAGCTAGATCGCAGTTACTAAACACCAAGTAAAATACCTAACATTCTGACACGCTTGAGCATTGTCGTTCTGGTATCAGCCGGCTAATAATCGAATCTTTACACGACTACGTCGCTACCGCCATGCATATATACAAGTCGTGATAACGACTCTTTGGTCAGCAGGTCACTTTGCTGTGCTTTAATATGGATGTAAATGTATCATAAATCAACACTTTAATTCTAAAAGACTTCTATTTATTTCTTCTTGTGAAAATTTTGTGCAAGCTTCCATTTACAACACTTTGTTTTTGCAAAATCTTCTATTTCTTCTTTTCGCTATATATCTTTGTAAGTTTATTTCATTTTGATTATTCTTTAATAATTAAAAAAAAAACGAACATTGTATTCCAGTTACAATACTTGCAATTAATTAGCACAATTACTGGAATGATTACCAACGAAAGTATGTACTTATCGAAAAGTAATAACAGTTTGGTTTTATATTTCCTGTCGGATAATATTAGTCTGTAAATGAGCATACTCTTTCTTGACTTCAGCAATAATTATGTTTTTTTTGTCGTCAAGTAATTTCAAACATAACGTAACTTTCAGTTTCCTCTAATATATTTTAAATTAGCAATTCGGGATGATTTTCAGTATTTATAATTGTTTATATTTATATTTTTCGATAGATTCCAACAATTTATTAGTGATACTAGAAATATTGTTTAATGTTCTTTAATAAATTAGTTTTTATCTTAGACACCGTACTAATTTTACGAATATTTGATATTGTTATTAGTTACCAATAAACTCTTGCTAAGGATATACAGATTTCGATACTTTACGATATTCGTAAAGTATCGAAATTTTTTAATATAAAATTAGTTGTATATAATTGTACATAGAACATGTGTATATTCACTTCATTGAATTACCATTGAAATATATTTTTAACCACACTGTTAAAAAATAATGCCTTATTTTTAGTTTAGGAATATAGAAAACTGGTCGTCACATAGAAACGTAAGAATTTCTTTGATATATTACGTATTTTTTTATGATTTAGATCAGAAGTTCTCAAAGTTGGCGCCGCGCCGCCATAGTGAGCTGTAGAGTGTGAAGAAGGGCGCTGTGAAGCGATTCTCCTTACCATTCGCCGAAACCTCAACTTAAGTGTTCGCGGGTACAAAACAAACAATTTAATTTATATATTTACCTACGTAAATCTGTTAATCTTATGGTCATATAAATAAACAGTTTAAATAGATAATGTGGATGTTTCAAAGTATCACAGTAGGACAAAAAGAAAAACTATACAAAAATAATATTCGAAAACGAAATAACTTTTATTACAATATTCGATTAAATTTTTAAACTCGTCGTTAGTATGTAATTAACGTTACGCTACGGTGTAAATAGATTCTCATTTCTCGCATCCGGGTTTCATGACGTTTTACACTCGGGGGATAATCTCTGTACCCAGCACGCCCATTGGTTGACTTTCGTCTTTCGATAATAAGCAGACGGCTATGAGAAAAGGGAAGGTTTGACATAATCACAAACGAAAGTATACAGCTAATATTTGCAATTTCAAGTTTCATTAAAACTTTTTAAAATCATAAGCTAATTTCGACTGTCTTTATTAACTTTTCTCAGAATAAGCTGTTATATGAAGTTTTTGCTTAATTTGTTAAAAGTTTTTTTTTAATAAATTCTCTTCGGCTTACTAAATGAATTTATATCAAGGGATTATATTACGACTAACTTAATTATGTTAAATTATATTTATTATTTCTATTACTTTTGACCTTTTAATCTAATGCTTGAGTAGGTTTCTATCTAGGTTTAATCCATCAAAAAGGCATTTTTACAATGATACAAATAATAATATATTAAAAGTCATTTTGCCATATATTGTGTTTGCACAATGGCAATATGGTAAGTTTGCCAATATATTTTATGAATAACACGGAAATATGACCTACATGTAGACACAACAACAACAAAATTACACCTCGATGTGTTTTGCCTGAAATTGATATTGGAATAAATTTTTATACACAATTCATAAACATGGTTTGTTTCGTAGTACGTTATTTGTAAAATACTAGCTAGTTCGGTTAACTTCATATCACGTATAATCTTTGTTCTTTAGGCTTGCCTAAAACTCAAAATACAAAGTCATACAAATATGGTCCTGACAATAATTAACTCAATAAAAAAATATCCACTTTTATACAGTTGTTCAGAAGTTATGCGCGTACAAACATTACGGCGATTCATTTATATATATATATATATATATATATATATATATATATATATATAGAAATATGCTTGGTAATTGTTATAACTTACTTTATAACTGTTTAAGCTTAAAACAAGCACAGTAATATACATATGAAATACAATATGTAGATATTTATAGATAATAGATATTTAATATGTCATTGGGATGAAATTTATTTTCAACTGGAAACCGAAGTATTCACAAGCAAAGAAGTGTAAAATCATTGCATTTAATATTACGATCAACATTGTCGACATTAAGCCATTGTCGATTTAACACATTTCTCATTTTACTACCAACTCTCAGAGGAGTGAGAATAAATTATTTACATGATTATAGAACATTTACTAATAATAATAAGTTAGTGTGGTATAAGCATATTACGAAAGGATCTAAACATCTATATAATTACACGAGTATATAAAGGTAAATAGATGTAGCAGAAAACGAAGATTTAGAAAATGTGGAAGAATTGTACGAGGAACAATATTTACAATAAATTTGTTTATATTATAATAATAGTTAATACAAAAGAGTGGAATAAAAAACATATTTGTACGGACTTAACTTAAATAGAACATGAAAAAGATAGAAAAAACATTTTTGAAATAAGTAGGGCACTTTGGATAGCCCAAATGGAGAAATATCTTTACAAGAGATCAAAAACGAATAGCCTTATGTTATGTGTCTGCAGTGATTAAGGTTTTCAGAACTTGGGGAGAGGGTGGCTTTGAGATTTGAGGAGAAGGGAATACTTAAGTTTGACAATATGCTAAAAGGTTTAGCATTATGGCTACAATCTAACCTGATGTTAAGTGAAGATGTGAGCCACAAAGGGCAAGTGGACAGTCTGGCTCTCAAGTGTCACTGCCCGATTTTCATCTTGAGGGTGATAGCTACCCAGGCCAGCATTGGAAAAATCCCTACAACTATGCTGTGGTTTCATTACGATGTTTTCCTTTACCGAAAGGTCAACCTCAATGTAGGTGGATTCGAACTCACGTCCATTGACGCGGCGTCCATGTACACTTTCAACTGAGCTATCGTCGTTTAGCTTTAATCTGGCGTGAGGTCTTGACCTGTGGTGCAAAAACCCAGATAATATTTATACTGTAATACGTACATTTGCAAGTTCAATAATTTATTCTTTATCGTGCTTGCCCTACTTAGTCCAACCGAGTGCATTACTATACTATCATTTAAAACGTACTTAATTAATTGTATCCTTAGAATCTATAATTTATTATCCATTTACGATAACTCACAGGGAGGAGGCGTGAAGTGAGGCTATTTGTCTTCAGTTTAATACCTCGGTTGGACTTCCTTACTAATTGGATTAGCCACGCTATCCTGGAAAAATGGGAGTAAATGTGTTTATTGGTATCACTAAGTTTACAGGTTGGGCTGATGAAATATTTTTTTTTTTTGAATATTATTTTTAATATTATATATTTATCTATATTAATAATATTATAAAGCGGAAAAGTGTATTTCGTTGAAGGCGGTAAGCTCAGGAAATATCAGTCAGATTAAAAAAAAAATGTATTTGTTAGTGCAATTATTGAGAAAGGCTTTAGGTTATCTGAAATCACGCAACCACCAATAGGAACAAAGCTGTATTGAAAAAAGCTACAAAAACGGGCAATTTTTTTAACCTATATAATTTTAAGTTCCACGCGAACGATGTTGCTAGCAAAGCTATATACATAATATAAAATCTAAAAGAGTAAAGTGTTACTCGCTCTATACAAAAATGTATAATAGAGTGAGGTATCTGCTCGAGTTAGTTTGTAGGGATATGTTTGGAGTTTATTTTATTACACAGCTGTGAGCTTGCTACTCTCATGAATTCAAATGCTGACTTCCATTATTGTCTATGTACTTACCTTTACGAAACAGGATTTGGTAACCCTCAATAATACCTTTTGCTAAATCTAAGCTTGAACTAGTCCATATTACTGTAGCTGTGTTTGATATATCTGTGTCTATATCAGTTTTTAAAGTTAAACTTTTTTTACATCACCTCAATTTTTGTTTCGTTCATCTATTGCAAGACGCATTACAGCCGGCCGCAGAGTAAGGGTAGTGTCAAAGGCGCTCAGCAGAGCAGCTAAGACCAATATGGCTTCGCCCAAGTCTCGTATCAGCTAACCGTGTGGTATATTGTTTAGTAATGATAAAATAGTTTCACTTGCATCGCAGTTTCATGAAACTACATGATTATTTATTATTTTATATTAACTTGGAAAAATGAGTGTTCAGTTTCTGATGGAACGTGTAGTCCACCACAGAAAAAACTATGACTACGGATGTTAAACTTCTATAGGACTTCCATCAAATCTACCTGCTGAAATGTCTCTTCACGCCTCATTTGAAGGGCTCAATATCATGAAAGGTTGGGAATATGTAAGCTGCGAGATGATACCATAGTATATTTCACAGTACGTCAAGATGACACTATATTATGTTATTTTTACATCTTTTATTCTTAGTATATTTACCACTTAGACACAACGGATATTATAGGATAACCAAAGGTGATATACTAAGCCAACTCAGGGCACTGGTTCATAAATATTTTTTTGACAACACACATATTATAAACTAGGTACTGGAAAAAACAGGACAATGTGTCATCAGGCAGTTAGTTTAATAAAAATCATAATTTTTATATATAGTAGTAAACAATTAAAAAAAAGTGCAGTAAGTCCTAAAGGCCACTCGTGGCTTAACGAAGCTAGTAGCTACACCGTAAACGTTTCCCATTAAATTTATTAAGGCGATAAAATAATAATAATTCAACGTGATAGCATGACCGGAAATAATATCCGGGCGGCATAAAACAAAAGGGAGGTAATGATCCCTCATTCTTTTAGCAATATTGGGAATTTCGCGAGGTGTGGCTTTAGCGTTAGCCTGGACTCGTGACCGGGAACTTTACGATCAAATTAAATTACTCCTCCAGCAATTTTTCTTTAATCAAATGAAGTAGGCTAACTTTTGTTGTATACGTGTGTCAGTGTATATTAAAACGATACAGGAACTATAATGGTAAAATACGATAAAATGAAATTATTTTTTTACGTGCTATGACGGTATCATAATTTCATAAAAACCTGGAAATCAAGTACGTACTTTAAGAAAAAGCGTTTTTCTTTCCTGTGACTACTTTTTTATGATATTTTTTTTAATATGGTATTGTAATTAAACAGCTCCATTTCTATTTGTTCGTAGTAGCGCTGCAAAGATGTGACATTATGTTTAAGTTTAAAAACAGTACCATAAAAAAGTGTGCAACCTAGAGATCGAGAAACGGTCGACACCATGCCGGCCTATAAACCTCTTAGCAGATAGATATTATACTAGACTGATCTTGAAAAGCGATATACCAAAAGAAGTTAATTATGATGGGTTCATCGCCATCTGTGTTGTAGCAGCACCTCAGTCGGACATAAATTCTTACCACTTCTTAATTTGATAATTAGATATACGATGGCAGATACTAAAACATGACACGTCAAGCATGCCATTATGGTGAGTGTTACACTAAGTCTATGACAGCCAAGATCCATTAAGAATTTAAGATACTGTTCTCGTATAGTACCACCGAGAAATTCTTTCTTGAAGTTTTTTGAAGTCTTGAAGTTCTTGCTTGGTGGTAGGGCTTCTTCTAATGCCCGCCTGGCTAGCTCAACCACCCTCAAGTTCAAAGTCTGCCGCTAAATACCAATAGGTGATTAAATTAAATGGCACTTGAGAGCCAGGCTTCTAAAATCCGGCAACGCACCTGCGAATGCTCTGGTGATGTGGTTGTTCATGGGCGGCGGTTATCACTTAACACCTGGTGACACGCATGCTTGTTTGCCCGTTACTACATTAAAAAAAATGTCATAAATAATACAACTTTACTAATATTGGTGGTGCCTAAAGCCATTCTCGTTCGTTGATAGTTTTCTCATATTGAATCTGAATAAAATGGAAAAGCATTTAATACTCGTAACGCTTTATAAAAAATTTTGAGCTACATATAACACACTGTTAAATATACAATTAAATGTTAAGCAAGAAAAATAGACAAAACATAAGCATACAAATTTCATTGGGAGAAAAAATAAACATTAATAAACATTTAACTAAATTCGCTTTTAAGGTTTCGTGACTTACACTCAAGTTTTGTTTCTTTGTAATTTATTTCGTCATGGTAACGGTGAAAACGCGTGATTTTAATTATCATCGAAATAATTTATACCTTTTATTCGAAACGAAAAATGAATTCTACAAAGTGTAATTGCTTTTTCGTAATTATATGTGGGCTTTTATGTAACTGATTTTGTACAAATTATTTTCGTGTAATAAAGGCAAATTAATTTTAATTTATTTGTTTCTAGATATTCTAGTTCCTTTTACTTTTAACCGATTTTCATTTTCGATTACCACAAAATATCGCAACTCATTAAATCCACCATTGCATCCATACAGTATTATGGATTATTAAAAAAATAAAATAATGAAAAGAAATGGCAGAAAAAAATCATACCTCAGCACATAATGTATTACACACTTTATTGTTAAAATAAAAGATGATTACAAGAATAAAAATAAAAGCCTCCTAACACCAATAAGTCACCGAGTCCAATAAACCGGACGTTCGATGGACCGTTCGAAACCAGACGGTTGTTATTAGCTCACACAGGTGTTGTTGAGTATCCGGCCGTTTGAAATATCACCTAGATCCCTTTAAGGGAATTACATCTGTTCAACTCGTTTCGAGATTGGACACGATGCGGTGATAATCGTTACGATCAACGAAACTAATCTCTTGTGTGTACTTCTGTCGATCTACTTTTTCTTAAATTTGTTTTATTGTACTATCGACGAAACTATATCCAGTGTACTATAGTTGTAAATGATAGATAACATGTTGCACCTTAAAGAAGGATTGACTTTTATTTGAATAAATGCATACTGATACCCCTAATTAAAGTATTTTTATAGTATTAAAAATAAAAATAAAACATAAATAATTTAAAAAAATGATTAACTGACGATTAAGTGACCAATACAGGACAGGCTATACTTAGTAGAGGAAATGGCATACAAATGCAACTGCCAGAACACGCCCATAGGTATTTGGTGACTGATTTTCAAAAGACTTATATTTTAGGTATAAAATGGGGCTTACACACTTAACGTAAATTTTAGAAGAAAAATTAATTAGTTACAAAACTTAGATTTCTTTCACACTGAATCTATACAGTGATATTAAAATAAAAAGTGGCAAGTTAAAATCACACTTGGAATTGGAAGGCATCGAAAGCGTTGCCGGCTTTTACGCAGGTAAGAGAGGAATATAGGGTCACACTGGGGTTTTCGTGTGTATGACATTTGGTTTGTAGCAGTTGGGTCTTGCATATCCTTTTCATAGATTAGCTTTTCATTGAAATAAAACTAATTTAAACGGATTTTATCGCGGTTATTTATTACATTTTAATCCCGACGTTTCGAAGGCATTTCAGCATTCGTGGTCATAATTAAATCGGAACCCAAAAGACCAATTGCCAGACCTCAAGTCACTGTAAGCTCTTTCTGCGTAGATCGGAACACTATCAATAATAAAAATTAAATTGAAGGTAGACACAGTAACATAAACTTTTCTGGACAACCTACACCTCAGTCCGCCCCTTGACCATGAAGGCTGAAAAGCTTTCGAAACGTCGGGATCAAAATTTAATAAATAACCGCGATAAAATCCGTTTCAATTAGTTTTATTTCAATGAATAATATTCGCGTAAACCTAAGAAATCATTAGATTAGCTTTTCAGCATGATCAAAATAATCTACTTATTGCTCTCGTGTTGCAATGGTTGTGCAGGCCACAAGAGGAGTATGTGGCAACACTCATCAAGTGACAAGCACCTTCGAATACCCACTTAAAAGACACTACGGGGACAAACAAGTACCCATACTGCTAGACACCAAGGACAGCTTTCAGCCTTCTAATGGGACGTAAATACCATCACATGGGACTAAGCTTCTCAAAGTGTATTTTCATTACTTTACTGCGTTTCGTGGAGAATTACTGTATAGCGAGTCGGCCTTTTTTCCACACCGCAAACTCTTGGTCCCCTTCCTTTTGTATTTTATTATTGAAATAGTAATACTAATGATTTAGTCGTAATAAAAAATGCACAATATTAATAACTTAATTCTTAGTGGTTTTATGTGTATAAACTCCTCTTGTATGATATTGATAATCTTTTTAATATCTTTGTCTCTGTTTTTATGAAGAAAAAGACAGTTACCATTAAGATAGCATAACATTAAATAACTGAAAATAAGACAACATAAATTCCTGATATCTCGCTAACCGCTGCTAAGTTTTGAATCGTACGTACTTTTACGTATTAGGTATGCTCTGAGCCAGACCCTTCTATAAAGGCAAATGAGCAAGCGTGTCAACTGATGGTACGTGATCACCGCCGCCCATGGACACCCACATCACTAGGGGAATCGCAGGTGCGTTGCCGGCGTTTATTTTGATGGGGCAGGCTCTCAAGTGCATCTGGCGAAACACACCTATTGGCATTTTTTGCAGATTTTCAACTTGAGAGTGGTAGCTAGCCAGGCGGGCATCACAAAAAGCCCTACCACCACGCTATAGTTTCCTCACGATGTTTTCCTTCACCGAAAGTTCAAGCTCTTTGTAGGTGGTTGGATCCGAACTCACGTCCCTTGACGCGGCGTTACCTGAGATTCCTCTAGTATTTCGGGTGTCCATGGGCGGCAGTTATCACTTACCATCAGGTGACATGCTTGCTCATTTGCCATCCATTGCATTAAAAAAATAAGCGGGAATACAGCGAAATTCTTAATTTACCTACTACAGTACCAAAGTAAAAAAAAAAAAGTATATAAAATTCTACCCAGTAACAAAAATTATTTCTTCATTTAAAAACTGCATTCTGTAAGGACTGAGGCGTTAATTATACACTTTGAAAGAGACCCGAGTAAAAAAGAATTTCAGAGGGGTGCTATATTTATCACAAAATCTGATGCTTTAACGCGTCAGGCGTTTTTTCTCCCTTGACAAAATAAAAAGAAATAATTAAGACGAGAGCCGAAGCGAATGTAATAAAATACTACAAGTCAACGGACTCCGACTCACCGAGGTGTTGTATAGATCGATAGAATTTTTGAACTGCTCGCTAATGACTTGGAACACCTGTGAGTTTGACATTTACACTGTTGCCTACAGAAGTTTTATCATTTGATATATCTTCGTCTTATAAATTAGTTTTAGTGTAAAACCGTGACACGCAGATGTTTATTTAGACTGTTAATAATAAATCACAATACGTTTTCCATACCTATAAATTATACACTGGTAGTACATGCTAGTAAATACATATATATTAATCTGTATGGAACCAAATTGCGTGTACTTTATTACTTGTGTGTGTATTACTTGTACAATCATCACTAAAAATCCTGGACAGGTTTTGATTATATTTGCTATGCTGAAAACTGATAGTATGTATCAGTACATATATATCTAATCTACGTAACTCATACTATTAATTGAACAGTTCTTTATACAAATAGATATAGAAATTTTGCGTATCTCGGAAACGGCTCTAAATATTTCGATGAATATTTCTATTTAGACAGATTCTTGCTTTTTGAATACACCTTAGTTGTATTTTTCGTAAAAACGTATTCTCTTAAGAAAATTGTTTCTAATAAAATGATATGTAATACTCGAGGTTTTTTTATTTCAATAAGTAGTTCAAATGTGTATAAAATCTGGACGTGTAATCAGAATATGATTCGTACCTAAATATGGTTATTTAAATGCATTTATGCAATCACTATGAAATTTGTTACACAAATATATTATGTAATAAAGTTTATATGTTTTCCTTAACGCGATAGATGGCACTTTGGTTACAGTATTAACTATGGGCAAGGGCAGAGCACCTTTTAACAAACAGCTAAATTTCTGTATCGTCTTGAAGTCATGTTATTATTACATATTAACGGCCCGACCTAACCTCGCACGAGTAGTATTTAAAAGGTAGATATATTCCATCACAGACTTTTTTGTTTAGATCTATCTCAATATACATCGTTTTGTTCTATGAAAGCTCCCAGACGGCTTAACATTTTCCGACATTTTTGACAATTGTCGTCATGATTCAAGTAATTTACACAAAACCGTAACAAATAATACATCTGAAGCTTCCTAGTAAATCACTCTGTTTATTGTTGATAGCTGCATGAAAGTCCATTTAGTAGATTTAAGTTTTTCGCATACTTACAGACAATCAAACGTGGCGGGGACTTTGTTTTATAATATGTAGTGATAGTAATATTACATTACTTTATCATTAAAAGTACCTACCGTTTTCTTATCGAATTACATATAAAAATATTATAATAAGTTTTTATATTATCGTGAAGGATCGTAGTACAATAAGGCACAGCTAAGTGCTCATAAGATGAAACCACGGGGCCCTAATTTCACTTCATCCGCAGTTTAACGGCTGAAGTTAAATGACTGGTAATGGACGCACTTTGCAAATGAGATTTCCACAGCTCTCAGCACTTAGTTGCTGCTCGAACACTTACCTACATAGTGTCATGTTTGAAGGAAAAATAATAAAAATTATAATTTATGTATTATATTCATACCTATCTCAATATTTTTATTATTTTATACTAAACTAACTGTGCTAGCGGCATCGTTCGCGAATAACTAAAATTATGTAATCATTTTTGCACGTATTCCAAATTTTTCAACACATCTTTTCTCCTGTTAGTGGTAGCACAATGTTAAATAACCTAAAACCTTCTTCAGTGATTGCACTATCAAATACAAAAATAATTTTTAAAATCCGATAGGTAGTTTCTAAGATTAGTGCGTTTAAACCAACAAACTTTCCGCTTTATGATATTAAAATAGATAGAAAAATTGACCATTTCAATTTCAAGTATAGTTATTTATAAATTATTCAAATATATATCTAGTTATTATGTATCTACAATATACAATAACATGTATCTATAAATCCCCAAGTAAATAACTGAAAATATTTATTTAAAATAAAATATCTCATTACATAAATCACTTAGTAGTTATGTCATCATATATAGGTAAACTGTTTCATTAGCTCTTGAGTTATAATCTCATAAACGGACAGATAGAGATGCTGCTTTGTATATTATGTATTGATATACTTACGGTTATTATACTTGGTGACACCTGATAGAGGTAAAAAATAGTTTCGAACTATTTTACCGAATTCAAACTAGCGATGAGTTAATTTTAGCGACGGTCAACGAGAGTCTGAACTCCTGCATCATTGCATCAGGTTCAACGAGGTACAACCATTCCAATTCCCCTCAGGCTAACTACCATTCACGAATTGAAAGTTTGAGTAGAGCCTGGTTCAGATACTACCTCTGTTGAACCTGCTCCCTCACTACGCTTGGTTCACATCGTTACTTAATATTTTGTGAAATTGTTGCCAACCGCTACACTTATAAAGAATAAAAATAATTTAAATGTTGGTAGTTAAATGTTTACACAATATACCTGATAATATTACCATAGTATTAAAACCTAATCAGCATTTAAATGTACTGGTATTTGCAAGTGATCAATTTTCGTCAATGATCGTAATTCGACATTTTACAATGGTAGAAAAAAAACTAAATCTAGTCAATATCTACAAAACATAAGAGATAATAGTACAAATAAAGGAATTTGGAAGGGATGATGGCTCAGTTGGTAGTGTCTATGGACGTCAAGTCAATGGTTGTGAGTTCAGATCCCTTCAGTGGGGCTGAGCTTTCAGTAAAGGAAAATATCGTGATGAAACCATAGCATCGTGGAAGGTCTAAGCCTATCCATTAAAAAAAAGTTTTGTCTTGGCAATTTATTTATCGATAATGTATCTCACATACATCCATTATATAAAGTAACTTCAAGTTTATCTACCTTTTAATAGTTATGTCATTACATTATGAATATTACAAAGAAGTAAATATAAAAGCAAAATTAACATTCTCGTACTAACGTACGAGAAGGTTAATTTTGAAGGTTAATGCCTCATGTATGGTAGATTGAAATGTAAGGTAATTTGAACATTCCATTCGGTTTAATACTTTTAATAAGAGAACGGAAAATTCCTGCTAACAGTTTCAACTGAATCCTCCAGACGCAATCGAGACACATCGGCATCGTTACAGACTGCTTCAAAGCTTAACAACTTGTTTGGCAACTTATAGTGGAATTTCTAATAAGAAGAGCTCCAAATTTGTCGTACCTTTGTGTTGTATTTTATAAATACACAAATACATAGTGTTTCCAAATATACTATATAATAAAAGCGTTTGTTCTATTATCATCCTTTTGGTTCAGCTGCGGCAAACTCCTCTTCTGTGACATTGGTAATATTTTTTACTATTTTCATCATCCTTGATTTTGGTATAGTGCAGTCACTTTACTGTCCTAAGAAATAACGGAACCCAACTTTAAACACGAAGAATATATAGTTTTAACTGTACAAAACTAAATATATATCCACTAAACATAAACGTATTCGTGTAGATAATCGTTTGAAGATAAATGAAAAAAATTGTGGAAGTTTTGATTCCAATATCGGTATTCCCACTTGATTTTTTGTGGAAATCATCGGGATTTTCCTTTGAATCTTTTAGATTTATTGAATAAAAGGACTCGGTCGTCAATTGTTTTTATAATCTTGAAAGATTTATTGTATCAAATCTCTAAGGTTAAACAAAATCTGAAGTGGCATTGAGTTTACGTATTTTGATTAGTTATTATAAGCGTAATTTTTATGTGAAATCACTACAATATTGGCACCATACAACGTGTTAACAGGAAGAGAAGTTGTCTTTACCAGCCGCGGCCATCTCACTCTGCTCATATCATCTCTACTCTTCAAATCGTAGCAACAAATAGTAGCAGTATGAGATATAATATTAATAGATTAAAATACCTTGGCATTCAAATAAAGTAAATCGCGAGTTTTTTTTATAAAAGATACAATTCGAACTTTTATGTATGTACGCACTAGCTGTTTCAATAGATGTTGGCCTGCTCTTGGAATTTTGACCATTTTTCTATGCGCCATTATAGAGTTTCTGACGCTCTACATTTTTTTTTTGTTTTCGTACAAGTACCGTTAATTTACATCTCCATAGAGAGATGAAAAATATTGTATAAATATCCATTAAAAACTTGGCTTACAATGAAAATTTTATTTTATTCCATAGACCGGATACACTTAAGCGTTTTGTGACATAACTATATGTCACTCGCCCACTACGCTGGACATAAAAGTGAATTAACAATAATAACAGTAAAATCTTCATCTCCTCCTTTTGGTTTTTCTTTTTCTTTTTCACATTTTCATGCATTGTCATCCACCTCTGAGATATGGTCCAGATTTCAAGTATCTTACTCATCGAGAAATTAGTTTAAAATCAGTATTCCACCCGGACAGACATACAAGAAAGCGAATTATGGTAAAAATTCGATGAAGCTGTCAAAGTCCCTAAGGCTAATAGCGTATGTCAATTCGATAAAAAAATTGTTATAAAAAGACAAAGAGAAATCTCATCTCATCTCATCTGATGCTGTAACGATGTGACCAATTTCGCAGCACGTTAATCATCATCATTATCAATTATCATCGTGGTAAATAAGTCTAATCTAGGCTTCCTCCCGTAATACGTAATCACAGTTTCTGGATAGACCATGAGTCGGACATATATTAAGACTCATCTGGTGACAAGTATTCAAGGCAACAATCAGACTCCCATACCGCCCAAGACCTTCCCCTGAGCATTCACACTTCTTTTAGTCCAAGAAATTAATCATTGTGGGAGAACTTAGTCTTAAGTGTACTTGTCGCAAAACACATGTAAGTGTTAGGTGACAGATTTTAACTTGAAGAAAGCAGTCATTAGAAACTATCCGATGGTGTGACGAATATCATTGATATAGTGACAAACCCGTCATAGTGATTCTTTTTGGGTTACTTCTTAATGGTCCTCGTTGATTTTTCGAATATACTGCGCTTACTTTTAAGTACATTTTATTACTTTGGTGGGATTTAAAAATAAAGATTTTACTCTATATTCAATAACTACACTGTTAAAATTTTTTGTAATATTACAATCTCTTTACAAGACACATGTCATGTAAAATTACAATCCAGTGTGTACCAAAATGAAGTTACTATACTATTTAGGTAATTTTTCCAAACACTTTCATAAAACCACTATAATAAGTTGCAATTATACAAAATGCATGTATAAACAGTACACATATAGTAATTTTACAAATCAATTCATTAATTACAAATGAAAAGCGTTATAAATTTACAAGCTTTGTTTTTAGTCTTATTCATAACAACTTTATGTAATATTACAAAGAAACAATGTAACTTTGATTACAATGAATTTATTATATATTCAAAAACCATCATATTATTTTTAATTCTTTAATTGTAAAATTACAAAGTACGTAGTAATTTCGCCAAAAATTAGAATATGTTAGCCGCAAATTGTAATTTTACTAAACTTCAACTGTAAAAATTATTTGTAAAATTATTATATTTTTACAAATCATAATTATTGTAAAATCCGATATCACACTGTTGAAAATGCTCGTAAAATTACAATCTATTTACAAATTGAAGATTAAGTAAAATTGCAACTTTGTCCAAACTAAAATACGATTACCATACAATTAAAGTCATTTTCGAAGACATATCAGAAAAACACTATTAAAAGTTTGAGTTTTACAGCTATATTGCATAAACTCTATATGTGTTGTAAATTTACAAATTGATTTATCATTAATAAATTAAAAAAGAAATATATTTACAAGTATTTATCCCAAAGAAATATCATAATATTATATTACAATGAAAATGAATGAAAATTACTTAATTGTCTCAATATTTTTGATGAATTGTAATTTTACCAAAAAAAATTTGCAAAATTAAAATATCTCCTAAACTATTGACAAGTAGTCGAGACATCTTGCGAATGAAATTTAGAGAGAAGAATAATAAACAAATTGAATATTTTAATTTTACAAACTATTTTTAATTTAGCTTATTTGTAAAATTACAATGTTCGTCATTGACATTAGTACTTACGTTTTTGAATTTTCTAAAACAGAAACAATGAAAAATGTTTTGCAAAATTACAATGTTTGTTACTGAAATTAGTATTTACGTTTTTGAATTTTCCAAAACAGAAACAATAAAAAAAGATTTGTAAAATTACAAAGCTTGATTACTTAAATTACAAAACTGCTTTGAGCATATACTTCCAACACATTTCTTGTAAAATTACCAAAGAAATTTTTAACAGTGTATGAAGAAAATTTATTTGAAATTTACTGTTGTTATGCATGAGTTAACACGTTGTTATTATAAACGTATTGGAATGTAATTTAATATTAAACATTTCGTATTCGAATACCGCGATGACCGAGTCCCGGGGTACAACAAAAATTCAATTTGCCATACACAGGCGGTGAATTCCCAAAGAACGCGAGTGAAAATACTTCCAGTATTTTATATTGCATCCCAATTCACTCTCCTGAGGTGAGTTCGAGACCAAATTTATGCGCATTTTTCCGACTAGATAGCATATTTGTGATCTATTTCTCGGCAAATGTCGCCGCGTGTACATTTATTCGATGTATTCGAGCTTTGTAATGTTTACGAAGTGGTCAAATTGTTTTTGATTGTAAATTTAAGCATCAGTATACAAACAGGCAAATATAAAACTATTTTATTCTCTGTACGCCAACCAATATTCTTTTTTTATTATAAATAGTAAAGAAGTACATAATAAAAAATAAATAAAAAGCAATTCTTTTTCATAAATAGACAAAGACAAAAAATATGTAAATTTATAAACTTAGCCACGATACGATAATAGTAACCGACTGAATTATGGCCACCATTTATAAAATGTAAGTACAACTGTTAGGTTCAGTGTATAACTATCTGAAAGTTAGGGTATGTCGTCGCTGAGTCTAATTTTATTATCCCTAAAAAATTATGTGAGCACTTCCCGCGTAAACCAATGCACAAGGTAACGGATTATGGCATAAAAACCGAGGCTTACCAAAACTACTACTCTCGGTCTTGTAAGAGGGCTTCTCTTCTTTATTCACGATTTTGGCACGCACTATTACGTAGTTAACACTTGCAATAGTATAAAAGTCTTTTCACTGATTTTAATTCCAACTACTTGTTCTCCGAAATGTTCGTCGTAGAGTTAGTACTCTGACTAACTAGTTTATAGGTGAGAGGAACTGGAGGAGGAAATGATGTATGATTGGTGGGATAAAAGGACGACAATATACCGATGTGAATTGGCTTATGCGCATTTTCGCCTAAACAGAGAATAACTATTACAATTATTCAACGACATAAAATGTATTATTATAATTACTTTTTGAAGAGACCCCGTTTTAAAGAGATCTAACGTTTCGCCGAGAGATCGCAGATAGCGCCTATTCTTGCAACCCTGCAAAAATACACTTCAAGGCCTAAACTGCTTCCGTACATTATAAGCCATAGTGTTAGGTTTAGGCATATCACTTTGTGAGATCAATTGGTGTCAATATGTAACTATTATGCAGGGTGTACCTGATTTTACTCGATTAGTCAAATACCATTGTGCATGTGATCAACTTACAGTGACATTATTATGTATTTTCATTATTCAGAATAAACTGGTATTTATCCAACCATTGCAAGACTTGCGTGCCGGTATGGTAGCGACTGCTTCCGATAGATTGCTTCTCAGTTATTATACTAGTATATGGAAATACCAAATGATTACTCAATTTAGTAAAGCCGCATACATCAATTAAATAAATACGAAGTTCTATACATCATCATTATTACTTAATATATGCATAATTAATGCTAATATACTTAATTTACTAACTGCATTGTAAGTACTTATGCTAAACACTTGATATCTAAGGAATTTAAAAATCTGCAACTCGCTAGTAATACTGCTGGTGTTATAAGTGTCTAAAGACTTCTAAATACGTTTACCATAAGATGAACAGCATGTTTATTTGCTACATATAGTTGTATATAAAATAATATTCCTTTTTTATTATGTTAAGTACATTAGAAGTAAATAATCATCATGACCATGGAGAGGTGAAGCAGTGTAGCCTTTGGTCTCTGAAATCACATCCAAATAGACCACGGATTAAACCTAAGAATGTAGCTACATTGACTAATCATGAAAGCTGACGCCTATACAAATCATTCCACATGGCTCATTGCATACAAGATAGATTGCGTCAGTACTTCACCACTTAGGTACTATAGCATTCCTTGTTTTGTGTTTTGTAGGCAGCAAGAACCACAAGAAACAGTAACACAATATGAATAAAAAACATTAACTAAGTATTATAATAAAACAAAAACAAACGATTAACAGAAAGTGAAATATGATAATAGGTATAACTACTTCATAAATGATTGTACAAGGATATGATTATATTACATTGAAGCGATTATAGTTCAGTTGGTAGTGTGTACGGACGCCGAGTCAAGGAACGTGAGTTTGAATCCACCTACAATGAGCTTGAGTGTCCGGTGACGGAATACATCATGATAAAACTATAGCATGGCTGTTGGACTTTTTCTAATGTCCGCCTAGCTAACTACCATCCTCAAGTTGAAAATCTGCCACCAAATACCTTTAGTTGTAATCCGGAAGGTGCACTTGAGAGGCAGTTCCTCCACTAGGTTTAGCGTGTTTACCACGTGAGGGACATCATCACTGAACGTCATTAACATTGTAGCCATAATGTTGAACCCTAACTACATAAAAAATATATTTATTCATTTAAAGACACTAAGAAAATTTTAAACCAATTGGAAAAGGTAATGTTTAATTCTCGTTCTATACAAATTATCGTCGGCGCAATCACTGGCACACCTGCACTAAACGTTCATTAACGCGAACATTAGTTCGCCATCCTATTCCCACCCCTTCTGACAGGGAGGATGTAAACCACAAGTTTTTCTGCATTAGGTAGGCGCTTTGTAATTTAAACTTTAGTCCGGTACTTATTGGGTTACACATATCTTATATGTCTACTACGGCTCTCGCTTTTAAAAGTTTGCATGTTTATCAAACTCCACTTTGATACGCTTCTATGTATCTAATATGGTTGTAGTAATCTAAATTCTTCCACAGAAAAACTTGTATTACCAAATAACGGATCTGTAAATAGTGTGGCCTGTGGACAATGTTTTTTTTTTTAAATAGTTTATAGATTTCACGTTATGGTTACAACCTCCGATGCGACCCGAGATAGTTGACATGCTAAGCCTAGTGGTAAGACTGGCTCTCAAATACAACCGTTGGAACGCATCTATAGGTGTTTGGTGGCAGATTTTCAATTTGAGGGTCTTAGCTAGCCAGACGGACATTATAAAAAGCCCTACCACCATGCAATGCTTTCATCGCGGTGTTTTCCTTCAATTAACGCTAATTGCGGAGATTCAAACTTACGTCATTTAAAGTGATGCTATCATTACTTCTAAAATTTATGAATGATCTGATTAAAGATTGTTGAATTTGTACATCTGTGTGTAAATTGCAGACAGTTTTATTAAAAACGATAAAATCTAGTGTTCTGTATGTTCTACGTCGTTACTGATTTTCACCAAAAAAGCCTCTAATTAACCTGTAATTTATAAATGATAAATAAATTAAATTTATATAAATTATTTTAACTCAACTTCATTCAATGAATACATTACACAAGTAAAAAATATTGAACTGGTATGTAATTTCTCTTATGTCTTAGTAACGTTATATCTTACTAGCATTTACCTGTGGCTTCGGTGGCGTTAATATTGACTTTGTCTAAAAAACCGGATGACGCAATAAAAAGTTTCGTACAAACTTTATCCCTCTCTTTACCCTATTTATAATAAGTTGTTTGCGACAAAAGAATAGCCTATCTCCGCCTCTAGGTTCTCATCTATATCTATACTAAAAATCATCATAATCGATTCAGTGGTTTAGATGTGAAAGCGTAACAAACATACTAACTCACTTTCGCATTTATACTGTTAGGAAAGAAGTAAGGATAAGGATATAATACAAAATAAGTTTTACAGTCATATTAGAAATTATTTAGAGCGGCCCTTCAATATATTGTAGGCTAGTTGTATCCCTTTACGAAGATAATTCATTGGATCTTCAGAAATGATTCTGCGTTAATAAATATTTAAATAAAATTAGAAAAAACGTATACATTTAACAATTTTAAATGTATCCACATAATAATTTAACAATGCATAAATATAGACAAGGGTGGACAGTAAACTGGCATATTAATTTATGCAGGGTAGAACGGGGCGATGGGTAATCCTTCGATGTTATAAATATTTCTAAAAATCGAACATTTAAGAGAGAATAGTGACACCGTAGAATTTACCAACTGCATTATCACTTTTGTTTATTCAATTGCATATAAGTTCATCTAAGGTTATATATAGTAGCTTAGTTATGTTTGTAGGTTCCGCATTCTGCTTAATCTCCTCTTATGTATCGTAACTGACTAACCCAGTCGGAGACTGAGCTTAGCACCCTGATGTTGCCCGACATCAAGCTTGCTTGAACTCAATGCTTAACTTACCACTATATTGTCTGATGCAGTAACAAAACGCTATGGTGGAACTCAGATAGGTTACATACATCACGATCAATCGACGTGAAATCGAATCCCAAGAATGCGTCTGAGCTTTCGGTGTATGGCAAAGCATCAAGCATGATGATGAAATTTTACAGAACGTTAAGACATTTTCTAATATCAGTCTGGCTAGCTACCACTCTGAAGTTGCAAATCTCTAAACAAGCTTCTATAGGTGTATTCCAGTAGGTTGACATAAGGCTTGGCTCGATTAGGCTAAGTGTGTTATTACCTGAAACAAGATCATCACTTAAGATCCGAACGTAAAAAACACGAATTATTAATTTTGACACTCCAGTGAATATTTATTATTTTCCACGTCAAAACACTTCGACAGTTGAAGTTTATTAAAATTAATAACGCCCACGTTTCAATATAAACAGATGAATAGCTAACAAAGGGGCATTTTCTTTCAATTAAGGAAACTCTTTTGTACGACGCCTTTAGTACTAAAGGCTTCGTGTTCGCGTTTATTTTCAATCATATTTTTTTGTACTCTTACGTATATTTGTTCCGTGTAGAATAACTTATTTTTGTAAAGTTCTTTTTGTGTTTAGAGGAGTTATATATATATTATCTTGATTTCTCGTGCATTTCTAAAAGTCCATAAGTTCTCTGTTCAACTTTTATACATTCCGAGCTAATGGATAAGACTGAAGCCATGTTTGTGTTATAAACACGCAAGATTATCTACTATGAAATCATCTAAACAAATATATAAAAGTACATGTTACTGTTTTTATGTTTATAGTAAAAAAATAAAAACTTTATACTAAATGCGTCTGAAACTATACTCGCATTTATTTATGTCTACGCGAACATATATTTAATATACATGTAAGTGCTGAGTACATATATAGTGTTCATGTAGTCAAGTAATCTTTTTAATAACTATTAGCTTAAACAGGAAACAAAGAATGTATAGGGAGACACTCTAAACATTAAATCGAAGACATGTTTCGACACTAAATCTTGAGTCAATAGGTATATTGAAAGTAATGGGGACCTAACCTTTTTTATTATTTGCAGGAAAAATGCTATATGATTTTTTATGCTATAAATTTTAATTCATGCTTGATCATTACGTAGTTCCTAATTTTCGCTGATTAATCATATTGGAATTTTCCAATAGTTTCTTAATCAGTTTCTACATTATATTATTTCTAAACGACAAAGAGTTCTTATAAGACCGTGAACTGTAAACGAGTTTGTCACAAAAAACCTGAAAGCCGCTTAAAAATAAATGTTGGTATATTACAATTTGAATTATTATATTTGGATGAACTTGATATGTATCGCGGTTTTAAAGCGAACCGCAAAAGTAGAAAAACAGAGCGATATAGCTTCAGAAAATGAGAATAATCTATTACAGAAATTTTATATATTCTATTTATTTTATTCTAAAACCACGATTCTTTAGAGTTGATTCTTGTGTTAACTTATCAACATATTCCCTCAATATTCATTCCATAAATATCAAAGTAAAACATATCATTCCTTAGCATCAGCTGATTGATCTCAAACACGAATCAAAAACGTATATTAAAAGGGTGGACGAAGGATATATTATTATAATCAGTTATAAACTTCATTAATGTCTACCCTTTTCTTAAATATATTGATGTCAAACCTTCTCTGTCATAGAGATTCGATATTTAATTTTATAAAAAAGCGGTGTTTATGTCGATACTGAATGTGACTGATGAGTCATGCTCTTTGATAAAATTTCATATAATATAAAGTTTCGGTATTCGTGGCACAGTTCTTTTATATACTTTATAGGTTCTAGCGTTATGACCACAATCTCACCTGTTGTTAAAGGACGACGTGGCCCAACACAGTGAATACGCTAAGCCCAGTGGAGATATTGGCTTCCAAATGCAATTACCGAGATATACCTACAGGTATTTGGCGGCAGATTTTCAACTTGAGGGTGATAGCTAGTAAGGCGGGCATTAGAAAAAGACCTACCACCATGTTATGGACTCATCAGGATATTTTTCTTCAATGACAGCTCAAGTTCATTGCAGAGATTCGAACTCATGTCCAATGACGCTAAGTCCGTACACACTACTGATTAAGCTACCATCATTTTATTATGCACACTTAACCGGAAGTATTATTTAATATATACATATCATATAATTGAAAGAGGTCCCTGTTTAGCTTCAATAAGCAAAATTTGAAAAGAAATAAAGTATCGGTAATTTAACTTGAATTATTAATCAGGTTTTAACAATACGGTTTAATATAGTGTTTTTACAGTAGGCTTGTGAAAATAAAATCAAATAAACATGTATTTTATTTATCATGGTTTTCTCTGCGTCAACACGCCAACTCCCTCTAAGTAATATTAAGAAGCGAAACTCGCAAACAAATATTCAAATCAGTAGATTTGTCTCTTTGTAAAACATCATAAACAGCCAAATCTGAAACCTGTTTATTCGAACGATAAATTCAAACGTCGTCGGAATATTTCGACGTTGATTCAGCTGTATATCAATCCACACCGGCCGTCACCTATTTGTGTCAAGAACTGTGCCTTTCGTAATTTATAGTTCAATTTCTCTCAAGTTATTTGTTGATAACTTCAGGGAATAAGGAGGTCTGGTTATTGTTGGCATCGGATCTTATTATAATTTGTTATATACAATTGGAATCGTACAATAGAATTATTACCTTAACTCTATTCCGTATGTTGCACATTTTTTGTTATCGATTAATTTCTTTATTTCAATAAATAATTTTCGCGTAAACATAAGAAATCATTTTTTTTATATATACCAGTTTAACGTGACCACGATCTGTCTTGATATTTAATAGACATCGGCATAAACCGCGGTTGATATTACCAAGTTTATATTAACCAAGAGCGAGCAATAAATTGCCTGCCATTGGCCGAGCGATCAAAACATGTACTATTTCACCAAACATCTACCGAGAGCGGGGTAGCATGAAATGAACATGAAGTTGGTAGTCAATATTTCGGTCGATGCATTGCATCGCATTGCATATAACATAATATAATGCAAATAATGACGAGAGTGACAGCAATAAGCAAGTCAACTCCAGCGCACTTCGAAAAGTACCCTTGTGCGTGTTACATAAGATATATTTTTTATTAAAGTATACTAATTTTTTACTCCATTTTGTATTAGACTCATATGGATTTGCACCAACTGTTTTTGTTTATTAATTAGTATTTGATTAGGTTTTTTTTAATTAAAACACAAAGTAAAAAATTTATATATTGGAAATCATTGTAAATAAGTTAATTTTTACATACTTTACTACCTATTGCGTACATAGCTTGCGAGTAAGCCTTGGAGTGCAGTACACAATGGTCTTTAAATTCCAAATGCAAGGGCTGAAAGTATGAGGCAAAATAAACTTATGTGTTTTTTGGCTATATCTATGACCAATAAAATACCAATTATCAAGTATAAGAGCATTATTTTTATTTTGTTAAAACTTTTGTTAGATATGTCGAAAACCCTAGAGATTGTAAGTAGCCATGCATAAAGTTTTTCTTTTAGATATTTTTATCCTATGTTCCATAATGAAAGATCTATGTAAAAATTATTAACTTATCTAATTCTACATTTTCCTAATGTGATTTAAAGCATATATAAGTATGAAAATTGTAGCACAGCAATTCCAGTTTTATCAGATAATAGATAGAGTTATATCGAGACAAAATTATAACTTAAAAAATTCTAAAATAAATTCGACCACTTTTATATTTGTATAAAAATTATTTGACATAAAAAACAGCAACAGACAATGGATCTCACATTAAATAGTCTAGAACACGTTGTAGCGCAAGTTGCCAAGCTGTTTGGCAAAGTTCACGCTTCAGAAGCGACGAAGTTTGATTGAGATCTGCGTCTTTTACCTGGAATTTAAACGAAGGGTTCGCCAAGTTATTAGAAAAGTTTCAACGGCCCCAAATTTTATAATAATACCTAAAGTATAAATGCCAGATGGTATTCAACAAGCTTTCATTGGTGACGATGTGGTTTTATTGACAAATTTATACTTGTTTCAAGCAGTTTATGCGGATTTATTATGATAGATACCGAAATACTATCGTTTTAACTAGTCCCCTTAACTTGTTTTTTTAAATTCTGATTTCCAAACATTAAATCATCTATGGTCCTCTTATCAAGTCTTAAATAAGATCTCGACAACACATTTCTTTGATGTATGAGTCGCTTTACGGAAACTCATTACAAATTTAATAGGTCGGAGATTGTTTTTATTCGTATAGCTAAGAGATACTTAGTGATTTAAATGAGCAAAAGTATTCTAAGAACAACGTTTTTAGCAACGAAAGGTACGACATACCGAAGGAAATAATATATTTATTTGTGATAACTTGAATAATTCAAAAGACTTAATTTTTCACTTGGGAGCCAGTTCCTCCACAGGTTTAGTGTGTCTACCAACTTGGGCCGTATCGTTACTTAATATCAGGTGAGATTATGGCCATAACGCTAAACCCTAAGCATAAAAAAAATGCCAAATCTTCTTAATAGCTATTTATTATACTTACAATTCATTTTTTTTATATACCTACTCTGTAATTTTATCGTTATGGCTACAAAGTCAGCTGATGTTAAGTGATGGCCTAAGATGGTGGATATGCTAAGCATAGTGGAGGGACTGTCTCTCAAGTGGTAACTGTCGGGACACACCTCTAAGTATTTAGCGCCAGATTTTCAGTTAAGAGACAGTAGCTAGTCCGTTGAGCATTAGAAAAATTCCTACCACTATGCTATGGTTTCCTCACGAAGTTTTCTCTCACCGAAAGTTCCGGCTCGTTGCAGGTGCATTTAAGTCTCATCCATTGACGCGGCGTCCGTACATACTGAACTTGAAGCGATGAGAGCTCAGTGGCAGTGTGTTCGGACTCCGCGTCAAGGGGCGTGAGTTCGAATCCACTCACAATATGCTTGAGCTTTAGGTGAAAGAAAACATCGTGAGGAAACGATAGCATGGTGGTAAGGCTTTTTCCAATGCCCGCCTGGCTAACTAACACCCTCAAATTGAAAATATGTTCCGGTAGTTGCACTTGAGAGCCAGTCCCTTCACAGGTTTAGCGGGTCTACCAAGTTGGGACATATCGTCACTTAAAATCAGGTGAGATTATGTCCATAACGCTAAACCTTAATTATATAAAAAGGAATTACCAGCTGAGCCAACATCACTTCAAATGGCTTCATTACGTGACCTAAGGGCCTACAGATGCCGTTCAATAATAATATAGCTTGTAGGACACCTTATACATGATAATATTTTGCTAAAAGAATAATACAATAATTATTTTGATAGTAACGTACAGTTCGGAGATTTTCAAGAATATCTACTTTGATTCTCCAGTTTAAGTAATCCATTGACTTTCTAGATAGGTATCTAACAAATGCCTAACCTCATCCACAAAAGTGTGGTCTTATTATCTGAATCCTCTTATTCTCACAGATTAACTGTATAAATACAAAAATACTCAGCACACACTATTCAATTCCACTGCAAATAAGCACTTTAAAACATTTGAAACAGACAAACGAGAAGTTTGTAATTTACTCCTCGGTATTTGATATGTTGAAAATACCAGAAATCTTTTGAATCCAAATAATTGGTAAATTTGTATAACCCAAAAGGTTAAAATTGTTCATTGTGAAGGTTCCACCTATCTTATTGAATAGTTAAATACATATTGGATTTCCCGTGTAGCATTTCTGGACTGCATCTAGTTGGCGTATTGAAAAAATCTGCATTTCTTTATTTATTAATGTACAAACTGTGAGTATGCATGGATCTAAAATTTTATTTCATCACTTTTGCCCTTTTTTGTAATATATTCCAATACAGCTTTGCTACGCTTACTGGTGGTAGCGTGAAATTAAATAGCCTAAAGGCTTCCTCGGCTATTGCTTTATTTAACACAAAAGATTTTTTGTAATCCGTCTGGTAGTTTACCAACTTTTTGGTTTTATAACATTAACTAGCTTTTACCCGTGGCCTCGCTCACGTAAATATTGATTTTTTCAATTCGGTTGACGTAATAAAAAGTTTATTCCTTTCTTTACCTCCCTTTAAAAAGTTTTAAGCCAGTAAAGTAGCCTATCACTGACTCCAAGGTCTCATCTACATTTATACCAAAATTCATATAATCGATTCAGCGGTTTAGGCGTGAAAGCATAACAAACACACAAACTCACTTTCGCATTTAGAATATTAGTATAGACTAGTATGGATATAGACCATAAACGACCATAAATAACCAAAAACGTTCCACGTTAATTTTTACTGAGGTATGCCCTTAGATATATTGTCTTCTATCAATGTATAACGAAAAAAAAAAGTTATGATGATGTAGTATAATAGAATGTCAAAGTAACTTTGACATATTATATTATATGTCATCCTACACATTTTTTATTTTTTTGTTTAATTTCGAAAGAGTAGATGCTTTCCCTACTTGGACTAGGGGCTTTTGCGTTAAAAAAAGCAAACTACAACTACTATCACTAGGGATTTCTTATAAGTGACATAATGATTATTCGTTTTTTTTGTTTAGTAAACACTTTTTCTTCTATCAACTGCAAATTTGGTTTTCGATAGTGACGTAACAAATATTGTTTGAATAACAACAATAATTTTATTAAAACACATATAAAATCAATTAGGTTAAAAATACTTATTTCTCTTTCCACATAAGTAACTTTTCGTGATGTGCACAGTGTGTACCTACAAATCTAAGCCTTATTAGCCTAAATAAATTGTACTTGAAACAAATCGCAGTTCTAACGTCTGTTATATTTTGACCCTTAGACATTAGTGTAGTCTTAAGAATTAGTTATTTAGCTAAGTAAGATTTGCGATTCAAGTGAAATTGGTCGTCTATAACTCTTATATACTAATCCTTAGCGAATTCAGACGTAAATTCGGCGTCACGGTCTTACTTAACGTGGAGGTTAATTTATTAACTACTAACACAGTTCTGATTGTCTTAGTTACATGAAAGGAGTCGGCTTATGTATCCTTTATATTATCTAATTTATTAGAAAGTAAAGAAATTTCTATATATTACATAGGATTAAATTACAATCGTGGTTGAGGACTAAACAAACATTTCTAACTACAGTGATAATTTTTATTATTTTGCCAAGTGTTGATATTTGTTCTCTGAATATTTTTGAACTATAAACATTTGATTTCTGTGATCGTTTTCTCTAATAGCTGGTTCTGATATATATATATATATATATATATATATATATATATATATATGTTGTAATTTTTATTAACTTGTCATCACTGCTTATACTTTTTCTCACTTATGTGTGTTGTGCAACAATTAATGTAAAATAGTAATAAAGAAATATAGTTTTTTCTGTAAGCACTGTATTAACAGTGGCGAATTTACACTTTTGCCGCCCGTAGGCTATTCATATTTTGTCGTCCCTACCTACCTCTACAGTTAGATTCCGCATAAGACTACGTAAATTTTAGAAAAAAAAAACGATTTCAGACTTAGAATCTAAGTGGTGAAACATATTATATAGCAACATTTAGGTATATATATAAGCATGAATCCTTTCAGTTTCTAAAAAACACAATAAAAATACCCCAAATTTGCCGCTTCTAAAATTTGCCGCCCTAGGCTCCAACCTACTAAGGCTTCTGGTAAAACCACCATTGTTTACTAGCTAAAAAAAGTGGCAACTATCGCTTAGTATTAACAGCTATCGATTGGCCGTCTTTGTTGTGATCCAGGCATCAATCCTATTGATACCTGAAAGATTTGCATTCAGCGGCTGATTCCAGAACGTGTTACGCCTAAAACGTATTACTATGGTAAATATTCGTGATCCATATGAATTCATTTATCATACCCTACTACATTTATGCTCAGTTAATATCTATTGTATATGAAATTAGTAGTGTGTTGTATTGTACCGGTGTATACGTTACGAATACAAACACCAAAAATCAAACAGATTCAATGTACATAATACCAACACTTTACTTGTTAAAGCAAAACTCTTGAACACAGTATTCCGGAATAACAAAGAGAGATGTGAATACGAAGTTTAAGTGGAAGTGTGTTCTTAATAAAAGTTTTCATTCAACTTGTAAGTTTTGTTTGAGGTTGTATTTTTCGTTATTCCTCTAAGTTTACATAACAAATTTATTCAGGGTGTCGTTTTTGGTATGAGAATTTAATTAACACAGATCGAGTTATTATTTGCAGGTTATAAAGCAATATACCTACTCTACTACACAATGATTATGAAATGGTAAACGGTAGTACACTAGATCTGGGCTGGAAACTGGTCCGAAAACAGATAATCACCTTAAGTGACAACAGTTGAGAAAGTCTTATAAAGTATCTTACTATGGTACGCTTTCATCTAACTCAAGAACCTGTACTTCGAAAAACTGAATTTCACACTCATGTGAGACAGCATTTCTTTGTCACATAAATAGATAAACTATCCTTAATTGCACGGATTCTCTTCCTTTTTTGCACTTTCATTTATATATAATCCACTGGGTTACGTACACTACATTTGCATTCCGTTGGATCGTAAATACTAAAAATGAGCTAACAAACATTACAATGTTACACTGAGCTTTCCATGATAAAGCTATCTGTTTGTACCAATAGATTGATAATTTTAATGGTTAAATATTTTTATTTAAAATATCATATATAATTAATAATAAAAAAAATTGTAAACTAAAAAGCAAGTTAAATGTTAAATAACGTATGTCAGTGTTCGCTGATGGAATAATGGATAATATATAATATTCAACGCTATTGACCTATAGTTAAAAAGAATAAAATTAATTCAATTAACTCAATTTATTAACATAAATATATCAGATAAATATTAAGCAGTTTAGGTGTGGAAATCGATGCATTAGTCTTTGCTATACTTATTATATTTGACTGCAACAATTTCTACTGTTCATTCCATTGCATTATTTTATTCAATTTACAAACATAACTAACATAACTACCGAAAATTTCAAATTACTCTGGTATTGTCATATAACAGAAGAGTCTAAAAATTATCAAGAATGATTAGCACTGTAAATTTAATTAAAGTAAAGTATAAAATAAATATATCTCTTCTATATTATAATATAGGTACTACATGTTTTATCGTATTGGAAAATATTTTATAATTTCTTAAATAATTATTGACAATCCTTACAAAACCTTTCAAATCGGCGAAAAGTAATCATAAAATCAGTCCAGCCCTTATAATGATACACAAACAGAAACAAAAACCTGTTATCAACATGATTGTTGTCAGTTACTTTCATACGGATAATCTGTCATGTAATTAAAAAAAAGCATAAACAGATTTTATATACTTATATCATTTTTCCTACTTTAACGGAAACATAAAAAAACGAACCATGTACTTTCAATGTAATTAACAATGTCTCAGACGTGAAGCTTTGGTCAGTTAGCTCTGTAGTTCGTTGGGCTCTCATTGCCTCTAACTTTGACCATTGAGTTATGAGTTGGCAAGTCCGTTTTAGCGCTGTCGTGACCACTGCAATTCATTTCGGTGTCCTTACTTTGAATGCAGTTTCTATTAAATTAAAATTTGTACGTTATGTACTTATAGGCGAATAACCTGTAGTATTAAAACGAGTTCATAAATTGTATAAAAACTACTTGCATTTCAATTATTATTATTAAGAAAACAGAAACTGGCTTTGAATCCAGAAGCACTACAGGGTTAAGTAAATGAAAAAATAATATATAGTACAACTTTTTTAATCTGTTTGCGCACTTTTTTCTTTTTATTTTGCGCTAGATGTGTGTTGTAAAAAATCCTGAGCACCTAGCCAAATTGTCTTTTTGTACAATCGTTAGCATGAGATAAAACAAAAAATATATGATATGACCGTATATGATATTCCATACAGTGGTCACAAATGATACTAAAAAAACTTTTTGTATGTACGGATTTAACATATACACGACTTAACATGTTATTATGAAATTTTGTACATAGTTTATGGTAAAGAAAGTTTATGTTATATCTCAGTCAATGGGCACCAAGGACATCAAATGAAAAATCCAATATATTGGATCCTTCAAAAGGGGCGTAAAGAGGTACGTAAGCAGGCCAGCATGAGAGCCTTGACTGGCAGTGAATTTTTATTTATTGTGATTTAGGTGCTGTGCAGTCAGTATGCTACGCAACGTAAAAAAACTATAATAAAGTACTTACAAGTTAAAGATATACGTTTTTTTTGTGCAGAATTCCTTAATTACTTATCAATGAGTCGAAAATACATTCATAATTACTGAACAAAGGAGAAAATCTCAGGAAAATCCAGAACAAAAGCATATTTCTCATAATCCACACGAAACGGATATAATAAAACAATAATTTCATTTAGGAACCCAATTTAATTCCTCGCAGCGCAGACATAAACACAAACAAAAGATTTTATTACGACGCTGTCTTTATAAATCATCCTCTGCTTTCATCGTTTGTTGTAATTTAATAAAAAGTGGCGTTTCATCAAATTAATAAACGCTCCATTGACGTAGAACAGTTGCGCTTTAAGCGTTGAAATAATCGCAAAAAAGTAATGTAAATAGTTCGTTAAGGGCTTTTAAAATACAAGACACCGATACTAATCTATATGTATACATGTGATAAAATTGCAGAGCACAATATTTTTTTTATCGTTGGGGAAATGCATTTACGCATACCCTTCACGCCCAGAGGGACCGAGAGGGTTATGAGGAACCCTGCCGGTGCTAGGCCGCCGAGAATACCAACTAAAACCCTACTGCCATGTGTCGCCTTGTTGAGGCGACGCGGTATCGAACATGGAATGACTACGTCGCTCCGGAGACCGGCCCGGCCTGATAGTAAACCAAGGCGATCCTGGCGAGTCACCCTCTCAGACGGCAGGACTAGTGCAATCAGAGGCCCGTCCCGTCCTTCTTAGTCCGGCTTAGGGTGGTGGAAAGGCACGAGCGTACCGGCCCCTCGTGCCACCCGGACCCTCGCTGGACCTTTCCGCGGTGTTCTTTTAAGGAATAAGGAAACCATTGTATTCTACGATTTCTCGCTGCCGACCATGACTTTCACCACGTCGGGGAGCGAGAGATCCGTACCCACAACCGCGTCTAGAGTGTGGCACTTTTAAAATAATCCTTCTTTTGGCGCATTATAAAAAAAATAACGAGTTAATTTGCGCAGGATGCTATGAAAACAACGTCATGAAACCGCCCATAGAGATATACACTAGGAATGTATGGATATAACATTTCAGATTTCGAGACCTATCTATTAAAATTATTTGTTAGTATGATTATTCGTTACGTAAATATTAATTAAGACTTTTATTTTTAAGTTTTGTCGATTATACACTAGACACAAAAATTAAGGGATATAAAAAAAATCCAAATTTTTGGGTGATTTTCAACGAGCTGTAACTCCGAGGAAAATGATCGTACAGAAAAAACAAATTGTAGCTCCATGTGTCTAGTTTTCAGATATGACTATGAAAAATTTTTGTCATTTCCAGGTCTGGAGAAATCCTATGAAAACTACCAAAAAAAAATCTTCCAAATTTTTTCTCGTCTGAAAAAAGGTCCACGGGTTTCAAAAAAATTTTTTTGAATGTTTCGTTCAAAAGTTCTTTTAGAAAATTTAATACTCTTTAATTTGACGTATTCAAAAAGCCTGTACGACGATTTGCCGCGGAGTTATCGTAAATCAAAGCAAAAAAAATCTTTTTCACTTTGATAATTAATAACTCCGGAAATAATAATCGTATAGGAAATTGAAGGAGGATTTTGAAAACTGCACAATATTCTCTATCAGAAAATGTAAACATTTTTTAGAATTTTTTTTTTTTTTAATTAAAATTCGGACCGAAAAAAAGACAAAAATTCGCATAATTAAGGATATTTGGATAACTTGGTATAAATTTGGATGAAATGGATGAACGAAGGATATCGTCGGTAATTTTTTAACCTCAAAGTGTCCCCTAAAATCTCTCAAAAATTCAAAGCGCTGCGATTTTTTTTTCATTGTGCCCCGAAGCTTCAAATTCTTTGTTTTTGCAAAAATCACCATTATGAGCAATTTTGTGATTTTTATTCATTTTTTCAATGAAAAAATTTTTTTTCTCTCTAAAATCTCTATTTTTTTGATCAGAAAGATTAACTGCTTAAGAAATTTGAAAAAGAAAAATTTCAATTCCTATACGATCATTATTTCCGGAGTTATTGATTATCAAAGTGAAAAAGAACTTTTTTGCTTTGATTGACGATAACTCCGCGGCAAATTGTCGTACGGGCTTTTTGAATACATCAAATTAAAGAGTATTAAATTTTCTAAAAGAAATTTTGAACAAAACAATCAAAAAAATTTTTTTGAAACCCGTGGACCTTTTTTCCGACGAGAAAAAATTTGGAAAAATGTTTTTTTGGTAGTTTTCTTAGGATTTCTCCAGACCTGGAAATGACAAAAAATTTTCATAGTTATATCTGAAAACTAGACACATGGAGCTACAATTTGTTTTTTTTATTTTTTCTGTACGATCATTTTCCTCGGAGTTACAGCTCGTTGAAAATCACCCAAAAATTTGGATTTTTTTTTATATCCCTTAATTTTTGTGTCTAGTGATATATATTGTTATCCACATAGAGGATAAAAATATAGAAATTTTATACGCGTGTCTGTTGCCGTGTATGCGATAAATTTCAATGACATTTGTCTCGGTGATAACAAGTATTAAGAATCCAAATACTTTTATCACGATATTTTATTCCATAGAACAAAAAGGTTACTCAGGGATAGAAGATTAAGTTAAAAATGTATAATAAATATACTTCTTCACGTAATTTAATGCAATTCTCCTTGTTCGATAGCTGACAACGTAAATGATTGCTGTTATATATATAAATGTCTCACAGTCTTCTGCCCCATTCACTCACTCACTTTACATATTATGAGATATAAAAAATCTGTTAAATTGTTTTTTCTTCGTTTATACAAACCTTGGCCTGACAATAATAAATAAACGCAATAAAAAGAATTATCCAATTTGGTACAGTCGTTCGGAAGTTATGCACGTACATACATTTTGGAGATTCATTTTTAGGTATGCCCTTAGATATATTGTCTTCTATCAATGTATAACGAAAAAAAAAAGTTATGATGATGTAGTATAATAGAATGTCAAAGTAACTTTGACATATTATATTATATGTCATCCTACACATTTTTTATTTTTTTGTTTAATTTCGAAAGAGTAGATGCTTTCCCTACTTGGACTAGGGGCTTTTGCGTTAAAAAAAGCAAACTACAACTACTATCACTAGGGATTTCTTATAAGTGACATAATGATTATTCGTTTTTTTTGTTTAGTAAACACTTTTTCTTCTATCAACTGCAAATTTGGTTTTCGATAGTGACGTAACAAATATTGTTTGAATAACAACAATAATTTTATTAAAACACATATAAAATCAATTAGGTTAAAAATACTTATTTCTCTTTCCACATAAGTAACTTTTCGTGATGTGCACAGTGTGTACCTACAAATCTAAGCCTTATTAGCCTAAATAAATTGTACTTGAAACAAATCGCAGTTCTAACGTCTGTTATATTTTGACCCTTAGACATTAGTGTAGTCTTAAGAATTAGTTATTTAGCTAAGTAAGATTTGCGATTCAAGTGAAATTGGTCGTCTATAACTCTTATATACTAATCCTTAGCGAATTCAGACGTAAATTCGGCGTCACGGTCTTACTTAACGTGGAGGTTAATTTATTAACTACTAACACAGTTCTGATTGTCTTAGTTACATGAAAGGAGTCGGCTTATGTATCCTTTATATTATCTAATTTATTAGAAAGTAAAGAAATTTCTATATATTACATAGGATTAAATTACAATCGTGGTTGAGGACTAAACAAACATTTCTAACTACAGTGATAATTTTTATTATTTTGCCAAGTGTTGATATTTGTTCTCTGAATATTTTTGAACTATAAACATTTGATTTCTGTGATCGTTTTCTCTAATAGCTGGTTCTGATATATATATATATATATATATATATATGTTGTAATTTTTATTAACTTGTCATCACTGCTTATACTTTTTCTCACTTATGTGTGTTGTGCAACAATTAATGTAAAATAGTAATAAAGAAATATAGTTTTTTCTGTAAGCACTGTATTAACAGTGGCGAATTTACACTTTTGCCGCCCGTAGGCTATTCATATTTTGTCGTCCCTACCTACCTCTACAGTTAGATTCCGCATAAGACTACGTAAATTTTAGAAAAAAAAAACGATTTCAGACTTAGAATCTAAGTGGTGAAACATATTATATAGCAACATTTAGGTATATATATAAGCATGAATCCTTTCAGTTTCTAAAAAACACAATAAAAATACCCCAAATTTGCCGCTTCTAAAATTTGCCGCCCTAGGCTCCAACCTACTAAGGCTTCTGGTAAAACCACCATTGTTTACTAGCTAAAAAAAGTGGCAACTATCGCTTAGTATTAACAGCTATCGATTGGCCGTCTTTGTTGTGATCCAGGCATCAATCCTATTGATACCTGAAAGATTTGCATTCAGCGGCTGATTCCAGAACGTGTTACGCCTAAAACGTATTACTATGGTAAATATTCGTGATCCATATGAATTCATTTATCATACCCTACTACATTTATGCTCAGTTAATATCTATTGTATATGAAATTAGTAGTGTGTTGTATTGTACCGGTGTATACGTTACGAATACAAACACCAAAAATCAAACAGATTCAATGTACATAATACCAACACTTTACTTGTTAAAGCAAAACTCTTGAACACAGTATTCCGGAATAACAAAGAGAGATGTGAATACGAAGTTTAAGTGGAAGTGTGTTCTTAATAAAAGTTTTCATTCAACTTGTAAGTTTTGTTTGAGGTTGTATTTTTCGTTATTCCTCTAAGTTTACATAACAAATTTATTCAGGGTGTCGTTTTTGGTATGAGAATTTAATTAACACAGATCGAGTTATTATTTGCAGGTTATAAAGCAATATACCTACTCTACTACACAATGATTATGAAATGGTAAACGGTAGTACACTAGATCTGGGCTGGAAACTGGTCCGAAAACAGATAATCACCTTAAGTGACAACAGTTGAGAAAGTCTTATAAAGTATCTTACTATGGTACGCTTTCATCTAACTCAAGAACCTGTACTTCGAAAAACTGAATTTCACACTCATGTGAGACAGCATTTCTTTGTCACATAAATAGATAAACTATCCTTAATTGCACGGATTCTCTTCCTTTTTTGCACTTTCATTTATATATAATCCACTGGGTTACGTACACTACATTTGCATTCCGTTGGATCGTAAATACTAAAAATGAGCTAACAAACATTACAATGTTACACTGAGCTTTCCATGATAAAGCTATCTGTTTGTACCAATAGATTGATAATTTTAATGGTTAAATATTTTTATTTAAAATATCATATATAATTAATAATAAAAAAAATTGTAAACTAAAAAGCAAGTTAAATGTTAAATAACGTATGTCAGTGTTCGCTGATGGAATAATGGATAATATATAATATTCAACGCTATTGACCTATAGTTAAAAAGAATAAAATTAATTCAATTAACTCAATTTATTAACATAAATATATCAGATAAATATTAAGCAGTTTAGGTGTGGAAATCGATGCATTAGTCTTTGCTATACTTATTATATTTGACTGCAACAATTTCTACTGTTCATTCCATTGCATTATTTTATTCAATTTACAAACATAACTAACATAACTACCGAAAATTTCAAATTACTCTGGTATTGTCATATAACAGAAGAGTCTAAAAATTATCAAGAATGATTAGCACTGTAAATTTAATTAAAGTAAAGTATAAAATAAATATATCTCTTCTATATTATAATATAGGTACTACATGTTTTATCGTATTGGAAAATATTTTATAATTTCTTAAATAATTATTGACAATCCTTACAAAACCTTTCAAATCGGCGAAAAGTAATCATAAAATCAGTCCAGCCCTTATAATGATACACAAACAGAAACAAAAACCTGTTATCAACATGATTGTTGTCAGTTACTTTCATACGGATAATCTGTCATGTAATTAAAAAAAAGCATAAACAGATTTTATATACTTATATCATTTTTCCTACTTTAACGGAAACATAAAAAAACGAACCATGTACTTTCAATGTAATTAACAATGTCTCAGACGTGAAGCTTTGGTCAGTTAGCTCTGTAGTTCGTTGGGCTCTCATTGCCTCTAACTTTGACCATTGAGTTATGAGTTGGCAAGTCCGTTTTAGCGCTGTCGTGACCACTGCAATTCATTTCGGTGTCCTTACTTTGAATGCAGTTTCTATTAAATTAAAATTTGTACGTTATGTACTTATAGGCGAATAACCTGTAGTATTAAAACGAGTTCATAAATTGTATAAAAACTACTTGCATTTCAATTATTATTATTAAGAAAACAGAAACTGGCTTTGAATCCAGAAGCACTACAGGGTTAAGTAAATGAAAAAATAATATATAGTACAACTTTTTTAATCTGTTTGCGCACTTTTTTCTTTTTATTTTGCGCTAGATGTGTGTTGTAAAAAATCCTGAGCACCTAGCCAAATTGTCTTTTTGTACAATCGTTAGCATGAGATAAAACAAAAAATATATGATATGACCGTATATGATATTCCATACAGTGGTCACAAATGATACTAAAAAAACTTTTTGTATGTACGGATTTAACATATACACGACTTAACATGTTATTATGAAATTTTGTACATAGTTTATGGTAAAGAAAGTTTATGTTATATCTCAGTCAATGGGCACCAAGGACATCAAATGAAAAATCCAATATATTGGATCCTTCAAAAGGGGCGTAAAGAGGTACGTAAGCAGGCCAGCATGAGAGCCTTGACTGGCAGTGAATTTTTATTTATTGTGATTTAGGTGCTGTGCAGTCAGTATGCTACGCAACGTAAAAAAACTATAATAAAGTACTTACAAGTTAAAGATATACGTTTTTTTTGTGCAGAATTCCTTAATTACTTATCAATGAGTCGAAAATACATTCATAATTACTGAACAAAGGAGAAAATCTCAGGAAAATCCAGAACAAAAGCATATTTCTCATAATCCACACGAAACGGATATAATAAAACAATAATTTCATTTAGGAACCCAATTTAATTCCTCGCAGCGCAGACATAAACACAAACAAAAGATTTTATTACGACGCTGTCTTTATAAATCATCCTCTGCTTTCATCGTTTGTTGTAATTTAATAAAAAGTGGCGTTTCATCAAATTAATAAACGCTCCATTGACGTAGAACAGTTGCGCTTTAAGCGTTGAAATAATCGCAAAAAAGTAATGTAAATAGTTCGTTAAGGGCTTTTAAAATACAAGACACCGATACTAATCTATATGTATACATGTGATAAAATTGCAGAGCACAATATTTTTTTTATCGTTGGGGAAATGCATTTACGCATACCCTTCACGCCCAGAGGGACCGAGAGGGTTATGAGGAACCCTGCCGGTGCTAGGCCGCCGAGAATACCAACTAAAACCCTACTGCCATGTGTCGCCTTGTTGAGGCGACGCGGTATCGAACATGGAATGACTACGTCGCTCCGGAGACCGGCCCGGCCTGATAGTAAACCAAGGCGATCCTGGCGAGTCACCCTCTCAGACGGCAGGACTAGTGCAATCAGAGGCCCGTCCCGTCCTTCTTAGTCCGGCTTAGGGTGGTGGAAAGGCACGAGCGTACCGGCCCCTCGTGCCACCCGGACCCTCGCTGGACCTTTCCGCGGTGTTCTTTTAAGGAATAAGGAAACCATTGTATTCTACGATTTCTCGCTGCCGACCATGACTTTCACCACGTCGGGGAGCGAGAGATCCGTACCCACAACCGCGTCTAGAGTGTGGCACTTTTAAAATAATCCTTCTTTTGGCGCATTATAAAAAAAATAACGAGTTAATTTGCGCAGGATGCTATGAAAACAACGTCATGAAACCGCCCATAGAGATATACACTAGGAATGTATGGATATAACATTTCAGATTTCGAGACCTATCTATTAAAATTATTTGTTAGTATGATTATTCGTTACGTAAATATTAATTAAGACTTTTATTTTTAAGTTTTGTCGATTATACACTAGACACAAAAATTAAGGGATATAAAAAAAATCCAAATTTTTGGGTGATTTTCAACGAGCTGTAACTCCGAGGAAAATGATCGTACAGAAAAAACAAATTGTAGCTCCATGTGTCTAGTTTTCAGATATGACTATGAAAAATTTTTGTCATTTCCAGGTCTGGAGAAATCCTATGAAAACTACCAAAAAAAAATCTTCCAAATTTTTTCTCGTCTGAAAAAAGGTCCACGGGTTTCAAAAAAATTTTTTTGAATGTTTCGTTCAAAAGTTCTTTTAGAAAATTTAATACTCTTTAATTTGACGTATTCAAAAAGCCTGTACGACGATTTGCCGCGGAGTTATCGTAAATCAAAGCAAAAAAAATCTTTTTCACTTTGATAATTAATAACTCCGGAAATAATAATCGTATAGGAAATTGAAGGAGGATTTTGAAAACTGCACAATATTCTCTATCAGAAAATGTAAACATTTTTTAGAATTTTTTTTTTTTTTAATTAAAATTCGGACCGAAAAAAAGACAAAAATTCGCATAATTAAGGATATTTGGATAACTTGGTATAAATTTGGATGAAATGGATGAACGAAGGATATCGTCGGTAATTTTTTAACCTCAAAGTGTCCCCTAAAATCTCTCAAAAATTCAAAGCGCTGCGATTTTTTTTTCATTGTGCCCCGAAGCTTCAAATTCTTTGTTTTTGCAAAAATCACCATTATGAGCAATTTTGTGATTTTTATTCATTTTTTCAATGAAAAAATTTTTTTTCTCTCTAAAATCTCTATTTTTTTGATCAGAAAGATTAACTGCTTAAGAAATTTGAAAAAGAAAAATTTCAATTCCTATACGATCATTATTTCCGGAGTTATTGATTATCAAAGTGAAAAAGAACTTTTTTGCTTTGATTGACGATAACTCCGCGGCAAATTGTCGTACGGGCTTTTTGAATACATCAAATTAAAGAGTATTAAATTTTCTAAAAGAAATTTTGAACAAAACAATCAAAAAAATTTTTTTGAAACCCGTGGACCTTTTTTCCGACGAGAAAAAATTTGGAAAAATGTTTTTTTGGTAGTTTTCTTAGGATTTCTCCAGACCTGGAAATGACAAAAAATTTTCATAGTTATATCTGAAAACTAGACACATGGAGCTACAATTTGTTTTTTTTATTTTTTCTGTACGATCATTTTCCTCGGAGTTACAGCTCGTTGAAAATCACCCAAAAATTTGGATTTTTTTTTATATCCCTTAATTTTTGTGTCTAGTGATATATATTGTTATCCACATAGAGGATAAAAATATAGAAATTTTATACGCGTGTCTGTTGCCGTGTATGCGATAAATTTCAATGACATTTGTCTCGGTGATAACAAGTATTAAGAATCCAAATACTTTTATCACGATATTTTATTCCATAGAACAAAAAGGTTACTCAGGGATAGAAGATTAAGTTAAAAATGTATAATAAATATACTTCTTCACGTAATTTAATGCAATTCTCCTTGTTCGATAGCTGACAACGTAAATGATTGCTGTTATATATATAAATGTCTCACAGTCTTCTGCCCCATTCACTCACTCACTTTACATATTATGAGATATAAAAAATCTGTTAAATTGTTTTTTCTTCGTTTATACAAACCTTGGCCTGACAATAATAAATAAACGCAATAAAAAGAATTATCCAATTTGGTACAGTCGTTCGGAAGTTATGCACGTACATACATTTTGGAGATTCATTTTTAGGTATGCCCTTAGATATATTGTCTTCTATCAATGTATAACGAAAAAAAAAAGTTATGATGATGTAGTATAATAGAATGTCAAAGTAACTTTGACATATTATATTATATGTCATCCTACACATTTTTTATTTTTTTGTTTAATTTCGAAAGAGTAGATGCTTTCCCTACTTGGACTAGGGGCTTTTGCGTTAAAAAAAGCAAACTACAACTACTATCACTAGGGATTTCTTATAAGTGACATAATGATTATTCGTTTTTTTTGTTTAGTAAACACTTTTTCTTCTATCAACTGCAAATTTGGTTTTCGATAGTGACGTAACAAATATTGTTTGAATAACAACAATAATTTTATTAAAACACATATAAAATCAATTAGGTTAAAAATACTTATTTCTCTTTCCACATAAGTAACTTTTCGTGATGTGCACAGTGTGTACCTACAAATCTAAGCCTTATTAGCCTAAATAAATTGTACTTGAAACAAATCGCAGTTCTAACGTCTGTTATATTTTGACCCTTAGACATTAGTGTAGTCTTAAGAATTAGTTATTTAGCTAAGTAAGATTTGCGATTCAAGTGAAATTGGTCGTCTATAACTCTTATATACTAATCCTTAGCGAATTCAGACGTAAATTCGGCGTCACGGTCTTACTTAACGTGGAGGTTAATTTATTAACTACTAACACAGTTCTGATTGTCTTAGTTACATGAAAGGAGTCGGCTTATGTATCCTTTATATTATCTAATTTATTAGAAAGTAAAGAAATTTCTATATATTACATAGGATTAAATTACAATCGTGGTTGAGGACTAAACAAACATTTCTAACTACAGTGATAATTTTTATTATTTTGCCAAGTGTTGATATTTGTTCTCTGAATATTTTTGAACTATAAACATTTGATTTCTGTGATCGTTTTCTCTAATAGCTGGTTCTGATATATATATATATATATATATATATATGTTGTAATTTTTATTAACTTGTCATCACTGCTTATACTTTTTCTCACTTATGTGTGTTGTGCAACAATTAATGTAAAATAGTAATAAAGAAATATAGTTTTTTCTGTAAGCACTGTATTAACAGTGGCGAATTTACACTTTTGCCGCCCGTAGGCTATTCATATTTTGTCGTCCCTACCTACCTCTACAGTTAGATTCCGCATAAGACTACGTAAATTTTAGAAAAAAAAAACGATTTCAGACTTAGAATCTAAGTGGTGAAACATATTATATAGCAACATTTAGGTATATATATAAGCATGAATCCTTTCAGTTTCTAAAAAACACAATAAAAATACCCCAAATTTGCCGCTTCTAAAATTTGCCGCCCTAGGCTCCAACCTACTAAGGCTTCTGGTAAAACCACCATTGTTTACTAGCTAAAAAAAGTGGCAACTATCGCTTAGTATTAACAGCTATCGATTGGCCGTCTTTGTTGTGATCCAGGCATCAATCCTATTGATACCTGAAAGATTTGCATTCAGCGGCTGATTCCAGAACGTGTTACGCCTAAAACGTATTACTATGGTAAATATTCGTGATCCATATGAATTCATTTATCATACCCTACTACATTTATGCTCAGTTAATATCTATTGTATATGAAATTAGTAGTGTGTTGTATTGTACCGGTGTATACGTTACGAATACAAACACCAAAAATCAAACAGATTCAATGTACATAATACCAACACTTTACTTGTTAAAGCAAAACTCTTGAACACAGTATTCCGGAATAACAAAGAGAGATGTGAATACGAAGTTTAAGTGGAAGTGTGTTCTTAATAAAAGTTTTCATTCAACTTGTAAGTTTTGTTTGAGGTTGTATTTTTCGTTATTCCTCTAAGTTTACATAACAAATTTATTCAGGGTGTCGTTTTTGGTATGAGAATTTAATTAACACAGATCGAGTTATTATTTGCAGGTTATAAAGCAATATACCTACTCTACTACACAATGATTATGAAATGGTAAACGGTAGTACACTAGATCTGGGCTGGAAACTGGTCCGAAAACAGATAATCACCTTAAGTGACAACAGTTGAGAAAGTCTTATAAAGTATCTTACTATGGTACGCTTTCATCTAACTCAAGAACCTGTACTTCGAAAAACTGAATTTCACACTCATGTGAGACAGCATTTCTTTGTCACATAAATAGATAAACTATCCTTAATTGCACGGATTCTCTTCCTTTTTTGCACTTTCATTTATATATAATCCACTGGGTTACGTACACTACATTTGCATTCCGTTGGATCGTAAATACTAAAAATGAGCTAACAAACATTACAATGTTACACTGAGCTTTCCATGATAAAGCTATCTGTTTGTACCAATAGATTGATAATTTTAATGGTTAAATATTTTTATTTAAAATATCATATATAATTAATAATAAAAAAAATTGTAAACTAAAAAGCAAGTTAAATGTTAAATAACGTATGTCAGTGTTCGCTGATGGAATAATGGATAATATATAATATTCAACGCTATTGACCTATAGTTAAAAAGAATAAAATTAATTCAATTAACTCAATTTATTAACATAAATATATCAGATAAATATTAAGCAGTTTAGGTGTGGAAATCGATGCATTAGTCTTTGCTATACTTATTATATTTGACTGCAACAATTTCTACTGTTCATTCCATTGCATTATTTTATTCAATTTACAAACATAACTAACATAACTACCGAAAATTTCAAATTACTCTGGTATTGTCATATAACAGAAGAGTCTAAAAATTATCAAGAATGATTAGCACTGTAAATTTAATTAAAGTAAAGTATAAAATAAATATATCTCTTCTATATTATAATATAGGTACTACATGTTTTATCGTATTGGAAAATATTTTATAATTTCTTAAATAATTATTGACAATCCTTACAAAACCTTTCAAATCGGCGAAAAGTAATCATAAAATCAGTCCAGCCCTTATAATGATACACAAACAGAAACAAAAACCTGTTATCAACATGATTGTTGTCAGTTACTTTCATACGGATAATCTGTCATGTAATTAAAAAAAAGCATAAACAGATTTTATATACTTATATCATTTTTCCTACTTTAACGGAAACATAAAAAAACGAACCATGTACTTTCAATGTAATTAACAATGTCTCAGACGTGAAGCTTTGGTCAGTTAGCTCTGTAGTTCGTTGGGCTCTCATTGCCTCTAACTTTGACCATTGAGTTATGAGTTGGCAAGTCCGTTTTAGCGCTGTCGTGACCACTGCAATTCATTTCGGTGTCCTTACTTTGAATGCAGTTTCTATTAAATTAAAATTTGTACGTTATGTACTTATAGGCGAATAACCTGTAGTATTAAAACGAGTTCATAAATTGTATAAAAACTACTTGCATTTCAATTATTATTATTAAGAAAACAGAAACTGGCTTTGAATCCAGAAGCACTACAGGGTTAAGTAAATGAAAAAATAATATATAGTACAACTTTTTTAATCTGTTTGCGCACTTTTTTCTTTTTATTTTGCGCTAGATGTGTGTTGTAAAAAATCCTGAGCACCTAGCCAAATTGTCTTTTTGTACAATCGTTAGCATGAGATAAAACAAAAAATATATGATATGACCGTATATGATATTCCATACAGTGGTCACAAATGATACTAAAAAAACTTTTTGTATGTACGGATTTAACATATACACGACTTAACATGTTATTATGAAATTTTGTACATAGTTTATGGTAAAGAAAGTTTATGTTATATCTCAGTCAATGGGCACCAAGGACATCAAATGAAAAATCCAATATATTGGATCCTTCAAAAGGGGCGTAAAGAGGTACGTAAGCAGGCCAGCATGAGAGCCTTGACTGGCAGTGAATTTTTATTTATTGTGATTTAGGTGCTGTGCAGTCAGTATGCTACGCAACGTAAAAAAACTATAATAAAGTACTTACAAGTTAAAGATATACGTTTTTTTTGTGCAGAATTCCTTAATTACTTATCAATGAGTCGAAAATACATTCATAATTACTGAACAAAGGAGAAAATCTCAGGAAAATCCAGAACAAAAGCATATTTCTCATAATCCACACGAAACGGATATAATAAAACAATAATTTCATTTAGGAACCCAATTTAATTCCTCGCAGCGCAGACATAAACACAAACAAAAGATTTTATTACGACGCTGTCTTTATAAATCATCCTCTGCTTTCATCGTTTGTTGTAATTTAATAAAAAGTGGCGTTTCATCAAATTAATAAACGCTCCATTGACGTAGAACAGTTGCGCTTTAAGCGTTGAAATAATCGCAAAAAAGTAATGTAAATAGTTCGTTAAGGGCTTTTAAAATACAAGACACCGATACTAATCTATATGTATACATGTGATAAAATTGCAGAGCACAATATTTTTTTTATCGTTGGGGAAATGCATTTACGCATACCCTTCACGCCCAGAGGGACCGAGAGGGTTATGAGGAACCCTGCCGGTGCTAGGCCGCCGAGAATACCAACTAAAACCCTACTGCCATGTGTCGCCTTGTTGAGGCGACGCGGTATCGAACATGGAATGACTACGTCGCTCCGGAGACCGGCCCGGCCTGATAGTAAACCAAGGCGATCCTGGCGAGTCACCCTCTCAGACGGCAGGACTAGTGCAATCAGAGGCCCGTCCCGTCCTTCTTAGTCCGGCTTAGGGTGGTGGAAAGGCACGAGCGTACCGGCCCCTCGTGCCACCCGGACCCTCGCTGGACCTTTCCGCGGTGTTCTTTTAAGGAATAAGGAAACCATTGTATTCTACGATTTCTCGCTGCCGACCATGACTTTCACCACGTCGGGGAGCGAGAGATCCGTACCCACAACCGCGTCTAGAGTGTGGCACTTTTAAAATAATCCTTCTTTTGGCGCATTATAAAAAAAATAACGAGTTAATTTGCGCAGGATGCTATGAAAACAACGTCATGAAACCGCCCATAGAGATATACACTAGGAATGTATGGATATAACATTTCAGATTTCGAGACCTATCTATTAAAATTATTTGTTAGTATGATTATTCGTTACGTAAATATTAATTAAGACTTTTATTTTTAAGTTTTGTCGATTATACACTAGACACAAAAATTAAGGGATATAAAAAAAATCCAAATTTTTGGGTGATTTTCAACGAGCTGTAACTCCGAGGAAAATGATCGTACAGAAAAAACAAATTGTAGCTCCATGTGTCTAGTTTTCAGATATGACTATGAAAAATTTTTGTCATTTCCAGGTCTGGAGAAATCCTATGAAAACTACCAAAAAAAAATCTTCCAAATTTTTTCTCGTCTGAAAAAAGGTCCACGGGTTTCAAAAAAATTTTTTTGAATGTTTCGTTCAAAAGTTCTTTTAGAAAATTTAATACTCTTTAATTTGACGTATTCAAAAAGCCTGTACGACGATTTGCCGCGGAGTTATCGTAAATCAAAGCAAAAAAAATCTTTTTCACTTTGATAATTAATAACTCCGGAAATAATAATCGTATAGGAAATTGAAGGAGGATTTTGAAAACTGCACAATATTCTCTATCAGAAAATGTAAACATTTTTTAGATTTTTTTTTTTTTTTAATTAAAATTCGGACCGAAAAAAAGACAAAAATTCGCATAATTAAGGATATTTGGATAACTTGGTATAAATTTGGATGAAATGGATGAACGAAGGATATCGTCGGTAATTTTTTAACCTCAAAGTGTCCCCTAAAATCTCTCAAAAATTCAAAGCGCTGCGATTTTTTTTTCATTGTGCCCCGAAGCTTCAAATTCTTTGTTTTTGCAAAAATCACCATTATGAGCAATTTTGTGATTTTTATTCATTTTTTCAATGAAAAAATTTTTTTCTCTCTAAAATCTCTATTTTTTTGATCAGAAAGATTAACTGCTTAAGAAATTTGAAAAAGAAAAATTTCAATTCCTATACGATCATTATTTCCGGAGTTATTGATTATCAAAGTGAAAAAGAACTTTTTTGCTTTGATTGACGATAACTCCGCGGCAAATTGTCGTACGGGCTTTTTGAATACATCAAATTAAAGAGTATTAAATTTTCTAAAAGAAATTTTGAACAAAACAATCAAAAAAATTTTTTTGAAACCCGTGGACCTTTTTTCCGACGAGAAAAAATTTGGAAAAATGTTTTTTTGGTAGTTTTCTTAGGATTTCTCCAGACCTGGAAATGACAAAAAATTTTCATAGTTATATCTGAAAACTAGACACATGGAGCTACAATTTGTTTTTTTTATTTTTTCTGTACGATCATTTTCCTCGGAGTTACAGCTCGTTGAAAATCACCCAAAAATTTGGATTTTTTTTTATATCCCTTAATTTTTGTGTCTAGTGATATATATTGTTATCCACATAGAGGATAAAAATATAGAAATTTTATACGCGTGTCTGTTGCCGTGTATGCGATAAATTTCAATGACATTTGTCTCGGTGATAACAAGTATTAAGAATCCAAATACTTTTATCACGATATTTTATTCCATAGAACAAAAAGGTTACTCAGGGATAGAAGATTAAGTTAAAAATGTATAATAAATATACTTCTTCACGTAATTTAATGCAATTCTCCTTGTTCGATAGCTGACAACGTAAATGATTGCTGTTATATATATAAATGTCTCACAGTCTTCTGCCCCATTCACTCACTCACTTTACATATTATGAGATATAAAAAATCTGTTAAATTGTTTTTTCTTCGTTTATACAAACCTTGGCCTGACAATAATAAATAAACGCAATAAAAAGAATTATCCAATTTGGTACAGTCGTTCGGAAGTTATGCACGTACATACATTTTGGAGATTCATTTTTATAAACGTAGATTTTTTTATTCCACGCGAACGAAGTCACAGACACAGCTAGTGTATACTTGTTATTATGAAATCACTTATCCCAAAAACAAAATCACATTTGGCGATATGTGTAAGGTTTTAATGCATTTACATGCACATTAGTTTCAGTGTAATCAATCCTATTTGCTCAATTTCATCCAGTACCAAAATGGATATAATGGTGAAACTAGGGGAGGGTATTTTATTTATTTTGTATTCGTTGTTCAAGAAAGAGTTTCTAGGAATTCAACAAAAAAAATTACTAAATTAGTGATACTAACTACGACCTTATCAGGTAAGCAGCTCAAGGGCCGCGAGGGTAGTCCCTTACAGAACCGTGTACTTAACGTGTGAGTGTGCACGAATGGTATGCGGTGTGATGGTGTAATCTCAGTGATGTAGAGTGTCACTGTATAGCGCGAGCAGAGTCACTCGAGGGCTCCTGTCCGGAGGATCGAACCTAGGCTCAGGCGTCTGAGGAAGGAGGCCGCGGCGGGTGTGCGGTAGTGAAATTATCCGCTCGGCCTCGGCGGTGAGGACGGCGGTTACGCGGACGTGTGCGCGGACACGTGCGATTGGTGGAGACGGCAGGGAGCAGCGCGTTTAGTCTCGTTATTTTATCGACAGCGTCGGAGAAGCAATTACGTGGCCGGCGAGCAAAGCCTTTGACATACGGATTGGAAGTGTAGCTAACTGCGTGTACTATTTTGGGGTTAGGATGAAGTTCGGTATTTGCAAAAAAATTCTTTGTAATGTCTTATATATATACATACATGGACGGAAGGTCCATATCTCTATAGAGATCTACATTACGGACGTAAAACGGGGCTTGGACGACTATGCGCATGAATCTGTTTCATCTAACGTCCTGGAGTCATTTTCTATAGCACATTCATAGCTAGCTTAAAGATAAATCATAAATGAAAAATCACTGCAGCGATTTATATGATTCACCTTTAAAATTATGGGTTATTCTTTGACACTGTTTTAATAATATACCTTATATTTGGTTACAATATATACTATTAATATAATTCGGAAAGTATGCTTGTTTGCTTGTCCTGCCTTCACGCCCTTATTCAGCAACCAAACAACATTACTCTTTGCATAGAGTTAGTTATAAAGATGGAAAGTAACATAGGCTACTTTTTGTCCTGGTAAAACATCGAATTCCCATCGTTGTAATACGTATGTTTTGTAAATCGCTTATTAGAACGCTCATATACTAACCATAATACACTCAATTTGCAATAATCGATCCTACTTAAGTAACTCATAAAATGAACAGAACGGGTACCTATAGAGGTTTGCCACTGTGCGAAATCGTAGGCCAATGATTGATGTTCTGTTGGTTTAATTAATCTTGCTCAAGTCTCATCGGTCTCGCCTAGGCTTGATTACTCCTTACACTTTACATTTGAAATATTCTTCGAGTGCCTATTAACCATTGATTGACAATATACATATAATCGTCAAACACTACTATAATTATGTAAATAAGGTTATGTTTCCGATATTATACCGCTTTGTTAAGTTTGTAGACATTATTACCAGCTTCAAAAGGAATTAAATTATCCGTATAAACTTGCCTTTCAGAGATTATAGAGATTAGAAATGCTCATTGCTAGAGTTGTGTGAGTCGGAAAATTATTGTCATATATTTGTTTTCAAGGCAAAATGATAAAATTGTGTTTAAGCTTTAAATATAACATACAAAATACTTAAAGTTTCTACGAATAATTGTATGTCTACTGTAGCATATGCATTGACACATGTATAATTCACAGTCGACGCTTAGCATATAAGTACTACAAGAGGCACAGTGAGCAATGGAATGCGCCATACTCAAACTACAAAATCGAGTGAGAAATGTCGGTGAAACGACGCACTATGTTCAGCGGCGTTTGAAATATGATTACGAAACTCTGACGTATTGGCAGCCTATGGGTAAACGAGGCATCGGATGCCAACCAATTGGTTAAATTAGATGAGTCAGGTCTGAACTTGATTAGATCAGGAGTAGGCTGAAGTAGATTACTAGGAGAGAGGAATATTCTGAACAGTGAATAATTCCTTGCTGAAAATGATGATATAGTAGTACATTTTAAACATTAATTTAACTATTAAATAAATTGAACCTAAGAATTTTATATTATGAAGCGACGATAGCTCAGTTAATAGTGTCTACGGAAAACGGAAAACGTGTACGCCGAAAAAAAAAGAAGTAAAAATATAGTTGTGTAATTATTAACCATATTTTGACAGTGTTACTTTCCTTGCCGTGGTGAGCATCTTTAATTTGTTTTGACATATAAGCACGGTTTAAACAGAAATAAGTTAACCAAATTGATCTGAATATATGACTTATTTAACTGATTTTCGGGGTAGCACCACCATCAAATAATATCACACAGAGATCATTTTTAAAGATACTAAAGAAATGTTGACAATGTTTTATTTTTATTATACTACAACATACCTAAATTCTCACATGTATATTGCTGACGCTTTAACACCCTTGCACTACCACCTTGAAGGACACTATATTACAGTATTTTATGAACATCAAAATTTATACGGCCACGTTATAAGAATTTGTATAACGAAAATCTTTAGTAAACGGAATGCCCGCAAACATTTACATTCAAAAATATGACGATAAATATCTCACCGATGGCAAGCGCTGCTATGATGAAAAGTAATAGCAAGCATTATACTGGTAGAACACTAAACGGAAGGTAAAATCTTAGCATAAATAAGTTCAATACCGTTTTTGAATTTGGCATCATCAAAAATTCTCGCAACTCCTGTGTGAAGAAAATCCTAACTAATATTATAAAAGCGAAAGTGAGTTTGTTTGCTTCGCTTTCACGCCTAAACCTCTGAATTGATTATGATAAATTGTGGTATAGATGTAGGGAATCTATTCATCTAGGAACCTGGAGACGGTAATAGGCTACTTTTTCACGCGAAAAACTTATTGGATGAGGGGTAAAGTGAGGGATAAACTTTCTATGAAAGCTTTTATTGCGTCATCAGATCTCTTTAACAAAATGAACATTAACGGGAGAGAAGCCGCAGGTAAAAGCTAATACAAAATAAAAAGAATCAAGTGTGTGCTTCACCCGGCAGTACTCTATATGAAGTCAGACTTATAAATTAAATTGGCAGTATTTGGCCCGAGGTAAAGCAAGTAATTTTACCAATCAAGATTTATTAAACATAAATACGCAATTTATATCGTAATAGTCTTTATAAATATAAAATCAACATTTATGTGAAAGGTTTGTATGTGTTACCTGTTGAAAATACAATAATTGTGTTGATATAAGAGTTTTATAATGCTTTACATGACAGTTTTTGAACTAGAAAAATATCACAAGACGTGAGAAAAGTTTTAAGCTGACATAAGATGAGAATTAATGCAAGTTACAATAGAACGATACATCTTGCACTATCTAAGAGTCAGGATTATATGCGACAATGTATACATATACCTGTTAACTTAAAATATGTAATCTACTTATATTTATTTGATTTCCTAATTACACAGAATATTTACAAAAGTGTATATTTTATAGTTAACCTAATTTCGCAAAATCGTTTTGTCCTATAAAATATATTTCACAACCCAATTGACTGACAATCGTGATTATCTTGAATTTTACATTATAATTTCTTTAGTTAATTTCCGAATTCTGAGTTTAATATTACATTTTCAATGAAATGTTTTCGACGCTAATAAATCTTAAATAGATACCCACTTGTTTAAGGCGTTCAAAGTTGTCTTTAAAAAAGAAATTGTTATAAGAATACCGACCTTTTTTCGCGTTAATTCATTGTGTATTTTGAGTATTAATTACCTATATTAAAATATACTTTCCCGATATAATAAAAAAATATTTTAATTTAAAACATGTACAACAGTGTACAATAGTCGTCATTACACTTTATGATCTATTAAACAATATTAAAGTGTTTTTTTTAACATCGCTTCAATTTTGTTCGTCTATCTATCGTATGTCGTATTACAGCCGGTCGGGGAGTAGAGGTATGGTGAAAGGTGTTTGCAGAGCAGCCAATATAGTGCGGCTCCCATTGTTCGCACTAACTGACCGTGTAGTATCGATTTCCCAATATCATTCCAATTTACCAATTGTTAAATTAAGATTAAAAACGCGATTTGAATACCCTAAATCTAATAATTTTCCGAAAATGTTCAATTAAATGCCTATCCCAAAAAAGTTTCTCTTGCGTCGTGGTTTCGTAAAACCACACAATATAATATTTTATTCCTTATTTAAATCCTCATATCAGTATAATATTTCCATATACTTACTAAGTATAGATGAAAAAAAAAATTAAATATAAAAAAGCTTATTTCACAGTAGTGTGTAATTGCACTTTGAAATAGTGTTTGGTAAAATACACGTACACGGCAATACCAGAAGCACTGCCCAGAAACCCTTGCTTTGTATTGGGATCATTTTAGTTGTGGCATAGCAAAGTTTGCTATTTAATTATTCTACTGTGGACATAGGTCTTGTTTAACTGAGAGATACCGTTGAAAGTGACCGCCAATTTAAAATAGAAAATCGATGTGAAAAATCGAACAGAATCGTTAATTAGGATAACAGTTAACACACTATAACCTAATTCGAAACCACACTTTTGCTTACAATGTACCATATGAATTTCATGAAAACCACGTGTGACCTTTGAATTCAAATATGGGGATGTATGTATAGTAAGCTTTCACTTAATAAAAATATTTTTTTATATATATAGTGTCATAACCAGTACATTATTATATATTTATTATACTGTTCTGAATATCGAGAAAATGTTGTAAATATAGGGTCTTTATAAAATTATTATATAACGAGCTAATATTGAACAAAATTTTTTTTTTTAATTGTACATACACTGTTAGCCTTAAAGGGTTTCACAGCTTCACCGAGCTTTGGGGACGAGTAGTAAGGCCCTCAGCCCAAACCAACGAGCACAAGGAAGCCATGCAGTGGCCGAACTTCGGCTTGGACTATTACAGAAGATACAAAAAGAAACCGCTGTTCTGACTAATCCTAAATAGGATCAATACATAAAAGGAACAATTCTCTTTTTATACATGGTGCTATGTTTTAGAGTATTTATTGCTGATCCACAGGTGTGCTATTGATTACAAGTATATGGCCAGTTGTAAAATCCGTCTCAATGTCGCATTAAGGTATTAAGTTCATTCTGTGTGTTCGAATCTCACTCAGGACAATTATTTCTGTGATCTAGTAATAATTGTTTCTGAGTGTTAAATTGCGTTCGTAGCTTATATGCTTATTCACATCTGACATTGGCGAAATTGCCTACATCGGTAGATGACATAAATAAAAAAAATAGTGTTTTGTGTTTAGGATTAGCGCGGCTTTATCCAGTTGCAGTGAGGCCAAAGTACAGTGTGATAACGATGAACCACCAATAGACTGCCGGTCACTATTGCTTTTTATTGTATTATGCTTACTATCAAACAGAATTGCATACAATATAACCATACCATACTATATCACCATAAAAGGCGTGGTCAGAAAAAATTCAAACATTTTATTAATGACAAAATAGCTTTCGATACATTTATTAGTTTAATAACAAAGAGGAAAACATTACAAATGCTTTTTTTTAGTTTTCACACGATCTTCTAACATAGCAGTTTGAGCTTATATCTCTGTAATTGAACAATGAATACAGTAACATACTTACTCATACGGTAAGATCCTATGTAACTGTTTTTGTGACATCAATTATGTCTACATAAATAAAATAATTTAATTTTCACTGCTGACTTGTAAATCCGTTACAAGTAATTTCATTCGCTCTGCCTTTATAAACTAGACGAAGTTCGGCAAAATTTGCGTTCATATTAACACCAGCGTAACTATAATATATTCAGGGACGGTCCTAATATTAAAACCTCTCGGATAATTTAACCAACCGATATGTATGATATTCTGACCTTTAGAAAATGTATTCTGCATGAAATGAATTCTGTAATACAAAAATAACATTGTACGTACAACGTATACATTGAAAATATTTCCAAAAAATAGCCAGGGTGCTAAAGGATAACGAAGAGAACTTATTTTCAACATTTTTGAAATTTGTGTGTTTGTTTGTTTATCTACTTGTATGTTTGTCTGCGCACGCGTCACGTAAAATGTACAAAGCCAATGTATATAACTTTTATACGTAAACATTTTACGCAGCATGGAGGTTTACTTAGTTTTTGTTTCATCGCAATCGATTCCCTCTATCAAGAGATATAAAGAGTAAAATTTTGTTGTTCTGTTGGTTTATAATGGTTAATCTCTGGAACTAACATAGTTGCAGAAAAACGAATTTGAAGCGATGATAGCTCAGTGGTAGCATGTACGGTCGCCGCGTCAATGGACGCGAGTTCAAATCCCTGCAATGAGATTGAGTTTTCGGTGAAGAAAAACATCGTGATGAAACCATAGCATGGTGAATGGACTTTTTCTAATGCCCACATTGCTTGCTAACACCCTCATGTTAAAAGTCCGCTGTCACCTCTAGGTGTGTTCCGGCATTTGCACTCGAGAGCCATTCCTTCCAATGGGCTTATCGTGTCATGTATATTTGATAATTGCTGAACTGATGGTCATGAAATGTTGTATAAACGTTGCCAGTGGCACAGAAACGGTCACTGATCACTTGGTCACCTTTTATTCAGAAAAGAAGTACCTACTTGAATCATTTTTAAGTTCCAAACGAACGTATTCGCGGGCATAGCTAGTGCCAAATATATATGTACATGTATTACTCAAGATAACTATTGGTAAAAAATAATATAGAACAACTTAGTTCAGTGTTTGAAGAAAATTTTATCTGATGTTAAGTGCAATCGTTGTCTGACATTCTAACCCTAGCAGAGATAAACGGGGCCGTAAAGAAAGCAGGTCGGTTATAAATAATGCAATTTTTTTTTCTGTATTAGGCATGAAATGAACTTTAGTTTAATTTTTATTTTGAATGGATTGCCCACAATAAAAAAATATGTATATCGCATTTTTTATAAACAACCTGCTTTCTTTGCGGCCCAGTGCATATAATAATGTTGTTAAATTTACTTCCCACCCTTAAAAAAAAATTTAACAATTAAAAAAGTAATCACTTGAATCCAAATGATTCAGCCCCGGACAATCACACATAAGCGAAAAACTACGGATTACAACGATTCGGGCGAGATAAGAGGTCGGTTTTATGGCAACAGTAAGTGCCTACCGACCGTCATTTTCTTTTTCAATCGTGGAAAACTGCCCCCAAAGGTCGATGAGGCACCTGTGACCTCAAACATGCTCAAATCAAAATGTCGAATGTTATTCCAACACTTAACCCTTATCAGATATTATACGAGGTATATGTAGTACACACAGTAAATTATATTATTAAACTTAATTAGGCACATCTATTGACATAATGGAGCGATAATGGCTCAGTAGACTGTGTGTACGTAGACGCGTTAATGGACAGGAATCCAAACCCTGTAAAGAGCCTGATGTGATGAAACCATAACGTGGTGGTAGGGCTTTTTTTATACTTAAGGTTTAGCGTTATGGCCATAATCTCACCTGATCTTAAGTGTCGATACGGCCCTAGTTGGTAGATACGCTAAACCTGTGGAGGAACTGACTCTCAAGTGCAGCTGCCGGAACACACCTACTGGTATTTAGCGGCAGGCTTATTATATTATTCTTTTGTCCATCTAATTAGCTGTCACCCTCAAGTAGAAAATCAGCTTCCTAATATCTATAGGTGTGAACCGACAGTTGTACTTAAGAGTCCCTCGACTAGGCTTACTATGTTCACCATCTTGGCCCACATCGTCTCTTAACATCAGGTGCGGTTATGACCATAACCCTAATAATAATGAATAAGTAATAAAATCAAGTGGAATGATAGGGATGTATCCCGCTCGCAACCAGTTGACTCTTTTGGTTTATTGTTTATCGAGTTGAACCAATATACGTTGCTACTGAAATGCTTGCAGGTTGATATAAAACCATGGGGTCGACCATATTTTGTTTTCTTTTTTTTGTTTCATTTTTTGTCTTCACATAGTGTTAAGGTATATGCTTTAAAGTTTGGCTTTTTCGTATTAGGAAGTGCGCTTGATTGATATTTGGTCTTAAAAACCAGTCTATGATTTGCGTATCACTACTAACACTTTAAGCTACATCACATCAGGTGAGATCATGACCAAAAGTAATCAAATACAAATTCAATAAGAATCAAACTTGAAAGCAAAATATAACATGAAAAAATATGTAATCCCTATTTCTCCTGATATTAAAAAAATAAGTCAAAACGTTTAAATAAAAACTCTGTTAAATCATCTAAAATGTTAACAGTATAAAAAGCCATTCTATTGCATAAAATAACTGAAATCATATAACTAAAATGGTTAAAATGTAACAGTGAAATGTTTTAGAAAATTTTATCAGAAAATTCCTCTGAAATATCAGTAAACCGGCCTTAACAGCGTCGCCGGACGTTAGCAATAAGCCCGTGTTTCCCCGTAATTTAGTGGCACATCCGCGATAGTTCCAGGTTGATTGATGACGCGGCGTATCAAGCCGAGTGATGCTGGATCATCGTCTCTGTGATTGATTACGGCCCGACTCGAGAACTGCGCGCAACTTCTTGACGTTGCCTTCACGCGTTCCAATTTCACGTGTAGACGATAATTATCTACATACGCTGAGATTAAAAAGCAAGTTTACGTATGCATTTTATACTATACTAGCTCTGCCTGCAACTTCGTTCGCGTGGAACTAATAATTATTTAAGCATTTTTATCGGTTTTTGTAACTTTTTTCAATAAAGCTTTGCTCTATTAATGGTAGCGTAATGTTAGATAGCCCAAAGCCTTCTCAATGATTACTCTATCAAATAGACAAAGAATATTTGTAATTCGACCGTAGTTTCTGAAATTATCACGTTCAAACAATCAAACAAACAAAAATTTTCTGCTTTGTAATATTAATATATATTTGTGAAGAAAATATCGGCCGTTTTATAAAAAAAAAAAAACTTACACTCAAAATACTTTGTTTCATCTAAGATTTTTTTTTATATATATAAGGGACATAATTTCACTTGCTAATTGCACTTGCAATTCCTAATTAAGCAAAACCCCGGCCGTTTTTATAATTATCTTTACCAATCCTTTTTTTATATATAAAAACATATACATATCAATTTTGATTCTTTAAGCAAGTGTAAAAAATTTAATTAGTTTTTATACATTCACGATTTGATAGTAAACTTTGACAGAACGAAATGCAATGAAATGAACAATTATGCTAATAACGTAAAATTCTGCCGTAGGCAGGGACCGAATCAGCGATCTCTCGGTCTAATAGTAGAGTTTGTTATCTCTACGCCACAAGCCTATTACACAATCGTTACTCAACCGTGTGATTACAATTAAACCTGACGTTTCGGTTAGGAAACTAGAGCAGTCACAGATGACAAAATAGAACTGGCTTTTGTGTAGGTATTCCGATTGTGTAACCCTAATATTATGTGCAGTACAAAAATATTTTAGTAGTTGAAAACTTACGACAATATGCAAGAAATTCAATTATATTCTTAAAACAGCGTGTTAAAAAGGCGGTCCTTTATAAATGTCCTTTAACATTGAAGTTGCAAAATTCTGTGAGATAAAATAATATTATTCATATCTCATAAAGCGGAACGAAATTTTAAGACGCATACGTAATATTTCGTATGTTAATTTTTCATTAACGATAATGCGGTTTCATTATCCTTATATTGGAGTACTTAAAACGTTTCTGTTTAACATGTATACCTCATTTCTTTAAATAATTTTTGATATTTTAATCAGAGATGAATCAATGGTCAAAAATATAATATACCTACTGAAAAACTCCGGCCGACTTTTGGTTTAATTACCTATGCTGTACTATAACCGGCATCTATAATATTATATGAAAGTTATGTGTTCTTTTTTTATACTTAAGCATAAATTAGCGTTATGACCATAATCTCACCTGATCTTAAGTGTCGATACGGCCCAAGTTGGTAGACACGCTAAACCTGTGGAGGAACTGGCTCTCAAGTGCAGCTGCCGAAACACACCTATTGGTATTTGGCGGTAGGCTTACAACTTGAGGGTGGTAGCTACTCAGGCGGGCATTAGAAAAATCCTTACCACCATGCTATGGTTTCCTCACGATGTTTTCCTTCACCGAAAGCTCAAGCTCATTGTAGGTGCTTGGATTCGAACTCACGTCCCTTGACGCGAAGTCGTACATACTACCACTGAGCTATCATCGCTTCAAAAAAAAAATAGTTATTCAAAAACGTTCAAAAACTCGCAAATACTTGTAATGATTTAATCCAAGTACCTACACAGTTCAATGCGTTGATTATAATCATTAGAGATTATTTGGGTTTAAAGTTTACGGAAATGGGTTATTATTCATTATTATCACTGTTTGAGCATATTGGTATGTGTACCCAGATCTCTCCCTGATATCTCAATGATCCGATTAATTTTGATATATTATTGAATTGAATGCGAAATGGGTCGGAGCTTAACAATATATGTAATATGAAGGCTGTTCAAAATGGTAATGCAAGTTGTAACTGATAATTATTAAGCACAGAAATATATGGTATTTATGCGAAAGTCATATTAGTCAAATATTGGATATAAAAAACAACATGAGTAATTTGTTCTATTTGATTTAAATAAAGTGTATACGAGTCAAGACCGATGCATGACTTGAGTTTACACCTGAAGTACGATTGCTTTTGAAACAAAGATTGTCGAAGGGAAGGTTACGCAAGGTACGTTGCGCAGAAATATGAAATGCTTCTGAAATAACGCTTGTATTAATTTCACTCCGTATAAATTTCCATTCCGGACGGCTTATATAAAAAATCAATCCTTAAAGATCGTTAAAAAGATCGCACAAAAGGAAGACTTAGCATAAACTACATTTTTGGTGTACAGTGTATAGCTTTATTTTTCCTTCACTTTCCGATATATCTTTAATTTTTTCGTATTGTAACTTGAGACTAAATATGAGGCACCCTTGAAATTGCAGTTTTAATAATCTTCCAATTAACAAATCGGTTAAATTTCACTTGCACAAACAGATATGGTGTTCCTAACTACACCATCTTTTGTTCGAGCTGTGATAGACTCACTAGTTTCAAATACAGTACAATCCAAAAACAATAGTAAGTACCAACAAATTACTTATACAACGCTTGGAGAGGGTACTGAGAATTAATTGTTTATACTATTACACTTTATGGATTATAGACTAATAGATTTGAATAACAGATTTTTTTTCATTTTAAATTTTTTTAATATTTTTAGGGGTGCCGTTATGGGCACAATCACCTGATGTTAAAGGACGATGTGGTCCTAGATAGTGGACACGCTAAGTATAGTTGGGGACTGGCACACAAGTACAACTGCCAAAACACTGCTATATTAATTTGGAGATCGATTTTCAACTTCAGGGTGGTAGCTAGCCAGGTGGGTATTAGAAAAGGTCCTTCCACTATGCTAACGTTTCATAACGATGTTTTCCTTCAGCGAAAGCTTAAGCTCATTGCAGTGATTTAAATGGCATCCACACACGCTGCCAACTAAGCCATCATCGCTTCATACATTTCCTACTGTACTGTTCACAAATAAAAGAAAACTCTTTGACAATAACCCTACCATACTAGACATTCAAACAATAATTCAATAGAACTGTAGACTGTCTTCTCTTATAATACAAGCCACGATAATAATCACTTATAATTCAGTTTCAAGTAAGAGTGAAGCCTGTTATTAGCGTGAATAATTGTACCTTCAATATAATTTTCTACGTACAAGCTTTCATATATTTCAAATTCAAATTCAAATGAAATATGAGTCTTTGTATTACTAGAATATACATCTTTGTAATTACATTATAAAACAGACTAATTTGTACAAATCAATTTGTCAAATACAAAAATAATTCTTGAAATCCGAATGGTGGTAATTCCTAAGAATAGCATGTTCAAACTTTTCTCCTTTACAATATTAATATAGATTATTAATCATCAAGCTAACAAAAAACGCTTAAAAGCTCATCTCTTTATTATATTTGGTAGCTTAAACTGTTACACATTACGAATTTTCTATTTGAAACGTTTAAAGAAATCAGTTTTAATATTGCAAAAGGTATAATTAAGATGCCGATAAACTGTTAACGGTCATAGAATTCTAAAAGCATATTTTTTTATCCTGTATTGGCATAATGACCGTACTTCATCTGATGGTAAACTCAATACAGTCCAAGGGAAAATTGACTTGTGAGACAAGGTGAAAATATCCTGCGTCAGTCGTAATTGCCATGTCGGCCTGCATACTTATACACTTACATGCTAATATTATATACTGAATTACTTTATCATAGCTTTAGATGCATAAACTACATTTGAATCTTAAAACAAAGATTGAATAATAACTGATATTACTTAACTTAGGTCCATTCAAGAATACAACATACTGAAAAGCACTAAATCAGCTCGATGATTGGTGGCTTATAACGTCGGATGATGAAATCGGTCAGTATAAATGAGCAGTGCTAAAAATTTACGTGTAAACGAAAAAGTGACATTAACATGTACATGTTGGCTGGAATTAATAATATTAGTTGGAATACTGAATAACAAATTATTGCTCTGATAATTTTAGTAAAATAATAAATCTTGTTAGTCAAACCTTACAATTTGTAATTTAAAATAAAAACCTTATTTCTTAAGTAATTTCATTAGAAATGTTAATGATGTTTTTAAATATATTTTTAAAGAAAGAAATATTATCGTGGCTTGATATTTCAAGCCTCACATTAAAACTCGACGTGGTACTTAATGTTATTAATTTGTACGAAGAAAGATGCTTAAATAGAAAAATGGATCTAATGAGATAGCAACTCAACAATAGATTTTAAATTTAATAAATTTTATTCTGAATTTATTTCACGTCCGAATTTTTTATTTGTTATATATAATTTAAAGTTTGCTAGAGATGCTTTAAAACATACAAGTATAATTACCTAAGTGATAGAATATACAGCTAAAAAAATGAGAGATATAATAAAAAAAAAGAGTAATAAAGGTGCTACATAACAATTTCATAACCCTATGTGAAACTATATACAAATGGAAATAAATATATCTATCAAAATTACATATGATTAAAGATATGTTTATTTCTCTTTTAAATATGTTTTTTTTTCTTTGTGAACATTTTATTTTGGTAAGTCATATTTGTTGAGCGAGATATTACTGACTGTGACGCAGTTAATATGTTTACTCTCATAGTCAAGAGGATTTTAAAAATGTAATAAATAGTTATAAAATGGGTAAAATATTAGAATCGATTTGTTTTTTAAACAAAGATAAAAAAGTTGAATAACTAATACTCTTTTCGGTATAAATAAAGTGTCTATTTTACATTTGTACATGAAGAAATTATCTGCGAATGACAACATTGGAGCACGTACTGCGCACCCTGGGTAGTCTGTTCCAATTCCAACTTCACTAACTAGCCAATCTTTTCACTACTATAGTAGTCATTTTTATTTAAATCACGACTTATGTAAGCTGCAGAAAAAGAACTTGTAAATATGGAAACTCGAGCGGTTTCTTTTTCCTTATAACTTACTATAAGTTTTATTATGCATTCACGAGAATCCTGAAACCACTCACACAGATACTTGATAAGTTGATCTTAATCAATAATATTAGTTATAATCGAGTAAAATTGAAAAAAAAATATCCATTTAGATTGATGTATGTAGGCAAACAGATATTTTTTCTTATTTATACTTGACGGACGTTACGACCCAACCTGATTTTAAGTGACGATACGGCCCTAGATGGTGGACACGCTAAGCCTAATAGAGAAACTGGCTCTCATGTAGATCTACCGGAACACATTTATAGGTATTTGTCAGCAGATTTTCAACTTCAGGGTGGTTACTAGTTAAGAGGGTATTAGAAAAAACCATATCAACATGCTATAGTTTCATTTCACCGAAAGCTAAGACTCGTTACAGGAATTTGATCTTACACCTGCTGACCCAGCCTCTATACACATTACTAGCTAAGCCAACATTGCTTCAAAAATTGTTTTGGCATCTGTACAGAAGACTTGTAATTTACATCACGATTATAATTTTCAAAAAAATAGGAATATATTTATTTAACTTATAGCTTTATTATACGTATACAATATGTAAGTACAAAGAATTGAGTGATGATGTCTCATTGATAGCGTATACAGACACAGCGTCGATAGCTGTTACCTGAATGAACATGACTTTTCACCAAAGTGGTAAAACGATATCTTTGTTGTAGAGTATTGTCTTATACCCTCCTGGCTGTCTATCACTCTCAAGTTTAAAATTAGTCATCAAGGCCTTGTAAGGTTGTTCTAGCAGCTACACTTGAAAATCTGTTCTCAATTAGTTTAGCGTGTTACTATCTCGGGCTATATTGTCATATTAATGCAGGTAATATTATGACAAAACGTTAAAACCTAGCCAGAACAAAAACGTTTATAATTACAAGACAGATTCAGAGAATATAGCAAGATAAAATATATAGTTAAGTTAATAGAAATACATTTAAAGCATATGATATTACATGAATAATACACGTGTACATGGAAGGCTTCGTGGCGCAGTAATTAGTAAATCCTGCTATTGAGTCAAGTCGTAGCAAGTTCGCTGCCTGCATATTAGTGGCTTTTGTTGTTGTCAGTCGTGGGTCTAGGTATTAAATACCTATATACATACTAGGTTTTACCCGTGCCTCCACTCGCGTTAATACTGATTTTGTCATCTATTTCCGGTAGTCGATTGATACAGAAACATTGTTCTCATTACTTATACACAATTATTCTTCAAACTTTTAAGTAAATCGGACGAAGATATAAAAAGTTTAATAACTACACTGTCTTTAAATAAGCCTCCAATAAGTTTTTCGCGAGAAAAAGTAGCCAATTACCATCTCGATCTCTATGCCAAAATTCATCATAATCGATTCAACAGTTTAGGCGTGAAAGCGTAACACACAAAAAACTCAAAAAAAGTAAAGCTAAGGAAAAAAGGATTAACTGTTTCCTTTTTTTTTATTTCGTAGCATAGTACGGAATGTTAAGCAAAGTACTATTTCAAAACAATGACTTACATTGAGGCACCGACAAATCATTTATGGTTGGATCTTATTAGCTTGGAAGTCCATCAGCACATCATAGTACAACGAACTAAATGTAAATCTTATCATTATATGCAAGATGGTTGTGACTCCATAGGGTACAAATGCTAACTGTGGTTACCATAATACAAGTTGGAGTTATTTTAATATTAAATGGGCTCCTATTTATAATTACAAGCTTTTATAGCTTACTATTTTATTACGTAATAGTTGTGTCCGCCATTTCGATCGCGTGGAACTAAAATATATTTAATAATTTTTGTTTGTTTTTGTAACTTTTTCAATACAATTTTACTTTTATTGGTGATAGCGTGATATTAATTAGCCGTCTTCCTCAACGGTTGCTTTATCAAATACAAAAATAATTTTTGAAATTGGACTGTTAGTTCCTACGATTAGTGTGTTCAAACAAACAAACAGACTTTTCCTCTATAGAATATTAATAATATAGACTGATCCAAATCTTGCAACAATATATTTAATAACTTCCGCTTAATCGTTTTACCTGGAATTAGGATCCCTCACCTAAACAATATCGATAACAATGCTATAAAAACAAGTACAGTTATATTATTCGGCTCTTCTGATGATGGAAGTAGAGGCTGATCAAAGGAACGCCAAATAAAAATATTACATTTCCCCATCATGCATACGTTTATTGGATCCTTCTTGAGTAAAGCGATAATAAATCGTGATCAGGGTTTGATGATGAACATGGAAAATATTACTTTCTTCCTAATTATATATCTGATCTATATTTAGTATATAAAGATAAGTAAATCAGATAATATATCGCTCACGTATCTAAATTCATATAGTTATTTTATGAGAACGGTAACGTCTACTGCTGACGACCCACCGCTTCTATCATTATTTATTGTTATTGTTTCCATTCCGAGACCGAAGTCCACTGCGTTCGGTTCGGATTTCCCGGGGCCTTGTTTATTCTACTTAAGGCATGGATATTTGACATTTATTCGGGACACACCAATGGTCCGAGCCCCGAATTTCTCGGCTTATTGTGAGTAATATTGGACCTATCGAGTTCCCTTTTACACCATGATATATTGCTCCACTAACCTTTCCCTTATAAGAGAAATGTAAGGCTTTAGACCTAATTTTCGGACTCGAAAAATCATAACGAAAATTCTTGACAAACTCTCTATACTATATAACCAGTATATTTTATCAAAATATGTAACGTAATAATTTTAAAAGTTGGTAATTATGGTCGTTCTTTCTTAACCTCTACAAAAAGTAGCTTTGCCTACAACTCTGCTTTTGAAAACTATAATTAATTTATCTATTTTCTGTTATCCTCAAACCATATTTTATACTAGCTGACTCGGTGAACTTCGTATCACATTACAAATCTTTAAATTCTTCGGCTTTGCTCGTAATTATAATATGTATGTATTATGCATATAAACCTTCCCCATGAATCACTTTACTGAAAACTACATTATTATCTATTGAACAGTTTAAAAGATCTAACCGAACAAATAGCGAAACCGACTTTTTTATAGTACATTAAAATATCTCTTGATATTTCTTGATAGAGTGAAGCGATTGTGATGAAACAAAAACTAAGTAATATTCCAAGTTGCATACAATTTTTTCAGATAAAAGTTCTCTACACTGGTTTTATACATTTTACGTGATGCGTGCAGAGACAATAGAGACAAATTCCAAACAAAAATGCTGAAAATGTGTTATGTTGGTAATCATTTACCGTCTGGCATTTTTTTTAACATATTTTCGATGTACAGGAAAGACTTTTCTACAGATTTATTATATGTTTAGATATTTCCTATAATAGCAAAAGCTATACTAAAATGACAAACTATTCATCTATGACTTAAAAATATATATATATATATATATATTATATTAATATTAGCTGACCTGGCGGACCTTGTTCTGCCTTTTCGAATAGTCAATCTCAACCACTACAGCGATAGCTATTGCGTTATGATCACTTATCGAGATAAAAAGTATACTATCTTCTAAATTAAATCAAACTGCACACAGTGTGCAAAATTTGATTAAAATCGATTTAGTTGTTTAGGATTTCATCGCGGAAAAACAACGTGACACGAAATTTTTATATATAAAGATGATCTGCTTAGTTCTAAAATTATAAGCACAATAAAGGAGAGACTGAGTTAAAAAAAATTGTGTGCTGAAGTAATAGACAATACTGTGTGTAAATCAAACTGTAGGAAAACATTATCACATATTTCAATTTAATTTACATCGTTAGAATATCTTGCATCGTTTAAGTCACATTTCCAATTTATGAAACAATTTCCCTGAATTATTGTCATTATCAAATCCCCGCATTACAGTGAAACTCTAATACATTAGACGCGCTCTATGAACATGATATTAACTGTTCAACAATGTGATCATAATATAAGTATCTGTAGGTTTACATGGATTGGTTTACTAATTTATTAATTGTTTACTAACCTTGTCTGCGACTCCGTTCTCGTCGAACTAAAATTTTATTTAATAATTTTCGTAAAAAAAAATTTATATAGCCTACGTTACTGAGCGCTAATATAGCATTCTAATGGAATAAGAATTTTTCACAGAGTAAATTTCTTATCAGTAACACACACATAGCTAAAAGACCTTTAACCAACAATAGGAAAAATGATAAATTCTTGTACTTGTATTTTGATGCTGAAAATGATAACTAACGTAAAGAAGCCCAGTCAATATTTATTCTAATTTTCTGCTTTGAGTATTTCACCGCCGGTTGTAGGTACGCCCAATTAAGTTTGGCAAGTAGTTCGAGATATTATTGACTTTAAAGCATGTTTTAGAAATCATTGTAAGACTACTATTACAAGGAGACATGTTTGTTCTATACCTTTTGTAGTTAATTATATTCTAAGACTAATATAACTGTGTCGAAATAATTTTACTTTATATCGACAACTAAGTAGTTTGTCTTGTAAATGCAATATCTCAGGATAGCAACTTTCATAAGTAGCCCTGGCCTACCTACTTCGTTTGACCTATATAAATTCCCAGCACTGACCTCGGTAAGTTCTTCTAAACTCTATGCTTAAAGTTCCTTCACTCACTAACAACAATATTTTATCACCGTCGCATTAATGTAAGAGACGACAAGAATTTAAAAGATTAATCAACGTACTTAACATGGCGCCAAGAATTTATGGTATGATTCGAAAATAACGGTTGACTCCGAGAACAAATTCTATTCCAGCCATCAACGTCATTTAGGCCTAAATAGAAAAGACGGATTTTAGTGCGGTGACTAAGGCGCCTACACTTTTACAACACTGAACCATTTAGAATTTGCAAACTTCTTCATCCACGTGTGTGCAAAAATTTAGAACTTGGAATTCAAGTTTTTAGGCTTAGAATGTCGTCAAGGTTAAAACAAAATTTTAACATTAGTAAGGAACTGAGTAAAATGTGGAAAAGTCAATCATATTTAATTAACTACTCTAAATATCGGCTAAGTGTATACGTACGTACAGTTATTATGAGATATTGACTGTTAGTATAGTTAGCATTGTTTTTGTTTCAAAGTATCAGTTTTCTTATCCCACCAGTAAAAATTAATAACCTAAGACAAGAATAAGTTTGTTTATTATACTATTAAAGGGTAAATTAGCTTTCTCCTGTCTATTTGTCAAATTGTTATTAATTAAACTATAGTACTTAGCAGTTTGCAAACATTTCTGATATCTGTACAGAAATTCAAACAACATTAGAAGACGTTACACTTTCAACCATTAAAAAAATAGTTTCCTTTAAAAATATGTTATATTAACTACTAAAAGGTTAAAATATCAGACAGCTCCAATGTTAAGAAAGAACTGCTAGAAACTCGACGGTGTTTACATAATGTTTCTCGAAAATCTCGCTTCTCAATTCGCGATATTACTTTTGAATATAAACATCACAGCGAAAAGAGAAGAGGAAGCTGTTAACGCTACAAATATTTACAGGATATAATATTCTGTAAAACTCGTAGTCAGCACACACGACAGCGTAGAAAAACATAAATCCGACACGTCGAGATCTACTGACAAGGAAAACCGGAGCACAGCTCGTCTTCCTTTACGCTAAAATCATATAAAAAACGTGACGAGCTTGCGAATTCTAACTATGTAGTAGAAAAACTGGTAGAGATTTTATTTTTGTTTCTAGATGTCAAAGGAAACTATGACTGCTTTTATGATATAACTAGCAATCGTTTGCGATTTCATCGCTTGTATATTACGACATAAGGCAGAATATAAATAAAAGTAACTAACATCACTAAGGGATAATGTAGCTTCATATTATTGACAGTGTTGTGAATTCAATTAACTGTTGCACATACAACTTTGTAACATTATTAGTAGGGAATTTTACTATTGGATTTATGGTGTTAGCCTTAAAGGCTTTCATAGATTCACCGACCTTTGGGGGCAAATACTAAAGCACTTAGGACGAGGCAACGAGCACAAGGGAGTCGCGAAGTGGCCGATCATCAGCTTGGGCTGCTGCTGGGGTATTATTATCGGGTAAATATATCTATAAATATTTGGAAACTCTATATACAAACAAACAAATATCAAACAGGTTTTTAAATAGACTGAAACATTGACTCCATGATTTTTAAATTATATGTTTATTAAAACATTGTGACGAACCAAGAGAGTGTTTGTTGTACACGGTGTTTGCTAATGTCTTTATAGTAATTACTTGAGCAGGAATCAAAATTATCTAAAGCTTAAATATATTTTCATGACTGCATGTCTTTAACCTTAAGTATAAAACCGCTGAAAATTTTGTACAAATTATCAACCTGACCAATTAAGCCGAGTTGTAAAATAACCGGGTGACAGATGTTACGTCGGACGGTACAGGAGCCATCCAAGGCGAAATGAAATTCTGCGTAATCATAAAATAGTATGCGCGAGGCCGTTATATTTGACTTTATGTCTCTAAACGAAGGAGCTTCCTCTATTAACACCCTATAAAGTGAAACATTAGAGGCTATACATTTTACGGCAGGTAATTTATAGATCACTATTTATCAAAAGGTAAATGTAAACGAGAGGCTGCGTTCTACAGTACCGACAGCTGTTACGCTAAGAAATGAATTTGCTTTCTACTTCAGATATATTTTTCTGCTACCGCGTAATAAAAGCAGTTTAGTGATTTATTAATTATATTAATTTGTGAGACAAGATTTAGAACTTATGTTGCAATAATAATTAAGTGAATAGCGGAAACCATAGGAAAAATGAATGCAAGAATATTTAAATATGCTGAGACTCTGAAAGTTAAGTATAATGCGTAGTATTTCTTTTCAAATTGTAAATTGAAATGTTAAAATTTAGGATACTAAAAAAAAACCATATAGCGATAATAACGCCACTTAATGGAAATAATCACAGCCTTGAATCATTCAGGTAGCCAGTATAAATATACAAAAAAGTAATTAAAATCTTTCAAGGCATTTAGTAAGAGAAGAATTATGAATACGTGGACATTAAAATTGTATATGCAAATATGAAAATTCTTTTTAGGTATACGGCCTCCGTATCTTTTAGTATAATTATTATTTTTCATGCTATTATATTTTAAGAGTAGACAAGATTTAAAGTAACAATGGCAGTCGCGATGTCATACAAGTCACCCATCAAGATAAAGCCGATATATGACGTCTAACATAAACAATACTTATTATTATTAATAAAAGGAAACTTTGATCTGTTGAGTAATTTTTGAATTTGACACAAAAGTCTTGCAAGATTATCAAAATATTCGTTGATCCATCTGTTGTTCAGTAAGTGTAAATGATCGAGAATGTACAACAAAAGTCAAGAGCATCATGTTCAGTATTTTGTATGCCTGTACATATGAGTTCAAGTCCCAGTAATGAGCTTGAGTTATCGGTTAGGGCTATAACGTCCTGATAAAATCACAGTACTGTGCAAAAATATTTATAGAGAGAATATTTTAGTGGATGGTAAGGCAAGATAATTGACTTAGCGATAACTACCACACACTACGTGTATAACAACTGCTGTAGTGTTAGAAAGGACAAAATATTAAAGTAAATATTATGAAGTCTTATGATCTAATTTTATTTTACCACTAGCTATGCCTGCGAGTTCTCGTGGAAATAAAATTATTTATTCTCGCGCCGTTATTCAAAGGACAATAAATTTTGATAGAATTAACTAATTCTAATGAAACAAAAACTAAATGTTACTCGACGTACGTAAACGTACGTTTTATGATTTCCTTGGCGAAGTTTTATAATAAACGTTGTACTTTAGCGGTGAAGCGTCAATAAACAGGAAGACAGACAGTTTTGAAGATTATATGAATGTAATTTATTACTTATTCTTAGTCACTTGCAATAATTGTTGTCATATAAATCTAAAAATTACAGCCATTTTAAATCTACATTCTTATTATATGTGTAGAAATCAATCCTCTTATAACAAAGAGAGCCTCATATTTTATTTTTGTACAAGCAAACGCAGTAAATAAAGTCAAGTCAAACTGTAATTTATTATAAAGTTCCGATGTAGGAATTGGTGTAAGCAGAGATGCACACTCAAAATGAAATAAAGCGACTGTTTCGTGCCGTTGATTTATCGTGTTTTTTTCCTAGTTTATTCTTCAAAAGTATATTTATTATTCGTAAATAAGTCTCGATAATTCAAAGTTTTCTCTGTACTGCGTTCAATCAGAACGGAAATGGGTGATACTGTATTTTATTTGACCCCGTATTGGTATGCATTAGAAAAACAGTATAACAAGTATGAATTGGGTGGGTATGTATACATTATTCAATTTAAAACAAATCAGAATCATAAACATCGTTATGACAACTAAACTACATACATAAAATACTATTCGAAAGATAGCAATTTTACTGAGTTATTCTATATTGACGATATCAATACATATCCAGCCAATACTTAAATAATCTTGTCTTCTACATTCTATTTATTTTCACTACAATAATACATGGTGATGAAACATACTCACTCAGAAGATTAAATTTACAAAACGCTGAAATAGGTTTTTGTTCATTTTCATTTGGAAGTTTTAGTATCAAATATCAAGTCCATTAATTTTGTCTACTTACAGTATAATCTTTGCTAAACATTGTTATCCTCTTAAAGGTCAAATTAAAGAAATTCATTTGTGTTCGAGGCTCTACGTTACAAAAATACAGCTATGTATTGATAAGTCAGTTAATCAATCACTATATATATAGATAGTTACATTTTATCAAAATCAATTAATTCAGAGTGATGCGTATTATACAGCTAAACCGGCGATAATTGTTCAGTTGGTAGTGTGTACGGATGCTACGTAAAGGGATGTAGGTTCGAATCCACCTGCTGAGCTTGAGCTTTCGGTGAAGAAAAACATCGTGATGAAACCATAACATGGTGGTAGGATTATTCCTAATGCCCACCTGGCTAACTACCACCCGCGAGTTAAATATCCGCGGCCAAATACCTATAGGTGTTTTCTGGTAATTTCACTTGAGAACCAGTCCGTCCTCTAAACTTAGTATGTCTACCAGCATCCATCATCTTGGGCTACATCGTGAGATCAGGTCAAATTGTATCCCTAAAGCTAAACCTATTAATTTTTTTATTTATCATATATCGTATCAAGCCTATTCAGGAAATCATTGTAAGTGGCTTTTGCTCTTTTTACAGGAGTAAGCTTTTTTATTTCTTACTAAACAATATTTATGATATCTTTATAAATAAATATGTCTTGTTGTGCATAATTAATCAGTGATCTATTAAAATTATGACTATTACTACATACTGCTTTTAATTTACAAAGATAAATTTTAGGAGGTTACTAAAAATAACATTTTTTAAAATTTTTGGTGCTTACGATGTATCCGTTATTGTTTTAACACAAAATTACAATTTATGCTCAGTAGTATTTATATCAGTGTATTGTCTTTCATATATTCCAATTTGCCCGAGGTTACGTGAAATAATTATTTTACAAAAGCAGTTTCTTAAATGGCTGTTATTAAATAAATTATCCTAACTTGTCCTCAACTTGTTAAAATTCACAATGCACAAGAATAACTACGTAGACTAACAGTTTTCGCTTCAACGGTGTAAACGGAAACTTCAGTCTAACTTTAGTACTTTTACAATAGCTACGACAAAACGTATAACGTAATGAAGGTATTATAAAATTTTACAATGTAGTGCCGTAAATTTAGTAAGAACGGATCTGAACTCTAGAAAAGATTATCAGCATAGTTAACCTAATAAAAATAACAAACATAATTTTAAGATTGTTTATCTTCTGCAACAAATGCTTCATAGTATATAAATATTTTCAAGTTTCTAATATCTTTTTTACCTACTTAATGGAATTATTTTCCTACGAAACTAGCTTCGTGTTAATAACATTTTATTTTTATTATTTATAGAATAAGCGTTTTGGCCACAGCTTCAGCAGAGATTAATTAAAGATCTTATACAACACGCTATATCCAGTAAGGGCGCTGGAAGGGTTTGGTAGACAATATATTAAAAGGTTTATTCTAGTGCCTGCTAGAAGCTCAGTATGATAACAGATGGTTCTCTTAACTAAATACACCAAAAGTGAATTGGTTTAATAGACAAAACTTGAACTAAAAACACCTTCGGATCCACAAAAGACGATTAAACGGTAGTATATAGTCACCTAGGTAATCAGGGGATCGAAACGGAATCGAACAAAAGTAATATAACTTTTCTTATTGGGTAAGTATATTAAGTAAAACCGGGGTCAGTCAGACGTATAATTAAAGTGCCTCAGATAAACGGATTTTTGGATTAGAGGAGAGGCTATATATAAAAAACTTAAAAAGCTAATTAAGACCCCAGGGACATTGGTGGGGCCTCACTGATCTTTTACGGTTAAGGGCATCACCGATAACAATCGGCGAGGTTTTGATAGAAACGCGGTTTACAGGCCATGCGCGGACGCGTGGACTTGTACCATACCGGAGTCGGCTTTATTTTTGTACTAGCTGACTTAGGCTGACGTTGTTTTGCCCTTAACAATAGTTACTCAATCGACCACAGGGCCATATACAGTGTTGGCAGACCCATGAAAAATTATTATTATATCAAGAACGCAAAATTAATGTACTTAAAATAAAATGTATTTTATAAAATTACATTTAATTTCAATCTTAAAACATCATATATTGAAAATGTTGTAAGTGAAAATACCAGGTAAACATTGATCAGTGAGAAATTAACCAACCACAATAATAAAGTATGTCCGAAAATATAGTTGTTATTAGCTGACGCTGTCCACGAAAAGATTGTACACTTGTACTGAAGATTGAACAGATCATGAAATTATGGCGCATGTTCATAATTATAGTAGGTCTACCAACACTGGCCATATATCACATTCAGGTATAGCATAAAACTTTATCCATGAAAAACACATAAATGCAAATTAGTAAACGATGTTGTAAACATAGTTTGATAACTTAATTTTTTTTTAATATGTGGCGATCAACATTTTAGGTAGTTATACCTTTTTATAAGTCAAATAGGAATATATTACAAAAAGTAGAATGAAGCTTCTCTTATTTTTTCAATGACATGTTTTATTTTATTTCTTAATAATATTATAGTAACAAATTCAATAGAAGGTTATAACACTCGCAAATACTAATACAAAAATAATTAAAATAAATTATTTCTACTACTATCGTCAAGTATAGTTGTTACATATTTTTAATTCAGAAATAAATAAATAATCTTTAACGTGATCGTAAATTTTGATAAGAACTTGAAGTCTCTCTGACATTTCTTCGAATTACTGCCATCTAGCGAAAATATGTGAAACTAAACTTTTATCCTTGTATCCGTGCAATATCTTGACCACCGCGGTGGGTATAGTATTCTATCTACTTTTTTTAATGTGCTCTAAAGTTCAGACTAATTGCGTGTGTTTTATCATTTATTAACCCTAACATCTAAAATACGTTGTTGGATAGGTACTATTTTTTTAATGGATCATATAGTGAAGGTGTTTACTTGTCTTATAACTGGTATGCTCTCTCCTTCTTAAGATATTGCCTTGTAATTAAAACTGTATAATCATTTTGCAGACATACTAAAAAAACTAGGTAGGTATCGTGTGACGTCACTACACATTACACAAGGTAAATTGATAATAAGAGCCCATCACGTCCGCACCTAACTTGATATCACAGAAACCTTTCAGTTCTCGCCATTTGAAGCCATTAAGCGTCCGTACACGTGATATACAATATTTTTTACCTGCTATATATAAACAGAATATTATAATTATATTTTTTATATATATACATATTCATACCAGCTGGTGACCTCGACTTAAAATCAAGAGCGAATAAGCTTCTAATAGTGCTTAATTTTAAAGATTCATTTTTAAGAACCAACTAGTACATCTAATTTTAAATATCTAACAACTTTACTGCTCTTTTACTATCTCAGTATAACAAAAAAATCAGTTTCTTCAAAGCTTCATCTAGTCAAAACTCAAACCTTGTAGTGATGGGAGAGTGATCATTCGAAGCGGAAACGTTCGCAGATATATCTGTGCTATGTAGCTTTTGAATTCCGTTGTACCATTTTTTATTATTTTCAATTAACTTTTGTATACATCTTTTTACCGCACAATAAAACAAAAGACGCTTGCCATAGCGGCGTGTGATAGTTAGTTATAAGTATAAAAACAGGTATATCAAAACAGTAGATATATTTACGTTTAGTTAACAACAGTAAAATTATATATGTATATTCCGCCCGCGTACGCAGGTTACAATCTTTTAATTAGCAGTATACCTCAAGGCAACAATGCACTTCCCTTATACTTACTATAGCATATCAACCGCTCTAAAATGTATTCTAGTTAGAATAGACTAAACTTTCACGATGATAGCAACACAGATTAAATAATTTTCTCGCTAACTTTCGGCAACGGAAACTAAAAATACAGAAATATTTTTTTCTTTATTCTTTATAGGTTTAGCGTTTTGGCTACAATCTTCCTAGATGTTAAGTGACAAATTGACCCAAGATGGTAAACACAGTAAGCTTAGGAGAGAAAATGACTCTTAAGTGCAATTGCCGGATCACACATATTGGTATTTGGTGGCATATTTTCAACTTGAGGGTGGTAGTTAAACAGGTAGACTTAAGAAAAAGCTCTACTACCATGCTATGGTTTCCTCGCAGTGAAGCGATGATAGCTCAGTGGTAATGTGTACGAACTCCGCGTCAAGGGACGTCAGTTCGAATCCTCCTACAAAGATCTTGACCTTTCGGTGAAGGAAAACATCGTGAGAAAACCATAGCATGGTGATATGGCTTATTCTAATGTCCTCCTGACTAGGTACCACTCTCAAGTTGAAAATCTTCCGGCAAGTACCAATAGGTGTGTTCCTGCAATCGCACTTGTTAGCCTATCTCTTCACGAGTTTAGCGCGTCTACCAACGTTGACCGTATCTTCACTTAAGATTGGGTGAGATTATGGCCATAACGCTAAACCGTAAGTCTAAAAAATGTGTTTCAAGTCACCGAAAGCTCAAGGTAATTGTAGGTGGATTCGAATCATCTTCACTTCATATATATGAAACACTCGTTATATTCGCAAATCCGCAACAGGTTTCGCTTATCTGCTGGTATAGATGAAGTGTAATCAAACAGGGTAGTAGGAATCTATTCTTGACAATGTCCGTATTACCAAGCGGCATCGACCCGTCACAGTGAGTCTGTTCTGACTGGTCGCTTTTCTGGATCGGTCAACGCATTTCCAACTACCGAAAAGTTAACAGACCGGCAGTTAACAGAATAGCAGCATTCGTCTAGGGATTGCTATTTTTTGTTATATTATGGACTTGACATACGTATACAATTTCCTAAAATATCAAAGACTTTATAAACAAAATTAACGGACACAAAGTCAACTCAAACTCAGAACAGTTATATCTGGGTCACACAAATAAATGTTTTGCGTGAGACTCGAACCTCCAGCACTAGTGTTTGGTGGTTGCAGTTGGTATTATCGAGGGAGTTGCTATTAATTTTGGATGGTTGCGTGATTACCATTAGGTGTGGATGTACCTCTCAAAAAAGTTTGTCGTCACAACCACGCGAAATTCGGCCAAGTGCAAGTCGGTGTATGAACTTGCTCATGATTGATATACTGCACTTCAACAAAGGAGATGTTTGTAAAATATATGAGCCTGTGCAAAGCTCTGGGGCAAACACTAAACAGGAAAGTGTGACGTCACAAGTCTAATAGTATTATGGGTATGCTGATCGTGCTCACGATGATCGATCTACGCTTGTGCACCCGCAGATGCAAACGGCACTTTGTTCTCCTACGATAAGCAAGATACATGAAAACAAGATGTACCGCTGTGGCGACCCTTGTAATTATTACTGGCCATAGTATTGAACTAAGTGCCATCGGGTTAGGGAAACAGATGTCAGAGAGATACAATACAAGGTTTTGCTACATTAGTAAACCCAACGTTTTTAGTGGCGTGGTAGAAAAATCCATTTAAACATTTACTCTAGCAATACGTAAATGCACTACCCGGCCAAAACGAGGGTGGCGTTTTGTGTCTCATCAAGCACTGTTAAAAACCGACTAAAACAATACGACAACACTCAAATCCCCGTAATACCAGGTCCCAGGGATAGTAGCCTTCTAGTAAAATACTTATCGCCTGGTAATTGGAAACAAATTTACAGTCCTAGCATTGCAAATACTCTGAAATGTAAGTGCACACAACACATACATTTTATTATAGTCACGTTCGCTTCAAAGTATAGATAATATGTCCATATTACGTCTAGTTATGTAAATTAGCCGCTTCATGTCCCTGTAATCCACTGACGAAGTAATTAACTGATTTTGATCCAAATTTCAATCCATATAATCATATTTTCCTATAATTAGTGGAATACGAACACGGCACACGTATATTTATCACAGTTCAGTTTTAAATATGTTCTCTGAGAAAAAAGAAATCATCGACTTAACATTAAATAAGTCGCAGATGGATGGCTTATTTAGCTAATTTACAAAAAAAGAAACCAATTTCATGTTTAATAAAGCCTTTAGAACTATGTAATAAAGCCTGATTACCATCACGGTATAGTTAACAAAACTGCTACCCATATACCCATATACGTTTTTAGAATGACTTATCTGCAGTCACAATAAGCGTTTGGTGTAAGTTGTAAAACTACAAAATACGAGTATGAACATAAAATATGCAGGAAACAAAAACGTAACATAACGAAACTTAAAGATAGATATGTGCCTAATTTTCAATTGCAAAACAGAGTTGTTTTGTAAAACTGCTAGCGACTATGTCAAATCGCTTATTAACGAATCCTGCTGCAACATATGCATAAATATTTTTATTCACTTAAATACGTACATGCATGCGAATTCTCTTCTCTTAATATAATATTTCGGTCTTCGTATGTTCGTTAATTCCAAGGGTAAATTCTTAATTAGTTTGACAGACTTTGATAAAAATATGTACAAATGCTGACTTCATCAGGATGAATATATTTTATTTATATTTGGAACTCGTGGACTTCGCTTTTATATACAACTTTTTATTTTATTTTTTACTACGTTCGATTATACTGACTACTAAAAATGTTTAAACAAATATATTTTGCTACCGAGATCTATGTACGAGTACGAGCTGATCGGCGTTTATCTAGTGGGTCCTTTAATAGATATATGTATCGTATATGCCTAATACTGGCTGAGCCGGTAATCATAGATTTTTTTCAGCATATCTAATAAAAAGATTACCTTATCAGCTAGTTACATTGTATTTTAGTCTCCTACATTAAAATATAGTTTTCTTCATGTGTTTCCTTTTCTAGTTCTATGATGAACCTATGTTTTCATATTTATTTGTTACATAACGTTACTAAAAGACCTACAATATACATATATTAAAAAAATAAACAAAATATCGTTTAAGTTATACTTGAGTTATAAGTGTTTTAGTAATAAACAGAAGGGCAGACCAAGAGGACGATGTGAACATATAAGGATAATCGCAAACAATATGAAAAACCTGTCGAGTTTTTTGCGGTTTATAATCAGTGAGTATGGAACCCTCGGGGTGCTTGTTTTACTTACTACATGTAACATTTTCATATTTTTATTAAAAAACAACATCCGCACTTGTGATCAAATACCTTGTATAGCCGGATCTTTTACAAATATATGCATTCATTGTACTTATACATAATACAACACTTAATATGCGTAGATTCAGAACAATCACTTGTGGAATCCTCAACATTCAATGTGGCAACATCGGCAAGTCTATCACTACACCTCTTCCTTTTTCTTTCGACCTGGCTATAGTTTTTTTATTGAATTAAGATTAAAGGTATTAAGAAATGAAAATATTAAATAAGATAAAATTACATATAATCCCGAAGGCTTCTTTTACAATAATAGATATAAAATTACAAACAGTAAAAACCTGCTAGTTTAGTTTAAGGTAAGATCTTCTCTGGCCAGGTGGTCGTCAAATATCGGGTACGTCCCTCTGCTGATGGGCACAATCAAGAGGAGCCTAGTTCATGAATTCCTAATTTTTAAGACATCGTGAGTGCAGTATCGACCTCGACATCCGGGACATATATATGTAGATATTAATAATGTATAATATAGTATTCAAGACTGAGGTTTTTTTTTCACATCCTATATCTCCCAACTCTTAAATGATTTTGATTGATAAGGAAAATTCTTTTTCGATTCACTATGTTCGAATCTTCGTTCTAAATATCAAATTTAAACGTTCATTCATATAAGGCCTTCTCAATTAATCCAGTAAAACTTATTTTAGATACGCAAAGCGCAAGCATTAAAATACTATATAAAATTGACAACTGACATAGTAAACTAATACAAAACCTATATTAGCATTATTTTTTACACTACGTTGTTCGCCTAACAGCTTCATAGTGCTTGCAGGGTGAATACAGTGGGTACTCAGTCGAAAGATAACTAGCCGAAGGGTGCTACAGTGACAGACCTTCCTTCCTACTTCCACTAAGCTTAGTGTGTTCATTATCCTTCACTAAATCCTCACTTTCCATCAGATTAGATTGTGGCCATATTGCCGCTGTTGCAGATAGGTAATGTTCGCTGATCTAGCTAATGGTTACAAATTCGACTTAATCTAATTATACATATGCATGTATTTAGTAATCAGAATTTGGGTTCATCAAGCTATTAACATAAAAATGGTTTCCAACAGCACTAGGAACATATGTTCTAAGTATATGCGTTGCGTTTCCTCTGATAGTGTCACTGATTCTCGAGAGCAGTAAATCTCGAGGGCTCCTGACTGAAGGACCAGACCAATCCTCTTCTCTATAAACCTTATGAAAAAATACATGAAATAAAAATGATAACTGAAATTGGTTAAATAGTACTTGAGCTATAAATTTGCTAGTAACAAATAGAACAATTCAAAAGATTTCAGAAAATATATGGGACAATAACAACCATATATGTAAAAAACTGTTCAATACACTATAATATAATTAACAGTAGTTATGAAACCGTCAGTGCGGGTATACTTTTATAGTAGTACTGATTTCCAGTAAATCGTTACATGATAAATTGAAAATCGATAAACCTGGGATACTGTTAAAAGTGTACTCAAAACTTTACGAAGATGTTTTCTGTCACCACAAGGGTTATAAACAAAAATATGTACTAAAGTTTAAGAATCGAATTATTTCGCCGAGAATTTGATCACGAACCGTATTTTTTTTACTTTCTTTGGTATTCATTTGGTGACTTGACTAAAATATAAAATTCCCAGCACGTTTTAAGCACATTGCCTCAAAGTCATAAGTTTGTGAGAAACTTTCCGAGGAAACTTAGGCAGATACTAAGTCGATAGACCTGCGTAAGCCATCAATTAGGTAAAATTTAGGACTCTATTTTTTCAAAAAAACGTGTAAGATTACTATTACATGGATTTGTATTTTCCTTGTAGATACGTGTATGTTATAGTTCACATGTTTTTAATATGTATGTTATTAAGTTTGATTTACACCCAAAATACCCCTGATTCTACTCCATGGAAGGTATCCATCCAAAGGTTGCCTGGAAGAGATTGCTATTTATTTATTTATTTAATAAGGCATACATAATAAGTTATAAACAATTACAGAATCCTAAACTTACGACAAGAACAATATTTTTTTGGCTGGTTTTTTAACCAATTTTAGTATGCATAACAAGTTCAATTACTTGTAATATTATATATACATCATATGAGGTTACACCAGTTTCTAAATAAAAAGTGAAATATTCAATAATATAATATTAAAATTATGACATTTGTTTATTATTAGCAATGAGGCCACCCTTTGTACTAAACAAATCATTTGACACGTATAATGATGTGTCTAAAGGTGTACAAAAAGGATTAAATAAATTAAATAAATGTGTTGAGCAAATATTATGTATGTAATATAAATAAGGTGATAAACTAAGCTACGGTTCTTTTGACTTTCTCCGGTTACCTAAGGTATGGTATGGGCAGAGATAAAACTAACGTGTTGTAAACTTTGAACGTCAATTTTTTAAGTAACTCTGGGCAGCCTTAGAATTGTAGGAACTCGATATATGACTACAACACGACTACTGTATCTGAGTCAATCTTGTCCATCGTACTTTAAGTGCTATACCTGCCATTTTATAACTGTTAATACTGTTACTTCCAAGGTCCAGCAGATATAAATATATCATACTCAATCTGTATCCTGGGCATTTGTTCGCGACCATTGTGGACATGATAACGAAAGACTCCCTTCTGATTTACTGCGTATGAAAAGAGAGAATTAAACATATGAGCGCGATACTAAGCTATATATATCTTTGTATGATTCTCTAATTGATATGTTTTTCTTGTTTCAATTTACATTCATATAAAATTCGTGTCAACCTAAGCCGAGCACCAAGGTCTAGTCCGGTGAAGCTGTAAAAGTCCCTCAGGGTAGGACCTGTAGGTTCCTTCAATCCTTCAAAAAAAAAAAAAAGCCGAGCACCAATCATCGCCTCGATTCGACAGCGATTCAAAAAGTTATTTGCAAAAGAAATTTATGTATTATCTAAGATAACAATCAATGAACGGTCCTGAATAGATTAGATGAAACACTAACGCTTAAATGCCTATCATTACGATATCTCTTGGAATTGTAAACGATAGGATTACTGTTGCAAAATTATGTAAATTCCATCCTGAATATTCGAACCCTCGATTAAACCGAATTTCACATTCAATAAACCGTTTAACGCTCCTAATATTGAAATTTCTTTATCAAAAATCATTCACTTATATATTCAATTAAGAGTAGTGTTAGATACGTTTTGTTTGTTTGTAATTATACTTATTAATAATATTTTACTTGGAAATTTTAGCAATCGAACATAGTACCTCCTCATTTATTGGAGTCGGTTAAAAACATACACAAAACAAAAATAACTCAAATATCACCTATATAAAATATAGCTGTGCCTGCGACTTCGTTCGTATGGAACTGAAAATAATTTAACTAATTTATATACTCTGGGATAATAGACCATTCTAATGGTGAAAGAATTTTTAAAATCCGTCCAGTAGTTTTTGAGTTTATTCGTCACAAACAAAAATACAAATCTTTACTATTTATAATATTAGTATGTATAGATATATTTTCTAAAGCATTTATCTTTATAAAATGATAATGACAAAGATCAGTCAATTAACTATGATTTTTACAAATATGTTTATGATTATATAGTACTTTACTATCATTATTCAAAATCCTAAATATTAACTTCATAAATGTTAGCAATAACTATTTACTGAATTAAGTATTACCAATACATTTTTATTCAATATATGAATATTCTCCAGGTGTTAAATAGTTTACGATATTGCACTATTTTTAAATGTCATATATTAAGAGTTCACTGCATAAATGATATTCCCTGAATTATAACTTTACTTTAGAGCTTAGCATTTTAGTTCACTCACCCCTATTTATCGTCTAGAGTGATAGCCACTGAAATCTCCCCTAAACTTTAATGAATAATGTCAGTAAACACGCGACCATCGCAGAACATTTTTAAAATTAAAATAAAGTACATCGGTAATTAAGAACAGAGCTATTTCGTTTTAGTAACTTCATTGAAATTCATACTCATTCTCGTTTATAATTTCAATATAATTTTAGTTTAATTAATTAATACAGAATAAAGAATTCCAAGATCGTGTGTTGTGTATTGAACATAAACTACGATTATATACGTATATTAATTCTTAAAGTACGACTTTTACTTAGACAAACTTATACACAGAATCGTTGTCCAAGGGACAATAGATTGCAGATTCGGCAATAGAATGGACAATTTTGAGAGCACTTTTTTGTATGAAAAATCTACCCTGACATCTAAACGTACTGGGGTTCTGACCAAGTGCGCGCTGTATTTAAAACTTTTTTTATAGTTCATAGGTTTTAGCGTTATGGCTATAATCTTCCCTGATCTAAAGTGAGGATACGACCTAAGTTGGTGGACACGCTAAGCCTATGGAGAGGACTGCCTCTCAAGTGGAACTGCCGGAATAGACCTATTGATAATTAGCGGCAGATTTTCAACATGAGGATGGTAACTAGCCAGGTGGGCATTAGAAAAGCTTTACCACCAAGCACTTATTGCTTTATTGAGCTTAATATATGAGGTGGTCGCAGCGGAACAGGTCACCAAAGCCTGTTCAGGTCTTTTTTTAAATAATAACAATAAAACTATATTATAAATAAAACTAATTTAAACGGATGTTATAGCGGTTATTTATTAATTTTGATCCCGACGTTTCGAAGGGAATCCGTTTAAATTAGTTTTGTTGCAATGAATAATATTCGCGTAAACATAAGAAATCATTATATTATAAATAGTTTAAATAAAACACAATTTATTTTATCTTTTATTGAAAATGAATATAAAAATTTCACTGTTATTAAATAATTGACGAAAATTCAAATCAAGCTAATTACAAGTATTTACAAATAATTTTAATACGCAATTAATTACATATAATATTTTTTTCATCACAGATTAAATTGTATTGTATCATACAATCGAGTGCAAAATATCTATGATAGCCGAATAATATTATTGATAAATGTGCGAATAATTAAGATTATTATAATTTTGAAAATTATAAAAACTTTCTTAATGAACATTACAAACGAGTTTAATTTCTAACCTTTCATTTTATCGAGAATCTCAAATCACCTCTAATTCTTTGACACCTTGATGTCTCATAATAATACTTAATATTAATTTAGCTGTTTTATACTTTATAAGTTTAGCGTTAAGCCACAATTTCACGTGATGTTAGGTGACTATTAAGACTAAGAAGTTAACACGCTAAGCGTAGTGGGGATCCTAACTATGAAGTGCATCTGCCGGAATACACCTATAGGTGCATGGTCATACGCTTTTAACTTTATGGTGGTAGTTAGCTCGATGGATATGCTACCACTTTAAGATGCGATAATTAATTATCACTGTGCATTGAATAATAATTTTATTAGAAACAATACGTTCTGGAAGCTTCAGCATTGCCCCCCATATATTGTCGTCACCCGTAATAAAACTGCTGATTTGAGTACGCGCTTAAACTTTTCGGACTTGTCATTACGTCTGGATCTAATCTTTCTTCTTTACTCCTGCTTCTCGTGAACCTATTCGTTGTATCTCTCGATTGTGGCGGCACGTAATCGATTTTGCCGTACATATTTGCCCCGGTACAAGGATATACGGTAGACAAAGGTCTCATAGCTCTTAGAGCGCTAGTACTAGGTCCGTCTCTATATAGAATCATATCAGGGTGCAATGGATCATAAAACGTTCCAGAGATATGACTCACGTCGATATCATTGTCTACGTCTGAGACCGCATCGTTGAAAACGTTCGGAGCTTCGGTTGTGAACATGTCGCCGTTGTTCGAACTTTTTTTAATTCGATGATCGTGATAACATCTTACCCCGACTAGAATGATTATTAAACCAGCGAAAATAATTATCGCAATGCCTATGTAAATAAATAACTTATTATTCAATGTAGTTTCTGAAAAAAAAAAGATATTTTTGTTATACTACCTTTTTTCCTCCAATATTTATTTTCAGGCTAAATCTTTGTCAAATTTAATTGCTTTCGGTACATTAAAACTTAACCAAGAGATAAATAGAGTTTGTTATATTCACACGTATAATAATGTGATATGAAATAGATTAGTAATTGGGACTAAAAGTATTGAAAAATGATTAAATCTTTTAGTTTAGGTATATTATATATGCGGGTCATAGTAATTCGTTATTTACTTGTAACTACATTAATTTAGTATTTTACCGAAATCAAACATAAAGTGGCGATGTGACCAAAATGTTGAGATATAGAGGGATGGTTTTAAAGTGCAACAATTGGTGATTATAAAATACTATTAACAACACTATAGTTTTATTAAAATGTTTTGTTTTATCAGGCCTGTTGTAGAAATAGAGTCTATATCAATCGACGCATTTTTTCATTGGATTATTATTATTTTAAAATATTCAGTTAACTATACATAAAATACTGTTTCACTTATGTAGTATCTGATTGTGAGTTTTATATTCAATAATTATTATATAAACTTGTTTTATTCATTTAATTTCAATCCCATTACTATGAAATGAGAAATAATTATTATAAATTTTAATCATCCTGAAATAATAAACATCGAATTCGAGAATTCATGTTATTTGTACACAAAAAATTTGCAATGAATTCGTTATATTGTAAAGAATAGTATTGAAAAGGGAGGAATTTCACACAAAGCTTTTATATTTATGTCCATAAGTATTAAATACGTACCTTTTGTCCTTTCTAGATTAGGCTTAGAAGTGTACATTGTTGTTTCTTCAATTTTATTTGGTACTGTAACATCATCCTCGGGTAGCTGTAAAGCTGGATCAGCGATTGGTAACCCTACACTTGATTCCCTCCATCTTTCACCTGCACCTTCTATATAGTGAAACATATGATAATCATGGAAAAACAAATTCTAATTTTCTATAAACTTTCTATAAATATATTAATGATGACTTTATGGCTACAATCTCACCTGTTATTAAGTGAGGATGTGGCCCAAGATGGTGGGCAAGCCAACCATAGTGACTTCTCAAGTGCAACTGCGAGAATACACCTATAGGTATTTGGCAGCAGATTTTTAACTTGAAGGTGGTAACTAGCCAGGCGGGCAGTAGAAAAAGTACTACCACCACTATGCTATGATTTCATAACACAACGTTTTCCTACCCCGAAAGCTCAAGCTCATTGCAAGTGGATTAAAAATCACATCCCTTGACTCATCGTCCGTATAGACCACTAATTGAGCTATCGTCGCTTGGTAAATAACACAAAAACAAATCTTGAAAGAAATCATCGAACTACTGCTGAAGCAGAGCTTAAACCTTATTTACCTTACCTTTTCAAGAAACTTTTACATCAAAAATATAAATATATTTTGTTCAACTTAGGCTCTATAAAGTCTCTTATGTACATCAAAGACTACCACACTGTCGAAAAATATCCCTGTCATCGTATTGAATCTCCAAGAAACTTGATTTTTATCTTATGTTTTAGCGTATACACAATGTTTACAGTTAATAGATATCTTTATACATAATTTTGCGCATATACAAGAATGGAATTAATCTCAGAAATGACTATCACTCAATAACTCAATAATAAGCTTCAAAAAATATAAGATTAAGATATGATTTTGGAACTTACTATCCGCTAAATGATTAATACATTTACCCTTCTAATTAAAAAACTAAACTATACCATAAAACTTTGCTGCTTTTGCCAAATCTAAAACATATGATAGTTCATTTCTATTTATTTCTGTTATTAAAAATTATACCCTTAGTTTTTACGAATACACATTTAATTATCAAGTACGCATTGAGATAGAAAATAATGAATTTTTAGATCTTGTTCTTTAGTGAATCTCTTGAGATTCATTGACCCTTGGCTCCTTGGTACCAATTGCTAGAATTCCCGCTTTTATCTGATATGGTATCTATTTCACTTTATGTTAAGACTTTGAAATATTTGTGTACCGATAATTTTTAGGCATCCTCTTAAATATTTCCAAATATCATTGAAATAACTACAATAATATTATATTCTTATAATATCGAGAACTTATAGAGGCGTGAAGAGTACCTAAGTATGCCAGCATGACAGCGATGACAGGCAGTGAATTTATCAGTCGCCGCTGAGTTGGATTGTACTATACTTAATGTAAGGTATTAAGGTTATGTTGTTATTACCGAAAGCAAAAATATGATCTGTGAAAATAGATAAAATCTACAATTCAGTTCAAACTTACCAGTTTCATCGAATAAATTGTCGCTGTCGATATGTCTGTGTATATCCATTTCATCTTTCTCAACCGCACTCTCGTATCGCTCGTTGAGTACGCCTAATGGCACTGAAATTAATAGCCATATATAAATAATTCTCTTTACTTTCTAACTCTAGGCGTGTCAATAACGATTGGGCCTACGGTATGCCATAATCGATTACAGGACGGGCTTTTATATGAAGCTACCGAAATACATCTATATTAGCCTAGACCATATTCTCAGCTTGTCGATTATTATAAAAATCGATCATTTTTTTTTAGTTAAGCTTTGGAAGGACTGGCTCTCAAGCGTAAGTTCCGGAACACATATATAGGTATTTGGCAGCAGATTATCAACTTTTGGCTAGTAGCTAGGCAGACAGGCATTAAAAAAATCCTACTATCATGCCATGGTTTCATCACGATGTTATCTTTACCGACAGCTCAAGCTCATTGTAGGTGGATTCGAACTCACGTACCTTGACGCAACGTCCATAACCACTACAAACTGAGCTATCATCGCTTCAAATATGTTCAAAATTATACAACACTGTGGTCCGTACCTTGGACCATAGAATGCTTCTAACATGTTATATTTCATTACCGAAAGCTCACTCTCACCTATACATTGGAACTCACATCGGTTGACGCATTGAACGTATCAGCGGATCAAAATTATTTTATATTTCTCTGCGCATTACCTCTCATACATAAGTAGAAAGAATTCAGTTTGTTTCTTTTTTGTGTTTCAAAATATACGCAATAAGGATTTCTCAGATTTGTAGCTTTACGTGTCATATTTAAGTTTGTAGACAACAATATATCTCATAACTATAAGGCAGAACAAATAATGTATTTCGTTAAACAGAAGTATAAGCTTAAATAGCAATACGTACGCTTTTGTAAAATTGTCAAGTGGCAATGACATCATGCGTGTCGCATGCGCGAGTCTACTACGCAGTAATCGTTATAGAAATTTGCCATCTACCCTTTTATTCGACCCTACTTTCAGAAATCTTAATATAGAAGAAATATGCTTAGGTAACAATCATATTTAAATGAACAAATATTATATATGCGGTTACGAAAATCGCACAGCGATTTGTATCTCTTAGTCAAGTTATTATTGTAAATGAATATATGTAATACTACATTACTTATTTATCACAATGATTATACGTATTTATTTTTATTATCACTCATACGCGCGTTTTATATTAAAAACAAAGACGTTATACTTTTATCTTAATTAGGGTTCTAACCTTTGTAAGTAATTTTGCTAATTTTAACTAAGATAAATACACATTTAAAGAAGTCAACTGCCAAATGTTTAGTGTTCGCTAGTAAAAAATAAAATAAAAACAAATCCTAGAGTCATAAAAATAAAGCTGCCATATTATATTGTAGTTTATATTATCATTTATTAGATAGTATTAACATGGAGAATCGTTGAGATTCGACCTATATACTTACACAATTTATAAGAAGTAAACACGTTTGATGCCATAAAGTATGATGCCTTATAATATCCCTTGCGATGTTAGTTACGCTGGAATTTCTGTTGTTTCCAAGATGGGATTACATGAATAACTATCAATGGATATACGTAAACTTAATCAGTGACATATACTAAGAATTGGCAGACTGGGTCTATAAGTTCTGCTATCTCAGTAATTTCTCATTACACTGCTTAAAACAATAGTATCTAGACAAATAAAACTTCAAAATAAAATACTTGAAAAACTATTCAATAAATATATTCGATAAGGCGAAAATAGCTATTCTAAATTAATATATACAACATTAACAAGCTTAACAAAGAGATCGGGCGATGATCACGCGACAGTTAGCATCCTACGTATGTACTACCCAGCTATAACAATTTCTATAGTATACGTAGATGGGAATATACGTTACTGTTAGTATTAAATACATTACTCACTAATTGTGTCGATGAGACATTAAAGTGTTATATTAAAATAGTAGGACGAGTTCTAAGGAAATATTTTTCCAGTAGAAAACCACTTTGAATTCGTCCAATTTTAAAATGTTAAATGTTCGGTTAGTGTTATATGTTAAATAAGGACGTCTCTCCTGCGTTAATCCGCCATTGCGGTTTCAGTAGAACGAGTTTTATGTATATAAAAAAATAACTAGTAAATTATAACGAAAAAGTTTGGTAATTATTATTTAATAGTAGCATGTCAACATGTTTTTATAAAGAGCATGATGGTAAACATAATGTCGTCCAAAAACAACAATGACCACCGAGAGATAAGGAATCCATTAGAGAGCGTCACTACCATAGCGGTCTGCAGCCTTTTCGGTGACTGTATATACGGTAACTGATCCGGAAACGCAAGAAACTAAAAAGTTATTGCGTTTATCGATTCCTGAATATACCATTTTTCCTGGTGAAAGTTGGTCACGATCCTTTTAGAAATAATTGATAATGATAATGAGGACGATTGAATGTAGTCATTCTTACCACTCGATTTTATAGAACACAATAAAATAAAGGAATCAAACAACAGATTATATTTTATTTTGTGTGATATTCGATTAAGGTCTACGTAGCATTTTGTCCTTGACTAAAACTTAGATTGTTCTACTGAAGCACCTACAGTTATTTTATTTTCTGCTCTAGAAGACCTCAGAATCTTGATAGTTTGCGTATCGCAGCTTGTCCAGCACTTTAAACCATAACCCCTTTTAGCCTTAGGATACATACGTCTCTGAGTGTACTCATGTATAACTGATGTTAAAATATTCTAAATAGATTTCATAGAATTATGTTCATAATGTAGTTTATTCCATAAAAGCATAAAGTTTATTAAGATTGGTGATTAAGGTATTTAAGTAGTTGGTTTTTATTGTAAATATAATCTTGCCGGTTATTAACCGGTTATTTATTTAAAGTTTTTTTCTTTGAATACATTTTATGTTTAACAGTTGACTATAATCTTGTTTTTTTTCTGTTGGACATATGCTGTTAGCCTTTGAGACTTTCACAGCTTCCTCGAGCTTTGAGGACAAGTGCGGAAGGAAATGAAAATTAGACAACATTACATATCTATCTTTTATGCGTGGATAAATCAAAATCCTCTAAGTTTCCGATCATGAAGCCAACACGAATTTTAATATTGTAGGACAAGCACAGTCAGTAAAACTTCAAATTTTCATAGTGACCTACATAATATTGAAATCTAGATTTTATTTTTAACATTTTAATAACACTTATCGAATTTCAGCAAATCAATTCTAAAAGGCTTAGTCTATTAAAAAGACGATGCCATTTCGAGCTAACATACTATTTAGGGCTTAAATAGCTTCTAGTAAATAGATAACTCATTAGTAGATTTTACTAAAACTTACTTCATCCGTTCTATAAAGAATTGTAAACAATATTTATTTTGTATATCTTAATTAAAAAATTTAAAAGATTATATGTCATATTTAGATATAAATTAATCCTTATTCATAATGCAAATATTAATACGTGCACACTTGATGGTTCGTTGTGATAATTGTGTTTAACTGGATCGTGATTAAGTGCAACACCCGTCGCACGTTTCGAGATATCACGTTGCAAGATGGTCGCATATATATGTAATATTCAAGCAGAGAAGTCGTTATTTATATATGGCAGCGTTGAAAACACCAGGTATGTGGTAATAAACCCGTCACAACGATTTTCGTTTACTGGTTTCGGGACCACGCAGCATTTTTTTTACTTTCTAGATTTTAGCGTTATGGCCACAATATTTTATGATGTTAAGCGTCCAAGCCTAAGTCTAAGCCTAATATTTGAACAGAAAACTTCTTCAGTCACGTTGGTCGAACTTTATAGGTAAAATCTGTGAGTTAGCATCACAGACATGATAATGTTATATTTGTAGTCTAGTATGACCATTCCAGTATAGCGTATTGTCTTTAATTAGGTATGTCAAGTAATTAGGTTACAGACAATATGCTATACTAGAAAACACCTCTGAAAGTGAAATAATCTGAAAGAGTTTATTTTCAGAAATTAAAATTTTTGATAGTACATTTTTTTTAATGAAGGGGTATTCGCCTGCGCCACTCCATTACTCGTGTAACAAACGGGAAGAAAATTAGCAATGGTTAAAATAACTTTTATATAGTTCCTTAGCAGATTTGGACTAAACAAAACAGGACAAATTTTATTCCAACTTATGTAGGCAGTCAAAAGTCACTATTTTTATTTAAAATATATATATATATATATATATATATAATACTGTTCATAAAAGATAACTTAAATAACCTTAAAATTTTTATTATAACCATTTAAATTTATTCTTTGTGGACAAAGAAATATCATTAGGCGTTATTATCTTCTTGAAAATCGAGTTCAAAATTTTACAATGAAAGAAAACATTCGGAAAATTTGTCTTCAGTTCATTGTGGATATTGCCGTATTATTATTTCCTTCATAATCTCGTTATCGCCTGAATAAAACGTTAATGAGGATCTGAATAAGTAAAAGAGCCGGAACGCTTTTCAAAACCCGTTTTCGAATTTTGTGAAACGGCCATCTATTCATATATTTATCTATATATATCTAGATTGTAAGAAATCGTGTCTATATTGCTTTCAATATTTTTTTTATGTTCTTATAACTGTAGTTAATGGTATTTTAATAGAAGCCTCGTAAAATAACGGCTATAGATCAAAGTGAGTACCGACAACTCCAAAAAGCGTTGGCGGTTGTCACTATCATGTCGACTTACAAAACATCCCGGCAACTTCATATTCACTAGTCGATCTTTAGTCAAAACAAACTAAAAGAGAATCACTAATCGGTTCATTGCCACGTGCATAGTGACAGCACCCATGTATGTTATGAAACTAAAGATACTCGCAATGATATTGTAAAAGTATAGATACATTGCCTTCACAACATTTGGTCAAAATAAGTGAGGATTCGCACAAAGTAAAGCAGTATAGTATATATTTTTATACTGGGTGTGAAAAGAGACATGTATACAGTGATATGCATCATATAAAGTATAAAGGTTTTTTATTACTGAAATGGGTATATGTTAATTATTTTATAATGAAAAAAAAAACAAATTATCTAGCTACTGTCAGCTGTGAAATAAAGATCAAGTTGTGTTTTGAATGTTCAATTCGAAGTTTTTTAAGTTTTGAGATATGTCTACGATTTATTGTCTAGAACAGCGATAATAAACCCTTTCTTTATAGGGGTCACAAACATGTGTTAGTCATGTTGTCGCGGGCCGCAAACAAAAATATTAAGGCAATAGAGCAACACCAGGTTGGCCAACCACAAAAGCTCGGCGAGTTGCAGGTTGAGTATAGCGGATCTAGAATATCGTCCGATACACTTTCTTTTCACTAACAATTGTAAAAAACGGTAACTTAGTTAAAGGGGTTTGTAAGAACGATTTTATGTAGATTAGCAACAAATATATGAAGACTTTAAAGATTATTTTTGCCATTTTGAGGTAATAGCTTACCCTATTTCCTCTTGTAGACATTCCTAGTTTCCGAGATAAGACGAAAAAGGTTATGTAACTACACTGGAACAGGAGGCCGAGAAATAAATACATCGATGTAAGTTTTATAACTGAATACTTTTGTTGATTGAGAAGCCTGCAGAATATATGTTTCGTCGTGAAGTCGAATTCGTTGTCAGTCTAATCTTATCATACATATTATATGATGTGGGAATTGTTTTATAAAGGAATATCTACCACTTACCGCAAGCGTAAACGACTTTAAGATACGGGTTCGAATATGGTTTACAAGGTGATCCAAATATCCGTACACTGGCATTGATTTGACAGCGCCTTTTGCCTAGACACAGTTGCATCACTTTCTCCACCGCATACGGTACAGTGCATGCTGCAAATGAAAATAAAATTGTAATTCATTTATTTTTAATATTAAATAATTTATTTAAATCCCCTAAGGATATGAGAGCAGTTATTAAAATGAGTACACATGTCCATCACGTAATAACTACCCGTGGGATTGTACAACACTAACATGGTTCGGAAATTATATACCGAGGTCCCAGAAGTGGTGTAATGTATGTCGTTCCAGTTTTTCTTATAATAGCTTGGTAACAACTATAAATGTATTGTACATATTTTCTACTTTACAATTAATAGGCATGCGTGATGAGCATCTAGTAATAGTTGGAACAGTGGCCAGAATGAAAAATAAAAATTCCTAGCAATGACATAAAATAAAGAGTATCTGTAATTAAGTTTCATTTTAATTAAAACCTTTAATTTATTTTATATATATGAAATGAATACGATAGTTATCTTTGGTTATGTAATGAACCAACTGTACTCGCTCGTATAGATTTGAATTATGTTTTTTATAATATTAGAATTTATTTTTCAGCACTAAGAAGATGGTTTTATAACGTTAAATATATGTTGCTATCTGTAGATAAGCACAGATGTATAGAGAACTTTATTTACTAAAAAATAATCTTTATTTCCTACCCTGAAGGATCCATTTGTTTCATGCAATAAAAATTGCCCCTAATGGTAATCCATATTATTAGTTATAACTATGTTAAACATATTTAATTTCAGTGTTGAAAACTCAATACCATCGGATTGTTTATATCTTATATAATAAATAAAAATTTGAGTGACAGTGATATTAGATCTTCGAATTTTACGGTAATTATTTTATGCAACATATCGAGTCTTTTCAGTATAAAAAGTAAGCGACAATTACACTTATTACAGGAGAAAGTTTTTTCATTCATACTTAAAAGTATTTATGATAGCTTTACAAAAAATATGACTTTTTGTTCATAATTAACCGTTGATGTCTTAAAATAGTGGCTATTAATATATTATTAAAATATTTTCTAGGTTAGAATAAAAAAAAATGTTAAGATTTTTAGAGAAAGGGCTCGATATTATTCTTTCAAAAAACCACAATTATTTTGGTAACATTAAAGTAAACTACTTAGTAAACATGTATTATATGCATAATACAAACCTATGTATTAACGCCATAAAATATATGTTTGCATATTATATATAACTATTGAAAAACTGTTGATTTTCTGCTATAAAATGCGCAGCAGTTGTACAAAACAATTGAAACATTCGTTTTCAGATCAACACAGAGGAGTGATATACTCTACATTTCAAAAGGCTTTTCCGTTCAGCTTTTGCAGCAATGACAAATTGATTATTAATATCAATATAGGGCAGTCAAAGTGTAATCCAGGTAAAACTCGCTGTGCCTATAGCGCATCAAAAGCCTTATAAATGTACAAGTGATGTAATATTTATAGGTTATTAAATCCACTTCTAAATATTTATTTGAAATTAAACATCTTAAATGGAGACAATTTCCGTCATGGCTCGATTTATATTTATTTCCCTTTTAGTATGTCAGCATATTTATACAATACTAGTCTTTTCCAGCGGCTTCGCTTGCGTTAAAATTGTTTTTGTCAAAACAATCGGATGGCGCAATAAAAAGTTTTATACAAAGTTTATCCCTCTCTTTATCTCACTCTCAATAAGTTTTTCGATAGAAAAGTAGCCTATCACTATCTACAAGGTCTTATCTATCTCTGCACCAAAACTGATTATAATTGATTAAGCTGTTTATAAAGCGTAACAAACAAACAAAATGACTTTCGCATTTATAATATTAGTAAGGAACTAAGGATTATATTCACTGATTTCCAGCCAATAGAAAACCATTCTTAAACAACCTAGTGAGTAGAATAATTACTTTACCTACGTAAAGTAAACCAAAAAGGTATCTGATAATTAATCTCTATAAACAGTGACAATTACACGGAAGTAAAAATTTCATTTCAAATGAATTCCGGTCGTTGTCATCACATAATTAACCTAAATATCCAGCGTTGAGTTCGTTCGTAAACAGGCATAAAATCCGGGAAAATTACCCATTTTATTTAGAGCTACGTTATTGTGGTAAATGTTTACCGTATTAATGTTTTTTTTATTGACAGCATAGATCTTTGAAGCTGTGAAAGTCCCTAGAGAACATCATATGTCCAATCGATAAAAAAGCTTAGTATCTTTTCTTTCTGTAACATATCTGTGGAAATTATATGTATTCTTATATCCTGTACATAGTTAACAAAGAAACATCTGTATCCTTAAAGTTTTAACTATCTTTATCCAGATTGAAGCAATGATAGCTCAGTTGGTAGTGTGTACAGACGTCGCGTCAAGGTACGTGAGTTCGAACCCACCTACAAAGAGCTTGAGCTTTCGGTGAAAGAAAACATTGTTATGAAATCATAGAATGGCGATATCGCTTTTGACAGCCAGTTCCTCCACTAGGCTTAGCATATCCACCATCTTCGGCCACATCGACACTTAAGGTGAAATTGTGGACATAACGCTAAACCTTAACTATATATATATATATATATTATATATATAAAAAAAATATTGAAATACTTACATTCTTCTGACATTCCTTGCGTCTGAGGGCACGCAAGTGACTCGCCTATAGCTAAAGAAGTCCTGCCGAACATCGCGTCGTATATAGCGATCCTTGAATTTGCATTGCAGCTGAGTATGGCGACGTCATTCTCACATACCGTGCGACTGCGAAATTCCACTGCAAACATTGAATCTGTTATTTGATGGAGATATCTTTGTCAACATTCGAGCATATAACATTCTACTGTATGTGTTTGTAACTCTTCATTTCACAGACAGCTTTAAATATGTATTGTGTACTTATCAAGCCACTTCGATGGTTCATAGTAGCGGCACATGTTTTTTATATATATTTGGACACACTAAGCCTAGTGAAAGAACTAGCTCTCAAGTGCAACTGCTGAACACACCTACAGATATTTGGCAACAGATTTTCAACTTGAGGGTGGTAGCTAGTCAGGTAATATTAGCAAAAACCCTACCACCATACTATGATTTCATCACGATGTTTTCCTTCACCGTAACCTCGAGCTCAGTGCAGATGATTTTGAACTCACGCCCATTGACACGGCATTCGTACACACTACCAACTGATCCATCATCGCTTCAAGGTTGTACGGTGACCAACGTAAAAATATGTACAATAAAACAAAGGAGAGTCTCTTTAAGAGTTTTATCATCGTATCAATCATAGCCACTACCCAGTCAGGTATGGACCATCACCACTGTTCTTGGTTCCAGATTGTGAAGAGCATAAGGCTATCACTATAGCGTATGTTATATCTATTGTACGAGAATCGGAATTAATTTAGATACAATCGTCGTGGCGTCATGTTTTCTATTCTTTTTGGTACGTAGTAACATATTAAAGCATATTTTTATACCATATTTTCCTTTAGTACAAAACGAAATCTAACATTTTATTGCGCCTTCGTTTCTGATCCGATAGAGCTGATACGTTTCGTACTTAACTTCATTATAACAAAATAGAACGTAAACAAATCAACCCCTTCATCCATTAGTATGTAATCAGAAACCGCCAATACGATAAAAGGGTTCGACTGAACGTTTATCAATTAGTGCGAGTGTCCAAGTGTTTTATCTTTAGTAACGTATACCGTTTGATAGCGATCTTAAGTAATAGCGGCAGGTAGCTTACAATTAGTAAGAACATCTGAACACATGATTTAAATAAGCTTATTTACCTAATGTATAATTCTGCATTAAACACTTTGATCAGCACTATTTTATGTACAATATTAGAAATTATATGAAATACTCAGTAAATAGAAAGAGGAATGACATGTGTATATAAAGTGTGAATATTGAGATGACAGCTGATAGAGAGTAGTGGAAGATGAAAATATGTTGTGCTGACCTTACTTAGGTGGGATGAGGGTTATGAAGAAGAATAAAACATGTCATTGAACAAGGTACACGCATGTCCTACCGAATAGACTAGATTTTTATTCTGGCCGCTAATCGAGAAACAAGTACTCTATTTAATAACTTACTCAAGTAATCTTATATATATATATATATAATTCTCGTGTCACAATATTAGTTGCCATACTCCTTTGAAACGGCTTGATCGGTTTTTATGAAATGTTATATGTACATTCGTTAGGCCTGAGAATCTGTCGTAATCTATTTTTCATACCCCTAAGTGATAAGAGTGGGTCACCCCAAATATATTTTTTGTATTTTTTTTTCAATTTTTTATTTATTTATTTATTTATGATGTGGCATTAAAACTACATAAAACCCTAAATTTTCACTCTCCTACCGTCATACTCTCATTTTTTAATATAACTAAATATTAACTAGAAATAATTTATAAGATAGAACACCGTTTGTCGGGTCAGCTAGTATTATATAATATAATTGCAGTAATTAGAAGATACCGTTTTATCTCAAATTCACTTAAAGTTAGCATCACTCGGCCAAATTTACTTGACCCACAATCACCAAATGTAAATTCGGAATTACTTAGGCTTGATAGTTAGAATGCGCTATAATAAAAATACGGCTCCGCTTTGTACTTACTACACATTTAACATAAACGAAAAATTATAATTATTGTATATGTAAAATGGTGTACAATAAAGAATAAATAAATAAATTAAATTAATAAATAAAGTATAACAGAAAACTACAATTGAATATGAAGGTATGAACACTTTTTCACTACCATCGTAATGAGTTCGGGCCGCACCCTGAACACACCTACGCGACACACCCGCGCCCTACCTAGGAATTTATTAACCATTCATAAATCACTTCAATACACTTGCAGGACCCCTCATAAAAATCGTTACGTCACGCGATCACTGAATCCGTTACCCTCTATTTTGTTTCAATATAAAGAAATATTATTGAGCATAATCATTTTCTTTTCTATTTTCGACAAACTTTCATACCGGTTTTACTTTCGAAAGAGTATTATTTATTATAAACTGTTTGTTTGAATTTTTAGAAATATTATTTAGAATTGTCATTTTCTTTATATTATTTTCCATTAATATTGCATAGGTTTTTGACTTTTAAAATTGTATTTAATACTTTCCATTGTGATTCATTGTAAAGAAACATTATAAAAGTGTTACCACTTCCTTTTTTATTTTCGAGAACTATTGAGTAGTATTTTAAAATAGCACTAGCTTTTAACAGAGGCTCCGCTCGCGTTCTCTAAAGTTTGAAGCAAATCGAATGATGCATTAAAAAGTTTCATATAAAATTTATCTTTACGCTACTTCCTATTGGTTTTCGCTAGAAAAAGTAGCCTATCACCGTCTCTAGGTTACCTTCTGGCTCTATACCAAAATTCATCATACATAATTCAGCGGTTTAGACGTAAAATCGTAACAAACAAACAAACTCACTTTCTCATTTATAATATTACTAAGGATTTAGTTGATCTTTATTTTGTGTTAATAAAAATATTATCAAACATTATGTTTTGTTTAACAAAAAACTTTATGTACCCTTACAACTTGCAAGAATATGTTTTAAAATGTATATTGATAATTGAGATAATGGAACTCTAATGATTTAAAATGTATAGTCTTTGTAAGACGAGGTATTTTCCAATTACTCGTACTCGTACTATTCCCATAAAGTACACGTAATATTCCCATAAATTTACAATAATTAAAAATGGACAATTGTAGAAACCGAGTGTATAAATAAACTAAAATGCAATTGAATTCTCTGTGAAAAATGCACAATAAAACATTTACTACATCTTTGAAATTATGTCCATAATTCAATACAAACATAGTTATCAAGAATTTACTGAAATGAAAAATATATTAAAAAATATTTTTATGTCATTTTTTATTAAAAACACACACTGAACGGTACGGTTCACCCTTGGGAAATAAATATGCGGAAAATATTTGAGTCTACAGCTGCCCCGCTCTGAACTTTGAATTGTATAATAGGACAATGTTTAGAATACTCTTGAATTGTAGATAACATATTTTTTTAAATAACATTATTTACATAATGAATGACTGTAAATAATCATTAATAAATACATTTCGAAATAAATAATAATATAGAAAATTAACTATAATATAATAAAACTACATCATTTGCAATGATTAAAAAAAATGTTCTGTAAAAACGTCAGTCTGTGTATTTAATATAAAAAAAACACTAAAAAATATATACAACCACTTACCAATAGAAGTATGCACATAAATATATAATAATAAGTATTTATCATGAAACTTTATTATTATCATAAGACATTAAGTGACACCTAATACGAGTCATGCTTCTTTTTTAATACACTTCGTATATTAGAAAGTACCATTTAGTTATGTTGTAGTAGTAGATTAATAAAACAAAATTGAGAATTAAATATTAACGATATAGCGATAGCTCAGTGGTAGTATGTAAGGACTCTGCAGCAAGAGACGTGAGTTCGAATCCACCTACAATGAGCTTGAGCTTTCGGTGAAGGAAAACAGCGTGTGAAAACCATAGCATAGTGGTAGGGCTTTTTCTAATATCCATCTGGCGAGCTACCACCCTCAAGTTGAAAATCTGTCGCCAAATACAAAATACCATGTCTACCAACTTGGGCCGTATCGTCACTTAACATCAGGTGAGATTATGGCCATAACGCTAAACCTTTTAACTATAAAAAAATATACAAGATATGACTATAAATGTACATTATTAATTTTGGAACAGCTATAACCACCGAATTCAATTCATCATGAGTTTTTACTGTAATACCGGCTTCCATTACTAGCTACGGGTTTCTTACCACAATGACAGCATTCTATAGCTTTTTCTCTTATTGTCGTGGTAAAAAACTTGCTTACGCACTTCCTCCCATAATGCGTAATTGTAAAGTTCAGGCAGACCAAGACAGTGACCTGTGGCAAGACTCATCGGTTGACAAGAAAGTACCCACTATAAAGGTTCCACGGTGAAACTCAAAGCCCTTTAATGCGAGATACCATGCAAAGCTTTCATACTTCTCCTAGTCGTCGACATGTTCATATCCCTGTCAGATTTTATTTAATATTTATTACTTATTAATATTATAAGTACGAAGGTAAGTTTGTTTGTTTCTTTGTTAAGTTTTCACACCTAAACCACTAAATCGATTATAATGAATTTTAGTATAGAGATAGATATGACACTGGAGACGGTGATAGGTTACTTATTCTCTCGGAAAACTTATATGATTTGGAGTAAATAGAAAGATAATCTAAGTCTAACACGAATTTTTCTGTAATGTCAACGCGAAAGGAGCTACGGGTGAAAACTACATATAGTTCTCAATATCCTTTTAATTATAACTAATGTATTTTTGTCATCGTCTGTGTGTGATATTTAACTTTTTGTAAATAATCTCAGTTCAAAAGAGCGTTAAATTTTTTTTAATGTTAAATATTCTGTATAATATAATTTCACGTTTTATATCCATTAAACGGTAGGTAAAAAATACAAACCAAATGATATTAAAGTTGTAATCGAAAAAATTCGCAAAACGATCTATAAGCGCCGGCTATTTAAAACAGCCAGTTCACTCTACAAAGTTGACGTAACATATATATTGAATCGAATATATAAGGAAGTTTCGAGAAATCTATAAATTGGAAAGAGCACACATCCTTTTAGAGTGTATTTTGGAACGTACACTTCCTTATAACTACACGCTACGCGAGCAAATAAAAGACCCTGACACGCTGCCTCAGTTATCTGTTTATCTTCGTGATACGTGACCTTCCTATAGTAACTTTTGTTTGCCATTAATAATATTTTATATGTAGTTGTAATAACGTAAATCATCATTATCGAGCTAGATCAATACTTAATATCTTGCTGACTTGTAATGTTCCCTCGCCTTCCAGAATTTATTGATTCAATATTTATTACTGAATAAGTCTTTCAGGAATTCAAAGATTAACATTCTTTATCATTAACGAGGACATCACATTTGTGTTGAATAATCATCACTACACAATTTGCAGTAAGCATGTTTGCTTATTATACTATGCTTAGCAATTAAATAGAAAAAAAATATGTTGGTGTCGTGGAAAACTCGGTTGCAACGAATATTCTTTCGTAGTTATTATAATTGACAAAGTATTATATTATTAATTAGCAAATACAAATAAATTAATTACTAGCATCTGAGAGCAATTAAATAAAAGACAGAGATAACTAATGAATTGAAAGAGTGGTAGAAAATTTCGTAATTAGTATATTTTTTCGAGTTGTGAAAATAAACATTTTGCTGCACATAATTCAATTCATCTAATTCATTTAATATGCTACCAAACAGCTGACGCGTATCACATGTAACCATATCTGCGCAGCCGTTGAGAACTCACTGGCTGTCCTAAACCAATAAGCGCGCACTCATGCTTGGGCACAGCCAATAGCATACGCACTATGTATAACCGCCTACGCTTATAGAATTATAGAGCCACATAGAAGACACTAAAGAAAGGGTCTTGGCAGTAAAATCTTACATTTTCTTTTGTCTAGCCTCCAGTAAACCAAGCGATAAGGAACTTTGTTAAAAAAAAAAACAAAGATTTCGTTATCACAGTATGGAAAGTGTTATCGAATTTATACGTATCCAATAAATCAGTTACTCTGACTTATATTTGCTATGTGTTAAAATCTTCCAGTGCCCTATTAAAATAAAGAGGATCCAATAACTTGCCCTAATGGCGGCGGCGACTAAACCTCTGTGCTCATAAAGGGAAAATATCGCGTAGTCATTTACGCAATATTTCACTTCAGGAAACAGTGTTATCGAGCATTGTTATAGATTATTATTCCCATTTACAAACATTAAGCATATGTTTTCGATGTTGTTATCTCTCTTTTTTTTGTTTGTTGGAATATCATGTCGTTTTATCTTATGTTTTTAGTCAGCGTTATTGTATTCTGTTATTTATCTATCACCACAGGAAACTGAGTATCTATTTTAATATATAAATGAGACAATAATAATTATTTTCATATTTAAATATATATTTTTAATCCATATCTATTGTCGTCCAAAAATCATACTTGCTTTTTAAAGTAAGACAAATGTTAAGACCACTTAATTTTTTTTTGTTTCTTCCTGTACTAGAAATGATGCATTCAGATCTTGGTATTATTGCTTTTTTTATTAAATATTTACAATTAGCCTTTTACATAATTTATTTCCATTTTACTGGAGATTAACAATCAGTTTGGAATATTAAATGCTTTTTTATATCATTACATCACAAAGTAATAACATTGTATTTAAAATCATTGTACTATCAAAAACTAGAGCGATCATCGGAGTCATGGCGGTCTGCTCAAACGTCTTTTCACGTTATGTTTTATAGAGCTACATAATGTACGAAGGCATACACTTGTCACGGGACTTAGATGCTTAGAAACATAGAGAACTTTTTTCGGGACGAAATCGAGGTTACTGTAAAACCTCAGGAGTTCAGCACGTGTATTTTTCTTATAAAGGAAGGGGAATGAAGATCAAAAGGTCTTCAGTACACAAGTTCTACGATGAACTTTACAAGCATATAATTCACGGACTCAGAGTAACATGCATACTCAGAACAATCATTTATGGATCACACAAATAATTACTCTGTACAGGATTCGAACCCATAGCCCTCAGCTGCTGAGGCTTTCTGGACCAGACCAAGATTAGACCAAGCGAGCAATCAAATGTTTAATCAAAACAGAAACGATTCGAAGAACTTGATGTCCAGCTTGCAGCAATTACATTTCGAACAGCTTGTCGAGAACCTTGAGAAGGTATTTTACGAATTCACCTCAAAGATAAAAACCAAAATATAAGATTAAATTTGTATCAACTTGAAAAACCGTTCCATCCGGTTCAAGATACCGTACCTCCGAAATGTAACGGAAATAACACAAAAGATGTCATTTCTGGAGTTAACTTTCCTGCGAATATTTATATCTAGGACACTGAAACTTTCTTGTATTGGAAGGAAGGTGTTTCCTATACAAGGAAGAGAGAAAGTATAATCTGTTTATTGCTATAGTTGAAACTGAAGAAATATGCATTTATATCCGGTGTTTGTTATTTGTTTTCGTTTTAAACGGATGTACTGTGTCACAAGTTACGGGAACTGCTAGGAGATTCCCTCTCTGCCACACGATGGACCCGGCACCTGCACGGTAATCTATAGAAAGCTAAAAAGTTCGTCTCTTTTATCTCTGAATGAATATCTTGACATCTTAGTTTATAAGTAAAGAATTCTGGATATTCCTTGAAATATTTCCATCAAATGTTTCCCTGTAGGTATCATGGCTACGGGTCGGCTACTATAACCGTATAATGCCAGCAAATTTGGATAATTGAGGTGGATAAAATATCGTTTCCATTTTACCCTTAATCCCTCTTAATTAAGGTAAGTTTCAGTAAGAGACAAGAATATCAAGCGGTGACTTATTATTATTACTTACACGGCCGGCACTTATACGACACCTCGACATATTTCCTCACCAATGGGCACGGGTCTAGAAGTCCTGGTTTTAATTTAGTACTGAATGTACATTGAGGCTTCTTCTGACACGCTTCGACCACCGTTTGAAGAAGTGAATACTAAAAAACAATTTTTAGTTAATATTCAGAAGGCATTGCGTACAATAAATATATCAGTAATAAAAAACAAAAAATGTTATCTCACTTTTAATTTAAATAGATAAAACAAGTTAATACGTAAAAATATACATCTTTTTAATTTATATGACCGTAGTTAACTCAAAAGCATCATTACAGCATATGCAATTTAATAAATTTAATAAATAAAAGTGAGATTTATATCACAACCTTTGTATCTATAGGACTTATATTTAACAACAAATTATTAATAATTTTGAAGGAAACATTTTCATAAATACTTCATGTGATTTCTACACAACATAAGCGACTTACAAAAAAATAATGAAAATTGTATATTGTATGTAATCGTACTTTATATATAATTTGTATTCAATTAGTGTACTACACTTTAACCATACATTTATAATTAACCATTAATATCATGATTTGCTATGACTAAGTTCATATTCAAATATACAAAATTCTATATAAATTAACTAAGAGTCGATAATAAGGGTTCACAGGAAATTTATAAAATTAGACTCTCAATTTTATGTAATTAAATATTTCTAAAAGAGTTGCTGGTAGATATTTAAGTAATAAAATAATAATTGTAATAAAACTTTATAGTTAAAATATTGCAATATGAATAATAACTTTTAAGTAATAATATATCGACATACAAAAATTTGAACAACAAATGAATATTCATTTTCAATTTTTCATGAGATTAATTATATTCATTACCTGAAATAGTTCATTAAAGTCGGTTCAATTTCCACTAAATACAGACTAATTTTGTTAATTTATAAATACCTGCATAGAATTCGGTCTCTTACACTTCTTCTCGCTGTCACCATCTCCAGGACTGATGTCAGCGATACAGCCCTTTTCTATGGGAGCTGCATTACCGTACTGAGCTACTTGTATGCTGATGGATGTTCCTCTTGAGCAAGCAAGGGAAACCATCTCGTCGTCGCACGCAGCCTGATGGACATTCTTCAAAGTGTCCAGAAGTATGGCTAAAAAAGAACAACAGAAAATGATTGTTCTGTCTGAACAAATTCTGAAGCGTCGTCTTTGACAGTTTTAGTTGTTAGGTGATCATATTAGATGCTCATCTCGTTGCTTCACTGTCGGTTTAATAACTGCAATTGTTTCTTACGAAAAAAACAACTAGCAACTTGGTACCTTCATGATTCTAAGATAAGGAACATGACATACATTCAAAAAAGGAATATTTTTTTTACTTGTCAGCCAGAGATATTTGAACACTGTTCTTGCTTACAAAATATAACTATACTTGTGTTGAACAATAAGGGTTTGTGCCCGACAGGAGCACGACCATCATGAATATGGTGATAAATCCAACATGATTTCTATTCTTAAATTTCTTCTGTTGTGGAATTAGCTAGTATATATTACATTATATAAAGGTGGGTATCTGTATTGCAAGGGATATTATAATGATAGTTAGTCACACCGAGTAGTATAAATATAGTGCTATTTTATGCATTTTAAACGAGGCACTCTAGGCGGTTCTAGAAGAAGTGCGAAAGCTGTCTCTGGTCTCTGGCAACACGGGAGTTTGCAGTATCGCCTTGGTACGTTTCAGTTGGTAGTGTCTAGTGCTTATCATCCGACGAGTCTTGCCATACGCTTATTTCAACTGTGGCTTGTGCCCTGGTAATTAGTTTGTGCATTGTGATGAGAAAGTTGGTAAAGAATATAAATAAAAAAAAACACGTTTTAAAAAAGGTACTATAGGCAGTAACATCATTAAAAGAGCCATAAGATTTATATGTTTCTGTTATCTAACCCCCTTTTTGTATATTTCCATACATATGGTGTTTATGCTGTAAATCAATATTGGGAATGGTGTATACCGAGGTTAGTAGTCGTATTTGTGTTTGAACATAAGAAATAATGATTCTCTTCACTAAAACGTTCGTGTCGAGATATCCTCGTATTATTATTAGTTTTTTGGTTTATAGTAATCACTCTTCAGATTTCCAACAATATAATCAAACAACAGCAAATTTGTAAATGTACCAAATAGTTGTACAATAAATATGTCAGTATGAAAATCTTTCTAGATGTTTAGAATTAAATAAATATAAAGAAGGTTGACAAAGTAAAGATCTCATATGCTATAAAAAAATGTGATTCCCAAAAAAACTGTCTAGAATTCAGCTGAATGGACAAAACCGTATTTTGACAGTCACGATTACCCTTGACGTAACAACCTTTTTAGACTTTTGCCTCTGGGAAATACTTCGGGACTAGAATGATCTATATCACGGACGAGTACCCACTTTTCATTTCAAAAAAGGGGTAAATATTTGATAAACATTTTTGGGAAATATTACATTTTATACCATTTAATCCAAACTAAGTGATTATAAAGTAGTTATATAACAATATTTAAAGTTTAAAAGTTAATAAAAAAAACAGACATTGTAATTGTCATAAAAATTGCCTTCAATATAGAAGTCGCTGAAATATTTAATTTGTTGTATATCTGTTCATTGGTTCATATTAATGACGTAATTAATATATTAATGACGGCAAATATAGATCAAAGGCAGACAAAGATTATTGAAGAGTTTGTTCTTAAATAACACGACATAGTTATGAGGTTGTAGTATAGGTATTGGGTATCTAATAGTAAACATAGTATTGCCCAAAAACAACTAATTTATCGCTGTCATGCAAGCCTGCAAGCCTTTACGCAACTGTTTATACATTGACTAATCCCGGTACGCAAAAAAATATAAAAAAGTCTCTGTTATGGGTTTACATGTGTATGGTAGTCGTAATCAGATCTGGTATAGATCCCTGAGATTCCGCAAATATATTGGCACTGCACAACTCTATACAACCAAGATCTAAACAAATGCTATAACATAAATTTTCAAATCTATATGTTATACAATTTCACACGTGACTTGTTTCTTCCAAATTAAGAAAACTTGTATTATAATAACTAAATAGTTTATAAATAACTTATCTGACTATTATTAAAAAATCCAATCGCAGCCAAGGATTGAACCAGCAACCACTCAGCCTAAACTACTAATATACCACGAGACATGTTCTTTAAAACTAAAAAAAAACTCACATTTTCAATTTCTCAGGAGTACGTATTTATTGATAAATAAAATCTCACAGAATAAAGGTCGTTCATTATAACATACGTGGCGCCGGAAAGGGTGTGAAACAATAGTCTGACAGATAATGCGAATAAAAGGTGTTGTTTGTGTCTTTAGATAAGAACTGAAGGCAGGGACGTATGTACACTGTGATGTGGCAATTCCCTATAACGGTATTTACGACTTCTCAAGTCAGTTGGAAAAATGAGTTTTATTTTTGCAATATTATGTGCCTCTATATATTCCCTTCTATATACCTAATCAAATACTTTAACAGATATCTTTTACTAGCTTTTACCCGCGGCTCTGTTGGCGTTAATATTAAATTTGGTAAACAATTCTACATGTCGATCGATACCGACTTATTTTTCTATTAACCGCCAGGAAATTAGATATGAACTTAACCAAAATTCCAAATTATAAGCGATTATTCTCTAAAGTTTGAAACAAATAAATAACGTAATAAATGTTTCATTCAAAGTTTATTCCTCTCTTTACCCCACTTCCTATAAGTTTTTCGAGAGATTAAAAATTAGACGGTGATCTATCTATTACTGCTTATTCAAGTCATATTATATGCTATATCATGTATTGTAACATAGAACAAATTCAATACCCTTATATAAGTTCCTATGGAAAAAGACAAGGCGAGTATCAAAGCGTTTGTCTCTTACCACGTACCTAATACTTGCGATGTTATTTGTGTTTAACCTTATTCTTGACTAACTGACCAACAGGTCCTAACAAACTATGTTTAGTGGTCCTAACAATAATATAGGGCAAGCCACGCATGGGCCGCGGGGGTAGTCCCTTACAGAACCGTGTACTTAATGTGTGGGTGTGCACGGATGATATGCGGTGTGTCGATGTACTCTCAGTGATGTATAGATTCACTGTATCGGCGAACAGAGTCACTTGAGGGCTCCTATCCGGAGGATCAATCCTAGGCTCATGCATCTGCAGAGGGAGGCCGCGGCGGGTGTGCGGGAGCGAAATTTACTGCTCGGCCTCGATGGCGGTTACACGGGCGTGTACGCGGACACGTGAAATTGGTGGAGACGGCAGGGAGAAGCGCGTTCAATCTTGTTATTTTGTCGACGGGATCGGTGAAGCAGTTACGTGGTCGGCGCGCGAAGCGTTTGGCATACGGATTGGGAGTGTAGCTAACTACGTGTACTATTTTGGGGTTGGGATGATCTTCAGCCTTTTCGAAAAATTTCTTTGTGACATCTTTAATATATGCATATATGGACGGAAGTTCCATATCTTTATGTAAATCTACATTGCGCACATAGGGTGGGGCTTGGACGGCTATGCGCATGAATCTGTTTTGCAACACCTGTAGTTTGCAAAGGGTAGTACGCGAAGCGTAAGCGAATACGGGGCAACTGTAAGTAAGTATGGGACGGATGCATACTTTGTATATTGTGAGCTTATGGCTGAGTGACCTTTTGCTCTTAGAGGAAGTTAGATTGCGTAGCAGAACCATAGGCACCAGGACCCAAACGTAGAGACGGCCCTTTGGGCGTGTTAATATAAATGAATCCTATTCCTGCTCGAGCTGAAGATGACTGTGTCGTCTGCGTCTGCAACGTTGAAGAATTCGGGAATGTCGCTAACGAACAAGTTGAACAGGCAAGGCACTAGGATAGAGCCTTGGGGGACTTCTGACCGTATTGGGTGAGGCGAGGATAGAGCTCCGTCTGCTTTGTAGCAGAAGGAGCGTCCGATAGGTAAGCAAGGATTATGCGGACTAGCCTGTCCGGAACTTGATATTGAGTTTAAATATGAGACCTTCGTGCCAGACCTTATCGAAAGCTTTGGTTATGTAAAAAAATACATCAAGTGTGCGCCTAGGGTGAGTCTTTCCTCATTATAATATTAGTATCGATATAATAGTTTTCGTTCTGTATCTGCATATTTATAAAATAGGGTTACTAAATAAATGTATGTGATATTAACTGTTACTAAATAATTTATTGTCTATAAACTCACACATCGAAAAAGTCTACCACCATGCTATGGTTTTATCACGATGTTTTCCATCACCGAACGCTCAGGCTCATTGTAGGAAATCGAACTGACGTCCATAGATACGGGGTCCATACGCATTACCAGCTCACTCAAAAATCGTATCTATATTACACAACTTTTGGTTGTCGCTCGAAAATATTAAAAATTTTACCAAATTATTAACATAATTGAAGAGTTTAAATGCAATGATTATAAAGATAACTTTACTAGCATTAAAAGTTAAAACTGTAATTAATTAACATGAAAATTCGCGAATTTAATGAACTTGGTGACTAATATATACATATAAAAGGCAATTTTCATATTGATTCATCAATACCCAGTCCAAAGTATACGAATTTGAAATTTGAGAAAGATATTTACTTTATATTATAAGCACCGTTCAAGAGGGGATTTCAAGAAATTTAATCTATAAAGGGTTCAAAAGAGGGTTTTGAAGTTTAGGTGGAACATAATATTTCTCAGGTGAGGTAAATAAATAAATGATTATATAATATTTTAATTAATAACATAATATACAAGACTTTTAAGATTATATTTGTACATTATAAAGAAACCGTTTATATTAGCTATGACCGCGACTTCGTTTGCGTGAAACTAAAAATTATTAAAGTAGAGATTCTTTTCTGAATAAAATGTGACCAAGTGATCAGTGACCATTTCTGTGCTACTGGCAACGTGTATGCAAAATTTCATGATTATCAGTTCAGCAATTAACAAATATACTATCTGGTGCCCACGGCTTCAACTTTTTTAATAATAGGTTTAGCGTTATGGCTATAATCTCACCTGATATTAAGTCACTGTGTGGCCTAAGATGGTTGACACGCTAAGCCCAGTGGAGGTACTGGCTCTCAAGTGCAACTGCCGAAACACACATATAGGTATGTGGTAACAGATTTTCATCTTGAAAAAAAAGCTTTAACATCATGCTATGATTTAATCACGATATTTTCTTTCATGGAAAACTCAAGCTCATTGCAGGGATTGGATCTCACGTCCATTGACGCGGCATCCATAGTACATACTACCAATTGAGCTATCATCTCTTCTAAATTATTACTTTCAATATCAAATAGTTAATATTTTAAAGCGATTAGAAGTATTACACTATTTCAGAATGTCCTGATTTAATAAAAAAGATTTTTTTTTTTTAATTTATATACATACATCTTACAGTTATTTGTTTAGATGTTGTTCATGATGTTCATAAACTTTGTTTTATTTAGATTGTAAGTAAATTCACGTTAGTGTAGTAAAGTTAATAAAATTATCAGCATTCTTATGTAATTTTACTATTCCTTTGTTCAAATAAATAAACGGTCAAAACAAGAGTAGGTCAAAACAACATATTATATATTTAAAACTGCCATACTGCAATAAACTAGTTTCTTCTACATTTTTAGCTTCAAACATAATTATAATATACTTGCTGACCTGGCAGACCTTGTTCTGCCATTTTAGCAGTCAATCACATCGACTACAGCGACATCTATCGCGTTATGATCACTTATCGGAATAAGAAGTATCGTATCTCTCAAGTTGTATCAAACTGCAAACAGTCTACAAAATTTGATAAAAGTCAGTTCAGTAGTTTAGGCGTTCATCGCGGAGAAACAACTTGACACGAATATTTTATACATAAAGATTAAGATTTTCAGCCTCGTTCAAATATATATACATAAAACAATTTTTATGCTTTCTATCAACTGGAGAGTATTTTTTGTACATTATCTTTAGTAATATGCCTTTAGATTATTATAATACAAATTTTCTATTTATATTTGTTTCAGTAATTGTTGGGGTATTCTGGGCATGTTACTAGGAGAGATGACAATCATATAACTATAAGAGTATTTAGAATGAAGTTGGATTTAGGACCAGATGGCAACCGTTTGAAGTACAGATATATTAGAAAGTACATCATATATGTATGTATTAAAAGTATGAATACCGAGATGGCATTTAAAAGACACTCACACACAAAAATATGATTTGAATAATAAATACTACAGACTATATACGATACACTTAGCACTTAACACTAAAGACGTCACTAATCATTCAATTAGAAGATGGATATATTCGACCCAGTAAATAATACACGAATGGATATGTCACCACTAGATTAAGACCAAGTCGTCTCAAAAGAATTTCTTCCGGACACATTTCATTAATACGCAAAGCGTATCGTCAACTTTACTGCATTTTTCACTACGATGCGTAGTAGGATATGTCACTACCTATATTTAAAAGAAGCGAGTGGAAGAGTAAGACAAATTGTTAATAAAAGATCTCGCCTTATCTAGGATTGCAATAAGTTTTATATCAGAAGGTGTGTCTAAAGCTTCACTAGTAGGCTCCTACCAAATTTGGTTGGGCAGGGAGAGTAGCCCTAGTAGTGAAGGTGAGTGTTGACGCGCTTCGGAAATGGATCCCTTAAACCTACATCCGTGTCATAAGTTTCAGACACTGTTTCATTTTCCCCTACTTGCTACACGATGTACCGGCATCCGCATGGTGTATCTACGGTTTACTAAGAAAAAAACAATAATTGCGACCTATAATGTCTGAAATCTTTATTTGAGACTAACAAAACATAATATAAAAGAGGTGAGGTCGATATTCCGACCAGGATTTTTTTCTGTTAAATACTTATCCATGTCTATTTATCAATTAACATTTCATATACATTTGTGGTCGCAAGGGTGATACCGTACAGTTCGTACTAAAACAAGCTATGATATATATTTTGAAGCGATGATAGCTCAGTGGTAGTGTGTACGACTTCGCGTCAAGGGACGTGAGTTCGAATCCAAGCACCTACAATGAGCTTGAGCTTTCGGTGAAGGAAAACATCGTGAGGAAACCATAGCATGCTGATAGGGCTTTTTCTAATGCCCGCCTGGGTAGCTACCACCCTCAAGTTGTAAACCTGCCGCCAAATAACAATAGGTGTGTTCCGGCAGCTGCACATGAGAGCCAGTTCCTCCACAGGTATAGCGTGTTTACCAACTTGAGCCATATCGTCACTTAAGATCAGGTGAGATTACGGCCACAATGCTAAGCCTTAAGTATAAAAAAAACTTTTCTTTCAAATTAACTGTATAATAATACTAGCTGTTACCCGCCACTTTGTTCTCGTTTTTCACATCAACCGCACGAGATCGTAAAATCTGTTCTTAATGTCTACATTATGATTGTTTTTTTTTTTTTTTTTTTTTTTTCGACCTGATTTACGCTGTTAGCCCCAAGGGCTTTGACAGCTTCACCGGACTTTTGGGGGCGAGTGCTGAGGGCACTCAGCCCCGAGGCAGCAGGCACAAGGGTGCCAGGACGGCCGAACCTCGGCTAGGACTGCTGCCGGTAAATGAAAAAGATTCATGATCCTGACTAACCAACAGGTTCTTTATTACTAAATTCGTGATACTAACTACGACCTTACCAGGTAAGCAGCTCAATGGCCGCGAGGGTAGTCCCTTACAGAACCGTGTACTTAACGTGTGAGTGTGCACGAATGGTATGCGGTGTGTTGATGTAATCTCAGTGATGTAGAGTGTCACTGTATCGCGCGAGCAGAGTCACTCGAGGGCTCCTGTCCGGAGGATCGATCCTAGGCTCAGGCGTCTGCGGAAGGAGGCCGCGGCGGGTGTGCGGGAGCGAAATTATCCGCTCGGCCTCGGCGGCGAGGACGGCGGTTACGCGGACGTGTGCGCGGACACGTGCGATTGGTGGAGACGGCAGGAAGAAGCGCGTTTAATCTCGTTATTTTATCGACGGCGTCGTAGAAGCAGTTACGTGGCCGGCGAGCAAAGCCTTTGGCATGCGGATTGGAAGTGTAGCTAACTGCGTGTACTATTTTGGGGTTAGGATGAAGTTCGGCATTTGCAAAAAATTTCTTTGTAATGTCTTTAATATATGCATACATGGACGGAAGGTCCATGTCTCTATGGAGATCTACATTACGGACGTAAAACGGGGCTTGGACGGCTATGCGCATGAATCTGTTTTGCAATACTTGTAGTTTGCGAAGGGTGGTGCGTGAAGCGTGAGCGAATACGGGGCAACTGTAAGTAAGTATGGGACGGATGCATACTTTGTATATTGTGAGCTTATGTCTGAGTGCCATTTTGCTCTTAGAGGAGGTGAGATTGCGTAGCAGAACCATAGCCGTGGAGGCTTTTTTCTGAACGTAATCTATATGTTTGTTGAAGGTTAGGCGCCTATCTAAAACTACACCAAGATATTTAGTTTCATTAGCCCAGGGGATATTGATATCGAATAGGTGTAATGTCTTTTTTATATCTCTCCTCGCGTGAGGATCGAACATGATAGCCGCACTTTTTTCTGGGTTTATTCCTATGCGCCATTTGAGGCACCAGGACCCAAACATAGAGACGGCTCTTTGGACGCGGTGGTATACGTGAATCCTATTCCTGGCCGAGCTGAAGATGACTGTGTCGTCTGCGTAGGAGCCTACTGCGACGTCGGGGAATTCGGGGATATCGCTAACGAACAAGTTGAAGAGGCAAGGCGCTAGGATGGAGCCTTGCGGGACTCCTGAGCGTATTGGGTGAGGCGAGGATAGGGCTCCGTCCGCTTTGTAGCAGAAGGAGCGGTCCGATAAATAAGCAAGGATTATGCGGACTAGTCTGTCCGGAACTTGAAAGAGGTTGAGTTTATAAATAAGGCCTTCATGCCAGACCTTATCGAAGGCTTTGGATATGTCGAAAAATACAGCAAGCGTGCGCCTGGGACGGCGTAGCTCCGTGAAATTGGAGAGAATATGCTCCGTGAGGCGGAGCACTTGGTGGGTGCACGAGTGCTTCGGTCGGAAGCCGAATTGCTCGTATGGTAAGAGACATTTGTCTGAGACAAAGGCTTGTAGTCGGTTTAACAGAAGCCGCTCGTATATTTTACCTATAGTATTGAGGAGGCTTATTGGGCGGTAGCTTTCTGGATGGGCTGCCCTTTTCCCGGGTTTAAGGATACCTATTACCGTTGCCTTTTTCCAAGCGGCTGGAAAATGGCAGTGAGTTATGGCCGCATTGAAGATGCAGACCAGAAGGGCTATGAGTTTATCAGGAAGAAGTTTGAGGGCTTCGTTCCTGATTCCGTCGGGCCCGGGGGCTTTCCTTGGCTTAAGGGCTTTTATGATAGCAAGGACTTCGTCAGTTGTAACCGGCTCTAAGTTTTCAATTGGGAGGGTCTCTCTTATTGATTGAATTGTTCGATCGACCCTCCCGACGTGTTCGGGATCAATGGTATGGTATTCATAGGGATTGGGAGAACACTGCTGTTCGAGAGTAGCAGCGAGATACTCTGCCTTGTCTATACTTTCGAAGGCGGGTGGATTGCTAGGGCCTCTATCTAACGGAGGCATCGCAGACGAATAGCTGCTCTTCTGTTTACGAACGAGGTCCCAAAAGGCGAGATGAGACGGTTTGATTTCCTCTAGGAGGCTGTGCCATCTTTGACTACGTAGTTCAGAGATACGGGATTTAACTGTTCTTTGTAGGTTACGTAGACGTACGCGATTTTCCTCCGTCGGATAAGAATCGTGAGCGCGAGTCGCGGCATTTTTCTCCGTGATCAGTCTTCGAATGTCATCAGGAAGTATGAAGCGGCGATCGTTTGCCGACCTTACCTCTTTTGAGGTTTCCCTGATGGCATTCTGGAGGTGACCGACCAGGGAGTCAATCGCCACATCGGCATCGGTCACAGACTTTATCTCGTCGGGGATCCTATCTAAGTGAGGAGAGGAGAGATTATTTGAGAGATAGTGTCTGAGCTTTGTATAGTCAGCTACTTTGACTGAAGCGGGTGTGTAGTCACTCGGGTGGCCTAGTTGCAGAATTACTGGACGGTGGTCGGAATCTAGTTCATGTACGACTTCGATTTGCCGCACCTGAAGCGCGATCCCTTTTAAAATAGCTATGTCTAAAACTGAAGGGCGGCAGTTAGCTTGATAATGAGTTGGCTCTGAAGGAGCAATTACATCAAAGGTAAGCGCATTTTCTAGCCAGTATAGTGTCCTACCATTAGTGGTAGTACGCGGGTTGTTGTATTGAATGTGCCCGCTATTTAGATCGCCAGCCACTATAACAGAGTCACCGAGCGCGAAAAGCGTCTCCAGATCCGACTGAAGGAGAGTTTTATTGGGCGAGAGGTACGCGGAAACAATAAGAATAGTAGGATGACCGGTCATGCCCACTCTGCACACCGACACTTCTAAGTTGGTGAGTTCGGGAGGATCTATTGGCATGCAATATAGTGACTTTCTATAGTATATGAGCGTGCCGCCGCCTCTTACGCCGGTACGATCATTTCTTACTATCTTGTAGTTTGCAATCGCGGGATTACGAACGCTCGGTTTAAGAAGTGTCTCTTGTATGAGAAACACGTCTATTTGCCGCTCCTTAAGGAAGCTAGCGACTAAGTCTCTTTGGGGTTTTAAGTTACGTGCGTTAAAAAAGGATAAAGAAAGGCCACGGGGTCTAATTCTATCCTCCATTGCAAAAACTAATTACGGAGAAGCGCGAATGAGGCGTTGCATGGAGCGCGCGATGTCAGGGAATGCCTTAATGGCCTTGAGGCGGTCGAAATCGCGACTTGAACTAATCATATCGTCAAACGCGATGAGGTCGTCGACAAGGTGTTCCTTGAGAAGGCCTGCGAGCCAATCGAGGCCTTGGAAGGCGGATGACGATGCGGATGCGGTGGAACTTGCGGGTTTAGCTTTCGCAGGTTGCGATTTGGCGGCCCACGCGGTAGATGGGGCTTGTGCGGATGTGTGCGCAGGAGTGACTCGCACAGGACCGGAAAGGCTCGAGAAGGCCTGGGTTGACATAAGCGGTGGTGGAGCGGGACGTGCTGCCGCGGTGTGCGCTGACGGTGCTCGTTGAGGGACGGGAGCATGTCTCGTGCGTGGGGCACGTTCACATCCGCGATAGTTCGCGGGGTGCCCGTCCTTACCGCAGTTGACGCAGCTTGGTGGATTCGGAGAGTCGCGGGTACGCGTACACTCCTTTGTGGAGTGGTTTTCTAAACATTTTACGCAACGTGCATTGACGTAACAGTTACGTGCTGAGTGACCGTATGCCTGACAATTGTGGCATTGTGTTGGAATATGTTTTTTTCGGGGGATTTCTACTGTGACGCCAGAGAGGTCGCAGACTGAGCTTAACGAAAAGATTTCCTTACCTTCCCGAGTACGATCAAGGATTACTAGGACCATATCGTATTGTTTTTTAGTAATGGTGTGGTACATGCGGTGTACCTCTCGGACGGGAAAGTTTTGCGCTTTGATGGACGCGAATACCTCTTCGACAGGTATTTCCTTTGGTACGCGTCTTAGGACAACGCGCAGAAGGCGCTCTTCTTCTAAAGTGTACGTGTAAAATTCATGTTTTCCTTCTCTAAGGAAGGTTGTGAGTTTTCTATAATCATCTGTTGTAGGGACTTTGACCTGGATCCCGGAAGGGGTACTCCGGGCGTTGGTGTAATAAATTTTTAGCCGGTTTAGTTGACTGGAGATAACAGTCCATTTGGATTTGTCCTTGATCGTAATCGGGGGAGGTGGGCGTATTTTTGATTGCGGTTGCGTAGTACCGATTGGATTTTTAGGGATTGCGGTCGTCGTGGGTGTCTGAGGCCCACGAGAATTTTCGTCGCGTCTAGCTTTCACGGACGCGGTTTCTACTGTCTCGGGTGATAGCACCCTTTTGTTTTTAGGTTTGGCCCTACATACAAGCGTAAAACCGGCCTCGGGATTAGTTTGGGCCTCAGGTTCGAGGTCCTGCATTTCAGTCTCATTTTCGAGGCTCGAAAGCGGCGAAAAAGAGTTGGCTGTGGGTACCGGACACGGGGCGAACGAAATTAGCTCGTCGAAAGGACGAGGCGTGGATGTAGGAGCGGAGGAGGTTGACGGCGATGTGGGGCGTGATTTTGATGTTGCGGATACAGTAGGCGTCTGCGAGGGACGAATCACTGGTGACCGGGAACGGGAGCGCGAGCGCAGAGAAAGTGTTGGGGATGCTGGGCTGGCACGCGTCGGCGCGTTTATCGCGGCAGCGGGCATGCGCACGTGTTGTGTTTGTGGGAGTTGTGTGGCCAGAAATTCTTTTAGCAGGTCCGGGTGCTCTTTACCGATGAAAGCGCGGAGCCTACTATTTATTAAATCTATACGGCTGCTGGCCATTTTAGTGGCGGGTATGGAGCAGGGAAAGTTAAAAATGGGAGCCTATATAAAACCTCCCTGCCTGAGGGGCAGGGGGGCGCGATTAGCAAAACTTATAGGATCTATCCCGAGTTCGGCGAACTGACATTGAAATACAAATCTGTTGCACGTGCAGTAACGGAAAGAAAAAAGAAAATATAATTAAAAAATAAAAATAATAAATTTCATAACCGAGTCCTGGCCTGTAAAAAAGATTAAAGGGTAATTAAGCTTTACCTTTGTTAACGGCCGGTGTCCGGCGTACTTACAGAGGCGGCAATTCAATCACAACACTGTTTCACAGTAACCAAAACAATACACTGATTTCACATAATAAACTATGAGATTTTCACAATGTGGTATTTACACGATAAACAAACAATAGAATGAATTTAACAAGGAGTAATTATCGGTACCACGAACTGGATTATCGGCAATAATAGAGGGATTATTGCCGATAACACTTCACAATGGTACAAAGAACAATAGCCGGCGTAGTAACGCGCAGAGATCGGTTTCGAGAACAATCAAGGAGCGCTCACAGACACGTCCGTTCACGACCGAGGTTGAAATCGAACTCTCCATTATGATTGTAATATTAGGTTATATTATGAAGAAGGTAGGAAGGGTATATTTGAAGATTTAATGTACAATAAATCAGTGATAAACCGCTTACACTTTTTATATTGCTATCACAGAACAGGATTTTGGATCGTATAAAAAAGGATTAAAAAACTTTATAAACACTGTGTTAATTTTTACACTCACAAATGTAAAAATAAAGTTAATCATCAAATTGATAATAATGAATTTGTAAAAGAAAAAAACAGCACGTGCTTAAGAAAACAAGACATAAGTGCAACATCATTTTATTTCTTTCGTTCCCTTAATCGGCTCGAGCTGACTCTACCCGAACTAGCATCACACAAAAAGGTTGCGGATTAGAATTTCAAAATAGACACATAAGATTTTTTCACTTACAATAAAAAACAAAGCTGTGTAAACAACTTTTTAGTATACAATAATAAAGCAATAACATACAAAACATGTTGAATGATCTGATTAGCGAATAAATTAACACCTTTAAAGTTACAACTACGCAGTGATCACCTTTGAGTTCACAAAACTAGAAACAATGTTAATTGATGAGTTTTACATAAACCGGACAATGAGGTCGCCGAGGCTCGGCCCGCCTCACCCACCCGTATAGTAATTAAAAACATGACAACCGTGCATTTAGCCCTTTTCGTGACCGGACTCATATCTTTAAAACTCTAAGTACCATTGAAAAGTACTTGGTTATACAAATGAAATACTACATAGTATTACTCTATATAGTATTACGTAAAATATACCCAATTTTTTTACAATTAACACGTATTAATTGATTTTTTTTAATATATTCTGTGACAAGAAAAACGATTTTAAAATACTCAAAGGTTATCCCATAATTATAAAGCTAAAATAATTATGTTCAAATATTTATGTATATTTCTTTAATTAATATTATTTGTTTTCTTTTTCTGTGAACTCACTGATTGCATACCGTAGTATTAAGCTTAAAAATAGCATAGATTTTATTGTATTTTATATTAAATCAGCTGTTAATTTAATGTATATTATAACGTTACTATCCATAAATAAATTATTAAGTCTCTTTTGACACTGGTCAAATGAAGACCGAAATCTAAAAGTTATTTTTATAAATAGTATGACAAAATAACGATTTCTATTTACTTAACGATAAACACAATAAAGTAAAGAAAAACGACGTTCACCAAGAGATCAACAATTCAACGAGGGGTATCACTGTCACACCAACCTACAAACTTCTCAATAATCTGTTATACACATTCCAAACATGACAAACTAAAGGGAGTCATTACGAGTTTATTTTCATGTACAAGGCCGCAGCCTAGTTAATCACAGATTCCAACAGTAGTACTTATTTGCGTCAAAACACTACTATCTTTTCGGAAAACATCGTAGTAACTAAAAAAGTCGCCATTCTTTAACACTATTGTTTAAACACAAAAATATTGTTCACATATGTATAAGAGCTAGTGATGTACAAACGATCGCTGAATGACATCAACTATCATACTTGTAATAATTCCACCCTTTCGATTTATCGTCCGGAAAAATCGGCAATGTACTTATAAATTTTATCGTAAATTCAAGCATAGTTACGTAAAAAAGTTTTATATGCCTTACTAAGCTTGACACTATAATACTATCAGTACTATCAGTCTGATTTATTACTTTCATTAATGTATTAGATTACTATGACCACTATATATACAGACACGAACTACTTCGCTATCCATGGATACACCGTACGGGTGCCAGGACCTTCGTGCGGCAGAGATGGAAACTTCAAGCAATTCCCGAGATTTGTAACAAGGATGTAGGTTTAAAGGGGCCGAAACCGACGCACGTTAACACTCACCTTCAGTACTCACGTTTCTTTAACCTGTCCAGCCAAACTTAGTAGGAGCCTGCTAGCGCAGCTTTAGAGACATGTTTTAATATAGAACTTACAGCAGTCCTAGACAGGCCAAGAACTTTTAGTAATATTTCGACCGCACATACGAATATAAGTCCATATACGTTTTTATTATACAAGTATGTAATTATTCTTTATATTAATTATGTCCTTGTTTATTACTTTTACTTGTAATTACTTTTAAATATTTTACGTGAATTTCCTTTAGTATTGTATCTTATATATTTTGATATCTACAATATTTAACCTACAATAAAAACGCGATATATATTTTTATTTATATTTTCTTTTTATTATTTAACCTAAAAGTATTCTTCTTCTTCTTACCCCATACCATGCCTAGGTAGGGTCGATAAAACATGTATGTCGCCATGTTGTGATTAAAGATTTGGTATATTTTTTATGATCGTTCGCCTGCGTGACATTAACCCTCCATGGGAATATACTTTCACATTAATAATTAAACTATAATATCTTTACAATATAAGACACAAAACAATAAATAAAGGTGGATATTATTATATTATACGCATATAGCTAATGTAAAAACATGTTGTTTAAATTATACCTTTGATTTAATCTTAAGTAGGTTTAAAAACAACATTCATTTTATAATTAATTTAATGCATTTTGTAGTACAACGTTTATACTTTATCTTCAAGAAGTAGTTTTGAAAGCACAAGAGTTTTCTAATATAATCAATAGTATATTGAATAAATAAGTGCTGAAGGGACAAATTGGCTTCGTAAATTTTTAATCGTGGGCGGTTTCACAAACATAATTTTCGATTTTATTATATGTACCTATACTTACTGTGCTCTGCTTACGTCGCTATATTATTTTTGTTATGTCATCATATAAAGTATTCAGTTTCGCTTTTAGCTAAATAATCAACTTCTATGCCAAATTTCATTAGAATTCATCCATTTGTTTGTAGTTAATAATGAATTATAAAAAACGTCCTGTAATATTTTCGTATTAGATTAATTACCGCCCACAACTTTATTCTCGGTAAGTGTAATATAGAATATCAATAATAGTAGAGCTTAGGTTATATCACTCAAGTATAATGTTGTTCTTTTCTATTGAAAATATTTTCAGAATCTAGTAAATATTTTCCTCTCATTATATTACATTGTATTAAATGTACTTCTTTATAATCTTAAATACTTTGTCCAAGGAACATCTTTTATAAATTCTACTAATATTTAAATAAAATCACTTTATAGTTCCAGACAATAATTTCTCCAACAAACATATAAACTGCAGCTGTTTATTATCTTATTTAATACTCAATAAAAATCTACAATAAAGTATTTAAAATTCAAAGCGTCCGACACCCTTCTAATTAAAAATATGCAACCTAACACCTCTAGGTGTTCTCTGGGTATTGCACTTGAAAGTCAGAATTCCCAATAGGCTTCTCTGTTGTCATTTCGGGACATATAGTCATTTAACACCCACTTAATAAAGAATAAATAATAGTAATAAAAAAACCAATTTATTTAATATCTACTATTTTTTAATCCAAAGAAAATATATACCACTTAATATACTATTACAGAGAATTTTATTCACAAAACGCATTCTCAAACCTTAGTATTATGCAATTTTTTTTGTAACGTGTCGAAATCCATTTATGGATACCATCTCGCCCCGGGGGAACGAGCGGGTTATGTAAGAGTCATCCGGTGCGAACCGGGAATACCCACTAAAACTCCACGTTGTACCTCTGACGTATATATTGGGGCGACCCAGGCTCGTTCTCACAATCACAGCGTCACTCCGGCGTCTGGCCCAACTGGCATCCGGTGCTAAACAGAGATAGCTTGGTATACCCCAATTGTCTCCCAGACGGATGAACCAGTGCAATAAGAAATTGGTCCCCCCGACCCATCTCCCGTTGGCTCAGCGCGGATGCTATAAAACCTACAAATACATTTAAGTATCGTCAACGTGGTTTTAAAAAATAATGAAGAAGTAGTTTATTGTTGGTTAATAAATAACTATAAAAAAAAAATACATTAACTTTTTACCAACAATGACCCCTTATTCATCTAGTTGCTGCAGTTTGCTTTACAGTCGATACTGCAACACTAGTTTTCAAGAAGTCTTCGGTCTATAAAATAAATAAATCGGCCGCTTTGCTACGGCGTAGCTGAACATGGAAAATGCGTAGCAGCTACAAAGTATAAGGTAGAAAATTTATTAAAAAGATATAGAGCTATCGACGATATAATTTTTAGAAGTTTCAAACGATACGAAGGAAATTCTGCAACCGGAACCAAACTATCGAATATCATAACAGCTCAATCAAGCCCATTGCAGGCATATGGACTGACGTCACTTTTTTTTTTTTTTTCGACCTGACTTACGCTGTTAGCCCCAAGGGCTTTGACAGCTTCACCGGACTTTTGGGGGCGAGTGCTGAGGGCACTCAGCTCCGAGGCAGCAGGCACAAGGGTGCCAGGACGGCCGAACCTCGGCTAGGGCTGCTGCCGGTAAATGAAAAAGATTCATGATCCTGACTAACCAACAGGTTCTTTATTACTAAATTAGTGATACTAACTACGACCTTATCAGGTAAGCAGCTCAAGGGCCGCGAGGGTAGTCCCTTACAGAACCGTGTACTTAATGTGTGAGTGTGTACGAATGGTATGCGGTGTGATGATGTAATCTCAGTGATGTAGAGTGTCACTGTATCGCGCGAGCAGAATCACTCAAGGGCTCCTGTCTGGAGGATCGATCCTAGGCTCAGGCGTCTGCGGAAGGAGGCCGCGGCGGGTGTGCGGGAGCGAAATTATCCGCTCGGCCTCGGCGGCGAGGACGGCGGTTACGCGGACGTGTGCGCGGACACGTGCGATTGGTGGAGACGGCAGGGAGAAGCGCGTTTAATCTCGTTATTTTATCGACGGCGTCGGAGAAGCAATTACGTGACCGGCGAGCAAAGCCTTTGGCATGCAGATTGGAAGTGTAGCTAACTGCGTGTACTATTTTAGGGTTAGGATGAAGTTCGGCATTTGCAAAAAAATTCTTTGTAATGTCTTTAATATATGCAAACATGGACGGAAGGTCCATATCTCTATGGAGATCTACATTACGGACGTAAAACGGGGCTTGGACGGCTATGCGCATGAATCTGTTTTGCAATACTTGTAGTTTGCGAAGGGTGGTGCGTGAAGCGTGAGCGAATACGGGGCAACTGTAAGTAAGTATTGGACGGATGCATACTTTGTATATTGTGAGCTTATATCTGAGTGCCATTTTGCTCTTAGAGGAGGTGAGATTGCGTAGCAGAACCATAGCCGTGGAGGCTTTTTTCTGAACGTAATCTATATGTTTGTTGAAGGTTAGGTGCCTATCTAATACTACACCAAGATATTTAGTTTCATTAGCCCAGGGGATATTGACATCGAATAGGTGTAATGTCTTTTTTATATCTCTCCTCGCGTGAGGATCGAACATGATAGCCGCACTTTTTTCTGGGTTTATTCCTATGCGCCATTTGAGGCACCAGGACCCAAACATAGAGACGGCTCTTTGGACGCGATGGTATACGTGAATCCTATTCCTGCCCGAGCTGAAGATGACTGTGTCGTCTGCGTAGGAGCCTACTCCGACATCGGGGAATTCGGGGATATCGCTAACGAACAAGTTGAACAGGCAAGGCGCTAGGATGGAGCCTTGCGGGACTCCTGAGCGTATTGGGTGAGGCGAGGATAGGGCTCCGTCAGCTTTGTAGCAGAAGGAGCGGTCCGATAAATAAGCAAGGATTATGCGGACTAGTCTGTCCGGAACTTGAAAGAGGTTGAGTTTGTATATGAGGCCTTCGTGCCAGACCTTATCGAAGGCTTTGGATATGTCGAAAAATACAGCAAGCGTGCGCCTGAGACGGCGTAGCTCCGTGAAATTGGAGAGAATATGCTCCGTGAGGCGGAGTACTTGGTGGGTGCACGAGTGCTTCGGTCGAAAGCCGAATTGCTCGTATGGTAAGAGACATTTGTCTGAGACAAAGGCTTGTAGTCGGTTCAACAAAAGCCTCTCGTATATTTTACCTATAGTATTGAGGAGGCTTATTGGGAGGTAGCTTTCGTCACTGACGTCACTTCAAAACTATTATTACTGAGGCATTCCTCCATATCTTTAAGTATGTGAAACATATTATTTGTAAAATAATACAAAATTTTATAAAACAATACCAATGTATGCAAAGATAGAGGTCATTACTAACGGAAGAATAAGCAAGATATGGATTAAATAAAAAGTACAGGTATATCTGACCAACATTACTAATTCGACAAAAATTAAAGAAATTTTCAATAATGGAAAGTACAGTAAATTTACTGCATAATTCAGAGTATAATTAAATTCAGAAGGCACATCATTCAAAGTATCATTAAATCATCCGATGATCAGATCGATAAAATATCAATGCAATATACCAATATTTCGTAATTTGGCAATTTACCAACGATTATTTGAGTATTGACGTACAGTTACTAATTGAAATTTAATTACTACTAACACTGTATTAATACGAAAAAACTTTATAATAATTCGATACTCATGAAATGCTCTTAAAGCCCCGCAAACTGGTAAAAACAAACATTAGTATCGATTTTCCGCTATATCGACAGCTAATATATTATGACATTCTTGGTATTAAAAGCCTCACTTTTCTTAAAGATTTTCAGGTAACATACTCCAGCAAGTCCTCGCAGGCTTCGAAGTACAAAGATAAGATCTTCCTGCTGAACTGCAAAGTTCAATCCCTACTGACGACTGAAGGAATTGATCCTGACGTATAATGATGAATTGATAGTGAATTATAAAATTTTAGCAAATATTATATCACATTTCTATATTTGAATATATCAGCGGAATATTATTATATAAGTTGTTAACTTCTATGTAGGTAAATCACGATACCACGGGCTGCGGTTGAGTGCGACAATTTCTGGGTACTATACCACGCAGTTAGAAATTAAGAATAGACAAGGTGCAAGAGGAATTTTAGTGATTTTTATTTTTGATATGTTAGGGAATACCTGGTAGATACTTGGATCGTCGTCTTTAAATTAGTACTAATTTTTTTCCATATATCGAGCCTTTTCAGGAAAACATTATAAATGACAGTTGCACATGTTACAGGAAAGAGTATTTCCTTTTCAGACTTTTTACATTTTAAAAGTTTATACGGTATCATTATAAAGAAAATGTGACTTATTATTCACAACTAACTATTAACACAGTACTGCTAATATAAAATGGTATTTTTAGGAGGTTACAATCAAAAACATTTTAATATTTATGGCGCTAACCGTGTTAATAAAAAAAATTGAGTGGGGATTATATATCAGTACATCTCGAATTTAATTTTAGAATGTTATGTAATAAATCCTTGTGTGAAATTTTATTCCATAATTATTAGTTACTAGCTGACCCGGTGAACTTTGTATTACCGACAAAGTTTTTGAGTTTTAGTGAGACAACGAACAGCGATTTATTTTGTTATATATAGATATTTCACAGTCTTCTGTCCCATTTATTTACTTACTTTCATATTATTCAAGTAAAAAAATAATTTGTTCTTTTTTTTCTTTTATAAAAACCTTGTCCACAAAATACTCAATAAACAAAAAAAAAACATTTTTTATATATAGAAGATAGATAGAAGATACTCTTGCTAGAGTGAACTGACAGTGATGTAACAAAAACTATGTAATACTCCAAATTGCAAACAATTTTTACGTATAAAAATATCTATATTGGTTTTGTACATTTTACGTGATGCGTGCACAGACAATCAGATAAAAATTCCAAAAATGCTGGAAATGGGTTTTGTTGGTTATATTTTACCATCCCTGGCAATTTTTTTTTAATATTTACAATGTCCCAAAAACGACTTTTCTACAGATTTGTTATATATATAGATTATTAATAATCATATCTTCTTTTTTTTCCTTTTTCCGTATTACACACTTAAACGAACGAACTTATTCACTAAATTACTGTCTCCTATATGTTAAAACTTTTAAACGCCCTTGGGTTTTTATTACCTCTATGCTATTCTTTTGTCTCAGCTGTAAGTGTTCCTACAAATTATAAAATGAAATGATTACACTAAGTGTGATACCTTTTGTAGTGGCAAGCTTATCTAGTTCAACTCCGTAACCCGCCTTTGTATATCCAGTAATCAGAGTGTTATTTTTGTAACGATCCGTGTCGCGAACAATCTCGGTTTGCACCAAATTTTTTAAATTGAAGTTCACCATCTACCATATACTTTGTAGGGGAGCATGCCAATGACAGTTAATCTCTCAGTGCCCGTCGTTGTTTGTGAAATACTAGCTTTTATCCGCGGCTTCGCTCTTGTTAATATTGATTAAATTAAAAGCAATTAGTCTTTAAAGTTTTAAGCTAATCGGATAACGCAATAAAATGTTTCATGCAAAGTTTATTCCTCTATTTATCCCACTTTCAATATGTTTATCGCAAGAAAAAGTAGTCTATCACGGTCTCCAAGGTCCCATGTATCTCTACCAAAAGTCAAAATAATCGATTGAACGGTTTGGGCGTGAAAGCATAACAAACAAACAAACTCACTTTCGCATTTATAATATTAGAGAGTATACTATTTACAAACGGGTACAGTCATCTTGGTAGGCTACGATAAAACAATGTGCCTTATATACTTAAAAATAAACAACAATTTAAAAAATATAACAAATACCGTTTCGATGCACTGACTATATATTGGTAATAAATATCAGTCAAACGAGTCCAAGTGAACACGTAGCTAAAGCTTAAGCCCTAAAGCCGCAAATCATTAATTACTTACTGGCTAACTACATTCAAATTTCAATGCTAACGACTACGTTTCTCATTTCCCTATACAATCATTATTGCTCCAGTTGATTACAATTTAACTATAATTAATTATTCATATTTAAATTTAAATATAACATCAAGAAAACAACGAAGGTTAGTTTCGAATATTCATAAAACAAAGCCATTAAGTTATTCAAAAAAAATTAATAAATATTTGTTATATTTTTTTATTCATAACAGTACTTAAACCGCAAACTATACAGCAATATGTATACACCACCCTGCTTATCACCAAACATATTATATATATAATAATATCATATTTAGAAACTATTATCAAACGTCGTTATACCTAACGATTACAGCTGTGATGTCCACAAATATATTATTACGTATAATTAATTACATCATATGAAAATAATTCGGTATTAAAATCAAACCCGATACCTTTTGACTGAACAATAAAAAAATGTGCACATAATACGTACCGTCAAGCATAGTAACTTTAATAGTAAATGTTATTATCACACAGAAAAAGATAAATAAATTAACCAAAGGCATATACAGAAGTATTAATTATCATGCAAAAGCATTTTCAATAAGTTTTACAGTTAGCTCCATTAGCTACAGCGGAAGCACTGGTAATTATGCTAGTAATAAATCTCGTACAGACCTAAGTTATCTGAATTGGTGCAGGAAGGGTCCGGTAGTAGCAGGAACGCGGCGACAATGGCGAACGATACATACATTTTCACAGTAGTAAATTATGAACCTTTTACAAAAGTCACCTCTTGCTTACAAAATGAAAACAAGACAAAGTTATTTTTAAATTAATATCCATAATTTTCAAAGCATATTATAAGTTCGTCGAATTATTTGATGAACAGATTTTCGGTAATAATGTTTGATCAAAGTTCAAACTTATGACGTGGATGCCACGTGGGTCAACCGCATGTCAGATCATGTCCGGTATAAACAAACGTGTGGCCACACTCACTCCGGACGTCCAACTGACGACTGACGCGACCCGGCGATACAAACGCCTTACGACTATTGGACATGGACTCACGGCGAGCCCATCAATTTAGCCTGACGTTTCAATGAGAACCCTTCCTTATTTCCCCTGGAGAGAAATTAGGGTGTTCGAAACTGTTATAATTAAAAAAACAGGTAGGTATCGGATATAGCGGCTTTAAGTCGAATTTGAAATACATAAAGGGAACTTCCAAAGTTTCGACTTTGCAACATTAAAACCGATCACCTAGGGGATGAAATTCTCAACGAGAGAACTTTAGATTGACTTGAGTTTTTTGAGGTACTCGTTTCGTAACAAACTGTGAATTTATAATTCATTTTATGTTAAATCGTTTAATGCTCTAAGAAGAAAATCATTAAAGCAATACCCTTTTTTATATGTTCTCAATTTACATATATCGAATAGCGTAAACATAATAAAAATGCACTTGAAAATTCTGTGTCATATGAATTTAATTTAGAATAATTTGAATTCACCCGTCTTCTATCTAATGTTGTTTCAAATAGTTGAGTGGATTTGCAAACGTTTCTTGCAACCTCAAGCATCTAGTACTAATGTATGATGTAATATGCATGCTAATTTGCATTAGTACCACGTAATGTTTGATTTGACTCAGATTAACAAATTATTAGAAATATCATATATAATCTAGTTAAATTAATTGAATATTTATTAAAATGTTACCATTTGATATGGAAGAAGATGGTATGTAGTCAAATGGCTATTCGAAAATGGTTTTCACTGTAATATAATTTAATAACGATGTTCTTCTTTACCGAGAGATTACTGCGCTTGTTAACTTAGAATTCATACCAAGACCTGTCATTACTTAGACGGTTTTGTTTGAAACTCTATTTTCTTATCATTACAAATAAATTGAATAAATAATTTAAAAGAGTTATTTCTCTCTATATATTGATTAATAATTACACTTTACAATTACCCATTGAAAACGTGTTTAATGAAAGTTTATTGAAGGAGAAGTCATTGTTTACAAAATATTGTTTTTTCTTCAGTCAATAACAAAATTAGCAGCGGTAAAAATTATTTATTTGTTTTTTAAATAATAAGGAACCATGGGTCCCACCTGTTCATTACTGTTTTTTTTTTATAGGTAAAGTTTAGCGTTATAGCCACAATCTCACCTAATGTTAAGTGATGATGTAGCCCAAGATGGTGGACACACTAAACCTAGTGAACGGACGGGCTCTCAAGTGCAACTGCCGGAACACATCTATAGGTATTTGGCGGCTGATTTTCAACTTCATTAGGATAGCTAGCCAGGCGGGCATAAATAGAAGTTCTATCTCCAAGCCTATACCTAATCTTAACCAACCTCGTAAAAAAGTAACTCTACCTGAAACAACCTACTTAATACGTCGCTACCCCTGAATACTGAAGTTCGTTTGCTAGTACGTGTTTGCAATTTAGTTACGTTATATTTTATACATAACTATATTTTCTTCCGCGATTTTTCTCGTGTAGTCAATAGCTTCTTGAAGGAAATTAAAAGTATATCTTGTGCAACTATTTATCCGTAAATTTGGATCAAAAATATTACTTCCTTTCGTATCATGACTAATTAAATCATAATAAATGCTAAAATAAATGTTCTATGAATTATATCGAGGTATTAATTAATACTTTTCGATAACATAAATTTCAAATAAATCTGTTTTTGAAAGTTTTATTTTCTTTAAAAACATTGTGGGCTCCTTTCAAGGCCTTATGAGTTTAAGAATTCAAAGAATGCCTTCACAAAGGATATCTATAATAAATAATTAACACAGTCCCTTCATTTCAGATTTCTGTCTTTAATACTTTGACCTTGATGATGATGAGTAAATCAGACTATTGGCTTTGTATATGTAAACTAGTTGTTGTTAGTGATTTCATTCGCAATTTTCTTTAACAATTCGTGATTCTAAAATTCGTTGTTAGTTTGTATCTAGGTTGTGAAAGAATATGTATATGAAACGTCAAATCATCAGGGTGAATAGATTTAGTAATAGGTTGGTGGAAAAAATAAATATCTATATTAATATAATAAAGCGGAAAAGTTTCTTTGTGTGATTGTTTCTTAGAACGCGGTAATTTTAAGATCTACTAGTCGGATTTCAAAAAATATTTTTGTATTTTATAAAGTACAATAGGAGCAAAGCAATATTGAAAGAAGATACAAAAAATTCTTAAATATTTTTAGGTCCACGCAAACTTAGTCGCGAGCACAGCTAGTATATTTACATACAATTTGTATGCAGCAAATTACAGACAATGCCTCTATCTCCAATAGACAGACTGACATTTCCATGAACACGAATATATAGACATTAATATATTTTGCATATACGCTGTTGTAAAACGTCTAGCACCCTTTAATTAAGGTACAGTAATACTTATACACTCTAGCGATATCAAGTTAATTGAAGTTTTATTCATAACTTTTAATTATAATTTATTAACGTCACTTTTCAAAACCCCGGAAGTTGTGACGTTGTATAAGCCGCTAATAATCTTTTGTAAAGCAGCCTGTATAGATTCACGAAACCCTTCAATGTAAACAATCATGTTATATATAACAAAAGAAGGGGTAAAAGTCTGATTAATGTCTACATGATAAAGCATAAAACTAATTAAAAATAGCTGCTTTTTTATGTACAGTGAAAGCATTAATGCAACACTCTTAATACTGATTTTCAAAATATTCCTCGTTCGATCAAATATAAAATATTCAAATCATTAGTAAATTAATTAATAAAAGGCTTACGTTATCATGTTAGATGTCAAGACTTTAGTGCACGTGATTTGACAGTTGTCACTTATGACTGACTTTCCAAGTTAAACGAATGAACAACTAACATAATAGTCCCTACGCAGACGTAAACATTTATTGTGTCCAGTTGCTTCCACTTTACTCAACTCAAAAAGTGTTCAATGTCGATAACTTGAAACTAAAAGTAGTAAATTAAAGACACAAGCATCATTTTACAAATTTCCTTACAATTATACCAAGCTGATTACAATTGCACTGAGCAACTGCGGTTAACAATGACCAGGAGTAGTAACCGGAGATTGTGTCTGATCGCCGCTACAGAATATAGCAACCACGGTTTCCTGTGACGGTGTGCGTTTGCGAAGCGACATATATAGGCTGAATGTCGATATAATGTAAGCATATTTGAGCTAACGGTACCAATGTTTTTCTCGATAATTATGTTCAATTGCTAATTAGTATCGCTGACACTTTTGGGTAACGATGTAAGGAAACACCGTGAAAAATACTTGGAAAATTTTCTTGGACCCGAGAAAAACTATGGCTTTTTGAGTTTCTCGAAGTTTGAAAACACTAAAATAACTTTTTTTTTTGCCTGAAGTAAATCATTTTACGATACAGGAATAAAAGTGCAGACAAATGATCGGCTGTCAAATGATTAACGGTCACCGTTGCTCTGCCATTATTTAATGCTTTCAGTAGCTGCATATTGCTGACTAATCTCAAAACGTAACAAAACACATGAGAGTCAACGAGACAGTTTTATCAGTAGAATCCTCTATCTAAAGTATAAGCATTTATTTCATTCAATAATACGATATAATCTATTTGAACTTCTGAATACATTTACAAAGTTCCCAAATCTATCGACAGAGTGGAACTAAAGGCGGGTATTCTCTTTTGAGCGTTGTTAGTGCTCAGGCGACTGTAACTTCAATATCCTGACATTCCTCTCCCGGGAAATTGTCAAAAGGGCTCCGCAAATATTTTAACGGATACCGAGACAATTGGCGAGTGCCCCTCCATGCGTGAAATAGAAGGGCACAAACATGGAATTTAAGAATAAAGGTGTGATTGTGTTGATGATTTCTTTCAAAAGAAAGGTACAGAGAAATCTATTTTTAAGGTTGACTTATTTTAATATACACCTAAATGGGCATACATTTATCGAAACATTAATATGTGTGAATAACAGAAATGTATTCGGTTTATGTGCTCTAGTAGGTTTCATTTTATTATCTCAGTACAATTGTATAACTCTTAATATAGCCAAAATTATTACAGTAATTAAGTAAGTAATTTGTTTATTAAGTAATTTTAATTGGTTACTATAATGGCTCAGTGGTAATATTTATCATCTTTACTTTCTATTAACTAAAAAACAGACGAGAAGTATACACTTGTGTGGTAAAAAAGTAAATGATTTTATGTTGAAAAAGGTCAGGATTATATAATACCCATTTTCAATTTAATTATCTTTAGTTTTGAAGGGACGAGTATGATTTCGGAGCGTAGACTATTACCAAATAGCCATTAGTTCTATTAACTAAAAGTCAAGTTAAACGACTTGAAAATAACAACCTTTGCAGTAAGTATCATGGACACATTAGTGTAGGTATATTGTAAGACGTCATTTTAACCACGCTATGTGCGCATGTGACACGCAATGGCTTTGGACAAATACTAATTTAATTACTTTATAACAAAGTTGCTTTTAGATAGATTAGTATATTACTTCAAGTAAATAAACTATGATACCTAACTTATAAAAACCTAGAATTGAAATTAATCTGAAAGCACCATTTTGGTGTCGCTAGGCAGTACCCACAAAAAGCTAACAGAAATACCATATTTTCTGACAATACTGATTTGACGAGTAAATACTTTGAAGAGATGATAGCTCCGTGGTGGTGTATAAGTTCGAATCCACCTACAATGAGTTTAAACTTTCGGTGAAGGAAAACTTCGTGAGGAAACCATAGCGTGGTGGTAGGACATCTTCTAATGCTTACCTGGCTAGCTAGCACCCTCAAGTTGAAAATCTGCGGCCAAATACCTTTAGGTGTGTTTCAGCAGTTGCATTTGAGAGCCAGTCCCTCCACAGGTTTAGCGTGTCTACCAACTTGGGCCGTACCATCACTTAAGATCAGATAAGATTATAGCCATAACGCTAAACCTTAACTATAAAAAAAGGAGAAGGCCTTTTACTCTTGTCTGGTCTCGATTACATATTGTACGACACTACTATATGAAGAGCATGTTATGTTTTATTAATATGAACCTATAAAACCACTCCCTATCTTTATAAGATGAATGAAATATCGTATAGGAGTGCCGCAAATTAACGTAAAAGATGTGGAGCACAGGGAAATGTCTTCGAAAATTTCTGTGTACTTGGTTCAGACCGACTGGTTAAATACCTCTACTTTACGGAAGATCGCAGACAGCCCTGCAAATTGAGGTCCGTAGAATATTCACAATACTTTGAGAATCGAAGATGTAATAAAAGTAACGCAATAATGATCCCTCTGATATTACAAGCATCCATAAACTGCGGTACTTGCTTACAGAAAAAAGACCGTACACTTATTTGCCGCTTTTGATTTATAAATAAGCGTGTTAAAAGCGTCATCGGAATACAATCCATAAACAACGATGACTATTGTGAATGAGCAATTTTGCAATGTCCACCGTTGTCATGTCGACTTGCAAGGTTTTTAGTTCCTAAATATACAATGTCTGATTGCAAAATGTGATATACTGAAACAAAGTCACTATGACCAGTATACGGTGGTACGGCACGGTTTACCGCTTCATTACCGCATATGGACAGGGTAATACCAAAACCGAATACTCCTAAGCGCAATACTATGGTGGCCCTCCAGTTATGTATTTCGCTAAAACAAAACGATAGCAAAAATCGCCAAATATTTACTACGAAATGGCAAATTCGTATTATCAGCTTTAGTAAAAATAAATATAATTTGTTAGTTTAGTGTCACTTATTTGCGATTTTTGCTATCGCTTTGTTTTTGCCAAAAAACATAATTAGAGGGACATTGTTATATCTAGACACAAAACTATATTAACTAAAGATATTATATAAAAATATATGTTATAACCAATACAAATATACACCACTGAATTATCTAGTACTTCTCTCACCCAAACCTACCGATCGTAAGCCTTAATAAATACAAATATTAACCTTCCTATCCAAAGATAAGAAAATTCATCTATTACACAATTCCTTATATTTTTCCTTGTTCAATTCCGCTTCTGAAATAGCTTCTGTCACATTTCTGTCTGTAATAATCTACTTACTTCTCACGTGCGGTCATGTCTCAAGCGTTTTCAATCTTCATTGAACTTCTTTTTACCTCGTAATAATCCAAGCCACCAAATTCCTTAGTTATTGTGTGTTTCCTAAATAGATCTGTGCCACACGCCAATTTGTTTTACAGCAATTACTAACGTAAAAATATGAAAACAATAAATGAATGGGATGACATTCAATATAAAATGTCAAAATTACTTTGACGTGTGTGTTGTATCATACATTTTTTGTTCTCTGTTTCCGTTAGCAATTGTTGTAATATAACCTGGTTAACAGTACTGAAATACATTTACAATTATTTACTAAAACAATTCAAACGGATGAGTTTCGTTTAACTATTTAACTGCATTAAAAATTAATTATTAATTACGAGTATTGGTACAGCCAGCAAAACAAATCACGTTTTCTAAGATGCATATTGAAATACAAAATACATTGAACAGAAGTTATCTGAAACAGTCACAAAACCTGACAAAGTAGTTACATTGTCATTTGTATTATTACATACAAATTTTGTCGATTTTAGAATTTTCTAGTACGTTGGTTCCGCGAACAGGTATAGAGAGGTTTATATCGGATCTTTTGAACAGATATATAACGAAATAAATCTGTACATTCACTAAACTTTGTATATTTTCAATATAACGTTAAAAAAACATTACCACGGCCAGAACTATATACGGTTATCAATGTACTGTCAGTTTTTTCTTGCTTTTGTTAGTCTTATGTATTATAATACCAGATTGTAAAACAATGAAGTATAAGCCTTAAGTTTTCTTTTCTTAAATACATATATTACGCTGGTTATTACATTTTTGATTTGTAGTTAATGTATAAACTTGGGATAAATTATAGTACCCGCTATATTAAACAAAAACGAGTATACTAAATAGGCCACACGACTGAAGTAAAACATATCTAGCTATGAGAGAAAGAGAGAAAGAAAATGTGTCTTTTCACCTCTCTCTCTTATACTATATAATGTACAGTATAATATACGAAACATAACTCTCACTCTTTCTATCTGCACTAACTTATATCTCCTTTTCAACTGCCGTTTGCCCCGCCCGATCACACTTTTCGTAACGCTCTCATCACGCATTCACCAGCTTACTCCTCAAGTCAACCGTGTGTAAAAAGTTTTACTTCAAAAATCATATGTAATAAAAAATAAAAACAATATTTTTCGTATCCTATAAAACTGCGGCTCAACATCCACGCACGAACTTTCCAGTATTGAGAAAGTAAAACGACCCTAACTTATTTTACAACACGAAAAATATTTCATTCATTTAATAAGTACATAATAGTGTCACGCGAGGGTAGACTCACGGTACGAATTCCATTATTTAATACAATTTGACATGACATCACTCAGTACCTCCCCATTAACTAGAGCTCACCGTAGTTAGTTATCTACCGTAGTTATGATTTATCTTGCATGCGATAACTTTAGTTATAGTATTTACTACTATCAATGTGATTAAAAATTCTTAATATGTTATAATAGTTCCTCTATAGGCTGTCCATAGTTTTACTTCCGAAGAACGTTATAAAGTTAGCAGCGGACGCTGTGCCAATGGACATGAGTTCTAATATTTACAATAAGCCTGAGGTGTTGAAGAAAAGTACACGACGAAACCATAGCCTGGTGATAGGACTTTTTCTAATGCGCATCTGGTTGGCTACCACCAACAAGTTGTTCTGCCGCTAAATATCTCTAAGTATTTTCCGACAATTAGCACTTGAGGGCCGATCCCTCCATTATAACGCTATAACGCCTTAACGCGAATACTAGAAAGTATAAAAAAGAATAGAAAATAGTTATTTACGAAACCTATCACACAAATATAAAAAGCCTTTTTTATTGTAACACAACAAGTACTTGAGTACCCACAGTACAATCCGAAAACAACAGCAACTCCCAAAGTATCGCTAATCAATCACCAGCCGGCATTATCTTGCCGGCTTACAAATATCTCAGCAGCATAAACTGACTGATTCCAAAATATAATAAACCAAAGGAAAAGCACTTTTACAGTCTTCTCATTACATGCATGCTGATAAAGATCCCGTGTGATACATTTTCTTCTCGGCTATCTACTCAGCCAGCTTACACGCTGGTCATTCATAAAGTGCTGCTGGAATAAGAAACGGTTTAGCTTGCTATTTTGACAAATATACTGTGGTATGTGTGGTGTATGTTGATGTCAAATAAATCAAACCCAACAGTCATGATCGACCACCTCACTATTTTAAATGCGTAATAAAAATATATGTTGCATACAGTCAAATAGATAAGTATTTTAAATGGGTATTATAATCCGTATTGCATAGAATCAAATGATTCCCTTTTTTCAGCCTAAGCCTACGGGACAAAATCTTTGCAACTTTACTTGCGAACTATAATTTTAGGGTTTTTCAGACCAAAAAAAACCCTTTACTTTTACGAAAAACTTCTTATGCTTTTATTTATTTTATGTACAGGAGGTATGGAATTGATTGATAGAAATATTTAAATACCTCCAATTGCTATTAGTTCTTACTAACTTTTACCTGCGGTTTCGCTCGCGTTAATATTAATTTTGACAAAAAAATCGGATGTCGCTATAAAAAGTTTCATACAAAGTTTATTCCTCTTCTCACCCCAGTTCCAATAAGTCTTTTAGTTAGAAAAAGTAGCCTATTTCCGTCTCCAGGGTCCCATCTGTCTCTATAATAAAATTTATCATAATTGATTAAGCGGTTTAGGCGTGAAAACGTAACAAACAAACAAAGTCACTTTTGCATTTATAATATTAGTAAGGATTGGTTACACGTTTATGGAGCAGTATTTTTTAAAGACGTTATATTACTTGGTAATATTATGATTATTAAAAGTTATAATGACAATTCATATAGCCTAAAAGTAATACAGAGATTTCATACACTCTTTTGTATAAAATTTAGTAATAATCAGGTTTTTTAGTGTAATCCGGACATATAGAGCAGATAGACTCTTTTAAAACATTATATTTATCATAAGATATTAGGAAAAAATAACTTTTCATTTATATGTCTTTATGATAATATAAATATTTAATAAAATTATATAAAAAAAATCATATTTGAGTACAGCATCCAAGTGATTTGAAAATATCTAACTCTGCACTAGTCTACTTGCACATTTCACCTGTCGAATAGAAAGGAAATTGCGGGCTTGTCGCATTGTAATGCTGACATCCTGTCTTTTATCTAACGACAATCCATAGAACCAAGGGTTGTAATAAAATAACAGAATAACCGTATTTCTTATTTTATACGTAAACACGATGACCCGATTTTATTATCGTATTTTATTTTCAAGCGATTATTGTTCAGTTGGTAGTGTGAACGAACATCGCGTCTACGGACGTGAGTTCGAACCCACCTACGATGAGCTAGAGTTTTCAGTAGAGGAAAGCATCGTAATAAAACCATACCATGGTGGTAGGGCTTTTTCTAATACCCGCCTGACTAGCTACCACCCTCAGGTTGAAAATCTGCCGCCAAATACCTATAGATGTGTTCCGGCAGCTGCGTTCGAGAGCCCGTCCCTCCACTAGGTTTAGCGTGTCCACCATCTTGGACCACATCGTCACTTAACACCAGACAAGATTATGGTGATAACGGTAAACCTTAAACTATAAAACAAATATACTAAGTTAAATCCTTTGCTGTCCTTAGTATGGTAATTTCAGAAAAATGCACCAAGGAAAACTGACGTAATTAATTTAAAATTAATTTATTTAGGTGCATCTAATCATTAAGTTTACTAGTAAGGAGCAATCTATATACATTCATAAACTATTCACTAAGAACTTACTCATGACGGTTCCTATTGACTTAAATATTGCGACGCCTTTTCCTGCAACCACTAGAAGTAGATTTTCAATCAACTTCAAATGTCATTGACGATTCAGAGCATTTAAAAAAATATATTATCTTGTTATGTGAACTATGAAACCTTAAAGTAAGCTTATTAATAAAGAATCTTAGATAATTAAGTAAAAGCAAATCACAATGAAATATTTCAAAGGAATTAAAAAAATTGCCTTTACAATTTGATATCATAGTAAAGCGTAAATTGCTACATTAGAAGAAGAAAATAGTAGTTCGGATACCGAGGTAGAAAAAAATTCCAAACGACATTGTTTATAGAACTGAATTCAGATACCTGGTTATATTACCGAGTTTAGCGAATTGAATTAAAAAAGTAGTCTATTTTAAAAATGTATTCCTATATTAAACTAGCTGTGCCCGCGCCTTCGTTCTTGTGAACTTGACTCGTGTTTCATATCACTTGAAGGCCTCTTTTTAACATTCTTCTTCTTCTTATTTTTCTTCTTAGCCGTTATTTCACTTAGGTAGGGTCGGCACAACATGTTTTCTTCTTCTACTCAACTCTATCAACCGTCATCTCAGTATTTCATCTTCTTATACAAATATCATTTGTCACACAGTCCATCCATATCTTCTTCAGCCTTACTCTTCTCTAACATGCATTCACTTTCATACTTAACATTCTTCTGGTCATATGGCTTTCATCCCTTTTCATAACATGCCCATACCTCGCTAACCTATTACTCCTCAATTTCTCTCTCACTGGTGCTATTTTCAATATATTCATTGCCTATTTTCGACATTGTAGGTATAAGATTATTATACAATGGCACTATTAGTGTCATAGATGTATTTTATTCCTACTGAAGATCAATAGCATTATCATAATTACCTACATTGATAATTTGTAGTGGGTGACTAACAGTTTGTGAAGGGCACGCCAAGGATATCCTTTAATTTACTCTGGTATACTAAGTGTAGAATAAATTTAACCAAAATCACAGCTAAGGTAACTGGTTACGTATCAAATTTTACCTCAGTGTAAATAATTTAAAGAATAAATGGTACGCAACGGGAAAACTAGAACTGTTATTCATTACCTTTTAGGGCAGCCCCAAAGTTACATTATAGAACAGGTATACAAACTTTTCTGATTAGGACAGTAGCTGGAGGGGCGCTTTAGAAATAAGTTTTTTTTTCCTTACTTTATTAGAAAGAGACTTCAGTAGAACAGAAAATTAGGGTCAATTTTCTGAAGAGTGCTGGAAACGTATGCGAAATCTTCACGAAGTTGTTACCGCCCATTATAATTTATGTAAGATTTCTAGTTACAATAATTCAATATCAAAACTGCTCATTTCTCCAAAATTCTTAGCAATAATATATAAGTAGTCTTGAAATAAAACTGCCAAGTAAGCCTAGATTTATCATAAAAATACACATATTTATCATTATATGTTAAAATTTTACACAATTTAAGTACCAAACAAGTAAAAGTTGTATTACTTTTATTTTATACATGTGGATTCACTTAAGTCGTAAGTTACTAGTTTTATAATCATTTAATTATTTTTTTGAGTTAAATATTATCGGTAACCTTATTATGTCAGTTAAGGGGTGTGGTTAATTTCAGTTAACAAAATACTAAAATTATAACAAAGATAAAAAATGATAGTTCTGAATACTTGGCGTACATATTATTTTAAACATAATGAGTAAAATTTTCAAATTTACATATATTTGAAACAACTATTGATGTTTCATCATGCTTTGTTCAGGGATTTAGGATATAGATATGTCGTCGACTTAGTGTCTAGAATGTCATCGCGTATATTTTTTGTTTTCTTACGACGCTAACGATTGTAGAAAATACAATTTGGCTATGAGGCTGATGTTGACTGACGATATGGTCCACCATGGACACGCTAAGTATAGTGGGGAGACGTTTTTTCAAATGAAATCGGCAGAACACACCTATAAGTATTTGGCGGCAAATTTTCAACAAGAGGGTGGTAGCGAGCCTGGTAGGAATTAGAAAAGCCCTTCCACTTTGCTTTGATTTCAACATGATATTTGACTTCACCGAAAGCTCACGTTCATTACAGGTATTAGAATTTGTGCCCAATTATCACGCATATGTATAAATACTCTTCACACAAATTATCAGTCATGTGTTTGACTCGGCCAGCAATACCAAAAACTGAAACCGCAATATTTATTAATTTAATTATATTATATGAATCAAAGAAAACCCACGATATTTCCATTACTTTATTAATTAATGTTAAACTTATCCGTTTTCGTTAATTAACAACTCATTTTATAATCACATTACGTAGGCAGCGAACATTTACAAACAAGAAATAATTCATGTGTGAAGCAAATACGTATGTTCTTCTTAATTCATTCGGAGGGGTTCAGTTGCTTTTAAACCTTCGACGGGAATTTCAAATATAATTTTAATACGTATTTCTAAATTTTGAGATAACATGGGTATTTTCTTTTAATATAATTCAATTGTTTGATTTTTTTTTCTAGATTCTTTTTCATGTTACTATGAATGTTGAATAGCTGAGAAGACATATAATGTTTTAACGACACTATAATTGACTAAAAATGTTTTGAATGAGTTTTTTACGTGTCTGATAAAAAATGTGATCTACTGAGATTGTCAGTGTAATTAGTTGCTTTAATAGTTTCTGTTTGATAAATTATTAGTGGTCACCCAGTAGTCGAAAATCAACAGTAATTCATTAATATGTTAAGTGTAATAATTATATTTTAGTTGTACTATTCAAATAAATAAATAAAAGTGTCTCATAGTAATATTAAAGTATCAGTTTTTTACTAAATGCATATGAAAGTATTTATGGTACATATATAACGAAAAAAATATCTGTCTGTTTGTTCCAGCTAATCTCTGAAACGGTTGGATCGAATTTGACGGCCAACAGATAGCTGATGTTATAAGGAGTAACTTAGGCTACTTTTATTTTCCAAAAAAAAAATTGTGTGTAATTAACAATAACAATTCTTCACGACATCCAATTGAGGCTCATTGTTTCGGAAAGAAGTATTGTATATAAATATCTCCTTAGATAAATATACAGCATATTCTTCAAAAAAGTATTTTTTTTATTGCGCCCTTTAGTAATATACGCGATAGAAGATGCAGTCATTGCTTGCACTTATTATTTTTAGATTACAGCGTTTGGCCAAAATATTTCATAATGTAATGATGTATTTCATGACCATGCTAAGCTACTAACTGACTGTCAAATACTGGTTTCAGAACACATATGCAAGAGCTTTTCAACTTAACAGTAGTAGCTAGTGGCTAACAGGGTTTGACAATGCTCTAGCTCCACACTATGGAGGGCTCAAGATCATTGTAGAATTGTAAACCAGGATAATAGAGAAGCTATTTGAACGCCCAACTACCGAGCTATAATTTCTTCAAAATATAATGTATACATTTCTTAATAAAAGTTTACTACACTCAAAAAATTAATACTTCTTGCCTTGTGGTATACTAAGTAATATAGTATTAAAATATCTATTTTACCACCACACTAAAACTAAAACAAACCATAAAGTTTCACAAAGAGCCATTTACATTATTGAAGAGTTTGAAACATTCACTCATTGATGTTAGTTGTAACTAAAGAAATGTACAATTTACTAGAACTAAAATTATTTCTATCTAAATGAAAAAACTAGGTAGTTTGGCGTATGTATTTATTTATATACTATGCGACTATTTTCCTTTACCTACCCTGATACCCATAAAGTTATTTCAATACTTATTACCAAAGATATTATAAGTAAAATGTGTAAATACGTCATATGCGCTCCGAAAGTGGTAGGCTGATATTGTGTCATTTGGCACACTTAAACTTCAGTATAGCATCGGCGTTCAAGGAAGTATGATGTGTACCAATTGCTATATCAAGTATCTTTATATACTTTACATTATTAGCGTTATAGCTACAATCTCACTTGATCTTAAGTGTCCAAATATATACACGATTTTTTTTTACCTAAATTTTGATCAATACATTTAGATGGAAGAGAATTACAAATATGCATATCTAGATTTTTTATAGATGTTACATTGAACCTTAAGGATAGTCTTAGCTGTGGGTTATTATATCCAAGGACCTGTAAACGTCGATATTAGCTAAATCTAATGAAGACATCTATATAGACGATTATGTTTGCAGACGTTTATAAATATTGTAACCCGACTGTAGTAAATATCTAAGTATTTTGTTCACCAGTTTTAATATCAACACATGCATCACTAGTTTTGAATATATGTAAATTAAAACTAGTCTATGTTTGGCTCAATTGAAAATAAAATTTACCGCCTGTTAATGATTAAAATTAGCTTGTATTTTGTAAATTTTGGGAGGTACGATGTGTATACTGAAATGACAGCTGTATAGAGAAGAGTGGGAGAGGTAAGCATGTTGTACCGACTCTTCCTTAGTACCTCTTCCTAAGCGGTATTATATGAAGTGTGAAAGTTGTCCTTAGTACCTTTATGGCAATATAGAGATTTCAGTGTCATCGTGTCTTTCTAGTGGGCATTCGTCAGTGATTGACCTGAAAAATATGTTTTTTCTACACAAAAGCATAAAAAGTAGGATATGCGGTATAGAGAAGCACAATTCCTGCTTTTTAATATAGTAGATAGGTACAACCAGGTAAAGATCTGTGAGAAATTTTCTATTTTTTATTTTCTCAAATACGGAGGGTGACCAATGCTTATTTAGCGTTACTCGCCATGTCTTCCTACACCATAAGCCGATAGTGTCACAAATTAAAATCTGTAGACATAATAAAACTGTAACAGAGTCAAAATTCTAATTTTGTATTTTATTTTAAATATGTAATTTGTCATCGATAAAGGGAGCATTTTTTTTTGTCTATTTCCTTGTATGCGCATTACTCTGGTGCGCTTTTCAACGTGGTGAAATGCACTTACACATACCCTCCCAGCGCGGAGAGACCGAGAGAGTTATGTGGGATTAACCCGGCGCTGCCCACCGATATAATTACTCCAACGGCACGACTATCTGTCGTCTTACTGGGGCGAAGCGGTTTAAGGTGTGCAATCACCACATCACCCCGGCGACCGGCCCGGCCTGATGGTAAATCAGGCGTCCATTCGGGCAGCCGAACTGGTACAATGAGACTCTATGATATTATGCATTTTTATATTATGCATTTTTTTATTTAAAATTCAATAGATACTTTATGTCTTATAAGAAAAGTAGTTCCTCTAGGATAAGGATTAAAAGTTTAAATTTTTCGGTAAATAAACTGCATGACGCATTTTGATTAATTTTCTCTATTCGATAGACGCCAACATAACTATATAAATATATAAGCTGTTATTGTGTCTAAAAATGGATGTATGTATATTTTATATATATCCATTAACTACTGGACAAGGCAGACCAACGTCATAAATGTTCAAGAATATAGCACAACCATAGAAACAAAAAGTAATCACTTGAGTTTTATAATATTAAAAGAGACTGAATGATCTGATTCAATATTTCACTAGAATGCTTACTGATTATTCTCAGTAAAAAAGTTTTTCCGTATAGCTTATAATTAAAAAGATATATATCAAACTGTTCTACTCTCAGGAATAAAAGCAAAAAAGGTCTAAAAATAAACCAAAGCAATATATTTTAATATAAGAGAGTCTCTTAAAAAATCGTGGAAGTTGTTAACGTTGATAGATTGTGCAAATAATCAAGCGGAAAGTATAACATTTTCCGTTGACCTGACCTGGGTTGAACTTTACTAAATTACCTGGCGACGTGGCAACAGACCTCCTATGTTTTTTCCATTCCGGATCGACATCGATCATGGGACGAAGCGTAGACGACAAATGATCTGTGAATTTTTTCAAGTTCCTTCCTAGTTTCGCAATGTTCTGTAGGTTGTGTTTTTATTCGAAATTATTGATTGATCTTTAGCGATTTCGTCTTCATTGTAGACATTTTGTATTACTTATTGTATACTAGCTGGAACCTGTGGCTTCGTTTTATTGATTGATTGTTATATTGATTTTGTCAAATAAATTGCAAAAAATAAATATAAAAAAAAAATTCATACAAAGTTTATCCCTCTATTTACCTCATTTCCTATAAGTTTCTGTGAGGAAAAGTAGCTTATTACCGCCTTCACGGTCCCGTTACTCTCTATACCAAAATTCATCATAATCCATTCAGCGGTTTAGCGTAACAAACTAACAAACAAACTTACATTCGCATTAATAATATAAGTAAGGACAAAACATGACGTAATCGTTAGAAATATTTTACCATATACCGTTATGTAGATATTTAATGCAACTGATGCGTCATAACTCTGTTATGTAGTGCTCTACAAGCTAATATAGAAGTGACGCTTTGACTATACCTCTCGCTCCCTTTGTCGATTTGAGCCGACTTTAACCGAACAAGCGTTACATAGTCAAACGTTTCATCTCAGGCTCGTTCAATACCTACAAAATAAGATGTTCAACGTCAAGTTCTCAGTCCATAAAATGTTTCCGAAAATAAAATTAGAAATTTAAAGTAATTATTGCGTGACAGCATATGCAATCACAGTGGTACTTTTGTCGTACTGTCAAGTTGTGGAACCGTCTTCCTGTCAGTGTTTTCCTTCCTTCCTATGATACTGGGTCTTTCAAAAAAGGCGTGAAGAGGTACCTAAGCAGGCCAGCATGATAGCGATGACTAGCAGTGAACTCTGTTCTTTGTCAATCGCCGCGGATTTGGATTGTACTATACTTAACATAAGGTACAGTATAGCCAGTCCTTTGCTGCGCGACATAAATAAAAAGATGAAGGACTCTGCCATACTGCACAATATAAAATATTTATATTTTAGTTTTATTTATTATGTAATGTACATTCTTAAATTTCGTTCACTGTATACCTACGTAGAAAAGCTCAACAAAGCTGATAATGTTGTGTATAATACTTTGACAATATCCGAACCGACGTAACTATGCTTATCTTCAAAACGAAACTCGGCAACCCGAAAACCCTTCGGTTCTTTGATCTTATTTTAATCAGACCCGATCAAAAGTATTAAGATACACATACGTTAACCGACCCAGTTAAGTTAAAAAATGTTGCTCATTTATTCTGTTTGTTATATAACAAGAGATAAAATGGAGCTTGCCAGTTTAATGATACTACTAACTGGTCAACCGCACGTAATCGTAAAATCTATTCTCAGTGCGTGTTTTTTTTTTTGTTTATGTTGTACAATATAGCGACTGCACTGTACTTGATGTTAAGTACAGTAGAATCCGTATCAGCGCCGACTGAACAGAATTAATTGCCAGTCACCACTGTCATACTCGCATGCATAAGTACTTCTTCACGCCTCTTTTGAAATTACCTAATATCAGTGAATGCGAAACACGCTGACGAGAAGACTGTTATAAAACTTCACGGTGCGACAAATGTAAGAGTCGGCAATCTTTCTGGTTTTTGATGTTATAGGTGTCACTGTGAATCTGTGAAAAGTCAGAGTTAGTAAGTTACTCTAATGAGTCAATCGGACGTGTGTTATAAATGTATACATAGATTTCTGTTTCTCCGTCTTTTCACACATAAATTATGCTTTTAACTGCAGTTTATTTCAGTGATTATTGTGATTAAATTCATACATAAAAGGTTGTTGATAAAAATCTATAAAAAGAGGAAAACTTATGAATAATAAAGAGTGAAACGAGATATATTTTATCAATAAAAGCGCTTAAATAATTGAACGTAAATGTTTTCTTGTAATAATATACCACTTAAGATAATACATTTGAGAGTAGGTAAATTAATTTCAAAATAAGCGAAAGCCGTCGTTCAATTTTTTGAATGTCATCTGCCTATGTAGGTGATTTAACCAATATCAATCCAATTAACACAAGATGAACTTAAACACCGTTTTGCTGCTTCATAAAATAACACAAAAAAAGCAAACAAAACAATTTTTTATTTGACAAACAAACGTTTGTCATTGGATGTTTGCAGCGGTCGCGCGATGTCGGCGAAACTAGTTATTGTTAAAATATTTACGCTTCGCTAACCGCACTAGTTCACTTTCGGTTTACTTAGGACGAGTAGTTCCTGAGTCAGCCCATTTGTGAACGGCCATTCACAAACACCAAATTTAACACAACACGGGCACCACATTATCTTCACAGCCGTAATCGTGTGAGTACCGCCAAAGGTGTAGTTAGTGGGTTTGAGGTCACAGCGCACTCGGGATTTTATTTATATGTCACTAACTTAGTTCTAAAGTAGTTTTGTATATGCGCTGCTTAATTATGTAAGATATTAGTATTCATTATACTTACTATCATGGTTTGTGTTAGAGTGTTTTCTTCAAACACAAAAAATATTTGAATACGTTTTTATAAAACACTATACAAAAATCTATAAAAAATCTCTAAACTATTTAATCATATTTGTTCGAGTTACCGTATTTGCTTTTCACTTACTATTATATACTGTATACTAATATTACTTTATACACTTATAAATACCGATTTAAATGTTAAAATGATGAACTTAAAAAGTATAGACTTATGTCTTCAAAAGTTAATTCTTCGCCACTTTTTCCAGTTGGAAAAGATAGGTAGGTATTATATACACACTACCACTGAGTTATCATCGCTTCAAAACACAATGATTAAGAGAAAGAAATGTGAACATTAAGATAAGATTTGATAAATCTTACAACTAAGCATTCTGTATATCATTGAACACATTAATGTCAAACATTTAAGATACACGTATCACGCCACGCAATGTTTTTCATATATTTACACTACATGATAGATGATTATAAGTGACAGTCGTATCATTTATCATCGCAATAGATAGAGGTTAATCAGGAGGTAACGAAAAATATACATGAACTTTAAAGAAAATGATCTATCACTGAACCTATCTTATTAAAATTCAACTTTAATATTTATTTTAATACATATTGTACAGTACGTTTTCTTATCTATCTTAAATACATTCCAATAATATTTTAATGTTTTACTAAAAATATTATTTTATAATTTGTTTTTATACTTTGTAAGATATTTATAATGGAAGCATAGTAACATTTTCTATAATTATTTTTCGAAGTACCCTGGAGTTAACTCGCTTATTGCTGTTTCTTTCACTCTCATCACTATTTGTATTATACTATTTCATCGCACTGCAATACAGTGTGACCCCGCTCTCGGTGGATGTTTGGGTAAATAGTAGATGCTTAGATCGCTCGGTAAATGCGAGTCAATGTATTGCCCGCTTGGTTAATATCAACTATTTAATATCAACCGCGATGCAAGCTCAATGCAAATACCCACTAGAACCTCACGGTATATTTCCTTTGCCACTTCGGCCCGGAAGCAAGTACTTCTGTCACACTACCTCTGCCAATACATGACATATACTGACTGGTCTGTCATCGCGACACACCTATGCCTTCAACTTTAGTAGTAATTCATCTTTCGCTAGCATGAAATTGATTACAAAGGAATCAATGCCAGTATTAAAACGTATATTTATATTGTTGAAGCGACGATGCCTCAAATCGTTCTAGTTATGAACGCCGCGTCAATGAAGGTGAGTTCGAATCCTTATAGTCAGCCTGAGCTTTTGGTGAAGTAAAACATCATGATGAAACCATAGCATTTTCTAAATGGTTAGCTACCAAGGTCTACCCAGTCCCTCCACTAGGGTTAGCGTATTCACCTTGTTGGGTCACATTGTTATTTATCATTAGGCGAGATTGTGGCCATAACGCTAAACCTATAACAAAACGATGTGTGATTAAGACTACAAACAGAAATGAAACATCACTATATCTCTCAAGCTCCCTTAGTCGCCTCGAGCCGAGATCGAGCGAATCAAAATTTCAAAACCTCCCATAAGAATTTTCACTTCAAAAGTTTCATTTCACAAAAACAATTGCAAGTTCTACGAACCACTGACATCCAAAACGATGCATATATTTGAATATTAAAATTACACATTTACTACGGGCATTCGTTCATTGCAATAATAAATAATAATAAAATAGTTACGCATAAAATATTCTTTTATGTTATGTGTTTTGTTTGCCGAGGAGGAACACGAGTTAGTTATGGAAAACTTTCATACTGCTGCACCAATATATCTTTGAAAAATTAGTGGCTTTACTATGCTATACCTTACATATTTTTAATCTTAACAGTAATTAACTGAACTGCGACTAATAGTAAATTTAACTCATTTAAAAACCAACGACCCCCGAGTAGTTAATCTTAGTTAATAGATGTACCTATAAGTTTTCTCATTACAATTTATTACTGACTTATATGTCTAAAAAAGTTTAAATGATATGAGGTATATACTAGAATTATATATTCAAAAATAATATCAATTATTAATTACAATATAAAGTTTTATTCTGCGTAGCATTATATTTATCTGTTAATTTAACATAACATATACATATGAATAAAATTAAGGAATATCTGTAATTTCGAAATAAAACATTATTATTAAGCTCATATGATTATTAAATCAATCACATTATACTAAATTACTAAAGCGCGATTGCACTAGCAAAACTCAAATAAACAATTTTTTTTTTTTGTCTGTCAGTCTGTTTGTTTATGCGAAATAGCAGATCGATTTTGACGGAACTTTAATATGCAAATAGATCGTTTCAAAGTGCTAGAAAGTTAGTTAGAATATAGTACACAAAATTACATATTTTTCACAGAAACTAAGCAAAAATGTTACAGTAGGAACGTCAAAAATCCTACTTTAAATACTATCTACCACCCTCAGGTTGACAATCTACCGCCAAATACCTATAGGTGTGTTCCGATAGTTGCACTTGAGAGACAGTTGCTCCACTAGGCTTAGCGTGTCTAGTATCTTGGGCCACATCGTCACTTAACATCAGATGAGAGTGTGACCACAACGCTAAACCTACTAACTATTAAAAAAAAATTCGTAGTTTCCATGGAATATTACATTCACGTAATCAAAACCGCATATTAGTATAGTTATAAAACTTAAAGCAAACAATACTTTTAATTATAATATTTACGTTATATTATAAAAATAATATGAAATACAAAGCAACAACAAAAGAAAAATACAAAACTACTTAAATACACGAAGACGCAAAACCTTAAGCCTTCTGGGAGGAAAACATTTTGTCCCTTCTTGTTTAGTTAATCTAGATTAATCTCCTACGGAAATTGCTTGATCCATAAGGATCTCGACGGTCCGCAAACTTACGCCTCTTCATATCGCCTGAAGAATAAATACGTGCCAATTGAATAGTAACGAATTTATATACATCGCTTATAGTAAGAAACAACATTTGTATTTATAGTAATGTTATATTGAACGTAGCGGTCAATAAAGAAGATATAATTAACTACTTTATTTATTTTTTTCCAATATGATAATAGAAATTTCTCATAGTCCAAACGACCATCTATCTCGACGCCAAAATTAATCTTAATCGAATCAGCGGTTTAGGCATGAAAGCTTAACATACAAACAAACTCCCTTTCGCTTTTATAATTTTTCTAGCTTTTACCTGCGGCTTCGCTTGCGTTTATATTGATCTTGTCAAACAAATCTGATGACGCAGTAAATAGTTTCATACAGAGTATATTCCTTTTTCCCCATTTCCAATATTTTTTTCGCAATATAAAGTAGCATTCACCGTCTCCAGGGCCCCATCTATCTCTATACCTAAGTTTAGGCATGAAATTGTAAGACATAAACAAACAAACTCGCTTTCGCATTAATAATATTAGTAAGGATTTCATTAGCAGGGCATAGTTTCGCATATACGTTTTAACTTGTCTAATAACAACAGCTTTATTTACTTAATTTATTCGTTTTCGAAGTCTTTCAGTCTTTCGGTTTCAAAAACAATTAAGAAAATAATTAATTCATACTATTCTCGATTTACATTAAAGACACGCTATTATCTCTGATAATCTTTTAAAGATCGATTTCGTCAGGACATTCCGTGAGCGACTGCGATGAATATATACAAATATTCTGAGTGTACAACGAAGCTTCCAAATTTAATTAATTTTAAAAGGAATTTTTATCTATCCTAATCTTGCCCTAATTTAATTACGAAATTCCGTTTTTAAGAATTAAATTGGATTTTGACGTTTCTAATCTATTGATTAGTAGTCATATAAATAAATGTAGGTGTAAAGGAATGTTGAAATTGATTGTTATATTTTCTGTCTTTTTCCACAGTTCCATGAATTGTATCAGTCGTTTCATTTTTAAACAGTTCTCTATGAAATGTTAGTGAGATTTATGTGGTAACGTAAAATATATGTTCCCAATCATGTCTGAACGAAAGTTTGGTTTCGGTTTCGGTTAGTTTCGGCCCAAATGCGGCAAAATATTCTTGTTACATATTTCAATTACTGTAGGTTATTAACACAAGTTATTTCTTTGTGTAAAGGAAGAGTGTCATGAAAAAGCCATTATCGTTGTAATATTGTACATTATGTACAAACATTGTACAATGATAGTGACTTTATCAAAACATGGTTGTTTCATGCGACTCTTCCACTATGTGTGGAAAATATACTAAAATTCAGTATACAATACAATTTTTTCCAAGTTCACTGCAAACTCAAGTGTTTTATTTAATGTTTTAAAGCAAAACACTGAGGTGTTTTTTTAAACTAAATGTTTTGTTTTAAAACGTTTTAAGTGATTAATAAAATTATGTTAAACATTTTAGCATTTTGTTTTAAAACTCTTTATCTGTTTTACCAATAAATATACTTTAAACTGTTTTATAATAAAACATTTTTAATTTGTGAAACGTTTAGTATACGTTCTAACGTTTTAAAATTAATCAGGTATTAGCAAATAAAACGTTTCTAGAAAAAAAAACGGTTTATGTGTACATCTCTACACATACCCACACTGCAAACTCAAGTGTTTTACTTTTAAACACATAAAATGTATTAAATCTTGTAGTCACTTTTTAAACATTTTATGGTGTTTTATGTAATGGAAACGTTTTAAGCGTTTAATTTTAATGCACAAAAGTGTTTTTATTAAAGCACTTGAAGTGTGTTCTGATTTAAAACATTTTAAGCGTTTTATAAATTTTTGATTAATACATAAAAAAATAAAACTCATTAAATTATTTTTTTAGAATTATTTATCTTAAGTTTTAATTTATAAATGAATAAAAATTACATAAAAATATAATGAATATTCTTAGGGAAATTTCTTTTGTACATGCAAATTACATTTTAGTTGTTTATAAACTATTGAAGGATTTTTTTTAAAGTATCTGTTGTTTTATACTTTTAATAAAAAATTATCTTTAGTTAAATTAAATGATAACAGAAAGAGAAAACATTTAAACAAAAAACATTTGAGATTCTCACATTACAAATCCAAATCTTTTTTTTTCTATTAAAACTTATTTGTTTTTCTTATAGTAACTATTTTATAGTATTCGTGTATCTATTAACGATCTGAGTCTTATATTAATAACAAAAAAAAAAAAAAAATTTTTTTTTTCAATAAATGAAAATTAAATAAAATGCTTGGTAACTATCAAAGTAAGTAAGTCCAATACATTACTTATTTATTTTATTTTTCTTTTTCTTCTCGTTTTCGAATGAACTTCAACAAAACTTGTTTTTTTTTTAATCAGTGTTCCCAATACTTGGCTGTCGAGGTACTCTAACATATTTAAGTATTGTTTAGGAAATACCGTGTCCCAAACATAATAAGCTGCTAATAAAGTAGCTACCACTTTTGGTACTGTAGGACTCGAAATTTGAACTCTGACATTGGTATCAGCCACAATAAAAGCAGCGCTGATTTATTTATTATCAGAGTATATAATAGCTCGAGGAGACTCGTTCTCTTCAGTCACAAGACAATCAGTAGATGAACGTGTCTGTAATAAAATAAGTTTTTAGTAAGATAAAAGACCCAGTTGTTGATATTAGCCTAGTTATTGAAACTTAAAAAAATTTTTAATAAAAAAAAAATCAACTCTATTAAATTAATAAATATATTTTTTAAATCATAAAATTTAAAATATTTGATTTTTTAAGAACATTTTATTTTTTTAATTAGAATAAAATTGCAAGTGTCAAACAACTAGGCCAGTGTCAATAACTGGGTCCTTTAATATTTACATTCATAATATTTATTTGTTAAAATACATATTAAAGGCACAATAAAAAATGATCTAGCTTTTTAAAGTTTTAGTTTCTATACAACTTGAGTATTAATTAATAAATGCACTTTATAATAATAGAAAATATAATAAACCTTACTGGTTTGAAAGTAAACAAAGGCTTGACTTCTTTCTTTAATTTTCTGGTCACAGCATCATTTAGTTTGATTAAAAGGTCAATTTCAAAACCTCAGATCTAGAAAATTTAATTCATTTATTACAAATAATTTTAATAAATAATCATAAGTACTGAGAGAAAAAAATATTTTTATAAAGAAAATATATTTGGCTAAAGAGATTTATGCTTAATAAATTCTTATCAACAGAAATTCGTCAGCTGTTTTCAAAATCAAAATACATTTCAAATTAAAATATTTCAATAGAAAAATTTCTCAAGTGAAAAAAATATAATATCTATAAAAAAGCATGTTCTTTCTTAATCTAATAAATATTTATTATCTGTAGAATTATTTAAAACATACCTTTCTTTTGATATTTCCTCTTTAGACATTTTCAGGACATGATTGATATTTGTATCTGCATTTCTTTTTTTTCCTTGTTTTTTTAATGTGGTTCTGTGATTTCTTATCCAGGTACTTAATTGACTCCTCACTATATCCTTTAATAAGAAAAAGTTTTTATTTTAACTGTAAGTCTAGTAAATGTACTATTATTTTTATTAGATTATTGTAATTGAATTATTGACTAATAAAAAAAAATTCTTACATAACCTTTCGGACCACCTTTTAGCAATGGATAAGCTGATACAATGGTGCTAGCAAGATTCTGGTAGTCAATTTTCATCGGCTGTCCATCAGTTATTTCCCATAAGAACGATCCACAATGATAAATCAAATCTTTTTGTGATGCTAGAACTCCCAAATCTTCAATTTTTGTTTCAAATCATAAGTTAAAGAAGGTAAAATTGCTGGCATCTTGATAGAACCTGGTCCAGTTTTAACTATACTTATATTTTTTTTTGACTGATCATTTTTTTTTCGTCAACATTAACTTCACTATCTAGCGGGATTTGAGACTAAAAAAAATAAAGTTAAATAAGTAAATAGCAGTTAGAAGCAATCAATAAATTACATATTAATTTTAATTGATGATGACAATCATTAAGTTTAATTAACTTAATAATTAACTCAATTTACTAACCTTAGAAACTTCTTCATCTAATGCATCATCATTTGTATTTTCAATTAATTTTTCTGATCCTAAATCATTCAGCGGTTTTGTATATAGAATTTTATAGGGAAAACTTCCATCATTTCCTTCTAAAACATCAGGTGCAGATTCAGGTGTTGGCAGTAAAAGAATATTCAACTTGTCTCTATCTTCAATAATGTCATCATCTTCCACGTCGATCCACATTGCACATCTTCATCATTATCTTTTTTTTGTACAACAATAACTTTATTTTCAATAAACTTTTTTAAACACGTATCGCGTTTACAAATGTCACGAATTGTTTCTCGTATCATGGCAACGTCAGAGACACTTGGATAACATTGAAACTTCACACATTTTGAACGCCCTTGCAAAGAACAAAAGACTTTTTTGTCCATTTTTGTAATTTTTATTTATAAAGATATTACTTTACGAATATATACTCTAACGTATTCTATTTTTTAAATTAATTATTAGTAACAATAAATTTTCATTTGTTATTAACACGATAAGGGTTAAACTTATTATGGAATGCAGCTTAAAAGCGGGAAAACAAAATAAGAACGACGTACGTGCGTGTGTGTGTAACAAGCGCCAGACTGAGAAGCAGCGTAGCGTCAATGTGTATGTGTAGAGATGTACACATAAACCGTTTTTTTTTCTAGAAACGTTTTATTTGCTAATACCTGATTAGTTTTAAAACGTTAGAACGTATACTAAACGTTTCACAAATTAAAAATGTTTTATTATAAAACAGTTTAAAGTATATTTATTGGTAAAACAGATAAAGAGTTTTAAAACAAAATGCTAAAATGTTTAACATAATTTTATTAATCACTTAAAACGTTTTAAAACAAAACATTTAGTTTAAAAAAACACCTCAGTGTTTTGCTTTAAAACATTAAATAAAACACTTGAGTTTGCAGTGCATTGACGCTACGCTGCTTCTCAGTCTGGCGCTTGTTACACACACACGCACGTACGTCGTTCTTATTTTGTTTTCCCGCTTTTAAGCTGCATTCCATAATAAGTTTAACCCTTATCGTGTTAATAACAAATGAAAATTTATTGTTACTAATAATTAATTTAAAAAATAGAATACGTTAGAGTATATATTCGTAAAGTAATTTCTTTATTAATAAAAATTACAAAAATGGACAAAAAAGTCTTTTGTTCTTTGCAAGGGCGTTCAAAATGTATGAAGTTTCAATGTGACAAGTGTCTCTGACGTTGCCATGATACGAGAAACAATTCGTGACATTTGTAAACGCGATACGTGTTTAAAAAAGTTTATTGAAAATAAAGTTATTGTTGTACAAAAAAAAGATAATGATGAAGATGTGCAATGTGGATCGACGTGGAAGATGATGACATTATTGAAGATAGAGACTAGTTGAATATTCTTTTACTGCCAACACCTGAATCTGCACCTGATGTTTTAGAAGGAAATGATGGAAGTTTTCCCTATAAAATTCTATATACAAAACCGCTGAATGATTTAGGATCAGAAAAATTAATTGAAAATCCAAATGATGATGCAACAGATGAAGAAGTTTCTAAGGTTAGTAAATTGAGTTAATTATTAAGTTAATCAAACTTAATGATGATCATCATCAATTAAAATTAATATGTAATTTATTGATTGCTTCTAACTGTTATTTATTTATTTAACTTTATTTTTTTTAGTCTCAAATCCCGCTAGATAGTGAAGTTAATGTTGACGAAAAAAAAATGATCAGTCAAAAAAAAATATAAGTATAGTTAATATTGGACCAGGTTCTATCAAGATGCCAGCAATTTTACCTTCTTTAACTTATGATTTGAAACAAAAAATTGAAGATTTGGGAGTTCTAGCATCACAAAAAGATTTAATTTATCATTGGGGATCGTTTTTATGGGAAATAACTGATGGACAGCCGATGAAAATTGACTACCAGAATCTTGCTAGCACCATTGTATCAGCTTATCTATTGCTAAAAGGTGGTCCGAAAGGTGATGTAAGTATTTTTTTTTATTAGTAAATAATTCAATTACAATAATCTAATAAAAATAATAGTACATTTACTAGACTTACAGTTAAAATAAAAACTTTTTCTTGTTAAAGGATATAGTGAGGAGTCAATTAAGTACCTGGATAAGAAATCACAGAACCACATTAAAAAAACAAGGAAAAAAAAGAAATGCAGATACAAATATCAATCATGTCCTGAAAATGTCTAAAGAGGAAATATCAAAAGAAAGGTATGTTTTAAATAATTCTACAGATAATAAATATTTATTAGATTAAGAAAGAACATGCTTTTTTATAGATATTATATTTTTTTCACTTGAGAAATTTTTCTATTGAAATATTTTAATTTGAAATGTATTTTGATTTTGAAAACAGCTGACGAATTTCTGTTGATAAGAATTTATTAAGCATAAATCTCTTTAGCCAAATATATTTTCTTTATAAAAATATTTTTTTCTCTCAGTACTTATGATTATTTATTAAAATTATTTGTAATAAATGAATTAAATTTTCTAGATCTGAGGTTTTGAAATTGACCTTTTAATCAAACTAAATGATGCTGTGACCAGAAAATTAAAGAAAGAAGTCAAGCCTTTGTTTATTTTCAAACCAGTAAGGTTTATTATATTTTCTATTATTATAAAGTGCATTTATTAATTAATACTCAAGTTGTATAGAAACTAAAACTTTAAAAAGCTAGATCATTTTTTATTGTGCCTTTAATATGTATTTTAACAAATAAATATTATGAATGTAAATATTAAAGGACCCAGTTATTGACACTGGCCTAGTTGTTTGACACTTGCAATTTTATTCTAATTAAAAAAATAAAATGTTCTTAAAAAATCAAATATTTTAAATTTTATGATTTAAAAAATATATTTATTAATTTAATAGAGTTGATTTTTTTTTTATTAAAAATTTTTTTAAGTTTCAATAACTAGGCTAATATCAACAACTGGGTCTTTTATCTTACTAAAAACTTATTTTGTTACAGACACGTTCATCTACTGATTGTCTTGTGACTGAAGAGAATGAGTCTCCTCGAGCTATTATATACTCTGATAATAAATAAATCAGCGCTGCTTTTATTGTGGCTGATACCAATGTCAGAGTTCAAATTTCGAGTCCTACAGTACCAAAGGTGGTAGCTACTTCATTAGCAGCTTATTATGTTTGGGACACGGTATTTCCTAAACAATACTTAAATATGTTAGAGTACATCGACAGCCAAGTATTGGGAACACTGATTTAAAAAAATCAAGTTTTGTTGAAGTTCATTCGAAAACGAGAAGAAAAAGAAAAATAAAATAAATAAGTAATGTATTGGACTTAATTTTTACTTTGATAGTTACCAAGCATTTTTTTTTTTTTTTTTTGTTATTAATGTAAGACTCAGATAGTTAATAGATACACGAATACTATAAAATAGTTACTATAAGAAAAACAAATAAGTTTTAATAGAAAAAAAAAAGATTTGGATTTGTAATGTGAGAATCTGAAATGTTTTTTGTTTAAATGTTTTCTCTTTCTGTTATCATTTAATTTAATTAAAGATTATTTTTTATTAAAAGTATAAAACAACAGATACTTTAAAAAAAATCCTTCAATAGTTTATAAACAACAAAAATGTAATTTGCATGTACAAGAGAAATTTCCCTAAGAATATTCATTATAATTTTATGTAATTTTATGTATTTTATGTAAAAACTTAAAATAAATAAATAAATAATTCTAAAAAAATAATTTAATGATTTTTATTTTTTTATGTATTAATCAAAAATTTATAAAACGCTTAAAATGTTTTAGATCAGAACACACTTCAAGTGCTTTAATAAAAACACTTTTGTGCATTAAAATTAAACGCTTAAAACGTTTCCATTACATAAAACACCATAAAATGTTTAAAAAGTGACTACAAGATTTAAAACATTTTATGTGTTTAAAAGTAAAACACTTGAGTTTGCAGTGTTTAGATTAGTACAGTTTCAGTTTCATTTTCGGCTGAAACTGAGAACCAAGGTGCAGGTTCGTTTTCTGTTTCAGTTACGACTGTAAATCCTATTTCGGTCGGACACTAGTTCCTAGTTCAAGGAAAGAACAGACGTTTCTATCACGTAAAATATGAGTATTATTGTAATATTGTTATTTCACACATAAAAATCGCTATATAACAGATTAAAATCCACGAAATCTCACTTCCATACTTATACAGAGTTCAGAAAAGAATAACAAAGACGAACGATTTGTAAACCGATGTTAGACTTTTCACAGAAACAATTCAAATAAGTTGTTACTAAAGAGACTGCAGCGAATCACCCACTTTATCAACATAATCCAACTTTTAACTGCGCTTCGAAATGCCTAACTATGCGCTTAAAAACTTTTTTATATCTTATCAACTTCGTAATTTATACGAATGGGGAAAATAAAAAGATCGAGGACAATGTTTCATCGCCTTATAAAATGCAGTCATGTGAATAACATAATTCAATAAGTTTGATAGATAATGTGTTTCTCTTTGTAACACGGGTAATCGAAATTTACATCTGAATTGTGAGGTATTTTATTATTATTTAAAATTTAAATAATACGATACGATACTCTTTGTAATTGTAACTGTATTACTACGTGTGCACAGGCACGTAAAATCACACATACGCATATTCACACACACACAAATACAAACATAAATTAGTATTATTTCTACCATTCGCGCATGGCTTTTCTAAGTAATGGTGATTTACAATTTGTTTAACATTAGTTTGTGATAGATTTTGTGTGCGGTTTCACTCGTGTTAATAATGATTTGGTCAAGCAAATCGGATGACGTAATAAAAAGTTTCATACAATGTTTATCTCCTCTTTACCCCACTTCCACTATTGGTTTCGCGAGAAAAAGTAGCCTGTCACTGTCTTCATGTTTCCATCTATCTCTATACCAAAATTCATAATAATTGATTCAGCGGTCTAGGATTGACAGCGTAATAAACAAACAAACTCACTTTCGCATTTATAATTTTAGTAATGATTATTTTTAATCCTGGGAACCGCTGATCCATTTGTTAAATAGTCTGGTGGTGAACACTATTGCGATACACTGATACAATGTACCCAATATCGTATATTTTGTTTTTGTGTAATATGTTATGGTTCGGTCAATATTATTTTTATATATGCAATATGTATCTAGGGTCCGTCCGTACCAACTTCGTCTCAATAATAAAATGCAAATTAAATTAAGACGTTGCGGATCATGAGTCTGCAGTGTGGAAAAAAAATATGACATTATTATTGACGCTTTCGGTTTACCACAACGACTGTGGTTGTCATGTGGAATAGCTGAATGCACGTTTTGAGCATTGTGGACTCGTAAACTCCAAATTTGGAACTCGCAGATTTAGCATCATACCAGGTTTCAATTAAATCTGTACATGTTACAAATTACTTGAATAAATTGTATTTCAATTATTTCACGAATAATGGAGTTCAGGTCACTGCCATTTTTGTTATTCTTAGCAACTCAGTTATGTTTAAAGACTTATACAGACTTAGACATACGAAACTTTCTTTAACAAGATGGCAACTCTTTTGTTGAAGCTCACTTGGGAGTTTTTATGTCAATTAATATATCATGTTTCGGCTGATTATTTAAATTTCACTTCACCTATGCTCTTCAGCTACACTACATCACGTAAAATGTCGCCTATATTACACAATACAGGGCTAAATAGCTAAGTATATGAATAAAATATAATAGATATCCAAACTACACCATACGAAAATACATAAATATTACGTTATACACAACCAGTGACAGATAAAAATCCCACCGTGACCATCATCAACATAACAGTTATAATATTTTCCATATTGTTCCATTATTTATATTAGGATAAATATAACACTAAACAAAAGATGCAGATCGAGTTTCTTGCCGGTTCTTCTCGATAGCTACGTTACTTTCCGAACCGGTAGTAGTTTTGACGTTCATAATCGTCTTCTTAGGGCCTGAATTCAATTGAAATTGAATAAAATGAATAAATTGAATTAATTTATATAATTACTGATATATTTTTTTATAATATATAGCTATGAAAAAAAGGTTTGAAATAACTTAAACAAAAACATTTTGCACACTTCTATTCAAGATACAAGTGAATAAAATAGGTCTTCTTTGTGTAATAATCAGGGAGGAGCGAAAGATTGCGTGTAACTTCTTTTGTTGTTTAAAAAATATTTTATGTATAAAAATATTTCAAGAATTTTCTTATCTGACAGTACTGAAAGAAAAATAAAGTTCAATTTCATCATGGAGAAGTCAGAAAATATACAACATTGTAACAATGTTTTACAATTTCTAAAGCAGTATTATTATGTTATATCTAGGTTTTCCACTGTTATACTTGTTATGAAATTATTAAATGTATGTTGTAAAAAATCGAGAATCCATCAGTTCAATTTTACTGTCTAGTGATCAAAATTTGACCACAATCGTTACAGAAAATTTGAGAAAATTCTAGTAAAGTTAAGAAAAATCAATTTTCAAAACATTTGTATTGATAACAGTAAAGCTCTTCAATAACTGCTGAATGCAAGAATATTTTTTTAGCAAATATAGGAGCAACAGATACTGAACTGATTTATCTACCTTCAGCTATTTCTATATACATAGATATTATCCACAATAGATTTCAATATCAAGGAAAACTTTGCCAACGATTTTGAAACTTACATATTAACTTTGTTCCTTTCAATTCTACAGATCTACAATCTTCTGATATAAATTACTAACAATAACTTACCCTGAGTTTTATTAATACTGGCTCAGTTATAGTACTAGCAAAGAAAAAAAATGTCATAACCTGTTTCAGAATTATTAATTCTAATAAAAGGTAATTGTGTTAGGTTCTACAATAAATTTCCTAAAAACATTGCTAACTTGACGAACAGTAAGGCCAAGAACTATATTAAGTCAGTTATTTTGTCTACGAATTATAGGGTAGACTATTATGTCAATGATAATGATGCCTGGATACGACTTCATCTTTGAATATACTCTATAAAATTATCATAATTGTTTATTGACGTCAAGAATTATATAAATATTAAAAATGATAAATTCAATAAATTTTTTGGCGGCTCTTAACAATTCCTGTAATATTTTCCGAAGTGATGATAGTATTTTGAAGATCGTAAGTGCTTTCTTAGGATTTAAAGTGAAGATAATTTTTTTAAATCTGATTTCAGGCAATAAATACACTTAGGTACTCATTGTAAAAAAAAGCATTTGAGGTATACTCAACTAGCATTTACCTGGTACATAATACTATAAATTATTATAATAATACTAAACTTAATCTTCATTTATTAACATTAACATTCACAAGAGAGTTAGAGGCATACGCACAAATTTACAATGGCCGTATCTTGGTAGCCAAAACGTTGGTAAATGTTAATTTCTGTGTAAACACATTACTTAATTAACATATTTGGCATCATCGTAACTTAGCATGATGATCTATTATGACACATAACATGAAGAATTTTATTTTATTTACTAACGAGTATATTTTAGAACACTTTAGAAATGTTCTGAAAAAAAATGTACATATATATAATTAAAAAAGCAAAATTACTGTCAGATCTGTTAGTAGTCATTATATTTTATTAGAGTTCGCACTAGTGAGTTAGGGCTTAGTCTCGCTCTGAACTCACGGGCTCCTAAAACTGAATTGCGTCGGTAATTAGTTTAGTTCGATTTCATTCAACTCACTGGTTCGGACACATGGGACACGAGGATCATACGAGATTAACGAACAATGGATTACAGATGTACAATATTTATTATTGTGTCAAGACAAATTATTACCCAATCAATGGGATTAGGTAATAGTTAGAAATGAGAAGATATTTTTATAGTTAAAAATATATTATTAATTTTGTAGCACCTGGCCCAGTAGTTGTTGTTGTGCTCTTCCAATAAATAATAATGTATGATTTGCACAGTGCCAATTATGCTGATTTTTTCTTCAATATAATGAACAAGCTTAACAAATTAAGTATATCCATCATTTAAATCTTATATGTACCATTAAAAATAGGCTAATTGATTCAACTGTTCACAAATGAATACAGATAAACAGATGTTATTGTTTATAGATAAAAAAAAATTAAACTATATACAAACGGGAAAAGACAAAACAGTTGAGTACCTATTTATTGACTGATTTTCTCTTTTTTTGGTTAGAAACTATTAACTGGTTTTAGAGTTATGAATTCAATATATATAAATAAACAGCTTCTTTTTCGTCTTTACAAAAATATCCTTTATTACATTTCCATTCATAATTATTGTCGAATTATTAATACAAATGAATGAACAGGTTCAGTTAGTAATATTTACCAATTAACTGTTATTATCTGCTACATTTAAATATTATCAAAATGTGTCTATACTTCTATAAAAAATTGATATGCTCAAAGTAGCATATAATGGCATTTCGTGTCTAAATATCGTTAAAATCTAAGTTTAGTGTAGTCTAGCTGCAGACTTTACTCAGCGTAAACATTATGTTGTAGTCATGAAAACGACTTGCAGGCGCGGCACTTCCTTGGCCGAAGAGCTTACAATTTTACTATACACAGTATATGTAATAATTATTACTTTTTATATTGAATATTAAATATTTACGTCATTATTCAAACCATACCAACGGCATAGTACTTACACTATTGACTTGAATATTGTTCGTTTTTTTTTTAATACTTTATAGGTTTAGCGTTATGGTCATAGTTTCACCTGATGTGAAGTTACGGTGTGGTCCAATTTTGTGGACACGCTACGCCTAGTAAGGGAACTGTTCTCAAGTCAACTCAAGCACAATTGCTGGAACACAATTATAAGCATAAGCACACCTATAGGTATTTGGCGGTAGATTTTTAATTTGAAGGTAGCTAGCCGCTTGGCCATTAAATAAAACCCTACCCAGCTATAGTTTCACCACGATTTCTTTCTTCACGGTAATTGCAGGAATTCGAACTTATGTTCATTGACGGGGCTTCCATACAAGCTGCCACGGGCATACCATTGCTTTAAAATATGCTTGTTATAATACTTAAGAATATTATAAGGTTACATGGTTGGCAGAATGGCTCTTAAAACATAGGTGTGTCGAACAATGTACGTTCTTGCTTCATCAAAGTGCTTCCAAGAACAGTTAAGTAATTGCAGACAGCGCTTCCATGCCAATTCATTTTAACAGTATATTTGTATGTCCGCGTTAGTGACAGAAAATCTCAATTCACATATCCTGTGTGTAGCATAGCCAATCTGTAAGAGTTAGGTCTATGTCTATATTATATTATAAACGAAAAGTTTGTTCGTTTGTTTGAACGCACTAATCGCAGCACTATTGTAACAGTGCAATCATTGAAGAAGATTTTAAGCTATTAAACAATAGGAGTAAAGCTTTATTAAACAAGTTACAAAAACGGGCAAAAATTATTAAATAATTTTAAGTTTCTCGCGAAGTTCCTTCCTTTTTTAATTATATAGAGCGTTAGCATAGACATGAGCCGTTGTTACAACGAAACTATATTTCGCTTCGTATATTTTGCCTGTGTTTACTCACTAATTAAGCATACTTCCACCCGTTAGGCATATACTGGGATATGCGCTTGTTTACGAAGTGAGGAATGCAAATATTAACATTTTTATAAAACAATAAAAATAAGTTTCGTTATTTTTGTAACCTAATTATATTCTTTACATTTGCATGGGGGTTGGAACAGCACATTTCTCTCTTGTGCTGCCCTCTTTCAGCTGTCATCTCACTATTCACAAATTTTATACGGATGTTATTCTTTGCACTATCCATCATGCCTTCTTCGGTCTCATTAGTAACATTGCTTTAGTTTTTTCACCGCTTTACCTCCTCATAATACGTATATCAATATTAAGTTTATTTATTACTTCTCAATTGTTCTGCCATTAGTGTTCATGCCAAAATTTCATGACGATGGCTCAAATGGCAGGGAGTCTTGACAGATAACATGTCACAAAGCGTGAATTTGCAAGTTCAGTGCTGACATGGACACTGTGAATAAAATACTATAAACTATAATATATTAAATCGGCGCCGGCATAGTATTTGTGTGGACAATTAGCGTAAAAAGTGTGTAAACAACAATCCAGCTCATCACAGATCGATATCATGCAGCAGGGATAACCACGATCAACCCATTATAAGCAGATGGTTGCCCTTTAATTCACACTACTCTATATACAATCCTTGGTGTTTTACACACCAAATAACTTAATTCTAATTGACTTAGATATACTTTCTTAAAGTTATTGATTTTTGCCAATTTTTGACCGTTCCTTATATCCACACGTTACGACAGAACTTATGTTAAATTTATAAACATTTTTCTATATGGGCTATACAGATGCTGCACTGGCTTAAGCGGTAACCTCTTAGCTATCGCTGTGCTGAGTATCGTGGGTTCTAATCGTGTTTGGTGAAATGTTCAGTTAGTCTTCAGATTATACCAGAGGGTATGCTGAAAGGTTTGATAGCTATTAGCTGTCTATTCCCGGGGGATGGTAAAATAAGTTTACGAATCACAGGCAAATGCTAATATGAGATAAGAAATGGGGAGACCCTGGGAAAAATGGAGAATGAGTAAAAGAAAAGTATATACAGAAAGGCAATTAGAATGGTTAAGAATACCTTAGTTTATTACTATCGCCACTTACATTATATATATACAGTATTTTCTTTACTTCCATTGAATTTTATGAGAACCAACTACGAAAAACATTGTCAACGAATTGATTTTAGTAAGTCTCGACTAATAAAAGACTAAATCAGATCTACACTTCCTACTAACAAACGTAGAAAAATGTCTTCTAAATTGCCCGAGCGACGTTAACTCCGCCCTCGCCGTACAAAAGCTACGTAAATCTAACTCTGCGACAGCCGTTTGTTTTGAATAGGCCCACGATTTGTCACAACAAATTATTCAGACGCCTCGTCGCGTTGAAAAGGGTGTCTTTTTATTTCCTAAACGCTGAATAATTTTCGGAGGCGGCAATGATATGAATTCACCTTATTAAACGCAGAGTTTTGTTAAACTTGTATATGTTAATATTATAATATAGTCTTAAAAATTCCATGCATTATATTTAGTTATAGCTCTTTATGGTACATATTTACACACATAAAAAAATGAATACGGTCATAAGTGTCATATAAAAAACATGTATTTGTAAACTTATAAACTCAAACGGAATTTAAATATAACATTTCCCGCAAATTGAAATGTTTGTAACTTCGAACTTGTAACTGTGTAACGAGGAGCCTTCCGTAATAATTGCTCTATCAAAGACCAAAAGATTTTTTTAAATCTGACTGTTAGTTACTAAGATTAGCGCGTTGAAGCAAACAAACTTTTTCTTATTATAATAAGATATTATATTCAATATAATTATTTTATATTATAGTGTACTATACATAACATCTCTCATTTACTGTGCTTATAACTCTAGAACTTCTGAAGCGATTAAGACATTTGTTTAACATCTATGGTACTCTCTAGTTAAATTTTAGTGTAAGTTATTAGGATAATTTTTAACTTTTAGCTGACCTGACAGACCTTGTTCTATCTTTTCAAGTAGTCAATCATATCGACTACAGCGTCATCTATCGCATTGTGATCACTTATCGAGATAAAAAGTTGGATCTAGTATCAAGTTTAGTATCTAGTAATTTTATTATCAAGTTGGATTAAACAGCACACAGTATGCAAAATTTGATTAAAATCAATTCAGTAATTGAGGAGTTCACCGCGAACGAACATCGTTACACGAATTTTTTGTATATAATGATAATAATGACCAAAAAACAATTAAAATAAATCATGCGATGTAACAGTTTCCTATTTACAAAAGATCACTGGAGTGAAACCGAAGGTAGCGTAATGATTTACTTTTAGCATATTATATTTTATAAGAGTAGGTACGCTATTGCTTTTATCCGGAATAACTTGTCGTGTGCTTACATCTTTCTAAAGAAAACCAAATACTGAAGTAATGCCGGCCGACTAAGCCGATGTTAACACTTCGCTCACTCGAACCAAGGAGATCTCAAACGAAAAAGTTAGTATTTCCCCCATGACGTAGATAAATCGTTTTCTGTATTTATCAAGCTCTCTTCCGTAAGTATCGTTTCCAGTACCTTTTAACTTTTATATTGGAGATATCTTATTTACCAATATTGTTTACTAATAGCGGTTCAGTTTAGCCATACCACAGTGATAGGTAATTATGTTAATGTTCTATCTATATCAATATTATACAGCGAAAAATATTTTTTGAATTATTGAACGCGCTAATCTTATGAGCTACTTGCCAGATTTCCAGAATTCTTTTCGTATTTAAAAGAGCAATAATTGAGAAAATATTTAAGTAATTTAGTATCATGTTACCACTGATCGGAGCAAAGTTGTATTGAAAAAAGTTACAAAAACGGGCAAAAGTTATATAATAATATTTCCATTCGAACGAAGTCGCGGTCACAGCTAGTGAATGGATTAAACGTGCAAACATATATTGTTTCTTTAAAGTTTGATTTTTTAAAAACCACATATACCATAGTAACGGTACTTTTGAAAGTGTCTATAGCTTTGTAAATCTTAATTCGCTAAGACTTTAAAGTTGTAAATATTTCTTATTTTTTATATAGTTAATGTTTTAGCGTTTTGGCCCCAATCTCGTCGGATGTTGGGTGACGATGTGACCCAAGATGGTGAGCATGCTAAGACTAGTGGAGAGACTGGCTCTCAAGTGCAACTGTTGGAATATACCTACAGGTATTTGGCGGCAGGTTTTCAACTTGAGGGCGGTAGCTAGCTAGGCGGGCATTAGAAAAGCTCTATCTTCATGCTATGGTTTTATCACTATGTTGTCATTCACCAAAATTTGAAGCTCATTGTAGGTGAATTAGAACTCATGTCTTTTGACGTGGCGTCCGTTCACACTACCAACTGAGCTATCATCGCTTCGTAATTAAGTAATATTGATTTACAAATTGATAATTGATGAATATGCAATTAACCAACAAACTGCTAACCGACTTCTGCTATAGTAACAAATCCCACAGCATAATATGAATAAAACTGTTTCTAATTCTGTCTATGTACTTAAGTTTTCCAATGTCAAACAACTACTAAACTAGGTAAGTAACAATAAGATGTTTATGGTTTTCTTACGTAACTAACTACAAGCTATAACAATAAAATTTATTACCATTCTCGTTCATGTAACTCTCGTTGTCTTGTTGAGTGTTTATTTTCTTTCTGAAGTTTTTCTATCGTTTTTCATGTTAAACATGAAGGTACCAAATGAACAGAACCTCGAAAATTTACAAGTATTTCAGAACTATTTCCAACTATATCACTTAAAATCGATAAATTATACTCGTTGAGAAATGTATTTATATAGTATATTTGAGAACTGGTTTCCAAACATAGCAACAAGAAATGGTGCTTACAAAATTTATGTACCTAGCAGTTGTGTGGGTGTGGATGTGTGAATTTCAGTTTGATGTCTGTTGAACTAATGAATGTTAGAGTACTGTTCCGCGCTAGAAGTGCGTTAGTACTACTAATAGCGCGATACAATACCTTGACCATGACCATATGGTCATGGGTTGTATTACAGAGAATCAGGTCTAGGCTTGAGTCACTGCGAAAAGCAGAATTATTTACTGTACAAATATAGATTCAATCGTCTATACCCGGTATTGAGTATGATATCACTAGTGTAGTAGACACACATCTACATTGGAATATGAATTAGTTATTATTTCTTAGTATAACAAATATAATAACTACGGATTGTTTGTATTATGGTTTTTAAAAATTACTATCTGTATTCTGTCATCCCGAGCCATACATGCTGCAGATCGTGCGACAGTGGGGCATTTGCACACCAACCGGTGCAGAGTGAATACGGACTTGCGTGTGCGACGAGCCGATATCCGCATTTACTTTCATTTAATTTAATTAGTTGTGAAACTTGCAAATTCTATTGTCAGGTACCTATAGTACATAAACCGTACCTAAAAGCGAGTCCAAAGTTTAAACATAGCATGTTTCCGTCTTAGGTCACGTTGTCACGTAAGACCAACTTAGGTGTTGGTGAAATACGCTATACAATCTTCGTCAGTCCACTTTTTCTAATATTATTATTGGACTTTTGAATTGCGATTTATAAAAACAATGTAGCTAACCTCGACTTCCTTTTCATTTTTATTTTCAAGCACTGATGGCTGTAAAATGCGATACTGTCTTTTATAGAATAGGGGGCAAACGAGCAAGCGTGTCTCCTGATGGTAAGTGATCACAGTGATACAGTGAAAACCAACAAATAAGGAGGGATCAAAGGTACGTTGCCGACCTGTATTGGAGGGACTGGCTCTCAAATACAACTGCCGGAACACACCTATTTGTATTTGGAGGCAAATCTTCAACTTCAGGGTAGTGGCTAGCCAAGCGGGCACTAGAAAAAGCCCTACCACCATGCTATGTTTTTTCAAGATGTTTTCCTTCACCGAAAGCTAAAGCTCATTGTAGGTGGTTGGATTCCAACTCACGTCTAATGACGTCCATATCAAATTTTAAGTCAATAATACTTCATTTATGTTCGTCACCACAAAGCTTTTTATCACTACGAATGATTTACTTTGAAAATTGTTACTGCCTAATCGCTTAGTGCTGTCATTAATAATATAATATTATCAAAGCTGAAATGTTTTTTTATTTGTAGAATAATAATATTAGTAGTTTCAAGATGCCATGGGGGTTCAGGGGATATATAGATTTCAGCCAGCTAAATAAATAATTTGTGACTCTTATATAAAATCATTCTACTTCTGAAGTTGTTTAAAAAAACGGTTTTCACAATAATTTAGATTTTTCCGACGAAAGGACCGTCTTTTAAGCATGCTGACGAATGAGAAACAAAATGGAAAAGGGTCGCCAATGTATGTATCTATCCGAGTCAATTGAAAGGAAAATCTTATAACACAATAGAAGAAGAAAACAGTAGGCACCGAGTAGGACAGCCCTACGATTCGGATATCCCTTTGAGATTTAAGCTTTGGTTTTTTACCTTATAAATCGTGTAACCATGTGAGCGATGGATAGGCGTTTGTAAGCAAATTACGCTATCTAAACTTCCGTATGGCAGCGTCATTGATTTTTTTTCGTTCTTTGTTTTATTTTATTCAGAATAAAGGGTAAGGATAATTCCGTTATATATTTTGTTTTACATAACGTTGAATATGAATACTTCTGACTACACGATAAATATATATGTATTTCTAGCAAAGCTTCCTTAAGATTTGCTAACGACAAGAGAAAAGAAAAAATGTATGGAATGACAGTTTAAAGAGTATCAAGGTAATATTTTTGTTTCCTCCTTACGTTAGCATTTGTTGATAAACTACTTGGCTAGAATAAAAGGAGTTCCACTTTCGATCGCAACTGTCAGGCACATCATAAGTAGTTTGCAAACATCAGATTTTCAAATACTTAGAAAACCAGGTAAATACTGCAAAAAATCATACCACTATAGAAATTGTATTAGGTGTTATTCGTACATATATATCTGTCTGTAAGTGATTGTGTAACTTCTAAACGAGTTAACTGATAGAAATAACATTTTACATTTCTTTTATCTAGACGATGGTACATAGCTATTTCATAGTATAATAAATGGTACTGTTGTGAAGGTATTGAGTTTCGAATAAGACAGAATAACGTCTATATTAAAATAAAACAATATATCTTTGTCTGTCCGTTACTATATGTTATAAAGGCCGTCAACATGAGTACTAAAACTATTTATAGCACTACATCCGACGGTCAACCTTCCTTTAGTATTTAGCATGAATAAATCATCTATGTGGAAACGGACAGTAAAAAATTATTTATATAAAATTCATTGAAATCTTTACAATAGCTTTAGAGAAAGAAAACCAATGCAAATCAAGACCGCTCCGATCAAACGGCACATTAATAAAGTACGATCCTATGCACATACTGAAAACGATATTTTTCTCACACCTAGATAATACAACTTTCGAAGCAAACTTTCAAACAATTTGAACCTATGACAGCTCAGTGGTAGTGTGTACGGAATTCGCGTCAAGGAAAGTGAGTTCGAATCCTCCTACATTGAGCTCGAGCTTTCGGTGAAGGAAAACATCGTAAGGAAACAATAGCATGGTGGTAAGGCTTTTTCTAATGCCCGCCTGGCTAGCTACCACCCTCAAGTTGAAAATCTTCCGCAAATACCAAAAGGTGTGTACTGGCATTTGCAATTGAAAGCCAGTCCCTCCACAGGTTTAGCGTGTCTAACAACTTGGGCCGTATCGTCACTCAAAATCAGATGAGATTATAGCCATATATGCTAAACCTTAAAATATATTTAAAAATAAGGATAAAATATCAGAAAATATTTTACTTGGTAAAATTCGCTATCAGCATCGCAAACTACAAACTATCTGGAAGTCCAGTTTTATTATAAAAGTTCCATTCATCGGTGACTCGGGCACGGTGATATATTAAACTTCGTTATTAAATATTTTTTATGCATGACACTGAAATAAAATATTATTTATGAAGCTTCGTCGACAAAAGTAGGTATATATTATTGAAATAGTCACATGGTCGTATATTTATTGGAGAAGTTTAATACAAAACTACCAAAGCATTTTTAATTCAAAAGCAATCTTATAAACCAATGTTTTATTTTATTTTATATTTACTTTTTTTCTATAGTTATGGTTTTAGCGTTATGGCCATTTATTTCACCTGATCTTAAATGATGATATGGCCCAATTTGGTAGACACGCTAAATCTGTGGAGGAACTGGCTCTCAAGTGCAGCTGGTGGAACACACCTATTGGTATTTAGCGGCAGATTATCAACTTGAGGGTGGTCGCTACCCAGGCGGGTATTAGAAAAAGCTCTATCACCATACTACGGTTTCCTCACGATGTTTTCCTTCATCGACAGCTCATCTCATTATAGGTGGTTGGATTGGAACTCACGTCTAATGACGCAAAGTCGTACATACCACCACTGAGTTATTATCACTTCAATTATTATATAATGTAACAAAACATACGGGTACACTAAAACTTACTCAATATACTTAGAATTAAAAAAAGAATTCGTAATTTGATTAAATTTATTAATAAACATAAGAAGACATTGCATTTTATAATAATTATTAATCTTTACAATTGCATTTTAAATAAATTAATAATGATATTAATTTTAATCGTAGTAGTAATAAAATCACTTACTCAACAGCCACATATTTAAAACCTCGGGTAACCTAATGTAATCAGGAATTTGCAAATAGTATACAAAGATTTTGTATCTGTTTCGCCCAATTGCGAATAAATCATCCCACTTGAATTACACATAAGTCCAGGAGACTTACAACTTACATTTTTCGAACAATTAATGATAATATTTTTTGTGGATTCGTGAACTGCGATATTAAGTTCATATAGTTACCAAAAGGTATGTTATATCCAATTGTATAAATTAACTGTAATAATCACATACAACACTTTATGCGAAAACGTATTAATTAAACAGGTCGTGTGACGCAAAATTTAATTCCCGTTGTGTAAAGCCATCGGTGAAAATATACAACTGTGGTTGCGGATAATCCCCGGTTATGTTTCGAATGTATCGCATGTTTTAAATTAGCCCCGGTTAATTAAGTTATCATTGATTGTAATGTTATTATTTCCATTATATATATAAACTTATGTGCGGTTGATAATGAACGTGCTACTCCTAAACGTGTTAACCAAGTAAAGTTATATTTACGTAACATATTATGATACCTTACACTAAACGAATTTACGGGTTTAAAATGCGACTTACTTTTAGCATGTTTTTATTAACTCACCGTTTATCACCGAGTGAATTTTGTAATTGATTAAACTGATTCCCGATGTGCTAGATACTTAAATAAAAAGTACGTTTAATGTACTATGTTGTTATTATATTATTATTACTTATTTACTCGACGTACATACTTAGGAAGAGATGGATGGATGTCACGTCAAATACAGTGAGAGTAGTATGCCGGAACATTACTAGTGATTATGAGCCGGTGAGGGTAGTTACTACACTTCAGTCGGCTCGTGACCTCGGCCTGTGTAATCAGGTCAAAAGGTCAAGTAAATAAATAAATGATATTTATATTATAGTACAAACGATACCTGAAAGATTAAAAAGTTATATTAATACTTTACAGGTTTAGAGATTGACTAAAATCTCACCTGATGTACAATGACAATGTGGCTTAAGACGGTGGCCTAGTGGAGGGACTAGCTTTTTAGGACCTTATGGCACTTGTCGGAACACGCAGACAATTGTATTGTAGATAGTGGCAGCTAGGTAGGCGGAATATTAAAATCTGATCTTACCAGAATGTCAGGACATGAATGCACCCGCATAGTTGACATATAATCTGTAGTTTTTTTTACACATAATCTATATTAGAATGACTATATAACATCAACGCTAATACGAATTTTGTGTATATAAACAATAAATATAATAGACCTGCGCCGGCTCAATGTTTGTGGGAACAGTGAAGTGCCACAAACTAAAGTGTAGGACGAGACCTCACAATTCAACTTAAGGATCAATCTACACCGATCAACGTGTTGCATGTTAGTTAGCCATCTTTATAGAAATCCTTGATATATTACGCACGAAAATCCCACCAGAATCTAAGCAGTAGCTATGCAGTCCCTGGTCTCTGGTAAGCGGGTGTCTTGCGTCCCACACGCTACTCTCATATACCGTTATATTTAGCATGTGCCCACCCTCCTTCGATAAGGGGTCCTTCGGAAAAGATGTGAAAAATATTCTAAGCAGATCGGCGTGACAGCGGTGACTGACAGTGAATTTTGGTTCAATATCAGTCGTCGTATGTTTGGATTAAACTTAGTACCAGGTGAAGTGCCGTTACTATGCTGCGCAACATAAAAAAGGGTGAGTCACTAGGTTCATAAAATAAGGTTCGCATTACAAAATCAAATCTTGAAATATCGAGTCAAATCAAATCAAAAATCTTTATTCAGTTTAGACCATAAGAAGGCGCTTATGAAACTCATAACTACTACCGGTTCGGAGAGTAACGCAGTCATCGAGAAGAACCGGCAAGAAACTTGATTTGCATTTTTTTTAAGTCCTATTCTTATCTTTTTATATAATCGTTTAATGTGTTACAGTAGTTATTAACGGATGTACAGAGAAGGGTGTTAATTACAGACATCACGATCGCTCACATATTAATCCACTCTATAAAAGAGCCTTTTGACATCAAAACCCGTTTGACATGTTTCTTGAACCTACTGTCCGGCAATTCAGTAATGTGCTTTGGGACGTTATTATAAAACTTGACACTATTACTTAAAAAACTGTTACTTGTCTTACTTGTACCTTTGTCGTACCATCTTACCGCGTACGTTGGTTCTATTGAATGTAATTGCCCAGCACTGTATAGACCCAGAATTAAAAAAAGGGTTGAAATACGGTCTCCGAGGTCAGCAATATATATATATATATATATATTTTATACTTAAGGTTTAGCGTTATGGCCATAATCTCACCTGATCTTAAGTGACGATACGGCCCAAGTTGGTAGACACGCTAAACCTGTGGAGGAACTGGCTCTCAAGTGCTGCTGCCGGAACACACCTATTGGTATTTGGCGGCAGGTTTACAACTTGAGGGTGGTAGCTACCCAGGCGGGCATTAGAAAAATCCCTACCACCATGCTATGGTTTCCTCACGATGTTTTCCTTCACCGAAAGCTCAAGCTCATTGTAGGTGCTTGGATTCGAACCCACGTCCCTTGACCCGAAGTCGTGTACACTACCACTGAGCTATCATCGCTTCATACACATATAATATATAATACACATGGTGTTGCGGCTGTCCATAGGCGACCGTAAGCATTTACCATAAGTGGTGTCATCTACCTATTTGCTACACACTGGTATAAAACAATTCCTTTATAATTCTAGCCAGGTATGTAGCTGGTATGTGTGGGTATACACCATTTTTATTGACGAATCATTTTACTACATATTTATATTGGGGTTTCTCACATTTCAAATATATAATCCTCTTCTATTAGCCTCGTAGCACCTCATAATACTATGAGATGACAACATTTACCTAACAACGTCACCGTTTACGTATTAGCTGTAACGAAATAACAAAACTATAGCTTCATAATAAAAGGCCTAAAATAATCGAGAAATGAAACATAAGTAGCCGATTTGTAGTTCACGCACAATTGCCGTTTATCAACTAGAGATATGATGTCCTGAATAAAAATTTCCTCTTTGCAGCGAGTAACTTCTCCACAACCCTTCAAACCTACTGTATGATTGTTTCTCAGCGCTTCACATTTCCTGTTAAGCTGTTTTATTTTTATTACGCTTATGCCCATAAATCAAAATAGAATATATTTACCTAAACTTCGGTTAAGATTCGGTTAGTGTCAAATAACATTCATTAATTCTTTTTTTTTTAGTTTGTTTGGAATACATTCGAAAAGTATGGCGTTTATAATGGCCACGTACACAAACTGTATATACTTTATTTTACCCATAACTTGGCCCTAACAAAACACATAAATGGTAATTAGAAAATACAGTAGTAACATGATATAATCTCATCTAGATGTATTGCTTCACGGAAAACCTGATTCGTAAGATTGAAATTAACATGATAGACTTGATATGAAAACACATTATCGCAGAGGCATTAACATTTCTAAATTATTTTCAGTAGGCTACACTCAACTACGCAAGCAAATTAAATATACATAATCTGCGCTGGATGATAAAGAACCATGTCGTAAAGATAAAAAGAACTATTTGCAATAATTAATGGCTCAGTAATTATTATAATTTATCACTCGATCCCTCCACTGGGCTAACGTTCGAGTTGCGGTCACGACTCGCTCGCTATGTTTAATTAAAAGCCCAAAACTTGGCTACACAACTACCGATCGTGTCGATCGAACGAGTAATATCTCACAAGCGGTCTGTAATAATCTGTATTCAAGAAATTTGTGTATCAAATATTTTAATTAGCCACAGATTAATCTCACAGATCTCAATTCAAATTACAATACATTCAATACATTCTAATTAAGAATAGAAATAAAAGATATTCGAATATAAAAGGAAGATCGCTATATTATTTAAATTTTTCATTTTACTTAGAATTAAAGACGGTAATCTATCTCATTGATACTAGAGGTAAATAGGCAAAGTAACTGGGTATGTAGAAATATAAGTTTTAGAAACAGTAATTTATCGTAATGACTCCTTATTTTGCTTATTTACCTGTAGTTTTAAAAAGTATATTTACCGTTTTTAATTACTCGGACCTTACAACGATGAAGCGATGATATCTCAGTGGTAGTATGTACGAATTCGCGTCAAGGGACGTAAGTTCGAATCCAACCACCTACAATGAGCTTTAGCTTTCGGTGAAGGAAAACATCTTGAAAAAACATAGCATGGTGGTAAGGCTTTTTCTAATGTCCGCCTGGCTAGCTACTACTCTCAAGTTGAAAACCTGCCGCCAAATACCAACAGATGTGTTCCGGGCAGCTGCACTTGAGAGCCATTTCTTCCACAGGTTTAGCGTGTCTACCAACTTGGGCCGTGTCGTCACTTAAGATCAGGTGATATTATGGCCATAATGCTAAACCTTAACTGTAAAAAAAATAAAAAAACATTTATTACCTTTACATAGGTAATCTAGGATTCTTTAAGATAGGAGTCTTTAATATTAACTTAACAAAAAGAAATCCATAAACGGGATATTGAGTTTAAATGACAATATATGAACATCGGCGTCCGGCAAAGATGAATATCCACAGACATTGGCCATTGTAATACCCATTGATACAACGGCATAAGGCTTTAAGCTGTTGAATATATACACCACCTGATCCCGAAATATGACGTAATAAAATGTCACTTTGGAGAATTATTCTTTCGTGTACCGTGTATCCATGTATACATATATATTATCACAATTCAAAATATGTCTAAAAGTATATCAGCCGTAGAAAAACTAAAATCGATTTCTGTTATTTTTGATAGACTATTCAATTCTTTTAACTTATTTATTTTCTTGTCTGCCACATATTGTCACAAGGTTCATTGCTTGCAAATAAAACATTTTTTACGAAAATACAAATCAAAATAAATGGTGATTTTTTTAAATACTTTATAAGTTCAGCATTACAACCATAATGGTAAAATTATGGTTACTGTTTCTTAAGTATTTTATTGTATGTATGTATTATTTTCAATTTTTTTACTCTTTTTAAGGCATTATTTTATGTATTTAATTCTTATGTTTACTTAATGGATCTTTGTTATCTGATAAATAAATAAATAATAAAATTAATAATAAACTTGTTAACTGACGATGTGGCCCAGGATGGTGGACATGCAAAAAACCTATAGGTATTTGTCAGCACATATACAAGTTAAGGGCGGTAGCTAGTGAAGTGGACATTTGAAAAAGCTCTACAACCACGCTCTGGTTTCATCACGATATTTTTCTTCACTGAAAGTACAGACTCATTGCAGAGACTCCAACTCACGTACATTGATGTAGCGTCCGCTACCAACTGAGACAACATGACTTCTAAATGAGTCGATTTACTAAAATACAACTTAATAAAATATGTATACGATTGCACTATCCGAATATATACAATTGTGTCCGCTTGAATCTTGACCACTATGAACCCACCATGACGTTACGTTTCTAGGCGACTAATTCTGGAGTATATCCACTGGATTTACTGGATCCAATAATTAAACAAGGTTATAAGGATCAGGTTTTTGACTGAGCCGAGGCAACTACGGGCATAGTAATAATCCCATTGCACTGAATTTTCTGTGATTTGTCAGGTTTTGGGATCAGACAGGTTAAATCCAGTTACCGAAGAGTTATCTCAACGGTCTCCATGTATTTGGATTACCCTGTGCTTACCGTCTACTATACTGTCTTTTTTAACGTGGGGAAGTGCATCTACGCATCCTGACCCAGCCCGAGGGGACTGAGAGGGTATCTGGGAGTCATCGCGATAAACCACCGCGAATACCCTCTAAAATCCTACGGCCATCAGTGGCCTTCTTGGGGCAAAGCGGGTTCTTGCTTGCAATCACCGCGTAACCGCTATACTGCCTTCACTTATTCGTAATACTATAAAAAATCTCAAATGTCGTAATCTGTGTAAGAAGAGTATTTACCATTTTTATCAGCAATTATTAATTTTAAATTCTTCTAATATCTTAATTCTCATTTTACATCTGTAACGAAGTATGTAAACAAGTTCAAAATGACCTTGTGGAGGTCAAATAAAATTCTCATTAATTCATCCTCACCATATTAATATGAATATTTCAAGGAACAGATTCTCTTAACATATTTTTACAACGAAGTATTTTTTCCTTTCTTTTTTTTTTAATCACTAGATATGTATCTAATGTAACTAATTTTTACAGAGTGTTTAAGTGTTTAACTGTCTGTAATAATTATTTACATCTAATATGCCGGAACACACCTACAGGTACTTGTCAATAGATTTTGTAAACATATTTGTTTTAAAATAGTAAATGGCAAGTTATCGAGGTTATATGGATCCATTCAACAAGAAAGCAATAAAATTCGGCTAGAACGAAAACAAGTGGCTGAGGCAATGCTAAATATACAGCATTCATCTGCTTATCGAACCTTTTTAGGAAAAACATAACATTTTTTACAGGAGAGAATTTTTCTCATTTCTAATTAAAAAGTATTTATGAGATCTTTATAAAAATGCTGACTTGTTGTTCATAATTAACCTCTGATCTAATAAAAGAGCGGCTAAACACAATGATTCATATTTAAAAAGATAATATTTTTGAGGTTACGATAAAAAAAAGAATTTAAATCGTTGGCACGTACGATGCTTTTGCTGAAAAGGCTTGTTCTATAACTGTGATATTTTAACTACTGACTAACGGTATCAATAATATTGGCAGATAGATTTTCATTCGGTATCGATTCCTTAAGTACTATTTATTTCACTTTATGCTTACTCGACATAATATAAACATTTAATAACTAAACTCTAAAATGTGCTGTCAACTTTCACACTTAACAATGGCAAATTTGCGTACAAAGGTAGAAGTCATATTAAAAGAAAAAGGAAAGATCCGTGATAGGACTCCTTAAGTTAACGTTATAAAACTCGATTTGCCAGTAAAATTTTCAAACATGCTCCCGCATGTGATTTATTGCTGAACTTGAAGCTTTACTTGACGCGGCAGTGCAAGTCTTCGTCAACTTTTGTTATTTGAACCAGAATTTAACATACATTTGTATGGTATTATAAATATATCCAAGAAACCAATAATAAGAAGTTACATTCCAGTATGAAATTGGTTTCATTAATTTTGATGTAGGTTTATGTAACCGGCTTCCAAACCAGTAAGTTTATATATTTTTTTATTAGTATGGCAGTTTTATTACAATATTAATTAAACTATCATTACTCTCGGTACCGCATACGTTTATTAGTTAGTTATCTCTTTCTCTTGTTTTAGATTTTATTCAAATTAGCCGTCATCGACCCACTTCTTTTATTTTAGCAGCGGTACGTTTACAACAATTATCATAAAATTTCAACCAATTTACACAAAACATTGCAAAGTATACACCTGAACCCTGAACCTCACTCGTACCTATTGGTAAAAACCTCATGAAAAACCGCTCTGCTGTTTTTTTTAATATATCATGAACAGACAGACAGACAAGCGCGGCTGAGAAATTTGTTTTATAATTGGTTGTGTTGAGGTGACCTCTGGTCTGTTTGTCCCTTGGCAATCGTCTTTGTTTTTAAACTGTACTGTGTTTGTTATTAAGTACCATGACGACACTTTATCGTGCAAATTAAAAAGAAACATTAACGGAGGATCAGTCATTTATATCAATCAATTCATCATTTATCTCTACATTACCTGAATGTCGGCTGTCAGAGAATTTCTATGTCGTTAAGTCTGCAATTGCATCGTGCATTGATTATAAATAAATAAATGTATGTATAGTAAAGAGAGACGAACTTTTTGATAAACTATGAATTCACTGTGCCGGGTTCATCGTGTGGGAGAGAGGGAAACTCTGAACTGTTTCCAAGACTTGTGACATGGATGTATGTTTTCCTTTCCGACGCGCGTCAATACTCACCTTCACTATTCGCATTTCTCTCTCTGCCCAGCCAAATTTGGTAGGAGCCTGCTTGCGTAAATTTAGAGGTATGCTCGATTATAGAACTTACTGCAGACAGGCCAAAATCTGTTAGAAAGTTATAGAGAGATTTAGGTGGTATACCTCTCGCTCCCACTTCAAACCGCGAATACATTTATTTTAATGAATAATCTGCAATGAAGTCTACATTAATCACAAATGCTCGTATATCAGGGTCGTATTTATATTTAATTTCATAATAGCGAACACTTTAATATGTACCTGAGTGAATATTCTATGAAAACGTTTATATTTACAAAATAAAATAAAGTTTCGCAATGTAAACTACTTGTGAAACAAAACTCGGCAAATTTTGTTTACTTAAGTAGCGCAGCGCCTCCTCTTTTGTTTACTACTTTGTACAAACACTAGAAATATTCATTTGAATGTTGCTAATATGTATTATTAAATGCTATAATTTACGCCAAAACATAGACAATGGTAAATAAGCAATGATAACATCATGGCAGCGCTTGCTAGCACAGCAGCCATCGATGTGAGTTCAAATCGCTGTAATAAGAAATTTTCGCCAAAAATTTTGGTGAAAGAAAACATTGTGATGAAACCATAGCATAAAGCGCGATGATAGCTCAGTTGGTAGTGTGTACGGACGCCACGTTAATGGACGTAAGTTCGAATCTAACCACAATGAGCTTGACCTTTCGGTGAAGGAAAACATTGTGAAGAAACCATAGCATGGTGATATGACTTTTTTTAATACTCAATTAGCTAATTTGGTAGTTAGTTGAAAATCCGCCGCCAAATACCTGCAGGTGTGTTTCATTGGTTGCACTTGAGAACCAGTCCCACCTTTAGATTTAGCGTATTCACCATTTTGGGCCACATCGTTACTTAACATCAGGTAAGATTGAAGCCATAACGCTAAACCTATAAAGTATAAAAAATAACAAAATTTTGCTAGATTCTAACAGCTCACAAGTTGAAAGTCTGTCGATAAGTACCTACAAGGGTTTTTCGTTAGTTCCATTTGGCAACCTGTTTCTTGGACCACATAGTTATTTAACATCAATAAGATTGTAGTCAAACGTTATTTATATTAAGAAAAATATATGTTTAAAATTGTTAAATCGAATCATTTGTTTCCTACTTTGTCGAATAATAATGTCAAAGCACTGTAGAATATTTGGAAGATTTCTCTAACTTAAATAAATAAATGGTTAATGTTATACATAAACAAAATATAAAATATTAATTTCACTCCATCCTTCATCCCTCTATTTATTATTCAAACGGCTTTCAAAAGGATCACCTGCCGCCGATAAATTATAAAATCCCGCTCAGGCGTTTTATGTTGATGAAATGCAAATCACCTGACACTTTACTGTTACAAAATATTAGATAATGTATTCTTGCTATTGTTCATCGTATTTAAATTTTGATTATGAATAAGACAATAGAAGGGCAACAGTGTTGATTCTTTTGATATATACTTCATCTCCTAGCTTTTACTGTTCGTATTATGTACGCATATTCTGTGTTCTTTCATCTTCAGTAACTGTAACTGAAACTATTGGATCTCCAGAATGAAAAATATTTAAATGACTACATAACATATAAATATTTCAAATAATTTGGAATGAAATAGAATACTAAAAATATCCTAAAATTTAAATAGTTTTAAATATTAAATTAATGCATATTTTCCAAATCCAAACAATTAAAAAAAATGTAATATCCATAATATTAATTATCTCTATCCGCTAAACCTATACCAGTTACATACTTGTCAGATATCCATATCCACGTATCCAGACACGAAATTTCCTTGATTAATTATTAATACTTGTTAATTTCTTTCTTTCTTTAATATATGTGGGTTTACTAGTTGTTCTGTATTATACACGTTGTTCTGTATTATATATTTTTTGCAGTGAATACTTTGGTTGTATAAAAAAATAAGAGGATGAGCATAGACGGGTAAGAATTAAAAATGTATGTATGTATTTGTAATGCTACATCATAAAATATTAAAAAAAATTGCGTTTTGGAGTGAACCACCTTTATCACTTAGAGATTTGAAAAACAGACTACGACAGATTCTCAGACCTATCGAATATACATATGAAATTTAATAAAAATCGATCAAATCTTTCAGAGGAGTATGGCAACTAACATTGTGACACGAAAATTTTATATGTACATAAGAGACAAACGTCTCAAGTCACACAAATCATTACTGATATACCTATTCACTAAAATGAAAATACTATTATCACCCTCGTTTTTAAGACAACTCCAACTCTAGGGAATATGTGATGTATCACCGAAAATTTTACAATTAAAAAATTAATTGCACAATACATCCACACTTTGCATGGCGGTAGAGTATTTTCTAATGTCCGCCTGGCTAATTACCATTCTCAGGTTGAAAATCTGCCGCCAAATATCTATAGGTGTGTTCAGACTTACAATGAGCTTGAACTTTCCGTGAAGGAAAACATCGGTTGCACTTGAAAGCCCTGCACTAAGCTTAGTGTGTCCACCATCTTGGGTCACGCCGTCATTTCAAATCAAGTGAGAATGTGAGCACAATTCTAAACCCTATTTATAAAAAAAGATGCTGAATAGATATTAATATATGCTTCATGAGCTGTATATTTGAAATGTCGCTTCAGGACCTGTTTCATTTGATTATGTACAAAGGAGCAGCTCATTACTTTATGCTAATAACCAATTCATATCGTAATTAGTACATGCGCACTGTTATAAAATAGATATTGCATCGTGTGGCGTTTCAAACGATTTCATTTACAATTATTCGCTTAAACATATACTTTTCTATTTTTACTTATTACAGAAGTAAAGTCCAAATCTAATTACTTATACCTACTGTATTTACTTAAATTAGATTGTTAAATGTTACGTCACTTTAGAAAGTAATTTCATTTTATGCCCTAGTACGTCTATATCTCTATATATAAAAATGGATCACCGAAATGCATGTATGCACATAACTTCCGAGCGACTACACCAAATTGAATAATTCTTTTTTATTGTGTTTATTATTGTCAGGACAGGGCTTGTATTAAAAAAATAGTATATGAAAGATAACACGACAGAAGACTCAGATATCTATTTATAACAAAATAAATCGCCGTTCGTTATTCTCGCTAGATCTCACAAACTAGGCTACATAATTGTATTGTCATAGAGTGGTATATTAGTTTAACTTTCAATCTATGTAATAACGAGTACACAAATTACTTTTATTATTTCAAATGTACGACGAACCACCTTACGTCTTAACGGAGCTTATGTCCAACGAGCGACAGTTTTTAAGAACAGTCGTATTGATATATCCGTATTGCGTTCGAGAGTTACTGACAATGACATGAGTTCGAATTGTATTGTGTGGGTGGAAAAGTAAAACCAGATCTATTACTCTATCTATATATCTGTTACAAAAAAAAAACAAATAGGTTCAACAGTTTTTGAGTTATAGCGATACTAATGAACAACAATTACAGGTTATACATAGTTCATCGGGTCAGCTAGTTAATAACAATAATAATTTATTGCTAATACCAAATTTTTTTTACAGAAATTCTACTGTATTATTTTATACTATGTGCCAAAGGAACAGACCCAGCTGATGTTATGACGCGCATCATTGCCACACAGCACTGTTTTTCAGTCTGCCCCATGCAGTAAAACACCAACGACCATGGAACGATAATAATCTATCTACCAAAGACAGTATTATTTTTTATACATTATAGGTTGTAGCGTTATGGCTACAATCTCACCTGATGCTATGTAACAATGTGGCCCAAGATATTGAACACGCTGCGCTTAGCGGAGAAACTGGCTCGCAAGTGTAACTGCCGGAACACACATACAGGTATTTGGGGGTAGATTTTCAACATGAGAGTGGTAGGTAGCCAGTTGGGCATTAGAAAAAGCCCTAACATTATGCTATGGTTTCATCACGATGTTTTCGTTCACCGAAAACTCAAGCTTATTGCACATGTATGCGACCTCACGTCGGTACACCGTTTTAATAATAGATTAAATATAGGTCATACATCCTTACTATCGTTACTAATATTATAGGTGCGAAAGTGAGTTTGTTTGTTACGCTTTCACCCGTAAACCCCTGAATCGATTATGATGAATTTTGTTATAGAGATAGATGGGAAACTTGAGACGGTGATAGGCTACTTTTTCTCGGGAAAAACCTTATTAGAAGTGAGGTTTAGAGAGAGATAAACTTTGTATGGAACTTTTTATTCCATCATTCGATTTGTTTGACAAAATCAATATTAACGCGAGTGAAGCCACACATAAAGTCTAGTGCATAACACTTTTATAGCTAAAGGAAATGCGATGAAAGCCTAGCATGTTTGTAAATCGCAAAACTAAACGTCCGGGGCTCTTTTGTTGGAAACTGGAACTACAACGATAGCGAAAGCTTCACGCAAAAACTTGAAAGTATTCACACAGCGCGACGGTGACAAATTATACTTTGCTTAGATATAGTACGATTTATTACCACAACTTCCATACATCGTCGTATCCATAAAGAAAGATTTACGTGAAGCGCTAGTGGGAGATACGTTTTGTATTCAAATAGTGCTTTCGAATAAATATTTAATTGTTTATGTTTATTGTACAAGAACAGTAATTAAATACTCTGCCAAGCTGTAATAATCCTATTTCTTACTTATACAAACATATCTTTATTTGTCAGTACAAAATCAATTAATAGAAACTATTTTTTTAGTTTTTTTTTATTATTTTAGGTATAGAGTTAAAACATATAATTTTAAGTTATTGCCTGTATTTCTACCTGTTCTTTTTTTATGCTAAATATTAAATTAATATTATTGAGTAATATATAGGATACTTTTTATTTTACAAAAGGAACAACTACCTCTAAAATAAAATTTAAACATAATCCACATCCACGCAAATGAAGTCGCGGGCATAGCTAGTACGGCATTTACGTTATATAAATGTAGTAGAAATTTTATGTAACCAGATGGACCTTACAGAAATGAACTGTCGCACCCAAATCATAACTTCATCTCTATGAAGGGATAAGTACGTATCCGTACGGTATACATAGTTACATACCTGTTATATATTAACTACAAAGTTTAGACTTCACTGAACATTCATAACACTCACAAATCGTTTTCGTTTTTGTGGTGTCTGGGAAAATGTCACTGATGACGTCATTATTTTCACTCACGTCAAACTATCAATGACCCATCTGCAAGTATGGACCCATACACCATTCCACTAAAGTTAATGTTTCTGATGCGTAATACACCAAGTTTTTGTAGTAGAAAAGGGAAAATAAGATGACTATCTACTTGCAATAGGCTGATCGGCGAATGAGTGATGTTGAGCGGTGTCGATTGATCTTGAGCTGGATTATTATTCTCGTACACACTATGATTTTTGCACTGTCTCCACAGACACTGAGCCGGCAACGGTTTGTTATGTTAATGTTTATTGTATTTTCACAACGTCCGTGTTAGCGTCACCTTGACTTTCCCGGTCATTCGTCATAAGTGTCAGACGGCAACTGTCATGGGATATAGACACAAACGACAGGGTGTGTCAACTTAGCGGATGCATTCACGCCTTGACATTTTTTTTTTATACTTAAGGTTTAGCTTTATGGCCATAATCTCACCTGATCTTAAGCGACGATACGGCCCAAGTTGGTAGACACGCTAAACCTATGGAGGCATTTGAAAAAACCCTACCACCATGCTATGGTTTCCTCACGACGTTTTCCTTCACCGAAAGCTCAAGCTCAAGGTCTCTTGACGCGAAGTCGTACACACTACCACTGAACTATCATCGCTTCAAATTTATTTATACTTTATAGACATTTTTTTATACTTAAATATTAGCCTTATGAATGCAATCTCATCTGATATTGAATGACGATGTGGCCCAAGATGGTGGACATGCTAAACCTAGTGAGAGGGACTGACTCTCAAATACAACTGCCAGAAACACCTATAGGTATTTGATGACAGATTTTCAACTTGAGGGCGGTAGTTAGCCAGGTGGGCATTAGAAAAACACATATATCGATATCTTGAGTAGTTCTAGATGTAACCACATCCGTATTTACTTGTACGCTTACTCGTACTATACGAAAACTAAAGCTCATTTTAGGTGGATTCGATTTCACGTCCCTTGAGGCGACGTGTGTAAATACTACTAACTGAGCTACCATGAATTCTGGCATGAACAGATTGTAATGCTCGCAAGCAAGTGAAACGGGAAATCCACGTTCATGAGCGTGGACGTTGTGACGCTAAGTGGAACATAGCCATTGTCGTAGGTTCATCGGCACAATCATTTACAGAATTGTTAATCATAGTAGATTACAAGATCGTAATCACAAAATTAATTGGTTAATTTTCCAAACAAATTATAGCATAGTGGGCAGGAGAAGCATCCGTCAAGGACAAACACGTACTTAGGCCAGCACTAACCCTTTATACGGGCTCGAAGCCGACGTGAATAGTTAACGGTGGCTCTTTATGTTCAAGAGAAAAATAACCTTACACAAAAAGGCCCTCTCGACACTCGGATGCGGTTGAATAATTTATTAAGAAAAATGTTCTAAACAAAAGAGCTAGTTTATTTCGCTGGTATGTCTTTCCGCTCAATAACGACATCATCCTGCATTTCTTACGTATAAAATAAATATCACATGTTTTTGTTATTTGAATAAAGTTTTTCGTTACTTACATAGTTATTACAATATTGAATTTTTATTTTTGATTTCACTATGGAACTTTTCTTGTGTCTTGAATATTATTGCATGTAGATGGACAAAACAGGTAACAGTTAATATATATTGATTAATCAATATCGACAAATGTCCAAGATACATCTTCTCACTAAAAAAAGTAAATATAAGTTACCGACATTTATTAATTTTAAACGTAAACTTAAGTAAAATATTTACAGACTTATTTTTTATTACAAAATTTTATATTTTTATACTAAAAATAGTCATAGTTTGCAAACAACAAGATATGTTTGATATAGTAAACCATATGAAACGTTTCCAAACTTCTACAACTAAAATAAAGTTCCCGTATCTCTGAAAATTATTGAGAGTTCTTAAAGCGATATCTAAAGGTATAAAAATAAGAAATAGTAAGAGTACTTATATTTCTGCACAATGTATAGGAAACAGTAATTTTGATGTTTTAACTTTTAGAAGAATCTTGAACATTTATATCGACTAGTTTTAATAATTAATTTAACATTGTATATATATACATATATTTTATTGTTAAGGTTTAGCGTTATGGCCATAATCTCACCTGAACGTAAGTGACGATACGGCCCAAGTTGGTAGACACGCTAAACCTGTGAAGGAACTGCGTCTCACGTATAAGTGCCGGAACACACCTATTGGTATTTAGCGGCAGATTTTCAACTTAAGGGTGATTGCCATAATCGCCACGCTTGGCAGACGGCTTGGCGATCGCAGTAGGTGTTTGTAATGCTCAGAGGATGCTGCTGCCCATCCCCCGGTTTTCCCTTAGTTGCCTTTTACGACACCCACGGGATGATATGGGGTAGTAACATTCTTGGCCGGCACACACACAGCACTATGTTGTGATCAAATAAAACACACAAATGTGTTGATCAATTATGTGTTCACAAAAAATACAAAATAAAGAATAATTTAAAAAGAAAAGGCTTATGAATTTTTTTTAAGGTACCGTAGTTATTTTTGGAGAACGATTTACATAGCGAGATTTACATAGGAGAACGATTTTCTTGGCTACACTATTGTTGAACATGTAAATATTGTTTTTCTTCTGCTTTCTTTTTATTTTTGCCATTTTAGGATAAGTGATAAGATTTGGCCATTTTGACAATATTTAACAAGATTGTTGAAGCTCTCTTGAGAGTTTTTGTAGCAACTTTTGTGACAATTCCGAACGATTATTCATAATTCACTTCACTAATGCTCTTCAGCTACACTACATCACGTAAAATGTCACCTATACTACACAATATAGGGCTAAACAACTAAGTATATGAATTAAAATAAAAGTCACAAAAACAATGATAGATCAAGCACCCGCAAATATTTTTTACGAAAAGGGTTTTTAAAGTAGCTCTCGATGCAAAAGATCGAGTTTTTGAGTACTAGTAAAGGTAGAGCAATATATACGAAATCAGCCAGTATTTTATAAATTTTGAGTTTACCAAAGTTTTACATCATGTCAAGTGACGATGTAACCATTAGGTCAGAATATACATATATTATCTGACTTGCTATATTATCGTATCTATAGTTTACTTAGCAATGGGCTTTCTTCTTAGGTATATGGTTAACTAACCCAGTATTAGAAAGAGCTTCTGCAATATGGTATGGTTTCATAATAAAATACGAACCTTCTTAGATAAACATATTGTCTGAACACGCTAACCTTAAGTCATCATCTATTCATCTAAGAAACTATAATTAGGTAACATAGATCTTTTAAAATACAATGCACGACTAAAAAGCTGTTTATGCAAAAATTATGCTAAACCTTTAGAAGGGTAGAAAGGTGTTAAATTAATTCTGAGCTAATTACTTTTAATTACTATTCTCGGAACAATGAACGTTAACGAGCATCCTGATAGAGTTTTAAAAATTAAAGACTAATTTCATCGCGAACCGGCTTCACAGAGAATAAGGCTACAGCGACAGCTAATCATAATAATGAGATAAGAGTTTAATGAACTCGCCCGATCTTAGCGGTAGGTGCCCGTGCGGAAACAATGCTATCCCACATTGACACCAAGGTGCGTTCACACCTAACTTAACGTCATGTTACAATCTTTCAATTTTAAATAGTTATGTTTAATATTATAATTTAATATAATCTTCCCGACTGTTTCTGTATATAAACTGTCGAATAATTCAGCTATTCTTCAATGTTCGTATAAACACACGTATAATAATATATGTGTAATGTGATGTGATGAAAAAATTATACATGCAATCTAGAATCAAAATTCCTTTAAGATTAAGCTATTCCTCCATTTTTTTTTAAATACGCAACTCTTAATACATGTTATAATAGGATAACGTTCTTTCAATAACGCTTTTCTGGGTAGTTTTCTCGTAGTATTTGCCTGAGTAGGTTTCTCGTGGTGTTTGATCACCAAATATAATAAATAATAGATTGAAATAATACATAGGTATTTTTTTTTTAATGTCTCTGTGATTTAATAATAGAAGTTTCAACTAAGAGACAATTTTGCACTGAATCTATTTTATAGTTATAGCCTAAACAAATATACAATTGATCAAAATATAAATGATAGCTCAGTGGCAGTGTATATGGACTTGTTTTATGTTGCGCAGCATAGTGACTGTACTGCATCTTGTGTTAAGTACAGTACAATCCAGAATAGCGGTGACTGACAATGATCCAAAATTCACAATCAGTCACCGCTGTCATGCTGGCCTGCTTAGATGCATTTTGCACAACACTAAGGTTACAGCGATTGGGCGGTAGTTGTTGGGGTCTGAACGATCACCTTTCTTGGGAATCGGTTGCACGTTGGCCTCTCTCCAAATGCGAGGCACGACACCGGAGAAATAAGAATGGCGGGACATCACGTCAAGGGACATGAGTTAGAATCCACCTACAATGAGGTTGAGCTTTCGGTGAAGAAAAACATTAATACATTAAATAGGTCCTTAAAAATTTGTTTCTTAATATTTATTACTTAAAAATATCGACAAATAGTAAGCATTAGTAAATCTCTCCTTAATTAAACAAAAATGTATAAGACGTCAACATTACGTGTACATACCATATCAACGAACTTTTAAACACAAAGGAAAAGGAAATTCTTGGTAGCGGTAAATGTTGAAATAAGTTATTGATGAAATCCTCGACATCTCCCTTCGACCCTTTTTTGGTTATGAAGACTAAATTCCCATTATCTACTGTAAAAATATCATCTATGGACCAGTTATTTAAATATTTTTTTGCAAATATAAAATCTTGTACCCAAAGTGTACAGAACAACCATCGCAAATCACATTTTAAACCCGGTCAAATCTTTCCTGCCATTTCATCTGATAATTATTGCTCCACGAAACCGCTGGGGGAAATGGTCGTAATAAGATCTTTTGTAATATCATTTATTAATTTTCGCCTCTCATTATTCTCCGCTCTTTTATACCGTACCTTGTTAAATTGCAAAGATATTAGACGATTATATGCACTCATAAATATAACATAAAATACGTAATTGTTTCAAATTGTTTCAAATCAATCAATTGATTGTCAGTAAGTAAATTATTTTTTTTATATTTATAGTAATATAGCAAAGCGGTGGTACTATATTTGATAATAACCACAAAACAATCCGAGAACAGTAACTACCACCGAAATATAAGCAATCCATTAGAAGTAATCACTGTCACGGCAGCCTGCAATCTCTTAAGCAGTTGGATATAGACCTACTCGGTATATATAATCCTAGAACGTGGTCACCTGGTGAATGGTGATCCCGATCCAATAATACATAATCGTTGCATTTTGCCAACCACTTCTGTTTATAGTACTAATATGACAAATAAGTATACAGCTCACTGAAGTTACTCGATTACCATAGTCTGAGGATATTTATAGCATCAAAGGTATTTATCACTACTACGTCACCGATCTTGAATCTTCCTTACCCAAAGTTTTGGAACCCAAACACATGCTTAATTAGTTGGAATCCTATCTAGAGTGAAGGTACTTCATTAATGGGCCTGACTTAAGTACAGAAAAATCTGTAAAAGTTCTCTTTCAATACTTCTGTTTTTATTAGGTATGTCCATTCATCTGGAAGTGTACAAGCTGCCCCTTGTTTTTGGCAATACGGGGGGTTGAGTGTCTTTTGTACTATCTCTCCACATATCACTCTCGCCAATTTCAGAGCCCCGGCAGTGCTTTTACGTATTGATAGAGGAAGCTCTTTTTTACTAAGTCAACAAAGGAAAATGTATATGAAGATAAAGTACAATCTTTGCAATGATAAACATATGTATTTATGGACTATATCTGAAAGCTGCCTTATGTTGCATTATGACATGATACGTGTCATAAACATATCGGTATCATGTATTAATTAATTTAGAAACACATTACAGTGGCGTGTAATGAGTGACAGAGATCTGAGCGCCTTGAATCGCGTCATACAGCTAGTTATGAAAGTGTTTTTGATGGAATCTTATTATTAGCCTGCCATGTAGTAATTTTTACCATTTAATCATAAATTAGTTCATATTGCCCTACATTCTGTAGGTAGTATTTTGTATAACATATCTTGATATGACCATCAATGGCACAAAATTTTCTAATAAAAAAATAAGAAGATAAAATATCTGTTAGCATAAATAATATATTTTTATCAATCAGAAGCAGAAATTCTTAATAAAAAGAAACCATTTTGCTACGGCCTAACGCTAACGCAACACAACTGATGTGCACGCGACGAACGCTCGGAACTAAGTGAATGCATGGGCGGTCTAGCTGCCCTTTTATAGGCAGTGGCTATAAGTAGTGATGAGGGTAGTTGTGTCGTCGTGGAGGACAATTGCTAACACGGCCTCTCCTGACCAAGTGTCGCCCTCGACACAAGCTCCGTGGCTGAAGCCTGGTCCGGTGCCGTTTTCATTGACTGACCAAGTCTCTGCCTCCAGTGACAGTGGACAGTGAATCACTAACAGTCATTCCTGAGCCTGGAATCAAACTAATTGGACCGACAACAACGGCAACTCCAAGATCTTGGTCTACATTTAGGGAAGGCACAGAGTAACCGGCCCCAAAGCGTGATGCGCTATTCTGTGGCTCGTGTGCAACCGAATTTTCATCAAGCCCAGGCATTTTTCTTCGTAGATTCAGAGCTTTTATTGAGCTTCCAGTCGTTGTCACTATCCAGGCTGTGTATGAAAGTACAACGCCAAGGCAGATATGCCTGAAGTCTAATGAACGCCAAGACCATGTAAGGTCTGTAGTTCAACGAACGCCAGGGCAATATGCCCGAAGTTCGGATAATTGAATGCCAAGGCCTTACGCCTGTAGTTCAGATAATGAGCGCCAAGGCTTAAAGCCTGCAGTTCAGAACGCCAAGACCATGTTAGGTCTGTAGTTCAACGAACGCCAGGGCAATATGCCTGAATTCGGATAATTGAACGCCAAGGCCTTACGCCTGTAGTTCAGATAATGAACGCCAAGGCTTAAAGCCTGTAGTTCAGAACGCCAAGACCATGTTAGGTCTGTAGTTCAACGAACGCCAGGGCAATATGCCCGAATTCGGATAATTGAACGCCAAGGCCTTACGCCTGTAGTTCAGATAATGAACGCCAAGGCTTAAAGCCTGTAGTTCAGAACGCCAAGACCATGTTAGGTCTGTAGTTCAACGAACGCCAGGGCAATATGCCCGAAGTTCGGATAATTAAACGCCAAGGCCTTATGCCTGTAGTTCAGATAATGAACGCCAAGGCTTTACGCCCTCAAAGAAGGCTGCACATTACTCAGGGCACCACTCGCCACGCCAAAGCACTATATACTGCGCCACTGCTTGTGTAGTTTTTTTAAGCTCATATTGTTCATTTGGTAGAACCTTCACAACTCTGCCGAACGTTCTCAGGAACCTTTGAAATTACAAAGGCCTCGACCTTATGTGGGCTCGGCCTCACCTGACCCTGACTCAAAACCCGTCCTCATCACGTCTAGGGTTTCGGTGTGTAGTGTTATTTTCTACTACCACGGGAACGACGCCGTAGCCGACAATTCCGCGTTGAAACACTCGATCGGCTAGGCTACGTGACCGATACCGCGACCTATTATTACTAGAACGACGTCGCGATCTACTACTGGATCCGCCAGTCATTTTACTAAAACTACTCTGTTCTGTGGGCTAGAAGTTACTTATCCCACTTCTGATTTTATCAATCAGAAGCAGAAATTCTTAATAAAAAGAAACCATTTTGCTACGGCCTAACGCTAACGCAACACAACTGATGTGCACGCGACGAACGCTCGGAACTAAGTGAATGCATGGGCGGTCTAGCTGCCCTTTTATAGGCAGTGGCTATAAGTAGTGATGAGGGTAGTTGTGTCGTCGTGGAGGACAATTGCTAACAATATGTACTTATAAGTTTTTGGCGAGTTCTTGTTCTGACATGTTTTGCTTTATCAAATCCGAAGTTATGTAATATAGGTGGCATAATGAATAATACAGTTTAGTTTTTGTATATAAAGGAAATAAATTATAATTACTACCATCTCAATTAAACATTTTTTATTTCGATAACATGATATTTTGGTATGAAAATCTTGTTCTATACATTTTGATCTCTATGTCAAGGTCTAAACAAGTTGCTACCGAGCGCGCATAATTATATTTCAGCGTGAGTTTTCTAAATCACAATGAGAATGCGATTCTTCAGTTTAAAGACCGTCTGTTCATTAAAGTACAATAGACGGGGTTCTTTCATATAAAACGTCAAAACATTCACAGAGCTTTAGAGTGTGAACGCAATATCAAATTACTCTCTTCTTTATATTGTTAAGTAATTCGTTTATATTACGTACAAGGTAACTACGTAGAAGAATGATGGCTCGGTGGTAGCTTGGCGTCTATGGACGTGAGTTTGCATCCCTGAATGATGCAATGAGCTTGAATTTTCGGTAAAGAGCCTTTTCTAATGCCCGCTTACCAACTACCACGCTTAAGTTAAAATTGTGCCGCCAAATATCTATAAGAGTGGACTCGTAGATGCACTTAAAGCCCCGTCCTCCATGTTTGGCGTGTTCACAATCTTGCGCCATATCGTCACTTAAAATAAGATAGTAACCATAACGCTAGAATCAATAGAATTATCTAAAAGCTACCATAGCAAACGTTGTTCTCCCTTCCCATTAGTTAATTTGACCATAGCGCCCACTATCGCATTCATAAATAACATAAACCACTTTCATAAAAATACATATATATATGTGTCAGTTTTCATTTGGTGGCCGAACAAATCGTCTTAGAAATTAGCGATTTTATGCACACAAACATTAATTTTCACGTATCAGGTTGCATCTTAATTTTTTAGTTATGTTGTCAACATTTGAACATAGATTGCATCTCAATTCATCAAGAAGCGCATTTACTGCAAAATTTTAACTTTTAACCCATCTCGAGGTTCCCTTTTCGTTTTATGGTTTAAAAAGTACTTATCTGTTGATTGTGAAGTACCTTCTTAAAGTAGTCACCTTCTTAAATTTAATCAATATCTGGCCAAAAATTTCAGAGTAACAAACAGAAAAATAAATTTTAGTGTCTGTACCAACGCTGTAATTATAATTTTCAAAAGACATTTCATTTACAGATTTGATTTATTTATTTCAAAAGAATATATTATAATTATATAACAATATTTTTCATATTTGTTTACGGAGCAAAAGCATTTACTGATTTCGAAAAAGCTTACCGTATCGGTATAGTAACTTAAGGAATAATGTATGATACCCTAGGGATACTGATGATGGATACGTGAATAAGTTAAATTTATTCACCTTTTAAGTAGCTTTTGCTTAGTAGAAACAAACGTTATTACGAATAGCATTATTTTTATTGAAACTATTCAATAAGAGATTCTATAGCTTAAAAGAGACTTCTTGCATGTCGTGAAAAAACACAAAAACGGGGTTGGGCTAGTTGTAGCCATCAAACATGCTGTATTGCCTGCTCTATCTACAGTAATAAAGTACATAGAATATGTATCCACCCCAATCACGACTACCATGCGCATTATAAATAAACCCATTACAGATGAAGATGGCCATAAAAACTGGAGACATTCCAACAGTTAGAAACGCAAAGAGGAGTTTCACGCAACTGACCCAGTAACTCAAACGTTTTAAAATAATCTTTATATAAAACTTCGTGTCACGTTATTCGTCCGCGATGAACTTCTAAACTACTGAACCGATTTTAATCAAATTTTGCACACTTTGTTCAGTTTGATCCAACTTGAGAGATAGGTTACTTTCTATTTCGATAAGTAATCATAAAGCGATAAATGACGCCATAGTAGATGTGATTGATTACTCGAAAAGGCAGAAGAAGGTTTGCCAGGTCAGCTAGTAGTATATATATATATATTATAATAATAATAATTATAATAGCTAGAATGTATTTTTTTTTATTAGGAGTACAATAGTCGTATAAAATACAATTAGAAATAACAATTACAACGGTGCGGAAAGTCTGCAGTTTACAAAAAAAAACCCTTTACAGTGGCTCTTTAAGTTTGTCACGATTTAAGTTCAGCTAATGTATAAGCAATTGCTAAGAAGCCTGATACGGTAACGATAATCCTCAGTCGCCATCCACTGAGCGGTCAACGGTATTCATCGATCTCTTAAATAAGAGACTATGAGGTCGAGACAAGCTCCACAAACACCATACTGTTTTAATTTAAAAATTGTGTTCTATGGTCAATACAGCTTAAGGCCTTAGACAAATCACAGAACACACCGATTGTATCCTGCGACTCTTCCCTCAATATATAACTTATGATCGTTGCATCAGCGTCAGTAGTAGATTTTGATATTGTAAAACCAAATTGTCGACCATCCAGAAACTTACAGTATACTTTAAAATATTCTAATAATTACTTGAGCATAACCTTTTCGAAAATTTTACGTAACGACGGAAGTACATAAATATGCCTGTAGTTTCCAAGACTACTTCTGCAGCCTGATTTAATGAAAGGAACCATTTTACGTATTTTCATTAAATTAGGGAAACTTCCTTTTGATATACACTAATTAAATATATTAGCCAAATGTGGTGAATATTGACAATCAAGGACGTAACTACTATTCTCAACATTCCCCATTAGTCTTCAGTGTATTTCAAATTTAATTGATTGAAAGCCCTTATTATTTTTCTCACATTCAATTTTAACAGTTTCTCTGATGATATATATAAATCAAACTGATTTATATCAAAACTGTTCCCTACTACAATTACAATGTTACACTGTTTCTCAAAGTCTGTGTTCCAGATTTAGTGAATTATCTGATTATATGTGGCACCAGGCATACAATGATTAATCATGTTGTCTTTTAATGATTGTGTCACTTATGCCCATACCTATACTAATACTAAAAACTATAGTTTTTAGAACAATACTGGCATTAGCGCTCCTGACTACTCGACCATATCTTGCTTGAACTTTCGGTGAAGGAAAACATCGTGAGGAAACCATAGCTGATAGCATCAACTTGAGGGAGGTAGCTATCCAGGTGGGCATTAGAAAAAACCCAACCAACATGTTATGGTTTCATCGTGATGTTTTCCTTCACCGAAAGCTAATACTCATTGCACGGATTCGAACTTGCGTCCTTTGACCTGATGTCCATACACGCTTCTAATTTTCACAATGCAACTTTCATTAGGTATTTATAATTTATAAGTTACAGTCTAGGTACAGTGTTTTTTTAGTTTGTATAAATATGTACATCAATATAGTACAATGTTAATTACAATAAAACGTCGATCAAAGGTAATCAAATCCATGGGTATTACATTTAGTTAGTCTAATTTACTTAGAATTAATCCCGGTAGGAACCATGTTCTATGATATCCTACATTATTAACTCCTCGAAATTAGACGAAGAGGCCTTTGTGTGAACAACTGTGGTTTTGGATTGTTTCAGCTCGTTAATTAATCGCGTTCCTGATAATGTTTTAACATATAAATATAATACGATTATAGTCAATATTCACTGTGATATGTGTTCAATTATATTGAAGTTGCTATTTTTACGTAAGTAGCTATATATTATCCACAAACACTTCTTAGTAATTTCAGTTAAAGATGTGATTGAGTGTATAGATGTCACAAGTAATGACGTAACTATAGTGTAGCAGAATTGGCAAAAACCACGGGTCTCGGGTCTAATGGCATTTTTAATAAAAAGTAGTAAAAAATATTTACTTTATATAAATACTTAAAATCAATTAAAATTAGATACAACTATAGGCTATATACAAATTTAAATAAATTATTATGTTTTCATTCATAAGAAAAGAGTACATACAAGGCAAATTTAAACTTTTTTAAGTTATGTAACTAAGTAATGTAAATCTATTCTTTAAAAAAAGAGTTGGCGGACATCTGTAGCGTACAACGTAATATTTCCTATACGTAGTTTTTTCATGTAACGTATTTTTTTAGAACTTACATATTTTAATTATTATAGACCTCGAGCGAAGATTACATTCATGTTCTCTATCATACAGATGCTAATTGGATTATAAAATAAAATGAAGTTTTCAAAGATTCCTACAAAAATGAACTTGTGTATACAACCAAAGTTATATAAAATATTGTTCCGAAGCACCTCGGGTGCGCTGAAAAGAGTATAAAATATAAAAAGTTTAATACAAATTTCAATACCATGAATATTATATTAGCATTTACCGAGTACACCCGATCTTATCGAACACAAACAAAGAACAGCTAAGAATAACACTTGGATACAGTTTATAACTTCCTTCAACTACAAATACGAAAAATTGTTTGCCAATATTTTTATATCTTACTGGCTTTTACCCGCGGCTTCGTTCGCGTTAATATTGATTTTGTCAACCAATTTTGGTTGTCGATCGATACAGAAATAATTTGTCTATAAAATGCTTTTAAATTATTTATTTCATAATGTTAGTCAATACAGGGGACATGAAATTACTCAAAATCCGAAATTATAAGCAATTATTCTATAAAGTATGAGACAAATCGGATGACGCAATTTTTTTTTTTCATACAAAGTTTATGCGTCTTTTTACCCTAATTCCTCTAAGTTTTTCGAAAAAAAAAGTTACTATCACCGTTCCCAGGGTCCTATCTATCTCTATATCAGAATTCATCGTAATCAATTCAGTGGTTAAGGTGTGAAAGCGTTACAAACAAACTCACTTTCGCATTTATAATACTAGGGATACTATCAAGAATCGAAAATTATACTTCTATCAGTCAGCTCGTTTAAAAGTTACACGATCACTAACAGACGTACACAAGATTTATTATAAGACGGATTAAAAATTGTTACATCAAGATTTTTATATGTAAAGCTTAACTATTGTGGCAATACGTAAATAGATAGTGCTGTCTAAATATATAAGAGAAAACTACAATGAAAAAATACATCGTTAAAACACAGAAAATGAATGCTTAATAAAACCGTTTGTATGTATGGATACTTTTAATCTTATTAGTATCTATTTAAAATATTTCTCCCGCATCACAGCAAAGTGACTGTATGATAAGCTCAATACAATCCATAAACGCATGCTGACTTACATACCTCTCGGATACTGTATATACACTGGTTGATTCTAAAACGCGATTAAATATAGCAAAACCACAGTAGTGGATTTATAACCATGTGTGTATTAGTAACGACCAAATATGATGGATCAGATGGCAGTATGTACAGACGAAGCATTAGCGAACGGGAGTTTCAATCCTTAAAATGAGCCTAAGCTTTTAGTGGAGGAAAATATCGTAATAAAACATGGTGGTGAGAAATTTTCTAATGCCCATCTGGCTAGCTACCACCCTCAAATTAAAACTCTGACGCTAAATACCTATAGGTGTGTTCCGGCAGTTGCATTTGCGAGCCAGTCCCTCCACTAGGCTTAACATGTGCACCATTTTGAACTAAGTTATCACACAATATCAAATGAGATTGTGGCCATAAGGTATAATCTACAAAGCATAAAAGAACTGACGATAATCATTATAAAAAAATGAATAAACTGTTTCCAAATTGTTTTATTTATAATACTAAAGATCATGTATAGCTAATAAACATTTAAAAAATGGTTGACAAACAAAGAAATAAAAGATACTGAATTGTTAAAGAAAAAATCTTATTACTTTTATTTAAAATGTCTGCAACACTGAATGTCGAATTTCACTAAAGGAGAAGCCGCCTACCTATTTTGTGTCAGTAGAATAAAGTAATAAATTCTAATTTTCCATTTCAGTCCGTATTTGCCAACGGCATAATATTTCTACAGCGGCTTACAGTGTTGAGGCAGAATGTCTTACAATGGTATATATATACGCATATATATACCAAAGTTAATTTACTTATCATATATACCCATCCATTAACATATTGTAAAGACTTAAATTAATATAAGATGAGAGGTTAACACGAAATAAGGCTGAGAAAATTTATTGGCAATGTAAAGTTGTTCACAATATCACAGTAGATGGGATACGCCGAGCAAGTGACAATCTGAAATAATAATACCACGATAAAAATTAGACATCTTCATAATATTGCGAATTATTGTTTGCACCATTAGATCCTACATACTCCAGCTACAATGAAACTAGTATTACCATGAAGGAAAGCATGCATGTTACGAGTCAATTGTAAATCTATTGTAAATTGTAATCGCAAAAATTCTAATTATACTAAAAAAATCCAATACTAATAATAATCTTTTGAAAGTGAATTATTTTCGTCGTCGTGGAAGTCGTTAGTCGTGGAAGGTGAAATACTATTTAAAGAATTCAAACACTCTAGCCATCTAGTGCATCCGTAACCGTATCCGTAACCGTAGTGCATGAGTAACCGAAATAATATACTACACTACACTATGGCTGTGTAGATCTATAGCCCCACTCGGTTATAACTACCATGTTCATCATAGCATTCCATAATGTATGATAAATGACTATCCACCATTACATATTCAAGACCTATTTACGCAACATCTATATGATTTCACAGTCTTCGTGAATATTACGGTATGTGGATTGTACTAGGCTTACAATCCAATACAGAGCTGTCATGATCAGGCCCGTGTTTCCCACTGGGCACTCTGAGCACTAGCCCAGGGCCCCGCGATCGATATTGACCCCCTAGTACCTACCAGATCACCGATAATTATTACTAAAAAACATATTTAATTATATTATTGAATAAAATTATCTAATTTTTTTATATTATTTATTAAACTCAATAGTTATCGTTTTTGCTTATCTCAATTCTAGAAAGATATATCTTCAAACAACATACTTTTTTAAGCACTAAGCTGTGAATGATGAAAGAGTTTCTTCTATGGATAATATTATATTATGTATTCATTTGATGTGACTGTAAAGCAACAAAAATAAATCAAGACATTGCTTATCTACTTTCTTTGTCTATTCTAACAAAATAGTGGTTTGGCAATGTCATATTATCCTAATGTGCCCAGGGCTTCAATAGGTTTAAGACGGCCTTAAAAATGCTCCTTCAAGATGGCAATTGTAGCCATAATAAATAGAACTAATCATTTCTACGGCACGAAAATAGCCTATTAAAAATATAACCCATAATTATCAACTAGCAAAAAGTTTTGAGAGGTGATTTCATCTCAACCTACATCAAACGTTACCTCTGACATTTTCGACAGCGCATCAAATCCACGAGAAACACTAAGCTCGTTCGATAACAATGGAGGGTTGGTAAATCCCGTGCCAGAGTACGTTCCCAATCATCCAATAAATCGGAAAACAGTGAGGGTGAAAGAAAGTGCCTGTGTATTTTACGCTTCCCCCCATTTAAGATTAGACAGTACGGTACTTTTATTACGCCATCTGGTTTTGTGAGAGGCTTTACTAACATAGTTCTGGTGGAATGCATAATATGATAAGTATATCTATTAAATATATTTCTGTAAGATAGTGCATATAAACAAAAATATTTCTTAATTAATGGCAGAATAAATTAGGTCAGGTAATTGCAATTTTGAAAATAATAAATTATAGGTGTTCTAGATATTATTTAAAAGCATTCAAAACTGATGTGATTCAAAGATCTTACTGATATAAAGAAAGATCTTACAGGACATAAAAAATAGAATTTAGAAGAAAAATAAATACTCTTCATCGTTTCTGTCTACCTCAGAAGTCCTATAGAGGGTTTACTCACGGATAGTTTGTTTTAACTATCTACTTATTCCAACTTCTTACAAGAATATACTTAAGATTCAATAAAAGGGGCCGATAACGTTATTCAAAAAGTATTACAATTCTTGTGCAATGAATCTATTGAAATCGGTTGATTTCTCGATAAATAGTTAATTTGAAGATATCAGCTCTTAAAAGGATGAATATAAAGAGAACTATTTAAAAGTTTACAAAGATAAAATGCAATAGACACATATTTCATTGACTGGTGATCTAAGTAAGTTTGAAAGATCTGTTGTGGAAAAATATCAATGATTATGGTAAGTTGGTTTTCAATGGAAATATCGTTAATATGATTGATATCTCTGACTAAAAACTATATTCTATACGATAATCTCACTAACTGTACACGTAGAGAATACTTATTTCTTAAAGAAACAGTATATACTCTCAGGCAAATAGGGCTTGGTAGTTCACCAGATTTTTAATGTTGTAATAAAACTCAACATTTTGCCGTCCATGAACTTTTCTTAGATCATTTTTGTTCATGAGTTTAATGAAATTTTCTTCGTGCGGTAGCTGAAAACTTACGATAGTTCAAAATTTAAACTATATTTTATCTTAGTGAGCATAAATAGAATATAGAAGACTAGATCTAAATCCAAATATGCTACTGACACAGGTAGAACGCTCATAATCATATTGGAGGCCTGGGAGTAGTTCTAGGATGCAATCGGTGTCTTCTGTAATTTTTCTAAGGCCATTGACTGTGTTAACCATAGTACACTAATTCTTAAATTAAAACACTATGGTATTTGTGAAGCTTCTCTCGACCTCGTAGTGTCTTATTTAAAAGATCGATGTCAGAAAGTTAGCATTTATAGAGTAACTTCTGCGGGATCGTAATTACGAATTGGTGTCCCGCAGGGCTCCGTCTTAGGGCCGTTTTTGTTCCTGGTATATATATGATCTGCCACTAACGGTTCACAACTACGCTGACATGGTTCGTTTTGCCGACGATACATTACTTATATTTAAGGTGGAAAGGACAGATGAATCAAATAATTTACTGCTAAATGTAGACAATATTACCTGAACCTAAACCTTATTATTAGATTAACCTTGCCTAATGTTCCACAGGTTGACACTAGAATACAAATCGAAGGGAACTTAGTGGCTTATTTGATTGTACTATGTTATTGGGTATCACGTTTGATTGTAAACTACAATGGGGTGGGTCCTCACATAAAAACCTTGACGGGAAGGTTAAGTTCTACTACATTTGCTATTCGTAAAATTTATCAGCTGACACATATTGCCACTGCTAAGTTAGTCTACTTCGTTTACTTCCATAGCTTAATATCGTAGGGTATTTTATTGTGGGGGATAGCAACTGAGGTAGACACCATATTTCTTTTACAAAAATGAGCAGTTCGAGCCATTTACAATATGTCACCTCGCGAATCATTAAAGGATAAGTTTTCGTAATTTGCTATTTTAACTTTTCTCTTTTAATGTATCATCGATAATTTAATGTATATCGTATATGTATATCGTGATGTCTGGAATTGACATCCCTTTCTGTACATCCACTAATAACTACTGTAACACATTAAATTATTATATATAAAAAAAGATAAGAGTAAGACCTAAAAAAAAAGATGCAGTTTCTTGCCGGTTTTTTTCGATGACTGTGTTACTTTCTGAACCGGTAGTAGTTTTGACGTTTATGAGCACCTTCTTAGGGCCTAAATTGAATAAAGATTTATGATTTGATTTGATTTGGATATTTTGAACTAGGTTGAGATATCTGTGCCGATACATATAAATATCAAGTTTGTTTTTCTTTTTTTGTAGTTATGTGTAACAAAAAATCTGTTCTATTATATTATTTATGAAAAATCTAGCATCCGCTAGGCAAAAGTTCAGATGCACTCTTTGTGTTCAACTTTGTGTTCAAAAATCGTTAGAACAAAACTTTGTAAATATGAAAATATCACTGGGTTTCAATACGTATATCTGTTACAGAAACAGTTTTAACTAGCACTAGTTGCCCCTGACTTCGTTTGCGTTTTCTCCGTCCATCGCGCGTTATAGTAAAATGTCTAAGTGATAATGAATTTCTACGTCGTAAACGGAAAATCCATGCCAAATGTCAAATCGACAGATCTGGTAATGGAGATTTTGTAATAAGTCAGCGAGTGACCACAGTGAGTAGTATTTTGCTTATATGTATGTTTGAAGCGATGATGTCTCAGGTGGTAATGTGTACAGGCACCGCGTAATTGGACATAAGTTCGTATTCACCTGCAATAATCCTGAGCCTTCGGTGAGGGAAAACATAGTGAGGAAAATATAGAATGACGGTAGAGTTATTTCAAATGCCCGCCTTTCTTTTATGAAATAGGCGGCAAACAAGCAAGCGTGTCAACCCTCAAGTTGAAAATCTACCGTCAAATATCTATAGGTGTGTTCCATCATTTACACTTGAGAGCCAGACCCTCCACTACGCTTAGCGTATTCACCATCTTAGGTCACATCGTACCTTAACATCACGTGAGGTTATAGCCATAAAACTAAACCTACTAAGTATAACAAAATATTAATAAGGGATCGTAAAATCAAATGAAACAGAATTTCAGTACACATAAAAGAAGCTCTAAGAATTAAACACACAAAGGTTAGCTTTATATACCTAACGCTGAGTTCAATAGTTCAGAACAATAAAAAATGGTAATAAAGTAATACACATAAATTATTATTAATTAGTAAATATTGTATTCCTTTTGTAGAATATTCTAGCATGTATAAGACTTCGGATGAAAAGTTGTATGAGTTTTTCCTTTGTTATATTATATAATACATTATAATCTTAACTTCTAGGCCATGTAATTAATAGTGTATACTGAATTTTTACAACAATTTTTATACGTTAGTTTTCTTAGTTGTTGATATTAATGTTCGTGAAATCACCTCGATGCAATGTTTTCGCTCTTTCATTTTCGTATGGGTCCAAGGTTTACTTTTCAATAACAGAAAAAAAGGAGTTCAACCCATCTAAATATTTAAACCTAAAATTCATCTTACCTTAAACATTAGTTTTCTACACATTTACAAGTTTAGTACAGAATTACAAAAAAAAAAATCTTGTAAGAAATGCTTGCTTCATATCTGAAGGTTACATTAGCGAATACGCAGTCATAAGTTACTACCAGCAGGTCATAATCAAGAACAATAAAAATATTAACTTACTGTTGACTTTATAACTGTAAAAACAATGATTTAAAACAAAATTATCTCAAATGATACATGTGGAAATATTCCTAAAATCAGGGGCTTTACACTAAAAATGCAAGGTCTTATAGATTAGAAGCACTACAACAATTGAAATGGGTCACAACTCTCTGTCAATGTTTGTTTGTCTGTCATTCCGTAACCTATGGTGTTTACACGTAAGCTTAGCGCAAATGCTTTGTGAATTTCTCTTTAATAACGACATATTCGAGAATAAAACAAAAATGACCACAAAGAATTTGTTTTAAAAACAATAACACATATTACATTAACAAATTTACTTTTAAACGCTTATTTTATCTGCCATTGATAAATTCATTAACTTATATGAAATAAAATATTTCAAAAAGAACTGTACTTAAAAATGCAAAAGAGAAATTTCTTAATGGAACTGAGTTCCCAAGTTACGTCTTTACTTTAAGTTATAATGTAAACTCGAAGTAAAGAACTTTATCCTTAATAAATCAAGTCATTTATAATTTTGACTTATCATACTAATTCCAAGTTGTAATTACTACTTATTATAACAAAATACCTGAGTCGTCTGTCCGTGTGTTCGCTATACACTTAAAAACTGCTAAATGAATTTACATGCGGTTTTCACCACAAAATAAAATGGTTTATGAGGAAGATTTAGGTGTATAATTTGTTTAGATATTGTGTGAATTAGTTAAAACATGACGATAATTGTTCAAAGTTCCAAAAAAAGGCAAGTCGCCTGCAAACTTTGACGTTGCAAAAAACAGTTGCCTGAATACACCTACTATAAAAATACCCTATCATCATGTCATGGCTTCTATGGAAAGATCAGACTTATTAAAGGTATTAGAATTCTCATTGGTCGATATGCGTCAGTCACCACTGAATCACCATTGGTTTTAACTAATAAATGAGTCTAACTTTACAACTACAACAATAGAAGCTACATCGGCAACGAATGGTAAGTCAGCCTTCATGCCGATTAAAGTGTTCCACATGTTTAACATATCACCAACTTGGGCCGTATCATCACTTAAGATCAGGTGAGATTAAGGCCATAACGATAAACCTTGGCTATAAAAAATATATATACTTAAGGTTTATCGTTACGGCTACAATCTCACCTGATGTTAAAAGAAAATGTGGCCCAAGATGGTGCTTTCACTATTCCTAGAGGAAGCACTGGCTCTCAAGTGCAATTGCCAGAACACACCTATAGTTATTTGACGGCAGTTTTTAGACTTGAGGGTGGTAGCTAACCAGGCAGGCATTAGAAAAAGCTCTACCTACTTGCTATGGTTTCGTCACGATGTTTTCCTTCACCGAAAACTCAAGCTTATTGTAGATAGATTCGAACTCACGCCCCATGATGCGGCGTCCATTTATACTACCGACTGAGCTATGATCGCTTCAAATTTTTTATTTAATTTTCATAGTATCTAATTCCAAACAGTTTCACATACTCCAAAAGTAATGTTGGTATGGTCACTCGATTGAATGATAACCAGCTCACATGTGTACTTTAAATACAGCAGATTTATGTCACAAACGTTCAAAGTCGTCCGTCGTAAAGCCAAATTATCGAAGCGGTCATGCGGCAAACCGCAGAATCGGAATTAATTTCCTGCTGTCATCCACGTTAAGAGTTATAACATGATATGTATGTACAATAATATTATACCATTACATGTGAACTTGTCGTATACATAGACAGTATATTAAAGCGATGAATGATCACTGATCAGGCCAGTGGGACCGATTACAACAGTCCTAGATTTCGGTAAACGAAGGTATCATGATGGTACCTTTTTTTTATACCACACGGCCGTCTGTCGCCTTCCTGGGGCAACGCGGGGTCGTGCGTGCAATCACCGCGTCACCCCGGCGACCGACCCGGCCTGATGGTAAGCCGGGCCTCGTCCGGGCAGCCTGGCGAGCTGCCCATTCAGACGGCCGGACTGGTGCAATGAGAGGCGGATCCCCCGACCCGCCCCTCGCAGTCCGGCTTAGGGTGACGGAAGGGCACGAGCGTATCGGCCTCTCCTGCCACCCGGACGTCTGTGTCGGAGAGGGTGCCCGCTGAAGTCAGCCTCGCGGGCCCTTCCCGCGGTCTCCTTCTGCGAGACAACTGTCTCACAAAAGGAGACCATTGCGTTCCACGATCTCTCGCTGCTAAGCATGGATTTCACCACACCCGGCAGCGAGAGATCCATTCCTATCGCCGCTTCCAGAGTGCGGCGCGGCTCGGACCACGCAACACACTCGGCTAGAGTATGCTGCGCAGTATCTTCCGCCGCACCACACTCGTGGCACACGGCGGTCGGCTCCTTGCGCGCAATCTTGTGCAGGTACCATCCGAAGCATCCATGCCCGGATAGCACCTGCACAAGGCGAAACGTCAGGGAGCCATGACTCCTGCTACACCACTCTTGGAGGACCGGGCGGACGGCGTCTATGGTACCTATCTCTATGGTCTATCATGATGGTACCTTGACATAGTGTTTTGCATTTTTTTAACCTTTCCTCAGCACTTTATCTTTTTTAAGCGTGGGGATTCAACTTCGAATAAATCTCACTGTCGAGAATAACAAAAGGATGAAGCTATGATAGCTCACTTAGCTAGTGTGTACGGACGCCGCGTCAAGGGGCATGGGTTCGAATTCACCTACAGTGAGCTTGAGCTTTCGCTGAAGGAAAACAACGTGATGGAACTATAGCATACAGTTTTATTTTATGTTTATACATTCAATAATACTATTGCTGATCACTATTATGAAATAATAAATGTAACATAATATAATTTCAAAATAAAACGTCACCTTCGATTCTATGTGACAGTTATAATACCGGATAAGGGATAACGCCTTTTACATGAGGATAGCATTCCTAATAAAAGTAAGGTTATATAAAGTTATATTAAAGGTACGAAAACATTAATTTTATTTATTTTTCACCAGTTATCTAATTTTCGCCAACGGTACAGCGGGGAACATAAGGCTTAATTTTTTTTTTATATTCATTCTGTCGACGAAATCAGAAAGGTATGGCTTACGGCGTAGAGATTAAATAAAACACAAATAGTTGTGTGGGTTTAAATACAAATCGATTTTATTACTATGAAGTTGTAACGCAAATGCAAATAAAGTCGAAACCTCATACAACTTGACTATGGATTTTGACCTTAATTATGCCTCTGAAATATTCGTTCCAAACATGACAAACGTTAATAAAACAAATAACTGTGCAAAACGAGAAATGCTCGTGATAGTTAAATTCGACCGTCATATCAGTCCTATGTAAACTAATGAGTATGTATCATATCCACTAGCAGACTTTTCATTTACGTATGTAATTATCTATATTGTGATGTATATAATATTATTTTAAACTAGCTTTTACCTGCGGCTCCGCTCGCATTGATATCGGGTGGCGCAATAAAAACTTTCATATATAGTTTATTCTTATCTTTACCCCACTTCCTATAAGTTTTTACAAGAAAGAGTATCCTGTTACCGTCTCCAAAATCTCATTTACCTTTATACCAAAATTCATCGTTATCGATTCAGCGGTCTAGGCGTGAAAGCGTAATAAACAAACAAACTCGTTTTCGCATTTATAATATTATTAAGGATAAGGTTTAGCTGACCTAGCAGACAATGTTGTATACCCATTTGGCAATTAATAACATGACCACAGCGCCATTTATCTGAATAATAGCATCGTCTTTTACATGAATTTTACTTCTATCAGTTAACTTGTTTAGTACTTACATGATCACTAACATCCGTAAATAATATTTTGAATACATAAAAATATTTTTTTATTTTAAACTATTATATCATATTTGCCCATTTTTGTATTATTGGTGGTAGCGTGATGTTAAATAGCCTAAAGTCTGTCTCGATGATTGCTCTATCAAATACCTACAAAATATATTTTTCCTAGTTCCTAAGATTAGCATGTTAAAACAAACAAACTTTCCCCCTTTATAGCATTAAAATAGATTTTATACGAAACCTTACACAGATATGATTTAAAATAAATTTGGTCTGTGACTATCTACGTATCATTTAAAATCCGTTTCAGTTCAAGTGTAAACATTTTATTAAACAGATTCAGAAATTCCGGTCTTAAACACATTTGTACGAATTATACTCGTTTACTTCCCGGGGTTATTATAAACTTGCCAAGTTTTATAGAAAAAGCGATGGAGCCAACTTGTCTCACATATACCGTGTATTTTATTAGTCTCAATGTATTACGAAAGATATTCCAGTCGCCAAGTTACTAACTATGGATTGATATATGATATAACGCGGAAGCAATAATCATATTTTTCATTGTCCTTATATTTTGATATTTTAAAAATCCCACGGTTTGTACGCCACTCTTTTTTTATTTAACATGGTATTAAACGCACTACCCGGGCTCAAGTCAAGGGAGAGGGGCGTATGGAAAGACTCATCGGATGGCAAACACCTTCAATCTACCTACTAAACAACACCACAACGACGATAAAGCGGTGATAGCTCAGTGGTAGTGTGTACAGATGCAGTGTCAAGGGACGTGAGCTCGAATCCACCCACAATGAGCTTGAGCTTTCAGTGAAGGAAAACATAGTGAGAAAACCATAGCATGGCGGTAGAGCTTTTTCTACGACCCGCCTGGCTAGCTACCACCCTCAAGTTGGAAATCTGCCACCAAATACCAATAAGTGTTTTCCGGCAGTTGCACTTGAGAGCCATTCGTTAAACAGGTTTAACGTGTCCAACAACCTGGGCCGTATTGTCACTTAAAATCAGGTGAGATTACGATCATAACGCATAACCTTAAAAAAACAACAAATAATAACCTCTCAGTTAGCGCGTAAGGACTTACCTACACAGCTAGCATTTATAAACAATTTATAATTATTCTGAAACAAAAAAAAACATTTCAGAGCAAACAATCATTCAAGAATTAACTAATATTTATTTCATAATTCTTTACTGAAATTAAAATTCTTTTTTTATCTTATTTTACCAAGGCGATAATTCATTCCTTAAAATAAGTTTTTACAAATAATAATTAGATATATTATATAGTAGACAGATGAGGTCCTCTTAGACATATTATGGAGCTAAAAATTAAGAATTAAAGTATTATCATTACACTTTTATGTGAGAAATAAAACCAATAATACTCTTTATTATTTAATTTTTAAACAATTATTAAGTAAAATAACGCGCCGTTGGGTGTCGGTTGAACCGAGATTTGCGGATGGTTGAACCAGTTGTCGGTTATCATTATAGGTATATTGCACAATCAATTACACGTCTTTCGCTTGGTCACGGACCATCTTTGGATCTATGTTGACTCTTCCGATGTGAGCGGGCAGAAGTGTAAAGGAGGATCCAATACAACATTTACAAATTATCGACAAAATTAAACAAAAATATACTTTAGCTTCGAAAATACCACCACCATCGGTTCTTACTATAGCTAAGAACTATCCAGATGTCCTCTATAAGTACATATTTTCCCATAAAGTTATACAAGGAGAAAAATTACACTCAAAATCGACATCAACGCATTACCATTTCAACAAGTTACAGTGTTAAATATTTTATTTAAAAGTGACACTACTTTCGGGCTATGACCCATGTAAATAAAATCTTTCAATCATATAAAAAAAATACAATATTTTAGATGGATAATAGAATTATCCATTTGCTCTATAAATTTATTTCCAAGAGCTTATCACACAGTTAGCGTTAAATAAACGGAGTCATTTTCCAGGAGGGTACTCGATCGGAGGCAGGCAAACAGAGTGCGCTCGACGTCGCTCATGGAGTGCTCCACTCTGTACTGATGGACACTGATCTGGCCAAGTGTTTCCTTATGAACCTTAATATTTTATCATTAATTTTTAACGAAACACGACCAATATCGTATAATTAGTTAAACACTTTGAAGTAATTGTGACAGTGATAGCCTGTTTGGATATTGCGCCGATCAACACAGATTTGAATCTTGGAATCAATTAACCTTTTCAGTTAAAGAAAATAATGTGAAGAAAACAAGTTTAGGAGTAGGAACTTTTTTTAATTCTCGAATTGTTAATCACAAACACAAAATTGAAAATCTATCACCAAGCATATAAAGGTGAACTAGGTAAGAAATGTCAATTATATCAGACTTGTTCGCAGGCAGGTACAAATTACAGCAACCAGCTGTAAACGAAAATTGTCCAATTATTAACCAAATACTATATCTGCAACAATATAATTAATTAAGTTAACCTTTAGAACATGACTATAGAAAAAATACAAATCACTGAGCTGTAATAGGTAAGTACTAAAATCATACTTCTCGTCTGTTAGATATGAGTCATATAGGAACAAAAAAAAAGGGTCACTCTTAGAAACGTTTCAATTAAACAGGGAAAACTATTGCGTTTGAAGTGTTGATAGCTCAGTGATAGTGTGTAAAGATTCCACGTCAAGGGACGTGAGTTCGAATCCACCTACAACGAACTTGCGCTTTCGTTAAAGGAATACATCGTAATGAAACCATAGCATAGTTGTAGGGCTTTTTATAATGCCCACCTGACTAGCAACCACCCTCAAGTTGAAAATCTGTCGCCAAAAATACCAAAAGGTGTGTTCCGGTAGTTGCACTTGAGAGCCAGTTCTTCCACAGGTTTAGCGTGACTAACAACTGAGGCCATATCGTCACTTAAAATTAGGTGAGATTATGGCTATAATGCTAAAACCGTAACTATAAAAAAACGTTTGTTAAAAACAATTTATCTTTATTTATATTATAAAGCAGAACATTTGCCTGGTTGTTTGTTAGAACGTGCTAATCTTAGAGACTACCAGTCAGATTTCAAAAAATATTTTTATATTTAATGGAGCAATCATTAAAAAGGGTTTTAGTTATCCATCACCAATAGGAGCAAAGCTGTACTGAAAAATAATATTAAAACGGGCAATAATGACATAAAATTTTAATTTCACGCGAACAAAGTCGCGCACATAGCTAGTCTTAGTATATCCATTCTTGACTGTTATAGGCATTTTTATTTCAATATGTCCATACTACAGTATAGTCTATGGATCGGAATGCATAACGCTGATTTTTTTGTTTTAAAAACTAATTAATCTGTCAAAGATTTACCACACCTAGCTGGTTTCTCACTGACCTTCTAGATTACCTGATTCTCCGCTTTGTTATAAAGCATTTTATATTGAAGTTTATAATGTATATTACTTTGGTATTGGCCCCTGATGTCATTGGTTGCCGGTTGATCCGACGTTGGCGGCTTGTTGAACCAAATGTGGGTATGTGACACAATCGATTACACGTGCTTTGGCCAATCAATTCCAAGCGGTAGTACAAAGTAATATATACAATGAACACTTCAAAATTTAATGATGGATTTCTGCAAAGCAATGCCTTCATTAATTAGATACCTGGTTAAAGCATTTATTTCAGTATACATATGACTGCAATTTTTTTTTCTACTCTGCAGACTTTTAGTCCGCCCCATATTAATGTAATTTGTAATGCTATGATAAGTTTTACATTGTACTTTTAATAAAATAAGTTATTTTCTAATTAGTGACCTATTCTTATTATTATTATAAAAGCATTTATCCTGCTGAGTCAACTGCGGCAAACTCCTCTTCTATCATGTCGGTAATCCTTTCTACTGTCTGCATGTCTCTGGTTTTTATGACCAGGGATACATTTGACTTTAATACTATAAACTCATTGCAAAGGTTCCCCAGATACAAATATCTTACCTGCATTAAATTTACCATACAAGTTTGTTGCAATAATAATGTTCCTACGAGTAGTGAAATATTTTCTGTATCGTGACTTCTAAATCTCTAGAGAAAACTTTAATACGTTATTACGAAGCGCTAGTGTACGTCAAACTGGCCGTAAATTTAGTAACCTGTGTGCGAACTCTCTTGTTTTATGTGCATCTCCCGTCACCAAGCAATATAAGGAACTTTGTACGTGTAAAATGTTGAGTTTAAGGTGAACGAAAGTGTAGGAAATTATATGTATAGTATTAATTTTCTAAATCAAGAGATATGATTAATTTTGACTGCTATTTCATTTCCCAGTAGTTTTTTAATCAGTTTGTATGGTATATTCGACGCCTCACCCCGAAATAGAACTGACATATATATAGTCGTATAAGTGAGTTCATTCGCGTGGAAATGAAAATTCTAAAATGTTATCCGTTTTTCTAACTTTTTTCAATATAGATTTGCTTCTGTCGGTAGTAGTGTGATATTAAAGGCTTCATTAATCATTGCTCTAGCAAACACAAATATAATTTTTGATTTTCGACTGGTAGTTTCTAACGTTAGTGCGTTCAAACACACAAACTATTCCGCTTATTATATTAATATAAATGAAACAAAGCAAGCGTCAATCAATTTTGTTTGTAACGCTGTTATGTCCACAATATTTCTTATAGATTATTAAAAATAAATATGACTCTCATTTACACATATTAAATATAACAAAATTGTAAATCAGCAAAATCTGTTTTCTGACAATTATAAATTATAAGTTTTCTGAAAGGATGTAAACATAAAAAGGGAAAAACATTTAACTTCGATTTTTGTCTGTTTTACTTTTTTCCGAATGAAAGTAGGGACGACAAATAATACAAAATATGTGTTACAATTTTATAAAGGTAAAGGAACTGCTAAAGAACAGGAAGTTCTGGTGTTCAAAAGTTAATAATAATGCATATTGTATTAAATAAATTATTCAATAATTAAATAGACACACTTGTAGTTCTCGCAGGCGGAGCCGCAAATACAGCTAATATTTTCTAAAATCCCTTTGTAAGTGAGTAAGGTAAAGGTCAAAAAGGACCTTCACCCTATTAATGTTTCACGTTAATTTAGTTAAGGTTTGTTTCCGCGTATGAATTATTACATTTCTAATTTTAATATTTCCAAATTATACGGATTAGTCGGGTCGTATATTTCAATGAACCATTTTTAACAATATCACACGACAGCGCCCATTTCTTGTTGACGTATAGTTTGTAATTTTGTATATTAAACTACATAAATGGCTTGGTAACTAAATGATTTCAAGAGACAACCTTTTTTGAGGGCTGGATTCGCCCCTATACAACACAAACTTATTTTACCATGTACTTAACAATCATAATGTAATCAAAGACTGGACTGTTATATAATCCTTTATATTATACAATACTTACATACGTGCATATGAATTATTAAAAAATATGCGTAAGTGTCGTGAAATATGCGGTTGGATTGAATTTCCTTGCGCAGTATAGTATTTTTAACGTCCGAGAGTAATTAAATGAAACGCAGATAACTAATGAATTGAAGGAATGGTAGGAAATTTCGTAATTACTATACATTTTCTAGTTGTGAAAATAAACATTTTATTGTGCATCATTCAATTCATCTAATTCATTATAATACATATAATAGGCTACGAAACAGGTGACGCGTATGACGTGTACAAAGTTTATCTACGTAGCCGTTAAGAATCTTAGTGGCTGTCTTGAACCAATAAGCGCGCACCTACGACTGGGCACAGCCAATAGCATACGCGCTATACACTATAGAAATATAGTGCAATTTAGAACACTCTAAAAAAAGGATTATGACCGAAAAATCGTACATTTTGATTTATCTAGCTCCTATCCGTACCGTGCGATAAGGAACTTCGTTCCAAAAACCTATTTTTATATGTAGATTTTTTTTGTATACTCAAATACCAGTTAACTGCTCTTTATTCTATTGAGCGCAAAGTTTAACAGCTTGATTACAAAGTAGTATTACCTGTCAGTATTTTACTGGTTACACTTTTCTGAGTAGCTCGAAAACCTTAAAAATATCTCGACATAATTGCGATAATCTCATTTCACCACAAAATACAAACAGACGTCGTGGTGTTTTTATTCTTAGAAGAGGAAGGCTGCCCCGATTCGCAGGAAATGCTCTACTTCATCGTTTATTATGTAAACAATTAAAGACTTTGATGCACTCCTACTGTGTATTTTCTGTACACTTCTACGCCAGTCTCCAAAAAAGGAGTGAACATACATTTGATAGCTACGCACGATCCAATATTTTTACGTATCATGTGAGATTGAGATTAAAAGTTACTAATATGATATATAAAAACGGTGTATGCTTAAGCCCACACAACAAAAGTGATATATCATTATTTCTCTCTCGCTTCCTAAGTCGTGTCGAGCCGACATTATCCGAACAAGCGTCACACAAAACTAGTTACGAATCAGAATTTCAAAGTATTCTAATAAGAAGTTTCACTTATAAAAATATTTCGTATATAACTGTGCCTACAATAAAAAAAAAACATATTCTAAATTCGTCAAGAAAAAATGTAGGCCTGCATGAATTTTTTACTCCTACAATTTCCGAAGATCGTTGGCAATTAGGAGCTTATCTTCTATGCGAATTTTCCGAGAGACTTTAAATAGCTATCATTTTCCCTTGTGACTTCGGAACCGCGAAATGCTTCGACCTAATCCACCCTAACGGCACTGACATAAAAGGAATTACATTCGTAAGTTCGAGTTGGATTTCACAGTGGCCGCATGGCCATTCGAGACAACTTCGAATGAACGTATGTATGAAAGCACCGGGAAAGCAACTTTAAAACCAGTTAAATACTACACTAGACTAAACTATATTTCACTCCCTAGTCACTCAGGAGACTTCCCCATAATCTTTAAAGTTATCTATATTAATATTATGTAGCGGAAAAAGTTGTTTGTTGATATCTTTGTCTGAACGCATTAATCTTAGGAACCACTAGTCTGATTTTCAAAATTATGTTTGTATATGATAGAACAATAATTGACGAAGGTTTAGGCAATTTATATCACATTACGATTACGACCAAACGGAGTAAAGCGGTACTGAAAAAATTTACAAAAACGGACATAAAACTTTAAATAATGTTTAGTTGTAGTAATTTTTAGTAGTGTAATAGGAGTACACTGCCAGTATAGAATAAAAAAATTAACGAAGAGTCATGTGGTCGCATTATGAGTAGACTTTTATAGTTTAGAACCCATTAAAATACGAGGAATTAAACAAACTTTTCTTTTCCCTACTAATTTCAGTGATGAACAAAAGACTGGAACCATAGTAACGTGATTGTGTAGCTTTGGTAATAATTATTAGCTAATATTTGTTAACACGTTTGATTAAATTTCGTTCAAAACATTTTCTTTTTCATGATATATTTTTATTTTAAATATGCTTATGTATGGATGAATAATTGATTACCTCAATCTAAACATTCCTGCATATATGTGTATTGAAATATTTTGTTATTTTATGTTAATATTTTCACAAATTAATAAAATATCTCTAACTTAAATGCGAATAGTTTCAAATATATCATGATAGAGATGAAGAATTTGATGTCGCTAAATTGTTAATCATTGATAAGAAAAGTACCAGCGTCAAATAAAAGAAAACACTTTTAAAGCGGATAAAATCTGGTTTAACTATATCTAAGGTAAAAAGATTTTCTACAATATTAATCAACGACGAAGAAAATATAATATAAAAACATCCAAAAAAATATTATTATATCCAGGATTGATATGAGTATAACCACTCTCATGGTAATTGTTTTTTTTATATAGCACTGATGATTTTGATATTACCGTAATTTGCAAAACGTTAACATATTACAATATATTAACCTCTATCTTTTATATTGAAAAAGCAACTCACAAATGCGTCAACTATGCAATAGACACACTCACAAAAGGACAGATTTCTATATCAAAGACTATCCCAACGAAAAAAAAAAAAAAAAAGGATACAAAGTTCGTTCAAGAGCAATTTTATTATTTGAATAAATAGTCATATTTATATATTATTCAATACTATGGAAATACATTGAACTAAATTAATATTACTATTTGTACATCTTTTTTATATTATAACTGAAGAGTGGTGACATTGATGGGCCAGCAAGTATGACCATCATGCAGAACTGCAATGCTTCCGGCAACAGGATATAATACCGGCTGATTCCGAATAGTGATAAAACTAAACATAAAATAATGAGGGTTTCCTAACAGGGTTCTAAAGTGAAGAATCAGGATTACTTAGAAAGCGATTCTAGGTCCAATCACCCAGTCTTTTTGAAGCCATGATAGGTCAGTGGTAGAGTGTACGAGCTGTGCGTCAAGGGGCGTGAGTTCTAATCCATCTACAATGAGCTTGAGCTTTCGGTGAAGGAAAACATCATGAGGAATCCATAACATGGTGGTAGGGCTTTTTCTAATGCCTATCATGCTAGCTACCACCCTGAAGTTGAAAATCTGCCGCCAAATACCAATAGGTGTTCAGGCAGTTGCACTTGAGAGCCAATCCCTCCATAGGTTTATCTTGTTTACTAACTTGGGCTGTATCGGCACTTAGGTTAAGATGAGATTATAGCCATAACGCTAAACATTAACTTAAAAAAAGAATTAAATTAATACTTTCATAACTATTACTGTTTCATGTTCATCGTAATCCTATCTAGATCCATAATATCCAGTAATACACTAAATGACATTTCTCCATTCGCCAAACTCACTTCGCATTCACATAGCTTTTCTGGCTTGAAAAGAAACCAGAAGTTACGAGGTACGTTCAAATTCATTGCGACTACATAATCCCTACTCACTTAGTCCCTAAATAAGGAGCACTCTTCTCCCTCGATTAGTAATGGATTTTTAGATGCTAGGCCGTTGAAATATTTAAATTCTCATTAGAGTTTCCCTCGGGTACTACAGGTACGTGTTGCTATAAAATTTTCTCTTTGTTATGATAAAATTATGCATCACAGGTACGAATTAAGGATTTATGAAACTTGTGATTTATGGTTGATACAGAATATTAAATATATGGTTAGAGTATAATTGGCTTTTATTAAAATGTAGGTACTAATTTTTTTCGTTATGTATATAACGTTTTTATAAAACTATTAAATATAATTTTATTTTTCTGTATGCCGAGACCAACAAAATATATTTTGTATGTTTGCTTAAAGACCATTAAACTTTTACTTTAACATAATAATTACTTAAGCATAAAGTTTTTTTCATTTATAAATTAAAGCTAAATTTAAATCTATAAATATATTAAGATGATAGTGATATAATCATTATTTTAATAACTTATTAGTATTAATCGTACAACAAAAACGAAAAAGGAAACATACAAAAAATACGCAATAGTTACTTCGAATGTCGAAATCTCTGCTTACGTAATGGATAGAAGTAAAAGTTCGTTAGTATGATTGTCAATTGAAGAGTGCAATTAATTAACGTCTAACATCTGCACATGTAAGCTTTGATGTATTAGATACTGTATTGATTTTGCATAATGCTCGAGATTAGGAACACTAACATAAGGAATATGGGTACACTGCGGCGTATAAAAAATCATAAGCGTGTTTATAATAATATACTTAATTATTACAATGTATTATATATTAAATCGAATAAATGTGTACTTAAAATATAAATATTATTTGCCTTTTTCAATACTGACCTCGTCAATACTAAAACAGTGGATCCATATGACATACGTCTTGATAATGATAATTATTACAATAAATCATTGAAACAACCAATATCTTACTAAATTGAAACATATGTTGCTTAACTTCCCTGTATATTTCAGATGGAAACAAAAAAATGTACTTTGCCACGTAATGTTGTATATCAAAAAATTCTGTACTTTTTGTACTAGCTCAATAAAATAATTACTTTGAAGTATAAGCTCAAAATTACAAAAAAACCTTTTGGTGTTTTAAATATGTCTTTAGTAATTCTATCATGAATTTCAAAACAGTTAATTTTTAATCATACGGTTATAATACAATAATAATCACACTATTACTAAAATCCATTTGTACATAACAAAAACTAACTTTGAAGGAGTGTAAAAAAATATTATACATATTAATTTCAAAGCCTAAAAATCCTTTGAAACCGCACATAATATGAAAAGAAATTGAGTACGTTTAATTGATCTAGATTATACCCTTTGAACGGTATTCACTTAATGAATACTTGAATGAATGGGTAACTTATTCATCAAACCAGTAAAAATAACTCTGTTTTATTTATTGTTTCTACTTTCTGAAAATTATATATATCCATTGATCTAATATTACTTATGTATTACTTTACATTTTAATTTATATCTAAACATAAATTAATTGTGAGTTCTTTAATATTAACAGTACTGGTTCTATTTATAAAAAGGTTTTTATAAAATTGCGAAGATAAATATCTAATCTAACTTGAAGATTTTGTTGTAATGATATACTCTACAACAAATAAGTGAGTATATTTAAAAATAAGTATTTTCGTAAGATATACGTTTATATTTTTAGAAAATATTTTAAAGCAAATACAACACGTTTCGGATTGCTTTTTATTTTATTAAAAGTTTGACTGCCAGACGTATTTTTACGCTCAATTCAAAAATAAATAAAAAGTCACAGATGTTACTTGTTTATTTTTACGAGAAATAAAGTACAAAGAACTCTCTTTTTACATTTTTCTTTAATTCGGGCTGCCCGACAAGTGACACTTAGTTACCATTCCAACTTACTGAAGAAAGAACCATTACGTTCCATTAGTTAGAAGAGTTTTCAAATCTTCATGTAAAAAGCGGCTTTGAGATCAGCAACGCACTAATATTACCTCAAGCATGGCATGCGCCCATATACCTTACTATCACAGTTATAAAGTGCTATTAACATAATACTTACTGTGCCCGCAACTTCGTTCGGATGAAGCCAAACGTTATTATCCTATCCATCGAGAATAGTACTTTTGTTGTGGATGAAAACTATCCTATATTATTCCTCATGAATCTGGCTATCATATACTAAAATATGTTTCTAATGCCAGTGGTAGTACCAGAGATTAGCGCATTGAAATAAGCAATCAAACAAAAGAAGTATTACATTTGATCAGTATAATTATTAAAATTTCTTGTCTGATTTTTCGTCAAGGGTCATTCGGTAACGGTTCAACTGATTACAAGAAAATTTTGTAAATTTATATAAGTTGGTTCAATTGGAGTTCAGTTTTTGGCGCAGTGTACGAGTTATTGACAACACTGGTAAGAG